>CM067562.1:29080000-31580000 GCA_034509755.1 Anisodus tanguticus | reverse complement strand
CGAAGTAGGGGTAACGTCTGTGTACACATTATCCTCTTCAAACCCCACCTGCGGAGTTACCTCCACGAAGCAGGGGTAACGTCTGCGTACACATTATCCTCCCCAGACCCCACCTGTGGAATTACACTGGATATGTTGTTATTGTATCCAATGAGGGACATTTTAATTTCCATGCTGATATGAGGGTCATTAGGAACAAATCAACGCCATCAAAGTAGTTGGTAAGTCCAAAAAGAGGATGGAAAATATGATAATAACATCAAATGAAATAACCTAACAAAATAAAATAAAAAATGTGCAGCTCCACTTATAACAGTATTCTTAACAGAATCAGCTTCGATAATTTACCTTACCCTTGAAATTTACAACATATTTTTCAGTCAATATCAAAGTTACTTCCAGTTAGACGTTGTAAATATGCGTTTGTGTAATAGCGACAGCCATAAATGTGCCAATAAATTTAGATTTGGGTGTAAAAAATGGCAGTGCACTAAGCCCCCGCTATATGCGAGGTCCGGAAAAGGGCCGGACCACAAGGTCTAATTTTCATTTGGGTGTAATTGAATGTAATTACTCGGTCTGTTTTAATTTGTCTGGCCAAGTAATTTATTTAGCGTGAAATTGGGGTAATTGAGGAGAGTAATTACACTCTTTAACGGGACAAGAATTAGCATAAATACTCGAGGAAATGTAAACTTACAACTATCAACAGGATCTGATGAGTATAACTACCTTTTTTTTTCTTATAAAAAGATATTTCGTGTTTACAACTTAAAGAAGTTGTAAAATCAAAGGGAGGAAATATTTATTCAATATTTAAAAGGTAACTGAGCAAAAAAAAAATCATTTCAAGTTCACACAGTAAGGCACTAGACAAATAAATAAGGAGATAAATGTATACATCATTGAATACTTCATTTGAAACTGAAAGAGAAGAACATCAACAAAACTAACCAGGGAGATAACAAACTCAATATAAGTTCAACTCACAACAAATCCACTGCGCTTGAGAAACGTGAAAATGGATGTTGCTTTTGGATCAAACGGTAAAAAATGTATCTTAGGCCTAACTCAACCCCAAAAAGTTAGCTTATAGGGTGGGGATTGTCGAAGTCCATATAAGGAGTCCATATTCCCATTCCATTTCCGATGTGAGACTCTTAACATTCCCTCGGACGCCCAAACCTCGTTAACTGGAGCGTGGATAACATAATTAGAGCCTAACATCGGTGAACAAAAAATTGGAATGACTCTGGCTCTGATACCATGTTAAATAGCTACACACACTATAAGTATGTCAAACAAACAAATTCTTTCTATTAGTAGCTCGCCTCCTCACTTCGTCCCTCTGCTTATCTTTCGGCCAAGGCTTCTCAAAATTGTTGGCATATCTGCTTGGACCATCCACACAAACGAGTCCTCCATCAAGTTCTACAACAACATGCTTTACCGCTTTCTAGCTCTGATACCATGTAAAGAATGGATCTTGGGCCTAACTCAACCTCAAAAGCTAGCTTATAGGGTGATGATTGTCCAAGTCCATATAAGGAGTCCATATTTCCATTCAATTTTCGATGTGGGACTCTTAACACAAACATAGGTTTAACGATCCGTGTTTGGAAATTTGAGTGGTTCACATAAAAAAATATACACAGTTAAGTCCACTTATATTCCAATTCAGGTAATGAAGAGACAACATGCCTAACAAGGCAAGATCACAATCAAACCCTAGGAGTGTAAAATATTTGACACTCATTAATGAGTAGGTTGGGTTGATTTGGGTGGATCAAAATGGACTGAGTTAATTGACCCCACGGGTTGGACGGGTAATGTTTTTCATGAGCTAATTGGCACCCAAAAAAGTGCAACCATGATAAGTTACAACTAGATTGGGTAGGCCTTTATGTGTTGTAACTCTTGAACTATTCAAATTTCGGATTATCCAACACTTTGCTATGTTATGTGATTGCTAATATATTGTCGAATGACAACTTTCAAATATACAAATATTCTGTTCGAAGTTCAGGTTGACAAGAAATTTCTATTTCATGTTTCGGACAGATGAGTAATAGGTGCTAAAAGTTCCAAACTATTTCAAGTCAAGCAATGGATGTTCGGCTCGATCCATAATAGGGATTAAAAGTGGATGACGGGTACGCATACTAACCGTGTGGATCCATATACAGTACTAACATCCTCGCTTCTTGGCTTGTACCACAGTTGAGGTGAATTTCAGAAGTTCAAAAGAACTAGCATAGGGTATGAAATCCTTGTTGATCCTGCTCTCCTCTTGCTCGACAAACCAACTTCAAATTTAGGTCATCTGGAGAAGAAAATTGAACAAGATGGATGCTATGAAAAGGAATCTATAATTTTTTGTAAACAAAATTCTTTAGCTGGTGAACCTAAGGCAACAGATGATAAACACCACATAACTATATGGTTAATATATGCTTCACTTATGAATGACTGGTTTAAATTAGTTTAATCCATTTCACGCCAAATACACGTTTTGCTAAGTTATGGATTAATTATGATTTTACATTATCCGATCCGGATTTGGCAAATCACATACTATAGAAGTATAGTAGAACAACCATTATTTTAATCCCAAACGACCATTATTGACTATCATTGTGAATAACCAAGATGGATTTATTTGACATGTAATGCCTCTATATAAAATAATAAGTTTTACTTACAGCTTCAAGAACAATCCAAGCTCCGCCCGGGAAATTAGCAAGTCTTTGTTAGTGGATAACTGCTACTACTACTACTACTATGAGCACTTCCTGAAAAAGTATAAAGTAGTGGAACAATTTAGAACAAGAAAATAAAAGAATTGAAACAACTGAAGAAGAAATGAGTTGTTGTCTCCTTATATATAGGATTTCAAAAATCATCATCTCATCAGTTAGCTTTTGAAGTTGAGTTACATCTAAAGTCAATTTCTTAATGTGGTATTAGAACCAGATCCAACTATGTTGTTGTGTTACTCAATGTTTTGGCCCCATGTTATAACCATGCTCCAATTGTCCATGTCTATGTGCCTCACATAGGTTGAGAGAATGGGTCATTGTTTCTTATATAGTCTTGGGTAATCCCCATCTCATCAGTTACCTAACTTCGGCTACCTTTAGATTTGAATTAGATCCAATGTCCATTTTCTTAATAATACCAAGGATTTGTATAGATGCCCCAACAAGCTATTCTAGGGGTGAAGTTTAGTTGACTGATAGGTTGACGGAACAATTGATAAGAAATTGGCAATTATAATTAATGTTACACTGAAGCAACAACAAAACAACAACATACCCGAGAGGCTGTTTTCGAAAGACCCTCGGCTCAAATAAAGAAAAAGGGAAGAAGAAAATAAAAGGAACAGAAAAGTAATTCGAAGCAGATACAAAAAGTATAGCAGCAAAATAGCCGGATACAATGCAAATCTTAATGTACATCGAAGAGTAAAAAACTATGTGAGTACTAAATAATATTACTACTAACAAGAGGCAACACACTCATCAACAAATGGTAATATACATCTAGGAATAAGAGTGCGACAACACTCCACTACCTATTTATCATCTCATCATATTCACCTAAGTGAATGAAACTAAATGAATCATCAAGCTACCAGGCATTGTACTCTTGTTATTACATCAAGAACTGCAAGAGAGTTTGCTCAAAGTATGACTAGCTAGCTAGAGTTGAGAGATTTAAGCAATGCATGACATGACAAGTTCTAGAATCAAGTAAAATGGTGTAAAATCACATTTCAAATTCCAGAAAAATGTAGCGTTGACAAAAGAGAAGAAAATAATTCAAATTCAAATAAGAGCTAATTAAGGTGATCTTTAAGCGACGATTATATTTTCTATTGTTACCTAAACGTTAGAAGATCAAATCATAAATCTTTGCACTACAAACCCAATATTTTTCTCATAGATGGTTCCACAAGCAAAGATGGAGGTATAGCCTAGAGATATTCAAATCACTAAGGGAGAAAAGCAAAAAGGGGCCACAGTTGAGGCTTACCATATCAAAAAAGTTAATCCATAAATCCTCATGTACTTGGCTCTGGCTGCCCTTCTTCTTATCGTTAAATGAAATGCTCGACATGCCTACCGTTCACCTTGAGATTATGCAACCTAAAAGCAAGAGCTTCTTGGTTACCAATAATAACATTAGGGCTGGGAGAACAACAACGACAAGAACTATGCATCAGATTGAAACAAGTCGAGGTCGGCTATATGACTTGATGACCAAATAACAATACGGGAGAAATTATATCATAATGATACACACACCATGTTTTTACTGGCAATATCTTGCTAACGTAGTGAGTATACTTATTCAAGTGCAACCAGTAAAGACAACAACAACAACATACCCAGTGTAGTCCCACAAGTGAGGTCTGGGAGGGTAGGATGTACGCAGATCTTACCCTACCTTTGTAGGGTAGAGAGGCAGTTTCCGATATGACCCTTGGCGCAACCAGTAAAGATGTCAACAAAAATTATGTACAAAATATATATATAACAAATATCACACTTGTATTGGGGCTGCTACCAGTATTGGAAATGCTTTTAATTCCTTAATTTTGTTGAGAGAAATCATTGCTAGCACTCCGTCTACAGGAAAAGTCCCAGTAGTTGCTAATTCTCCATCAAAGAAAATTGAGTTAATCAGGCGCTCACCAAGTTCGAATTTATAGATGTGTATTCTCCAGTAGATTGGTAGTAAATAAACTTTACTGTACAACTTACAGTAACACCATTATCCCCTCTCAACATTCCTATGGTGTCAAACAACCCGCTTAAAGCCACAACTAATAGTTAATAAAGGGTAGCCCGATGCACTAAGCTCCCGTTATGCGCGGGATCCGGAGAAGGGCCGGACCACAAGGGTCCTAATACCCAATATAAGCAAATAAATGTTAACGCTAATTAAAGAGCTATAAAGAAGAAGGTAATCTTCCTGGAACGCATGTTGTCCCCAAAAGATCAATGTAATCTCAAATGCATGGATGACAATAAGACTTCAGGCAAACAGGCTCCAAGATATTGTAGGTCTTTCAAGACAACGGAAGAAAGAAAAACACGACTAATTAATGGAAATTCCTGCTAAGCAAAGTCCCCCCCCCCCCCCCCCCCCCCAAAAAAAAAAGCTGCTTGATGTTTCCACCATCAGGAAATAATGGATGTCAGAAAGGGTTAGATTACAATGGACTGCACTTCACAAAGAACAAATAAATTCTTAAAATTCATTTAAATTCAAGTAAGTGTACCTAAAGCTCATTATTGATGTAATGTTCTAACCTCAACATGGACAATTTTCTCCACTTCATAGCAAAGACATATTCAAAGTTCTATTCTTTATACTAAATTTCTTCCTAACCCTCAAATTGAATTAAAAAAAGCGTATTATTACCTAAAGTTTTGAAGAGAGATAAGCGTGTTAACAAACCCGCATGAAATACTACAACACCGTGTGAAAAAATATATATTACAAGAACTCACATAAATTTAACCAGATCCCACATCAAAGTTCACATAAATAAGACCATGTTCACAAATAAATGTTCTAAAGAACCCTAATTTAAGTTGTTGCTAATTTGATGTTCCAGAATTTCACTCTAGAAAAAAAAATTACAGCAGGGAAAAAATAAAAAGCAAGATTCTCAAGAGCTAAATCAATGAACTTGAACATGAGCAGAGGAATAAATTAAAAAAGAAACAATAATTTCACTACAAGAAATATTTTTTTTTCCACTGACATTCAATGATAAATTTGTGCTATAAAATATGATTTTCTCACCTCATTTTCACTTATCAGCTCACTAAAAACGCACGGTGGAAAATAGGTTCACAACTACATAATTTTTCTGTGTGAAAACACTATAATTTAAATTTTTCAACTGACATTTATTAAGAAATAACCCCCGAATATTTTTTAGTGAGAAATCAATACGAAAATAGAGATTTTTTTAGTAATGTTTCTTAATGGATTTCTAGAATTTTGCAAAACAGGAGTTGTAAAAAAAGTACTCTTACTCCGTTAAGACAGAACAGTAAAGAGGTGTACCTCCCAAATCTAAAATAGTCCTCTTCGTCAGAGATATAATTATAAGTACATGTAGGGATCTTAGTAGCTCAAGATTTGTAATCCGCTACTCCATTTTTCATTTCCCTACCCTATGTACATGAAAAGACACGCTTAGTACAATTAGTTAATTAGCAAAATTATTACTCCAGTAAAAGTACCACAAAAACCTCACACTTACCTGATCTGAAACTCTGAATTTCTGATAAACTTCTTCTTCTTCTTTAATCTCCAAAAACTACCAACAAAAACAATACTCGATTTCACAGAACTCAATAATTTTCACATATATCATATATGTATAAATAATCAATTGTGAACCTAATTGTTATTATTATTATATGTATTAATTTAAAATAATTAAACAAACATAAACTTTAAATATTGAATTTGCTTAAAGATAAATATAAACATGTCCACGATGAAAAGAATAAACGAAAGAACTAGAAAATTACATGTCTTGAGTGGCAATTTATTGTGGTGCAAGGTTTCATATAAAGATAAAGAATGGGTGATTCATAAGTTTTTTTTTGCCTTTATTTGTGGGTGTGTGTTGAAATGTCGTGTCCATCAGTAGTCTATCTATTGCTTAGTTATCTCTACTGCTTTTCTTTCTTCAGACAGATGTTAGCTTATATAACACAACAAGAGAAGGAAACATAGTACTAGAATTTAAAGAAAAAATATACAAATGATCTTACAGCAGAATTTTTACCGAATAAAATCAGTCTTAGAATGTAGTTCACCCAATTTCTTTAACTATACTCCTGTAAATACAATAACATATCTAGTAACAATAACAACAACAATCAGTAAAATCCCTCATAGTAGAATCTGAGAAAAATAGAGTGTATGCTTACCCCTATACTGGGAGGTAGAGAGGTTATTTTTAAGACCCTTGACATAAAGATAGATAATTCAAAATAATATAAAAAGAAAATAACAAAAGCGAATAGGTACATTATGTTATCTAGTAAAATCTCACAAAATAAATCTGAGAGTATAAAGTGTTCGCAAACCTCACTCTTACTTTGGGAAGCAAATGGGCTATTATTTCCCATAGAGCTTAATTCGGCTCAAGAACAAGCAACTGCACTCTTGTAAATTGTAGAAGAAAAAGAAATGGGGGAAATAAAGCACAGAGAGAGGTGACAGAAAGAGAAGTGAGCACACGCAAATGACAATTGTATAAATGTTTATACAATTTGCCTGCGTGTGCTCACTCTCTTCTGTCAGTCTTGATTCTCTATGTTCCCCCCTCCTCTCTTTGCTTCACACCCACAAAACTAAAAACACTTCAAACATAGCCACAATTAACATTATGGATAGTCAGATCTGAAACCAAAGAGTACTACCCTTTCTATGGAGGAAAAAGAAACAGAAACCCTAAAAACTTCTTTCAAGAAATCAACTTAACAAACATATATATAGTGGCGGATCCAATAGTGAGTTCGCGAATTTGATAGAATCCAATGTTTTGTGCAAACAAGTTAGATATACGTTTCAAAACTTACTCTCTCGATTCAGAACTCATAAAAACAAAAGATTTTTATAAATATATCTCAATTGTGGATGAAGAAAATCACACCCTAGAAACTAAACTCATTCTTAGTGGTTAGTACTAGTAGTAGCAGCAAACAAAATGATACTCCTATTGATAGTACTTTTCTCTCAACATGACTTGTTTTTGCCATGCAGTAGGCAGGACATGTACATAAAACCCCATCACAGGAATTTGAATGCTAAACTCCTGCTCAGAAGAGGGAAGCCACTCAGTAATCCGGAAGATATAAGAAGTTGGTTCATAAGCTGAATTATCTCAGTTACTAGATATTCAGTACACCAGACAGGGAGAAGGAAAACAGATGTTATATGATGATATGTTGATGATGATGGGGTAACTGTAGTATATGGGTAGTAGTAAAATAAATGACACTTTTTTTCCAACTCACTAGTTGACTAATTAAAGGAGAAAACGAAACACAAACAAATGGATTAAATAAAAATTAAGCTGACGATTAATATTGAGGAAGTCTTGATAGTGCTGAAGCCTGACATTATATTTTTGGGGGTATATCAATGTGTAGTGGTATTGTGGGGTTGGCTGGCTGTCGATGATGCCCGGACTGGTTTGTCCTTTCTATTTGAGGCTATGTGGACTAACAGTAACGAGTCTTTTTTTTTATTTTTTATATCCTGGTTCCAGACTTACGTCATATTATTTCTGAAGATAGTAGTCCCGGTCCTTTTGCACTAGTACCGGTAAATCGCGGGATGTACCTGAATGACCATGATTTCAGAACAGAGCAACTGATATCACCTACAAGGTCCTACTCCAAAAGAAAGCAAATTGCTCCCACCAGGGTTGGAACCCACGCTGGTCTCCAGCTGGATTTTAAATTCCCCTCTTTTGTCATCCAGCTATGCCCTGGGGACCTAACAAGTCCTTTCCTTCACATACACAAACATTGTTATACCACGATTACTATAAAGTGACCAACTATGATTGTTGCGGAGCCATAAGTACTCCTTCATCCTTAACTAAAGATTACGTATTGAGTTTTTTTTAGTACGGAATCGCTTTAGTTAGGAAGCGCTTCACCCCCAATATGAGACTTGTCGACGCGAACTCCGAATTTACCAATCTCCAATACATGTATCAAACACCAGATAAAAAAAAGGCAGCCTAGTGCACTAAGCTCGCGCTATGCGCGGAATCTGAGAAAGGTCCCGACCAACTCTCGATACCTCTTACTCCAGAATAGTCACGCTTCCCAGTCTCTCAGCGAGTTCTAAGGCGATTGAGGAGTTTTTTAATCAATATCCGCTACCACAATAAAAAAAATATAAAGTAATTATTAGAAGATGTTCGCTCCATCTAACATTTTCATTAGTCGAGAGCTAATTTAATTTGAAATTAAAATCAGATTATATCAATTAAATAATTTTAAATTAAAATTAGATATAAATTAGTATATTCGTTTCAATTTATGTGATAATATTTATTTTAGTTCCTTTTAAGAAAATAATGTTTAAAATCTGAAAATACCTCAACCTAACTTTATAAAAAGTTTACAGTCAGGTACTCAAATATTATTCAATATCTTAAGCTACAAATTTAAAAAGTAAATATGATTGCATGAATATTAATAGCATATTTATGACCAAGTATTTTAAAGTCTTTATTCCTTTTTTTAGTAACATCTCTATTAAAACTTAAATTAATACGGATGGAGTAATAGGAGTATGTGATATCATATTTTGTTGCATTAATGATATAAATTTATGAAAGGGAGTCTTGAAGTAACCGATAAAATTACTGTCATGTGATCATGAGGTTTCAAGTCGTGGAAATAACCTCGTGCAGAAATGCAAGTTAAAATTGTGTACAATAGACCCTTGTGATCCGGCTCTTTCCCAGACTTCGTGTATAGCGGAAGCTTAGTACACCGGGCTATTCCTTTAATGATATAAATTTATTAATAATTTAATAAAGTATAATTTATATATTGTCAAGAAAGAGTCGCATCAGTTATGAATGGATTAATTTCTCTATACACCAATCAAACATACATTTGTACTTTTCTATGCTCCAAAAGGTGGAATCTCCCATCCTAGGAGCCCCCACACCCCGGTCCGACAGGTCTGTGAAGGAGGTAAATCATGGTGACTCAATTGATTTCAAAGGTTAGACCACTACATTTGTACTTTTCTAGTTTCTAGCTAAATCTATTTTTGAGATTTGTTTTATTATTATTCTTTTAATTCTCGAACGAAACAAGCCTGATCTATTAATTTTGACTTGGTATTCGATATTGTTGTGACTGTTGTGGATGATTCCTGGCCGTTGATGAGAGATGGGACCACCGCACGATATCATAGGAAGTTGGACCAGCCCCATGGCTGCGTCATTCAAGGGAGACGGGATAAATTTAGAGAGTTAATTCCTTTCATGTTCAGTCATGTTTTGAGAATTACATTTTAATATTATTTTTGTATTTTTTAGGACTATAACGTCATCATATCATATTAAGCTCTATTTTTTTAATAATATATAAACTTATTCAACTCATCTAACCCATTTAATCATATTCAAGTTTATACCATTTTAGACCCGATTAAAAAGAGATCCAAGACAAGTAACTTTTAGCATACATTCCTCAATTGAGTCGAGGTCCAGAATCAAACTGAAATATACATACTTAACCATTTATTAGGAGGTTAGAGAAAATAAACTGTTAAATATGGATCTTCCAATAGCCTCTTCGTCTTTTTTCCCCTCACTAATCAGTCAAATGTATGTTCAACCAACGAAATCAAGAGATCTTGATATTTGCTCCCCCTTCAAAGCACTTCAATTGTGGTATCTTGATTGATATTGTCTAAGTATCCTTCGTTATTTATCATTGATTTGTGTTGTACCCTAATCTTTGCATCTTATTTCAGCTTTTTTTAACTGAAATATTGTTAATGAAAATATTTGCTACTACAAATAGCATATACATATACCACTGAATGACTTTACATGCAATATAATTTCTGTTGGAAATTTGTCTTTGGCGGGGAGGTGTGTCCACCCATGTTTAATGAATTAAACACTAGTGTTTCGCATGTTGGAGGCTTTGTCTCTTCACACATGCATAATCTACTAAGTGAGTAGATGACCGAAGAGCCAAGAATCGTCAAATTTTGTTGAGAAATGAAAGAGATATTGGTCCACGAAGTAAGGTGTTTGAGGCATGGAAATATGGTGTGGGACAAATCTACCACATCGGTGGGAATAAGAAGAATTGCTCTCTTTATAAGTCTCTAATGTGGTAAAGGGTTTGGGACCCCAAGGGGTATCCCATGTGTTTAAAGGAGGGAGGACCTAAATGTGCTTGGGTTCGAGGCTAAGCCCACACGCGCGCTGCCGGTCCGGTCGTGGGTCGTGGGGACTTTCTGATATTATCTTTTTGGTCCCCAAATTGCTTAATATTTACAGTTTGGTCCCTAAAGTTTATGGAAAGTTGAATTTGGAACGACGGAAGGTAGAAACTTTTTGCCTACCGTTGGAACTGTTTTTTGGGGCATTAATCAGCCACTACTTGGTTGATTAACTCCTCCATAATCAGCCCTTCTTCAATGGCCATGAACAGTCCTTAAACCTGCCATTAATCTGCCTCCCTAATGGCCATTAACAACCCTCACTAATGGCTATTAACAGCCTTATTTGTGGCTGTTGGGCAGCCTCCTCCATGCTATATATTGATGCCTCATTTGGCTCAATAACGTGACAGAAAATCAGCACAAACAAAGTGACGAAAAAGATAGCAAAACAGTGAGGAAAAACACACATATACACAAGATATACACTACAGAGACACACTATATACACAGAGACAAAACATAAGAGAAAGTCAGTCCAAACGTTGGACGAAAACAGAAACTCTTCCTTCCTTTTCCATATCTTCAGCAAGTCGATTCATATTTGTTTTCTTCGTCAGACTCAACCTACTTGCTTTATAGTGTTGAGATTAAAGTGTTGTTTTATCTTGGGAGACTATTGCCCGCTAACGTAAAAGCATATATACGGGGCAATCTTATCTTAAGGACAGAGTGCAATCACTCGACTCAACACACAACGTTGTAACCATCCAGATTTAGTTGTTTCTTGATTTCAGGTTATCAAGATTCAAGACACAATAAGCTTGCGGCAGTTTTGAAGAGTGACCATTTATTTATCCTTTCGAACACTTGTAATAGTTATTTACTTTCCGTACTGCTTTACACCATAGAGTACCAACAATTTCTGCTAGTTATGGAATGTAAAATAGATTTGACTGGCCACTATTATGGTCATACAACTCTGAGCAATTAAGTTTGATTTTGCATATTGTTAATGTTGAGTTTGGTGTTGTGACATTTGATCCAACATATCTTCTGAAATACTGATTTGAATGTATAAAAATGTTGGAAAAAATGTCATAACATTCGGACCAACATCCTTGAGAAACAATTTTGCCTTACTTCACGGTAACCAATAATATTTTACTGTGAGGTAAAAATGACTTAGACGTGGTGAATTGGAGCTCTGTAAAACGTGGGATAAAAAGTCAAAGTTTGGGGAAGAAGTCGAGTAAGGAACAAGTCAAAGTTGTTGAGATTTTCACTCCTTAATCATCTACCACAAGCTGCCCACCTTTCTCTCAACCTCCACAACCGACCGATGAGACTTTCAAGGGAACACTTTACTATAAATAGAGAGGCCACAACAGTGTATCGACATCCAGAATCAAAATGTAAAAATACCAAGAGAGCTCTCGGGATTTCATCTCAGAAATCTGGATCACAAATGTTGCATGAGTGTGTTGACAACATCCTGTCCAACATTACAATTGCTGTTTAGATTCTTGATTAGTTTTTTATGGAGCAATTGTAATGAGAGGTTGTCTATGTCTACTTAGTTAGATTTTTTAGGCAGAAGTCATATGCGACTTCAACTTTTAATTTCTTTCTGTTTTATATTGTAAATCTGTAAAGAAAGGAATTGTAATTTTGTATATAATATATATACAATACATTTGGTCATTGACCATCATATGTTATATAATATATATATAACTTATGAAAATTTTAAACATTTGTGTTCTTTAAATTTCGCTGCATTTACTCTATAAATTTACTGTTTTACTAAGTGTTGTTACTGGTGTCGGACGACATTATTTTCGATATTCAGAAACTGTACTTGTAGTCGATTGAATTATGTTCATCTTGTTTTTTTTTATCCGTATCTCCCTTTCAAGTGGTATCAGAGCCAACACTTAACACAATAAGTGTTTGGTCCTGTTTTTAGATGAGATGATCACACATTTTATTATTTTTAAAGAAATTTATAATTTTAAACATGTTATAATATTTTATGTTAGTGTAAAAAATTTCACTACTAGAAACATTGAGTTTTTTTCTACCAACATCTAGTAAGAAATTTGTGTTATATAACATGATTTTTTCATCTTATTCTCACTGGATCAACTCACTGAAAAACACATGATGGAAAACAAGTTCTTATTAAAACGCTAAGAAATTTCATAATTTTTTCATGTGAAATTATTACTATTTAATTTTTTTCACCTATATTTAATGAAAATTAGCCACTAAACATAATAATTTTAGTAGTGTTTGGCGTTAGTGACAAAATGAAAATTTTATCATGAAATGTATCCAATTCATATAAAATATGAGTACTTTTATTAGTGCATAAATACGTTATCAGAAATGGAAAAGAAGGTGTACTAAAGGAGGGGAACTTAAAATTCAGCTGAAAACATGTAGCGTGAGTTCGAATCCTGGTGAAAGCAATTAGGATTTTGTATGTAATATCAGTTGCTATGTTCTCAAACTCTGATCATTCATACATATCTTGCGATTTATTGATAGTAATGCTGGGGGATCGGAATTACTATTTTCAGTAATAATCTGAAGTAAGCCGGAAAGCTAAATAAAAAAAAAAAAAAAAAGGAAGATGCATGCGTTATCCTTTTTTGAAATTAAAAATTGTTAAAAGTGAAATCTAACCACTTTATCCAAGGCTCCTTGAAAACAGGCGGGTGCAGCAATCAAGGGAGTAGTGATTAGCTCCACCTCGAAGACATTTTTAAATTATTTTCTCTCACTGTTTTATGGGTAATTGAGAACTTTCAGTTATAAACTTATAATCCTACCGTCTTAATTTATATATCACTATTTAATTTGTCACGAAGTTTAAAAAGAAACACTTTTAAAATGTATGATTCAAAATTTTTTTTATATAAATTTATATTTTAAATCATCTCATAAAATTAAATTATTTTTAAATATAAAATTATAACATTCTTTTTGAGTCAGATAAAAAAGAAAATGATATTATATAAATTAAGACACTGAATCAGTGTTTTACTACCAATCACAAGTTTGATGTTCGACGCAGTATTCATACGGGAAATTATGATCAAAGAGTTCATTCTCCGGGAAACTCCATTTAAATTATTCTGGTGGATTCTTTTCAATCTACTTCCTTTATGATTTCGTTCGAAATCATATAAAGACAATTCATATTTGAAATAGCTATTTGTGCAAGTATTTTACGGTTAAGAAGCAACTGTCTCTTGTACATATCGTTTTTTCTTAACTTAAGAGTTAAGAGAAGAAAAAAAGTTCTTTCTTTCATTGTCCAAGGGGAGTATTTAGTTGGAATTGGTCCATGTGACACAAATTTAATTATGGCCGAAAGTTATGTCAACTTTTGTACAATATGGGTATATTACTAGCTCAATTGTTTGATTAGCTTAACTTTTACTTTATTAATGAGGTTTTGATTCAACTTATAATTTTTTTTTCCTTATCCCTTATATAATAAAAAAAATTAAAAAAACTTTTGCACAATATGCGGTCGAAGTCGTATTTGGGTTCATCTTGAATTTTTTATCACTTCGGCTCTCACATATAGATAGCCTTGTTGTAGTCTGAGGCGAATCTAAACGTTAAAATTTATAATTTTTATAGCGATTTTAAGTTAATATATAGAATTAATTAGATTTATAATTAAATATTTATTAATATTTCAATATATTTATACAAAATTTAAATAAAAATTATTGGATTTTCAATAAATTCACGGGTAACGATTGCCTTGATGTTTTGAGACTCTTTGGGATTCTCTTTAAGCATTCAAGATTAAAGTTGACAGCTTTTTCAAAAATGTATTCTTAATATTAAAGAATTTTAACAATATTTAAGAGGAAAAATTAGTATACTTTTATTAAATAGGGGTAACGTAGTAAATTATACCTTAGAGAAGAGCAGCATGATGTATAAAGCATCTCGAGTTAGCAGAATTCTGGAAAGGGCCGCACCCTAAGGGGTGTGATGTAGACAACCTACCCTAATTTTCAAACTTTCACAACTCAAAAATTATACCTTATAGTTATTATTTTTCTTAATGAGCTTGAAAAAAGCTAAAACTACATAAAGGAGTAATAAAGAAGCAGCATCAGCTCTTAAGGCCGGAGAAGATCAATAGTTTGTTATTCCGTATTATATTTATCATTTCTGAATTATATTTAAAATAGTGTCTAAATATTAAAAATGATCAAGTTACAACAGGTTATGAACTATAGCCAAACACAATAGATTATTCTATTGGATACTTGTAAAAAATCTTTATTTTCTTAAATAAAAAGCAAGACCTTGTCTGAAGTTACTCATCGTTGTGATGACATCATTGTCAAATTAATGTGCAAACAAACAAGAATTGTCTTCAAATTTGATATCATCATTCATCAATATATTGTGGAGTGAGCTTTTAGAATGTGTCAAAATGCCAAATCATTTCATCATTGAAAAAGTCATTAATAACACGGACAAAACGATTTAGATATGAAGGTAAAAAACACAAAGTTATTAAATAAAATAAATAAAGAGAGTGGACAGTGTGGAGCCATTAGAAGACTTGTGATTTAACTTGATGACTATAGGGAGATGTTATGAAAGATCGTGAAAATCTTTGATTGGGACTTTTCGCCTAGAATGCGGCTATTTGATAGCCACTAAGGCGATAAAAAATTATTCGCAAGTATTGTGTTATATGTTGGAAATTGATAAATATCCGTGATATACACGGAATACACATCATGTATATCACAGGCAGAACACGGTAAAACTGACTGTTATGACCGTGATATATACGGTATATTCATGTCGTGTATATCACAGTTTTAGTGGACTATTTTAGGTAGGTTTAATTGTAATTAAATTAGAATGTACACTTACCATAATTGTATAATTATTGTACAAATAGAATAAGGTTTTGGGAGTAGAATAGGAATAAGATTTTCCTATTATGGAAATTGTAAATTATATATATTTTCTTCCATAAATGAAAATAATCAAGAGTTTATTTCTTTCATGGTATCAGAAGTCTAGGTTATTTTCTCCCAACTTTCCGTCGACTTTTGCCTCAGATTCCGACATTCCCTTCTCGGTTTCCATGCCCGACGGTGATTTTTTTTTTCTATTCCCAAATTTCCTTCCAAATCCCTACATCACGTCTTGCGTTGTTATTATGGCTAAGAACACGTTTTACCCTGCCCTTACTGTTTCTAACATCAAGAATTACGCGACGTGGGCCGAACTGTTCAAAGTTCACGCACGCTCGCATCAAGTCCTCCATCACATTATCCCCCCAACTCCTACGGCTATGGGGATTCCTAAACCCGATGATGATCCTCAATTATGGACGACTCTTGATGCTGCCGTTCTTTAGTGGATTTACTCCACTATCTCTATCGACCTTCTGCAAACGATTATCAAACCAGACGCTACAACAATGACTACTTGGGATAGAGTACGTGACATACTCCATGATAATCAGAATTCTAGAGCTGTTACACTTGATCAGGAATTCTCTCACGTTAACATGGAAGATTTCCCTAACATTTCAGCTTACTACAAAAGGTTGAAAGAATTGGCAGACCAACTCCGCAACGTTGGTGCGCCTGTTATCAATGATCGTCTTGTCCTTTAGATGGTTGCTGGCCTATCTGAGGCCTATAGTGGCGTTGATACGCTTCTTCGTCAGAGCAGTCCTCCTCCAAAGTTTTATCAGGCCCGTTCAATGCTCACACTCAAAGAAGCAGGTTTGGCTAAGAAAGCGGCCACTGGGGCCCTTCTGTCGTCATGGTGATCGAGTCCAATTTTTCTCTATCCGCCTCCAACACTTTCGGCCAAAATCGCAACAACGGTAGCGGCAAAAAGGGTCAGAATTGGAAAATTAATGGCAAGAATCGTGGTGGAAACCGAGGTGGCAATAACGGGGGTGGAAATGGACCTCGGGGCAGTGGGCCGCAATCCAACTAGCCACAACCCTGGGCCCATGGCCGTGGAACTGAGCCTGGGCCCAACAACCACTATTTCCCGTCGTACAATGCCCACCCGAACTGGACCCAATTTCCAGTTTCGGCTTCTAGGCCTAGTTCGGCCCAACAACAGTGGTTTTCGAGACAGTCTACTGGGCCGGGGAAGCCAGCCGACGTGCTTGGGCCTCGACCCTATCAGGCCCGCCATGCAGCGGGTCCCACCCCTACTGACATTGAAGCCGCGATGCACACACTTGGATTAAATCCCCCGGACACGAATTGGTACATGGACACCGGAGCTACTACCCACATGACGTCCGACCAAGGTACTCTCTCATTTTATTCCAATTTGAGCAATAATCGTGGTATAATTGTTGGTAACGAAAATTCAATTCCAATTTGTGGTTACGGTCATAAAACTTTGCCTCTCCCCATCCACCTCTTATCTTGAAAAATACCCTTCATGCCCCTAAATTAATTAAAAATTTGGTGTATGTCCATAAATTCACTACTAATAATTCCATTTCTGTTGAATTTGATCCTTTGGGTTTTCTGTGAAGGGTTTCAAGACGGAAATTTCTCTCATGAGATGTGATAGTAGGGGAGATCTTTATCCTATCACGCCAACATCTGGACTCTCGAGTAAAGCCTTGCCATCTACTTTTGCAGCTCTCGCTCCTTCTTTAAGGCATGTACGTTTGGGTCACCCTGGATCATCTATTGTTTATGCTTTACATAAAACAATGTTATTTCTTGTAAGGGTACGCGTAGTACTCCAATTTGTCAATCTTGTCCACTAAGAAAACATGTTAGATTGCCGTTTGTAGACTCTACTTCTCATTCTTTAATGCCATTTGATATTATTCATAGCGATTTATGGACATCTCATGTTCTCAGTTCTGTGGGCCATCATTATTATGTTCTATTTTTGGATGATTATTCTAATTTTTTGTGGACTTTTCCGTTGGCGAAAAAATCTCAAGTGTTTTTCACTTTTCTAAAACTTAGAGCATTCATTCGTACCCAGTTTGAACGGGAAATAAAAAATGTTCAATGTGATAATGACAAAGAATATGATAATGGGGTATTTCAGGTTTTTTGTGATACTAATTACATCAATTTTCATTTTTCTTGTCCTCATACGTCCTCACAAAATGGGAAAGCCGAATGCAAAATTCGTACCATTAATAATATTGTCCGCACATTATTGGTCCATGCTTCCGTATCCCATTCTTTTTGGCATCATGCTCTACAAATGACTACTTATCTCCTTAACATACTTCCTACCAAAGGATTGACATATTCCTCCCCTCTTCAAATCCTCTATAACAAGACTCCTTTGTATACACATCTTAGGGTCTTTGGGTGCTTATGCTATCCACTATTTCCGTCAACTACAATTAACAAACTTCAGGCCCGTTCTACCCCTGTGTGTTTTTGGGCTATCCATCAAATCATCGTGGCTATAAATGTTTTGATTTGTCATCTAACAAGATCATCATTAGTCGCCATGTTATTTTCGATGAAACCCAATTTCCTTTTGCAAAGGTCAATAGTCCCGGGCCTAGTTCGTATAATTTTTTAGATGATGATGTATCCCCGTATATTATCCACCATTTATCGGCGTGTCACGCACATAAAATCCACCAGCGAGCCCACTTCCCGCTGGACCTACTGTTCCGCCTCTTTCCACGATTTCTGCTCCAATTTTGACTATTGGGCCAGTTGCTCAGCCCAATACTGAAAATGCTTCAGTTCCAGCTATTGTTTCCCATATTGGGCCAGCATGCCCACTGCCTGTTGGCCAGCCCGTGCTACACCCGCCATTTTATCCCAAAATTCACCCAATTCTCCCCCGAGTCACAGACCGTTCACTCATAGTCAACAAGGTATTTTTAAACCAAAAAGGCATTTTAATGTAAATTCAAATGTTCTTAAATCCCTTCTACCTCGTAACCCAGTGTCCGCATTAAATGACCCGAATTGGAAATTGGCTATTACAGACGAATATGATGTCTTATTGCGAATAAGACGTGAGAGTTAGTACCCCGTCTTTCTGGTGTTAATATTATTCGGTCTATATGGATTTTTACTCATAAGGATAATTCTGACGGCTCTTTTAAAAGGCATAAGGATCGTCTTGTGGGTGATGGTAAGACTCAACAGGTTGACGTGGATTGTGGTGAGGCATTTAGTCCGGTTGTTAAATTGACTACCATTCACATTGTTCTCAGCTTGGCACTTTCAAAATCTTGGCCTATTCATCAATTAGTTGTGAAAAATGTCTTCTTGCATGGTGATCTTAAGGAGACTGTCTACATGCATCAGACGTGGTTTTCGAGATCCCAACTATCCACATCATGTATGTTTGTTGAAAAAATCCTTATATGGTCTTAATCAGACCCCACGAGCTTGGTATAAGTGATTTGCTGACTATGTATCTACTATTGGTTTCTCGCACAATAGGTCTGATAATTCACTATTTATTTATCATCGTGGGACTTCCATGGCCTATATTCTGTTGTATGTTGATGATATTATTTTGATTGCCTCATCTGATGTGTTGCGCCGGTCGATCATGACACTGCTAAGTTTCCAGTTTGCTATAAAGGACTTGGGATCCTGAGTTATTTCTTGGGTATTGTTGTCACTCGTCATGCAGGAGGGTTATTCCTGTCACACAGAGAAAGTATGCTACTGAGATTATTGAGCGAGCTGGTATGTTCTCGTGCAAGTCTACTTCTACGCTAGTTGATACTAAACCCAAGTTGGGTGCTGCGGCCGGCTCACCATACGAGGACCCCACTCACTATCGTAGTCTTGCAGGGGCACTTCAATATCTCACCTTCACGAGATCGGATATTACGTATGCTGTGCAGCAGGTAGAGATGGCCATGGATACTGGACCCGGTCCGGATCAGGTGGATCCAGATCCGTTTTATAGGATATGGATCTTCAAAATTCAGACCCGACGGATACGGATCGGACCCGGATCCATTTCTGACGGATCGGATCTGGATCTTGTATTTGAGATCCGTATCCGATCCAGACCCGACCCGTTGATTCATTTTTTATTAAATATATTCATAACCTAGAATGTAATTTTATAAATATTTTCTTAAATTTTTTCATAATTTCTGTATTTTACATTCAGATTTGAACTTTATTTTTTAAATGATCCATACGTTTAAGCCCATAATTCTCAAAAGACCCAATAAAAACTAAGCGAAAAACAAATGATGGTACAATCATTGCATGTAAAAGGAGTTGATAATTTGATCTCATTCTGTTGAAATATCCATATCTCATGGATTCGTTGCAAAATATTCCTCATAAAAGTTACAGTCATGAATGATGATTAATTGTGGTCGAATGCAACATCTAATATAAGATCAAGATTAAAACTTTAAGGCTTTCACCTTTAATTCTTGTTAAACTAATGAAAGTGCAGATTAAACAAAGAAAAATGGATGAATTGACACCCAATGTAGCTTAATGTTGTTGTAGCGCTCAATTTTCATTTGACAGACATGCCTAGGATTGAAATCTGAAACATAAAAAATATATTCAACTTTAAAAGAATTTTTTTTCCATGTGGATCCAGATCCGATCCGTGGACCCGGTGGATCTGGATTTGGATCTGATTTTTATGGACCCGACGGATCTGGATCCGGATATGGATCTAGGTATGAAAAATGGATCTGGATCTAGTAGGATCCGGTCCAGATCCGATCCGTTGCCATCCCTAGCAGCAGGTATGTTTATTTATGCATGATCCTCGGATTAAGCACATGAATGCGCTTAAACGCATCATACGCAACCTACAGGACACTCTTGATTATGGCTTGCATCTATATCCGTCGTCGGTTTCTACAGTTATCTCCTATATATATGCTGATTGGGGTGGTTGTACGGACACCAGACGCTTTACGTCTGGTTATTGTATGTTTCTTGGAGATAACTTGGTCTCGTGGTCTGCCAAACGACAAGCTACCTTATCCTGCTCTAGTGCAGAGGCCGAGTATCGAGGGGTGATCAATGTGGTCTCTGAATCATATTGACTACGTAATATTCTTTTAGAGCTTCACTTTCCGGTTCACAAAGTTACCTTGGTTTATTATGATAATGTTAGTGCCGTTTACCTTTCTGGCAATCCGGTACAACATCAGCGCATTAAGCATATTGAGATGGATAAACATTTTGTTCGCGAAAAGGTAGCTCGTGGACAAGTACGTGTCCTACATATTCCCTTCACGATATCAAATTGCAGACATCTTTACTAAGGGTCTTCCATCGGTTCTCTTTGAAGATTTTAGGGACAGTCTTAACGTACGAAGACCGCCCGCTATGACTGCGGGGGTGTGATAAATACCCGTGATAAACACGGAATATACACCATGTATATCACGGGCAGAACACGGAAAACTGACTCTTATGATCGTGATATACATGGTATATTCATGTCGTGTATATCACGGTTTTAGTGGACTATTTTAGGTAGGTTTAGTTGTAATTAAATTAGAGTTGTACACTTACAATAATTGTATAATTATTGTACAAATAGAATACGGTTTTGGGAGTAGAATAGGAATAAGATTTTCCTATTATGAAAACTGTAAATTGTATATATATTCTTTTATAAATGAAAATAATAAGAGATTATTTCTTTTAGAAATATTAATAATATTAATCAGAAAAACAAACAAAAAGATAAAATTAATTTATCGGATTAATGCTGCATCGTGACAAGTCACTGTCTTGAAAATGATTTCGATTCAACTCTAGTGCAAATCATTAAGACTGATCGCTCCACAAGATTCCACAACGCTCTCAAACACTTGAACTAGTGGCTGAAAGTTTGGAGTTGCACAAAATCAATTGCCAATAAACAACTCAAAAAGAAAGATGAGAAAAGAAAAGGTTTGTTTATCAACAATTCACCAAGAAGATGAGTTTATGTAGACTGAAAATCTGAAGGGTCAAAAAGGGTTAATGAGTCATTAACTCACCAATTAAGGAGGACTTAATGAGCCATTAATCTGGCTATTAAAATCAACAATAAATAAGCCTTTAAGAAATATGAAATTATGACTCATTATATAGACACACTTACTATCAAGAGAATGAATCAAGGCATTTTTGTAGTAACCATTGCATTACTAATGTAGGAATTCTACAAGAGGAATAAATGTAGGACACCGGAGCCACTGCCTAGTAATTTTTTTTATTTTATTTTGATGTTTATATGAATTATGATCAATACTGATATAAAGCTAATAGAAGGGAGTGAATTTTGTGGTTTGAAGGCGAGAGATGCATTCTACTGAGAAAGAATCAAACAAGAAGCCTACTGAAATCGCCACTGTTGGTCTGTTATACCCAGTTGACTGCAAGAAAACTAGGCAGGAATATGTGAAGCAATGCAGACCCACTTGGGTGAGTTCTTGTAATCTCATCAAGGTTTAAGAATATTGAATTTCATTTTGATCTGGAATAAAATAGATATATACTCAATTCGTCCCATTTTAACTCAGCTCTTTTCATGCTCATTAAGAAAATAATAAACACAAGGTATAATTTACTAAGTTATCCCTATGTAATAAAGGTAGACTCGTTTTTCCTCTTAAATATAGTGCATGCTTCTTTAATGATAAGGGTATATTTGAGAATAATTGTCAATTTTAGTCTTGAATTCCTAAAGTGATAATTATTTTGGGATAACTTTTTGAGCTAAAACGACAGTTAAAATAAGACAAAGGGAATATAGATGATTTAGTTAGTCCAATCCAACTAGTTTGGGACTGAGGCGTAATGGATTAGTTGGTTGATTGAATTGGTGGGTTTTAGTTTTCTGGAGGACTTCATTTGGATGTTGAGAAAGTTGATAGAAAATGTATAAAATTGCATTAAAATATAGAGAATTTAGAATAAAGAACTCAGTTTCCTTCATTTTTCAAATAGCTTTTCAGTGTACGAAACTGACAAACATGTTAACTTTCTGAGACTAGCTGGCATTTTAGGTTTATTGATTAGTATGTATTTTGTATGATAGGTGAAGCATTTTGATAGGAAGTACTGTTCTAAGAAGAAAGTTCAGAGGCTTTTGGATGATAATGATCAGTCAAGGAGAGGTCCATTGTCACTTCCACAGCCTTATACGTTCAAACTCCCTTGTTCTTGTTGATAACAAATTTGTGGCTATTCTGGATATTGACAAGTGGTTTTCCAAGGTTGGTCTTTGGTAAATTTTGCGGTTGTACAGCGATGGGAAACTTTCAATAACATCATGAGTAGTGGTAGAAAGTAAATTTGGTAGGCAGGAACAAATGAATTTGTGTATCTGTGGTTTACAAAAGCAATTGCATGCTTATATTTTCATATCCGCCATCTTATTGTTGTGGATTTTTACCTATTAAGTTTTCATGTGAATGATTGGTAGTAAGTCTTTTTTAGTGAGCCTTAGTAGTTTATTGAATTTTCTCTGTCACTCTTCAGTTCTTTTTAGGAGGGACTAAAAATTGTTCTGAAAAGGTTCGAAGTAATTTCACTTCATTGGCTTGGCTTGAACTATTTCCTCAGGGGTTTAATGCTTGGCCCCTAAGTAAGTGGCTAGTGAATGTGCTAATCATTATAGTGGTAAATGTGTTGGATTATTCTTGCTTTGAGTGTTGAGAAACTTCCAAGCAAGAACAAGAGTACTAGATGCACTGAATCCCTAGAGATTGGCTATTTTAGGAGCCTGCTTCTTTAGGTAGTTTGAACTCAAGTTAAGAGGATTCTGGAAATGTATTTTAATCTGCAGAGTGGAAGTATATATAGCTTTGATGTCTGTCTTGTCTTGCCTGCAGAACAGGTGTTCTACCAATATATATTTCTTGATATGAAGTATTTTTCTGCTTCTCATGTGTGTAGTTGCATGATATTTTCCTTTCCATGTAGTTGATGGTCGGACGATCTGTATTTTAAGGTTAACTTATCTGCTCTTTTTCTTCTTCAAAAGGGAAGCTCTTTTTCCGCTTCTTTGAACTTCTGTCGTTAGCTTCTTGTTTGTTCTTTTTTGCTTCCTTACCGATGACTTAAAGCTTGTGTGTTCCCACTGAATGTAGTGGGACAAAAAGAGGAACCAATTTCAGTTTACAATTCCACACCTATGACATTGGAAGCTCAGATTCAACTAATAAAAACTTCAAAGAAAGTTAATCTCTCTTTGTTTTCCACTACTTCCCCTTTAAGGAGTGCTATGAAACACTAGGGAAATTTGATGCTAAAGGTCTTAACATGTTTACTTCTGGCTGCTCGCTGAATTTTCCTTGTGTCTCTTTTCATAGAAATTAAGTTTTAGTTCTTCAAGAATCCTTATGTCTGAAAGCCGTAGAGGCCTTTCCATTGAATAGTGTTTGGAACTCGAGATTAGGCTGAGTCGAGGTGCGTACAAATTGATCTGAACACCACAATAATAAAACGAAAGAATCAAAAGTAAGTATGCAATAGAGAGTACTGTTGAATCTGGTATATATTTTTGTTGAAATTGGGAAGGGAATGTTTTTGTTCACTTACAATTCCCTATTTTTACAAACTGCGTGAAATAGTGAATGGGATATTTCTTTACCTATTTTGATGGTTAAACCAAAAGCTAAGGAGATCATTAGTAGTAAACTATATCATTCAATCAAATAACCTATGAGTCAGTTCCAAACTAGACGGGCTGGCTATGTAAGTACTCTATATTCATTTGGGTCCATTGCAATCCGATAGCTCTCCTTTCTGAGTAACTACTTGTCCCGTTTCTTTTTTGGAACAGTTCTAAAGCTGGTACAGATGTTGAACTGAAGAGACTATTGGTCTCCATTTTAAGGTGTCCAACTGGTTGGACCACTGCTTCAACCCCTCTATAGAATGTGAATAGGTTATTATTACAGTTCAATTTATGACTGCTGAGTCGCATAAACAAAGTTAAATTTAGTAACCACAATTTCACCCCATGGGTTATTTTCATTAAGTAGGAGAACCAATCATGTCTTCTCTCTCCCATCTGTTGTCCGGATTTAACCATAGTTCTGGCAAATGAAGATGAATTACTTTGTTTTTCTCAAGTTTATCCTACTCTTAACAGTAAACTCAGATCAATCCTCCCCTCCTTTTCCTCTTTTATATTTTCAAGAGAGAATATGCACTGTTGTCTGTTAATATGCTTATTACTCGATCCTTCAAAACAATATAACAATATCAGATATATACAGCTTGTAAACTCACAGGTAGAGATGGCGGTGGATCCTGGATCCGGTCCGGATCCGTCATATAGGATATGGATCTTCAAAATTTGGACCGGACGGATCCGGATCGGACCTGGATCCATTTCTGACTTATCGGATCTGGATCTGGATCTTGTATTTGAGATCTGTATCTGGTCCAGATCCGACCCGTGGATCCGTTTTTTATTAAATATATTCATAACCTAGAATGTAATTTTATAAGTATTTTCTTAAAATTGCTAAGCACATCCTTGCAAGTTTAATTCTCAAAACAAGTTTAATTTATCTCCGGATTAACTCAAAAACCAAAAAATAAAGAGGTAACTTCGATAATAAAATCAATGTTATATTAGTGAATGACTAACATCTCCATAGACAAGTAGTTAAAATTATATTCACTTCATTTGTGAAGATTCCAAGCACATGTAATTTCTGTATTGTGGAAATACTAGTCATCATTTTTCACAACTATTGTCATTGTCTAACATTTTCAATTAATAGCTCACAATCAAAACGAGACAACGAACAAAATATCTCATATGAACATTTCAAAATTGAAACACAATAAACTGTTAGCTAAGTAAAAATCGTTTGTCAGTTCAAAAAAAAATTCTTAGCAAGGTTACATTCTTAGCAAGATAATTTTTTTACATGTGGATCCAGATCCGATCCGTGAACCCGGTGGATCCGATGGATCCGGATTTGAATCTGATTTTTATGGACCCGATGGATCTGGATCCATGTATGAAAAATGGATCTGGATCTGGATCTAGTAGGATCCGGTCCAGATCCGATCCGTTGCCATCCCTACTCACAGGTTTTTTTTGTTACTTTAGTTTGTTTCTCCTATTTTTAGCATTTTGATTAAGTAGTTTATTTGTTTTAGCAATTTTTACCGGATTTTAATCAAGTTAAAATTCATCCTATAAGTGGATGGAACCCAGACAAGTCCCGGTTTAATTGTTTGTATATCCTGATCCTAATCGAACGAATCAATACTTGGTTTCACTTTATTGTTAAAAAGTTTGGCTTATATACATGGATTTACATTATTGAGTCACTCAAATATATCCACGAGTAACCTGGAAGATTTGAACAAAGAGGACCGTTTGAGGTTGATATTTAAATTTTGTTCATGTTAAAGAAATTTGTGGCAAAATAGCCTCGGGGCTACACACCCGTAAGAATAAAAATTATGTTTTCACACGTTATATCGACTAGAGAATAATTTTAGTACAATCTTTGATCTACCTTTTTTTTTTGTTAAATTGTTCACAAGTCTTGCCCAATTGACAAATTTTGCCTTATTCACAGGTTATTGTAAATAATGCATTTTGGGCCTAACTCAACCCCAAAAGCTAGCATGTAGGGTGAGGATTGTCCAAGTCCATATAAGGAGTACATGTTCCCATTCAATATCCGATGTGCGACTCTTAACACTCACTCGCACGCCCAAACCTTGTTAACTAGAGCGTAGATAATATAATTTGGGGGCCCAACATCGGTGAACAAAGAATTAGACACTCTCTCACACACCCACACCTTGTTAACTGGAGTGTAGATAATATAATTTGGGGGCCCAACATCGGTGGACAAAGAATTGGAATGAGCCTGACTCTGATACCATGTAAAGAAATGGATCTTAGGTCTAACTCAACCCCCAAAAACTTGCATGTAGGGTGAGGATTGTCCAAGTCCATATAAGGAGTCCATGTTCTCATTCCATATATGATGTGAGACTCTTAATAGTTATGCCAAGTAGGGAATAACTTTGATACAATTTTCATTCTACCGAGTTAGTTAATTGTTTACAAGTCTCAAGGATTAGCGAATTTTTCCCATGTTGTTCGAATGTTAGTTTTGCAGGACTGACAAGACCTCATACTAGCTTCATGTTACCTATTTTGTTAAATTGCTCACAAGTTTTGCAGATTGACGTAACTTGTTATGTTGTTCATAAGTTTTGTCAGACTGGCAAGACTTGATACAACAAGATATTCTTACAAGTCTTTGTCAGATTGGCGAAATTTGTTGTGTTGTTTAATTATTCACAAGTTTTGTTAGACTAATAAGATTTAGTATTATCTTCATTCTACCTATCTTGTTAAATTATTCATAGGTGTTGCCGGATTTGGCAAATCTTTGACTATTTAATGAATTTCGAATACATAGATATAATTAGTTATATTGGTGCAAGGAAATATGTTCTGATTTTTACTCTCTAATATCGACATGGTTTTCTAATAATTTCAGTCTTTTGTTTACACTTCTTAAGAATTAATTGGTTGTCAAATACTTTATATTTACACGTATTTTGTTCCACTATATAACGATTGTCTGTCTTTTTTGACTTAACAAGAAAGGTTAAAACAAAAGTTGGCATATGCATTAGTCAACTTTTTAACTTTTTGGTTTTATTGAAATTTATTAATTCAAGTGGAATAAAATAATAAGACATTGTTGTTAATTTCAAGTGCAATATAATTAGCTTTCCCTTTCCGTCCAGTAACACAACACCGATGTTTGGCCTAAAAATATTTAGCCTAAACACAATTTGCTTAAGTCGATGATTAAGACAATTTTACTTAAAAATTAATTATAATATTTGGGCAACCTTTTATTTCTGTCTTCTTGTTTGAAATTTGTCATCGCCTTTATATTTGTTAAGTCGCAGCAGTTATAAAGAAACCTTTTTCTATTTCTTTTCTATTCTTCATATTTAGGTCTAAAAAAGAAATTCTTTTAACTAGGTTCTTACTCCTATTTAATTTTTCATCTAATCATATGTGGCAAAGCAACTCCACTTTTTGGTTACAAGAAAAAAAATCTATCTTTTTAACAGTACACTTATTGTGTGAAAGAATTTCATTGATATCATTTGTCTATAAGTTCTTTTTAAGAAATATTTTCCTTCATTATTTCATTTTAAAGTGATAGTAAATATATTAAAGTACAAGCATAATCCTAGGATACAATTACGGTAAGTAATGACTAAAATATACATCTACTATATACATAATATACATAATTATGACTAATTATATTTTCATATTCTATCACACCCCGCAGTCGAAACGGGAGGTCGGCGTATGCTGAGACTATCCCAAAAGTCTTCAAATAAAACCAGCGGAAGACCTTTTGTAAAAATATCGGCAATCTGATAGCGTGACGGGACATGTAAGACACGTACTTGTCCACGAGCAACCTTTTCGCGAACAAAGTGAATATCCAGCTCAATATGTTTAGTGCGTTGATGTTGAACCGGATTCCCTGAGAGATAAATCACACTAACATTATCACAATAAATCAATGTCGCCTTCGGAACCGGACAATGGAGCTCCAAAAGAAGGTTCCGTAGCCAACAAGATCCAGACACCACATTGGCAACTCCTCGATATTCTGCTTCGGCACTAGATCTGGACAAGGTAGCTTGCCGTTTGAAGGACCAAAATATCAATATACCTTTAACCGTTAATTTTTTTTAAATGCCTATTTTTTGTCCTTTTATATAGAGGATGTGTTGTAATTAAGTTATTTTGTAGAATATTGACCTCAAACATGGGAATAATGATACAAACTTGACATAGCATTTGGATAATTAAATGTGTAATGGTAATAAATCAGTAGATTTTTTAATTCACGAGCAAAATGATTTAAAAAGACACATATTTAATTAATTGAAGGTTAAATATACGTAGTTAAATATAACAGGGACCAAAAAAATTTAAAAAATTATTAAGATTTAAGAGATTAAAAATGCAAAAACTTTGAATACGTAATAATTCTGTCCAACCAATGTCCATCGTCAAGAAAAAGAAAAAGGACAAATGAAAAGTATGAGAAAAATCGGTATGTGTTCATATTTTCTTAAATTTAACTATTACCGTAGTAGGTGAGCAGTGGAATTTCGTGTTTGTAATTTATCGCCAACTGCCCAATTAGAAACAAATAAATTCAATCATGTCAATCATATTTCTCAATTACGAGTCATTTGAAACTAAGAGTGAGTAAATAAGCCAAAGACTTGAAGTGATTAAGTTATCATATTTGTTGACTGAATCACTTGTTGAATTTGACTATACTAGCAACATATATCTCTCATCTACTTGGTCTAGAATTAACACGTAGTAATTAGTTTATCCACTATAATTCAGAATTTGGAATCATCTATTTGTCCAATTCATATTCCATTTTGGAAAGTGGCATGCTCAAATAGACAAATTTGTCCCGTAACATTTGTGGAATTATGAAGGGATCCAATATCGGTATAGAGAAATTCAAATCCAATCACGACATTTCAATACTTTGTTTAACCGATACAAACTGTGATTCCTATCTCGCAGTCATTTTAATTCTAGCTAATGATGGTGACGACATATCCTCAATTCGATTAATTTTTGACAAAGAAATTATTGAAATTATCTTATTATTTCTATCTTGTTTCAATTAGTTTTAATGTTAAGAAATAATCTCTTGTAAGAAGGTCGGATAGAGATAGTATTTTGTAAAAACACTAGTCCTGCTGAGTTTATAATAAAAATATGTTTATCGTTGAATTGTTTTTTATTTTATTTATAACTTTCAAATGAATGCTCCTTTAACTTCGTAAATTTATCTATGTTGTTATTTGATCATTTAAGTATATCACGTAGGAAAAAAGACGAAAATATATTAGTAGAAACGGATGAAAGAAGTAATTTAGTGTAAGTGAAATTAATGTATTAGTGTCTATCTCATGTGAAGTAATGTTAAGAGAAGGAAATTTATAGTCGATAAAGAGGGGGGGGGGGGGGGGGGGGGGGAATGATTTATCCTCGATATTTACATTAAATTGTATTTAATATGATTATTGGAATTTTTGGGAAAAGAAAAATTCTTTGTTTAATCCTAAGTACTTGCACAATAGAGAATATAAGGCTCCTTACTGGGTCTCTTATAGCAGTAGTGGCGACGCCAGAGGTGTTCAGCATTTAAGACATCTATAGAAAGTAATATATTGACTTATATATATAGTATTTTTTGGATTATTTTCTATATGCATAATATATTTTTTTATTAAAGGTGTTCAATTGACAACTCTTCGGTCTATGTAACTACACCACCAATCCATTGAAAAATTAGAAATGTATTGACTCGTCATGTGATAGAGCGACTTACAAGTCTTTTTTTTTTTCATCCGGTATCTGGTACCCGCATTGGAGCCCGACTAATTCAGATTCCCGCCACATAAGGCCCATTGGGGGAGGAAATCGCTCTCTATCAAAGATTGTTTCATATCTATGGCTCGAAACCAAAACCTCTGATTAAAGGAGAAGCAGTTCATCCACTGCACCACATCCTTTCGTGGTGGCTTACAAGTAAATGTTCTAAACATTTACACAATTTACCGCTAACGTGTGACTTCTTATCCGTGAAACTTTAGGATTTTCAACACAATATGTTTTAGTTGAAACCTAATTCTCACTATTATTTTCATGGAAATAGCTCTTTGCGGGTGATTATAAATGAAATGACACGGAAAAATAAAATGAAGTTACGTCTAAAACGTACAAGAGAAAAGATAGCTTAAAATAAGACTTGAACCAAACAAGAAAACCAAGGGGTTAAAGCATAAATTAAGATGTTTGCATGAACGTTAAGTAAGAGAAGCATGTTTTCCTTCCGACAGAAGCAAGGACTTAAAAATGGATAATGTTACACCTAGTCTATAGTAAAATCTCTAATCTCCAAATATAAAGAATTGACTACTTTATTTCTGTCAATTGTCTCATTTTTCTCCCATCCGATTTCTGATACCCGTATTAAAATCCCAACTAATTCGAATTCACGTTGCATAAGACCCATTTAAGGGGAAATACTTCCTAACAAAAAAATTTATATCCAAGGATCAAACCAGATACCTCTCGGGAAAACACACTTCCCAACCCACCACAACTTTTGTTTGTCAATTATCTCATCTCTATTTTTTATTTTTTCCTTCTTTTGTCTATAAAGAAAGCAAAGTTCCTTCTTTCTCCCAAAAGAAAAACATCAAGAAGTTCCAAAATTCCATTTTACTTTGACACAACAGCTTACTCTCTCTATCTTTAACGCAAAAGAAGACCTGTTTAAAGTGGAACTAATTCTTTTTCTAAAGTCAAAGGAGGGCCAATTATTTATTGGAATTATTATTAAAAATACTTATTAGCCGATATGATGATGGTAAATAATTCAATAGAATACCACAAAGCAAAGCAATCGAATTCCACAAAAAGTACTAAAGACAGAGATACTAAAATAATGAGATATATCAGTCAGAATAAACTATAAAGAAGAGAAGGATAAAGCAAACACCTCAAAGCTGTCAACCCTTTTCCTTGAAATGAGAAAGAATCATATTTCAATTTCCCCCATCCTTGATTTCAGTAGATTAATTCAACCTTTTTTCATTTTCTTTTTTCTTGGTTTGTGTCATTTAATCATTTACTATATCACAATAACATATTAACATCATCACAACTCATCATTACATATATAACCTTAATTAAGTAGAACGCAAAAAATATCATCATTAGAAAGAAAAGATTAAAATAAACATGACTTCTTAGTTTCCATTGGCATTCTTGTTGTTAGCTTAGTTAAGCTTACTTAAGCCAAGTCTACCTAAATACGGCGTCGTTCTTGGTACTCTCTTTTCTTTTCAGTATGAAAAAGAGAAAAGAGAAAAGAAAGGACCCTTATTTTGGTAGACTTGACGGCTAATAAAAAAGAGAAACCCTCAGCACTATTTCCACGTTTTCTTTTCTTCTCCGTCGAAAAGGAGTTAGTGAAACAGTCAACTCCGTTAAAAAACCTCCAAACAAACTTTAGGGGTCGTTTGGTTAGTGAATTAAACTATTTTGAGATTATAGTTCTAAAATTATAATTCTTGAATTGATTTATCTCACTTAGGAGGTGGAATAAATTACGGTGGATATTCTAAAATTAAATTTATATTGTGTTTGGTTAACGATATAAATTCTATCCTGAAATTAATTTATATAGTCAACTAAACACAATATAAATTTAATCACAAACTTAATACTAAAATGTCACATCTTATCTCGCGTACCAAACGGCCTCTAAGGCTTAAGTGTAAGCTTCAGAAACAGAAGTAGCGTCTTTAACGGAGGGATCAATTCCGCCGTTACCAATAGTGGCTGACTGGACAGTCAAAACCGACAAGCTAGGAGAGGTTGGGCCACGGGCCTCGCCGGCACTACCATTGGTGGCGGGGCCTCGGTTGTTGCCGTTAGGGATCATGGGGTTCCTGTAGTGACACGTGGCAGTTGAAATAGTTGTAGCTAAGGATATAGGCATGAGGCATAAGCCTTTCCCTTGGAGATACTGCATGGCTGATCCCATATCTTCCTCCATCAGTTTAGCCACCTGGTGCTCCGTCACTGTCATAGTGTCGTTGTTTGATGACGACGCCGTTCCGTTACCTCCCCTCCCGCCATTTCCTTCACATCTTCCCTGTTTAAGCCAATAATATGAGTTTAATTTCCATACGTTTCCAGTGCAAAAGTATTACTAGTATTAACCTAACCAGGTCAGTTAAAACTTAATCTAAATAATTGTTGTGGGATTAAATATCTCACAAAACTTGCTACATAAGGGTAAAATATATGAATGGTTGCAAAAAATAATAATGTTTTCTTATATATTATGTTTCTTTCTTTCCAACTTCATATGATTATAAAAAAAACCTTTTAGTAAAATTTATAGTTTTAAACATATTATAGTATACGTATAATCATACATTTTTTAAAATATGTGATCTTGAACCTGCAATAATAATTGTGCGAACATAAAAGGCTTCTCATTTGAAATTGAAAATATTAAAGTAAAACTATTTTCAGTGATAAAAATGTGTTTAGAACAGATTTATAAGAATATAATATCATATAAAATGAAATAATGTTGCAAATAATTATTCGTACTTGATATTTATATTAAACTTTAACAATTAAATTAAAGAGAGAATATATCATCAATTAATCGTGGTGTAAATCAATCCAAAGGTAGGGATAATGTCTGCTATGTTATTGTTGTTTACTCCCTCTGTCCTAAAAAGAATGACGCATTTTCTTATTTGACAATAACTTAACTTTAAACTTTATATTTTACGCTTAACGAGATGATCTATAACCACACAAATATCTTTAATTTATTTTAAACCATAAAATTTAAAAGTCTTCTCTTATCTTTTAAACGTATTCCAAGTCAAATTACATCATATAAGTTGGAACTGAGAAAGTAATAAAAATTTGGGAAAGAAAAGTGGAAAAGATGTTTGGCTAGGATGGGCAAAAGGGTGAGGGAGAGGGGAACATAAGTAGGCACTTGTGATACTTTTTGTTTTTGTCGCATAATGCTGACAGAGAATTTTGAGAGAGACGTCTTATAGAGGAGAACAGGGTAGGATGGGCTATGGTTTCTGGTTTATTGTCTGTTCAAAAATTGTACCCATGCTTTTTACAAGTAGTACACTATGCCCTTTTTCATTTCCTGTTGTTTTTCCTTTAAATAGAAAGCTCTATAGGTTTAGCCATCCAGCATAGACATTATTCTCTTACACAGCCTTTTTTTCCATTTGTTTTTTCACCTTCTCTGTGGATTTCATGGTAAGTTTATGAACAGTTTATATTGGATCAAAATTAAGATGATGATTAAAGATTTATTTCACATCAACTCAAGGCATCACTAACTACTCCCTCAGTCTCAATTTATATGACACGTTTTCTTTTTAATCAGTCTCAAAAAGAATTACACATTTTTTTTATTTGGTAATAATTTAATTTTAAATTTTACCTTTTACGCTTAACGAATGATTTATAATCACACAAATATTTTTGAATTATTTTAGATCACAAGATTTAAAAGTCTTCATTTATTTTTTAAACTTCGTGTCCAGTCAAACTACATCATGGGACGGAGGGAGTAATAACATGTAATTGGCCAAACTTCCAAAATATGTTTATTTTGAGGTGTATTTTTATTAGAAGTGATTACCGAAAAAGTAATTTTAGATTAACAGATTGTGTTTGATTAATAGTTTGAAAAGCATTTTGGTAATGTTAGAGCAAAACAATCTGCTACTAAAAAACATTTACTTTTTTCCTAAAAGATTGACTAAATACTTTAATTCTCTAAAATAAATACTTTTAGCTATCAAAAAAACTTAGATCAAACATGCTATAAGATGATGATACCAATGCTCAATTCTATTAAGATAGTATGTGTTAATATAGTGTTAAGATAGTGTACCTCAGAGGACATATCAGCTAATGGGGGAGCAACAGCTGCAGCACCACCCAATCTACTCATACTCAGAACCTAAGGTCACACACAAAAGAAGAAACACAAAACACCATGAAATTGACCGAAAGTAATTCTTTATATATAATAAAACCCCATATTCACCAACTAATTTTTAAAACATTATTTCCCATCCAAATTGTCAACAAGGAAGCATCTTTCTGTAAGAATATTTTTCCTCAATGGTAATCTTCCAACAATGTGGTAATTATACCACTAATACAACCTCATCTTAGACTACAATTAGGCTAACATTATGATATGATTAAGCTAAGATAATGTTATTTAATCTACCTACATTATGATATGATTAGGCTAAGATAATGCTATCTAATCTACCTACCATATACATATGATTCTAATATCAATTATAATAATTATTAATTCCATTATTAATTAACAATTATTCTATCACTCCCCGCAGTCGAAGCGGGAGGTAGGCGTACCAACGGAAGACCTTTAGTAAAAATATCTGCAATCTGATAGCGCGATGTGACTTGCAAGACACACTTGTCCGCGAGCGACCCTTTCACGAACGAAGTGAATAACTAGCTCAATATGTTTAGTGTGTTGATGGTAACCGGATTCTCTGAGAGGTAAATAGCACTAACATTATCACAATACATCAATGTTGTCTTCGAAACCGGACAACGGAGTTCTAGAAGAAGGTTCCGAAGCCAACAAGATTCATATACTACATTGGCAACACCTCGGTATTCTGCTTCGGCACTGGATCTGGACAACGTTGTTTGCCGTTTGGAGGACCAAGATACCAAGTTATCGCCAAGGAATATACCATAACCAGACGTGGAGCATCTGGTGTCCGGACATCCTCCCCAGTCGGCATCTGTATAGGAGACAAGGGTGGATGTCGACTATGGATATAAATGCAAGTCATACTCTAGAGTACCCTGAATATAACGCACAATGCATTTGAGAGCATACATATGATCAACCATCGGATTATGCATGAATAAGCACACATGTTGCTCTGCATATGAAATGTCTGGCCTTGTGAATGTAAGATATTTTAGGGCCCCTGCCAGGCTGCGGTAAAGTGTCGGGTCGGCAAATGGCTTGCAGGAGGAAGCACTCAATTTGAATTTAGTATCAACCGGAGTTGTTGACGGCTTACATGAGGACATGACAGCACGTTCAACAATCTCTGATGCGTACTTCTTTTGGGATAAAAATAAACCACATGCATGACGTGTCACATCTATCCCTAAAATGTAGTGTAGTGGCCCTAGATCTTTCATAGCAAATTCAGAGCCAAGTAGTGACATGATGGACTTACGAAGAGCATCAGATGAGGTAGTCAATATAATATCATCCACATATAAAAGAAGGTAAGCAATATTATGACCCTAACGGTATATGAACAGAGAATGATCAAAATGACTGTTAGAAAATCCAATATGTGAAACAAAATCCGCAAACCTCTTGTTCCAGGAACGACGGACCTGTTTCAGCCAATATAAGGATTTCTTTAACAAGCACACATGATTTGGATAAGTGGAGTCCTTGTATCCCAAAGGATGGTACATGTATACTGTTTGATTTAGTTCTTCATGGAGGAAGGCATTTTTGAAAGCTAACTGATGAAGTGGCCATGCCTTTGAAAGAGCCAAACTAAGGACCGTTCTTATAGTTGCCGATTTAACCGTCGGACTAAACGTCTCACTGCAATCCACATCAACCTGTTGTGTCTTCCCATCACCTACAAGACGGGTTTTATGCCGCTCAAAAGTGTCATCAGATTTTTCTTTGTGATTGAAAATCCACATAGAACGAATTTCATTAGCATGAGGGGGATGGGGGACCAACTCCCACGTCCTATTTTTAATAAAAGCATTAAATTCATCATCCATATTCATTTTTCAATTCGGGTCATTAAGAGCAGACACATGATTACGAGGCAATAATAATTTTGAAATCCGGGTGTGGATGCTATATTTGGTGTTGGGTTTGACAATGACGTGTTGACTGAGGGTGACTGAACGCTGGTCCAGAATTGGGATTGGGCCGTCGGAAGGGACGGAACTACTTATTAGTTGGCAGTGAACTGGGCCATGACCCAAGCCACTGCCAAGCAGTGGGCTTTGTGGCGTCGGTACAGTAACCACAATTGGGCTTAGGGAAGGAGGCCCAGAATGCTCGGCAGTGGTGTGCTGCGGCTGGGCCACTGTTCCTGGGCCCAATTCTCCCAAAATATCTGGGCTGGCCAAAACATTGGGTTCGGGTTGAGACAAAAAATGTTGGACAAATACGGGGGTATGCCATTATCTAGAAAATCATAGGTAGGAGGTCCGGGCTAATGCATTTTGATAAATTGGAAATTTGTTTCATCAAAAATTACATGAAGACTCACAATTATTTTATTGGAGGATAGGTCGTAACATTTATACCCTCGATGACTAGAGGGATATCCCCAAAAAAATGCAAGGAGTAGACTGAGGTTGAAGTTTGGTGATTGTGGTGGATGGAAAAAGAGGATAGCATAAACACCCGAATACCCATAAATGAGAATAAGATGGATCCCTTAGGTATATGATTTTTAGAGGAGCTTGATAGAACAAGTTTTTGTGGGGAAGAATGTTCAATACATATGTTGTCATTTGTAGTGCATGATGCCAAAACGATTGTGGCAGTGCGGCATGGGCAAGGGATGTTCGATTAATGTTATTGATGGTTCGGATTTTTCGTTCCGCCTTTCCATTTTGAGAGGAGGTATGAGGACATGAAAGGCGAAAAGTTAAACCATTAGCATTGCAAAAATCCCAAAAATGCTCATTATCAAACTCTCTACCATTATCACATTGAATATTTTTAATATCATGTTCAAATTGATTTCAGATGAATGCTCTAAAAGTGAGAAATATGGAGAAAACTTGTGATTTTTTAGACAAGGGAAACGTCCACAAAAAATTAGAGTAATCATCTAGCAAGAGCAAATAATATCTATGGCCCGAAGAGCTCAAAACGGGTGATGTCCAAATATCACAATGGATAATATCAAAAGGCACAAGTGTGCATGAAGGTGAGAAAGCTGCATAAGTGGATGGTAACTTGGCTCGTTGATTAGGTGTGGTAATTGGATAGAGCTCCCCATTGACTATCACATCTCATTAGAAACATCCCCGTCTGAAAATCTTTCACGAAAAATCCAAAAGAGTCAAAATCAACAGACATCCAATTATAAGTAGTAAACTTTATAACTGAATTCAGTTTTTAATTAATTGTGGAGCATGAATGACATTCTTTAAAGTTAATGGTTGGTTTTGTGGAGACAATTTGGTAACCATAACCACGAATTGGAATAAAATGACCATTTTCGATAATTATACTATTATTTTTGCTCAAATTAAAATAGGAGAGATATTACCTTGGGAGGACGTCATATGAGACGTCGTTTCGGTGTCCATATACCAATTTGCATCGGGCATATTAAGTCCAAGAGTGTGCATGACTGACTCAATATCGATTGGGTTAGCCACTGCCGAATGGGCCTCCTGCCACTAGTTCGGTAGTGGCCCAAATGACGTCGAATTGATGGGCCCATAAACTGGTTGCTGGCTGGCAGTGGGCTAGCCAGTTTGCCTTGGACTGGGCCTGACCCAATTTCCTGTAGGAAATGGCTAGGGTGGCACAGCCCAAGGCCATTGTCATGCCCACTGTGGTGGTCTGCCGCCCCACTGGGCATGGGGTTGCCACTGCTGACCGGAATTTGCCTGTTGGCCGCCATTTCCGCCGACTCTGCCTCACTTTTCGCTGCCACCAGAATTTTATTGGCCTCCACCTTTGCCATTACCACGACTATCACCTCGATTTTTGCCACCATTTCTCCATTTTGTCCCCTATTTGTGGTATAGGTTCAAAACGTGTAGTAGCTTCATTGGTTGAGGCGGAAACCATGGTGGAAATTGATACGGTTGCGGCCTTTTTGGTGAACCCCGCCTCTTCAAGAATAAGCATAGAGCGGAGTTGGTAAAAAGGTGGTAGAGGATTGCTTTGTCGGATGAGCGTTCCCACGCCATTGTACGCGTCGGTAAGGCCGACAACCTATTGTAAAACCAACCGATTGTTTGTAACAGCCGAACCAACATTCTTGAGCTGATCCGATAAAATTTTGAGGCGTTGACAATTAGCGGATGCATTCGGGAAATCCGCTATGTCCGTAGTGGAGAATGCTTGCTCCAAAGTGACGGCTCGGGAATTCTTGTTATCTTGGAAGATATTCCGTAAGCGATTCCAAGCCTCCATCGCCGTGGAATCGGGTTCTTTTATTGTGTGCAATAAATCGCTAGAAATTGTTGCATAAATTCACGAAAGAACTGTCGCATCAAGTGTGAGTCATAGTTCTTTTTCATCATCGGTTTTTAACACCTTTTCCTTGCCTTTTTCCGGTGAAATTATGTGATGAATAACCCGGTGGGAGCGGCAACAAATTTTAAAGAGTTCTGCCCAAGTTGCGTAATGAACATTTTCCATCTCAAGAGTGATGGAAATATGAGTTTTGATGTTGGAAACGGCAAGAGCGGGATGAAATGTGGATTTAGAGTTAGACATTGTTGACCGGAAAAAGAAAATAACAATGGAAGAAATAAAAAATTTGGGTGGTCGGCTAGTTGGAGAGGAAGGGGCCGACGAAGGACTGAATATTTTTTGTAGGGTAGGATCTTTTTCCCTAATCTCTTGATACCATGTAATTATATTTTTCCTCAATTGTAATCTTCCAACAATGTGGTAATTATACCACCAGTACAACCTCATCTTAGCCTACAATTAGGCTAACATTATGATATGATTAGGCAAAAATAATTCTATCTAATCTACCTACATTATGATATGATTAGGCTAAGATAATGCTATCTAATCTACCTAATATATATAGGTATGATTCTAATATCAATTACAATAATTATTAATTATAATATTAATTAATAATTATTCTATCACTTTCCAATTTAAAATTCACTAATAGAGAAAAAAAAGAAGAAAAAAAAAGAGAGAGAGTAGTACTTTGACTTGGAGCTGGAGGAATTTGACATAGTCGATGATCTCATCCAGCATTGAAGCCTTATCTGTCTGTCATTCCATACCCCAACAAACACTATCACGTTAGTATCCCATTAATTTAAAGAAACACCATTCACTTCATCTCTTTCACTTAGAATAATCATTTAAGTCAGAGAATTCACAATTTCACATTAACTTTCTTCCTAAAAATTAATTTAAAACACAAGATATTTTTTTGTCAAAACACAATAAGTAAAGAACAATATTTTTTCCTGATTTTCGGTATTCGCTTTGGAGTCGATTAATTCAAATTTGTGTCAAAGATCTATTTAAAAATAAAATACTCTCTAACAAAAACAACTCAATTTTCAAGGCACATACTCAAAACTTCTTATTAAGAATAAAGGGTAACTACTTAACGCCGCACCATAATCTTGATGATTATACTATTTTCTATGACTTGTAGATCAAATTTGTTTCAAAATATTTAACACAAGTATTTATTACTTTCTAAATTTATCTTTACTGCTCCAGTTAGTAAAATGTTAATTAAGTGTAACGTTTAAGATAGAAATAATAGTGTGAACCAATATTATTACGACTAAGGCTATTATTAAACGTGTCCCAACTTACGTCTTAATCATAATTAATGATATGTATATTTTAATATTAATTTTTATTTAATTAAAGTAAAATAGTAGTATGATTTAATTAAGTATCGCGTGTCATTAAATTTTTTATCAATAATATAAACGGCGCAGTAAAAAATTACTATTAAGCTAAAAAAATATTTGTGCTATAGTAATATGAACACACATTAGACAAATGTTGAAATTAATTAGATGAGGTAACTATCAGCAGGATTAGGATCCCAGGGAGAATTTTTCAGTTTCATTTTCAAGTACGCACGGAAAAAAAGAAATACACATTTACTCCTATATTCTCCTCACTCACACTCTCAAGTCTACAGAAATCATCTACTCGCCCTATCCTCTCGACACGTGCCAGTTGAAGATTATGATATCCATTAACCACATGGGACGACAAATACGTAGAGTTAAGACCCAAGAGCAGTTACAAATTACAATTCATAATATGCTTAATTTTCCAATTTATGGAACTACTGATAATTTAATCAAAGTAAAGATCGGATAATTAGGGGAGTGTATTCAATTAGGATTTTAAAAGACTATTTTGGATAAATAAGTCTGGTGGTATTCAATTAAATTTTTTAAATAATCTAAACAAGTCTTGTAGTATTTAATCAAGACTATTAGGATTTTTAAAGACAGTGTCCAAATCTAGTAGTATTCAATCATGATTTTAAACAAGTAACAAAAAGTCTTTTGGTATTCAAAAATTTGCCAAACAATCAGAAATTTGTGTGACTTTTTAGTGGGAGGTATAAATACTAAATTCTATAAAAAATCGCACCCAAACCCATCAGACTTTTTTCTCCATCCTGGAATTTGTTCTCCAAAATCGGTGCTTCTGTTGCCCCTTTCACCACAATCTCCATTTGTTGATTCATGGGTATTTCTCCTTTAATATGAAAATCCACACTTCTCAAAGTGTGACACAATTTTACATATGATGTTTTGAAAGCAATTAGTAGACTTCTAATCCTCAATAAAGAGAAGCAAATTCCTTTCCATGACATTGTTATAATCAAGAACCCTTCCAGTGACTTGAAATCCACTCATTGAAGATTCCATGGCTAGTTGTAGTTTTTCCTTCTCCATTCAAGAATAGAACTCAATTTTTAAAAAATACAGAGAGATATGAAGCCAAACAACAGGAGAATTTAGGTTTTGGGTTGTAGATTTTTTTTATCTTTTGTTGTTAGGGATTTCCGTTTCGATTTTCAAAAATAACAAAGATGAAGAATTTTAAAATTCTGCAAATGAAAAGTTGTTAAATTCTAACATTTCTGCAAGTGAAAAGTTGATAGAAAAGCTGGCAAGATCTTGATAGTTTTGAACAAGGTAGTATTGAAATGAAAAAAAATGAATATTTTTTTACTCCCTAAAATGTCAGCCCTCAATAAACTTTCCCGTGGTTTCTCATTCTTTAACATCACCGCCGACATCGGTGGCGGCGGTGAAAAAAATTCCAATGGAACGGATCTAGCACAACCCCAGGTGAAGTTGGAGCCGAATAGAAAAGTAAAAAAATCTATGTGATCCTTTCAAATCTTTATAAATCTTATGATAAATCTTTTAAAATCCAAACGAAAATCCACTGGACTTTTTTAAAAATCTTTTAAGTCATTATATTCCTAAATAGTCTTTAAAATCCATTCGACTTATTTATCCCAAAATAGTCTTTTAAAATCTTAATTGAATACACCCCCTTAATTTAAATTTATGTTTATAAAAATAACTAATTTTAGGGTTAACACTCCCTCCGGATCAAAAAGAGTGTCTACTTAGCCTTCATTTTTTTTTTATTAAAAAGAGTGTCCACTAACCAAATAAAAAAAAATTAACCTAACGTTTCCTGATTTTTCCTTATTAAGTGTTAGATGGCTAAATTTCAATACTTATTTAATTAGGCGCATTTTAGTCAAATTACCTATTTTTTCCTAAGAACTGTTATTTTCTTAATGGGTGTGCAAATGGCTGAGTGAACACTCGTTTTGATCCGGAGGGAGTAACAATTTTAATCCCTCAGTTATTGGAAATTATGATTTTAGACCTCGTAATATCTAATTAAGCATACTTAACCTTCAATTAACTGAAATTCATGATTATGGTCCAACCTTTTATGTAAGAAATATATAATATTTGAATTATATTACTGTCAAATATAAAATAAATGTACAAATTTAACATAACAGTAATTAACGATAAAACAATTGATAATCGTGTTAAATTACTGATATTCACAAGCCAAAAGATCAAACGGGCATGTTTAAATTAATTGAAGGTCAGATTTACTTTCATATATCATAAAGACTAGGATAAACGTGCCGGTTTCAATTAATTGAAGATCACATCATATATCATAAGAAATAAAATAGTAATTTATCAATAATTGAGGGATAAAAAACCCTTAATTTTAATTTACTGGAGGGATGGTGTGAAATTACCTTATTGCCATTGGGTACCAGCTCCTGCAAAGCCTTCATTCTCTCTGCAATTCTCTCTCTACGTAACTGCCCACCATTTTCATTCGCAACAGAAAACAAAACAGAAACCCGGAAAATCAGAAAAAACTGAACTCATCGCAAAAAATGCAAAACGGAAAGGGGCAGAACTGTAATTTCACATACTCTTTCAGCGATACTGTGAGGATCAGTAGCTTGTCCTCTACGAGCTCTTACTCGCTGTTGCTTTGGTTGTGCCGGCGTTGTACCGACGCCAGCTGAACCACTTGCTGCCGGAGTTTGATTCATCGCCGGCGCTGCCGCCGGAGCTCCGAAACTCTGTTCCTGCATCGATCCTCCCTATAAATTTAGAAAATATTGTATAAAATTTATCGTAAAAAAAGTGTTTCATAGAATATGAGTTTGTATATATGCATGTAAATGTGTGGACCTGAGGATGATGAAAATGTTGAGGTTGATTGGAGGTTTGACTAAGAGATCCAGTGAATCCACTGAAAAGAGCTTGAACGGAACTGTCATTAGCCTGAATTAATGACATAATTAATCGTTAATTATTAGGATAACAGTTAAAACTAGTCAAATATGATTGAATTTATGGCGGAAAAAAAAATGAAACTCACCGGATTCGCAACGCCGTCGTTTTGTTCACCATTATTACCGAGGCTGAGAGGCAAGGAAAGTAGGCCGTTATCGCCGGAGGCTCCAGTCGGAGACCTGAGGCCGTTTCCGGCGAGTGTTCTTGAAAGAAAAAGCTGCTGCTGTAGTATAAGTGCTTTAGCAGCTGCAGCAGCGCCGCCGCCGCCAGTGATCTGGTGCTGGCGGAGCTTTGAGGCCAAGAGAGAAGAAGCCTGGTCGTCGTAATGGAATGGTTGAAGTGGATTAGAAGGAGGTTGATCGTCGCCGGAGCTAGGGTTATGCGACGGTGGTGGCGATGAGAAGTGGTGGTGTGGGTCCCAGGACCAAGGAGAAGAGGAAGGAACAGAAGAGAGAATCTGTTCCAGGAAATCGTCGTTAGACGACGTCGGATCGAAGAGGGAAGAACCGTTATTTCCACCGTTTTGAAGGTCTTCAAGTGACATTTGTGATTGTTGTTGTTGACTTAGTAGTGAATTCATGGCTTGTATTTTTCTCTGCAAACAAAACTTATATTCCATTAATCTAAATCACACAAAAAACACAAAATCACACAAAAAAACACAAAATCACATAAACTTACAGTTCTGTATATACCTGAGATTTTCTTTTCTTTTGCTTTTGTTTTCTTCAGTAGCTTTTGTGTGAAAGTTTGGATGATTTTAAAGGAGAAGAGAGAGAGATACAAGAAATGAATGAATCATAGGTTATGGTTTTGGAATGTTGTTTATATAGGTTGATCTCCAAACATCCCACCCCCAAGTTCCCCCCCCCCCCCTTTTTTTTATAAAAAAATTCAACTTGTATAATGTGGTTATTAGGGTTAGTTTTTGAAAAACAATAAGGCATAACAAAATAATACTCCCTCCATTTCAATTTAACTTATAGTAATTATCACGTAATTTTTAAATATATAAATTTTAATCTTAAAATATTAAGTTAATTCTATCTAATTTAGCTTCAAAATTTAATCAAAATGACTCTAAAAAATAATCACATAAATTGTAATTTTTCTCATAACAATTTGATGAGAAAATACATTTTTAAAAATAGGTCAAAGTATCTCATGAAGCATAAAGTATCACATAAATTAGAACATGGAGTAACTAGATCACGCTTTAAGCTAAACCTTCTGACCTTTTATGACTCGTTTGGTATACGAGATATCAATTGGGATATTCCGTGGAATTAGCTATCACGCCTTTTATATGAGATAGCTAATCCCACACCACTCAAGTACAAATGGTGAAATAATTTATTCAGGACTAATTGATATTCATAATTAGATGTGAAGTAAAATAATCCCTCATTTTATCCTGAAATTTGTATCCTTATCCCATCATATACCAAACGACCCATTTTAAAATTTTAAAATCTGTATGTTTTAGATGTTATATTATATATCATGTCTTGATGGTGAGAAGGTTATTGAATTATCATTTTTTTCTTTTGGCATGAATATAGCAAAAGATAGAGAATATTAATGGTTGAAGAAAAAATAAAAAGTGGAACGGAAAATAGTGAAATTCAATTTTTAAGAGCAAAAATGCCAAAAGACAGGTTCATGAAGCTTGGAGAGCAAAAAGGCGAGAATCAAAGTGTTTTTTAAAGTAAAACGTCTAATGTACCAAAAATTTAAAAAGATTGTACATATTTAATTTAGTACATATAAATTAAATTTCAGAATTATCAATATTTAAAATTATGTCACTAATAATCAAGTTTATATTCAAAACATTAACTATGTTTATTGAGATTATTTGTACCACGCATCATTTCATCACTTCAAGCGCGAATCAAAAATCATGTCAAGAGTCTGCTTGGGCAGCTCGATTGTTTATCAAGGTGGATATTTGAAAAAATCATGAAAAGAAATTTCTGTCAGAAGCGTCACAATTTCAAATTATGATCATTTATTGTTATTCGTTTCTATATCAACACAAAGGTAGTTTCGACAAATTGAAACTATTTTAACATCCACTTGCAATGGATCAGATTATCGACACATGGATAGTTACAATAAGTTTTAAATTTATATCCAACAATTATAGTTATTTTTTAAAGAAGTGAATTTTCTTTAAAAAAATATTTTCAGATGTAAATAAGGACTACGGGGAAAAGGGTAAATTTGGAGAGGAGTTGATTTTCAGTACGGTAAAATCCGGAAAATGACCTTTTTAACCCCACCTTAACGTCACACGTTTTTTAATTCTTTTGCCAAATTATTTTTCTCCTACACTTTCGCCAAATTAGTTATTTTTTCCATTTTTACTATATTTAGTTGTGTAAGAAAAGCAATTACGTCTAGAGTTCAAAATAAATATAAGAACTATAAAAAAAAATTACCTATGTAAAAAGTAATCAGAAAAATGAGCTTACATTACTTAAAATATTTTCTTGTGTTTTAAGTACATCGGGTTGTGCGATATTTCATGTACATAAGACCAATTATAACTGAGATAATTGAATTGAATTGAATTGAATATTAAATCATACATTTTATGTGCTTGAGGGATATAGTGAGAAGTGTGCTTGGTGGATACACTTTATGTACTACGTATTGAAAATATATTTATTTCCTACCGACAATCTGTATTAGGACAAATGTACTTTATATATATTTATATTATTATTAGTGGAGATTAATATTTTGGCATTTGCAATTATTGAATTATTATTTGATTGTTTGTAATTATTCATTAATGTGCATTCTTTGAGCTTACGTTGTCATTAATAGAGTGAGATATTTTATGATAGAGCGTAACTCTTAAAATAGCCTCGACTAATGATCATCGAGAATGAGATATTGATGATGTGTGATAAGTCGACATGTGGTCTGCATCACATCCTTAGAGGATGTAATATGTCTTACCTTCTACGAGTAATGGTTACTCGTGATGGACACATGAATACTTTAGAAGTATTGGTATACCCTGCTGATATACTGTTTGTTATACTTGTCTAAAGTATGATCAGTGTGTGGGAGATAGAAGTCCTTAGACTTGAGGTCAATACGCGCCTTATCTACAAAGTAATGTACTTTGATCCCGTCCTAAGCTCAAATGCCTTGTAGGTTGATATACGGCTTGTATTGGGTACATTACTATGTGGATTGAAGGTGGTAGTTGAGCCAAGATTAGGATTCATTCCTCGAATGTATGTTCGAGAGAACACTCGAATTCTCAGTGATATTAGATTGACTAAGTCGTTGGCCAACGCAATAGACATATTTAGAATATGGTCTAGTCGTTGACTAATATAGATGAGATACAATGATTAAACCATTTGGATAGACACTTGACAAATCCTAAGCTTGATCGGGTGTGTCGTGAATGAAAGGATTTTATCTTACCACATAAAGGTTAAGTTTACTGAATTCGCGTAAACGTACTTCACATATTGAGTGCGTCTTCCGGCGCCGTCTAGGAGTTCCGCGTAGTCCTTAATTTGATTATATGGGAAGGCATGTAGGGTCACACTATGTCGATTGTCCGTTTCGATCTAAGGATGTATTGAGAGGGTAATTAAAATGTTCGATTTGGAATCGAGACATTTAAATGAATAATGATTACATTAATTAAGTCAAAATTGGATTTTGGATTTAATTAAGAATGCATGGAAATTAAATCGTGACAGTGCAAGTGCACGTAGAGCGCCGCGGTGCCCATACCCTAGGGCCGCAGCGCAGCGCGAAAATTCATCAAGCGCCGCGGCGCCCATACCCTAGGGTCGTGGCGCCTCTGCGTCGATTTTGGGCCAGGCCCAAGGTCAAACCCTAATCCGGTTTTTGACATAATTTTCAACTATAAATAGAGGCATTCACTTTTATTATTCCACACAATTTTCAGAATAACATTCTAAGCCTTAGAGACTTAAAATAAAATACTCTCTCGAACCTCTGTCGGATTTTCTAACTTTCTGAAGGAGAAGTACATTGAAGCTTGGAGCTTGCAATTGGAAGGGCAATCGCGTGTGCACCTAACAGTAGAAAAAGACTCAAGATTTTCCAACTTGTAAGTATATGTTTTATATTACAAGTTCCATTGTTGTATAACCGTACCAAAATTATTGTTGGGGTAAGTAAGAATAAAAAAATTTAAACTTCCGATGTACCTTACTTATATGCTTTGTACCCAACAATTTCCTACACATATTTCATTTAAGTTTGGTACTAGGTTGGTTTAATTAAAAAAGAAAAAGACACTTTGTTGTCCGAACAAAATCACCTATGGTAAATTTAAGGATAGTATACCACATCTACTTTAATTTTAATTCCCCTAAACTTCACTTTATGAAATTTCATTCAGTATATTATTGTTGCTCCTTCATTTTTCAATCCATGAGAAGTTTTTTTCATTTCACTTAATTTCTTTTTGTTGGTTTTAGAGAATGTGAAAGAGATTAATTTCAAGATTTAAGAGATACAAAACTATGTTATCATGAACGGCCGCAACATTTTTTATTATTAATTTCTCACTTTATGAATCAACTCTGTGATGCATTGTCTTATAAAGACCATTGAAACTAAAAAGTGGTTAGAAATAAAATATTCTTTTTAGATCGATGATAATTGCTAGCTTCTCTATTTATTATTCGTCCTCCAAAAACGAAACAAAATACTTTGTAACAAAAAGGAATGAATGAGTTCAGAATTCGAATGTCAAAGCTAGCAGTTAACTCCGAATATATAAATTCAGATTGATTCTTTTATTTTTAAATAATTGATTATATCTAAAATATTATATAAGCAATCGTATAAATCACTTCTAATCACAACAATTTAAATGTATTTAAAAATATCTTTCTATCTCTACGAAATAGAAATAAGGTCTGCATTCTCCCCAAATCTCATATATGAAATCATAATGAATATGTTGTTGAATATAGAGATTAAAGCAGTACATAATCACTCAGGTATAAAGAGATTAGACCGTACATCCAACAATAAGTCAAGTGCTTTGGTAAATAAATTAAAGAAAAGTGATTTTTTTGTGTGCGAAATAACAAGACATATTTTTTTATATTAATTAATTATGATAAAAGCGATCCTTCTCCTCATAATATTGTAATCCTATACAAACGAAGGCGATAGAGTAAAATGATATCAAATAAAAATAGCATTATTAATAAATGCAGTATTATTGACTTCCCTAAAGATATAGTATTGCATATGTGGCATGCTCCTAGTTAAGGTTACAAGACATGCATGGCTGGTGCAATTAAGAACACCACATCGTTGTATCTCTATAGAAGATAAACAACCTATAAAAAGATTTTTCTAAATTCAGATTATTCTAGCATTTATATAGAGGTGGTAAAATAAATCTATGAAAATATGACCTGTTCAATGGCTCACTCCTTTACTGATCCATTTTAATTCAATTCATTTTAATCCATCTAGAAAATGGGCCGATCTATCTTAGCCCAAATTGATCTATAGAAATGTTGTCAAAATACAACAACAACAACAATGTATTCAGTGAAATCCCACAACATGGGGTTTGGAGAGGGTAGAATGTACGCATACCTTACCTCTACATTGGTAGGTAGAGCGGTTGTTTCCGAGAGATCCTCGACTCAGGAAAGCAAAGCAAAGCAAAGCAAAAAACAGTCAGATTCGGTCAAAAAATTAAAGCGGTAAGCAGTAAGAAAATGCTGATAACAAACGCGAATACGTCATGATATCGCATCCTGAAAGAAATGTTGTCAAAATATTTTCAAAAATATATTTTTTATTTGATACTCCATTATATCTAGCCATAATAAAACAAAAAATAATTTTATTAGGTACTTAAAATTATAAAGAATAAACAAAGAAAATAAGATTTAATAAGGATTGAAGGAGTTGGATTATGACACATATTTAGCCCATTTTACCCATATAACTTTTGAGCGGTCCATTTATTAACTCAATTCATTTTGGCTAGCCCATAACTAATCTAATCCGCTATTTGACATCTCTTTTATAGCTTGTTTGGTTAAAATTTTTGGAGGCTAAAGATATATTTTTAGAAAGTACATATTTTGAGATATGAGTGTTGTATATAGTCTTCAATTGTGTTTGTTAGGAAGATGTGTATGGGAGTTTGTCCCACATTGGAAGAATAAGAAAAGCTTGATGTGTTTATAAGTACTTTTGTACTTGGTATATTAAATTGAAAAGAGTTCATTTAGTTGGGCCAAACATGCATTGGGCTTGGATGTGCTTATAATTGAATTAATAATATGTTAATATATTATTAATCAAAGACTAGCACTTAGCACTTAATCTTTTAATCTTTTGCTGTTTTAAAAGACTAGCACTTAGCACTTAGCACTTAGCAATAAAAGGTTAAAATATCATTTAATCTTTTGCTGTTTTTTTTTATAATAAAAAAAAACGTTGATTTCATGAAAAGTCACAATTCTTCATGAAAGATTATATTGTTTCGTGAAAGACTACAATTGTTCATGAAAGGGTACTTGATTCCTTTAAATATGGAATGGCACATGATTAAAAGATCACTTGCAATTTATATCTTCCAACCAAGAAAACCTTCTTTCTTTCAAGCAATTCATGTTCATGAAGAACGAATAAGTTGCTGTAAAATTCGTTCTTAAGATTAGGGAATCCTGGGGGTAATTAGCAAGTTAATCCCATCAGCAATATAGTGGGGGCTAATATTATCCTAAGGACAGAGAATCATCTCGTCCTAATCTAGTTTCTACAATTTATTTTTTATCATACAGATCTCATTTTCTAACAATGAGGCGTCTGGCTAATTAAAAAATGTTTTTGGACAACAACAACAGCAATTATTCTGCAGTTAGAAAGAAGTTATGAATTTTGTTTTTTCAAGAAGAAAAAATAGAAGCGACAAATTATTTTTTCAAGAAAAAGGTATCCTTATCGTAAATTTACATTAATGAAACTATAAACCTCATCAATTTATACTGACATAATCCATGTATATATACGGTATATCAAACCAACAATATTCAGGTTACTATAATTTGTAGAATTCTTGTACAAGTATAATTATGATATTAATAGTATAGTAGGAATATGATTTTCCATATTTAGAAATTGTAAATTGTATATATAGACCTCTTCAGTAATGAAAATAATCAAACGATTATTCTCTTTCATGGTATCAGAGCCTTATGCCTCTCAAACGAACCGTAAGAACTTTCCTTATGAGTAAATATCCACATAGAATGAATAATATTGGTATCAGAAGTCTAGGGCAAATATTTTCCTTCTCCCCGCATTCCACAGCCCTCTCGGAAACTGTGCCTTGGCCAACGACCAACTTTCTTCTTTTCTTCCCAATTTTTCTTCCAAATCCCTAAATTCTCATCTTGTTCTTTCAGTATGTCTACCTCAAAGAACACGTTTCATCCCGCCCTTACAACCTCCAACATCCAGAACCACATCCCTATTGTTCTTGAGATGGAAAACGTCCAATACGCGACGTGGGCAGAATTATTTAAATTCACGCACGCTCGCATCAAATCCTTCATCACATCATCCCTGCAACAGACAATGAGAAGGTGCCTACCCCTGAGGATGACCTTGCGGTAGGATGACTCTTGATGTTACCGTTCTCCAGTGGATTTATTCCACTATCTCTACGGACCTCTTGCAGACGATTATTGAACCCGACGCCACGACGATGGAAACTTGGAATAGGGTGCGTGATATATTCCAAGATAACAAGAATTCCCATGTTATCACTCTTGAGCAGGAATTTTCCTATGTCAACATGGAGGATTTTCCGAATGTTTCGGCCTATTGTAAAAGGCTGAAGGAATTGACGGATCAACTTAAAAACGTTAGTGCGCCCGTCACCAATGATCGTTTTGTTCTTCAAATGGTTGCAGGCCTATCCAAGGACTATAATGGCGTTGGGACGCTTCTTCGTCAAGGTAATCCACTACCAATGTTCTATCATGCTCGTTCCATGCTCACACTAGAAGAGGTCGGCTTGGCTAAAAAGGCAGCTACCTGAACACATTCCGTCATGATGATGGCCACTTCAGACGACCCTCACTCATTCACGGATAATTCTAGACAAAACCGTAACAACGGTGGCGGCAAAAAGGGACAATCTCAGAAAAATGAAGGTGAAAATCGTGGCGGTGGCAGTGGCGATAGCGGGGATCGACGTAGTGGCGGCAGTGGAGAACGTGGTGGTAGTGGTCTAGCTATGCCGCAGAACCACTGGCCCAAGCCTTGGGCCAACTGGCTGTGGGGCTGGGCCTGTGGCCAGTGGCCCAATTCCCCTTTCGTCTCTGCAACTCCAGCAAACTGGGCCAATTTCCAGAATTGTCATAGGCTTAATTTTTCACCTAATTAAGCAAAACGCCTGCTGGGCCTTGGCAGCAGACTGTCCTGCTTGGACCTCGGCCTCAGCAGACCTTCACTGCTGCGGGCCCAGCGACAATACCGACGCCCACAAATATCGAGGCTGTGATGCACACACTTTAAATAAATCCTCTGAACGCAAATTGGTATATCTGACTCATGACATGAGCCGGCTGATGCGTTAATGAAAGAAATAATCATTTGATTATTCTTATTGAATGAATAGGTATATATACAATGTACAATCTCCAAATATGAAAAATCCTATTCCTACTATACTTTTAATATTCTAATTTTACTTGTATAAAAATTCTACAATTATAATAATTATAAAATATTACTTTAATACTCTAATTTTAGTAAAGAAACTGTGATACACGTTATTCTATCAGTTAACTAATTAAGCTTTTGATATGATTCGTTTTGTCATTGAAGATCTCAGTGTTGATACGTACAATGAATATGGCTCTATATATGTACAAAAACACATCAAGTAAGTAAGATGTACTAAATTAAGGAATTGTGATTTTGTGTTGGTCGTTAAGGCAATATTGTGTTACAAATTTAGATTACAACGTTCGAATATTTTATTAAATTTTTTTGGTTCTTTTGCCTGGCTTCCCGCAAACAGATTTTCATCTTATAATATGGCAGCTGGAATTCCAAACCCCTATTTAAAAAATCATTATTCATGGGGACTTCTATGTAAGGTTCTTAAACTAATAAAGCAGAGTTGTTATCACGGCTCAAATTCATGGCACATATCTCGTGGATTATGGTGTCATTTGAATTTGTGTTATATCTTATAAAGTCTTTATTTTCTTTCTCATTTCGATGTGAAATTCACTTAATATGTCATGTAAACCTCTTCTTTAGAAACTTGCCAATTTAGAAGCCTATCAATTCATCTTTACACCCTTCATCGTCGGCCCGCCCTCCGTCATGGGTGTTATATACTCTCCCTGGGACTCAGCGTCCTCATTGTAGTTTATTCCACCACTCAGCGTTCTCGTTATAGTTTGTCCCACCACCTTATTGAGAGAGAGTCCAAACTCCGATACCGTATTTATCATGACCCAGAATATGCATATTTTAAATATACATATTACAAGAGCTTTAGTAGGTCCGGACAGTCGTATTGAATTTTCACAATGCAACAGTCATGTAAAAGATATATTTTGACATGATATGGGGATATCAATGTGGCTACGTGTTATAGAAGATATGAAATATATATTTTTAGAATGATTGAGATATAAATGTAGCATGAATATGTTGCAAGAATAGCAAGAATAGTCCAGTGGCAAAGCCTGGGCGCTATAAGGCGCTCTGGCATGGGACAGCGTGGGTTCGATTCCCCGCAAGCACGAAGAAATTCTGCATGTTGGGGAATTTGACCTTGTCTCATTGATCAGTTGTACGTTCCCGAAAACCGGCCACCGGAGCACATCCCGCGATTTACCTGGTGATAGTTGTTGAAGGACCGGTGCTATTACCTCCAGGACGTCCGGGTAATACCAAGTGAAGTAGTCAGGCGCAAGCCTGGAAACCTGGATTATCAAAAAAAAAAAAAAAGAATAGCAAGAATATGTTGTAAGAATGAAGTCATTATTGGGAAGGCAAATGTTTGAGTTGGGACGAGAAATCAAAGACAGAGATATAGTACTCGAAGACAGAGATATAGTAAGTAATGTAGTAATTAATTAGTAGTTCTATTACTACTATAGTACTTTGAGGACTCCAAGATAATAAATGCACAATGGGGGAGCAGAATTAATAGCATGATCTTGTTCTGATTACTTTATGATACTAATAATTGAGGTCCAACTCATATTAGTTACATTAAACACTCAATAAATGAATGTTCCACAAATTAATAATCTATGAATAAATTCTTTCGGTTCTGACTTGGGCCAGTGTACTAAATGAATAATTTCGCTAAATGAATAAGATAATATTTTTTTTTGAAAATCCTTAAAGGCCCAACAATAATATAAATGAATAATTGATAAAATGTAAAATAAAATATTAATTAAAAATTACACACAATATTCTTATTTCTATTGATATTACTATGACAACTTCTCAAATTTAACTATTTTGAAAATATTCATCTAAAGTTTTTTGTTTTTTCTTTGGTCCTATGTTTAACTCAATCTCATTCTTAATTTTCTGCAAAGCATGCACTGCATTTGATGCATTTTTTTCTTGTTGTAAAAAATAGTTATTTAAGGCTTCCACTGCTTGCATTGCTTCTTTTGTTGATATCATTGGCAAATTCTGACTATCATATGGATCTTGATCATTATCACCAAATGTTTCCATTACTCCTTAAATAATTTCTTCATCAGTAGGAGACTCCATCAGTGCATCATCTTAAAACTGAACTAATTTAGCTCGTATACTTGGTAAAGCATCCTCAACATTCTCCATAGCAACTGAACCACTTTCACCAAACCTTCGATAAGATTTAATTCCATGTTTCGCCTTAAACCGTTCTAACCAGCCACTTGAGAAATTAAATCCTTGATCAGAACTTCCATACATTTTTTGCCAAAACTTTTTTGCTTGAGCTTGGATCATTTCTCCACTAATATTAAATTTCACTTGATATTGGAGACCATTCATATAGCACTTTTTCTAACTCTGGATATTTTGATGACTTGTGCCTCTTGATGTTTTTATTCTTTATCTCCATTGATAAATACTCTACTGATCTTTTGAGAGAATTTGATATTGTTGATTGGCTGATAGAGATGTTGAACTTTTGTTCCATCCATAACTGCATATCACTTTGACTTAAAGTGGGCTGTTCATTTTTATGCTCACATAATGCTATTCTCATTTCATCAGTCAAGGTGGATTTTTTCACTCCTTTCAAATTTGAATCCATGAAGGAGAAATAAAAGAAAAATCTAGTGATTTGAGAATGAAAAAACGTATTTATAGAGTTTGTGTTCATGCATTTAATAATTTTTTTGTTACAATGTACTTTGTTTTATCAATATATAATTCATGCGTTTCATTTTTTGAAATTGTTTCTTACAAAGTACTTAGTTCAAGTTTTAGTTTCTCAATTAATAATAAGTAAATATTAATATAAAGTTCATGCATGTATTACGTATTTACTAGCTTTTTTGTTAGATAGTTTAACTTAATTTATCTTTTAGTTTCTCAATAATTATAATTAATAATTATTAAAATAAAATTCATCCATACGTGATAGTTCATGTTCATCCTTTACTAAATTTGTTACAATGTACTTAGTTTTATTTTAATTTTTCAATACATATATTTAAAATTACATGCATGAACCTTAATTAAAATAATAATGAAAATGTATAACAAAATGCATGTCACACAAAAAATATAAAAATATTATGTAAATGAATAAATATTCATTTATCGATAAATTAATAACCTCGCTAAATGAATATTTTTTGCCGGTCCCATTGATATTCATTTATCGAGGTTTTACTGTATTCACATTACTATAAATATATGTCTCAAATTACTTGTTAATTTACAAAACCAAGATAGAATTAATTAAAGTTTTTCAATCACGTCCTTATATTAATTATTTTTCAAAGTAACTGGTATTGATTAGAGTACAATTTATTAGGGAGAGATAAGAGTAATATAGTAAAAATATACATTTATTTATGATTACTTAAAGAGCCTGTAAAGAGGAAAGTGGACAAGTAATATGGGATAGAGGGAGTATGTATTTTTTGTACCATAATAATGTTCGGGTCAGCTTTCGCACACCTCAATTAATCCATCAAGTATTTGCTATCTTTCATCAGCATAGATATAGGTAACTTTATCCAACAAAACTTAAGCAGATAGAAAAAAAATCACTTAGTATTTTTATCTCGCTGAAATTCGCATAAAATCATTTTTTCAGATATTTGAAATGACTAATCCAGTTACTTTGCATCGAATAGATCCATTAAGAACAGAGGGGGATCCGGCCCCCAGGGGCACATGCGAGTTGGTAAGTGGCAAGGTGATTGGGGCACAACCACTCCGACGTCGCGGGTTCGAATCCATGTGGTGACAGTCTTTGCTGAAATATTGCAAGGGTCGTTGCTGGGTTCGTGTCCTGTTGGTCCTCTCCCTTGCAGGGCTGCCACTCGCGCATATCCCTCGATTTACATCTCACCTGGCCAAGGGGCCTCTGGTACAGGTGGGGGGTTTCGCCTTCGGGACTTTCCCCTTCACAAAGAACAGAGGGGGACCCATGATCCTTAGTCACGTGTATGGGTTTTATATCACAATTCTTTTTGCTTACTAGTAGGTTCTGAATAGATCATTTATATATATTAGATAATTTTTTTGATACAAATACACATTTTATATTAAAATTACTGAATTTTACCAAACACGTAAGTATATACCATTGTGGCTTCGCCCATAAGAAGATAAATTCTCCCTGCCAAGAAGTAATTCACCTATCCAACTAATTTGAATTTGCATTGAGTATATACCTCCCTTTAAAAGAATAAATCATTCAGTATCAACAAGCTAAGGTTCAATTTATAATAATTGAGAAAGAGATGATTAGATAGGACATGACACATTTTTAACTCACGGAGAATATAACCTTATATAGGAGAACATAGAGATCAAGAATTAGGATAAATGATTAGTAGGTAGCATAATATTTGCTCTATTCACCGTGGTAGAGCAGGAGTGTGGAGCATCTGTATGTTCCCTTAACAATACTATTACTATTATGCTAGTATTATCTTATGCTTCAGTTTTATTACTATTGTTGTTTCTTTATCTGTTATCCTTAATATTTGCATTGTCAATACTTTTCTTTCTTCAATATTTTCATCATAGCTCTCTACTCTTATATTTCTTTCAAACTATTTTCTGGAAAACGATTTTTTTAAGACGAGGGTCTATCGAAAATAACCTTTCTACCCTATAGAGATAAGTTTTACGTACCACTCTTTTTAAACCCCACTTATAAAACTATTCTGGATTTGTTGTTTTCGTTGGTGGTGCTCCATATCAAGAAGATTCAACCCATAGATTAAACTTGAAATCTCTAATTAAAGTGAAGAAATTCCAATTATATATACATTCCACTACAACCTCCAAATATATGTACTACAAAGAGAGTACAAAGGACCACTAGAGGCAAAACTTAAAGATCCATATCTTATGCTGATCATACATTAGGAAGAATTCAATTAAATTAATTTTTTAAGAGCAAACTCTTTCTTATCTGTCAAAAGACGAATCACAAGGCATTAACTGTTACATGATCCTCTAGGGTGATATATATATATATATATATATATATATCATGGAAAAGTTCAATAAAAAAATGAAAATAAAAAGGCTGTAAAATAATAAACCCCATCTTTTGTGGTTCAAATTTTCTTTTGCATTTTGAAAAGTAAACAGTGCATTGGTGTCCAAAGAATATTGTTACATATTGTTGGAAATGTAAAATTCAATAAAACATTCCATGCACACCCACGATTTTGGAGACATATTTTCTTCTTATAAGATTGACATTTTCACTTGAATTGTTTTTTTTTGTCTTTGTGATAATTGCAATTTTACTCCCTAAGTTACTGGTAAATTTTGCATTTAGTCCTTGTAATATATGACTCAACACGTTTAACATTCAATTAATTAAAATGTGAGTTTTTGGTCTATTCATAGTGAAAATATGTTATATTTGACTGTTTACAATGCTATATTACTGTCAAATATGAAGCAATATAACATATCACATTAGTAACTAAGTGGTAAAATGGTTAATAATTATGATTAGTTTGTCAATATTTATAAGCAAAGGGATCATAAGAGCACAATTCAATTAACTGAAGGTTTAATGTGTTTATAAAAAAGATATTATAGGGACTAAAATTAGAATTGATCAATAATTAAGGGATCAAAAATTCTATTAGCTCTTTATTTTTATCAAGTGCTAAAATTTTACTTTTACGTATTGTTAAAAGTTCGTTTTCGGTTACTAAGTCTCCCTAAATCGTATCCAGAGTAGGAAATTATGCTATTATTCTTCTGTAAAAATATTAGTAAAGGCACTATTTTGAAGTAATACACAAACATGGCACTTGCACCTTCGTGTAATTAACAAAAGTTACCAAATAAGAATCTATTATATATACTTCATAATCACAATTTTACTATGTATATTATTTTATTGAGTGTGTGAATAAAGTCACACATGAAAAGTAGAAAAGAAAAAAATACTTATAAAGCGTTGAATATTTTTAATGGTGTGAGACCTTTGGAGAGAAAATAGTGCAGACTTGGTCCAAAGCAGACAATATCATACCATGTTAAGAGTGTTTTTTGGGCCAGTTTAGCCAAGAACTGAAATCATTAGAATCAATGATTTGACGGGACTGGTATTGAGATGAAGGAATAATGGTGTGGAGCGCAACTTATTGCATTTCTTTGTGCATGTGTATGTTTACTACCTTCATCCGTACGTAGCTTGAAAATAGAAGCATGTCGTCTTGGTGGCCATAAATACTGGGGATGACACACAACTAATTTTTAAATTAACCCATAAATGGTGATGAATCATATGTAATTTAGTTCAAGAAGAAGATTGTATGAACAAAGTACAACATGAAAAGTATAAAAGAAAAAAATTATTTATAAGGTGCTTGATTTAAAAAAAAATTGTGATGAGCTGGGTTTAAAGCAAGCAATATCACATCATGTTAAGAGTATCTTTAGGCTAATTTAGTCAATAACTAAAATCAGAGTCAATGATTTGGTTTAAAGCAAGCAATATCACATCATGTTATGGGTTTACTACCTTTACCGTAGCTTGAAGATGCACGTACAAAGTAGAAGCATGTGGACTTGGTGGCCATAAATATTCGGGGTGACACGTAGCCGATCTCCAAATTAGACCATAAATAGTGAGGAGTCATGTGTAACTTAGTTCAAGGAAAAAACTGTTGGGTGAGTATGAATAAAATCTCACATGAAAAATAAAAAAAATAAAAAAAAGAAGCTACTAATAAGTATTGGATACTCTTAATGATGTGATACCTTTTAGATAAATTCGTGTGAGCTTGGTCCAAGTAAACAATATCACACCATATTAAGAGTATCTTTAAGCTAATTTAGCCTAACATCTTTATTATACAAATTAACTTTAATAAACTTATAGAAGTAAATTTCATTAATTTGCAAAGATGAACTTTAGATCCTTAAAGAAGAGGTGATAAAACTACAAAATAATGTATAATGTTTTTCTATTCTAGCCAAACAAAGTAAAACATATTACTAGGATGACATGCCATTTCAAAAGAAAATTTGAAGACATGAAATGTCTTCTTCCATGAACCCGCATGTTTTATCTTGTATTTGAAAGATTCTAATACTACCATAATTGATTAGGCGAGTATGTGTAAAATAAAGTTATGCTTAGGAATATCTACAAAGAAAAGAACCAATTGTAGTATCATTGATGTGACTAAACATTCGCCAAAAAGAAGTGTTATGAAAATAAAACTTGTACTTTTCAACAGTGTTTGGGATATGGTTCAAGACCAAAATAGTTGCTTATGGTAAAGATAAGAGGACACAACCAAATCGAAGAATGTGGCGAAGTGGTAATCACTCCTTTATTTTAATCAAAGTTCGGATCTAAAGCCTTATTTTAATCAAAGTGCGGGTTTAATCAAGTACTTGGGGCTACGGTATAACCCAAAAGTTAAATTTGTACTGCCCTAAACACAAAACAAATAATAAGTATCATGAGTTTGAATAGTAATAAAGATATCACATTAATACATAATAAATTCAAAATATATATTTTTCTTGATCTTGAATTGAATGATTTGACTTTCCATTTTCATAAAATGCGCTCTTTTCGTAATGAGGACACATTTCTTTTTACTCAGTCGATAATTTTCAATCATTTTGATCATCCATTTGTAGTTCATGGGGTAGAATGTCTCTATATGAACTGTGGAGGGTTCAAATGTCTCTAAAACCATACTTCAGGGAGATCCTTGGAAAAAGAGAAAACTCTATTTGTTTCTAGACTTTCCAAACGTGTCTTTAATAGGAGTAATTTTTATGTCTCATTAATCATTATTTAATACAAAATTATTACTATTTGACGGATCAAATTAACAGTTTCTCCTTTATCTACAATCTTTTCAAATAATGTAAATATTTCTTTTATGAAAATTGATGTACAGACTTTTTCTGGTGTCTTTAACTATATAAATCTACCTTAAAGATAATGAATCAATATTTAAATTCACACAAAACTTAATATGTTGGCTCTAAGATTAGTGTTGATAATACCGACATGGTATACCGAAAATTATGATTTGATGATATTTGTAGATAATATTCCATGAAGTTTTCCGGTAGAAATTAGTTGAAGATAATGTGATGCAAATGAATTTTAATGTACGAATTTTTTTCATGTTTTTTCAAGTAAAAATGAAAATTATTTTAAATATAGTAGACATGTAAAAATAAACTAAGACAATATATCACAAATGGCAACCCCATAAACTATCATATGATTTTAATTCCCAGGAAATTATGATTATGTCGTGAGTATGTGTTAATACTCTTCAATTTCTAAAATTAAAGAAGGAAGATTATCCAAAAGTTCAAATGAACTTTAATTATATTAACTTATAAATGAAATTAATCAACTCTCTCTTTGCTTATTAAACTAAAAAATTGCTACTTATTGCTTAAGTTGTATGTATCTGTCTTTGTCTTGTATCTATCAACAAAACCTTATTTTTATCTTTAATATTTCAATTGAGAGACTACTTTACACCTCACCCTAATCCAATTGTACTCTTTAATTAGACCATTTCAATAGTTGTGATTATTTTTTCCTTAATTAATTATTTCCCCATCTAAAATTAAAATAGGGGTTTGGGAGATGAGTTACAAACTCACAATATAATATCAGTACTAAAATATTTCTCACATATACTTTAATTCTTCAAAGATTCTTGATTCTCAAAATTGTATGACAAAGATGGTACTAGTGATTGTTTTTCTGCACTGATTAAAAAATCAGAAAACTATAGTTGAATAGTAGTGAATTATACTAAATTCTTTTCTCTTTTGATTTTAAATTATTGATGCTCCTCTCTTTAGTCAATATACATAATTATGTGGAAACCCAAAGCTAAATGAAATCGAGTCGAGACTCTTTCATGTACCAAATCGCATAATAAATGACCAAGAGAATAATAATTAAGGTAAAGAAACAACTTTAAGGGTGCGTTTGGTAGGAAGGGGAATATTTTTCGAATTTTCAATTTTCACATGTTTGGTTGGTTAAAATAATATTTAATTGGTTAAAATATTTTTCATCTAGAAAAATAAGTTATTTAAAAATCAGAAAATGACCTCCCTGGTGAGAATAAGAAAAACAAAGTTCATTAAGTCGCATTCCACATTGATGGTCTTCTTCCCGCCATCAATAATCCCTCGCCCCGACCCCTACCCCAAACCCCATTCCTCCACGAGCCCGACCTCAATGACCCCTCTCCCCCACTTGCCCGACCCGAATTCCTCACCCCCTACCCCTTTCCGCTGCCAAAACTCCACTACCCAATCTTCATGGTATTTACCTAGATTATATAGATATGTTTTTTAGATAATATATTTTGCTTATTTATCAAACATCAGAAAATAATAAGAAATTTTTTCTCCATACTAAATATACCCTAAAAGGAAAAAGAAAAGAAAAGTGGGAGGGTTGGTAATTGGGAATATAGAGTGTAGATCCAAATATAGATAAAAGTAGGGGTATCAATGGTACGGTTAGGTTGGTTATTTTTTAAAAATTAGATCATACCAATTTTTCAATTAATTTATGAATTTAACCAAAATTGACCTTTTCAAAACTGTTCCAATCATCTCAGTTTCTCTTCGGTATCGGTACGGTTCGGTTAATTTTTGGTAATTTATTTTCAATATGTCAACTTAGATAAAATAATAGTAGTAAATTATGGTTGATTCATATATAATAGAACGAGTTATCTAACTTTTTGGCCTCAGATCTCATCCGTAAGCTTTACATTTTCCCTCTGTCCCAATTTGTTTGAAGGTTGACCAGTTTGGGGAGTCAAACATCTCTTTCTTTGACTACGATTTTCTCCAACTCTTTTCATATATTGTGAATTATTAATTATGCAGACTTATAGTACTTTTTATGTAAATTTTAAATATGTAAATTTTATTATAAAAAATACTCTAAGAATCTATGTTTAAAATTAAGTCAAAGAAAAGTATGTTTGAGTCCTAAAACTGGTAAATCTTCAAACAAATTGGTTGTTAGTTTCTTATTAATTTTAAAAATTATTAAATTTAAAAGGGTGACACGAAGATAACTAGTAAACTTAAGTTATATTTGGCAAATCCCCCAAGAATTATTGGCTGCCATAAAAATATAAACTTCATCATAATAATAAATAAACTTATAATATAATATGCATGCAGTGTTAGATAAGCGTATTAATAATACACTTCCTTTTTGGGTATTAAATATAAAGGAATTAATTAATTAAACTAAGTTTGAGACTAGCTACACATATAAGTAGGTAGTAGGAGATGACCTTCTATTTGCTTTATACATTATTGTGTTATTATTGAATAAAAGACAAGGATAAAATTAAGGAAAGAAATGGTTTCTGCTTAAACTAATAAATAGTAGTAATATATTAGTATTACCAGCGAACCAATGGAATTAGCACTAAGTGCAGTCATGTCAGATTTATTATTCTGATCCTTCTTTTTTTTTAATATTGTTATTAACTTGTACACCTGACAACAGTAGTAATAGATTAGGTTTTTAACAAACAATTCTCGTTTTTCCTCCCCTTCTAGCGGGGCAAGTTGTGGGCAGGCGGTAATCAGTGGGGCAGTACCCACCGTGGGCCTGGCCTCACAGTGGGCTGCCCCGCCATGTCCATATCCGACTTCATCGTGGGCTAGGCCAACCTCTTCAAATCGCCAACCCGGTATTCTATGGTCTCGTCCACAACATGCATTTGCAGTCCAGACACCATCTTTTGTCGGTTATGCACCCACTGACATTGAACAAGCAATGAACAACATGAATCTAGGTGTTCCCGATGAGTCGTGGTACATGGACACAGGAGCTACGTCACACATGACGACATCTCAAGGTAATTTATCGTCTTATTTTAATACGAGCGGTAATACAAATATTGTTGTCATCAGTGGGCAGAAAATTCTAATTCGTGGTATTGGTCAGGTAACACTACCCTCCCCACACCCACCATTATACTTGAAAAACATATTACATGCACTTTCCAAATCTTGATTCATTCATCAGTTGGATGTCCAAAATGCATTCTTACATAGCCACTTGCAGGAAACAGTATACATGCATCAGCCGTTGGGTTTCCGCCGTTATGCCCGTCCAGATCATGTTTGCCTGTTGAGGAAATCCTTAAATGGTTTAAAACAAGCTCCTAGGGCATGGTATAACAGGTTTGCAGGATTTGTTTCCAAATTGGGGTTCTCTCACAACAAGTCCGATTAGTTATTGTTCATTTATCAGAAGAGCACTGACATGACATATATACTTATGTATGTTGATGACATTCTTCTCACGGCGTCATCAACTTCACTTCGTCAGTCTATTATGTCCCTTCTTGCGGCTGAATTTGCAATGAACGATTTGGGTCCGTTGAATTATTTTCTTGGCATTGGTGTCACTCAATATGCAGGTGGTCTGTTTCTCATTCAAAAGAAATATGCAGAGGAAATAATTGACAAAGTAGAGATGTCTTCCTGCAAACCATCACATACTCTGATTGACACAATGTGAAATTAAGTAACGCTGCAGGTACTTCATACATCGATCCTACACATTACCGCAGCCTAGCAGGGGCCTTGCGGTAACTGACTTTTACGAGGCCCGATATTTCCTATGTAGTTCAGCAAGTTTGTTTACACATGCATGATCCAAAGAAAGAACATATGGGGGCTCTCAAAAGAATTCTGCGGTATGTTAAGGGTACTTTTCATTTCGGCTTGCATCTATATAAGTCCTCTATCTCGAGTCTCTCCTCCTATACAGATGCGGATTGGGGTGGCTGCCCGGACATACGTCATTTCACTTTCGGTTATTGTGTGTTCTTGGGGGACAATCTCATTTCATGGTCGTCAAAACGGCAATCCACACTGTCTCGGTCTAGTGCTGAGGCAGAATACCAAGGGGTAGTCAATGTGGTTGCTGAGTCGTGTTGGCTTCGTAATCTCCTGTTAGAGTTACATTGTCCGATTGAAAAGGCAACTGTGGTCTATTGTGATAATGTGAGTGCGATATACTTATCCGATAATCCTGTTCAACATCAGCGCACGCACGAAACACATTGAAATGGATATCTTATTTGTCCGAGAAAAGGTTGCCCGTGGACAAGTTCGTGTTTCTCCATGTACCGTCCCGTTATCATATTGCTGACATCTTCACAAAAGGTCTTCCGCGCGTACTTTTTGATGATTTCAGGGACAGTCTCAGCATCCGAGAACCTCCCGCTAAGACTGCGGGGGGGGGGGGGGGGGGACTGTAGAATAATTATGGGACAATCCCATAATTATCTTTATTCTCCATAAATCATGATATTGTAATTAGTATCAATTAGTAATCAATTAGGATGATTGTAAGTAATTAGCATCTTATATTTTAGGTAAACTTAGATTAGTACTGCATCCTATGATTGTATATATATCCTAACATTGGAATGAAATACTCGAGGAATCAATTTCCAACCATTACGAAATCATAAGTTATTGTGGTGGAGGTAGCTATTAGTGGATAAATTAAAAATACAGAAATTCTTAATTTTGCCATTGGGTGGTATATTGTGGAAGTAGATGAGGGTAGAAGTGGTTAGTGGTAAAAATGGCCCGTCATAATAGTAACTAGCAGTGCAGATGGATGGTAGATGTGTGGTTGTAGTTGGCGGTATAGCTTGGTGGTAATAGCCAGTGTGAAGATGATCGGCGATAATTGTGCGGTGTAAATTGGCGATAAAAACGGTTGATTGTGGTGATTAATAGTGAAAGTAGTCAATATGATGGTGGTGGCGACTTGTGTGGTGGAGGCTGATGATAGGATGATTAGTGATAATGATTAATGATGGTTGGTGACGGAGGTGGTTAATTATTTGGTAGTAATGATTAACAGTTGTATAAGTGCGTTGTGGTAGAGGTGATTAATTGTGGTAGTTATGTGGTGGTAATTGACGGTTATAATAGATAGAATGGTAATAAGAAATTATATTCACACTAAATTTTACGTGAATATCTCAATAGTATTAAGATTATGTGCAAGATCTGAATGAATAAACATAATAAGTTGTTTTGGAAAGAATAATATATTTAAATAATTCAAATTTAGATCTTTATTTCAATGCAAGCCTAATTAGAATTTCAACAAAATAATTGGCATTTGCATAATATATAAATAAATTATGTATAATAATAATAGTATATAAGTAGTTTATAATGTATGTATACTGCTAACAAACAGTGACTCTGGATGGCTGGTTGAGTAAATATCCTTTTGAATTTTAGTGGATATTTGAAAGGCTTCAACGTCTGATTGGAAGAAAAATAAGGAAAAACTTAAATATGAACCTTTCTACCTTAGACTATCAAAAACAATATGTTTTTTTTCCAGCTGACTGAAATTAGGTAAAAATGATAATACTAAATCGTCTATATATATTTGCAAAAGGAAATATAGTTGAAAATATATTTTTTCTTAAATACACAGTATAAAAGTGTAATAAAAAGTGAAAATAAGAAATGTCAAAAGGCTCTCTCATATGATTGCTTCTCGACTTCTTTTCTAACACTTGATCTTGTTATTAGAATGATATAATGAATTATAGAGAATTGGATAGATAATTCCTCTTATAAAAATATTCATAAATTATAAGTATTATCATATGTTTAAAATCACAAATTTTTAAAAATTCTCTTTTCTTTCTTAAAGTTCGTCATGGAGAGAGTAGTCGATATGATGCTGGTGCATGGCCCATTTGGGAGACCAACAATGAATTTTCATCTGTCAACGGCCCAATAAAATCTATTTAAGAGATAGCAACGGTCCAATAAAATGTATTTAAGAGATAGCCCAATAACCAAGTGACCCAATCTGAATGCAGGGAGAAATTGGCAAAGTAGTTATTTCTAGCCACTAATCAGGTTTTAGCCGGTGGTTTAAATTACGCATTGTTTAATCATTTTATAATGTGCAAAAAAAATTAATAAAAATACTCCTCGTTTTAACATGAAAAACTCTAGGAAATTGTAACAGGAGTTTGAACATTTATCAATTTAAACTCCAATAATCGTTTTTAAAGTATTTGAACTGATAAAGATTTGAACTTCATGATTCAGTTATGGAGTTTGAAACTCTTGCAATTCTTCACACTTAGAATGAGATCTTAAACTCCATGAATTGTTCATGGAGTTTGATACTCCAACATGTTATGTTAGAAATTCACTTGACAAACCTTCGATTTCCAGCACCGTGTGCTAAAGTAGTTGTGTGTTTTAGATAGGAATATTTTAATGCAGATATTATTTTTGCCTTAAAATGATTATTTCTCAATTGCATTTCAAATAATGGGAAAATATTTGATAGAGAATATATTAATATTCTTCATATATTTTGTAATTATTATTCTAGTGTAATTATGTAAAGTAGAGATCCTTCTCCGATTAGGTTTAGAGATTCTTCTCCAATTAGGTTTTGTAATTGTGAACACCTATATATATTGCATTAATGAGAAGCCTCCAAACCAAGGAGAATTACATCATTCTACGTGGTATCAGAAATCAAACCCTAGCCTCTTCTCAAACCCGATCGCAACACGACAATATCCCATGCTTTCACCGGTACACTAACTTCCATCACCACACTCGGATCATCCGAACCTCTCCTATTCCCTAATTAAAACGGCCAATTTCCTGCTTACACGTAGTTGAAGAACCTTTAGCCGTTGTATTCAAGAAAGCTTCATTGAGAACTTTCATTAAATCAATACTCGTACTAGTATCGTCTAGTCCCTATCAACAATAAACAGAGAGCAAATCATTTTGCCTCATACATTACTTTGGCAGCAGTACTGAACTTATATGGTGTAATCTTGCTCTGACAGGGAAATTAATTCCCCCGTTACAATTTGATTTATACCTGTAACAAGCATCTTTCTCTCTACAATCAACGGATTCCGACTTCTCGCCGCCCTGAAAAGCGTATCGCTCGCTTTTAGGGTTCTTTAACAACCTCATCTTTCTATCTAACCTACCATCCACGAACATGGCACAATATTCTTCATTGCAGCCTAACATCCTGGGCCTACCTCCAGGCCCATGGTACACGTGCCACCAGCACCAGGCCCGCTTCTCCATGGTCCAACAGCAGGCCTACAGTCCCATGACCCCTGCCGAACTAAGTTAGGATTATAGCACTATGAATCTCCAGCAGCCCGACGACGCATAGTACATGGATACAGGTGCCACATCCCACCTCACTCGCGACTCTAGTAATCTCCCTCACCTAAATAACTTGAACAATCCTCAATTTATTTTGGTCGGCAATGGCAATCGCATTCCAATTTAACGCTACAGCACCACTCAAACACAACTACCTCACCCACCCTTTACACTAAAAATGTCCTATATGCTCCTAACATCATTAAAAACTTAATCTATGTTAGGAAATTTACTAGTGACAATCCCGTATCTATTAAGTTTGTCCCTTTTAGTTTTTATGTGAAAGACCTACGTACGGGGACAACTTTTACGAGATGTAATAGTATGAGGACCTATATCCTTTCTCATCCAATTCCGCCGCAAGTGTCAATCCACCTACCTCCCTAGCTACAATCTCTCCATCAACTTGGCACAGTAGACTTGGACATCCAGGAGCATCAATTTTTAACTTTCTTAGAAGTCATAATTTAATTCAATGTAATAAAGGAAAATTTGCCCAAAATTACTATTCTTGTCCTCTAGGAAAGCATGTTAGACTTCCGTTTACGTCATCCTTAAGTGTTGTTTTTTCTTCTTTTAACATCATTCATACAAATTTATGGACATCTACCATTACTAGCAAATTGGGTCATAAATATTATTTGGTATTATTAGATAACTTCTCTCACTTTTTTTAGGTCTATCCGCTCAAATATAAGTCTCAAGTTTACTCCACGTTTCTTGAATTTCGAACATATGTTAAAACACAGTTTGAAAAAGCCATAAAATCATTTCAATGTGACAATGGTCGTGAGTTTAACAACTCCCCCTTTCATAAATTTTATACAGATAATGGCATGGTGTTTCAATTCTCGTGCCCCCATACCTCACCTCAAAATGGTAAAGCCGAAAGAATACTCCGCACCATTAACAATATGATCCGTACAATGCTCTTTCATGCCTCTCTTCCCTCCCTTTTGGGTATACGCATTAAAAATGGTAGAATACCTTCTTAATTTATTACCTACCCGTACCCTTCGAAATAACCCCTACCGAAATTCTATTTCGTCGGATCCCTTTATATGACCACCTTCGGATTTTCGGTTTTCTATGCTACCCAAATCTTGCCTTAACGCCCCTCACAAATTAGCACCTCGCACCTCTCCTTACGTCTTCTTAGGTTTTTCGTCAATCCATAGGGGTACTTATGCTATGATTTGTCCACACATAAAATCCTAGTCTATCGCCATGTCACATTTGAGGAAAACGTTTTCCCGTTTGCAAACGTCCAACAACTTCAAGTCACTGATTACGACTTCCTTAATGACCCAGACACTTCCCTTCTCATGCGAAACGCCATACATAGTGCTAATAGTCCGACTGTCCCGTCACGGTTCCCCCGTTGTCCCGCCACTGCCCCAAGTCCCGTCAAACATCCTTCTACCTACTACTCTAGTCACGGCTTCCCTGTCTCCATCGACCAGTCCCCTGTCTCTATCGACCAGTCCCTGTATCCGTCGACCAGTCCCTTGTCTCACTACCCCAACCCCCTACCTCCGTCGACCAGTCCCCTACCTCACTGCCCCAACCCCACGCCGACATCCCAGCAACACCCGTCAACCACCACTCTTCCCCCAACGGCCCCACAACTCCCGCCATCCCCACTGCCCCAACTTCCCGTCAGCCCAAAAGTCCCACTTCCGACCTACCATATGGAAACTCATGCTCAACACGAAATTTTCAAACCAAAAGTCTACTTTAACCTATCCACTCATACCATCTCACCTATACCTAAAAGCCCAAAATTTGCCAAGTTTGACCCGAATTGGAATACAGCCATACGTGAGGAATTTAATGCGCTCACTACACAGCGCACTTGGAATCTTGTCCCGAGACCAGAGGGGGTGAATGTGATTCGTTGCATATGGTTATATCGTCACAAATTCAGAGATAATGGTGAGCTTGAACGCCATAAGGCAAGACTTGTGGCTAATGGCATGAGGCAACAATAGAGAGTTGATTGTGGTGAGACATTCAGTCCAGTGGTTAAACCAGCCACCATTCGCACTGTTTTGAGTATATCTATGAAAAAGAATTGGCTGATTCATTAGCTTGATGTGAAAAATGTGTTCGTACATGGGGATTTAAAAGAAACTGTATACATGCATCAACCACCTGACTTTGTGCATCATTCGGATCCTCACTATGTCTACCGGCTTCGAAAGTCACTTTATGGCTTGAAACAAGCCCCCAAGGCTTGGTATGACCATTTTGCCACTTACATCTTGCAAATTAAGTTCATGTGCAGCAAAAGTGATAACTCACTTTTTATTTTTCATCGAGGTAATGACACTGCATACATTTTGCTTTACATCGATGATATTGTCCTGACTGCCTCTTTTGATGTGCTGAAAAACGAGATCATTACCATGCTCAAATTCGAATTTCTCATGACATACTTGTGTAAGTTGAGTTATTTCTTGGGGATTTCCATGACCAGATCCGAGAATGTAATGTTCCTATGTGAGCGTAATTATGCCGAATAGATTGTTTACAAGGATAAAATGACAAACTATAATATCATGCCCACTCAGTCGACTCAAAGTCTAAGCTTAGCGCGGATGACGGAGATCTGGTGCTTGATCCTTCTCTTTATAGGAGTCTCGTTGGTGCACTTCAGTATCTTACTTTCACTAAGCCCGATATTTCCTATGCGGTTCAGCATGTGTGTTTGTTCATGCATGATCCCAGTGAGCCTCACTTCACAGCCTTTAAACGTAACATTCGGTATGTTAAGGGTACTCTTGACTATGGGTTACATATTTATCCATATGCACCGACTAGGCTAATATCATATACGGACGCAGATTGGGGCGGCTGTTTAGACACATGTCGATCTACTTCCGGCTATTGTGTATTTTTTGGTGATAACCTCATCTCATGGTCTGCAAAACGGTAAGCTACACTTTTCCGTTCGAGTGCAGAAGCATAATATAAAGGCGTTGCGAATGTTGTTGCCAAAATTTGTTGGCTTAGAAACCTCCTTCTAGAGCTTCATTGTTCCTTACGTAAGGCATCTCTTGTCTACTGTGATAACATATATGCTGTTTACTTGTCTCATAATCTGATTCAGCATTAACGAACCAAATATATTGAGATGGATATTCATTTTGTTCGTGAGAAGGTTGCCATGTTCGGGTGTTACATGTTCCCTCTTCCTATCGGTACGCAAATATATTCACTAAGGGACTTCCTCGGCAGCTGTTCCTTGACTTCAGATCCAGTCTCAGCGTTTGGCCTCCTCCCGCTCCGACTGAGGGGTTGTGATAGAGAATATATTAATATTCTCCATATATTATGTAATTATTATTCTAGTGTAAGTAAAGTAGAGATCCTTCTCCAATTAAGTTTAGAGATCCTTCTCCAATTAGGTTTTGTAATTATAAACATCTATATATATTGCATTAATGAGAAGCCTCCAACCAAGGAGAATTACACTATTCTACAATATTAACAAACGATCTGAAAACTGACCATCCGAGCTAATTTTCACGAATCTTAGTGGCGTTGTAACCATTTCAGCTCAGTTGATCCCTGTTTTATTAATCCGTTAATTACGTGAAAAAATTGGAGGTTCAGTAACCAAGTGGTCATAATTTAAATGTACTCTTATGAAAAGAAAACTTTTATTTGTTTTGAATGCACAAAACCACTAAACCAGCCCACAAAGAGGCCCATATAAGAAGCCCAAGTGGCTAAACAGAGCCCAGCACTGCATAACCAGAGAGGACCCTCATTCATAAATTGACATTTTTTTCTTTATTTCCGCACCTTCATTTGGATGTCAAAAGTCTCACATTTTTCTGTGAAAATTAAAACAAGTAAATTAAGTCAAGAAACATGAAAAATCTGTTCTTGCAAGTGTTTTCTTGAAGGAAAAAAAAAAAGATTTTGAAATAAGCCGCAAAAGAAAAATATAAAGAAGATTTTAAAAACTTGTAATAATAAACATGTCATGTCATTCCTAGAAAAAGTGCCATTAAAGGAAAAAACGAGAATGCTGAAATGAAAACCTTACTAAATATAAAAAGGTGACCTTTTATTCTGGATTTGAACCTCAAACTTGAAGATCTCATTGAAAATCTAAGCAAAGTAGTTTAGTAGTTTTTTCAGATACTTAGGCAAAGTCGAGTAATTTTTTCGGTATAAAAAATAATTTAGTAACTTTAGTGCTTCATCAAATTATTCCCTTTAGTCATCACGGGGAGGTTCATGGAAGGGGCAGAGGTTTGATAATTAAATGCAGCAAATCAAATTTTAAACCAATCCAAAAGCAAATATTTAACTCAATATCTCTATATCATTCACCTTTGTCACCAACATAAATCTTGATAAATCTCAAAAAAGGAGAAATAAACAATAACTGGTTTCAAGTTCACTACCATCTACAACATAGCTTGTCGAAATTTAAGTACTACTTATTATTGTCTTATTTCTAAAGCAATAGTGATTTATTTACCCCATAGTATAAGTGGGAGTTGGCAAGTTAATCACAGTGGTCTTGACTTTGGTCATCATGTTAATGCTGTTAGTGATCCCTTGTGATCCAATTCCACTGTCCTTAAGACCCTGTTAAGCAAATTAATTACTCGGAACTTATAGCGGAGATGATCAAGATTAAGTAATTTAGAATATGGAAAATGGAGTTTACCTGGAATGGGAAATGATCCGGTCCACGAGCTGGAGCCGAGTTAATTTGCACGGTTCCCGTCTCCATTGCATCACTGATCAGTATTGCTTTGTTGATGTCTTTGGTGAACACACAACCCTGTAGTTGAGTCGAATTTATCAGCCTCAGAGCATACTACGGAGTCGTTTGTTCACATGCTAATTATGTCGTATAGGAATTGTTTATGCAGTGAACAATAATGAACGGAATCATTATAGGGTGACTAATAACGTATAGATTGTTTTGTGGCGATTAAAGGTACATAGAATTTTATGTAGAAGTACCTTCTTTAGCGAATTTTATGTAGGGATTACCCTCTTTAACGGCATCCTCGTCTTTATAATACATTTTATCTCCATATTGCAAACAGAGACAGATTTAGGATTTAACTTCTATGGGTTAATTCTTGAAAATTCTTAGTATTGAACTCATTGTAATATGTGTTGGATATTTTCAGTAAAATCAAAAGTCATCATTGATGTGATGCCCCTTCAAATTTAGGGGGAGTCTGTTAACATAATTCATATTTATTTTGAATTTAAACAGACGCAACCTTTCCCAATAGCCACAGTTATGCCTCTTGGAGGTGTCTGTTGGTGATGAAAAGGCATCACCAATGGATGCGAACTCTCTATAAGTAGTAAAAATGTTTCCTCATTAAAAAAACAGATATGAAAGAGAATCAAAACTTCTGATAAAAAAGAATCAAAACTTCTGTTTTCTTTTCTTCCCTAAGCATCATCAGAAAATTCATACTGTGTGTTCTTGGTTGGATCAAGGGAGTACAAACTTTGAATTTAACATCGTTGTTAGGGCTTCATTGTATCCTAAAGGCAGTATTTCTGTGACCTATTGTACTCGCCAATTTATTGGGAATGGTCGAAATAATTGTCTAAAGGAATCTGCATAAGAGCCTTGAAATCAGAGAACAACAATTCGGCGTCTGTGTTTCATCCTGTTAGTACCATATTTTTACAACAATATGGGCTCAAAGTGACTAGTTATTGCAATTTTCGTGGATTTTAACATATAAATTCATGTTCCGAATCAAAAGTACTGGGTTCATATGAACCCGCAACTAAATAGCTGCATCCCCCGTTAATACATGTAATTTTATTCTAAATTTTACTACGTATTAACTAATAAATAAGTTCCTTCATAACTTAATGCGAGTATTACTTAATACGACTAGCCAAAATTTATGTTGGGACTATTTTTTCTTATACGGCCAACCAAACGTTGCATTTGTTATCCGGAGATTATCTTTTTCTAATTCCTCCAACCAAACAGTGTACTATTCTTTCTTATGAGGTCAACCAAATATTGCTAATGGAAGACCAGACGAAGTAATGGACAAGTTATGACAGTTGGAGAGAAAAAAGTACCTGCAGACCGAAATTGCTGGCATTGCAGTGGTGGATTCCTTCTTCGACAGAGTTAATGTGAATAACGGGCAAAACTGGCCCGAATGGTTCTTCCCATGCGATTCTCATATCCGGCCTAACATTGTCCAACAACAAGGGCCAAATGAGGTTGCCTTCTCTCTTGTATGGCTGACAAAAAGTTGCATCTTTCTGCTTTGCATCCATGACCAGCCCCTCGATGAAGTTTGCGGATGACTCGGACACAACTGGAGTGATATCACAATTATCTTCCGGTGGCCCAACAGTTAGCTTTGCCACTTTAGCCTTTATCTTCTCAACAAGAGTGTCTGCAACTGATTCCATCACCAACACAACCTTAACGGCTGTGCATCTTTGACCACTGTGGTAGACATGGATATCAATTGTTAACTATTTTGTCAAGACAATCAGGAACTTGAGTAAATTAAGCATATTCGTGTTGTATTGTATCTACATATTGGTTAAGTCATTCATAACAATATCACTTACGTATTACATGTAATCTGAACTCTATAACAAAAAGTGATCACCTATCGCATTCATATCTTCGATGATTATTGGTATGAAAGAGAAGCCATCAAACACAAACAAAAATGTGATTTAAGTGTGAGTGATTATAAAACAGGAAAAATGAAGTGAATAGATCATTAGAAAAGCCTATGATATGTCCAAATTAATTTCATAAAATGCATACAAGGGATGTGCTTTTTAATTCCTAATACCAATGTAGTTCTGAGAATTTGATTGTTAAGGTGTATCAGTGGGACTATCACTGAAACCGTTTCCAAATACTCAAGTTCAAGTTAACTAACATGTTTTATGTTGGAAAAAAAGAGTTTTAAGTTTTATACACCGTCAGTGTAAACGACTTTTTACACCATCAGGTCATCCAAAGTATATTACAGGTAAACCTCCTTAAAATATAGGATTTGAAATCTTGAAAATAAGATGTCACGTGCTACAACAGGTAAAGATGACTTGATAGTGTAAAACTGGTTTATACTAACGGTGTACATTACTTTAACTCAAAAAAGAACTAACATGTGTTTTTTTATAATGAATAAAATTCACACACCTGTAAGAAAACCCTCCTTTCACAATATTTCCGGCGGCCAAATCTAAATCAGCATCCTCAAGCACAATACAAGCATCCTTTCCTCCTAGCTCCATTTGTAGAGGGACCATTCCCGCTTTCTTTGAGATTGCAACGCCGGTGTCTCCACCAGTGAAGCTGATAAAAGAAAATAAGTGTACCATTATTCGGGGATACACAAATATCAAGAACGGGACGAAGGAATTTGTTTACTCGGTAGTGTTGTGGTTTCAGTCTAAACAAAAGCATAAATTTAAGCAAATGCAACAATGGAATAGAATATACCTTATACAGTTTACTCCAGGATGCATAGTGAGAAAATCACCGATCTCAGAACCTTTTCCTGTGACACAACTGATAAGGCCTTTAGGGAATCCAGCTAAGTGGAAGCAGTGCACCATATGCAGGGCAGCCACAGCACCCTGTTACAAATCACCGCTCAAAGTAAGTTTAGCCCTGTTGGTACCTTTTCCTCGGAGTTAAAATGATACTAGAGCGGATTCAAGATTTTAGGTTTGTGGATTCTGGATTCAAGAACAGGACAATGATTGAGTTTGGGATGGATAATTCATACATATTAAGTGAATTTCTTAATACAAATACATAATTTGGGCCAAAGCTAGTAAGCTACTGGTTCTGCCGAACCCGTAACTTGTGGTGTAGATCTGCCCCTAAATGATGCTTATATCTTCCATTTATAAAGCTCCTTTAGTGGAAAAGTAAAGTTGAAAACTAAAAACCAGAAAGAGATGCATCATCATGTAGAATACAATTGATGAATCAGAGAAACTATATAGCAAGAGTTTAATGCATTATAATACAGCTAATATGGGACGAAATTTTAGTGAAGTAACCTGAGTTGGAGGCTTGAGAACTAAAGAGTTTCCAGCAATCAGTGCGGGGCCGATCTTGGAGACAGCAAGATTGACCGGATAGTTGAAAGGAGGAATGGCTAGAATCACACCCAATGGGATCTGTACTCCGGGGACGTGAATAAAATGTGAGTTCCGATCTGTATTTTGCTACTGATAACAGAAAATTTACAGATCATCTGTGCCCGTTTATGCAGTTACAAAATGCAAATGCAGCAACTCAAAACAAGTAACACAAAATGTCAGAAAAGTTGTGCTGTTGCGGATTGGCATAAAAGAGGAATTTTGCATGCTTGAATTAATTAGATAGCTACTTCTATGTGATGCACTTTACTTTTTAGTTTGTCCCGAAAAGAACATACCTTTCTATATTTTTAAAATTAATTTAACGTTAAACTTCTCATTTTATCTTTAATAAAATGATTATAGTCACACAAATATCTATGGTTTATTTGAGCACACAAGTTTTGAAAGTTTTCTTTTTTTCTTAAACATCATACTTACTCAAAGTGCATCATATAAATTGGGACGGGGGTATCTTTTTGGTTTGCTCAAACTTGTCTTCATCATTGTTAGAATAGGAATAAGATTTCATATATAGTATCCTACTAGGAAAATGATTGTAATGTAGTGTCTATAAATAAGGCTCAGTGTAATCATGTAGATACAATAATTTAATAATAATATTTTCTCCAATAATTTCTCACATGGTATCAGAGCATCGGTGAGAAACATTCCGAAAATACAGTCAGACAGTCCCGTGCATAAATTTCGGCGACTGTACAATACTGTTTTCGTCGTGTCCTATTTTTTCCTTCGGTGTTTGCAAAAACAAACCCGACGATGAAAGCCCACGTCAGGTATTGTTATTTCACAACGCAAGTATGCCTTAGATATTTTTGAGGAGACAAGAATAATGGGATGAAGACCCATTGACACTCCTATGGATCCGAATGCTAAAATCCTGTCAGGTATGGGGAGCCACTCAGTGATCCCGGAAGATATAGGCAGCTGATTGGTAAGTGGAATTACCACTTAGTGATCCTGCACGATATAGGCAGTTGATTGGTAAGTTGAATTATCTCACAGTGACTAGACCTAACATTTCATTTTCTGTGAGTGTTGTAAGTCAGTCAGTTTATGGATTCTCCCTCTAATAGTCATTGGGATGCAATTGTCCGTATTCTGTGATATATTAAGTCAGCTCCAGGTAAAGGACTGCTTTTCGAAGATCGAGGCCATGAGCAGATCGTTGGATATACAGACGTTGATTATGCAAGATGACCCTCTGATAGATGTTCTACATCCGGATATTGTGTGTTAATATGAGGTAATTTAGTGTCCTGGAAGAGTAAGAAACAGAGTGTCGTTGCTCGATCTAGTGCTGAATCAGAATATCGAGCAATGGCTATACCAACTTGTGAGCTAGTTTGGATTAAGTAGTTGCTCAGAGAACTAAAATTTGAAGAAATCAGTCAAATGAAACTTGTGTGTGATAACAAAGCGGCCCTTCATATCGCATCAAATCCGTATTTCATGAGAGGAGAAAAGATTATCTGCAAGCTGATCGGTCGACTTCACAAATTTTATAACAATAATCTTTTCTCCGATAAAGTGACAGTCAATCTCAATGTGTCTATAAATAGGGCTCAGTATAATCATGTAGATACAATAATTTAATAATAATATTTTCTCCCATAATTTCTCACAATCATGTTTCTGAAATTCCATTTAAATAAGTCTTTACTATTCTTTAAGAATATTCTATATGTCAATGTTTACATCATGTCAATTTTCAACAAGAATTATAAGGTCCATTTAGGTGGATCACCCATAATGGTACACAAGCATCAATTCCCACAGTACTATATTTTTTCAATTCCTTAAAAAATCTGATTTTTCGTCTAGATCAGATCATATATCTTTTCTAGTCAATACTTAGAAAAGAGAACTTCATCCCGTCTTGGTTATTTTCTTCTTGTTGCCATAAGAAACTAATTGGTTTTGCTGGAATAATTTTATTCGCCTAAGTCAAATCAAATATCCTGGCAATATAATACCACTGCAACAACATTTCCAATGGATGACACAAAGTCGTAATCCATTGGACAAGCTCATCGATCCAACATTTTAAATGCATATAACCCCAACATGCTTTGCGAAAAACAACAAAAGGAAAATTCTAAAACAGTAGACAAGTCATTAAAATATCTTGATTCTTTGACAGTCAACGCAAATTGATGATACTTTATACTAAATGACAATATAATAAAGCAAATTACATCAATTTGCAAGAAATGTACCTTGGAAGTCAGGCAGTATTTGGTCCTTTCATTTCCAGGGAAACTATCAGATACCAAGAACTTACCCTCCCCAAGAATTCTAACTCCTTCTTCAGCAGTGTAAGAAATCAAATCTCCAGACCTCACAACCTTCATCAAATACATCGCTATAAGTTGGTAAACTAATTAAAATTTCCCCAAATGTACAATATTTTTTAGAGTTTAAGTTCCATGAACTGACAGTTTACACAATAAGGTAATGACTTATAAAGTAATTACAAGTAAATCTATGTCATAAACATTTAACCATAAATGGTAAAAATGGTAACCACCATGCTATCACAAGTTAAACAACAGAGTTATAAAATATTTACACCCACAGCGTCTACATTGCTCCAACTCTTAAAAAACGCTGCCACACCTGCGTTGGATCCTCCAAAAATTCACTACTTTTAGAGGATCCAACACGCACCTGGTGGCATTTTGGAGAGTCAAAGTAACATAGGTCGGCATATATGTTGCTCGGGTTCTCCAAAACCGTTGCCGCATCTGTGGAGGATCTCCTCCAGAAATGCACTACTTTTGGAGGATCAACATGCACCCGGAGGCATAGAGTCAGAGCAACATATGACTCTCCAAAACGTTGTCGCACTTGTGTCGAATCCTCCAAAAATGCACTACTTTCTGAGGATCCGACACACACCCAGCGGCATTTTTGGAGAGTCTGAGCGACATAAATCGGCGTATATAACTTAAATTCTTCTTTTAGTTAATCATGAGGTACCTCAGTGACGGCATCTTTAGCTGGTTTTGCAATTTCTTTTACAAGGCATTCAGCAATAGGGGCTTTGTGTTCTTTCAAAATTGCAGCTGCCTTATGAAGTAACTCTGCTCTTTTCCAGAGTGGTGTTTTAGCCCATGATTTTTGTGCTGCTTTTGCTATTTCCATTACCTTGTTCACCTCTTCTTGTGTACATGCTGCACCATAAAAGAACAAAGATCCATGAAATCCAACACTTGTTTTTTGGTTAATTTCTGCATTAAATTCTTGAATTTCCAAGACAAGGAGATGAAAACACTTGGATGCAAAAAACCAAGAAATAGTCCATGCATAAATTCTTTTGCCAATGTATTAGTAAAGAGTTGATGTTCTATGCATTGACGGTGTAAATGTTACACAATCAGGTCACTTATCCATAAATCTCTAGGATAAACATTAACCTACGACCTAATAAAATGATAACTAACCTGATATAATAGGTTAAACTACAATGATACTTTAATTTCTTTTACACTATCAATGTATATAACTTAAAATTCAGAAGTAGACAAAAAATTGGGAGAATCTAGTTCTAGAAGTTCTTGGCTGTTTCCTACTTCCCAATGTGACCAATGATCATAAAAATTCACAAGAAAACAGAACACTTAAGTCCGAAAGTTTTAAGTGCAATCAGAGCCTCCGAAGCTAGAATTTTGAGTTTATGGTTCTGAATTTTAGAATAGACAGTTTACTGAATTCTAAATAAATTATTTATACATATTAAATGAATTTTTAACACAAATACATGGTCTAGGAAGTGTAGCTCCGTCTGAGGCGGAGGTAGAAGCTCAGCTACATGTTCGACCGGACTTGATAACTTCTGCTCAAAGTATATTTTTGTTAAAAAATTCGTTAAAAATGTATATATATTTTACATTCAAAATACACTTATTAGCACTTAAAGTCGCCGTTCTAAAATTCAGAACTCATAAAGTTAAAATTCTGGCTCCGTCGTTACCACAAATTCCAAAGCACTTTGCTTAAGAAAATTCAAGGAACCCAGATACATAAAAAGGCAGTCCGTTGCACTATGTATAGGGTCCAGGAAACGATCAGATACAAGATTCTATTATACACAGTCTTGTCTGCATTTCTGCAAGAGGCTATCCCATTCATCAAAGAAGAAGCTCAAATAAACATCAACCTTGATCTTTTCACCACACACAAAAAAAGTTCTTTTTGATTTTTTTTACATACCTTGAACCTTGTATTGTGTCTTTCTAGTAGTAGGATTAATAATAGCAACAGATTTTCCAGAAGCTGATTTTTTCCATTCACCTTCACAATAATATTTGAACACATCCCCATCAATTATCTCTGCAAATACACCATTTCCAGCCATTTTTTACCAATGATCCAAAAAAAAATTACAAAAAAAGAAAGAAAAAGGAAAAAGAAAGAAAAATTATGGATTTTTTTGTGAGTTTTAGTGGTGAATACAAGTGAGTGAGTGAAAGAGCCAGTTCTATAAATATTGGAGAAAGGTGAGCCACACTTAATAATACTGACCAATTTTGAGACATGGATTCTGGTTAAGTATTTGACATTGTTTTTCAAGAGTATTTACTAGATTGCCATCTAGTTGGAAATTAAAAGTTAGTTGAGACTTGAGACACGTTTCTTTTTGAACTGTCCACTTGTAAAAGTTTTATGGCTTTACACTTTTTTTTTTCGTTTTCGATACAATAATTTTTTTGTTTATAATTTGATGTCTTTTTTTTTTTATTTTTCACCCGGTGTCCGGTAGAGGTGTAAAAAAATATGAAAAATCGACTAAATCAACCGAATCTAATCATATCAAACCGATTTATAGTATTTTTTCAAAAACTGTGGATTTTTAGTTAAGCTTATAACCGTCCCAAATAATTAGGGTGATCTTTTTAATTTATAAAAAAAGTTTAAAAAATTCCGAACCGAATCGAATTGCCTTACATGTATGAAATATATTTAACATGTTACAAATATGTTAAATTGAATATATAAAATATATTTTATAAGTTATGTTTCAAATATAAAAAAATTGGCCACTGTGCTTTGCAGCTGAGACATCAGCATGAAAATCCATCCCAAGCATGGATTCTACTTTATGTTGCTCCAAATTAGCAATTGAAAATATAAACACAAACATTGAAAACAACTGAAGGTGCGAGATAAGGCTTTCATAGATTTAAATGATTTAAGTAAGCATTTTTTTGTTATACTTAGCACTAACAGAAGTTCACCTCCAAAAAAATTATTGAACATTGTTGTCTTTGGCAAGCTAATGTTTTTTCTGGCTACAAGCTAATGTTTTTTCTGGCTCAATTCAACATTGTTGTCTTTGGCAAGCTACTCTTCTCTAGTCAATCAGTGAGGGATTCACGCCGTGATGATGCAGCTATTCTTATCTTGCTACTTGACATATAACGCATTTCAGTTTTATTACTTTGTGTAGTCTTTTTAGTAGCTTTTACATTAAATATTTCAGAAGAAATAAATAGAAGCTTTATTTGATAGTACTACAAATAAGTTTATGGAGGTCCGCGTCGTTACATTTTAATAATGGTGTATTCTTAGATGACATTTCAAAAGTAAAATAATCAAAAATTAATAGAATCGTACCGATATTGAAGAAAAACCGAGATGATGGAACAATTTAGAAAAGTCTAATTTTGGTTATACAAAATAAAATAACCGAAGAATTGGGATGGTATAATTTTTTTAAAATAATCGACCGAACCATCTCATTGACACCCCTACTGTCTGGTATTTGCATTGGAGCCTTGCTATATCTGGATTCGCATCGGGTAGAGCCTATTTTTTGGGGAATGACTCCCTGCCAAGGATTTTTCCATACTCAAGGCTTGAACCCGAGACCTCTGATTAAGGAAGGAGTAGTCTCATCTACTGCACCACATCATTTGATGGTATAATTTGATATGTCATCTCATGTGCTTCCCAGCCTTCCATTAGTAAGCAGGGGCAGAGCCAGTAAGAGGAAAGGGGATTCATTCATATAAGGTTAAAATTGTTTTTTATTTATATATAGTAGATGTTGAATTTCCTTAATAAAAATTCTGGCTCCGTCATTAGTAGTAAGATATTTTTCTTTTTTTGAGGTAATGGTAAAAAAAAAACATTGGCTATCATTTTTTCACGAGTTTCACACCCCAACTATCAATTATTCTGTTTTCTTACTTGAAGTATCATCATCTATGGATTAAAACACACCTAATTACGTAGATGGTGATAGTTCATAGAGAAAAAGGAAACACATGATAATTAACCTAGTCAACTTCAAGGTGTATTTTAATACATAAATGGTGATAATTCTGATAAGAAAAGAAATAGAGGTATGAAATTAGCGACAAAGTGATAATTTAAGTGTGTTTTTGTCATTAGCTCTTTTTGGCTTTATCAAGAGGGAATGTCATTATTTCAACAATAAATGGCTCATTAATTAAGTCTAAGTATTATAAGTCAAAACTAAACTACATTAATTTTCGAGATTCGAATTGTAGCTTAATGGTTATATTTCACTTATCATATTCTGTTAGAAGGTTTAAATTCTATCAAAAGCCATCTCCTTTGTACATTCTTCCCTATTACGGGCTCAATATCTAAAGTGTTTAAAGAAAAACAAAAAAGAAAAAAAAATTATTATACACCCATTATCCCTCTATCTATCGGTTTCTCCATCGTTGACTCAACCACCTCCGACGACTTTTCCATCGCTGGCGCGACCCGAGATTTCTTACCAGAACTCATCATCGGAGCTCCGTCATGCAACAACCACAACGCTATTGCTGCTGCTCCATCTCCGGCCAAACAACCTGGGGCATACCCAACGCTACCAATATCATCCCCTTCGCCCTTCCCTGTCAGCTAAACTCCGGCCAACAATTAGCAGATATCAACCGGCAACCAGCCATCATCGTCAATAGATTTGAGTGGATTTTTTTCTCTGGCGAACTCCAACATCAGATCTGAGTGGATTTCGTTCTCCGGCGAACTCACAACCACTAGATCTAAGTGAATTTTTCGGTGATCAGAGAGAGAGGAGGAGGAGGAGACTGGGTCATTTTTTGTAAGATTTAAAAAAGTGGATTAATTTTTATAGCATTATTATCCTAATTAACATATAATGTAATTAAGTTATTATTTAATCACACGACGATAGCTTTTCTGTTACTCTAAATTTCAACCTCATATAAATAACTCCATAACCGTTAATAATACCAAGCAAATAGAAAGAACGTAAAACATATAAATATTTCTTAATACGATTATTAATTTCTAGGCGTGAAATTTGTCGCGGCCAATTAGCTAATCAAATCAATAACAACAACAACAAATTCAGTGTAATCCCACAAAGTGGGGTCTGGGGGGTAGGATGTACGCAGACCTTACCTTTACTTTTGTGGGATAGAGATACAATTTCTGATAGACCCTCGGCTCAAAAGGCTAATCAAATCAATAGGATTCGTTAAATATTATTGTAGTTGTAAGAATATTTTTCTCAATTGTAACATTCCAAAAGTGTGGTAATTTTACCACAAATACAACATCTTCTAAGGCTAGGATTAAGATATGATTAGGCTAGGATTGTGCTATTAGTTGACTAACTAATCTACCTACCATATACACATGATCCTAATATCAATTACAATTATTACTAAATAATTACAATAAATATGCCATTAAGTGAATATCCAGATCAATATGTTTAATGCGTTGATGGTTAACCAGATTCCCAGAGAGATAAATAGCACTAACATTATTACAGTACACCAATGTTGCCTTCAGAACCGGATAATGGAGCTCTAGAAGAAGGTTCCGGAGTTAACAATATTTAGACACTACATTGGCAACACCTCGATATTCTGCTTCGGCACTGGATCTGGACAACGTCGCTTGCCGTTTGGAGGACCAAGATACCAAATTATCACCAAGGAATATACCATAACCAGACGCTAACCAGAAGTGGAGCGTCTAGTGTCCGAATATCCTCCTTAATAGGCATCCGTGTAGGAAACAAAGGTGGATGTCGACGATGGATATAAATGCAAGTCATACTCTAGAGTACCCTGAATATAACGCACAATGTGTTTGAGAGCATATTTTTTATCATCCATTGGGTTATGCATGAATAGACAGACATGTTGCACAACATAAGAAATGTCTGTCCTTGTGAATGTGAGATAGTGCAGGGCCCATGCAAGGCTGCAGTACTGTGTTGGGTCGGCATATGGCTTACCGGAGGAGGCGCTCAACTTGGGTTTAGTATCAACCGGAGTTGCCGATGGCTTACAGGATGACATGCCAACACGTTCAACAATCTCTCATGCGTACTTCTTTTGGGATAAAAATAAACCATCGGCATGACGTGTCACAGCTATCCCTAAGAAGTAGCTTAGTGGCCCTAGATCTTTCATAATAAACTCAGAGCCAAGCAGTGACATGATGGACTTGCGAAGAGCATCGAATGAGACAGTCAATATAATATCATCCACATGTAAAAGAAGGTAAGCAATATTATTACCCTTATAGTAGATGAACAAAGAGTGATCAAAACAACTGTTAGAAAACCCAATATGCGAAACATAATCCGCAAACCTCTTTTACCAGGACCTGAGGGCATGTTTCAGCCCATATAATGATTTCTTTAATAGGCACACATGTTTTGGATAAGTGGGGTCCCTGTATCCCAAAGGCTGGTACATGTATACTATTTCATTTAACTCTCTTGGGAGGAAGGCATTTTTGACATCTAGCTGATGAAGCGGCCATGCCTTCGAAAGAGCCAATCTAAGAACCGTTTTTATAATTGTCGGTTTAACCACCAGACTGAACGTCTCACCGCAATCCATACCAACTTGTTGTGTCTTCCCATCACCTACAAAACGGGTTTTATGCCGCTCAAAAGTACCATCGGATTTTTCTTTGTGACTGAAAATCCACATAGACTGAATTACATTAGCATTAGGGGGTCGGGGGACCAACTCCCATGTCCTATTTTTAATAAGAGCATTAAATTTATCATCCATAGCCATTTTCCAATTCGGGTCATTAAGAGCAGACACGGGATTATGAGGCAATGATGATTTTGTAACCCGGGTGTGGAGGCTATATTTGGTGTTGGGTTTGACAATGTTGTGTTGACTATGGGTGACCGGGCGCTGGGCTGGAAATGGAATTGGGCCAGCGGGATGGACGGAACGGCCTGGCAGTGGGCAGTGAATTGGGTTGTGACCCAAACTGCCAGGTGCTGGGCCGTGACCCAAGCCAATGCCAAGCAGTGGGTTGCTTGGCATTGGGCTGCCAGGCAGAATCCCATTGATCCCGGTAGTGGTTAGGCTCAACCACAGAGGCCTAGACCGTTGGGCAGTGTTGGGCTGCGACTGGGCTACTGTTTCTGGGACCAATTCTCCCAAATTTTCTGGATGGCCGAAATAGTGGATTTGGGATGGTTAAAAAAATGTTGGGCCAAATACGGGAGTATGCCATCATCTAGGAAATCATAAGTAGGAGGTTCGGACCCATGCATTTTGGTAAATGGAAAATTTATTTCATCAAAGATTACATGATGACTCACAGTGATTTTATTGAAGGATAGGTCGTAACATTTGTAACCTCGATGATTGGAAAAATAACCCAAAAATATGCAAGGAGTGGATCGGGGTTGAAGTTTGTTGATTGGGGTGGATGGAAAAAGAGGATAGTATAAGCACTCAAACACTCGTAGATGAGAATACGACGGATCCCTTAGGTATAAGATTTTTAGAGGAGCTTGACAGGACAAGTGTTTGTTGGAAAGTATGTTCAGTATATATATTGCCATTTGTAGTGTTTGATGCCAAAATGATGGTGGTAGTGCGGCATGAGCAAGGGATGTTCTAATAATGTTATTGATGGTTCAGATTTTTCTTTCCGCCTTTCCATTTTGAGAAAAGGTGTGAGGACATGAAGGACGAAAGGTTAAACCATTAGCATTGCAAAAATCCTAAAAAAACCCATTATCAAACTCCCTACCATTATCACGTTGAATATTTTAATACCTCATTCAAATTGAGTTCGGATGGATACTCTAAAAGTGAGAAATATGGAGAAAACTTGTGATTTTTCAGGCAATGGAAATGTCCACAAAAATTAGAGTAATCATCTAGCAAGGACAAATAATATATATGGCCCGAAGAGATCAAAACGGGTGATGTCCAAATATCACAATGGATAATATCAAAAGGCATAAGTGTGCATGAATTAGAAGAAACAAATGACAATTGAACATATTTTCCAAGTGGACATGAACGACACATATTTGAATTACGTGTTGGAATACATGAAATAAAATTATTTTGTTCGAGGGAAGCCAAAACAGGTGCTTCCGGATGACCCAAACGTCATGCCACACTGAATGTGTTAAAGCTACAAAGGTGGATGGTAACTTGGCTCGATGATTAGGTGTGGTGATTGGATAGAGCTCGCTCTGACCGAAATTAGATGCATCAACAGACACCCCAATTCTAATTAGATTCATCCCCGTCTGAATTCTAATTAGATGCATCCCCGTTTGAAAATAAACAGACACCCAATTATCAGTAGTAAACTTTCTAACCGAAACTAAGTTTTTAATTAATTGTGGAGCATGAAGAACATTCTTTAAAAATAATGGTGGGTTTGGTGGAGACAATTTGGTAGAACCATAACCACGAATTGGAATAGAATGATCATTTCCGACAATTATACCATTATTTTTACTCAAATTAAAATAGGACGAGAGATTACCTTGGGAGGACGTCATATGAGACGTCGCTCCGGTGTCCATGTACCAATTTGCATCGGGTGGATTAATTCCAAGAGTGTGCATGACAGACTCAATATCGGTTGGGCTAGCCACTGCCGAATGGACCACTTGACACTGGTTCGACAGTGGCCCAAAAGCTGTTGAGTTGCGTCCAACATTGCTGGGCCCAAATCCAGTGGGCTGCTGGCTGGCAGTGTGCTGGCCAGTTTGCCTTGGATTGGGCTTGGCCCAATTTCCTGAAGGAAATGGGAAAGGTAGCACAAACCAAGGCCACTGCTAGGCCCACTGTGGTGGTCCGCTGCTCCACTAGGCTCGGGGATGCCATAGCTGGCCTGAATTTTGCTGTTGGTCGCCGCCCGTTCCGCCGCCACTGGAATTTGTGGCCTCTACCTTTGCCACCACCACGACCACCACCATGATTTTTACCACTATTTCATCATTTTTGTTCCCGGTTTGGTGGCATATTTTCAAAGTGTGTATTAGTTTCATTGGACGAGGCGAAAACCATGGCGAAATTCGATACGGTAGCAGTCTTTTTGACGAAATCCGCCTCTTCAAGAATAAGCATAGAGTGGGCTCGGTAAAAAGGTGGTAGAAGATTACTTTGACGGATGAGCGTACCCACGCCACTATACGCGTCGGTAAGGCCGATAACCAATTGTAAAACCAACTGATTGTTTGTAACCGGCGAACCAACGTTCTTGAGTTGATCCGATAAAATTTTGAGGCATTGGCAATAATCGGATGCATTCGGAAAGTCCGACATGTCAGTGGTGGAGAATTCTTGCTCCATAGTGATGGCTCGGGAATTCTTATTATCTTGGAAGATATCCCATAAGTGATTCCAAGCCTTCATCGCTGTGGAATCGAGTTCCATAATTGTATGCAACAAATCGCTTGAAATGGTTGCATAAATCCACGAAAGAACTGTCGCATCAAGTGTGAGTCATAGTTCTTTTTCATCATCAGTGTTCAACACTTTTTCCTTGCCTTTTCCCGTGGGATTATGTGATGAATAACCCGGTGGGAGCGGCAACATGTTTTAAAGAGCTCTGTCCAAGTTGCGTAATGAACACTTTCCATCTCAAGAGTGATGGAAATATGAGTTTTGATGTTGGAAACGGTAAGAGCGGGATGAAATGTGGATTTAGAGTTAGACATTGTTGACGGGAAAAAGAAAACAAGAAGATTGTAAATTTTTTTTGGTGGTCGGCCGGGTTGGTGGTGGTGGTGGGGTGGGGGTCGACGGTGGAGAATATAATTTTTAGGCTAGGATCTTTTCCCTAAACTCTGATATCATGTAAAAATACTTTCCTCAATTATAACATTCCAAAAGTGTGGTAATTATACCACAAATACAACATCATTTAAGGCTAGGATTAAAATATGATTAGGCTAGGATTGTGCTATTAGTTGACTAACTAATCTACCTACCATATACACATGATCCTAATATCAATTACAATTATTACTAAATAATTACAATAAATATGCTATTAATTATAATTATTCTATCAGTAGCTATTGGTTAATAAGCTTACATTTTAAGTTATTACTATCTGACGAGCAACTTGCAGTACACAAACCTTGTGACAGGGGCGAATCTAGCCTTATATCTATGTGTTTGTATAAATCCATTAGTTTATGCTCAAACTTTGTATTCTGTATTAAGAAATTCACTAAATATATTTAAATGTTAGATTGTGAATCTAGTCATATTGTAAATTAACTTAAAATCGTTGTAAGAAAATATAAATTTTAAATTATTAATCTGCTTCTGTAACATGAGTTATGATCAGATGTCAGCAAGGGTGGTTAGATAATAAAGATAAGTACAAAGATAAAAAAAAAAGAGACTGTTGTTTCTTGATATGTACAAAGATAGAGCTTCTAAAAACGTCAGCAGCCCCAGGGAGTTGGAAGTTAGAATTATGCATAGCGAGAAGGATTGCAAAAAGATGTACATATCCAATTATCTAAATAATCCATACCCAAGTATGGGCATTTGGTTCTATCCATAGTCCAAGTTCCTCTTATCTTTTCCTCTCTTTGCCAAAAAAAAAAGGTGTGAATGAATGAATATTCCTTAGTTGATCTTTTGTGGGGAAATTTCAAGTCATATATACACTGACCTCTTTGTAACAGTTATTTTCTGATATATAATATTTTTTTATTATAATGATCATTTTTTTAAAAAAATAATTTTTTATGTTACGTTATAAATATGTTTTCTATGACAGCATTTTGCTATAGCAGTCAAAGAATATTCGGACAAATGACATTGTTATTTAAAGGATTAGCTGCATCTAACATAATTAGCTAGACAGTGACGTACGAAGGATTTTTCATCAGCGGTGTCACGTTGTACAGTTTTTTTCCTTTTTTGTACTATAAATAACATCATTCTTTGTAAATAAGACACAACCAATCAATCAAACAACTCAATTTTTATCTATCTTTATCATTTTACTTCATTTTATCCTTTACTTTACTGTACTCAGCTGCATTCATGTTTCTTACCTCTTAGTTTACTCATACCACCGTCCTAACGCTTTCTGGAGTAGTTGGAGAACCCATTGCTGGAAATTAGAGTTCCGTTTCCAGCCCAAATCGCTTAAGTTAAGGAATCAATTTGTCTCCCGATTCATCGGCCGATAAAACGGTAGAGAACAAAATTCGGGGCGAGAACAAAACCTAATAATTAAAACGAGTTATGATTTTGAAGACAAATTTAGAACCCATATATTTCAAATCCTTCCTCCACTTCTGTAAACTCCTTTTTTTTTTTGGGAAATCATGTAAGTAATCTCCAAATATGTTTTAAATATTTGAATCTGTGCCCATATTATAGATATCCCAAACCCGATTCCTAATACTGTTGTCTGGCTAAGTACAACTTTATATTTATTAATTCATTGACTTCAAATTTATATGTGGCATTTTTCTATGAATTATTTTTCAATTATCATATATTTTAATATGTCATTCAACTATTACCATATAATATATTTATTAAACTAATGTTTTTTAATTCTATATTTAGTAAAAGAATCCTCACAACAGAGTAGTACCTCGTCATCGTGGTGGAAATCCCTCCTCGACGCTCGTCGCCCCCGTTCGCTGCTCCATAACAGAGTATCAAGGATTTCCGGTGGGATTTCTGGCGGCGGACAGGTGCTATCCACCTGAAGTTGGTACCTCCGGTGGCCCATATTCATTATTTGTCTGTTATTTTTGCAGTTAAACTTTGGTTCAACTGGAGTTTGTACCTCCGGTTGCTCGTATCTACTATTTGTCCCTATTCCTATATTTAAATTTTGACGCTTCACTGTATTGCTTCTTGCCTTTACATCATTGCATTTACTTTTCTTGTCTTAAGTTATATAATTCTTTGTGTTCCTGTGTTTAGGTGTAAACTATTGATTAGTCTATTAGATTATATCCGCTTTAGTGGCTTTGGTGACTGATGGTAGACTAGGGTCATGTTCTCGATCGGGAACAGGGGCGATGGTTTGGGCGGGTAAGTGGGTAAGGGAGATGTTAGGCTGAGAATAGGGTCTTGGAACATTGGGACTTTAACGGGGAAGTCCATAGAGCTAGTTAAGATTCTTAAGAAAAGGAAGATTAATATAGTTTGTGTCGAGGAGACCAAATGGTTAGGACCTAAGGCTAAGGATGTAGACGGGTATAAGTTATGATTCTCGGGTAGGTTGAAATATAGGAATGGGGTAGGCATTTTGGTAGACAATGAGCTAAGTGAGCCGGTGATAGAGATTAGGAGGGTCAATGACAGGATGATGACGATTAAGTTGGTAGTTAGAGGGTTCACTATGAACATTATTAGTGCTTACGTGGCACAACTGGGCTTGGACGAGGAGGAGAAGTGGAACTTTTGGGAGGATTTGGATGAAGTGGTGGGAGGTATACCACCCACTGAGAAGTTATTTGTAGGAGGGGATTTCAATGGACATATTGGGTCACTTCAGGGGGGTTATGACGACGTGCATGGAGGCTTTGGCCTCGGGGACAAGAACGGGGGAGGCGTCTCACTTTTGGAGTTCGCTAGAGCTTTTGGGATTGTGATAGCCAATTCGAGGTTCCTGAAGAAGGAGGAGAACTTGGTGACTTTTCGTAGTTCGGTGGCTAAGACTTAGATAGACTTTTTGCTCCGTAGGAAGGTTGACAACGGTCTTTGTAAATACTGCAAGGTTATTCTGAGGGAGTATCTTACAACCCGACATAAGTTTTTGGTGATGGATTTGGAGAAGAAGATGAGGGTTGTGGATGACAGGTTAAGAATCAAATGGGGGAGTTTGACCATGGCTAGTGCAAAGGAGATTGGGTGGTTGATGGCCAAGAGGGCTTGGGGGAGTAGTGGGGATGCGACCGGTATGTGGGATAGGACATCCAGTTGCATTCAAAAGGTAACTAGAGAAGTGCTAGGGGTCTCGCGGGGTAGCCGTGGTGGGCGTCGATGAGACTGGTGGTGGAATGGTAAAGTTCAAGAGAAGGTGGAAGCGAAAAAAGCAGCATATATGAAATTGGTAGAAAGCAAGGATGAGATGGAGAAAAGAAAGAATAGAGAATTGTATAAGATGGCTAAGAATGAGGCAAATCTAGTGGTTACGGCGGCAAAAACGACGGCTTTTGAATGCATGTATGTGGAATTAGAGGGAAAATACGGGGATAAGAAGTTGTATAGACTAGCCAAGGCGAGGGAGAGGATGACCCATGACTTGGATCACATGAGGTGCATCAAGGACGCGGACGGCAAAGTACTGGTGGAGGACGCGCGGCGGTGGCAGTCTTACTTCCATAAACTCTTGAATGAAGAAGGAGATAGAGATATTGTGCTGGGAGAGCTGGAGCAATCTGGTAGGTACCATAATTTTGGGTATTGTAGAAGCATTAAGGTTGAGGAGGTTAAGGGTGTTGTTCGTAGGATGTGCAGGGGACGAGCGACCGGTCTGATGAGATCCTAGTTGAATTTTGTAAGAGCGCAAGAAGGACTAGTTTGGAGTGGCTGACTTAGTTGTTTAACGTCATTTTTAAGACGGCGAGAATGCCCGAAGAATGGAGGTAGAATACAATGATTCCTTTGTACAAGAACAAATGTGATATCCAGAGGTGCAACAACTATAGAGGTATCAAACCGCTAAGCCAAAATATGAAAGTTTGGAAAGGGTCATGGAGATGAGGGTGAGAAGAGGCGTGTCTATTTCCGAGAACCAATTTGGATTCATACCGAGGTGTTCAACTACAGAAGCCATTCATCTTTATTAGGAGGTTGGTGGAGCAGTATAGAGAGAGGAAAAAAGACTTACATATGGTTTTCATCGACCTGGAGAAGGCATACGCCAAAGTCCCTAGGGAGGTTCTATGGAGATTTTTGGAGGTTAGATATGTTCCTCTGGAGTACACTAGGGCGATCAAGGATATGTATGATGTAGCCAAGACCAGGGTACAAACAGTAGGAGGGGACTCAGAGTACTTCCCAGTGACGATGGGGATGCACCAGGGATCCGCTCTTAGTCTATTCTTATTTGCCTTGGTGATGGATGGAATGACACGACAAATTCAAGGGGAGGTGCCATGGTGTATGTTATTCACAAATGACATAGTCCTGATTGATAAGACTCGTAGCGGAGTGAACGCTAAGCTGGAGGTTTGGAGATAGACTCTGGAGTCTAAAGGGTTCAGGTTGAGTAGGACTAAGACATCATACTTGGAGTGCAAGTTCAATAATGGAAGCGACCATAAGACATGCGTGGATGTGAGGCTAGCTACTCAGGTAATTCCAAAAAAATGAAGCTTCAAGTACCTCGGGTCTATTATCCAAGGGAATGAAGAGATTGATGATGATGTCACACATCGTATTAGTGCATGGTGGATGAAATAGAGGCTCACATCTGGAGTCTTGTGCGATAAAAAGGTGCCACCAAAACTTAAAGGCAAGTTTTATATGGTGGTGTTAGACCGACTATGTTGTATGGGGCGGAGTGTTGGTCAGTCAAGACTTCGCACATCCAAAAGATGAAAGAGATGAGGATGTTGAGATGGATGTGTGGGCATACAAGGAGGGATATGATTATAAACGATGATATCCGGGACAGAGTGGGAGTGGTCTCGGTGGAGGATAATATGCGGGAAGCGACGTTGAGATGGTTCGGGCATGTGCACAGGAGAGACACAAATGCCCCAGTACGGAGGTGTGAGATATTAGCTATGGACGGGTTCAGGAGGGGTAGAGGTAGGCCGAAAAAGTATTGGGGAGAGATGATTAGACTGGGATATGGCGCAAGTGCAACTTACTGAGGACATGACCTTAGATAGGGGTTGTGGAGGACACGAATTAGGGTATAAATGTAGTAGGTAATCGAGTGTAGTCCTACTTACGCTTACAAACTGGTAGTTGTAGTGTTATTATTGTAGGCCCACTTAGCCTATCATACTAGTAGGAGCAGTATTGCTTTATAGTATCGTTTGATTTATGCTGATATGTGTTCTGTAGTGTACTTTATTTATCTTATTTACTTGCATTAGTTACAGCTTTTTTTTTCCAGAATGTGTTAGCATGGCTTATTCGCTTTTGATACCAGCATTTTCATACTGCTTTAAATTTCTTGTCCGGATCTGACTGTTTCTCTTGCTTTGCTTGTGATTATGCTTTGTCTTGGGCTGAGGGTCTCTCAGAAACAACCGCTCTACCTACCAAGGTAGAGGTAAGGTCTGCGTACATTCTACCCTCCCAGACCCCACGTTGTGGGATTTCACTGGGTATGTTGTTGTTGTAGTAAAAGAATCCTCACAAAAATAGGGATAAGGTCTGCACATATCCTATCCTTCTCAGACCGCACTTGTTGAATTACACTGGGTATGTTGAATCGGAAAAAGGTCAAATATACCATTGTACTATTAAAACTGATTTAAATATATACCTTGTGATACTTTCGGTCCAAAAATACCCCTTCCGCTATACTATTCATTCAAGCATATTTGGACTGAAAGTATAACGAGGTTATATTGTTACATCAAGGAGAGGGAAAGTGTATACATAAAGAGACACATTCTAGACCCTATATAGACTTTGTGGCTCATATGCTTTTGTGTAAATCAGCCTTTGTGAAGTAACTTTCAAATTCTATGGTCTCGGAGAACCACAAATCTGGTTAAGGGTAGGTGTGAGCCCATTACAATGATTTCAAAGAGCATGGCTAACAATATTTGAGGACCACATATGAGGCCCATCAAAATTGTTGAGTTGGAACTGTCAGTTGGTGCTAAGAACTTGAGTTGGTTGTCTGTAACAAACAAGACCAAGTGGCCACACCCCTTTAAAATCTTACTACTTAAAGAGTTAAAAATATAAAAGAAGTAAACACGTGAAGAAACGAAGGGAATTCAGTATCTACTATATATATGCATAAAAAATAAATTTAACTTTATGTATATAGTGTAATTTTTCGCCCATTCGAACCTCCCTTCCATCCACTTGTCTCCGCCCCTAAATATGCATCGATAGTGGAGGCAGATTTAAGATTTTAATTTTATGAATGTTGGATCATAATCTCTTTTGCGTATTGGATTTTGGATAGAATAATTAAACTCGTTTTGTCCCAATGTATGGCATTATTATGATTTCGAGAGTAAAGCTTTTTAAATTTGATCGTAAATTTGGACATGATTTTTTTTTTTTTGAAATAATATTCCATATTTGAAAACTATGTAAAAAGTACAATAAGTCATAATAATTGAAAATTTGAAATATTTAAACACAAGTACTAAAAAATCACTGTCAAAGAAATACTCATTATGGTGACACATAAATTGGGACGACGGGAGTAGATATTAAGCTAGCTTCTTAACACAAGCACATGGTCTCGACGAAAGCTATCGAGTTCCGTCGAATCCCTAACTTCAACTAAGATCCGCCCATGACCGACAATGTAAAAGTATTTATGCAATTAAATTAGATTACTTTATGTTTATATGTAAATATATGAGATAATTATTAACTGATAATTTGAAAAAAATGGTAACTAACCTACTATTCTAAACACAGATTAAAATACATCGATAATGTAAACGAATTTTACTCTATTTACATATATAATTAAATCCTTTGTTGAATTATTAAACTTGGCAAAAACTCAGCCACACATTGTTCTTCACATATGGATCGACTCGAAACAAAATCTTGACTAATTGATTAAAACGAATAGCCCTAGTACATTCATGCTGATTTTAGTGATAAATCAAAATCTTGACTTAAGTATTTACTTCTTTTTTTTTGTTAATTTGTCCTCCGATGAAATAAAAAATGCTTGAATATCACTTTTCAGATAAATGACAAACGGACTAATATATGTACTGGATGTTCATACGAAAAAGTTTGATTTTTGGGTTTAGAATTTGGGGTTATTTTCAAGAAATCTTTTTTTTTTTCGTTCACTTGGCGGGAGGAGGGGTGCAGATACACCTGTAGGAATTACAAATGATGAAAAAAGTTAATAATATTCTACGACATTCAAGAATGAACGTATAATTTCTTCAAAAGGGAGAATTTCAATCTACTTGTTAGTAAATGACTACTCTTCCCAGCTTATTTCAAATGATAATATTTCACTCAATACAAGTTTAAATATAAGAAATAATGAAAGACTTTTGACATATACTAAAATTATCTTCAGAACTTATGATATTTCTCATGCCATGCTATTGTTATGACTATAAAGACATATCATTAAAGTTAAAATGTGACATTTGAAACTTTACAATAAAAGAGGTTTGTAAGTATATAAATGTTTTAAGAAAAAAAACTAAAAAGTATCACATAAGCTGTAGAGATTACTTCATGTCATCTCACTCGACAAAAATTCATTTCATTTGCATATGGCCGAAAAGAAAACTAATTAACAGTTCATCTTATTTAAAAAATATTTATAGTTAACAGTTTAGAAGATTATTTTAGCAATTACATAGTACTATAAAAGAAAAAAGAATAGTGTAAACCTCAAAATAGTAACGAAAACGTCACAAAAATTCCATGGACTATCAAAAAAGGTCGAATTTTAAAGTATAGGACATGTGATTATAGGCCATTTTTTGAAGAGAATCACTGTGGGAAGTAAAACTTAATTTTCGTTCTTGTTTTTCGCCAAAATGATGGCTCACCAATTGGGCAATTCGCTTCCCCTTAAATTGAAGATCTTTAATTTTTGTCATTCGCTTTCTGAGTTTTAGGTTTGAATTCTCACTCAGTCAATTTTTTTTTAAAAAAATCGCAAGACATAGTTTATATTCGCAAGGCATAATATGCCCGAAGGTAGAGTTTCACAGAGTTTGATTGAGCATGATTCAAATCCAGGATTTTTAGATATTTTTAACCGAAGGGTAAAAATTAAAGGTTTCAAATTTGATGGATAAAAATTAAGGACAAGTGCCTTTGAAGGTAGTCGGCGCAAAAAGAAAAAGAGTCACGAATTCAGTGTTGTGTTCTACTTGGTGTTTCCCCGTCGAAGTCCATGAAGCAAGTGAAAGAAGGCCAGCCCATTATAATTAACCCCAGATACAGCTGGGCTTGTTCAGATGGGACGAAGAAACAAAAGTTAAACAGCAGCCCAGGCCAGTGCCAGCGAAAATTAGCAAGCTATTTTTCCCTCATCGGCTGCAGAAAGCTTCCTCCCTGTGTTTATATTTCGCAACAGTAAGGCCTATATTCTTCCCTTCGGGGATATCTAATAAAATTGAAATGATATTGAAACGATTAGCATTCCAATTTTATTAGATATCCCCGAAGGGAGGAATATAGGGCCGCACAAATCAAGAAATGATTCAACTTTTTTCCCGATCGTCGGCGGTGAAGCTCCGGTTTATGTGTATGTTAATAGCTTGTTGCTTTTCAGTGATTAGACTGTTGCTAATTTTAGTTTCTAAAGTGTATTATGAATATTTTATTTGAGATTCTTTTCTTTTTTTTGGGAGCAATTTTGGGCTTGGAATTGGAAGATTTAGCTCAAATGGGAACGGCTTTCTCTTTTAAAATTTAATGTCAGTTTACATGTCACATACTTTCCAAAATTGGGTAAATTAGTGTTGTGAATATATAATTTAGCATGTAATGTAAGTGTTAGTAAAATTTTGTAACAGCATTTGTGTTGTTTGGTGTTGAAAATTGAAGTGAAAAAGGCAACTTTAAAGGCTGACTTCTGTTTGATATATTTTGTTTGCTTACCTAAATTCAGTCTAATTAGGATAAAATGATTATAGAAATGCAAATTAGTATGCATAAGCTTTGGAGTTCTCATTTTGTTTTTTTGATCTACCTATATCAGATTAGTATGACATGGTTACTTATGCATACGTGGTGTGGTTCTTCGAAATTGGACAGAGATTCATGTGTTTCGCCATGTTGCTATTAGATTGTGCATCTGAAATGACTGTCTGAAGTTTGTTATTTCTGTTAATCTAGAATTTGTTTCAGTGGATGTTATGATGGATCTGTAGATTACAACAGTTGCAGGAAACGGAAAATAAGTAACTACTAACTATTACAACAAATTGAAATTTTAATAAACTGAAACAACAAACTGAGATTACAAGCACTTTGATTTGCTGGGTCAAGTGATGACACTATGTCTTTAAGATAAGATTGTCCCGTATATATCCTTTTACGTTCTGGACAATAGTCTCCCAAGATAAAACAGCAACTCAACAAATTAGCAAAGGAAACTCAAGTATTATTTTGAAGAACTTATTGTAATGAAATGATGCTGGAAAGTAGTAGAAAGATTTCTGTTTTTTTGTTTGTGTGTAGTCTCAACAATTGAGCCAAATGTTTCAATATATAGTGCATGGAAGGGACTTGTCAACTGCCAAACTAATTGCTGTTAATGGCCATGTAATGACAATTAGTGAGGAGTAATTAGCCAAGTAAATGGTTTTCTCCTTTGCACTAAACATAGACAAAGGCAGAGGGTTTATTATATTTATAATCCTGCTACTAGGCAACATTTGGCTCTCCCTAAAACTTTGTACTGCATGAAAGACAACATAGCTGTTGGATACTGATAAAGATGTCGTCTCATTTACTATAGTTCGTTATACAATACCTCCTCCTTGGAATGAGTACACTGTGACAATTGAAAATTTCTCATCAGAGACTAATGAGTGGTATGACGATAGTCAAATTGATGATGGACCTCTTGCACTGTACCCTTTTGATTGGGGTTTGAAATCGAAATCAAATTCATGTTCATCATCGGCTGGTGTTATCGATTGATTATTCTGTTGGTTTGATCGAGGTGGAAGACTCATCCCTGCTTATGATAGTGTCAATATAGATTTCTGGGCTTTGAAATTGCCTGAAGAGATGGTGCTTGGAGACAGTTGTTATCTTGGATTATCTGGTGGGCCTTTTTATTTTGCATTGAATTACGGAGAAGGAATCACCGTGTGGAAACTCGAGAGCGATATTCATTGTTGAGATGCAGTATGGGTCAAGAAGTATAGTGCGAATGTCACCGCCGCAGTTCTGCAATGTCCAGAGGCGTTTGGACTTGGAGGCGACACTCTTCATGTTGAGGCTTTCGGACTTACAGGCTCCCTTCGTATCCAGGTGCAGAACATGGTTATTCATCCTGTTTTTCCACACATCGTTTATTTGGATGTAAGAGGCAAGGTTATTTCTTATGACTTGGAAACGGATATTGCAGAACTTGTGTATGTAATATCACAAGCAGGTAAAAAACAAGCGAAAATTAAAGGAAAAAACAGCTTACAACATCAAGAGAAATTAAGAACTCACATGATAATTTTTTTTTATCAATTAATACATAAAAGCATACTACTCCTGTAAAGAAGAAAAGGTTGGAAAATAAAAGAACATCATGGAAGATTATTATATGAGCATGAGTATATATAGGTTTCTGAAATAGAATAATCCCCTTAATGATTTCCTTAATTTAATTAGTTTATATACATGATTTACAATAGTCATTCTAGGTTATAATTACGGAAATCAAATATACACCTAACTAATACAAAGATTACTACAATATTTAAAGATACAAAAAATCATTAATAATATCCACAGTAATATATTTTCATATATTCTATTACACCGCCGCAGTCGTAGCAGGCGGTTGTCGTACGCTGAGACTGTCCCAAAAATTTTCAAATAGAACCAAGGGAAGAGACCCTTAGTAAAGATGTCAGCAATCTGATAACATGAAGGGACATGCAAGACACATACTTGTCCACGAGCAACCTTTTCGCGAACAAAGTGAATATTCATCTCGATATGTTTAGTGCGCTAATGTTGTACAGGATTCTCCGAAAGATATATCGCACTAACATTATCACGGTAGACCAATGTAGCTTTTCGAATAGGAGAATGAAGCTCTAAGAGAAGGTTACGCAACCAACAGGACTTAAACACTACATTGGCGACCCCTCGATATTCGGCCTCCGCGCTCGAGCGCGACAAAGTGGTCTAGCGTTTAGCCGACCAAGAGACCAAGTTATCACCGAAAAACACACAATAACCATATGTCAAATGCGTGGTATCTGGACATCCACCCCAATCGGTATATGTATACAAAATAAGAGTAGATACCGATGATGGATATAAGTGTAAGCCATGATCAAGAGTACCCTGAATGTAGCACACAATGCGTTTGAGAGCGTGATGTGTTCTTTCCTTGGATCATGCATGACTAAACACACATGTTGCACTGCATAAGTAATATCGGGCCTCGTAAACGTGAGATATTGAAGAGCCCTTGCAAGACTATAATAGTGGGAGAGATCTTCATATGGTGTGCTAGAAGTAGCACTCAACTTCAGTTTAGTATCAACCGGAGTAGGAGATGACTTACAGGCTGACATGCCATCCCGTTCAATGATCTCTGTTGCATACTTCCTCTGAGATAGAAATAGACCACCTGTATGACGAGTGACAGCTATACCCAGAAAATAACTCAATGGCCCCAAATCTTTCATAGAAAATTCTGAGCTAATCAGAGTAAACAGTCAATATAATATCACCCACTTACAAAAAAATGTAGGCCATAGAAGTACCATTACGGTATATGAATAGTGAATGATCAGATTTGCTGTGAGAAAACCCAAGAGTAGAAGTGTAATCTACAAATCTTTTTTACCAGGCGAGCATGTTTTAGCCCATACAAAGATTTCTTAAGCAAGCACACATGATTCGGATGAGCGGGGTCCTTGAAACCCCATGGTTGATGCATGTATATTGTTTTCTTGAGTTCTCCGTGTAAGAAGGAATTTTCACGTCCAGCTAATGTATGAGTCATGCTTTTGAGAGAGATAGACTGAGAGCAGTACTAATAATTGCCGATTTGACCACCGGACTAAACGTCTCTCCACAATCCACGCCAACATGTTGGGTTTTGCCATCACCTACAAGATGGGCCTTATGACTCTCAAAACATCCATAAGATTTTTCTTTATGAGTAAAAATCCATATAGAATGAATCACATTAACATCAGGTGGACGGGGCACCAACTCCCACGTCTTATTTTCAATAAGAGCATTATAGTCATCAGCTATAGCCATTTTCCAATTCAGGTCATGAAGGGCAGACACGGGATTACGTGGTAGAAGGGATTTAGTACCATTAGAGTTGAGATTAAATTGTCGCTTTGGTTTTAAAATTTCCCGTTTCGTGTGAGTAACTTGCCGTGAAGCCGGAATATGAGTGGGCTGGTCCGGTTCCCGGCTGGACCGACGCGGCCCACCACACGATGGATAGGGGACGGGTCCAACGGGCAGTGGGCTGCCACTGGCTGTGCCTGTCGAGATGGGCCGAGGTCCAGGCCTGGTAGAGGCGGACTACCGTTGGGTTGGGCCGTCGGGCAGAAGGCACTGGTCTAATTGGCTTGGGCCAGCGGTCAATGGGCCGGTGTGGGCTTTGCCAAGTGATGGACCACATAAGGTGAAATCACATTATCCAAAAAATCATATGAACGGGACAGTGAACTATGCAACTTAGCAAATGAAAATTGAGTTTTATCTAAAATGACATGACGACTAGTGATGATTTTTTTAGAGGATAGATTATAACATTTGTAAACACGATGATTAGATGGGTAATCCAAAAAGACACAAGCGGTAGAGCGGGCTTGAAGTTTATTTATGGTAGTCGAGGGAAAGAGAGGATAACATAAACACCCAAATACCCGAAGATGAGAATAAGATGGGTCTTTTTGATAAAGAATTTTGAGTGGAGATTGGTAGGCTAATCCTTTGCTATGAAGGATGTTGAGAATGTAAGTTTCTATTTGTAATGCATGATACCAAAATGAAGACGGTAATGATGCATGGGCTAGTAATGTACGAACAATATTATTAATGGTGCAGATTTTTATCTCGGCTTTCCCATTTTGTGATGAAGTATGTGGACATGATAATCGAAAAGATACACCATTAACCTTACAAAATTCCCGAAATGGCCCATCATCAAATTTCCTTCTATTATCACATTGAATATTCTTAACCTCTCGTTCAAATTGAGTATGAATGAATGCTCTAAATGATATAAATATGGAATAAACTTGAGACTTTTTAGATAACGGAAATGTCAACAAAAAATTAGAGTAATCATCCAATAACAAAACATAATAACGTTGGCCCGAAGAGCTCAAAATGGGAGATGTCCAAAGATCACTATGAATAATATCAAAAGGTAACATTGTAATAGAATTAGAAGCAACAAAAGACAATTTAACATGTTTTCCAAGAGGACAAGAAGGACAAACATTAGAACTACGAGTGTGATTATACTCAATAAATTTAGATTGTCTAAGGGAGTCAAAACCAGATGTGCCCGGATGACCCTAACATGCATGCGATAAAGAAGGCGCTAAAGTTGTACAAGTTGATGGTGTGGCTTGATTTGTGGTTATGGGATAGAGCTCGCCCCGACTATCACATCTCATTAGATGTATTCCCGTCCAGAAATCCTTCACAGAAAACCCAAATGGATCAAATTTAACAGAAACCGAGTTATCAGTTGTAAATTTTCTAACGGACACCAAATTTTTAATTAATTGAGGAGCATGAATGACACTTTTCAAGGCTAAAGGCAGGTTTGGGGGGAGATAAATTTGTGTGACAATAACCACGAATTGGAATTGAATGACCATTACCAACAATTATGTCATGATTTTTGCTCAAATTGAAATAAGACGAGAGATTACCTTGCGCAAATGTCATATGAGAAGTAGCAGCGGTATCTATGTACCAATTTACATCCGGAGGATTTAGCCCAAGTTTATGCATCGCTGCCTCGATATCCGTATGGGTCGGGGAGGATGTTGGGCTTGTTGCAGCGAAGGCCTGTTGTGGCCGAGGCCCAAGCAGGCCAAGCTTGTTGCGGCCGATGTCCAAACTGGGCTGTCTGCTTCTGCCGGCTGGTGGGCCTGGCCCAATTTTGTGTTAGGTATGGGAACGACGGGATGAGCCACTGCCTACTGGCCCAAGGCTGCTGCCAGGGGTGCTATGGCTCGGACCCCTGCTAGCCGCCACCACGTCTGCCACTGCCGCCATCGCGGACGTCACCCTTTCCACCGCCGTTGCGGTTTTTGCCACCGTGGTTGCGGTTTTGACCCTTTTTGCCACCACCGTTGGTACGGTTTTGACTATAATTTTCAGGAAATGATTGAGAGTCATCAGTTTCTCGGGACGTGGCCGCCATCATGGCGGAATATGCTCCAGTTGTGGCCTTTTTAGCTAACCCCGCCTCTTCTTGAGTGAGCATGAAACGTGTTTGGTAGAAAGGTGGGACAGGATTGCTTTGGCGAAGGAGAGTTCCAACCCCGTTATATGCTTCGATGAGGCCCGCAACCATTTGAATAATGAGATGATCATTCGTGACCGGAGCTTCGACGTTCTTGAGTTGATCCGACAATTCCTTGAGCATTTGAAAATATGCGGAGACATTCGAAAAATCCTCCATAGTTATGTGAGAGAAGCTAAGTTTAATATTGTGCCCAAGGTCATTGAAACTTTATACATAATGGAAGAAGCTAAGTTTCACCCATAGTAAATAAGGTTTCACTACAAACATCAAATCGGATTTTCGGAAACACAACTCAACAATAGGGGTGTATGTAGCATTATAGCACGATAGCACCAGATTCATCTAAATTCAATATTGAGTATAAATTTATCCGTTACAATTTCTGTAAAGGCTTAATGCATATGTGGCCCCTTAAACTTGTCTGATTTTTCTATTTTGACGCTTCAACTAAGTCTTGTTCCTATTGAACCCATGAACCGTCTTCAAGTGTATCTATTAAACACAATCCGACTAACCTGACATAAATTGGGAGTGTCATTTTTCTTTGGGAGAAAAACGCATGTAGTAGCCCATTATTGTCAATAACTTTTTATAGCCCTGAAACAAGACAAATAGCCAGTCGGGCTTTTCTTCTATAACGGAATAGCTATATATTTTAATTAATTAACATAAGATATTACAATTTACACTCATATAAATGCTTCAGACATTTTAATATCAACCATCTTTAATGCTTCATTTGGTACTCATATTCCTTTTTTTTCCAATTGAGCAACACCCAATTATCATGTCAAGAACTTGAAATACAGTATCTCTCTTTGTGTATATTTTAGTGTAGTGTATAAATATTGAATATAAAGTGTTTATACATATCTTATACAATACTTATACACATATTATACACTGTATAACACCATTATACACATGTTATAGACTCAACATTTTTAGACATTTATCTTTTGTTCTTCATGATAACTCGATTTATTACTCAAGAACTCGTAATCTCTCTGTGTATATTTAGTGTAGTGTGTGTATATATATATATATCGAATAATAGTGTATGTTATACATAATCATGTTCTGCACATCCACCATAAATAACCTCCCCCTTACACCTCCATTTCAATACCATAATCACCAAAAGAACCCTCTACCATTGTAACCACAGAAACGTAACTTTTGAGTTGAATCTCATACCTAAGCGTCCCTTTCTTTATGAAATGGGTTTAAGAAATACCATCAAATCCATCATTGCAAATGGATCTGCTTGTTGTCCTCCATTATAGCTCTGCTGTGGCTTCTTGCTCGCCGAGCACGACCAGCTATTGCTCCTCGACATCCATGACGATGAAGAAGAAGATGATGGAAGTGAAAGAGAGATTGAAAGAAAGGCAGCGGGAACTAATACTAAGGAATTTGCAGAGATGTAAGAGCTTTTCGTATTGTGGTGATAATGGATAGCTTTAGGGTTTGAGAGGGAGTAAAATGCAGGAAGAAAAGAAATACGGCTAGTAAATGTTAAAATCGTGTGGAGATTGCTGATAATTGGGTTGCTAAAATAAAATGTGTTTATTTTGAGTTTAAATGTTAAATGGGCTGTTATACGGGTTAATTACTCTTTTTTTAGGTTAGTGTAGTTTGTATTATGGTTATTTTCTAGTTCTTATTTTCCAGTTTTGGTTTTTGATTTTCCAGTTTTGGTTTCTTATTTTCAGTTTTGCTTTCTTATTTTTCAGTTTTTATCAATTTTAATTTGCAGTTTAGATTTTCCAGTTTTGATTTTCAGTTTTGGTTTATGATTTTTCAGTTTTTGATTTTCCGGTTTAGGTTTTCAGTTTTGGTTTCTTTATTTTTCAGTTTTTGTTTCTTATGTATGACATGATCTTTGCTAATTATTGAAGTTTGTTCTTTGATTATTTGAAGTTCTCTCTCTTTGTCATTCCGACTATATTTAATAGACACACTTGAGGACGGATTCAATAGGAATAAGGTTTTGTTTAGGTGTCAAAATGAAAAAACCAGATAAATTTAAGGGACCGCATATGCATTAAGCTTTCACTAAAACTACAGTAAATAATAGACATGAAACTATTATTTTAAAATTTTAATAAATCAATATTAAAAATCTTAAAGATTCAACTCATATAGCTTAAACCTTAAATTCGCCTAACGAGTTGAATTTGGGCCGCCCAAATATGGCGACAGACTGATTTGAATACATTATGTTCAACATAATGGTTGATTGATGGTACAAGAACAAGAAGAAATAAACATCACATAACTCAATATATTGTTTGATTGGCCTCATTAAATCCTGCGTAAAGGAATTTGAGTAGATTATGTGGAATAAGATCTACCACAAAAACATATCCAGTGTAACTCCATACAGTGGAGTCTGGAGAAAGTAAGATGTACGCCGACTTTACCTTTACTTTGTGGGATTCCGATAGACCATCGGCTTAAAAGAACACAGTCAATGCGGAAATTCAAGGAAAATGACAGCAAGATAACAATAACAAACAAATGAAGTAACATACGCAAAACATAAATAATACTACAAAGAAGAGGAGAAGAGGAGAAGAGGAGAAGAGGAGAAGGGGGGAAGAGGAGAAGGAGAGTCTAGCCCCATACCCCTCTCACACACAGTTCGACAAAACTTCATTACCTACTAACCTTCTATCATAATCCTCAAACTGCAAATCTTCCTATCTAGGGTCATGTCCTCAGTCAGCTGGAGTTGTGTCATATATTGTCTAATCACCTCACCCTAGTTCTTCTTCGGCCTACCTCTACCTCTCCTAACTCCTGCTATCGCAAGTCTCTCACACCTCCTAACTGGCGCATCCTCTCACCTCCCCTTCACATGTCCGAACCACCTCAATCTCGCTTCTCTCATCTTGTCCGTCACAGAGGCTACTCCGACCTTGTCCCGTATAACTTTATTTTTAATCATGTCACTTCTAGTATGACCACACATCCATCTGCGCATCCTTATCTCCGCTATCTTCATCTTCTGAATTTGTACGTTCTTGACTGGCCAACACTCTACCTTATACAACAACGCTGGTCTAACCACCACTCTATAGAAGAATAAGATCTATAGTAATAATTTATATGTTATTATTTAGTGCATGAATAGATTATGCACTATAATCTCTGCATAATTAGTAAGTGAATGAGACGATGTTAAATTTATATTTATATTTCGTTTCCACTTAAAATATGGCGAAATCCATCAGAGGCCCCTTGTGGTCGGCAAAATCTTTCACTTAAACACATCAATTAAGCCTTGTACCTATTGAACACTCAGACTATATTGAATTTGTTCTGATTAGACATTTTTTTGCAATCAGCTAAAATTATAAAGCGTGTAATACACATGTGGGTGATGTGGCATAATGACTAATTAAAAGAGGACATGTACAAATCAATTTTCTAAACCATACCCATTATTAACATAAGAAAATGCATTTAATAACAAAAGAAAAATATGAAAATCATGCTCTTTTTGTTCTTCATCATCTCCGGGTAGTTCCCAATGTTTGGCACTTTCCATACTTCATGGGTGCAACATCAACAAATTCGCTCATGATCAAGTTACAACCTAAGATCTATGACCATATTATGTTAACTGTTCGTATTTCGTTCATTCCATCGGAATGCTCCCAGGTACCTGTAATTGTGATCTGTTCATCATCTTCGTTTGTGTTCTTGCTCCAGCCATGATTTCAATCCAAAATTTCAAGAAAAACACCTCCAATTTTGTTATAACTTCATTTGAAGATTCCTCACGAAGACCCGAAGATAATCCCAACATTAATTTTACAAAATTTTAATCAAATAAAGTAACTCATTTTAAATCTTCAAGCTTTCTAAAGAACTCATTAATGATGTTTTGATGAGCTCATTTAATTTTGTTTTTCTTTTTATTAGGAGAGAGCAAGAAATTGAGTTTGTTTATGATAAAATCGGTATCAAAAGGTAAGAATAATGGCAACAATGAAGGTGATGAAAGAAAATAGAACACATGATTTTAGAACCTCCCTTGAAAGAGTTTAAGATTGGGAAATGAGTGGAAAAAAGGGGAAGAAGAAGAGAAAAAATAAAATAAAAATTGGCTAAATAAAGCCGTTCATGTATGTCACATTCACCATGCCAAGTATGGAGTGTCTAATGGCACAATCTAGCCCTATCATAGGTGTCTAAATGAAACAAAGTTTAGTTAAGGTGTTTAAATAAAAGATTTTGACGACCACAAAGACCCTCGATCAGTTTGGCCTTAAAATATAGAGTGAGTCATACAGACACCACAATCAATCAATTACTCCCTTTGTTTTAAAATGTTTGTCTTAATTTTTTTTAGCCTGTTTCAAAAAGATTTTTTTTTTTGGCAACTCTTTTATTCTAATTTTTCACATGGTATGTTTAAGACCACAAGATTAAAGGGCATTGTGGTACATACTACATATTTTTAGTTAATAAACACAAGATTCAAAAGTCTTTTTACTTTTAAAACCCCGTACTAAGTTAAATCAAGACAAATATTTTAAAACGGAGGAAATATTAAAAGAATTCCAATATTAAATCTTCATCAACATAAGAACTCCACTTGTTAACCTAAAATGTTAGGCACGATTTGGAACCTAGCAAGTCTGTGAGGTAACAGTATTCTGTACATATATTGTCTTCAAGATATTGAAATACCATTTGGACCGAACAGATCTTAATGCTTGTCGTGGTCGTGCTTATGGCCATTTGTTACGCGACGTATCATTTTTGGCGAGCTTGGCCTTTATGTCAATTTAAGTTGCACGCTTTTTAAAAAAAAAATTATATATATATAAATTTTTTATGTTTTAAAATAATTAACTCTGGACTTTTCATTTTACTCTTAAAATGAATCCGATATGAAATTTTCTCATATTTAATTAATTAATTTAAAAAAATAAATTCCTTAAAAATAAAAAAATAACTTCTCCGATTAAACATTGAAAAACAAGTCTCACATTTGTCTCCTCTGAGCGACCCCAGCCCTTCCAGTGGGGAACCCGCTCCCCGATCGTCGCTCTGCTGCGTCTGGCCCGTCCTCTAGGCCCTCGTCATTCCCACCTCTCATAATATATTACATAAAGATTCTTAAGATAAACTTTTTTACTTATTAAATATTAGATAATACGTAAGAAAGTCAATTATTTCTCTAATTTCTACCAAATATGTTTTTAATATGATGATTTATAGCTATATAATTATTAAAAACTTATTTTAAATTATAATTTTGATTATTATTGTTTTCTAAAAAAAGTTATGTCTCTTGATACCTCCAATTTAGCTTGTCATCTTCTTGATCAAATCCCACAAAGCTCTCCTCCCCACTCCCCACCCCCTCACCAAAACCTCAAAAACCCCATATCACTTTGCAATGACACAATGACAAGGTTTTGTCTTTGATCTCTTAATTACACATTAAATTGCTCATCATTCCTCCACTTGGTTTCCTTTGTTTTTTGCGTTGCAAGCAATTTCTTAACTCTAGCTAGTTTCTTCAATTGTTTTTTTTTTTTCAAATGATTGAGTTTTTTTTTTCTCAAAAAATAGTTTTCTTGTTTTGGGGGGGTTTTCCTATTAAACCTTCCATTTTCTTGGTATCTTGTATAAGATCATTACTTAATTGATCATTATTGCATTTTGGCAAATTCTATTATTGATGGTTTATGTTGAAGTATTGAACAGTTTCTCTTATCAAGTGGAAGGAAAAATCTGAGCAGATACATATTGTAGAAATTGTGGAGTGTTGATTATAAAAGGTAGAATCTTTTGCCTATTCAGTGTTTAAACGACTTACACCATCACTAAAAAAAACTAGAATTAGCTAAGAACCTCCTTGCTAATCCATCCTAAATGTTGAGAATATAATCAAATATTAAAAGCGTGTTCTATCTAATAGCTTAATCTTTTAGATCAGATGGTCACACGCTTCAATATGGTATCAAAGCAGGCCAAAGTTCCTGTGATCGAACCTCACCGCCACCCATTATCAAAAAGAATTTCCACGTGCTTGGACCGTGAAAAAAAATCAGGTCAGTACGTGGGGGGCGTGTTGAGAATATAATCAAATACTAAAAGTGTGTTCTATCTAATAGCTTAAGCTTTTAGATCAGATGATCACACGCTTCAATACTAAATTGATCGTAGCTAACAAAATTTTGTGATAATCTGTCACTAATCTGCCGCTAAATTAAATTAGCAATCGATTATACTATTTAGCTACAGAATTTCTTCGTCGCTATTTCCTATTTTTTTAGTAGTGCGTGTTGTATAACCTATTAGAGGCGGAGCAAAGTTTGAGTTCGTGGGTCCTGAATTCTTGGAAAAAAACAGCTTAATGGGTTCTCGATAATTTATGTTACCAGTTTAAAAAAAAAGGGTTCTTGAAATTTTTTTATACATATTAATGACTTTTTAAAAGAAACGGCTTAATGAATTTCTTGACACAAACACAGGATTTTGACCAAAGCTACTGTTCTGCCGAATATAGAGAATTTTTATACATCATCCCTTTGCATTTCTGCTAAGAGGATATGTTCATTTTTTCTGTTGTATAATTGTGATTATTCAGCTTTGGTAGATGAAATTCTGTTTTGCTATGACCTCAGGAAATAGTTGCTCGTATTAAACAGTCTGTTTGATCCTATTTGTCGATGGCTGAGGTAATCGGCCCAAGATTATATAGTTGCTGCAATTGTAGGAATGAAGTTGCACTGCACGACGATGTTATTTCTAAAGCATTTCAAGTGAGTAACTCTGGCTCTTTTTTATGTTTCCTTGTGAATATTATTTGGGGCTTTGAATACACAGAGATTAAAATGTTGAATTGTATTCCTTGAGAAACAGAGTTTGCTTTGAAGGGACAAAACAACATGCATCCAGGATCAAAAATAGATGTCTTCTGAATTTATGGAAAACATGGATGAGTTTTAGATTTCTTAGAGCAGATAGGATATATGTAGTTCTTTTTCGGCTTCTGGCAGTAGTTTAGTCTGCTGTATTTGTACCTTCTTGGTACCTTTATCTATAAATATTTACCTTATCACCCGAGAGACCCGGGTTCAAGTCCCGGAAACGGAATTTGACTTATAAAAAAACTATAAACATTTACCTTATCAACAAATAAATGATCTTTGTTCTTTGCTACAGTCAGTTTGTTAGCCAGTGTCCACTAGTGTATATAATGTTCAAACAGATAGAAGAAGAGAACAGAAAATTCCTTTGGCTCACCTATTTTCTTGTATGTATCACTGTTAAAATCAATGATCTTGTTGCATATGAGAACACTAGCTCCTGGTATGTTGGTCGGACACTTCAAAATGTTGATGGGTGCATGTCAGATCCTCCAAAAGTAGTGCTTTCTTTTTGGATCCGACAAGGGTGCGGTAATATTTTTGGAGAGCTCAAGCAACATAGTTGGCTCCTGTGCCTCAAAATGAGTGAGCCTATACGGTGTTCAAAGTTGAGTTAAATATTTTTTGAAATGTTTCAGCAACATATTCTTGTCTAATTTGACCTTAGGGAAGAAATGGACGAGCATTTTTGTTCTCTTATGCGATGAACATTGTTGTTGGATGCAAAGAGGATAGACAGCTCATGACCGGTCTCCATACAGTTGCCGATGTCTATTGCTCCGACTGTCGCCAGGTGCTGGGGTGGAAATACGAACGAGCTTATGAGGAGACACAGAAGTACAAGGAAGGAAAATTCATACTTGAGAAGTCAAAGATTGTCAAGGAAAACTGGTAGTCGTGGATGATAATACATGTTCATTTTCTTAAATCAATTCTGAGCAATTCAAAAGGTCAATTCATTGTTGCCAATAGCCCTATCTCAGCTTTTCTTGCTTGTGTTTGTTGTGCGATTGGATGAAATATCTGAGATACTGTAAAAATCTTGTTAATATACTATCTTGAAAATTAAAACCTTGTAAATATCATATTTTCTTTACTTGGTTTCGTGGAGTAAGGATGGCTGAGTTTATCGCAAAAGGTCCATGGCCTGCTACTTGATTTTTTTACTGCAGTTCATCACTAGAATTTGTGAACTAGTATCTTCAAGCTACCTTGTTTTTGTTCCCAAGTATATTATGATTATATCAGGGGACCCTAGCGTTGATTCCGGTTAATAGCTTGTGAGTAATGTACATATGGTGTGAAGTCCGATCCAACCAAAACATTATAAACTGCTTAATCCATTTGAAAATCCATCATGGAGTACCTGAATTATTTTTCATGCTAAACTAGTTCTAAAATGCATCATGAATGCCTGAAATTTTCGCTACTTTTGGAATTCATCATTTTTTGACGGTTCAATGATGTTGGAGAGAAGGTTGGGTAATATAATGCAGTTGTAAAGGGAAGCCATTTCAGCTATCATTAAGGAAGAAACTCAAGTAGTTGCCTCAACCAATCCTTCTTGGTGAGATCTTTCTTAATTATTTAGACATGTTTCAATTGCATAAATTAAGATTGTGACATGATTAATTCCCTGGTGCATAAGATATCTATTACCAGATTGGTAATGTGTCTAATATCATGTCGATACTGAATTTGCTTCAGCATGAAAGAAGGTCGGTACATTTTTAGGATCTGCCTTAAAAAAAATCTGTAGAATTGCGCCGCTATCCTACAGATTTTGTCATTTCAAGTTTCTACCTGCTCCTGTCATTTACAACTTGCTGCTACTTCAATAATTTTTCTTCCTTGAAGCATTTTATCGACAGCAACCAACAATAGCAAATGTTAAGCAATATAACACAAGTATCGATTCAATGGTAGTAGGTCAGTGGCCTTGATGACCACTTTAACTCATGGAAGTTGGCTGATTACAACCAAAGAGGGAAAAGAGAAATGTGGATGATGATACACACTGGCAAATTAATAAAATTGAACCAAGGAACACAATCTCAATCTCATGTGTCAGTGCCTTTGCCACGACTATATAGTGTCTCAGGCTTCAATCAATAATATTCCAAGAAGAAGAAATAACACTAAGAACTATATGTAAGAAAATAAACGTTCCAAATCATAAGATCACAGTAAGAAGTCCTTGTCAAATAAAAACAAAATAGAGAACAAACAATTTCCGTAAAATTAAAATGGAACTTCTCTTGCTAGATAAAAGATTTATAGCAAGGAACAAGCTATGTACATATTTTCTTTTAACCAGTCCACTTCTTTATAGCATTTTCAATTGCCTCCACTCTCATTCTCAAGAGTTCACGACTTGAGATCTTGCAATTGATTTTTGTCATTTGCCCCGTCGATAAGAGAGACAAAAGAGAGGTTAGAGATGAAATATTAGATATGTCATTTCGCGAGCTATATGAAATATTAGATGTCATTTCGCGAGCTATCAAAGGCGATTCCTGAATTTTTGGTACAATCACTCATTACAAAATCACCAAGACTACCCTCACTGTTATTTAGAGCATGGATTTTAGGACCTTTGATGCATTCGAACTCATTGCCAAGAGATCTTAAAACGTTGTTATACTCCACATCTGAGGTTGATGTGCTCCCTTGATTCAAAGATGTAATTACTAGTTCTCCAATAACATGACCTTCTATTATCAAAGTCGAGTCGTTGGATGAGTTATTCACTGCAGCGGAACTCCCTAAAGAATATTTCTGGCTTGTTGAGAGTTTGAAAATGAAGTCGGCAATCAATTCAGCTATTGTTGCCATATCGTCGTTCGACAACCCAAGCTCATCTACCATCTCACTAGTTATTGACATCACGGTGTCAACATCAATACAAAATACAAAGTGCACATGCATGATAAGACCTGTCAAAAACAAAGAAAAGAGTCAAACATTTGCTTGCGAATACTCCATGTACTATCTTATTAGAATGATCAAATATCAGTCAACTCAGCAATTCACAGTGAAAAGGCAATTGAACTATCATCATGCTTGTCCCCTTGTAACCTAAATTTGTTTCTCCCATTACGTCTCACGAAGTCTAGACTAGAAAACTGAGGAGATCCATTCTTGCTTTCTATGCACATGTCACTATGTAACTTCTGTGCAAGGTCTACGTCTATGAAATTGATTTTGGCAGACTTTGGGCTTCAGGCACAGAATTTGAGTGCTGCAAATGATCACATAGCGGGTTTTTCAAGCTTTCATATGAAAGAAATGGGTCTTCCAAAAGTTCAACTGCACTCAATCTTATGGATGCTGGGGCAAAACATTTCTCCACAAATTGTTTTACATAATGATATGTTACTTTCGCTAAAGAAGCTGGCTTTATTCCCTAAAATCAAACATTTTTCTAAGCATTGCAATTATTTTCAAGTAAAACAAAGTAATAGTCGTAAAATTTAAAATAACTAAAACTCACCGAAGTGACTTTTAAATAAATTTGTGCTTGATTTCTACACTCATTATACGGATATTCACATGTTATTAGGTCCAAGATGCACATTCCAAAAGAATAAATGTCAACAAGTTTATTATATTGTTCATCATATAGCTCTGGTGCCATAAATTCAAGGGTACCTGACAAAGAGAAAACACGAATATTATTTCTTTTATCGGGAACAGAAAACAAATATTATATGGTAAGAAGGGTTTAATAAATCAGTTTTGATGGAAGCAAAGGCAACAAGTCAAATAACTACCAATAACACTTCGAGCAGTAGACTGCTCCATAATTGTTGCCAATCCAAGATCTCCAAGTTTAACTTCTCCATCGTTTCCATTGATGAATATATTGTCACATTTCAAGTCTCTATGTATAATTGATGGATTGTGACTATGGAGATAATGTAAACCTCGGAGAATTTGTCTAGCCCAATTTTTAATTGCTTTCGTGTCAACAGTCTTGTGCTTTCTCCGATATTTGAAAGGGATAGAAAAAGCAAAAGATATACGAATAAAAAAGAATTGAAGATTGTATTGAAGGTAAATAAGGGTAAATATGCCAGAAATATAAGACTCACCGTCTTAAACTCCCTGAACTAAATAATTCAGTGATCATATTAATATTTTTGTTCACATCGTCCACCCAAGAAGAATACAATTTTATAATATTTTCATGCTTCAACATCCTCAACAAATGAACCTCAGAATATATCCTCTCCAAAGATTCAGGTGACTGCAACACATCATCTATGCAAATTTGATTCCAAGCAACTTCTATTCCGTCAATTTTGTCAAATGCCTTATAGCTACATGTGAAAACATATGAAAATCGCTAAAGCATTGAAATCGAATAACAACGTAATATTAAAATGCAAGAAAATAACAGGAGATGGGTGTAGGAGCCATACACAGTCTTAAATGCTCCACTTCCCAAGATTTCATTATACTGGAGGAAGAGAAACAAAAAGAAGGTGATAATAACACCAAAATCCACAAAATTATATAAATGAAACAGAATGAAATTAATATCACATGATAACCAATCACACATCATTTCTCAACATAATGTATAATATTAAATAAGAGCAAAACAATCATAATGAAATTGAAACCCCAACTCAGTCCCTACCCACATTATAGTTTCAATAGAAAGCCCATTTTTTGTTCAAATATGAATCAAATGATACAATAGCCAAAATGGCGTCGGCCTAACTTTTTTTTGTAGAATTTATGTATACACACTATTCAAAAAGTTAGTCTTTTTTTTCTGCAGTTGCTATCTAATGTGTAGTATTCTTACATGATTGTTAGTCATGTATGTGCAATATATTAGCTTGGATCTTAATGTAAAAAACTTATTTAGTAATATGCAGATTTTAATAGTTTACATTTAAAATTCTAAAATATTACTATTGTTAAAAAGTAGATAATATTTCTATTTTTTTTATAATGAGTTTGTACTTTTTCTACCTAAAGCAAAGACTTGTACACTCACTATGGGGTAAACCCTTATTAACAAGCCTCACTTGCAAATCAAATGATACAAGCACCACAATTTACTAGGATTGACTTATAAAATGAAATGAACAAAGTACAACAAGCAGGTATGGATGAAAAAGAAAAAAGCAGCAGACAGTTGGGTTAATCAAATAATTAATAGAAACTTGGCAAATATAAAGAGACCAGAAAGAGAAAAATATAAGTACCCGAATATATCGCTTGTCGGGAGACACTTCAACAACTTCAGGCTCATCCAATTTTGTTTTGTCAAACCATGATAATGCGGAATTCATGTCTCAACGACCACAGCAAAAAATCACCAAAAGATACTGACACACAAATAGGAAGAGAACGAAACTCAAAATCAAAGAAAGGGTTCAGAAAATGATTCACATGCAACTGAATATGAATCAACAACCCTTCCAAATCGGAATTGGCGTTGAAAGAATTCAACTTTCAGCAAAATTAAAGCAAAACCGAGAACCGCCATTTGCAGAATTCAAGTAATTAACCACTCAAACAAGATCTCAGTATTGAAATGCATATAACTAGACTAATTAGGGCAAACAAATTTAAACCCTAAACCTCAATAAGACCAAAAAGAGGATCAGACTGAAATCCTAATCTGTTAATAAAAATAGGGGATCGAGAATAGAGAATTTAGGGGGGAAATTAACGGTAAGAGTGTAATTGAAGAGCTTAGACGGAGGAGGAATTGGAGAAGAGAAAAGCAGCTGAAAAATGCTTAATAGTTTGTCAACTATTCAGTTTTGACAACTATCAAGTATCAACCAATCTTTTGCTTTTCAGATAATCAAGCAATAGCCGTTCATTTTTGGTATAATCAGCCACGTATACAATCTTAAAACGTAATTAATGGCTACAGTTATGGATATATTATATATCTTTGGAGCTTTATACAACATGGTTTCGTGTTGTAGTTGGTTATCACGTCAGTCTAACTCTAACACAATGAAGGTCTCTGGTTTGAGTCCGGACGAAGCCATTTTTTTTATATATTTTATTTTCTCCATATTACTTCGTTTACTGTGAATTAAAGAAAGTTCAATCTATTTGAATCACTTCTTATGTCTGGATCAGCTTACCTGCACCTCACATGTTCAAGTTACTTCGCATCATTTTTTTGTGATGGTGGTGTTCAAGTCAGCTTTAGCGTGTGACTAATTTTACTGGTTACCCGTTACCTCGTGCAAGCATAAGTACGGGTGGCAATAAGGTTGTAGCAAAAAGCAGCAACCTTTTGGCCAATTCACTTGTTTTGACATCCGTTCATTATTAAAGATTTGGGTATCTCAGGTATTTCGAGTACAACCATTTTGTTAGTGTCAAGTTTTTAATGATGACTGTGTTACTTTGCTGGAAATACTCAAAGAATGCAAGACCGCTTTGCAAGCTCAATAGCTGACTACAAGAGCCAACTCAAACCAGTTGAAGTCAAGCCCACATGAAGACGAGACAATAAAGGAGGAATATACTCAGCGCAAGTCATTAATTACAGATCAACAAAGAATCTTAGTAATTAAGGAAGATTGTACTAATCACCCACATCAATCAAGGAGGATCTTCATCAGCGAATATCTCTAAGGAAATAATCAAGTCAGAAGATTTCATCGTGTACCAGTGATATTCCTTCCAAGGAAAGAAGATATCAAAGATCAATCAATATAGATGCTCTTGCCTTATTCTTGGAAACTAGGATCATCAATATTCTTATTTTTTAAAGGATCAAATCTCTTGGGTCGCCTTATCTGCAAAAAGGAAGTCGAAAACTACTACAAGTCCATAGGCTATAAATGATGGCTCAAAGAGACGAACCAACTTATATTTTTTTCTCAATCTCTCAAGCTCTCTTCTTTACTTTAATAAGTATTGTAACTCTAAGTGAATTATAGTGTAAACGAAAAGTGAGAAGGGATATAGTATAGTTGGTGAGGCTTTGTATCAAAAGATCAAAAGTGTTTTTGAGTGTAGACGTAGGAGCTTCATTCAAAATAACTATTGTACCAAACCCACTTTGAAAGAGCGGCAAAGAACACTCTTGCAACCCAGGGGGACTGGATTAGAATTCACATTGAATCTGAAATAGTATAATATATCTGGTGTCAATTACTTTACGCATTTACTTACTGCCTATACTTGTTAGTAGTTGACTACTGATCTAAGATAGTCGACTAAGAAAAAGAAAAATTTCAATTCACCCTTCCTCTCTCCTCTTGCACTTTCAATTGGTATCAGAGCAAGGTCTCACATTACCTTTGCTTAAAAACAAGTGAGAAAAAAATCATGGCAATTCACGTTACAACTGGAGCTTTATTTAAGAAGGCATTTTCCAAACTAAATCACCCTACTTCAATGGGAAACATTTCTCTCATTGGAAAGTTAGAATGAAAACTTGCATCAAATCATATGATGTTAAGATCTTGAGGGTTATCAAGTTGGGAGACATTCATATGCCCAAAACAAATATTGATGATAGCAAGAAGGATGAAGCCACATCAACTGATGAATTGGCCTCTCTGGCCGACTACACTGATGCACAAATGGAGGTAATTCAAATAAATTTCAAAGCAAGGAACCTGCTATACAACGCTAGTATTGGAGAAGAATATGAAAAGATCTTCACATGTGAAACTGCTAAAGAGATGTGGGATAAACTTGAAGTCACTTATAAGGTACAGACAAAGTTAAGGAAACTATTATTAGTCTCATTGTCTATGAATACGAAACCTTCAAAATAAAAGATGGAGAAACCGTGGAGGACATGTTTGCAAGGTTCAACAAGATTCTACGAGAACTCAAAGCCTCAAGTAAGGTCTTCTAATCTGTAGATAACATAAGGAAGATTCTCAGATGTCTTCCTCCACATTGGCATGCTAAAGTTGTTGCTCTTGAGAGCATAAATCTCAGGACACTTACCTATGATGAAGTAAAAAGAGACTTAATTGCCTTTGAAAAGACCTATCTTAACAAGCCTGGACAAGATGATAGTAAGAAGAAAGTTGTAGCATTCAAATCTCAAGTAGAAGAGTTTAATGATGATATTAGGAAAGAGGAAGTTGCTATGATAGCTAGATCTGTTGTGGAAGCCATGAGAAGATCTAGAAACAATAGGAGAAATTCTTCAAACTTTAGAAAAGGTAAATCTCAAAATGATCAACTTATAAATGATGGGAAATGATATGAGTGTGATAAATATGGACACATAGCATCTGAGTGCTCCGAGAAAAAATAAATCCATTTAGAGGACAACAAAAATAAAGAACATTTAGCAGCAGGAGTGAAGATGAAATCTCAGAAGATGAAAATGAAGAAGCCGACAATATATGCTTCATGGCAATTGGAGAAACCAGCGAGATAAGACCCTATCCTTGTATAAAATGTCATGAAACTCAAGAGTTACTTGATCAAACCCTTGAGTATCTAAACAATGTTTTTGATGAATACAAAAAATTATTAAAAGAAAAGAAAGACTGGCAAATCAATCGAGAAGTTTGTGAAATTGAAAGAAATCTTCATCAAGAAGAGGTCCATGATTTGCGATCAACTTAACAATTTACGCAAATCAACGAGTCATAGTTCTATTAGATCAAATCAGTCGAATTATCACATCAAGTCAACTGGGAAAAAACCTATAAGTGACAAATCTTCTTCTAGCTATTCATCTGATAAGTCTACTACTTATTTTAAGACGGATCACTCGACTAAGTCTACTAAGTCAACTGACAAAAAGTCTACCAAACAAAATTTTCCTTTGCTCCTTGTTAAGTTGTTGTTGTATCTTGGGAGACTATTGCTCGACAACGTAAAAGGAGATATACGGGGCAATCTTGTCTTAAAGACAGAGTGTCATCACTCGACTCAGCAAATCACACAAGTAGTTTGTTTCAGTCTTGATCTCCAGTTTTGTTGTAATCTTTAGTTTATCCTTTCTAGCAATTGTAATATTTATTTACTTCCCGTTCCCTGCAATTGTTGTATCTCACACTAACTTATACCATCAGCCTAATTGCTAGCAGATTAAAATACCCACCACCCCACCAACACCACCTCCACCCCGTCAACCAAAATATCTGCAAAATGTGAGGACTTCTGGGAAATTCCCAAACGAATCCAACATTTAGCATTCATTATGTCTTCAGCAAACAAAGTGATCCATGTACGGAAAATTTTGGACAATTTTGTTACACATAAGGCTGCACTAAATTTCATGTATACCAATCCATCTTTTGATTGCACTGTCATCTGAAAGAACTATACTCATTTCTCTATATCAACTTGCAAATAGAAAAAGATAACCCGTGACAATGACATAAACCCACAAACTAAAACTGACAGACAAGTGAAAATTTTCCCTCAACTCAACCTAAATGTACATGTAGATGCAAAACATGCTCCAACAAAGAAATCAATCAACCAATTAACCAAATGCCCCTCAATCCCAAATTAGTTGGGTCACCACCTATGTATTAAAACATACATCGAAGCTGACTAGATTAACTATCAGTTGTTCCCTTTTCCTATCTGAACTATCACCATCTACTCAACTAGGTGTGTTTAATACGGTGATAGTTCAGCTAGGAAAAGGTAACAACTTATAGTTGGGGTGTGAAAAATGATAGTTCAAGTGTGTTTTTGACAACTAACTCTAAGAAAATTCATTTAGGACCTCAACATCCTGTTGCTCATGGTATTTCACGATTAGTGCTCCACTCTATTCATCCATTTTATTCCAAGTTACTTCTAATTATTTCCTTTTAAAAAAATAGAAAAACCACACAAGAACCCAAAAAAAAAAAAAAAAGGCAAATGAAAGGTGCATACTTAGAGGAGAAAACTCACAAATTGCTGAAGTACTGAAAAATTAAATGAATTAAGAAACTGCTATATTGAAATTAAAGCTAAAAAATAATTATACGTACACACGACATCTTATACGGGATGACCTTGAAGCTGCCTCCGATGTTACAATTGTTTCAGCCATAGGAGAAACTATATGAATTAATTAAGAGAGAAAGATCAAGACTTTGAAGCTGTAGCTGAGTGGAAGTTTTTTTTCCTAAGGAAGAAGACAGAGAAAAGCTCCAGTGGGTTTTCGAATGGGCCATCGCAGGTATGCAAAACGGGCTCAACATTATTGGGCTAGAAAATAGTTGGACAAATTGCACGAATAGCCGATTTAGTACAGCTATTTAATACAAAGGGTCATTTGGACTTTGTTCCTATTTTATGCTGGTATTTAATTTTAGCTCTGGCATAGCCATTCTAGTTATGATAAAGGTTAAAATACAATGAAATTGTAAAATGAGGAATTATGTCAGATGGGATTACACTAGGTTGTTGTTGTTGTTGGATAATTAGCAAATTGGGAAGTTTTTATACTTCTTAGTCAGTTGGTGTCATTCATTTTAGTACAACATGAGCATTTGGTGACCTAAACATAATAAAACATATGAAATCATGAGCAAAGTTTATCTATTAACATGACTAGTTTATGATATTTTCTTTTTTATCTCCTTTTGACGAATCAGAGAATCGTGGCAACAAGGCGGCTACTCTGCCACTAGTTTATGATATTCTTGATGACTGGTTTGTTCTATTTGATTATCTCAACATCCTCAAGTTTAAATTTGGCCATTTTGGATAATTCTTCAACAGCATCAACAACCCCTTCAATCCTTGTAGCAATTTCGATCACTAACGAAGCAAATGTAGCAGTTGGTATAATCTCAACCAGAGGTATAACAGTAGTACTTGTTCTTATGACCGGCTTTTCTTGATCATCCTTTTCATTCTTGACCACTTTTGGCAGAATGAGTAATCCTGAAAGTTGCTCCATCAGTGTTTCCATATCTTGAATCGCGCTATTCTTTTCTTGTATTAACATATCCATTCTGGAGGATTTTCTCATAGTTTTCATGATAAGTGCTAACTCTTTCAGTATCTCAGCTGCAGTTGAACTTACTTGTTGGCAAGTGTTAGTAAGCTGATTCATTAAGAACTCAGAAGCCTATAAACCAACGAAATTTTTTCGCATTTTAGTTAGCTAAATGAACAATAATGGTTGCTAACTTCGATAAAATATCAACAGAATTAAGAAGGGTTTATGAATTAATATTAATTACCTGATCTTTTTGATTGATGCAGCTAGTTAGTGCCTCAATGCAACATGCACAACTGCGCATCGACGCGCTGATCTTAAGGTATTTTCCCCATGGATGTTGAAAGTTGAAAAGGCCATGTGCTGGTTCCCATCTAGCAAAGTTCGCCTAGTAGATAATTCCATGTTATATCAGTAAAATTTGAAGTCATTTGGATCAATTTTGAAGCAAAAATGTGTTGGTGACACAAATCCTGATGGATAGCTAGGATTTCAACCACAATTGCTGAAAAAATTCTTGCGATCCATCAGGATTTGAGCAGAAATTCTGACGAACCACCATAACTTGTTATTAAGACAAGTCTAGGTAAATATCAAATAAGAAATCCCGGCAATTGCTAGTGTTTTGCTCAGAAATCCTGACAAATCACCATAAGTCATCGTGGCAACCGCCAAAAATGTACTTCTAGTTTTTGGCGTGGAGGCTATTTTCCCAAGATTTCTCTTAACAGTGTCAAACTTTATATGGTGGCACCAAAAGATGTTATTTGTACAAATCACACATTCACGAATAGCCGTTTTAGGACTGCTAACTGGAATTTATAAAATAGGTATCAGTAAAATTATACTAGTATATAGTTGTTTTTTCTCTGAAAGTTCTGAAGTTTTTATATTGATGTTGACAAAAAACTTACCATTGTTTCTTCTGAGGCCTTTGAATTCAACACACACTTGAAAGCTAGTAGTTTCTTAGTATTTGTTGTTGTATCTTCCTTATCACTAAAATATTCAGCTACACAGCCTAAAAGGACAGTTGATCAACTTTAAGAACAATATATTATGAAATTTTAGTACTTATATCCAAAGTTTTCGCAAACAAACACTTACAATCTAAGGACTCAGCTAGCTTTTCCAAGTTACTAATGACAAGTTTATGGAGCTCTTCACCAGCCCATATTGGAAATATGAGAATGCTTGTAATAACACACAAGGAAGCTCCGATGATGATCGTTGATACTCTCTCGTGAGCCATGTCCAACAAATTTGCAATGCGATATCCGGATATAGAAACCAAAGTGAAAGTCAGGATGAAAATCATAGTGCCATAATCGAACCGCGCTTTCACTGCAGGAATGAACCTTGTGAAGGTTGCTGTTGAGGCTAGTTCAATTAAGAAATGAAAAATTAGAAAAGATGGTAGCGACGGACAGATTCTATAGCTAAACAACAAAATTTGTTATTATTCATGTTTAGCAATGGATTAGCGACGAAGTATCCTAGCTAATTTCAATTTTGTTTTTCATATTCCATATGCACAAAATAATGTTTTGTTTACAAATATTACTCACCTAATATGAAAATAGAAGCTCCCATAATTATAGGCTCAAATCTTTTGCCTGATTGATTTGCAATCCAATGAATCCCTATTGCAAGAAATCCAGCACAAAAAGTACCAGTAGCTCTGTTTAAGCATTTGTAAAGTGTTGCACCTGCAATTTTCTTGAAATTTTAGCTATCCCTTCTCATTTTTACTACAGTCAGACCTTTCTATAATAGTCATGTTTTATGTGGAATCTCAATAACAACATTTCGCTATAGCAGCCAAAAAGTATCAGAACAAACGACGTTGTTATAGAGAGTTTGAACTGTGTATACAAAAAAAAAAGTAAAAAACGGTATACTTTTAGTACTTACCTACAGTGTACTCAAAAACCACCACAACAGTCATAACTGCCCACATTGCAGTTCCTCCAACACCATCATACAAAGGTCTCATATAATAAAACAGTGATACAACGCTTAGAGCAATACCGACCTTAAGACAATGGATCACCTTTCTTGGTTCATTCTTCGCTATATTCCACGCCTTCTCAAAGAATCTCCGAACTACCAAGATTAAATTTTTCAAGAATTGTTCGATTGAAAGATACATTCTTGTAACAAGGCTTGATTCTGGTGCCAAATTTTTGGACGTGCCATCAGCCATCCTGATCCTGCACTCTGTATTCATGTTAATGCAATATAGCAAAACAACAAGCTTACAGCCAAAAGAATATTGTGAATGTTACTTCTTTAGGTGCTTAATGCCATGCACTACTAAGAATTGACCTTAGCTATATTAATGACTTGTATATAAAGATGATGCTGATGTAAAACTTTGGTCACATAATTAATTTAAGATTTTCAAAATACTATTTGAGTAGGTCATGACTCAGTTGCATTTCTCAGTTCCCCACTTATTTATTGTACATGAATAAGCTAAGCATCACATATTCATAAAGCAGTGAGTTTATAAGAATAAATTTCTCCCAAGATAGAAGTTCTGTCTAAAGAAAACCACAAGTACCATTACAGTTTGGCTGATAAGTGGTCCAAATTAAAAATTAATTTCATAAAAACTAAATGTCATCTGTTTGGTCTGGTGGTCACTAACTAATCCTTACTTTAAGGTATGGTTTAGGTCATCTCATTATATTAGATTTCTAATTATAGTAATCCTTTCAGATTTAGTGCCCCTCTCATCAGAATCCTCTACTATCAGTTTTTACATTTAACTTATCTAGCAAATTTATGCCTTTAAAGTTTAGAGTCTATTTCTGATCATCTTACTTTAAGTGTCCTGTGGTGGTGTTCTGATTTGAGCTTGTGATATTAATTAATTCTTTTTTTCTCAAACTGAGAGGAATAGAATATTAATTTGCATTATAGCACCTGATAGTGTGTTATAATGCAAATTATATTTTTCATATTCCATTATTTATATTATTGGTGTTGTATTAAATCCGACTATTAAAATAGACGATTGTAAAACACTTATTGAAACTATTTATGATTGTATAGCAGTACTTCCACCTCCAACTCCAAAAAACACAAATGAACAACCACTTAAGGAACCAACTAAAGAAGAAGTTTTGTATAGCATACACGATAAATGCAAAAAAAAAATATACGCATTACCAACAAGAAAGTGTTAACAACCAACCGACTTCTATACCATCTTCTTCTTCTTCTACAATACAACCTTATAAAAAACATGTTGTTTCTGCAACTAGTATTGAAAGCCTTAGAAATAGAATGTTTAGTGGTTCCACTACTAATCAAGTTAGCGAGTTTGATGTTTTTGTTTTGCAGGGTGTTATATTGTACCAAGCAGTTCTCAATGAATAAGGACGTGAAGACTTGCTTAAATATTGGAGAGACAATGAGAAGACATTTCCGACACTAGCAAAGATGACCCGAGATGTGTTGAGCATTCAAGCATCATCAACAACGTCTGAAAACGCTTTTTCTGCCGAAAGATTTCAAATAGGAGAGCACATACACTCATTAGCGGAAGACAGCTTGGAGATTGCAGTTTTATTAAGATATTGGATATGAGCGGAGCGTAGAAGGTGCGGTCAACCGGAGATCAACGAAGAAGACGACGAAAACTACAACGAAATCTTGTCCGACGGAGGTGGAAGCGACGTCGACCAATTTGACCAATAAATTCCAATTCCAACCAACGAACTACAAGACATTGTGAATAAATTAGAAAAGGTGTTTATAAATATGTGATTTTTGTAATTGCAATTTTACTATGTGATTTGCAACTTTCAACACCACAAAGTTGCAATTTTGAAATTGTATTACAAAAAAATCATATTTCTATTAAATAATATAAGAGGCACAAAAATAACATTGAAATGTTTTTATTACACTATCTTGTTCAATTATTGAAGTGTTTATATATATTATTTTTTAAAATTAAGTGCCAAAAAATAGGAAATCCCGACCCCACCCCACCCCACCTCGACCCCGCCAAGACCGGTCCCCTTTTCCGATGTGATGAGGGACGGGACGGGACGTTGGCCAATCCCGTTGGTCACGCCGGAGGACCGGTCCCGACCTCCCTAGTCCCGTCGGGTCCCGCCGGGACCTGCCCCGAACCCTCCCCGTTAGACACCCTTAGTTTCGACTATGAGCTCTAACTTGAGAAAAAGACAACAATCATATAACTCTTTTACCTGTTGAAGCAGAGCAATCCTTTGGTTTGTTGCAGCCATTACAACAGCACAGAAAGGAAACCGTGATGCCTTCAAGCTATTACTCATCTTAAAACCCTCACTAGCTCTAATACTCCCACCCCAAGCAACGAAATTCTCGTTAATAAATGCTACCAGTGCTTCATTACACAAAGTCCTTTCACAAAACATAGGCGTATCTGGATGCTCATGTGAGTGTAAATACAAGAAAAGCAGCTTAAATTCATGCCTAGACCTCTGCAAAGCATCCATAAACCCTTCAGCAATAAAATTCGGCCTTATACTCCCAAAATCCCTACCAAAACTATCAACGAAACTCAATGCCTCAGCTGCTGATGCAGATATAGATACCAAAGGTGAAGAGGATTCACCATTACGTCCTGAATTAAGACCGGTCATTTGCAACGAATACAAAAGTACACCACCTGCTGCCCATACACCAAATCCTACCGCACCTGAAATTAGAGGTGGCAAAATTAGCTCATAAAATCATAACCCCAACCCACCTAAGTTTGGACGGGTTATTGATCCGCCAGAATTCAGCCCAACCCGCCCATTTGCCACCTCTATCTGAACAAATGCCCCTATTTCGAGGTGGCCTTTAATTTTTGCCCCTCCAATTTATGGTCTTTAAATTTCACCTTTCCGCATTTTTGACGTGGCATAACTTAGATTTCGCTCGGTAAATAGCTTGCATATATATCATAACATACACAGAAGTTATGCCGGAAAGGGCAAAACTTACAACACTCAACATAATCTGAATTGCAATAGAATGTCGTGCAAAGGGTCATCTTCCGAAGAAGATACAGCTGTATCCTCCTTGACAAGTGCCTGGACTAGTTGAGTGCCATCCCAACCAAGAGATATGTCCTTGGCAGAAGGCTTCAACCACCATGGGTCCCAGGGCTTAATCAATTTGCTCAACTCTCCTGAGGCAACAGCCCTTTGAAAATGTTTCTTTTCTTCAGCAGATAAATCTTCAAAACTTATTTGGTTTCCTGTATACAAAAAGCAAGCCACCACCCCAGCCCACCCGCAACCAAAGAAATTAACTTGAAAAAAGCACAAAGGAGAAACAGAAATTGCATAAAAATGTGATATTTCAGGACCATACCAGATAGAACTTTTTGAATAGTTTCCTCAGACAACGGGGAATCTGATGCAACGAGATAAATAAGGGAAAGTTATGGTTCAGAAGCAAAAAAATACGTAACTCATTTTGTCCTCTACAGTAGCATGTTATGTCAGTTCATCAATTTCACTAACTTTGTGGAAGTATTATAAAATACAGTGATTATTATAAAACATTTAGTACAACAAGAATCCCTGAAACAGAACTTCTTGATCAAATCAAACGTTCCTCCTCTTCGTAAAGTACAACAAAAGCTGTATCAATAAAATTTCTTCTTTTATTGTAGAAACATAAACAATATTCAAATTACTTCTCTCAACACGCTAATAATTAATGAAATGTTTTTCTGTGGAAACGCGACAAGCAAGAACAAGTTCATTATTGCAGACAACAAAGCAATGTTTACCATCTTCATCCGTGATATTTGCTTCATCTTCTAAGTGGAATCGTTTGAGTATGTCCAGCATTTTTTGCTTACTTCCCCCGTCTGGTTGTAATTGTTGTAGTTCCTCCATGACATTCTCTCTCGTAAAGGATTCAGTGCAACGAAGACTATGAGACTGCCACCAATACCATTAAGAGAAATCAGGAACGGTGGATCAAAAGATTCTCCACAAATAACAAATATCAGCATAGGCAGACTAGAGAAAAAAATTAAGAACTGCAAACGATAATCCTTTTCTTTGAGCTTCTTCACTTAGAAGAGGCGAATTTTCACTCACCTTGTAACAAGGAAGAGAGCAATAATGGGTATTACATCGAGGGCAGGTATACTGCGAAAATTGCTTTTGACAATTGCACAAAAAGTAAGCATTGCTGTTATTTTAGCCACAGACCACTCACAATTTGATAAGACAAGCAACTTGCTAACCAGATTTTCAATTTCCCCGTAATATTGAATAAACACAGGAAAAAATAGTATAGGAATCAATGCAACCACATGCATATGCAACTTTTCTTTTGGTCTTACCAAGATTACCTCAGAAACCTTAAGCTCGGATGTATTTTTTGCTAGCTTTTTGGTGCAAACTGGTAATCGAAAATGATGTAGATTCCATGATAGAAATGATTGGAAACTTGCAAAATCTGTAACTTTTGACGCACTATCTTAGTGGTGTTTATATTCTTATATAAAATTTAATCCTTATTTATACACTCAAAACAAGGAAAAAGATTACCTTAGAAACCTAGACTTTTCATCTGCCTAGCATTGGTAGAATGTAAAATAGGCAGGTCAGAATCGTAAATGGTGATGAAGTCAACATATTCAGCTTAGTAAATAACTTCTAGTATGCCCAGAACGTGGAATAGGCAGGAACTACCGAATAGATAACATATGTAGGTGAAACTTCTATTTTAAGTGATTTCAATTCCAGGAATTGATAAAGCCCCCCTTCACCTGAAAAAATGTTTTCAACCTTCACATATCCCACAGTGAAGGAAAAAATATTCGCCTCAATACCATAGGAGGAAAGTATTAGATTTTTATTTTTAACTCTTTATAGGGAGACATCTGAATAACCCAAACGATGAGGAGTTTTACTTGAAATTGTACAGTCGCCTGTTCAATTTTCAGATGGACTATTCAGTAACATATCTGATTGTCACTTTGATCCCTCAAACGCTAAGCCTGCCTCTGTCCATAATTGTGCAAGCATAATACGTTTCTATGATAGGCATCATATAGGCGCTCTAATATCCCTAAATGGCGAACTAGTCAATATGTTGTTAAGGCAGGACGGAAGGTTCATCCAAGATCCATCCAGGTAAGTTCCCCTTAGTGAATGTTTAGACAGATCAAGCAAGTCACAGAGAAGAAAAGGCAACTTTGTACCTATTAAGCATCCATAATTTAGCAGTGTGCATTCTGATCATAGAATGTAAAAATCCGAACTTGAACCTGAAGTTTCAAATCAATAGTTTGGTGCTCTGAGACATGACCAATACATGATTTCGTTTTCTTTTCCTTTTTTTTTCCCCTAATGTTTATCTAAATGAACTCCAGTCTTGTTAAAGCATTATATTACTAACTTATACAATCAGCCTAATTGCTAGCAGATTAAAATACCCCCCACCACCACCACCACCATCCACTAAATTTCATGTATACGAATCCATCTTTTGATTGCATTGTCATCTGAAAGAACTATACTCATTTCTCTATATCAACTTGCAAATAGAAAAAGATAACCCGTGACAATGACATAAACCCACAAACTAAAACTGACAGACAAGTGAAAATTTTCCCTCAACTCAACGTAAATGTACGTGTAGATGCAAAACATGCTCCAACAAAGAAATCAATCAACCAATTAATCAAATGCCCCTCAATCCCAAATTAGTTGGGTCACCACCTATGTATTAAAACATACATCGAAGCTGACTAGATTAACTATCAGTTGTTCCCTTTTCCTATCTGAACTATCACCATCTACTCAACTAGGTGTGTTTAATACGGTGATAGTTCAGCTAGGAAAAGGGAACAACTTATAGTTGGGGTGTGAAAATCGCGAAAAAATGATAGTTCAAGTGTGTTTTTGACAACTAACTCTAAGAAAATTCATTTAGGACCTCAACATCCTGTTGCTCATGGTATTTCACGATTAGTGCTCCACTCTATTCATCCATTTTATTCCAAGTTACTTCTAATTATTTCCTTAAAAAAATAGAAAAATGTCACAATTGTGTATTGTGACTAATTAGTCTATAGTTTAAATAATACAGTTAGGCCCTTAAGTTTCTTATTGTACTAGTTAGTATTTACGATTTGGTCATCCGCTATATATATAGAAAATGTACTAAGTCTCATTTATTCAGAAATCAAAACTAATTTTCTCTCCTCTTTCTGTCCTCCCTTACGGTTAGCAGAACCCTTGTTCTGTTACAATGGCATCAGAGTCGGTTCAATCGCCGGCGACTTCGCCAGGATTGCAAAATGTGTATGATGATCTCAGGACCATTAAAACGCAGCTCTCAGTACTTGCAGAGGACACATGCAAGAAGTTCAAATCCTTACAAACGCAGGTAGAAATCAATGAAACCAATCGGAAACTCAAACTCATCTTGTCGAGTTTGAACATAGAATAATCTGGAGGGTCGATTCCAACCACACCGACGGCAACACCTGCGAACAACAATACGGGAATACTACCACTACTAATCGCACCTGAAACCGACACAGCCTCAGGTAGCAAAACTCATATTCATGCCTCTCATGCTTCGTTTACGCCGTCGACATTTACTGTGGGTCGAGGTTTTACATTTCCACCAGCCCCCTTGTTTTCTAGCCCCCTATCTTCAGAAACCCTAACTACTCATCTTTTCCACCACCCATACTTACTGGCAATATCACACACATCCTTGAACATGTGAGTAATCCAAGACCTATCAAACCAAAATTCTACTTCCCTGAATTTGAGGGTACTAACCCGAAGAGTTGGATAAGAAAATGTGAGAAATTCTTCAAACTACATAACATTCCAGACCACAAAAAATTGAGTTATGCGGCTATACACATTGGAGATAGGGTTGACCTGTGGTTGGATGGCTATACTATGAGCCATGGTGGTGCTATGAACTGGAGCATGTTCCGTCCTGAAGTCTGTCGGAGGTTTGGAAATTTAAGACCCCGGGATATAGTGGATAAATTTAATAAATATGGGTTTGTAGAACAATATCAAAACAGGTTTGATGAACTGATCAGTCACATGGCAGTGTTGAATCCCCTACTTAATGAGGCACATTATGTTGCTAGTTTCATTAGTGGGCTTAAACCTGAAATTAAACCCTTAGTGAAATCGGCCAATCCCACAACTGTGTTAGATGCTTATGAAGTGGCTCGGTTGTATGAAGAATCATTCAAGGCGCTTACACTTGTTGTTACCACCAAATACTCTCCCTATCCTAATCCCAAACCATTAGCAATTGCCTACCCCAAAAGCCAAACAAATTCCACAAATAAACCAGCCCTAATCCAAAATCATCCAACCCCATTTAAACTAACTTACCCTACTCACAAGATACAACCTAGAACCCCATTCAAACCAAACAATTTGCCACCCCAACTGGAAGGATTGAGGGAACAGGGATTGTGTTACAGATGTAAGGAGAAGTTCACTCCGGGTCACCAGTGTAAGGCAGGATTGCTTCATGCTATGGAAGGGGCAGAGGTAGAAAAGGAAGAAGAGCAACATGAGGAATTTGTAGATGTGGTTGAGACATTGGAAGAAACTTAGGAGGAGCAAGATGAGGTTTCACTACATGCTCTCCTTGGCTTAAGCTCTACCAAGGGAAGAGTATCAACTATCAAGATCATAGGGTATGCTAGTAAAGTACCCTAAACAGTACTCATAAACAGTGGGTCTACCCATTCATTCATTAATTAATCCTTACATTATCAAAAGGTTAAGGCTACCTATGCAACCTATGAAGAAGTCACTGAGAGTGGTTGTAGCTAATGGACAGAAGATGAGCTGCCAAGAAGAAATCCCAGCATTTAAATGGAAAATGCAAGGTGAGCAATTCAGTTTCAGATTCAGCCTCCAAAAAGTAGGGGGTGCGATATGATACTAGGGATGGACTGGATAGATGTGGTGTCTCTTGTGGTCTTGCACACTAGACCTCACAGTTTAAGTTTCTTATTCAATGGGAAGATGATCACATTATATGGGGAGCAAGATGATACTGGGGTAATAACAGTGGACACTAAGAAGTTAAGAAAGATGTTACACTGTGGGAGTTGTGAAGTAGTAGCTGAAATTTCAATGATCAAGACAGAGATTGCGGTACGCAAAGGGAAACAAATGGTGCCCCTTGCTGTTAAAACAAATCGTGGTTACTCGTGCTATGACTTGTCTAGCTGTGAAATTATTATTTCACGTCATGTCCTATTTGATGAGATTCAATTTCCATTTGCCTCTCTACACTCGTCATTCTTACGACTTCCTAGATGATGGCCTAAACCCTCTTCTAATTCACCATTTACATAGTCCATCATCCCAGACCCTGGCATCCGTTACCACATCAGCCAATCCGGGACTAGCTGCCCACCCAGTTCTGCCGATGGTGGCCCGGAATAGCCCACCTCAGGGTGATTCCGCAGCCACCTCTCGGCAAACTGAGGTCCGGCCAGCCGGTACCATCACCCCTGCCCTTCCTCCTCTTCCTGGCAGTTTCGCGGTAAACCCTCCTCCCATCCCGCATACCGAGACACACTCTCAGACCATAGAAACTCGTGTCATACACGGAATTCATAAACTTAAACGGTTGTTTAACCTTTCTATTTCAGTTGTCCCTTCCTCTGTCTCTCGTAACCCAAAGGATGCCTTGTCCGACCCTAATTGGAAAGCCACAATGATTGACGAATATAATGCTCTTATTGATAATAAGACATGGAACCTAGTACCCCATCCACCTGATGCTAACATCATTCGTTCTATGTGGAATTTTAGACATAAAAAGAAATCTGATGGGTTTTTTTAGAGGTACAAGGCTCATCTTGTAGGTGATGACATATCTCAACAGGTGGGAGTGGACTGTGATGAAACGTTCAGCCCGGTCGTAAAGTCCGCAACCATCCGGACTGTCCTCAGCATTTCCATATCCAAGTCTTGACACATTCATCAGCTTGATGTCAAGAATGCCTTCTTAAATAGGGATCTTTATGAAACAGTATATATGCATCAGTCTATGGGTTTCAGGAATCCTATTCATCTGGATTATGTGTGTCTGTTGCAGAAATCGCTCTATGGATTGAAACAGGCTCCTCGAGCATGATCCCAGTGGTTCACCGATTATGTTTCCTCTATCGATCTTTCACACAGCAGATTCGATCACTCCATGTTCATCTACAACTACATGGCTTACCTATTATTGTATGTTGATCACATCATTCTCACCACATCATCTGATGCTCTCCGTCGATCCATTACGTCTCTCCTTTCCTCTGAGTTTGCTATGAAAGATTTGGGCCCACTGAGTTATTTCTTGGGCATCTCTGTCACTCGACATTCTGGCAGTCTATTTCTATTTCAGATGAAGTACGCCGAAGAGATCATTGATCGTGCCGGCATGACATCTTGCAATCATCCCACACGCCTATATACCAATTCCAAGCTCAGCGTTGATTCTGACCCTTCATATTTAGACCCGACTCACTATTGTAGCCTGGTTGGGGCCTGCAGTACCTCACATTCACGAGACCAGACATATCATATGTCGTGTAATAAATATGCTTGCACATGCACAGTCCGACGGAAGCACACATGCATGCCCTCAAACGTATTTTACGATACCTCCAAGGTACACTTCACTTCGGATTACATTTATACAGGTCTTCGCTCACTGGTCTCACTGCCTATTCTGATGCTGACTTGGGTGGATGTCCTGACACTCGATGCTCCACGTCTGGTTATTGCATTTTCCTCGGAGAATACATATTATCTTGGTCTTCCAAAAGGAAACTTACACTCTCCCGATCCAGTGCAGACATATAATACAGAGGTGTTGTCAACGTCGTCTCTAAGTCTTGTTGGATCTGTAACCTTCTACTTGAGCTTCACTGCCCGATTCAAAAGGCAACACTGGTCTACTGCGATAATATTAGTGCGATATATCTTTCCGGCAATCCCGTCCAACATCAGCGCACTAAACACATTGAGATGGACATGCATTTCGTTCGCAAAAAAGTGATGATTGCCGACATGTTCCTTCCAGATATCATATGCCGACATCTTCACCAAAGGGCTTCCGCGCATACTATTTGATGATTTTTTAGCCAGTCTCAGTGTTCGAGAACCTCCCGCTTCGACTGCGAGGGTGTAATAGAATATTTCTCCATATTCCTTCATTAATTGTATTAATTGTATATCTCCTATTTTAGGTAGAATTATAATCATTTTGTAATTATGTTAATTAATTACCTAGTTTGTATCAAAGTAAATATTCTTATAACCCTATATATAATGTAAATTAAAGAATATATTTACATTATAGAATAGACTATAGTGAATCTAAAACCCTTTCGGTATTGGGGTTCTACCAAAGTTTGGAGAAAATTAGGCCAGGAATGACTCATGTATGTTAGTTAATATAACTTAATATGGCTTTTCTAATTCAGTTTTCAATTGGTTTCTTCTGCTTTAACTTGAACTGGAACAGCACTTATCTCCACTATTAATGCACTTATTTGAGAAAACATATCAAAAGTTTTATTGCCACTTATTCCATTTCTCAACTTATATTTGTCTAAATGATCAAATTTCTACACAAACTTTCAAGTTTCAGCAATATTACACCAGTCCTTTTCAAGCATCAGAATTGAAAGCTGGTTAGAGGATCAGGGGTGGACCCACGTACTGTTTTTCGGTGCTCGAGCACCCATTGACCCGACGCGAACTTCATATATTTATGTACAAACTTCTTAAAATAAATGTATTAGTTTAGTAGCACTCATTAACCAAAAATTGTGGTGGTGTTTTGGTTGAGAGCCCAAATTAGAAGGCCATGTTTTGGGCTTGGTTCTGGATCGAGACCCAGGATACGCAAAATTCTAAGACCTCTTATTCTATTTTTCTTACTTTTGACTTTTATTTCTTTTTCTCCCATACAATTATTTCTTTATTGGTTCTCCTTTTAGTTTTATTTTTACATTGTTTTAACTAGAAATTCTTAAGTTTGTTAGTTGTCCTGTCCCCCTGATTTCTCCTTCTTTTTCTCCAATATAGATTCTGTTTCTTTTTCCTTTTTTTCTCCGAACTTTCTTTGTTCACTTTTCAGTTCTTACCTTTTTAAATATTTTTTTTAATTGTTTTTCATTAATTCTACGCTTATACTTTATGATCGGTATCAATAATTTTATAATTGGTAACAACTTTACTCTAAATGTCATTAATTCTTATCATCGGTAGCAAAACTCTATATCAATAACAACTTTAGTCTAAAGGGATGTCAGCACCCACGATCTTAAAATTCTGGGTCCACTACTGTAGAGGATTCATGTGTCAACCATTAATGGAACATAACCATGAACTATTTCTCCTCGAGAAATATCCAGAGCATGTGGCTCGCCGTTCGAAACTCAGTAAATAATGAATCCGCGAGTTAATTCCCTAAATGAAAATCCAAGCTTGGGAAATTGCCTCTAAATATTACTTTTGTTTCTTTTAGGACACAACAAAGTCACTCAATTATCACTATTTTTCTCAAAATATACTAAATACCTCAAAAACATCATTCTCTCCTAGTTGGCATGTCAGTCATTGAAGTCAATTGTTCGAATAATATACCTATTTAACTCATCAAACTCATTTAACCAAATTCATATTTTATACTCAATCAAATATGATAAGGTTAAAAAGTGGTAATTGAATTAAATCATACTTTCTATTAGGCCACTTTTTCAAATCTAAGATTCTTTAATCACAATTTAAATATAGTATCTTTCAATTTAAATTAATAAAATTTAAGTAATTTTATCTTTCTATTCAAATTCAAATATTTTTAAATATCATATTTTTTCCAAAACTTTGTTACCCGTTTAATCTGATAGATATTTGTTTAAAAGATTGTTGAAATTACACACAAAATTTGGCAGTTTTTTCGTCCATCTTCTATTGCATTGGGAAAAAAATCTTTTACTATAATTACTGTAGCCTATAGATTCAGAAAAAAAAGAAGAAAAAAGTAACTACTATTTGGGTAAACACATAATTATATACATCATCTATCGCATTGGAACAAAAAAATCTTAACCTAATAATTACTGTACGCTTGGAAACGAAAGAAGAAGAAACAAAGTAACTATCTCGTAAAAAAAATTATATCTAATAAAAATTTATGTTAAAAGAAACGGGTTAGCGAATTTGGATTTAAAAAGTGAATGGGTTTATTCTTGAAATTAAATAATATATACGGTCAATCATAATAAGCCACGTGAAATAAAACACGGATCATATTTGATTAGGTATAAAATATGAGTTTGGTTAAATGAATTTGATGAGTTAAATAGGTCTATTATTTTTAAAAAAAAAAAGCTTTAATGACATGGCATGCCAACTAGGAGAGATGAGGGCTTTTGAGGTGTTTAATATATTTTCATGAAATTTATGATAGTTGAGTGACTTTGTTGTCCTAAAAGAAACAAAAATGATATTTGGAGGCAATTCCCCAAACTTGGATGATCATCTAGCGAATTAACTCTTCACCCCATGCTTTGGCCGCAAGAGTTTGTTCTCATGATGTGCACCTAACCATACATTACAAGCTATACTTTTATATTAACCAAAAAAAAGTATTTTCACGCGCTTCTTTTAGATGAGGTGGTTATCAATTCAATATATTATAGCCTGCTATGAAATGAAACATACATTTTTTCAAAATCTAGAAAGGTAGAAAAAGGTAAAATAAAGATCTTGATGGATGTTAAGCAAAGTAATGCTTGTCTTTATATGTCAAGCAAAGACTAATGTAGATAACATTTCTCAATAACTCATGTTTCATAGTTAGTTACAGAAGAAACAACAGAAATTGGAAAAGAACAACCAAACTAACATGTAAGTACCAAGTCAGTCAGCTTCAACATATAAACAAACTCTGCCAAGAGAGGGAAAAAACAGAAGATAATCCTAAGGGAGTAAAAAAGGAGCAATCTTGAAAAGGGAAAAACTCTTTGAGACACCTTCCTCTCAATATGCTCCTTTGCATGCTCTAATTCACCACAAACAAATAGTAACTGCAACGTTCGTTATAGTACACATCGAATTGTTTCAGGTAAAGTGCCAGATATCGGCACAGCAGAATTTTGGCAATCATTTATTAGAGCAGTCCTTCCACCGGATATATTCTGAAGCTGATTATTCAGACCGACTTCACTTGCACTCGCCAAGTGTAAAAGCTGAACAAGGGACGAAAAAATCTCGTGCCTTGTTACTAGCCTGTTTCCCTCAGCCTCAACAACAAAGTGCGCCCACATCTTTGTCTCACGAGACTCCATCACTCCCTTCAATATGTTCAAGCCAGAGCCTCGGATTATATCTACCATCTCCAGAAAGAAACCTTGTTCCTTGCAGAGTATCTGAGCAAAAGAGTACACATAGTACAAGGTTAATCATATGTTATATAAAGGTTCTACCAAGACTCGGCTAAATGACTAGGTAGGTAACAATTGAACAATTACTTACTTCTATAAGCATTTGACCAGGGGTACTAAGGTCCTCAACTATTAGTGGACAGACCATTGTTTGATCGCCAATTTCACATGCCCATGTAATTCCATTTCCATTAGACTTGGAGTTTAGCCGAATTTTGGAATCCTGTTAGTCAATAAACATGTTAATTAGCATGAGAAAAAGGCATGTCTATCTTTTAAACTGCTCAAAGATATCCAAATAAATCATAGTGATTGATTATTACCTTCAAACTTTCAGTCTTTTTGAGTCCTTCAGCATGTTTAGTGACACCTTGCAAGAAAAGCAAGTGCTTTACAGTTCTGTGTAATAAGCGATCAATGCTCATCTGTCAAAGAAACAACCGAAACATGAGTTCTTCTTCGTAGAATAATTAAGAACAGAAGCACTTTCAATGATCTTTTAATTTAGTCCTTTGTTATAGTTTGTCTGGCCAAGCTTTTGAAAAGTCAAAAGTCCTTATTTTTCTTCAAAAAATGCTTATTTTAGAAAGTTGAGGTGTTTGGCCAAGCTTTTAAGGAAAAAATTAAGTGTTTTTCAGAATCTAAAAATAGCGGGTTTTCCCGAGAAACACTTCCGGAACCTTAGCCAAGCATAAATTACTGTTTTAATATTGGCAAAAGTGTTTTTCAAATTGATTAGCGAAACACGAACTGCTACTCTCCAAAAGTACTTTTTCAAAAAGCACTTTTCAAAATAAACATATTTTAGAAGCTTGATCAAACAGGCTATTAGTCCCTTAAGCAAAACATAGAGAGTTTGGAGACAATACCTTCTCGCCATTAGGGATGAGCCCTCGCAACTCTGAAAGACGTTCATAGATCAGCTGTCGATCTTTAGGAATAGGCCTAGTCCCTAGTTTAGCCTTCTTCTTCCTGGTAAGCTTTGAGGATTTTTCATTGTCTTTGATGCTGCATCTGTCTCCAATTGATGTACTCGCATCCAATTTTGTGACGACCTCACTCTTGGCTTCGAGGTTGCTTGTCCTGTCTAGACTACATTCAGGCAGCACCAACTGTGTATTCTTATCAAAGCTAGAAAAACCAAGGGGCTTTGGCAGATAATTGCATCCTGAAGAACTTCCAATTCTTCTTCTCTTATTTGTTCCTGACAACTGATTGTCGGAAACAGATCCAGCAAATGAACAAGAGCGGCTAAAGGCGCCACCATCCAGAAACTGGTCTAATCCCAGCTTGGAAAATAAGCTGTTATCTGGCCTAGATCTGAGTTCACTAGCATTACTATAGGTCCATCCAAAGTTGGAAGAGCTTAATTTTTCAACAGTGCTGAAGGCATTTGTGATGGAACTTTGGATTGAAACAGAAGCATCGGTGTCTGGATTAAACCTAAGCTGCTCATTTAGACCAGCAGATGCTGAGATGATTCCCGTTGTATCGAATAGGTTATCATTGATAGTACTAACTGCTCCGTCATTCCTCTGGTTGACGGGACATTGAATTTTATATCCATTTAGAGGGTCAGCTGTACTGGTCATATCCTCATTAGCAAACACTCCAAATCCACCTAAGGAACCGAATGTTGTGCACTCATGAAAGCTTTGAGTTGCATCTGCACTATATTCAAAATGGTTTGGCCACGTGGGAAGGACTGAATCAAAATCTTGTATGCTCATATCTGATGGGAGATCTCCCCAGTTTGATGTCAGACAGGAATCCTGGAAGCCGGTAAAAAAACCAGCAGATGGGAACATTGGTTGCTGTAGTTGAGTATCAAATTGACTGCTCCAATTATTGAACTGGATTTCAGTCAAAGATGATGTAGCTGCATCAGAAGTAATAATCTGATTTTCCGCATTGCATGTTACCGATTGAATGAGATCTCCTATAAAACAGGATTCCTTCAGAAAGTTTTCGTTGTTTGCAGTTGGAAAAACATTGGAATTCACAAAATGCAGATTCTCGCAGATTGATGAAGGCGGTGATCCTCCTATCCTCTGGAAAAGTTTTCTTGCTTGATCCACAAAACACGTCCTCTCTGGAAGCTGCAGAAAACATAGATAATTAAGTAGACATATAAGTTGGGACGGACAAACTCTGTAGCTAAACAGCAAAATCCATTCTAATCCTAATTATCAGAAAATTTTGTTAGCTACGAGCTATTTAGTTTATAAGCAATCAAAGTCTGATGATTTGATCTACAGCCACACGAATGAACAAGATTAGGAACCATTCAAGTTAAGAAAATATTAAGTTAAGGTTCCAAAATTTGATTAAATTAGCATAGATCAGTGACCATGCCCCTAATGACTACCTTCTTCCGCTAATAATAGAAGTTAATGCTGCAATAATATATTGTAGTGTTCTAATTCCTTTCCCTTCACAATGACTAACAAATTATTGAAAGAATGTCCCAAACGCGTCCCAACAAGTTGATTGTGTAATATACTCGGGTTATCGAATATAGACATTACTACTAACCTTATTAGTAGAACCAAATTGCAGAACACTAAGTGGTTCAACTGAGATTACAGCAATTGTCTGCAAAATAACAAGAAAATCATTTGTTATTAGAGTGAAACCAACATAGGTGCTACAATTGAAATAGGCCAAACTAAAAAATAAAAATAAAAAGTACCTTGATCCCAGTAGAATATTGTTGCTCAAACTCATTATCATCCTACAAAATTAGTAAAAAATCTCATTAATCCACAACTTTCCTAAAGAGAAAGTTCAAACAAGTCTGATTTGGAAAGCAAGAAAACAAATTACTACCAAGAATAAGTTGGAATTATTAGATGATCCAATAGGAATCTGTTTTTCATTATTAGCATCTGAAAACATCCATTTGTGCTTCTTAGTAAATGCTGCTTGGCCAATTATCCTGTAAAATATCATATTATCAACATTATGATTATAAAAAAAATTGTTAAATTAATTTTTTGTTAAGAAGGATTTAATATTGCAGCATACCCTCCACCAAGAATATGGACTTGCAGAAGCATTTCATCAATCACAAATCCCATTTGGTCCTCATAGTATGCATCTTGTAATGTTAATAATCTGTCATGCAGAAGATTTCAGTAAAAAAAATCAAAATGAAAGTTTTTTTTCTCTTATAAGTAATATTTTTAAGATTATCAAATAGAAATAAAAATAGCAACCATATTCATGAGAAGTCACAATACACCAATTATGTGACAAAAAGCATATTCTCTTTGCCTTCAAGACTTTTTTTCCCCTTCAATTTAACAGTCACAAAAGTTAGCTTTCCTCTAAAAAAAAAAGCTAATGCAATAATTTCATCAAATATGTTACTTAAAAATTTACAGAACCAATTTTAATTTGGCATAAGAGGCTGAACTAGAGATAATATCTTTTTCTTAACAAATGAACAAGGACAAGAAAAAAAATATGGCCAAAAAGGGGATCAAAGAATTATTCTGATCCAAGATAATCAAGTCATTTTCTATTTGGAAAAAACAGTGCCTAGGAATATAAAAACAGGATATTAAGCTCCCATTTTTACATATAAAAAAATTAACTTTTTTTCAAAAAAAAAAATCATTAAGCGTTTGGTTATATATTGGACTGGTTTCTTGTAACAATTTTGAAGATCGAGTTTCAAGTTTGAAAAAGTGTTTTTGATCAGTTTTGCAAGTGCAACAAAAAAAAATTCATTCCCAATATTTTAACTTTTTTACAAGTTAAATACATGTCCGAACATAATTCAATTTGCAAATAATCTTTTTAAATATTTTTTCAAATATCATATTTTTTATGTGTAAATGTCTACTAAATAGTACCATATTGTAGCATTTGTAAAACATATTGAATCCGAAACCATAGAGAAACATAAAAGTTCCAAGTCACAAACAAGGCATGAAAATAAAAATTTGCACAAAAAAGATATAAACTACCCCTTTGAAAGAAAAGAACTTTTAAGTCCTTTAGAGGTAAAAGAGTGAGGAAAAAAGGACCTTCATTACAATATTTTTAAAACTACTTTAGAAAGAAAAAAACCAAAAAGAAGTAAACAACAATAGCATTTCGTGAAATCTCATAAAATAGGGTCGGAAGAGTATACGAGGTAGAAAGGATATTTCCGTAGCTAGTCAAAAAAATGTTGAGGAAAAAAAAGACTTACAAAGAATTTCTCTGATCAAATCCCCAGAGAACTCCATAAGACCATCCATAACTTCGACAAAGGCTCTTAAGTGTCTCTTTTGCCACAGTATCACACTTCCCTTCACACATTTCACTTAAAAAAAATAACCAATAATGCAACTTTGCAATAAACAAATCTTGGGTTTTATTTCCCACTGTTTAAACAACTAAGATCAAACTGATAATAATAATAATAGTACCACTTCAAAAAAAAATGTTTTCAGCTTGGAGAAGAGTTTTGGTGGGACTTATATGAGATAGAAGATAGTTGGGGTGTTGTTATATATTGTTTAAAGATAACTAAAAATGGAGATTGGAGAGATGACAGAGAGGTGAGGTGGTTTGGGGGGGGGGGGGGGGAAAGAGGGGACTAGTATTGACTCTTGTCTATGCAAAAGAGTAAATATAAAGACCAAATTAGAAACTATTTGGAGATATAAAGAAACAGAGATTTTCCTCCATAATGCTAAGCATTTACTATGCTTTTTTATTCTTGTCTTTTCAATTATATGAAGATTTTTGTTTTTTTTCTTTTTTTTTTCTTTTTCTTTTTATAGCAAGATCGAAAAAGGTCTATCTACTTCTATGAGACAGATGTAAAATTTACGTACACACCTCTCTAACTGAATTATAATGAGTATGTTATTGTTATTGTTGTTGTATAACAAAGTCGGAAAAGAGTCAAAAATGTCCCTAGTATATTGAAAATAACTTAAATTTGTCTTTTTTCTTTCTATAGGATCTCAGTTGTACTTAACATGAATGTTCGAGTCAAAATATTCATCCATCACCCGTTGGATCCCAATTTCTCTTCATGCTAAATTTTGAATTAAAAATAACTATTTTTAACAGAATTATGAAATGACACATGTTAGGCTGAATTACGAAATGACACATGTTAGGCTTTCAAAATTCTCCTCTGTGACAATATTTCAGTGTTACATGGGAAGCAATAGAAGCTTACTTGTACCAGGTCTAAGTAATTTAAGTTGGAAAAAAAATTGCATATGAAATTAAGTTGAAAAAAGTATTTGAATAATTGTGTTTAGACATGAAAATAGAGTTTGAAGTTTGTGAATGATATTCGCACCATTGTCAGTTTGATACATTTATACATTTGCAAATTAGGAGTTTTTTTAATTTTCATTCATAAAACTTCATTTAAATGGTGCAAATGCAGAAATGTATTTAATGGTAGATTCTTTAGTTAAGTGTAAATCATAAATTACATTAATATGCTTATCTTCTAAAACCGAAATAAAATCATCTTGGTAATTTGTCAAACATAAAGGCACTGATTCCTTGAATCCATAGAAAATAAATGTTGATCTTAATTATAATTTTTGTTAGGGCTGAAAATTATTATCTCCTCCAACTTTGCTTTAGAAATTATAGTACGGTAAGATTGTATTAATCTCCCTTGGAGTCTTTTTCATTAATACAAATATATATAGTGTTTACAATATGGAATCCTAATACAATAAGGATTCTATATTTATCATAATTATACAATACTAAATATGACTAAATATTTTATATTATACACGTTAATACGTACATTTCTTCAACTTTGCACAATTGACATTTTTCTATTGAAGTGCAGTTATTATTTCGTGGATGGATCAGAAAAAACATATATCATGTACTGATTATTTCGTTGTGTACATTATGGTACAATTAAATTGTTTAAAACTTTCCTAGATCAGGTGCATGTATGAACTATGAACAAATCGTATCAATTTACCATGTTAAATACGAATAAATATTAATTAATTATAATTAGATGATAAATCTTATAAAATACATTTCTAATTTTCCCTTTAACATATTTCACAGGCTACTTAAGTAAAATAACAAAAACAAATTATAGCCAATTATGCAATGAATGTTAAAGTAGCTAGGTCATACAAAGTTTTGACTCTTATCATCTGAATGATGTATGTAGTGGTGTTTTTAGTCAACTAAAGAAATGTACACATAATCATTTTCCTAGTTGATCAAGAGCTTTTTCAAAAACTCTATGGTCTATATATACTCTATTGTTATAATTATTCCTCTTAGACATCCTCCTTGAACCCGTTTGACTTAGAAGTAATTGATTTACCTAAGTGTTAAAAAGATATTTTTTGATATTAAAACAGATAATAATTAGTTGATGTTTTTGATAAAAGGGTACTGATATAACTTTAAAAGTATATGTATAAGAAGAATAACAAATGACGAATTGAGGAATGGTGAGGGAGTTTGGAATTCTATTTAATAAAAATATTTGAAACTTAGAAAAATTATAAGGAAAAAGATAATAAAATACTTCATGAAATAAAATAAACTTATAAGCTGAAAAATTATAGGAATAATCGACTTATAACTTTTGATTGATTTTAATTTATAAGTATCTAAAATGTTCATCAAACGCATAAAAAAATTCAACTTAGAAGCTCAGTAAAACACCTTCATTATCCTTTCTTATCAAGTTACTGATCATTTGAAAATACTGAATAGATCCAATGCATATAATTACTACTTGAAATAAAAAATATCAGTATAATTACTGATCATCTTCGGAAGCGATGGCATTTTTTGCAGGGTGGATGTAGCCTTTCGGCTGTAAGTTCATCTGAATTTATAATTTTTGATACGAAATATAAATATATTTATAAAAATTTATTAGAATAATATCTCTACCTACAAGATAAAGGTAAGGTCTGCATACACTCTATTATTTCCAGACCCTATTTATGAAATTATATTGAATATGTTGTCGTTGTTGTTGTTATTATTGTATTAATTAAAATAATACTAAATTTAAACCCATAATTTTAATAATATAATAAATTTAATACTGAAAATCTCAAAGAGTGGAACTCGTTACATTTAAATTATGACGAGATTCTGTAGAGAGGGAGGGGGTGTAGGGATGCAAGTTCTGAAAGAGGCTTCTGCCATTGTCTCCCCTCAATAATTCCCTCCCATCCATCCTCGTTTCTTGAGCTCAAGGACCTGCAAACACTACTGTATGTGATGAATTTGAGATTTCTTTACTTTTATTCAAAATGAAATTAGATTTCTTTATTATTACTTCATCCGTTTCAATTTATATGATATAATTTGACTGGGCATAGAGTTTAAGAAATAAAGGAAGACTTCTGAATCGTTGGTTTAAAATAAGTTAAAGATATTTGTGTGGTTATAGATCATTCCGTTAAGCATAAAATGTAAAGTTTAAAATTAAATTATTATCAAATAAGGAAATATATCATTCTTTTTGGGATTGACTAAAAAGAAATTGTGATATATAAATTGAGACGGAAGGAGTATAAGATTACCACGCGAAAAATCGAATCTCACCGATAAAATGAACATTCAATTGGACTACTAAAACCTCCTATTCAAAAGTTTTGGATTTTGTTTGCGAATGAAATTCTTTTCACTAGTGGGAATTGAAGTGTGTTAATTTCCTTGATAAATTTAATGGCTCGATAGAGTTTTACAAACTCAGCTTGTTTGGATGATTGTTACCCCTTATATTGTGTAATGTTAGTTTAAAAATGATATTCATTTTATTACGTGTTATTATGTAATTTTATATAACGATTGATTAATTGGTACTAGTGTAATCGTTACGTCTATTTTCTTTTTCATCATGTCCTTACCAGATTCATAATCCTATTTTTCTCCCTACCATACTATTCTATTAGACATCTCCACCTCAAAATTTTGGTTCATTTAACTCTACCTTTTTCTTGGATTAATTTAATATTTCTTTATTATCATTTCAGCCTTTTGTCTTGAATAACATATGAATTATGATTAACCAACATTCGAAATATATGTTTCATTTAGAATGAAGACAATATCCTAGCTCATCAAGGGAACAAAAGAAACAACAGTTACACAAAAGAAACAACATGTCGCGTAATAGCTAGTATTGATTCTTTTTATTTTATTTTATTTTATTGCAAAAATCAGGAAAGTCACTGACACTGAAAACAAACCATTTTGGAAGTAGCAACAAGATGATGAATTGATGATAACCTGTTTTTACTCTTTTACCTCAGTAAAAAGTAGTGCCGCAGTCAAAAACCTAATGAATTAAACCACAAAACTTACTTTTGTCTTTGTCTAATTACAATTTGAGTACTCCATCATTCTATTGTATATAGTCATTTTACTTTTTGGATATGTTGTCAACCCTTTTCTGCTCTTCTTTTCTTTGCATAATACTAAGGCTGGCCAGTGGGCCGGGACGACCCGATCCCGCCCCGGTCCCGCCCCGACCCCGCTCTAAAAAAAAAAAAAATTTAACGGGGGCGGGACTCGAACTCGGGACGGGACGATGTCTCGTCCCGCCGGACCCGAGCCCGCCCCGGGCCGCCGGACCCGAGCTCTGCCCCGAGCCCGTCCCGACCCCGACCCCGACCCCGACCCTTAAACCCCTTTGCAAAAATGGCCGTTGCACCAACGACCATTTTAGATTATGGCCGTTGGCCAACGGCCATTTTAGGCCCCCCCCCCCCTAACCCCCCTACCCCTTAATATTTATTTTTAACCCATAAGTTATTATATTTACACTTTAACCCAATTTTTCAACTATAAATAACTCATTTTCTCTTCATCTTTCTCACAAATCTTCCTACAATCTCTCTAATTTCTCAATATATCTCTCTACATTGTTTGCTAAATATTCAATTTTATTAATTCATTTGGGAATTGGGAGTGAAGTTGGCAACTAGCTTGAGGATCTTCCATCGAACAAAGTTTCAATTTTCAACCTCTCGATTACACGTCGACGTTACGTCGGCGTTTGGTACATTCGTTCCTTCATTAAATTATTATTGTCTGTTTATTTTATTTAGCGCACTTAATTTTATTGTCTTTAATTATTTATTATCATAATTAAAATGGAAGGATTAAAAGGTATGTTTAAGGGTAAGGGTAAGGGTGCTTCTTCTAGTAGAGGCAACCAGGGGCAAGGGTACTTCTTCTAGTCATCTTATTCCTACACGGGATGATTTTGTTGATACTCAACATTTTCCTACAATACCATTAGATTTAGACGAGGAGTTATTTTCTGGAACTCAAGAAGACTTTAATTTAGACGATGATCTAGACGATACACCCACTAATATTGATGACAACACGCCCACTAGTGCACCTTCAACCGAAATACCTCCTATTCCCCCTAGTATGAGACGAGGTCCGAAAAAACGACCATTAAAATCGATGCATGGACATTTTTTGATAGGGACGTAGAGAATCAAGTAGCCATATGTAAAATTTGTAAAAATGTTTTAAAATTTAAAACTGGAAAAGGTCACGGTGGGACGGGGGTTTAATTAGACACGTAGTAAGTGCTCATCCAGCTAGGTATGCCCAATACCAGGCTTCAAAACCGGGTGCGCAAACGGCCGCTCCATCGGGACAAGGTTCACATACGATACATCGTCCCGGACCAAGTACGGTCAAATTAACCCTATGACGGGGGGGAATTGTAGGCTCTAAATACAACAAACATAGAGATAGGGAAGCAATATCAAAATTAGTTGCTTTGTGGAGGGTTTGCCTTTTTCATTTCCTTCATCTCCCGGTTTTATTCATTACATTAGAGATATATATAATCCTGCTTTTAACGGTTTTCCTAGGTCAACCGTTAAGAGAGATGTATTTAAATTTGCGCATGAATATCAACAATATTTACGTTTTTCATTATATCATTTTAATGGCAAAGTATCTATCACGTCGATATAGGTCGTAGTACTAACGGCCATGATTATTTAACTCAGTAACTTGTCATTGGATAGATTATAAATGGTCTATGCAAAAACGTATTTTAGCGTATAGATATATAGATGATAGGCACACGGTACTTTTATTGCGAGAAAATATTTATCAAGTGTGCGATTATTACGGAATTACCGATAAAATTATGACTATTACATTAGATAACGCTTCTAATAACAATTACGCAATTACAATGTTAAAAAATAGTTTAGCTCCATCTTTTCCGGACCATTTTCATATAAAATGCGCGTGCCATATATATAACTTAATTGTAAAGGATGGTCTATCACTTTTTGAAGACATTCTTAGTAAAATACAATTTGTTATAAACTTTATTTTTAAAAGTAATAAAGTACAACGTAGAAAAGAATATAAAAAAATTTGTCATGATTGTGGACTACCTTTTAGAAAAATTCCACAAGAAGTATCCACTAGGTGGAATTCTTTATACGAGCAACTACTTGTTGCTTATGACTATAAATTACCTATAACTTTATTTTTTAACTCTCATAATAAAAAGCCAAATGATATGATTTTAGATAGTGATTGGGAAAAAATTTCCGAACTTATTGTATTTTTAGAGAAATTTTTTCAAGCAACAAAAGAATTTTCCGGTATATATTATCCTACTATTTCAACTATGTTATTTTATATAACTCTAATATTTTTATTACTTAGTGAATATATGGAAAAACCAGATTATAAGGCAGCTATTAAAAAAATGTTTGTCAAAATAAAAAAATATTTTATTCCTATTCCTTCTATTTATATTATTGGTTCTATATTAAATCCTACTATTAAAATAGACGGTACTAAATCACTAATTGAAACTATTTACGATTGTATAGAAGTACTACCACCTCCAAGTCCCAAAAATCTAAATCACCCACCACCTATTGAACAAACTAAAGAAGAAGTGTTGAATAGCGTAGAACACCACTGCAAAAATATATATAGATTTTATCAACAAGAAAATGCTAGTAACGTACCGGCTACCATACCATCTTCTTCATCTTCAACACAACCTCACAAAAGACATCTTTGTTTCTGCGCTAGTATTGAAAGCCTCGAAATAGAATGTGCGGCCGTACCTCTACTAACCAAATTAGCGAGTTGGATATTTTTGTTTTGCGGGGTTCTGTACCGTATCAAGAAGTTATCAATGAAGATGGACAAGAAGACTTGCTTTGAAATACTTGGAGGGGAATGAGAAGACCTTTCCGACACTTTCATTGATGGCTCGAGATGTTTTGAACATTCAAGCGTCATCAACTGCGTCGGAAAGCGCTTTTTCTCGCGAGCAGATATCAAATAGGAGACCACGACACTCATTGGCGGAGACGGCTTGGAAATTGCGGTATTATTCGAGAGATTGGATACGAGCGGAGCGGAGAAAGGTGCGGTCAACCGGAGATCAACGAAGAAGATGATGAAAACTACAACGAAATCTTAACCGAAGGTAGTGGAAGCGACGTGGATCAATTTGACCAACAAATACCTATTCCAACCGAAGAACCACATGAAATCATCAAGCAATTAGAACAGATTTTTTTGAAAATGTAATTTTTTTAATTGCAATTTTATTATGTAATTTGCAACTTTTGGACAACACCATAAAGTTGCAATTTAGATTTTAGACAATTGTATTTGTATTACAAAAAAATCATATGTCTATTAAATAATATAAGAGGCACAAAAACAAATTTCTTGGGATGTTTTTATTACACTATCTTGTTTTGTTTATTGAGTTTTTTTTATACATATGTTATTTAAAAAAAAAAAAAAAAGGAAAACCCGACCCCGCCCCGCCCCGACCCGAGCCCGAGGCAAGCCCGCCCCGCCCCCGATACCGACGGGATCGGGATCGGGACGGGGCCGGAGCAGTCCCGCCCGGACCCGACCCCGCTAGGCCCGCTAGTCCCGATCCCGACCCCCGGATCGTCCCGCCCCGACCCCGACCCCGCCGGACCCGGCCCGCCAGACCCGAGCCCGGCCCACTGGCCACCACTACATAATACTATTAGCAAGCCAAGTATCATAAAAAGTTGTGATGGGCTGATAATCGGGCAGAATTCAAGATTTGAAATTTTGTATTTTGCATTCTAGTCATTTGGAGTTATTGGGTTCTAGATTTGTAATTTATTCATATTAAGTAGATTTTAAAGATAAATATAGGGTTTATGTCAAAGCTATTCGGTTGAACCCGTTCTCTAAACGATATACATTCGCTTCTAATGATAAGCAGAAGCGGAACCAGAATTTTCACTAAAGAGATTTAAACTATAAAGAAGTAAACATATAGAGAAGTCAAGGGGATTCAACACATACTAATTATACATAAAAAAGGTAATTATGACCTTGTATGTTTAGTGTAATTTTTCAAAGAATGAGATTCAGATGATCCCCTTGCGGTATCCTAGCTACGCCCATGTGGCAAGTAGTACCCGTCTTCAACTCTTCTTTCTTTACTTCTTTTCACATCGGGGCTGATAATTGGATAGAATCTCCTTAAATAAAGAAAGGGGGCTTTCATCCTTAATCAAAGGTTCTAGGTTTGAAGAATGGAATCATCTTTAATAGGAAACATTTTAATTTTTAAAATGAACGGTTTCAAAATAAATACAGTACACGGAAGGAGGAAAAAAGAAGAAGAGACCAAGTTGTACTTTCCATACAAGTTTACATCAACCACTATTGCCACTTTTTTCAAGTTAAGGAAAATCCATCCATCAAGGAAAAAAGAGAGGAATAGGGAATGGAAAGTTTGTATTATAGGGTATCCAATGTTCACAATATCTAATAAAGGGAACATGTATTATATTTGTCATGATACAAATGGAAGACTCCAGTGCACAACTTAAAAAGGGACTGTATATTGGTCCCCAACGCAACATATATCTTGATCTATATAGTTTGAGAATCTTGACTTAGCCACTCTGGTACTTACCCAAGATATACTCTTCATTAAGTATTTAATTAAGTAACACTTTAAGCACATCCAAATCTAGTTGATCTGCATTTTGTAAACCTAACTCAGCTTTTCAATTATCTTCTTGGCTAATGGTATCTTTTTGTGATTTGTTTTGTCAAGCCTCAACAAATTAAATCCACCGAGAAAGGAACCCGCTATATATTTAATACTTTTGCTTTACAATTTTACATTAGTGATACATTTTATCCTAAATGGTCCGATCGATGGGTTTTATTTTATTTATTCTTTTTTTATATAAAAGATATATTACACGGTGGAAAGGAGGAGAGAGTGAAAATCGAATTCTCACACTTATTAGGTAAAAGACTCTCCCATCAATATCATTATATATAACAGTATATGTTTTTATGCTAACTAAATATCCTCATCGTGAGATTAATAGTGATTCTCACTTGGTTTCTACACAACTTAAACCTCTAGTATCGGACTAGGAATATTGTTAAAATCAAGCGCTTACAATCATATTAAAAAATATAGTTGATATATAGTAGGTTTCTTAACCAAACCTTAACATGAAGCAAGCACCGTGCATGTTCGACCAATTCAGACCAGGGTCATCCCCGACCTATCATCTGGGCCATCCCTGACCCATCATATAGGTCTCTCCATATGCAGGATGTTGGTGTTACCCAAAGTATAAATGTTGGTGTGATTAAATAGTCTTTTGATAGCAACAATAGTTAGTCCATCTACAACTCCTATATTGAAGAATCATCAAAATGATATTAAGAAGATTAATTTGATCAATGAAAGGGTGTAAGACACTTCCAAAATTTCTTGTTTACCTCTCACTCTACAATGGCAATGATAAGTTACCCTAACTAGCAGCCTCACCAAATATTTAGAGGGTAGTTGCCTAAACAAGAGAATCAAAATAAGACCCACAAATTAAAAAGTTGGCTTCCATTTACACTATCTTTTAGATCTTTACTCTTTAGCAAAATTTATTGATGACATCAACACTCTTCATCTTTAGGTAACAAAGCTTATGATTCTATGTCTGCTTCAAACACCACATGCTTTATCATCACCGTTGACACCTAAGTCAACTGCACCAAAAAAGTTCTCTATGCTCCTTTGTCTTTTCTAATTCCATCATATGTAATTCAAATTAAGGCAAAATAATAAACAGCTTTTTAATAAAACATCTCCCTTTCTTTTCACCCACTTTTACAAAAATTTAAGTTATATATACTAACAATCTAAATTTATATTCACTATCAGTACAATTTAATCGGTTATAACGAATTGTTTTTATGTTTTACAAAATTAATTGATGATGTAAAGTTATATGTTATTATAGGTCAACTTAACTTTATAAACGTTGATATTCTCAACTAACATTGTCAGTACACATGCAGCAGCGGCGTAGCTACATAGCCCCAAGGTTGGTTAGGTGAACACTGATCATCAGAAAATTATGTAATACGGGTTATATAGGTCAAAATTATTTTTTATAAATAAATAAATATATATATATTAAATTTTGAGTACCTTAGCAAAATTCCTGACTTTGATACCATTAATACTCAACGGCTTGGCTACATAAATTGAAGGGTGGTTAAGTGAACACTATTCATCGGAAATTTATAATGTGTATATAGAAAACATTACTGTTATATATGTTGGAAATTTACTAATGTGGAACTAAGTTTATCCCATTATTTATGACTCAAATAATTGGGGCCCCGCACGTCGGAAACGTCGTTTCCACACACGTGCACTCGTAGTGCCAAAAGAGATATTGATATGTAAGTAAATGTTTGAGACATAGAATAATGGACGGTTATTGGCTAAATAACAAGTGTTCCACGTCGGTAAACGAAGGAAGGATTAGGCAAAGTGTAAGATGGTACGGGTCGGGAAGGGCCGCGGCACCGAAAGGGCCACGACACCACCCGGACGGAGCCGAGGCGCCGGGGCGCCGAGATACCTCCGGCCAACGCCGCGGCGCAGGCCAGGCAGTGGCGTCTCTGGAGCTGAGGCGCCGCGGCGCCAGTGTGGCAGAGCCGCGGTAGTAAGTGCGACGGAAGTCCAAAAGTTTGGCTGATTATGGAGAGGTTTTGGTGCATTAAAATGGCAGTTTTTCCTCCATAAATCAGCCATTATTTGGCTGCATTAAGTGGTGAATTAAAGGGCCATTACATGGCATTTAATGGTCATTACATGGGCACTTGAAGAGGCCATTCTTACACTACTATAAATTGAGGCCTTTGGCTAAATTCTACACACATTTTTCAAGAACAACAATTCTGAAATTCTTGTTGCAAATCCTCTCCTCTTAGCAATCTTTTGTTATTTGTTTTCTTCGCTAGAATCACTTGTGTTTGCTTTGCACAAATAATAGTTTGTTGTTTTATCTTGGGAGACTATTGTCCGCTAACGTAAAAGCATATATACGGGGCAATCTTGTCTTAAAGACAGAGTGACATCACTCGACTCAGCACAGTTGTAACACTTCCAGATTTAGTATGTCTTGATTTCAGGTTATCAAGATTCAAAGAGCTTTCTGCAAATTGGTATAAAGATTCAAGAACTCAAAAAGCTTGTTGTTGTCACAATTCTTATTTACTACAAGCTTGTTGCTAATGTAATCTTTATGGTTTATCCTTTCGAAACACTTGTAATAGTTATTTACTATTTCGGTCCTGCTTTGTTTCCAATAATATATACATGTCAAAATCACTTTTTAGATATATATTAAATCTTAAACAATCTTAATGAAATTTTAGCATCTCAATTATTAAAATACATATAAAATAAATTATTTTTACAAATATATTGAAAGATAAGATTCGAAAGATATGAAATAAGATACAGATGTCCCAGATTTTGGTTAAACAAAGACATAATTATATTTGAAAATTTCATGAAGATTCATCTTTTTAGTGTTTAGGAAGCATAGGACCCAAAAGGAGTCTTTTCTGTTATACTAAGTTACTAACTGTTAACCAGAATGATCATCTCATGTTTTTTAGTTGTACTTTACAGCTTAAAATGACACTAAGATTTTGGAATATAGTATATTTTTGCTTTTGCATGTTTTAGCATGGATCTAATAAAGTTGATTTAATTTTGACTTTTAATGAAAGATGCATCGGGAACCATTTCAACCATCATTGATCATTCAAAGTTGTGAGAATGTAATGTTCTCCTGAGATGTTTTTTCATTAATATAAATATATATAGTGTATAATGTGTAGAACTCTAGTATAATAATAATTATCTACTTACCATAATTCAATATCACTAAATATTTACACAATATATGAGATATATTATAATTATGGTGGTGGGATTGAATTGGCATTCTAATTGATCATGTACACGTTAATACACCCCCTCAGTCGGAGCGGGAGGAGGCCGGACGATGAGACTGGATCTGAAGTCGAGAAATAGTTGTCTAGGAAGGTCTTTCGTGAAGATATCCGCGTCCTGATATGAGGAAGGCACATGCAACACCTTGACAAGACCGAGTGCAACCTTCTCACGAACAAAGTGAATATTCATCTCAATGTACTTGGTTAGCTGATGTTGAACCAGATTATGAGATAAATATATGGCGGAGATGTTATCAAAATAAACCACAGACGCCTTACGCAAAGGACACTGAAGCTCCAAAAGAAGGTTTCGGAGCCAACAGATCTCAGAAACAACATTTGCAACTCCTCGATACTCTACTTCTTCACTCGAACCATAATTCTATATCACTAAATATTTACACAATATATGAGATATATTCTAATTATTGTGATGGATTGAATTGGGATTCTAATTGATCATGTACACGTTAATAAAAGCAAATGTGATGAGAAATAACTTTGTTAGACCACCAAGGTAAATTAAATTAGTTATAACAAGTTAGATACCATTTTCATCAGATTATTAACCAATTAATGTTTTATCACATCACCTCATATATACATGATCGGTGTAAATACGTTTGCACCGTCAATGCATGCATAGATCGTCTAAAATTTAAATAGAGTACAAGTTGCAGGTACCGTCTTTTAAATGAAGTGAATAATCATAGGTAGACCGAGGATTTCAAGTTTTAGGAATTCTTACCGCGACAATGAGTTAATACACAATAATAATTGTATTCATAATCAAATATTTATAAACGTTTTGCGAATTTCTTAATTAATACATATACATGATTTGAACAAAAGCAATTGAATAATCTTAAAAGTGTAAATCAACCTATGTTTGATTCAAATATTATTATGCTTTCTGTATATATTTATTTTCAAAGTGACTCAACCTATGTTTGATTTAACTCTAAACGTTGATCAAATTATTAATTCTAGATAAAAGTGGCAAATAAATTAGCTAGGAAGCTAAATGGAAGAAATTTGTAAGGACAAGGAGTGAGGTTGAAGATTTCTAAAGAAACAAAATAGCGTATTGACACATCCCTCTCAATGAACTTCACAAAATCTTAGTAGACTATGTGTTAAACCTAGGATACGGACCATTATAATATATGGTCCATTGTATTTGTCTTTCCTTTTATTTTACGGCAATTATTAAAAATCTTACTGTACCAAAGGTCATTGACATCTTTTTATTAAGTATCTGCATTGAAACCTCAATTTATTTATATTCGCACTGCATCAGGCTTGTTAAATGATGAAACACTGTTATCAAAAAAAATTTCATACATAGAGCTTGAACATGAAACCTTTAATTAACGAATGAAAAAATTTATCCATCCACCACAATATTTCTCGGTGACTTTTCTGAATCTCGATTTCAAAGGATAATTATGGACAATTAATTAAACTATAGTACTAGTAGTTCCATTCGTTCCTTCTCTTGCAATTAAAATAGTAAGTAGTTGGTCCTCCGGGGCATAGTCCAGTGGCAAAGCCTGGGCGCTATAAGGCGCTCTGGCATGGACAGCGTGGGTTCGATTCCCCGCAAGCACGAGGGATACCTGTTTGTTGGGGAATTTGACCTTGTCTCATTGTTCAGTTGTACGCTCCCAGAAACTGGCCACCGGAGCACATCCCGCGATTTACCTGGTGATAGTTGCTGAAGGACCGGTGCTATTACCTCCAGGACGTCTGGGTAATACCAGAGTGAAGTAGTCGGTAGGCGCAAGCACAAAAACTGGATCATCAAAAAAAAAAAAAAAAAAAAAAAAAAAAAAAAAATAGTAAGTAGTTCTATTTCTAGTGATGAATATAGCAACTTGATAGTGTGGTGCTCGTGTACATACTACAAAAAGAAAAATGGATCGGCTAATTTATCACTAAAAACCCAATCACTAAATAATCTTTTAATTTTTTTTGTTTATCGAAAAAATTTGTCTGACGCTAATTTTATTTAATAGTGCTATTGCGTCCCTTAAACCATAATATACCGTAAATTATTTGTGGTGTCAAATAACTCTCATGGCCTAACCAAATGAGATACTTTTTGCAAAGTTCTTTATCAATAAGAATGCAGTTTGAGTTTTGCTTCATTGAGGAGACAACACTATAACAAAATCAGATATTATTTACTTCTTCCATCAATTGATAATACTAGCTAGTTATAGTTTGTTTATTTTACACACTTTTTTCTTGGTGAAAAACACGGATAATATTAATATTAAAATCGCAAATCATATTAGGCAGCTCGAGCTAGATAATTTCTTTTGACATTTCTAACAAAATAATTCCCCTCTTTATCATAATTAACGAGGGGTAATATGATATATATTTTTTACTATTTTTATAAATAATTCGAATTTAAAAAAGTGATGAGTTAGCAATAGCCATAAATGGTGGATCCGTACTGCTTTTTTAAATGTGTGAAACAAAAGCTGCCATGAGTTCTTGACTTTGGTTGACATTTGAAAGAAAAATTAAAAAAATTGAAGGCGAAAAAAGATTGGGCCATAGTTTACAAAAAAAGCCTAATAATCCTTCTTCAAGTTTTTGTTTCATGATTGCACTTTATGTATGGGGAAACTCCCCTAGGTATAGGTATAAGTGCACCATCAAAGTTAATTAAGGTGTATACTCTATGTATAAGAAACTTTTACCCCAAATAATGTTTACTAATAAATCATCGATTATGTTGTATGTGGTGGAGTGTTGGCTAGTAAAGAACTCCCATGTTCATAAGAGAGGGTGGCGGAAATGAGGATATTGCGGTAGATGTGTGGGCACAAGGAGAGATAGGATTAGGAATGAAGTTATTCGGGACAAGGTGGGAGTAGCCTCGGTGGAGGACAAGATGAGGGAAACGAGACTGAGATGATTCGGACATATGCAGAGGAGAAGCGTGGATGCCCTAGTGCGGAGGTATGAGAGATTTGCTATGGATGGTTTCAGGAGGGGTAGGAGTAGACCGAAGAAGTATCGGGGACATGTGATTAGACAGGACATGGTGCAGTTTCAGCTCATCGAGGACATGACCTCAGATATGAGGTTATGGAGGACACATATCAAGGTAGAAGGCTAGTAGGTGGTTGTGCGTGTCACGTTTCGCATTACTCTTGTAGTTTCTTATCCTTTGATTCCTATTATTATTTGTTGTGTCTTGTAATTTGATTGGCATATGATTTTGTGGTAGTTACATTATTGTTTTCTTTTCCTGTCATTCTTTATTTAGCATATTCTCATGGCTTCGTTCCTGCTAATTATTTCTTTTTCTTCATTGCTATGGTTTACTTTTCTTTTAGTCGAGGGTCTATCGGAAACAACATCTCTACCTCCATAGTAGGGGTAGAATCTGCGTAAACTCTAACTTCTTCTGACCTCACCTTGTGGAACTACACGGGATATGTTGTTGTAATATTTACGAATAAATCTAGCTCTTTAAAATGTGAAATTTGCATATAATCTTAAAAATAAGATAAATTACATGTTTACATATGAAAGTAATATGATGGTATAAAATTTTTTATTAACACCTGATGGTGTATGTAACTTAATCTCGAGCTTCCTACATTTAATTATCCTATATTTTCAGTAGCAGCTAAACTTTGAATCATTTAACATCAAAAGATTGTGATAGAATATATTAGGGTTGGCCAGTGGGCCGGGACGGCCCGACCCCGTCCCGAGCCCGCCCCGGTCCCGCTATAAAAAAAAAAAAAAGGGCGGGACTCGAACTCGGGACGGGACGATGTCTCGTCCCGCCAGACCCGAGCCCGCCCCAGGCCCGCTAGACCTGACCCCGTCCCGAGCCCGACCCCGCCCTTTTCCCCCCTTTGCAAATATGACCGTTGCACCAACGACCATTTTAGATTATGGCCGTTGGCCAACAACCATTTTAGGCCCCCCCCCCTCCCCCAACCCCCCCTACCCCTTAATATTTATTTTTAACCCGTAAGTTATTATATTTACACTTTAACCCAATTTTCCAACTATAAATAACTCATTTTCTCTTCATCTTTCTCACAAATCTTCCTACAATCTCTCTAATTTCTCAATATATCTCTCTACAAGTCTACATTGTTTGCTAAATATTCAATTTTATTTATTTATTTGGGAATTGGGAGTGAAGTTGGCAACTAGCTTGAGGATCTTCCATCGAGCAAAGTTTCAATTTTCAACCTCTCGATTACACGTCGACGTTATGTCGGCGTTTGGTACATTCGTTCCTTCATTAAATTATTATTGTCTGTTTATTTTATTTAGCGCACTTAATTTTATTGTCTTTAATTATTTATTATCATAATTAAAATGGAAGGATTAAAAGGTATGTTTAAGGGTAAGGGTAAGGATGCTTCTTCTAGTAGGGGCAACCAGGGTAAGGGTGCTTCTTCTAGTAGGGGCAACCAGGGCAAGGGTACTTCTTCTAGTCATCTTATTCCTACACAGGATGATTTTGTTGATACTCAACATTTTCCTACAATACCATTAGATTTAGACCATGAGCTATTTTCTGGAACTCAAGAAGACTTTAATTTAGACGATGATCTAGATGATATACCCACTAATGTTGATTACAACACACCCACTAGTGCACCTTCAACTGAAATACCTCATATTCCCCCTAGTATGAGACGAGGTCCAGCAAAACAACCATTAAAATCAGATGCATGGACATTTTTTGATAGGGACGTAGAGAATCAAGTAGCCATATGTAAAATTTGTAAAAATGTTTTAAAATTTAAAACTGGAAAAGGTCACGGTGGGACGGGGGGTTTAATTAGACACGTAGTAAGTGCTCATCCAGCTAGGTATGCCCAATACCAGGCTTCAAAACCGGGTGCGCAAACGCCCGCTCCATCGAGAAAAGGTTCACATACTGATATTGTCCCGGACCAAGTATAGGGTCAAATTAACCCTATGACGGGGGGAATTGTAGGCTCTAAATACAATAAACATAGAGATAGGGAAGCAATATCAGAATTAGTTGATGTGGAGGGTTTGCCTTTTTCATTTCCTTCATCTCCCGGTTTTATTCATTACATTATAGATATATATAATCCTGCTTTTAACGATTTTCCTAGATCAACTGTTAAGAGAGATGTATTTAAATTCGCGCATGAATATCAACAATATTTACGTTTTTCATTATATCATTTTAATGGCAAAGTATCTATCACGTCTGATATAGGTCGTAGTACTAACGGCCATGATTATTTAACTGTAATTTGTCATTGGATAGATTATAAATGGTCTATGCAAAAACGTATTTTAGCGTATAGATATATAGATGATAGGCACACTGGTACTTTTATTGCAGAAAATATTTATCAAGTGTGCAATTATTACGGAATTACCGATAAAATTATGACTATTACATTAGATAACGCTTCTAATAACAATTACGCAATTACAATGTTAAAAAATAGTTTAACTCCATCTTTTCCAGACCATTTTCATATAAAATGCGCGTGCCATATATATAACTTAATTGTAAAGGATGGTCTATCACTTTTTGAAGACATTCTTAGTAAAATACAATTTGCTATAAACTTTATTTTTAAAAGTAATAAAGTACAACGTAGAAAAGAATATAAAAAAACTTGTCACGATTGTGGACTACCTTATAGAAGAATTCCACAAGAAGTATCCACTAGGTGGATTTCTTTATACGAGCAACTACTTGTTGCTTATGACTATAAATTACCTATAACTTTATTTTTTAACTCTCATAATAAAAAGCCAGCTGATATGATTTTAGATAGTGATTGGGTAAAAATTTCCGAACTTATTGTATTTTTAGAGAAATTTTTTCAAGCAACAAAATAATTTTCCGGTATATATTATCCTACTATTTCAACTATGTTATTTTATATAACTCTAATATTTTTATTACTTAGTGAATATATGAAAAAACCATCTTATAAGGCAACTATTAAGAAAATGTTTGTCAAAATAAAAAAATATTTTATTCCTATTCCCTCTATTTATATTATTGGTTCTGTATTAAATCCTATTATTAAAATAGACGGTACTAAATCACTAATTGAAACTATTTACGATTGTATAGAAGTACTACCACCTCCAAGTCCCAAAAATCTAAATCACCCACCACCTATTGAACAAACTAAAGAAGAAGCGGTGTCTAGCGTAGAACACCAATGCAAAAATATATATAGATTTTATCAACAAGAAAATGCTAGTAACTTACCGGCTTCCATACCATCTTCTTCATCTTCAACACAACCTCACAAAAGACATGTTGTTTCTGCGGCTAGTATTGAAAGCCTCAGAAATAGAATGTGCGGTCGTACCTCTACTACTAACCAAATTAGCGAGTTGGATATTTTTGTTTTGCGGGGTTACGTACCGTATCAAGAAGTTATCAATGAAGATGGACATGAAGACTTGTTGGAAATACGGGAGGGGAATGAGAAGACCTTTCCGACACTTTCATTGATGGCTCGAGATGTTTTGAACATTCAAGCGTCATCAACTGCGTCTGAAAGCGCTTTTTCTGCAGGCAGATATCAAATAGGAGACCACGAGACACTCATTGGCGGAGACGACTTGGAAATTGCGGTATTATTCGGAGATTGGATACGAGCGGAGCGGAGAAGGTGCGGTCAACCGGAGATCAACGAAGAAGATGATGAAAACTACAACGAAATCTTAACCGAAGGTAGTGGAAGCGACGTGGATCAATTTGACCAACAAATATCAATTCCAACCGAAGAACCACAGGAAATCATCAAGCAATTAGAACAGGTTTTTTTGAGAATGTAATTTTTTTAATTGCAATTTTATTATGTAATTTACAACTTTTGGACAACACCACAAAGTTGCAATTTAGATTTTAGACAATTGTATTTGTATTACAAAAAAATCATGTCTATTAAATAATATAAGAGGCACAAAAACAAATTTTGGGATGTTTTTATTACACTATCTTGTTTTGTTTATTGAATTTTTTTTATACATATGTTATTTAAAAAAAAAAAAAGGAAAATCCGACCGTACCCCGCCCCGAGCCCGCCCCGCCCCGAGCCCGCCCCGACCCGATACCGACGGGATCGGGATCGGGATCGGGACGGGACTGGAGCAGGTCCCGCTAGACCCGACCCCGCCAGGCCCCGCTAGACCCGACCCCGACCCCCTGGCTCGTCCCGCCCCGACCCCGACCCCGCCAGACCCGGCCCGCCAGATCCGAGCCCGGCCCACTGGCCACCCTTAGAATATATGAGATTTCTTTATGCTTAACCCGACAGCGATATATCACGGGTTGGAGCAATGGAGAAACCTAATTTTGGAAGAAGCATTTTTCTCTTAAGTGAACCCTACATGAAAAATATAAATTAATTGAGCCGATGAACTTTAGATGCATCAGATAGTTATATAAAACAAACTTGAATCCATATCCACCATAAGCGCCTGTACTTTTTAAATATTCTTTCTATTAATTAATGGTGCTAACATCTCGAGGAATTTCATTGTACACTAGTTTTCAAAATGTTATAAATCAGTTAATTATTTACACCAAATGTTGAAGTTATAATTAAGTGACCTATATCTAGAGATAGGTGTATATGAGTGCATCATCGATAGTGAAGTCCCTACGTCTAATTATCATGCATTTCAATTGCATTTTAACTTATCCTTCACGATAAGTGGTTTTATGTCTTTTTTTTTTTACACATAATAATCTGATATAGCATTGTGATAGTCTGATAGATTATTTCGTAAATGCTGCTAATAACTCGAAGAATTTTACCGTAACACTAGTTTATTAATGTTGCAAGTTAATTAAACTATATATTTGAAGTTAAAAAGTGACAATCTCTAACGCATTTGAGAAGAATAACAAGATTCTTTTAGTATTCATTTTCGTCTTGTTTGTGTTGCATATTTGTGTTTCACTAATGGTCAAATACGAAGAAGAGTCTTGGAGTAACTGATAAAATTATTATCATGTGATCAGGAGGTTAAGAATCCAAGCCTTGAAAACAGTATCTCGCAGAAATGTAGAGTAAGATTGCGTACAATAGATTCATGTGGTTCGTCCTCCCTCGGACCCCGCTCATAATGGTAGCTTAGTGCACCGGACTGTCCTTTTTTAATGGCCAAATACATAGAGGCTCACTCAAAGTTGGTTCTACTTTGAGGAACTTTATTTGGATATCACTATTTAACGTGTGTAATCAGATTTTGATTTTTTTTTGTATGTATACCCACTTCAGAATAACTTTAGATATGAAGTGTGTGATGTTAAGCTTGACATAAATATTTGAAGTTACATATAGCTAAAGTTCATATAAATATGGTTGAACTTTAGGAAAAAATAAATGAATGAAGTTCAGGGCCAAGTTGATTGAATTTTGATAAATATAACTGAAGCTCAAGCAAAAGAGACTCATCTTTAGGCAGAAATAACTAAACTTTAGTCATATGTGTTCTCGAAGTTCAATCATATAACATTTTAGACCGCATATGTTCGAAATCCGATGGACTACTATGGGTATGACTTAGACAATAGTTCAAGAATCGGATATATGTGCCCTTCGGACAATTTTAATAACATTTCAATTAAAATTTGTACCCGTTGAACGCTTCAACTACAACAAAAGCGTATCTATTGAACACCAAAAAATAAATCTAGAAAAATTAACAACTTTTTTATAAAAATTTATTTTTCAATTTACATTGTATGAACATAAAAGATCAATTTCCTCACCTAGGACATTTATTAACAAAAGGTGAGGATGTTAATAAGGTTGCTGTGAGGCACTAATGAATCAATGATGAATTGGCATATTATAGTCGCAAAGTTCAAGGACCGTCAAAGTTCTGTAGCAGTAGACAGGCCCATGATAATTGATAGGTCCATCGAAATGGGCCCCCAATACCCTCGGAAACAACAAAAGCCTATATTCTGTCCTTCCCGCTTCAGAGAATGTCTACCATTTTGCCTCCTCGTTTTTTGTTCTTTTCCCCCTTTAATTTTTTTTTACTTTCCTAATTGAATCCTTATTTCTGTTTCTTTTTGTTCTGTTTAATGTTCCCTTTAAACACTAATTTAATTTAAGTATTAAATTTTATTCTTGGTGATAATGTTTAATAACCACGTCATTATATGTTTAATATTACAAATTTTAAATGTTTAAGTTCACATAAATTAAAAATAAAGAGAGTTACATTTTTCTTATATATATTAAAAGCAAAATTCAAAGAAAAAAATAAAGCAAACGACTAGGCCTTACCTTAATAAAGGGAGTTACATTACATGATAAGTAATTAGTTTTTAATCGTCTTTTAAAAATAATCAAAATCTCTTCAAAAGATGGCTTTGTTAAACCTATTCCTCTATATTATTTTTTATTGAAAGAATATAATCCATTGATTATTTTCATTAATAAAAAACTATATATACAATTTACAATTTTTCATAATAAAAAAATCATATTCCTATTCTACTTTCAAAACTCTATTTAGTAGTACAAGAATCATATAATTATGGTAAGTGTACAATGCTAATTAATACAATTATTTACACTACAAATCAGCCACAAAACCGTGATATACACTAATTATGGTAAGTGTATATCACGGGTACAATATAGCTACAAAACCGTGATATACACTACTTATGATAAGTGTATATCACGTGTATATTTAACACACACCCGCAGTCATATCGGACGGTCTTCGTATGCTGAGACTGTCCCTAAAATCTTCAAAAAGGACTGAGGGAAGACCTTTGGTAAAGATGTCTTCAATTTGATACCTGAAAGGGACATGACAAACATGTACTTGTCCACGAGCTACATTTTCGCGAACAAAGTGGATATCCATCTCTATATGTTTAGTGCGCTGGTGTTGAACCAGATTTCCAAAAAGGTAGATGGCATTAATATTATCACAATAAACCAAGGTAGCTTTCTTAATAGGACAATGAAGATCTAAAATAAGATGACGTAACCAACAGGATTCAGATACCACATTGGCTACCCTCGATATGCGGCCTCTGCACTAGAGCGTGATAAACATACAATAGCCAGACGTAGAGCGTCTGGTGTCTGGACAGCCACCCCAATCAGCATGTGTATACGAGACAAGTGTAGAGGTCGATGAAGGATATAAATATAAGCCATAGTCAAGCGTTCCCTGGATGTATCGAATAATGCGTTTAAGCGCATTCATGTGCTCAACCCTGGGAGCATGCATAAACAAACACACATGTTGTACATCATACGTAATATCTGGTCTCGTAAAAGTAAGATACTGAAGAGCCCCTGTAAGACTGCTATAGAGGGTCGGATCCTCGTACGGTGAGCCAGTCGCGGCACCCAACTTGGGTTTAGTATCAACGGGAATGGAAATAAACTTACACGAGGACAATCTCAGCTACATACTTCCGTTGTGATAAGAATAACCCACTTGCATGACGAGAAACAATAATCCCCAAAAAGTAACTCAACGGCCCCAAGTCTTTCATAGCAAACTCGGAACTGAGCATGGTCATGATCGACTTGCGCAACGCATCAGAAGAGGCAGTCAAGATAATATCATCCACATATAATAGAATATAAGCCAGGGAAGAACCACAACGATATATGAACAAAGAATTATCAGACTTGTTGTGCGAAAACCCAATAGACGAAACATAGTCTTCAAATCTCTTATACCAAGCTGTGGGGCCTGCTTAAGCCCATACAAGGGCTTTTTTAATAAACAGACATAATGAGAATATTTAGGGTCTCAAAAACCCAAGGGTTTATGTATATACTCGGTCTCCTTGAGATCACCATGTAAGAAAACATTCTTCACATCTAACTGATGAATGTGTCATACTTTGGAAAGAGCCAGACATAGAATAGTGCGAATGGTAGCCGATTTGACCATCAGACTAAACGTCTCACCACAATCTACGCCAACCTGTTGAGTCTTACCATCACCTACAAGACGAGCCTTGCGCCTTGCAAAAGAATCGTCAGAATTATCCTTATGAGTAAAAATTCAGATAGACCGAATAATATTAACACCAGAAGTACAGGGTACCAACTCCCACGTCTTATTTGCAATAAGAGCATTATATTCGACGGTCATAGCCAATCTCTAATTCGGGTCATTTAAGGCAGACAATGGTTACAGTGTAGATGGAATTTAAGAACATTAGAGATTAGATTAAAATGTCTTTTTGGTGTAAAAATATCTTGTTGACTACGAGTGACCGGTCTGTGACTCGGGGGAGAATTGGGTGGATTTTGGAAAACATCGGGACAAGTGACGGACTGGCCAGCAAGCATTGGGCCTGCTGGCCCAATACGGGAATCAGAACCGATAACTGAAACATGAACTGGGCCAGAACTGGACCCGATAACTGAAATAGGAACGGACCGAGAATCGAAACAGAACGGCCGAATCGAACTCGTGACGGACACAGAACCGGGCGAATCGAACTCGAGATGGACACGAGGGAATCGGCCGAATCGGGCCGGGATAGATGGCCCAGTTGTTGGACCCACGACGGTAGACTGTGACGGTACTAGAGGACCAGCGGGCAGTGGGCCCGCTGGTGGATTATGGGTACGATACATGTCCGATAAATGGTGGATAATAAACGGGGAGACATCGTCATCTAAAAAATTATACGAACTAGGCCCGGGACTATTTACATTTGCAAACAGAAATTGGATTTCATCGAAAATAACATGGCGACTAATGATGATTTTATTAGACGATAAATCAAAACACTTGTCGCCACGATGATTAAAGGGATAACAAAAAAAAGAGTAGAACGGGCTTGAAGTTTGTTAATTGTAGTTGACGGATAGAGTGGATAACATAAGCACCCAAAAACCCTAAGACGTGAATACGAAAGAGTCTTAATATATAAGATTTGAAGAGGTGAGGAATATGAAAAACCTTTGGTAGGAAGTATGTTAAGAAGATAAGTAACAATTTGTAGAGATTGATGCCAAAAAGAGGGGGTACAGAAGCATGGAGCAATAAAGTTCGGACACTGTTATTAATGGTACGAATTTTGCGTTCGGCTTTTCCATTTTGTGAGGACGTATGAGGACAAGAAAAATAAAAATTGATGTCATTAGTATCACAAAAATCCTGAAATACCCCATTATCATATTCTTTGACATTATCACATTGAACATTTTTTATTTTCCGTTCAAACTAGGTATGAATGAATGCTCTAAGTTTTAGAAAAGTGAAAAATACTTGAGATTTTTTCGCCAACGGAAAAGCCCACAAAAAATTAGAATAATCATCCAAAAATATAACATAATAATGATGGCCCACAGAACTGAGAACAGAAGATGTCCATAAATTGCTATGAATAATATCAAATGACATTAAAGAATGAGAAGTAGAGTCTACAAACGGCAATTTAACAAGTTTTCCTAGTGGACAAGATTGACAAATTGGAGTACTACGCGTACCCTTACAAGAAATAACATTGTTTTTTATGTAAATCATAAACAATAGACAATCCATGGTGATCCAAACGTGCATGCCTTAAAGAAGGAGCGAGAGCTGCAAAAGTAGATGGCAAGGCTTGACTCGAGAGACCGAATGTGGGCGTGATAGGATTAAGATATCCTCTACTATCACACCTCATGAGAGGAATCCCCGTCTTGAAATCCTTAACAGAAAACCCAAAAGGATCAAATTCAATAGAAACAGAATTATCAGTGGTGAATTTACGGACATACACCAAATTTTTAATTAATTTATGGGCATGACGGGTATTTTTCAAGATAAGAGGGGGATGGGGGGGGGGAACAAAGTTTTATGACCGTAACCACGAATTGAAATTGAATGTCCATTACTAACAATTATTGCTCAAATTGGAATAAGACGAGAGAGTACATTGATTGGACGTCATGTGGATAGTAGCTCCGGTGTTCATGTACCAATTTGAGTCCGAGGAATTTAATGTAAGTGTGTGCATCGTGGCTTCAATGTCGGTAGGGTGGGGCACACTGCATGGTAGGCCTAATGGGGTCGAGGCCCAAGCACGCCGGTTGGCTGCCCCGGCCCAAAATGACCTCTCGGGTTCCACTGTTGGCTGGAATAGTTGGGCTTGCTGGGCTGCTGAAACTGCTCCCAGTTCGGTTGGCCTTGTGTATGATGTAAAATAGGGGCTATTGGGACCAGGCCCACTGGCCCAGTTCCACGGTCATGGGCCTCACGGCTATGTCCAGTTGGCTTGTGACCCACTGCCCCAAGGCCCATTGTCACCCCGTTGTTGCCACCTCGGTTTCCACAATAGTTTTTATCATTATTTTTGTGATTATGACTCTTTTTTCTGCTATCGTTGTTGCGGTTTTGATCGAAATTGTTGGAAATGGAAGGAGAAAAATTAGACTCGGTCATCATGACGACATGCGGGGGCCCAATGGCCTCTTTCTTAGCCAATTCGGCTTCTTCGAGCGTGAGCAATGAACGGGCCTGATAAAAGTTCAGAAGAGGACTGCTCTTACGTAGAAGTGTACCGACGCCATTATAGGCCTCAGATAGGCCTGCAACCATCTAAAGGACAAGACGGTCGTTGGTAACGGATGCACCAACGTTGCGGAGTTGGTCCGTCTATTCTTTCAACCTTTTGCAATATGCTGAAACGTTGGGGAAATCTTTCATATTGACGTGGGAGAATTCCTGTTCAAGGGTAACAATACGAGAATTTTGATTATCTTGAAATATATCACGTACTCTATTCCAAGCTTTCATCGCCGTAGCGTCTGGTTCGATAATCGTTTGCAGCAGGTCAGTAGATATAGTGGAGTAAATCCACTGAAGAACGGTAGCATCAAGAGTTGTCCATAATTGAGGATCATCCTCGGATTTACGGACCCCGTATCCGCAGGAGCCGCGGGGATAATGTGATGGAGGACTTGATGCGAGTGTGTGTGAACTTTGAACAGTTCGGCACACGTCGCGTATTGGACGTTTTCTATTTCAAGAATGATAGGGATGTGATTTTTGATGTTAGAAACAGTAAGGGCAGGGTGAAACGTGTTCTTAGCCATAATAGCAACGAACAACGTGATGAAGGGATTTGAAAGAAAATTGGGGAAGAGAAAAGGCAATATCGGGCACAGAAACCGAGAAGAAGGGCTCGGAATTTACTGTCGTCTGCCGAAAATTAGGAGAAAAAAAAATAAGACCTAGACTTCTGATACCATGAAAGAATATAATCTCTTGATTATTTTCATTAATGAAAGAATATATATAACATTTCCTTTTTCATCAACCATAACTTCACTTCAATCTTTCTTCTTTCTTTTTATTCAAAATAGATTCAAATTCGAGTCTTTGTGTATAGAGTAGTATTTGTTAAGCATTATAAATTGTTTTACCTCTAAATGTAAGATTTTTTTGTGCAAATATAAATTTAATTGGGCTCTAATACGAATTCATCAATAGATTTCAAAATAAAATCTCAAAAATATATTGTAAGATAGAATTTTGTGGTGCAATTAGTGACAAGTAGACATCCTAGTGAGTAGGTTTAATCAGCAGTCTTAATCCTACTTAAGACCGAGTGGTACCTCGAGAGAGAACTAGTGTTTTAGACCAAACAAGAATATATATATATATATATATATATATATATATATATCGGACGGACGGTTTGCTTTTCGAGGCGTCAAATGTCGTGATAATGTAGGCAAAAAGAGCTGGGCTGGGCTCAGTAAAAACTGAAAATTGACACTGACTTTGTTTACCTTTTTAAATTGGTCTGGGCCCACAAGTCATTAGTTGGGGGACCACTAACTGAGATGATGATGTTGTAGTGGGGCTAATTATGGCCTTTGCAGGCTTATGATGGGATCAGACACACATCATCACTTACCTCTTTTCTTTTTTTCTTTTTTTCTTTTGTTTTTATCTTGTACACTGTGGACTTGCATTTACTAGTAAGTACTAAGTAGTAACAATGATTGGGCTTTTGGGCTTTGTTTTTTCCCTTCTGTGGTTGAATATGATCCAGCCTATTTATAAGCATCAATTTTGGTAGTCCAAGTAATTCTTATTTCCATTTTATTGAATCTAGAGGCCCATCCTATGTCAACATGGCCCATATAAAAAAGATAACTTACACAAATAGCTATAGTGTAGCAGCTTCTAACCATATGCAGCTACCTTTTTTAATTTACAATTCGTAGTTATATTTAGTCAATTCGCGTGTATTTGAGTGTATTTGAATGCACTGTCAGTTGTATCAAACTTTATCTAATTTCGCGTTTAAATACATGCAACCTTAATTTCTCTGAATACACGTGTATTCAAAATGATTATATTCTGGTGCATTTAAATACACGACGGAGCTGTGTATTTATATATTGATTTATCCTTTTATTTTGACTGTATTTGAATGTATTCAAGCTTCGATCAGCAAGGTCGTCGTCGAACGTTGCAAGATTAAATGTATTTTATGGTATTTAAGTGTATTTACACTCAAGAAAAAAGACAAATAAAAAAAGGAAATCCAGATCATTCACTATTCTTGTTGTTATAAAAGGGTTATGTCCTAATTTATTCAAGTATGCAACATGGATCAAGCATTCATCCCCTTCCCTCTATTTGCAGCATTGTCAACAACATCAATTGAAGTTTTTAGATCGGGTGGAATGAGCTTATATCTGGTCCATGGCGGCGAAGAACCAGAATGAGAAGATAGAGTGGTCGATGGCGACGAAGGAGTTGACAGTGAAGAACAAGAAGGAGAGAGTCTGCTACTACTGTAAAGAATGGATCTTGGGCCTAACTCAACCCCCAAAGTTAGCTTGTAGGGTGAGGATTGTCCAAGTCCATATAAGGAGTCCATGTTCCCATTCCATATCCGATGTGAGACTCTTAACACTCCCCCGCACGCCATACCTTGTTAACTGGAGCGTGAATAATATAATTTGGGGGCCCAACATCGGTGAACAAAGAATTGGAATGAGTATGGCTCTGATACCATGTAAAGAATGGATCTTTGGCCTAACTCAACCCCAAAAGCTAGTTTATAGGGTGAGGATTGTCCAAGTCCATATAAGGAGTCCACGTTCTCATTCCATATCCGATGTGTGACTCTTAACAACTACTGTAGTATTCTTTAGATTCCGATGCCATCCAGGGCGACCTCTTCTTCTCTGACAAATTCCTCAACTACTTCGTCCTCCACCGTTGTTAGAGCTCTTCTTTTCGCCGACCATGGATGTTGTTACTATTGTAAGATTCTTTGGATTCTGAACCAAACCCTAACTGAATTTAGAGATCAATTCAACTTGGATCTAAAATGAAGAGTGTGTACATGAAGATCAGTGAAGAGAGAGAGGTGAGGGAGAAGAGAGATCTGAGAGGTGAGGAAGACTATTGAGATACAGAGTTATCTTTTGTTGGGTATAGCACTAGTTACGAGGCGTAAATTAGAAAATTATTATAGTTACGAAATATAAATAAATTATTATTAATAAATAACTACTAGAAGTAGCTATGTGTAAATATTCCTATGAAAAATGGGCATTCATACTGGATAAAGTTGTATCATATAATACAACGACATGTTTAGAAGGAAATTGTTAGGTCCGGGTATGCTATGGAACAATAAAAATAAACTGGAAATAAACTAATTCGAATGCCAATTCAGTTTCCGAATGTCGGCGATAATGTCGTCCAGCACCAGTGACAACACTTTAGTAAAAACAGAAAACTTTAAAGAGCAATGCAGCAGAAATTTTAAAAACACAAAGGTTTAAAATTTACATAGGTTATATATATTATATAACCTATGACGGTCAGTGACTGAAAGTATTATATATATTTATTATATACAAAAATTACAAATTCCTTTCTTTACAATTTTACAAGATGAAAAGGAAAGAAATTAAATGTTGAAGTCGCAGATGACTTCTGCCTGAAAAATCTATCTAAATAGACATAGACAACTTCTCATTACAATTGCTCAATACAAAGTTGATCTAGAATCTAACTGCAATTGTAATGTTGGACAGAATGTTGTCAACACGCTCATGCAACACTTGTGATCCAATTTTCTGAGATGAATTCTCGAGAGCTCTCTTGATATTTTTGCAATATGTTTCTGGATATCGATTCACTCTTGTAGCCTCTCTATTTATAGTAGAGAGTCTTCCTTGAAAAACTCATCGATTGGTTGAGTAGGTTGAGGGAAAGGTGGGTAGCTTGTGTGTTTGTTGGAGAAGATCATGGAGTCGAAATCTCAACAACTTTGACTTGTTCTTCACTCGACTTCTTCATCAAGCTTTGACTCTTTCTCCCACGTTTTACACAACTCCAATTCCACACGCCTAAGTCATTTTTACCTCACAGTAAAAGTATTACTGCTTACCGTGAAGTAAGGCAAAACTGTTATATAAAAATGTTGGTCTGAATTTTTATGCATTCAAATCAATACTTCAGAAGATGTGTTGAGTCAAATGTCACAACACCAAACCCAACATTAACAGAAATGATCTGCAATGACCCCACCAATTATATTAAATAATCGGAAAGTATTGTAGATGCAGTATGACGATCATGGCGATCTATGTGCAAAGCATAAACTTCATGGTCTTACAGTGCTACAAGAGATGCTCTGTTTGTTTTTCTATGCTTTGGTTATGCTGTGAGTAATTTAAAGGAGCAAGCTAAATATTGTGAGACATCAGAGCTTATGACGATTCGTGGGGGGGGGGGGGGGGGGGGATCTCCATTTAAATCATTTTGATGTCATTTAGAAGGATAATTTTACATCCTATATTTTATTTATCGATCTGTGAAAAGGACCATATAACTGAATCAACATATGTAGTAGGCCATAAAATTAATCTCCCCATATTTTGTGGTGTTTGAATTTGATGTCAACTTAACACGTATAACTCAACTTGTTTATCCATTGAGTAAAAGCTTCATTTGACTCGTAAACATTAGTTACTAAACTATAAAGCAAGGTTAACTTGGGGCATAATCTTTCTCCTATTTCTAAATTAAAGCGAGGGGATTTTAGAGGTATGTTATGTTAGAAATTTGCCTTTGGCGGGGAGGTGTGTCCACTCATATTTAATGAATTAAACACTAGTGTTCCGCATGTTGGAGGCTTTGTCTCTTTTCACATGCATAATCTACGAAGTGAGTAGATGACCGTAGGGCCACGAATCGTCAAATTTCGTTGAGAAATGAAAGAGATATTGGTATACGAAGTAAGGTGTTTGAGGCATGAAAATATGGTGTGGGACAAATCTACCACATCGGTGGGAAAAGGAAGAATTGCTCTCTTTATAAGTCTCTAAAGTGGTAAAGGGTCTGGGACCCCAAGGGGTATCCCATGTGTTTAAAGGAGGGAGGACCTAGATGTGCTTGGGTTCAAGGCTAAGCCCACACGCGCGCCGCCGCCCGCCCGTCCGGTCTCGGGCCGCGTGCTGTGGGGACTTTCTGATATTATCTTTTTGGACCCCAAATTGCTTAAATGGCCAACTTGGCTGTTAACTCCTCCATAAACAGCCCTTCTTCATGACCATAAATCAACCTCTCTAAATGACCATTAACAGCCTCTTTAATGCCATTAACAGCCCTCCTAATGACTATTTATAGTCATATTTTGGGCAGTTGAACATCCATTTCGTGATGCTATATATTGAGCTGTTTTGGCTCAATTGTGGAGACAGATACAGTGACATAAAATAGCACAAACAGACACGAAAAACACTACACAAAACAGTGACGAAAAACTGCAAAACAGTGTTGAAAAACAGTGAGTAAAGACACTCATATACACAAGATATACACAACAGAGACACACTATATACACAGAGACAAAATAGAAGAGAAAACAGAAACTCTTCCTTCCTTTTCCATATCTTCAGCAAGTCGATTCATATTTGTTTTCTTCGTCAGACTTAACCTATTGGCTTTGTAGCGTTGAGATTAAAGTGTTGTTTTATCTTGGGAGACTATTGCCCGCTAACGTAAAAGCATATATACGGGGCAATCTTGTCTTAAGGACAGAGGGCAATCACTCGACTCAACACACAACGTTGTAACCATCCAGATTTAGTTGTTTCTTGATTTCAGGTTATCAAGATTCAAGACACAACAAACTTGCGGCAGTTTTGAAAATTGACCATTTATTTATCCTTTCGAACACTTGTAATAGTTATTTACTTCCCGTACTGCTTTATAAAGTACAATAGAGTACCAACATGTTAACAAGAATATGAAAAAACAAGGCAGAACCATCGGGAGCCTTCTGCGGTGGACACGATCTTTCACTTAAACACTCAAATTAAACTTTGTTTCATTTAGACACATGAGGTAGATCCCCATTATGTCATTTAGACAATTTACGGTGACTTGCCAAGTTGTGTGAATTTCACATCAAACATGCGCGTGGAAAGGCCAAAACTGATTTTTTAAATTTCCTGCTTCTTCTTCTTCATTCTTTTTTTTAATTTTTTTTTTCACTCTTTTTTTCTTCCATCTTCCTTCCATCACCAAGATCACCGCCGCCGCTATCACTACTAGAAAGAAAAAACATTAATTACTTCATTTTAATTCAACTTAATTTCTTGCTCTCTCCCCTAGAAAAAAGAAGAAAAAAAGAAAATCAAAGGAGCTTATCGAAACACCATTAATGGATTTTTTTTATAAAGCTTAAAGGTTTAAAATTAGTTACTTTATTTGATGAAATTTTTAAGAAATTAATGTTGGAGTTGTCTTCGGGTATTCGTGGGGAATCTTTAGTTGAAGTTGTAAAGGAGCTTTTTTGAAATTTTATATTAAAATCGTAATTGGAACAAGAACACACATGAAATGGTGAAGAACACTAAGAACATGATTTTCAGATTTTTCTTTTGTTAGTAAATACGTTTGTTACGTTAATAAGGGTAGGGTTTATAAAATAAAGTTTTTTTTTGACATATTGGTTTTTTACTCAAAATTTATTTTTATATTATTGTAGAATCAAATGACTCGTGTCCTAATTTAATTTGTCATTTTGCCACGTCATTGAGGAATATGTTATACACACATTATATATTTGATCGATTGTGCGAAAAATATCTAAATGACACAATCGGGTCCTACCTCGAATATCTAATAGAATAAAGTTTAGTTAAAATATCTAAGTGAAAGATATTTTCCACCTCAGGAGGCACCCGATGAGTTCTGCCTAATAACAACAAAAAATAATATTCATTTACATCTCTTGAACATTGACGAGTCGATCTAGAGAGGTGAATAATATAAATTAAAAAAGGTTTATAATTCTTGGACAGCAATGCAAATTGGATTTTGATACGTAAACAAATCAGAGGAAATCACGAATCCAATTACCAAATATCCTTTTGGCCCTATGATAATAGATAAATTTGTATCCTTTGAATATTCCATCTGATATCCTGTAACTTGATTTCATACTAAATAAATATTAGAGTAGTATATGATGTACAATTACTTGACTAATACTTTTAATAGTCAATTTCCTAAAGTAACAACTGTAAGTTTGAGTAGCTCCAAATTATAATCAATAAAATATTCATACTTGACTCACTTTATGTAGTTTTCGATTTGCCAACTTCATAATAATTAATTGACCCCACCATAATTCTCCCAAACCAAATTCAGTGGTCGTTTAAAGCAACTTTAGTTAAAATAAACTATAGCTCAAAGTTTTTGACTATTAGTTAAACAATGTCTTTTTTCATGTTGTGAAAATTATTTAAAGCTAAGTTTAGATTAGAAGTAGAAAGTGGTCAACATTCTGATTTGCCGGTGATATTTTATCTCAAATAGAAATTAAGTAGGCCAAGTCTTTTGTAGTTTCTGTTTGTAACATTCTCAAGATGCACAAAATCTTTAATTATTGTTTAGAAGGTTTCCCTCTTTGTCAATTTTCAACTAAAACACACCAACCGACTATTGAACTCAATACTATTATAGCAGTTTTAAATTATTTAGGAAAAATTTAAAAGAATAATGAAGTTATTTTTATTATTCATATTTTCCATCAGAACATTTAAAGTACCGTCTTATTGGGTGGTATTGCAAAAAAAGAAAAAAAATCAATAGTGGTCATTGAAAAGATTGTTTGCTTGTTTTATGAAATTAAACATAGAAAACATAAATGGTTATGGTGGGGAAATAATATTTCTTCGTTCGTATTTAAAGATTTGGGTTTGACTCTTGTGGAGTCTTCTTTGAACTATCCGACATGAATTTTAATTAATAGAACTCTAAAGAATCGACATAAAACATAGAAACATAAATTCTTTTCCAATTATATTTGAACTACCTTAAAATTTAGCATTGTCACATTTATTTACCCATTGATTCAATTTTATTAATATTCCAAATAATAGATGCGCCGTTATCATACGAATAAGGTAGAGGTTATGCATCTTTCAAACATTATTACATTAGAATTAGAGTATGCAAAAACTTTTAAAAATAATTTAGGTCATGGTTAATTTGTAAAGATAGTTGTTTACCTGAAAGATATCACATGCTAATATAACTATTGTATTCATTCACTTTAATGAATTATCATTTTCACCTAGTTTAACAAGAGGGTAAACCAGATAATTTAGATCTAAACTCACCATAATATGATTCAAATAGTAAAATATTTATCGACCCTTGATAGTTATATAAAAATAATTAATAAAGTTAAACTAAAATTTAATCACGATACTCATATAGAAACACTTTTCTATTTATTTAATGTAAATAATAGGTGTAAATAATATTTACTTGAACCACTTCTAAAATATTTTCTCTAATTTGTATTAAAGAGTATGGAAAATTCTGGGGCTTTAGGTTAGGTGATTTCTTTTCATATGTTCGAGTTTTTGTAAATAAAGTTATTTGAAAGGTAATTCATAACTGTAAAATTAATCAAGATATATGTAAGATTACTAAAAAAAAAATAAGAGAAAAGAAGAAGAAAAATATTTTGCTGATTTATTTGATTGTTTAAAACCTGTCAAAAGAGGGAAAGAAAAAAAATAAACGAACCTCGATAGACTCATCGTTTCCGATGGCGAATTTGTATGTAAGGGCGGTTCCGCCGACGGATCTGAATCGGAACACCGAATGGTTCACATATCCCGGTGTATGGACGACGTATATCCTTATTCTATTATTCTCATGGCTCGTTGTTCTATCCCTCTTTGGTTGCTCTCCTGGCATGGCTTGGACTATCCTTCATCTTTCTCATTTTCTCGTATGCATCTTTTCTCTACTCTTCTATTTTTGGCTGTTGTTTTATTCACCTGCTCGGACACTAGGTTGCTTTATAGTAGTGAAATTATGCTCAAATCTAGTTTTTTTCTTTTTGTTTTGGAAAGGGTCAGAATAGAGATGTAATATATGAGATTCATGAATAAATGTTTGGTTGATTGATTGATTGATTGATTGATTTATGTTAGTGTTGGATATTTTTGGGATTCCAAGTCTCGTTTGTTTTAGTGTGTTTTTTTGTACTGCGCCATTTGGAGACTTATTGTGCAATTTGTAGTTGATCCGAGTTAGGTCTAGCGTGGGTCGTTGATTATTTCTTTATGTTCAATTTGGAAATCAGAGATTCTGGGAGGTAGCTAGAGAGTGGTGCATTGAAATTCTTTTAGTATTAGTCTTGATTCCTAGATGTAGTGGAAAATGATACAGCCGACCCCTGCTGTTTTGTCATTGATGCATAGTTGGTTGATTGGTTTGATTTTAGATTGATGGATATCCCGAGTATATAAAAAGCTATGGCCTTTTAGTTTCCTGTATATTTGTTTTTTTCATTTCAATTGACTTCTCCAGACATTGATAGTCTCATATTGGTTGAGAGTATGGAGTTTATGGACTGTAATCTCTTTTATTGTTGGGGAATTCGTACCTCTTGAACTACCTTTTAGGATTGAGTTAACTGAAAGATTCGTTTTCATTCATAGTATCATAACTAGACCCATCCATGATATTGTGTTTATCAGTGTTGAGCTCTCGTGTTATGTTATTCCCGCTCTTAATGTATATTCCTAATCGTGCAGGGGGAGGAGGGGTGGTGGTGGGGGATGGATGTTAGATTCCCATATTGGTCAAGGGCATGTGCTTTAGTGTCTTTTATATGGTTTCGAGAATTTTCACCGCTTAAACTAGTTTTTGGAGTTGAGTTAGGTCCAAGACCATTTTCATGACAATTATGACACGCGCCTAACGTTCCTTGTGAGTTCTCTATTTGGTCACAAGTGTACGGAGTAACAAGTACATTTGAAACTTGGGAGTTTTTGTAAGATGTGGATGATTAGTACTTCTATTAAGGTTGCTAATTTGAAAACTTAATATCTCTATTATTCTTTTTGCATCTTTTACCTTATTCTTGCTATGCTTTGCCTGTCTCATGTGTTCAGTAGCAAATAAGAATCATTGTTTACCCATGTTATATGCCGTGAATAATGTTTATATGCATGATTCTTACTGAAGTCTAGTTGATTATCTTTACCTTTCTCTTTGATATCATGTTTACCCATGTTATATGCTGTGAATAATGTTCTTTTAACTGGTGTTATAGCATGATCATAAACCTTGTGAAAGACTCTGCCTTCTCCATTTATCTGCACGTCACTTACCACTAATTTATGCTGGAAGAAGGGAAATACAATTTCAACATACTCTTAATGTTCTGTGTCTTAACAAACGACTTCGCCATGTCTATTTATCAGGTCACATATCAATGTTTTCACTGGAAGAAGGGAACACCATTTGCTGATGACCAAGGTATCTACAATAGGTTAACTTGGTGGGAGCAAATAGATAATGGAAAGCAACTTACACGCAATAGGAAGTTTCTAATGGTTGTCCCTGTGGTGCTGTAAGTAGTCAATTTCAACAAGTTAATTGCTATATAGACTTCTAATGCTAATGAACAACTTTGTGCTTGCAAGTGAATTTGACATGTATATGAGCTCTTCAACTGACTTGAAAAAGCATCTAGGTTGCACCGTGATGCATTTGCAACAGTGGTTCTGATAAAATGTAGAGTACATATATTGGAGGGCATAATGCTCTTAGGGTCTGACTATGCAGACTTGGTTAGCTAAAGCTTCCTATGATTCATCTTATATGAAATTATTACTATTTTGAAATTTAACAATTATCTGGCCAAGAAGTCAGAAAAAAGAGTGGTGTAGTAGTTAGTTAAACTAAGCATTCAAGCTTATGGAATTGTTGATCATGTAGCTGTTGAATGGTACTAACATAGATTTGGTACATTCACGCATTACTTTCATGGTTAGCTATATTAGTCCAAGTGTGAATTACAGAAGTTTGATTGCTCTATTTCTAAGCTAGTTTGTGGGAATTGTTGTTGAACTAGCATAACCAAGCTTTGACTTTTAGGAGAGGCCAAGAGACCAAGGGAGTCATTCAAAGGGGTTGGGTTTTATTAATAGTAAAAATATGTATGATGTAATTCCTACATAACAGGCTGAACTGGAAGCATTTTTTTTCACTACTTATTCTTAAATAGCTTCTCCAACAAAGCATCACTGCAACCTGAGCAAATTGATCAAATCTATTACTATTACAAAACTTTTGATGGAGGAATTGGTGCTGAAGATATTTCCTCATATAAGTGGATAATTGGTTGGATAAAGGGAGGGTAGTAAAGTCGAAAGGACCCTCCACCTCAACTTTACAATTGTGGGTTTGAGTCACCATGTTCCCATAGATAGAAAAGAGAGTGGACAATGTGTCTGATTAAATCTCGTAGTTGGATTTTCTTGGACTCTTTTAGGGTATAAAGAATGGCTTCAGTCTCCTAGAGTGTGTCATGACAAAAGAAGAATAAACACATATAATATGATGACTGAAATGGTGGAGTGCTATATGATAGGAAAAGATCTAACAAGGTGAAGGCCTAAGTCTATAAGATGGTTGTCGCACCAGCAATATTACATGGGAGTGAATGTCAGCCAAGATGAATGTTTCAAGTTGAATATATCTTAGAATCAATGTGAGTTAAGCTAAAAATAGAATCAAAGGTTTTTGACGAGCGATACCAATTAGTTGGAACTAAGGCTAATTGTTGTGAAAGAGTTAATGTCCGTGTAGGGATAAGTGTAAAACTTAGAGATCTCTAGTTTTGGAGAACCCCTAATTTGCCTTTATAGATTACTTATTTATTATTGAAATGAACTTGACCTGAATATAGGAATGAATATTAAGGATTACTTTGGCTGACTCCTCCTAGTTTGAGATTGATGCGTAGTTGATTGATATTATCCTAATCGTAGTATAGTTTAGTAGGAAGTTGGTTCCATTTAACTTCCAGACCTACATAGGACATGGTAAAACCAAAATCTGACACTTCTAGAAAGTGTTAGACTGTTAGCTTACTATGACTGAAACAGAACTGCAAAACCTTGGTTGAATGACTGCCAGGTTTCACGAGCAATTATTGAGACTCTCAGAAATTTAGCCACCAATGGGCTTCTCTCTGTATATACAACTTTTTGAGTTCCTCATTAGTGCTTATAACGTGTATGGATTTGTTGAGAACCCAAATGCTCCAGAGAAAAGGGACAGAGTTTTCCTCTGAAAGCAATATGCGGAACTTTTATTTGATGAAAGTTAACGTTCGGTGAACCTATGACCCAAAAGAAAAAAGAAAATGACTGAACTTTTGATGAGACAAGAATTCTGTTTTGTTTTATAACTGTTGGTAGTAGCCATCCTGAAGGTTTTTTTTTATGGTTTCAGAAGTTAATATATCGTATCATTGACCTTGGAAAAATTACCTACATTGTGGAATTGAAGGAGGAAAATCGTAGTTTTGTTTGTCTCAAGTCTGGATCTTTGCTCTTTGAGAGAGTTGTCTCTGGAGTCCCTGGATCTAATTGTCTGGACTGTGGTTCTTTTCGTAAGGGCTTGAGTTTTTGAATGACTAAAAAAAGGGCTTTATGGTAAATTCATTTGAAAGCATTATAAATTAATTTCCACCTATTAAAAGCTAACATTTTGCAGAAATGACTAATTCTTTTTCAATATTTTAAGGAGGGAAAATACTGTTTATTAATTAGAAAAGCACTATGCTTTCTTCATTTTACAATATGTATTGTTGCTTAGGAAGCTCTCAAGTTCTCAATGAGATAGAGCTTTAGGAAAAAGACACATTTAGACAGAGTTCAATTATAGACATAAAAATGGTAGAGAAGTGTTCGACAAAATGCACACACCAACCCCCCCTCTCCCCTCCCAACTTTTTGCTCGTAGTAGTAGTAAAATGAGGAATCAGCACTTCAGCGTCTTGATATTATTGGCAGAGTCTTCGAGTCTTCTATTTTATGCTGTGGGCTTATGCACACGTCCTTGTTTGCTTTGCTACATAGTGTTTTTTGTTTCAAATTTCTGTGGATCTTCACTTAATTGCATGTGCATTTTGAGAATTTGTCTTGGATTATACAGTGCAATATGAAATGTCAAATTCATCATTCATGCAGTGATATGTTCAAAGACGGAAAAGATTTTATGTTGTAGACAAAGCATTTTGTGTTTAGACTTTTTAAACATGTCGGTGAAGTGGCTGCTCCTATCTTTCTTCAACATGATTTCTGACTGTGCATTGGGAGATGGGGTTTTTTACTGAGTATTTGAGACATTTTCTTTAGGGGTTCATCAGAAATCAGAATAAGCTTCACAGAATTTGAAGGGCAGGGAGGGAGGAAGATTGTGCATGTTCGCTTGGTTTGAGCTAGTGGGTTCTTTGGGAATTGAGGTGGAGGGGTGGGGGCTGTGGTTGGCATATTTATTGCTTCCCTATCTGGAAATATGTATTTCGAAAGTATTTTGCAGCATTCTCTTCTTATTCATCCATTTTTTAATTAGTGATAAAAAATTCTCGTCTCGCGTATTATTTTCCTAAATATTGGTCTCTCCTCCTTTAAAATGAAGGAACAATCAAAGAGATAACATCCTCTCTTTCTAGACTCTTAATGTGGTGAATGTAAGGCATATGGTTTGGTGTTAATTGAACAATAGTGCATCATATTAATGATACACTGGCTTATGCACCGTACTTGAAAAAGGAATTACTGAAGAGGGTAGCTAAGGTTGAAGATCAGTAAGTAGAAAATGGTGGGGCTCTGATCATTTATTGTACCAAGACCAACAACTAGTGCAGCTTTTTCTTGATGGTGCGGTAGGACTTTGATTTGTTTGCCATTTGCCTTGTCTGCTCCACCAACTATACTAGGGGTGTACATGGACCGGGTTGGTTTGGTTTTACCTTTTACCAATCCAAACCAAAGGTGTCAGGTTTCTATATTTATAAACCAAACCAAACCAATAATTGTCGGGGTTTTCAACCTCAAATTTTCTCGGATTTTTTTTCAGTCAGTCTTGTTTCTCCTTTGTAACTTCTGGCTTTTTTTAGGGCTACAGTATCTTGGGCTTGGATAATTCATGTCAGATTGCTCATTGTACAAGCTTGTTTCTTCATTTTATTTCTCATAAACAAGCACTGTTACATAAATTTCCTTGCCAATGACATAATTACCACAGAAGTAATGTGGCAATTTATATAACCTGAAAATGCAGATATTATATAAAGTAGCTTGCTAAATTTACTAGGTATCCACAAATGAATCACAAACATCCACACCAATGTAAAATGAAAATGAGCAAGTTTAGCATCAGTCTTATCTAAATAAATAGAAGTAGTTCACCATTAAATGATAATGGTCTTGTACTTAATGGGAGAATCAAACTTATGCTATTCATATCACTAGACATAAAGGCAACGACGGGATCAAGTTGATATGTTTCTGATTGCCACAAATATTTATAAATTGTAACCTGAACTATACCCAAAGGTCGAGTTCACACTAACTAATTGGCCGATCTATTACCTCCCTATTCTTATTTTAAGTGGAATTATATACATATAATCGGATCAGTTTGGTCTTGGTTTGACTTTTTCTAGTTAAAACCAAACCAAACCTATTAAGGTCGGTTTTTTTTTTTCCAATACCAAATCAAATCAAACCAAACCACTAGTCGGGTTTTTCCCCCGGTTTGGTGCGGTTTGTCGATTTTATTTGTACACTCCTAAACTATATCTGAACCTCTTTTTCCTTTTTCCCCTTCGAGTTAAAAGACTCTTTATTCTAACTGATTTCGTTGTGGTCGTCTGTTGTTTAACTTATCCCCTTTTCTGTGTGATACCTTTGCAGTGGTGTTCTCATACTTGTTTCTTTTCGCAGGTACTTGATAGCCTCGCATACAACTGATTATCAGCACCCAATGCTGTTCTTCAACACAATCGCAGTTTTTGTACTGGTCGTTGCCAAATTCCCGAATATGCACAAGGTTCGTATTTTCGGGATCAATGCAGATCAATGAGCTGGGGTCAACTGAACACATACCACAGGACAAAAAATAGTACTAGTTGATTTGCTATAAGCATCATGAGTAAAACTGGGATTGCCCTGTACAGATGCAAGTACTGGAAAGGGTGTCATTATTTTGTAAAAGAAATCGGCCTGTTCTCTCTTTGTGGATATTTCTTTTTGTATGAGATTGCTGAAATAGCGATTGAGTTATGATATTTTTCTTGTAACCCATTGTGGACATTAAATATTTTTGAATCATATCGTTCATGAGCTTGATTATCAAATAAGACTCTTGGTTGCTCTACACTTTTCAAACATAAAAATAAATATCAAAGGGTGCTTTATTCCGACATCGCAATTCAACTTATTTCCAGTTTTTAAATTTTCTTGCATGTTTACCTACTTCGGAACAATTTAGGACATGTGGTGCTTGAAGTTCCATATAGTTGAAGTTCAAGCATTTTTGCCTGAAGTTAAGCAAAACTGGTTGAATTTCAACTATATGTGCCTTAACTTTAGCCATATGAAACTTCTGACATCACATGTCTGGAGATGTAGAAGTTTTTGCGCATGGTTCAAATGGTGGTTCCAAAATCTATATCTGTGCAAAAGAAAAAGGAAAAAGGAAAAAGCAAAGATTCATCTATGAAAGTGTTTGGTTCAGTAAACACCAAAAGTACTTGTAAGTCATTCAAAAGAATACATCCATCATCCTCAACCTATGTCTTTTAAGTAAGGGTGTCCAGTGGGCCGGGTCGGTACCGTCCCGCTACCCATCCCAATCCCCAAAGTATAAAAAAAATAATTTGTCGGGGTCGAGGCTCGAACTCGGGACGGGGCTTGGAATCGTCCCGGCCGACCCACCCCATCCCGACCCTGTCCCGTCCCGTCCCCCTCCCCCTTTGCAAAAATAACCGTTGCAACAACGGCTAAGTTTCGATTTTGGCCGTTGTGCAACGGCTATAACGGCCATTTTTGGCCCCACCCCCATAAACTCCCCATACCCCTTAATATTTATTTTCAACCCCTAAGTTACTATATTTACACTTTAACCCTATTTCTCAACTATAAATAACTCATTTTCCTCTTCATTTTTCTCACAAATCTTCCTACCATCTATCTAATCTCTCAATTTATCTCTCTACAATTCTACAAATCTTCCTACTATTAAATATTATATCAAAGTTAAAAAATTGGGAGTGAAGTTGACAACTAGCTTGAGGATCATCCATCGAGCAAAATTTCAATTTTCAACATCGATTACACGTCGACGATTTGATTGATTTTAGTCATATTGATGAAACTATTTTTTTAATGATATACCAGTAGATGATGAAGTAGATGAATCAGAATTTAATTTAGACGATAATATAGATGACACACCCACTAGTGCACATCAACCTTAGGCTCAGACTATTGAGACATGTACAAGGCAATCACACAGCTAGGTGGAATCAATACCAGGCTAAAACATCGGGTGTACCAATGCCATCTGAGTCGGGACAAGGTTCCCATAGTGTCCCCAACCTAGTACATGGTCAAATTAACCCGACGACATGGGATTTTTGATCCTAAATATGATAAAAACAAAGATAGGGAAAATATGACAAAATTAATAGCGGTAGAGGGTTTGCCTTTTTCATTTCCTTCCTCTCATGGTTTTATTCATTACATTCGAGAAACATATAATCATGTTTTTAATGGTTTTTCTAGATCAACTGTTAGAAGATATGTTTTTAAATTTGCAAGTGAATACCAACAGTATTTACGTTATGCACTGTATCATTTTACTGGCAACGTTACTATCACTTCTGACATAGGCCGTAGTACTAACGGTAATGATTATTTAACGGTAACATGTCATTGGATAGATCAAAATTGGTTTATGCAAAAACGTATTTTAGCATATAGATATATAGATGATAGGCACACTGAAAGTTTTATTGCAGATAATATTAATGAAATTTGTGATTAATATGGAATAACTGATAAAATTATGTCTATTACATTAGATAATGCTTCTTCTAATGATTATGCTATAAGACTTTTAAAACTTAGATTAGGTCCATCTTTTCCTGATCATTTTCATATAAGATGTGTGTGCCATATTTATAACTTAGTTGTAAGTGATGGCCTAAAACTTTTTGAAAGCATTCTTGATAAAATACAATTTGCTATAAACTTTATTTTTAAAGGTAAAAAAATACAAAGACGCAAAGTTGTAATTTTGAAATTGTATTACTATGTCATATTTCTATTAAATAATATAAGAGACACAAAAATAGCATTGAGATGTTTTTATTACACTATCTTGTTCAATTATTGAAGTGTTTGTATATATTACTTTTTTAAATTAAGTGGCAAAAAAAAAAGTCGATCCCGCCCCAACCGACCCCGTTCCGGCGGGATGTAGGACGGGACCTCTTCCCGTTCCGCCTATCCCGGCCCGCCGGAACCCGAGTCCTGACCCTCCCCCGTCCCACCGGGTCCCGTCCCGCAGGGACTTGCCTCGCCCCGCCCCGTTGGACGGCCATACTTTTAAGTGTATAGTTTTACCAAATCTTTTTCAACATCTTATGTCTAACATTTTTATAATTCTCAAAATGTCATTTTCAAAACAAAACTTCTAACTTTCTCCCTAGTCCATATTCGTGTTTCCACAATCTGAAAAAGACTAATAGAAAATGTTTCAACTCCTGAAAAGTTTAAAGGAAAAAGCAGCATATTATTGATTTCTGTTAAGAGAGCCCAAATTTCACGGGATAAAAAAGATTCATAAATGTGCAAACTTTTTGTTGTTTTTATTATCCAACATCCACAAGGAGAAATAAAGGGAAACCTCCTAAAATGGCCAGAAGAAAATGACCCACAAACTAAATCCTTGAAAAAAGATTCAGTCATTTCAGGCTTTTACTCTCCACCAGTGATTATGCACAAGTGACTTGCAGCAAATAACAAATCTTCCGAGAAAAAAAATATGTCGCAAAAAGAATGACTCACTTTCACTTTTAATCCGTCTAAAAAGAATGACATATTTTTTTATTTGAAAAAAAATTAACCTTTAAACTTTATTTTTTATGCAAAACGAGATCATCTATAACCACACAAATATCTTTAACTTATTTTAAATCATAAAATTCAAAAATCTTCCATTATTTCTTAAAGTGTGTGCCAAATGAAAGTACATCACATAAATTGAAACCGGGAGAGTACAAATCTTCAAAAAAGGATACTGCTAAATAATTTAAACATTTAAAATACTGAATTCTTATCTTCATTCACTGTATTGTTTTTATCTTTCAACCATCTAGGATTGGATTCAATACAAAACGCGAGTGATTAGCTCACGTTGACTACGTCTCTGCCTTCTGTATATAATAATCATCGCTCATACTGATTGAATAATGCGGTGTAGTGCTTGAATCGTAGGCCGTTGGATGCCTGCAACTTGACGAGATGTCCACTAAAGTTCATTGAAACTTATCATTTAGACGATCGTAACAAAGTTTTCTTAAGTGAACCTACAAAATGATCATTGCCAAAATCTGTAGGTCGGAGCAACCCACAAACTTGTTTAATTTAACCACTAAGGGAGCAGCATGGTTAGGGTGCTTCGGCCCGTCCACTCGTGAGAAATGATCATTCATTAAAAAAAAAATTACTTTCGTTTTAATGTTATCAATATTTTCAACAAAAAATAATAATCTTTCATTAGTAACTCGACTTACAAACTTATTTATTTGATTTTAACTTGTTTGAAATTGAGGTGTGATTATTATCCTATGATAAATCATTCAAAACACTGGAAAATAGAGTGAAATGTTTGCAGAAGATTTATATATTACTGAGAAATGGAGGCTGTAGATCTAGTCTACTCGGGGAATGTTTGTGGATCCCACATTATGACCAAAGAAACTAAAGATTGTCAGATCTTTTTCTTACTCCTTAATTCTTTTTTAATTTTTAATATAAAAAAAGAACATGCGCATTGGGTGCAATTATCATACCAATTCAAATTGTTACTTGGCCAGCTTTTCTTCACTATGTAGATGATAATCAATAGGGACAATTTAAATTAGCAAAGAATAAGAAAAAGGGAAAATATTTACTTGGTAGTAACAATATCTTTAGTGTATAGATGTATACTCAGAAGCGGATTAAGAATCAAAGCTTATGAGTTATAAATTTAAAGTTTATGAATTTTGAAGTATATTATGTGTATATATTTATTAATTTTTTTTTAATAAATATGCATATTTTGGATCAAAATTACTGAATATGTACTTCTTGTTTTTACTCCGCCTTTATGTGTAATTTAAGACAAAAAGTAAAAAAAAGAAGGGAAAAGGCGAGGAGTATAAAAAAAGCCAGTCTGGTGTATTAATGCCCGTTATGCGCGGGGTTCGGGGAAGAGCCGAACCATAAGAGTCTATTGTACGTAGTCTTATCTTACATTTTTACAATAGGCTATTTTCACGGCTTGAACTGATGACCTCCTGGTCACATGACAGTAACTTTACCAGTTACTCCAAGGCTCCCCTTAAAAGAGGCGAGGAGTATGTTTTTTAAATTTCCCACATTTTAATTAGAGCAAAAATTGCTTTTTCCTAGTTCACAGAAATAGAAAAAGGGATTTTCCTTCCAGAGTTATGATTCAGTAGCAAAAATGATGTAAGTTAGATGTATGCTACGAATTCAACCTCTATAGGGTAGAGCCTATCAACTTAAGTAGAAAGGGTTAGAAAAGTGATTAATTTTCACTAAATTTCAGATTTTGCGTTCCTATTTTTTTTTTAAAAACGATGATATTAAGAAAGGTCATATGCACATTCTTTCACTACCCTATGAAAAAATTATAAAAGACCAATCTTGAAGTTTAGAAGCTTTCTTTTTCCCCCCTAAAACAAGCTCTCAACCAAATGTGGTGATATCACAAGAAGATAAATTAATTAAATTGCACATGCACTCCACTAAGAAACTATAATAATTAAACTCACTATATATCTAATTAATCAAACCTGATTACTCTTTTAATAGTCCAAAATCCTTGTCCCTAGGAGATGCTCATGTCTTTAAGTCATATACAGCCATTTGAAGTGAATCAGAACCTGACAACCTTAAAAGCTTTCTTGGGAAATGTGTAAAATAAATAGAGGAAAAACTATATAAATCATGAAATAAAACAATGTTTTTATATTCATAAATTAGGCTGCAAAATGTACTTGCACAAGTAGCTGAGACAAATTAAGTAATAATTCTCTCAAAAGCTTATACAAACTTGAAAATTATACACTATAATACATTTATTTTTCTAATGGCATAGAACAATTAACACTAGGAATGAATCTCATTGCCTTCCATTTTGTGATAGTAGAATAATATGATCTTCATCTCATGTTATAGGCATCACATTTTGTAACCTCCAAAAAATTTGGGCTTGAATATTTCTTCTTCCACAATATATATATGAACTCATGATGAAGCAAACCTAAAATAAGCTTCACATAACTTCCCACCAACTAATATAAATCAAAGTAAATTAATGATAACTATACTATGAATGAAGAAAATATTTAGGAGAAATGAGAATTCCTTTTATCCTATGAGTTAGTTTTGAAGAAATTAAATCCAAACAAGCCACCCACCAATACACACTACGATAAAATCACAAGATAACCCCCATAAACCAAGATAGATTTATAGTCCAAGTAGTATTCTCTCACGCAATTCGTGCATGTTCTATTTTCACTGTTCCCTTCTCACTTTCCTAATCCTCCAATGTGATAGTAATTTTTTTTTCAAAAAAGAAGAAGGAGAAATTAAACCCCATAAAGAAAAAAAGAAATAAAAACCCTTAATCAATAAATTATAGTTTAATATTTTCTTTTACCAAGATCCTCCTCCTAACATCCCATTCCAGTATCCATTAGTTGATTGATCTCCAACAGGCTGATGATGATCTCTATCATGCTCATTAGCACCATCACTTGTGCTTGAAACTTGCTTTATACCTACAAAAGGAAAAAAAAACCTTCCACTTGTATTTGTGTCTTGGAGATTATTATTTCCATAGGCACTATGAGTATGAACATTATTTCCAAGTCCATGATCCAATGAGAAATTTAGGGATGGTAATGAAAATCCAGAAGAGTTGTAAACTGAATTTGGCATTGTCATGAAGGAATTATTCAACCTTCTAGATGTAATCCCGTTAATCAACTCCATTGCTGAAAACTGAGATTGAGGAGAAGCAGAAGAGGAAGAAGACGGAGGAGGAGGCAAAGTAGAAACATTTGGACTATTGTTGTCCTTGTTACTGCCATCATAATTTGGTACCTGTTGATTTCGAGAAGAAATCAGAGAAGTAATTTTGAACAAATTATTCTAACTTGAATAGTCGAGTAGTAACTTGATTTTTTTTTTGTAACTTTACTAAAATGCATTGTTCTGTTAACTTGTACACTCACACGTATAACACATACAGTAGAGACTCTTCGATTGTACATATTAATGTTCGTTTTGAATGAGGAAGAGAAGAAATCAGAGAAGTAATTCTGAACATCTTATTGTAACTTGAATAGTCGAGTAGTAACTTTTTTTTTTTATTTAAAAAAAGATAACTTTTCTGAAAGTGTTGTTCTGTTAACTTGTATACTCACACGTATAAATGCACACTAGGGACTCTTCAATTGTACATATTTATAATTTTGAGCAATTAATTTCAAAAAATCTCAGGACTCGTCACAAATTATAACAAAAGACAACACATTCACTTTACTGTAGTAATTGTGAACGAAATACTGTAAGTTCAAAAAATATTTGTAACTTTACTGAACGTGGAGTTGTGTTAACTTGTACCTTACACGTATAAACGTACACTAGAAACACATCCGATTGTACTTATTAATTTTGACTGATTTATCTCGAAATTCTCAGGACTAGCTAAAATTAAAATAAAAGACAACACATTAAGCTTTAACGGTACCTGAATTAGCTCGGTGATAGTCTTGAAATCAGATGAAAATCCCAAGTTGAGATCTTGGCTCCCTTCATGGATGATCTTACTAGGGTTTTGATCATGATCATGATGATGTTGAGGTGGTGGTGATGGTGGAACAACCATATCAGGAAGTTTTTTCAAAGGATTAATTATAACATGATTATTATTTGAATTATAAGGGGAAGAATTAGATGAAGATTTCTTGTTTTTTTTTGAACCACCACCAACAGGAATGTTCCTAAGAGATCCACCTGCAGTCCAATATCTTCTACAAGTCTTGCAAAAATACCTTGGTTGAGAAAGACTATAGTTGTTATAATAACAAAACTTTGTGTTTGTTGAATTGCACCTTGGACAATTCAAAGCTTGGTCTTTTTGTGGCCTAACTAATTTTCTTTCAACACAATTAGTTTTTGATGAACCATTTGTGTTTGGTAGTATCTCTTCCATGGGCTTCACCACTATCTCCTACAAAAATCAACAACAAAAAAGCCATCAACAACATTAAATTCTGATTAACCTATAATTTCAAAATATAATGATTCAATACTTGAAAAAACGATTTTTTTTAGAATTTATTAGATTTAAATCTTAGATCTAACTCTGAATTTTACTGTCTAGAAAGAAAATCTACTAGCTAGTAAGCACCATAAAGATTTTCTAGATGAGTGCTTTGTACTTTACACTTGTAAGTATAATAACGAATTTGATATTTTTTCACTTTCTCTAACTTTTTTACAATCACATATATACAACAAAAAAGAAAAAAAGTGTAGAAATAAAAGAAAAAACATAAGAGTGGTACCTATATATGATGATGAAAAATAATTAATGGAAATTAAAGGAAAAAGTAGTGAACCGTCAAATTTCTCAAAAGTAATACAAATTTCTAGCTAGAAAATAAAAACTCCAATCCAAGAAAATTATACATTAAAAAACAAGAATTCATGGAATCAACAAAAACAAAGAAAATACCTGAGGCCATTGAGCAGTATCCATGGATGATGATGATGAAGAAGAAGAAACAAACAAAAGGAAGCAAAGAGAAAATGTTTTTTTTTTTTTTTGGCTGAAAAAGAAAAATGAGCAGCTTTATGAGCAAGTGGTTTTAAAAGCAGAAAAAAGGAATGTTTGAGAGGGTTTGTGGATGTTGTATTGTGTTTTACGTTTGTGTGGTTAGAGAGAGAATGAATGAATAAAATGACAACTTTTTCTTTTAACTTATTGACTATTTGTATAGTAGTAGTAGTATTTCTTTAATTTGTTAGTGGAAGAATATACATCTTTGCAGAACTAATTTATATATATATATATATATATATATATATAATGGTGGAGTTATCTTTTCTGACTAGAGAGGAGCTTGGCATTAAGTCAAATTGGTTCCTTTTAATATTACTCTTTAGACATATGAATTATCTTTTAAATTTTGACCAGCATATAAAGGGGTTTTTACAGTTGGGGTATTGGATTGGATAGTAATTTTTTGGTTAAAACGAATTTGTCAACAATAATAACGCATACAATGTAATCTCACCAAATGAGATATGGGGAGGTATGATTACGCAGACCTTTGAGCACTCCGTAACTATATTATAGGTCTGCCTTTGAATATCCTATATTATATAGGGGTTAAATGAGATCGAAAAATCGATTCGAACCGATAAATTCAGTCAAACCGATTTAGTGAATTGAAAACCAACTTGGTTTGATTTGAAAATTTAAAAATCCGATAATATTTAATTTGATTCGGTGTTAATCCAATAAAAAGCCGATCCAAACCGATAAGTATATATATATATATATATATATATATATATATAACATATTAATAAAAAATTATATATCTTTTTCATAATTTTGGCTCATTCCAATTTTCAAGTCCATTACTAATTCAAATAAGTAGAAAGAAAGGTCAAGTCCGTTTGTTCCCCCTAGTCCATTTCAGTTTAAATTAAAATAGATTTTTTTTTCTGAAGTTAAAATAGAATTAAAGAAGACAAAAGTTAAATCTCTAGTCTAAAAAAAAGTTTGTCAAACCATTCACTTTAGTGAACTAGCAAAGGTTTCTCGGCAAGCACAAAGTTTGAAGTTTCAACCTAAGTTTCACATTGTTGATATTTTCCAGTTTCTTTAGTGTATTTTTCTGATGTGTTTGTAGGAATAGAGAAAATGAGTGTTTTTCTTTTTATCCTAATAAAAATTACTGTATTCATGAACAAATAAATAAAATAAATAATTCAATTTTTTTTATTATGATGCTACATTAGGGCTGGCAATTTCACCCTAAACCGATGGATATCCATCCACCGACCCGATTATATGGATGAAAAACCGACAAAACACGGACTTTAATTGGGTGACAGATGGATCGGGTGACGGATCGGGTCGGATTCGGGTGGACATACATCCAACCCACCACCCGATCCACCACCCGACCCATTCATCAACCCGTTTATAAATTTGTTATTTTTTGTGTAGTTCAGTGATAACATACCCCTGACTCATGTCGTTACTAGTACTTGGTTTATTTCCAATAGTTGTCTTTATTTTTTCTAAAGTAAACAGAAATTCTTTTTCAATTTCAACATGACAATAACAATGATTCCTAGTATCAAAAATGTTATTTTTGTACTATGTTATACATAATTGACATTTTCTATGTTAAACATCACTCTATATATGACTATAACTGTTAGCAATATAATAGGTTGATGAATATTACAATGGGATCAAGATCAAATTATATGGTAAAGCAAGATAGTATGAAAAGCAAGATAGTATGAAAACTGGAAAATAAACCAAAAGTACCAAACTAATTGTGCTATAATTTTCATCCGCGAAGCACCCGATCCACCTGATTCACCCGTGGATGATGGGTGGATCGGATGTGGATGAAGAAAAAATAGGGTGATGGATGGGTCGGGTGGTGGATGAATAGTTGGTGGGTGGAGGCGGATTGAGCTCCACCCGATCCACCTCCGATCCATTGCCAGCCCTATACTACATTGATAATCAACGTGTGCATAAGATTTAGGGGTAGAAAAGTAGCAATTTAGTCATAACAATGCACATACATCTCGTTGAATTAAGTTGAGTAACTCAAATTATCAATGGTTTTGAAATTCAAATAAGTATGGAATGCCTCACTTTTTGACGCACATAATGAAAATATTGCCTAATGCAATTTCAAGATTGAGATTAGAGATCAATTATTATATGTTATGTGACTTCGATAAATAATTTGAAAATCTAAATACATATATAATAGTTGAACAAGTATATCATTAAAATGACATTCAGTAAGAAAGTCTCCAACATAACGTAATCTAATAAAAAAGTTGTTAAATAGAAGAATAAACAAGGAAAAACAAACTAAAACATCATAATATATTAATTTCTTATTAAGCACATAATAATATCTCCATTGATAAGAGTCGGATTGAATTAAAGATAAGTACTCACCGAGATAATTATTGTATCTCATTTTCATTATTTGTACATCGCTTATATCATTTTTTTTGCATTATAATTAATATATTCCTAAAACTCGTAAAAACTTAACCAAACCGATAAAATTGACAAAACCGATAAAACCAAAACCAATAGAATTTATAATAAAATGATTTGATTTTAACCAAAAACCGAATCAAACCTGACCATGAAGCGAACCTTAATCAAATGAGTCTGGATGGAAAATATTTTAGTCGGGGTGCAATAGTACTCTTTTTAGTGAATATATTCTGTCCAAATCTGAATTAGTATAGTAATAAATTTTGAATAACTAATTGTTAAATCTAATTTAAGTGATGGAAAAATATAAGCGGTTATTTTTATTTTGACCTAAAAAGGTGGTAATTGGAAGGATGGTGACATGTAATATATAGGGCCGGTTGAGGGAACCAGCACATAGAATATCACTTCATTATCAAGGACCCTTCATAAAGTAAAAGCACTCAAAAAACAAATACACCTCTTTCCGCCATACACCTAAATTATCTCCATGTTTTAATCAATGGAATTTAGGGTTTAATTAAACTCTCTTTATTGCTCTTTGTCATCCTCCATTCATGTGGACCATACATGGGGTTAGAAATTTAATTTAATTAAGTTGAGGTGTTTGGATGAAATCTTTATAGTAGAGCAAGTACATGTTTATCTGTCCATTCGGCCTTTAAAATAAGAATTGAAAGTTATATATGATAGTAGTTTTGTTATACTATCAATCAATTTTAACATGTGCTAGTAGGTTAATTATCATTTTTACCAAATTACTAAGTAATATTTATTAAGAAATTTACCTGTGTAATTACTTGATTAATAATTGGACTATGCATATAATTTAAAATCTTTTGGAAAATAGTATAGGGTTAAGATTTCATAGTATACAACTTTTTCCTCTTAAAAATCTATTAGGTGTGGAGGAGTTGGACATTATCCTCATAATAAGCCTAATATGATAATTTGGAAAAAAAAATAACGTCATAAATTGTTTAGTTAAGCTGACTTAAATAAATAACAAAACATTCTATGAGGACCTAGCTCGATCGTTTATCTATTACATGCTCATTTGCCACAAGTAAATTAGACATGCTAATATAAAAGTGGCTAAAACTTGAAGGTTGAGAAACGTATCTTTTTGAATCAAACTATTTCCTTATCCCCTTCAAAAAGTTCTTATAAATAAAATATTAATTCTGGATATATATGTATGTGTATCATGCCCACATGAGTCTAACGAACACTGCTATGTATAGTTGTATACCTTTCTTTTAGACGAAGGAAATACTTTATAATCAACACGTAGTTCCTAATATTTAAGTTTTACTTTTTGTGTATAATAGTTAATTAGCTTTTGCTTTTTTACTTCCTTTTTATGATTTTGCACTTTGCTCCAAGTCAAATTTTCTTTAATCCAGTCTTCACTTTTTCTGTTTTTTTTTTCTTGCAACCTCAATTTATAGAAAAGACAATAATCCGTTTTTTTTTTGGTTGTGAAAAAGTGAATAAAAGTTAAAGACAATATGTTGTGAGATTTAGGTCAACATTTAATCCATGCGTTGTCGGTTTGTTATTCGAATATATTAAACAATGATGAAAGGCGCGATTCTAATTTGACTTAAAGGCAATACACGTAAAAGACTCAAAATTTTAAATTATGGGTCCTTTCAACTATTTTTAATGTGAAAATTACTATTGAAATTAGATGCTCAATAATATATTTTAGTATGAATTACTAATTTTGCTATATAAGTAATAGTATTCGACTAAAAAACAATGCGTGTATGATTGGACGTCCATAACTCATAATGTAGGCAAGGGCGAAGCTACGACTATGCTTACGAGTTCGGCAGAATTATAACTTTGGTTTATACTCTATTTTTGTGTTTAAAATTCCATGCAATATATCGAACATGTAGCTTTAGTCCAACAGAACATGTATTTTTGTTTAAAATTCACATAATATGTACAAATAATTTATTTAAAATCTAATAAATTGTCCTTTTTAAATAAAAAATAGAATTCATAAAACTCAAATTCTTGTTCCGCTCGGCATGTTCTCCATCAACATAATAGATATATGAAGAGAATTTTTATTTCCAATAGGAATAAATATTCCAGAAAAGCTTATACTATGCTTCTCTTTCTTTTTTTGGCTTTTGCTTTCATTAAACACAAAGGTAACCATTAATACTAGTGGTAGTAAATTAAACCTTTTGTTGGCTTTTCTGGTCGAAGTTTTCAAAAGAGATCGACGTGCATGGATATATCTGTTGGAAATTAGCCTTTGGCGGGGAGATGTGTCCACCCATCTTTGATGAATTAAACACTAGTGTTCCGCATGTTGGAGACCTTGTCTCTTCTCACATGCATGATCTACGAAGTGAGTAGATGACCGTAGGAGCCAAGAATCGTCTAATTTCGTTGAGAAATGAAAGAGATATTGGTCCACGAAGTAAGATGTTTAAGGCATGGAAATGTGGTGTGGGACAAATCTACCACATCGGTGGGAATAGGAAGAATTGCTCTCTATATATGTCTCAAATTGGTAAAGGGTTTGGGACCCCAAGGGGTATCCCATGTGTTTAAAGGAGGGAAGACCTAGATGTGCTTGGGTTCAAGCTAAGCCCACACGCGCGCCGCCGCCGCCCGTCCGGTTCCGTGGGTCGTGGGTCGTGGGTCGTGGGGACGTTCTGATATTTTCTTTTTGGACCAAAGAACTCTGTCAGATGTACAGTTTGATCCCTGAAGTTTCAATATTTACAGTTTGGTCCCCATAGGTTCTGGGAAGGTGACGGAAGGCAGAAAGCCTACCGTTGAGACTGTTTTTTGAGTGCCCTCCTAATGGCCATTAACAACCATGTTTTGGGCAGTTGTACAACCCCTCCTCCTTGCTATAAATTGAGCTTCATTTGGCTCAAAACAATGGCTGAAAATAGACGGGAAATACAGCAATATAGCAGCACAAAAACAGACTGAAAAATCACGAAATCAGTGAGCAAAAACTACTCGAAACAATGGCTGAAAATCAGTCAAAAACAGTGACCAAACCCTCACGTATACACAAGATATACACTATAGAGACACACTATATACACAGAGACAAAAGAGAAGAGTAAAGAGAAACTCTTCCTTCCTATTCCATATCTTCAGCAAGTCGAGTCATATTTGTTTTCTTCGCCAGGCTCAACCTATTGGCTTTGTAGCGTTGAGATTAAAGTGTTGTTTTATCTTGGGAGACTATTGCCCGCTAACGTAAAAGCATATATACGGGGCAATCTTGTCTTAAGGACAGAGGGCAATCCCTCGACTCAACACACAACGTTGTAACCATCCAGATTTAGTTGTTTCTTGATTTCAGGATATCAAGATTCATGACACAACAAGCTTGCGGCGAGCTTCTCAACATTGGCCTTGCAAGGTTATCAAGATTCAAGACACAACAAGCTTGCGGCAGTTTTGAAGATTGACCATTTATCTATCCTTTCGAACATTTGTAATAGTTACTCACTTCCCGTCCTGCTTTATAAAGTACAATAGAGTACCAACAATATCTGCATGCATGTATGATTTTTGATTTCATCTTTCTAACCTATGGCCACTTAAACAAATAATCATATTCATGGTCATAATCAAATACTATTTCATTGGAATTATTAAATTCTGAATACCATATAAAAATCTTAAATTAATTAGTGGAGAAAAAGATAACGACTTTTATTTCACATTAGTTAAAAACGGAGTAATTAAGAACATTCGGTTGTTGTTCAGCAGTGATTCAAATGTTACTGGGAACTCATGACACTAAGGTTCGAATTTATAATTACTTTCCAATTAAATTGTCTAGTTGAGTTTAAGAACAAAAAAAGTGTGTATGAAGTGAAAAAGAATTAGGGTTTAGGGTTAATTAACACTTTTAGTCCCTCAATTATTAGTGAGTTCTAATTATAATCCTTGTGAAATCTAGCTAATTAAGTACATTTAACTTTCATTTTGACCCGCGTGCACTTTTGATCCTTTTGTTTCATTAGCAAATTTACCAGAATTGTTAATAGGTCAATTGTCTTTTCTTTCGAGTAGAGAGTCTACCGGAAACAACCTCTTTACCTCACAAAGGTAGGGGTAAGGTCTGCGTACATGTTACCCTTCCCAGCCCCACTTGTGGGACTACACTTGGTGTGTTGTTGTTCTTGTTGTTAATAGTTCAATCACTTAAGTACCCCAACGTTTTATGTTAATTAAGCTCGTAACATTACTTCATATTTGCGGATAATATAGTTTTTAAGAATAGTCTGAATATAAGACATTTCCTACATAAAGGACCTTAAAACACTTAACAGAAGCCTAACCAAAATTTAAATTTATGGGTTTGTGAATTCTAAAAAATGACAGCTTATTGTGTTATGGATATCTATTTATATTTATATATCTATTAAGTGCATTTTTTAATACAAACACAAATTTTTTATTAAAGATACTGACTTCTGCCGAATCCGTAACTTACTCTCTAGCTCTGATTCGCCCCAAAAAGCACACATGTTAATTAGTTGAAGATTTTTTTCTTTAATTAATTGCCTAACTCACCTAAGCTATGAGGAGGTCACATGCATAAGCTATATGGCTATATATACAACAGAAGTTTCCGCAATGAATGTCACATCCTAGCAATGAATAATTGAAAGATGGATCCTCATTTGGTTTTGAATAATTCATGCATGTTTCATTCATGCCCCTAATTCCAGTATGCTACCATTAACAGAATATAATTATTGCATTTAAATTATGTCATTGTACCTACGTGAATTAACCTATGACTCTAAGAAACTGAAAACATTAAATGCATATTCGAAACAAAGGTGGAAAAGGAAATTATAGAGCTTAATTAACATATGATATACAAATACATGTACTCTCGGTATAACGGACAAAAAACTAAAGAAAACGAATTTTAAATTTATGAAAAAGTAATTATTAAAGAGTATTAATTATAAGTATTTGAAGGTTCATAAACGTGTAGTCAAATACTACTAGTGAACGTTATAATTATAAAGGTAATTAAAATTAAACTATAAATTACGATGCTACCTGCGACGGAGCCAAGAGAATTTAATAACGGAAGGTTAAAAAAGAACACGAGTGTCAAACTTGGGATTGATTTCACCCTGTGACCTAACCATTTTTTTTTGCTGTTTCTTCAAAGTTACGGGTAAAGATAGTAAACATGTCTATCGACATATAAAAATATTAAGTCGAGCTCCAAGTCATCGTTATGCTATCCTCATATATACTCGTATTGGCGAATCATTTAATTAGATTTGATATCAGTTATTGGTTTCCGAAACAGCCCAAAAATACTTTCAGTATAGTCATGTTATATTGTCTTTTTTTGGATTAAGGGATCACGGTTTTTTCCTCAAAAGATCTCACTTCATTAGAGTATCACTATACCGTAGCTTCATGTTCTCCTCAACTATTAATATGACTCTTTATTTGCACACCTAATAAATATATTTCTTATCTCAAGGAAATTCAAAAAGCCATATATCTATATATACAGATTCAAAATGATTCATCACTTATGAGACCACGTTAGGCATCTTTATTATAGTTACTTCGACATCATGTGCATCATCAAAATAATGTGAAATTTCAGTACTACCTATATATCTCTGCTAAAAAGGTTAGGTATTGATGCCAATGTATACTATATGATATGCTCGACAGTTGTAGTAGTAGTTATTACTTGGTATAACTGGTCCATCATCAGATTCAGACTACTTCAAAAGCAATATTTGAAACGTTCCTGTTCATTAGTTACTATCTGGCAAAAAAAGGTTAAGTTTTTTTACGGCCCTGGATTATGACGGGATAAATAGAATTTATTTAATCTTAGTCAGAGGTCTCAGATTCAAGCTCTGAGAATGATTTTTTTTTATAAGAAACGCCTTTTTTTTTTTATAAGAAACGCCTTCTCCTAAAATTTATTTAATCTTAGTCAGAGGACTCAGTAATACGTTTAGAGTTTGTTAATTAAGCTGTATTGTTAGAAGGAGGACAAATCAAAGAATTTGTTAGTGTAATTAGCTTGAATTTATTTAAAAAGAGTAGGATATTCACGCTTTAACTTGAATAATGAGATTTTTTTGTTTTTCAATTATACTTATATAATTTTTTCCGACAAAAATAAAATACGTAAGGACACTTAGAAGAAAATGGCGATAGTCATAGTAGTGGTGTTTGGTTGTGGGGCCCAAAAGCATATGCGTGCATGGGAATATATTTGGAGGAAGAAGGTAGGAGGAAATAGTGGAGTAATTATCTTTTGAGGAACTAAATTACTAAACCTAACAACCAAATAAATGCAAGGAATGAAGAAATGGGTAAAATGGTCATTTATCTGATCATGATTAAAGATTTTTGCAAATTTTTTTATCAGAAAATGTTACATTACGGTATGAAATTTTATAGGTTAATGCAAACCTTAGATGACAGTCTAATGTTTTATCTGTAATGTTGAGCATATATTTTGTCTATAAGGTTGAACAATATAAACGAACATTATACCCAAACCTATCTTTGTTCAAGAAAATTTGCAGAATTTTAAAAAATAAGTTCAAAATATAAATGGGTACATAAGAAAGGTCATCTGCGTAAATCAACCTCTGTATAGTGGCTTGGGAGTACCTCTACTAGGCCCATGGCTTATCTACATTTGGGCTTGATATCACAAGGCTTTATCTGCAATAGCCCATAAGAGATAAACTAAGCTACTACTAAGACCCAATACTGTTGGGTTGTCCATCATACTCAAATAGCCCAACAAGAGGTTTTGCTCATTAAGACCAAAAAGAACTAAATGACGAACAATAATATTGTAATTACAACTTAAAAGAATAGGATTGGTCAAGCAAATTCTCCAAAGAATCAAAGTGTAGGAAACATGTTTTCTCTAGATTGTGTCCTAGAATTCACAAAGACCACTCTACCTATGAACCAAAAAGGGCCCCAACAAATGTGGTTCCACTATATGACATAAGTTATATATAGAGATGGCACTGGATCCTGGACCTGGTCCGGATCCGGTGGATCCAGATCCATTTTATAGGATATGAATCTTCAAAATTTGGACCCGACGGATCCGGATCGGACCCGGATCCGTTTCTGACGGATTGGATCTGGATCTGGATCTTGTATTTAAGATCCGTATCCGGTTCAGATTCGACCCGTGGATCCGTTTTTTATTAAATATATTCATAACCTAAAATGTAATTTTATAAGTATTTTCTTAAAATTGCAAAGCACATCCTTGCAAGTTTAATTCTCAAAACAAGTTTAATTTATCCCCGCGTTAACTCAAAAACCAAAAAATAAATAGGTAACTTCGATAATAAAATCAATGTTATATTAGTGAATGACTAACATCTCCATAGACAAGTAGTTAAAATTATATTCACTTCATTTGTGAAGATTCCAAGCACATGCAAGTTCTGCATTGTGGAAATACTAGTCGGCATTTTCCACAACTATTGTCATTATCCAACATTTTCAATTAATAGTTCACAATCAAAACGAGACAACGAACAAAATATCGCATATGAACATTTCAAAATTGAAATACAGTAAACTGTTAGCTAAGTAAAAATCGTTTGTCAGTTCAAAAAAAAAATCGCAAGGTTACATTCTTAGCAAGGCAAACAATTTTACATGTGGATTCGGATTTGGATATGATTTTTATGGACCCGATGGATCTGGATCCGAATCTGGATCCAGGTATGAAAAATTGATCTGAATCTGGATCTAGTAGGATCCGATCCAGATCCGATCTGTTGCCATCCCTAGTTATATATACTGTCTCCGTAAATATTTTCAATAGTATTAGATATTTTAAAAGGATATTTATAAATAAATCTCTGTGAATATACGATTTTTAATGTTAGAAAGTAAGATAAGTTATCTATTATAATATATAAAAGTGATATAACGATGTAAATTTATTTATACCGACGATATATATGATTTAAACTCTTTTGCTATTTACTTGGAGACAAAAAATTAATAATTTCAATTACAATAGCTTCTCAACCACCACCCACGTGCCATGATGGACCTTATTCCACTTGGACCACTATCATTCCTACAGAATTTAGCCCATTTCAATTGTATATGATGGGCCTATGACCTTTCAATACTGGTCTACTTAATTCGAAATTTGATTGTTTAAGCAATTTCTATATTTATTTATTTGTATTCTCTTTTTTTACATACAGTATTTAACAAAGGAGGGAAAAAATTCAGCAACAATAATCAAGTAATCATTAGTATTCTAACTCGCGACATAAACCATAGCTCACAGTATATTTGAATAAAGAATAATCATTAATAATGATATAGATTTCATCTGAGACGATCTCATTTTCATCTTTTATAAACTGAAATGAGATGTTGAGAATATAATCACATATTAAAAGTATGCTCTCTCTAACAGCTTAAGCTTTTAAATGAGATAATCACACACTTCAACATGGTATCAGAGTCAGGCCCATTTCATTTTTTGTTTATCCGACGTTGGGCCTCCATCATATATTGTCCACGCTTCAAATGTTCAGTCATGGGCGTGCGCGGGGGTGTTGATTCTCCCACATCGGTTGTGGGATGAGAATTTGGACTCCTTGAAAGATGGTGATATACACGGTCAAAACTGTGTATATTATTGGGCCGAATTTTGTCTATATTATTACCATAGTTGTAAAATTCGTGTACAAGTGTAATTATGGTATTAGTCTTGTATTAAGAAAATGTATTAGAATTGTATTAGGAAAAGGTAGATTTATTTTCTATATTTAGAGATTGTATAACATGTATATATATATATATATCTTCATTAATGAAAATAATAAATGAATTATTTCTTTCATGGTATCAGCAGTCTAACACAAAAATTTCCTTCTCCAAAATCTCTCCTTCCGCTGCCCTACTTGCCATTGGCCGTCGGCCAACCTCCTCCCCCCTTCATCTTTTGTTTTTTTTTCTCTTCCAAAAATCCATAATTCTCCTCTTGTTCTTTCCTCATGTCTTCCTCAAAGAACACATTTCATCTGGTCCTTACAGTCTCCAACATCAAGAACCATATCCTTATCGTTCTTGAGATGGAAAACGTCCAATACGCGATGTGGACAGAATTATTTAAAGTTCACGCACGCTCGCATAAAGTCATTCATCACATCATCCCCTCGGTAACATGCACAGAGAAGGTGCCTACCGCCGAGGATAACCCTATGTTATGGACAACTTTTGATGCTTCAGTTCTCCAGTGGATTTATTCCACTATCTTTACGAACCTCTTGCAGACGATTATTGAGCCCGACGCCACAACGATGGAAACTTGGAATAGGGTGTGTGATATATTCCAAGATAGCAAAATTTCTTGTGCTGTCACTCTTGAGCAAAAAATTTCCTATGTCAACATGGAGATTTTCCGAATGTCTCAGTGTATTGTTAAAAGTTGAAGGAATTGGCGGATCAACTCAAGAACGTTGGTGCGCCCGTCACCAATAATCGTCTTGTTCTTCAGATGGTTGCAGTCCTATCTGAGGCTTATAATGGTGTTGGGACGCTTCTTCGTCAAAGTAATCATCTTCCACCGTTCTACCAGGCCCATTCCATGCTCATATTAGAAGAGGTCGGCTTGGCTAAAAAGGTAGCTACCGGAGCAAATTCCGTCATGATGATGGCCACATCCTATAATCCTCACTCGTTCTCGGATAATTCTAGCCAAAACCGTAACAACAGTGGCGGTAAAAAGGGTCAAAATTGGAAAAAATGGTGGCAAGAATCGCGGTGGCCGCCGCGGCAGTGGCAGTGGTCGGAGTAGTGGCGGCAGTGATGGACATGGTAGTAGTGGGCCGGCTGGGCCGCAGCAGCACTGGCTGCAGCCTTGGGCCAATTGGCCGTGGGGTTGGGCCAGTGGTCTAATGTGCCTTTCCAGCCTTATCCAACAAACTAGGCTAGATCCCAGAATTTTCAGAGGCCCAATTTTCCGAATTCACAGGCCAAACAGCCTCAGCCTCGGCCTCAGCAAGGCTTCGCTGCTGCGAGCCCATCGGTAGTCCCGACACCTACAGATATCGAGGTCGCGATGCATACACTTGGATTAATTTCTCCAGACGCAAATTGGTATATGGACACTGGAGCCCCTTCTCATATGACGTCCGCACAAGGTAATCTCTCAACTTATTTCAATTTGAGCAATAATCGTGGCATAATTGTTGGTAATGGCAATTCAACTCCAATTCGTGGTTATGGTCACACAAATTTGCCCCATCCACATCCACCTCTTGTCCATAAAAATGTCCTTCATGCCCCTCACTTAATTACAAAATTGATGTATGTTCGAATATTCACGACTGATAATTGGATTTCTATTAACTTTGACTCTTTTGGATTTTCTGTGAAGGATTTCACGACGGGAATACCTCTAATGAGATGTAATAGTCGGGGAGAGATTTATCCAATCACCGCCACCGCCATTTCCACGAGTCAAGCTACACCTTCAACATTTGTCGCTCTTGCTCCTTTGTGACATGCACGCTTGGGTCATTCAGGGCCGTCTATTATTTCTTCTCTTTAAAAAAATAATTTTATTGATGGTAATAGTACGCGTAGTACTCATATTTGTCCTTCTTGCCTCTATGGAAACATGTTAAATTACCGTTTGTAGCCTCTACTTCTAGTACGTCGATGCCTTTTGATATTTTTCATAGTGATTTATGGACATCTCCCGTTTTGAGCTCTTTGGGACATCGTTATTATGTTTTATTTTTGGATGATTATTCTAATTTTCTGTGAACTTTTCATTTGTCTAAAAAAGTCATAACTTGATGCCTTGTCCCATAGGTAGACCGCCTTTTTTGGAATTTTCCATAGAAAAACGTCTAAGCACTTTGGCTATGTAGACTGGCTGTGATAGCCCCAACAATCTGTTAGGTCTATCTCTATAGATCCTAATCCCCAGAATGTAGCAGGCTTCACCTAAATCCTTCATCATGAAGGTACTGGACAACCACTCATTGACTGACTGTATGAGAGTCTTATTGTCTCTCATTATTAATATGTCATCTACATATATGATAATGAAGGCAATACTCCCATCATTGCATTTACTATAAACACATGGATCCTATTTGCTTCTGACGAAATCAAATGACTTGATAGCCTTGTCGAAGCAAATGGTCCAACTCCTCGAGGCTTGCTTAAGCCCATAAATGGACTTTTGTAGCTTGCATACAACATTTGGTTTGGACTAAATTGAAAAACCCTCAGGTTGTTTCATATACACCTCCTCAACTAGATTACCATTGAGGAAAGCAGTTTTGACGTACATCTGCCAAATGGCATAGTCATAATATGCAGCTATTGCAAGCAAAATCCTAATGGACTTAATCTTAGCAACAAGTGAAAATGTTTCATCATAATCGACCCCAGGCCGTTGATTATAACTTTTAGCCACCAATCTTGCTTTATAAGTATGTACCTTGCCATATGCATCAATCTTCTTCTTGAATACCCATTTGCATCCTATGGGTCTAACCCCTGTTGGAAAATCAACCATGTTCCAAACTTGATTTATGTACATCGAGTCCATCTCAGATTTCATGGCTTCTTGCCATCTCTGCGAATCAATGTCTTACATAGCTTCGCTGTAGGTTGTAGGTTTATCGTCATCAGGAATATCTATCTCATTGTGTGTTTCAACAATGAGATTAAGTCATTCAGGCGGACGATGAGTCCTAGTGGTCCTACAGAGTTGATTATTCTGCATTTCAGTGTTTGTTTCATTCTGATTGTGAGAAGGTATTTGTGTGTTGGACAATCCATCACCTTGAGAGCTTTCAGGAATGTCATTTTCATGTATTTCCTTTATGGAATGATGTACAACCATTGTATCATCTTCCATTGGTTATGTATGAGTGTCTTGCATTTTTGCACTATCTCTCACAGCACTCCCACTGACTGATGGGCGTACTCTAAGTACCCAATCTTCATCAGATACTCCCATTGAATCCTTGTTTAGGTCATTTGACAAGGGTTCATTTTTTGTGTTATCTTGTGGTTCTTGAATTTCTTCAAGTTCTATCTCTGTGCATCTATGTTCTTTGTAGACATATTTTTCTTCAAGGAAAGTTGCGTTCTTGGAAACAATGACCTTATGTTCTCTAGGAAGATAGAAGTAGTATCCCTTACTTTTCTTTGGATACCCCACGAAGTAACATTTCTCACTTTTAGATTCCAACTTGTCAGTGAGCATCTTTTTAACATATGCAGGGCACCCCCAGGGTCTCATATGTTTAAGAGCTGGCTTCTTGCCACACCATATCTCATAGAGTGTCTTTTCTACTGATTTGGAAGGAACCATGTTCAGAATATATATAGAGGTTTGTATAGCATGTCCCCAAAGGTATGTTGGTAGAGCTGAGGAGCTCATCATGGATCGAACCATATCTAATAAGGTTCGGTTTCTCCTTTCGGCAACACCATTCATATATGGTGTTCCAGGAGGTGTCCATTCTGATTGGACTCCATGTAGCTTTAAGTAATCTAGAAAATCCTTGCTCAAGTACTCACCTCCTCGATCCGATCAAAGGGTCTTGATGCTTGTTGCAAGTTGTTTCTCTATTTCCGACTTGTACTCCTTGAACTTCTCAAAAGCCTCGGATTTGTGCCTCATAAAATACACATATCCATACCTTGTGAAGTCGTCAGTAAAAGTGATGAAGTATGGGAAGCCTCCTTTAGCTTGAGTTGAGAATGGCCCACATACATCAGTATGGACCAACTCAAGCAACTCCTTGGCTCACACACCTTTCCCAGAAAGTGGTTTATTGGTCATCTTTCCTCTCAAGCAAGATTCGCAGTTACTATAAGACTCCAAGTCAAATGGTTCGAGGTAGTCTAACTTTCTCAATCTTGCTATCCTTGATTCGTTGATATGACCAAGTCTGCAGTGCCATAGGTAGGTAGAGTTTCTATTACTTATCTTGGCTCATTTATTTTGTACATTGAATATCTCTCGGCTACAGTTTAGTGTATACAATCCATCCACAAGAGGAACAGTTCCATATATAATATTATCAAAAGACAATACTTGACTGCCATTATAAATATACGAAAAAAACCCCTCTATGTCTAAAACTGGGACAAAAATGATATTCCTCGTTAATGAGGGTACATAAAATCAATCATTCAACACTAAACAATAGTCGGAAGGTAAATTTAATCTATAAGTCCCTACGCGCTCAGCATCTACTTGTGCTCCGTTTCCAACGCGTATGTCTACCTCCCTTGGTCCAACCTTCCTGCTATCAGTTAACCCCTGCACATTTGTACAAATGTGTGAGCCACAAGCGGTATCCAATACCCATGAACGAGAGTTATTTATAGACATATTTATTTCAATGACATACATACCTTGTCCACCAAAGGCAGGAGCACCTAGTGTTTTTCCTCCTCCTGGTGCCGTACAGTCCTTCTTCCAATGCCCCTTCCTATGGCAGCTGAGACATTCCTCCTTAGGCGCGTTCACCTTCTTCTTCACACCTCACTTGGGCTTCATAGCTGAGGGCGCAGCGACTGCTTTGCCCTTCTTCTTCTGCCATTCCTTGCCTCTCGGCTTGGGTTGGCTAAAAGAGTTCACCATGAGCACAACTTTGCCTTTGGAAGTGGAAGACTCAAAGGTCTTGAGCATGTTGTGCAGCTCCGGCAGAGTCGCCTTCGTTCCATTCATATTTAAATTCACTATGAAGTTCTCAAAGGAACGAGGGAGAGAGTTCAGGATGAAGGTGGTAGCGACATTCTTTTCAAGCTTCATTCCAATTGAAGCAAGCCTCTCTATCAGCCATATCATCTTCAACACATGCTACGAGACCTAGCCCCCTTCAATGAGCTTACACTTAAAGAGTTCTATTAGCAACTCATATTCCATAGTCCGGGATTGAGAGTCATAGAGACTCTTTAAGTGTTCGAGCATCTCATTGGGCCCCATGTTCTCATGCTGTCTTTGAAGTTCCATAGACATGGAAGATAACATCACGCACTGCGCTGAAGTGGCATCATCTAGGTGTTTCTGGTAAGCATCCTTATCAAATGAGGCATACTCAGTGGAGCTGTTGGGAACACCGTGTCCAACACGTATTCTATTTTCTCTTGTCTCAGCACTATTCGCAAATTCCTTAGCCAGTCAAGGTAGTTCGGTCCAGTAAGTTTATTCATCTCAATCAACATTTTCAACGATAAGCTCGACATCTTTAATAATCTGAAGAATTAGATAGACCGAAAATCAAACTCAAAATCTATTTCCTATTATACACATTCATTTAGGCTAATCAACAAGGCCTTTTGTTTAATTAGCTCCCACTATTTTAAGATACTTCTACGACCCCATGCTAGAATACGAACCTATTTTAATTGAGGTCATAATGGGTCAAGGTCCAAGCCTATGTTATCTCCGCGTTTGCTTTGGCTGATAACTTCAATAACACATCTTGGTAGGTTCTAAACCAATTGCAAAACTTATTTGCAACTCTTGGTTGATAAAATATTACATTTAATCTTACGTCCTTAGATTAGTCCGACACTTTGGCGCCAAGATTTGTCTAAGCAAGTCAACCCCATTACACGACTGCGTTTATGTATCTAAGCAAATTTGGCCTTTGTGAGCAAACACATTGGTGTAAATACCCACAAAAGTTTATCGTTTACCTTTACATTAAAACACATTTATGAAAGAGTCTGGGTCCTCGTAGACTTAGAGCAAATGCTTTGACATAAATACTCATATAGCCGAAAATGATTTTGCACTCTAACAATTATAATAGGACGACGCGTTTTAATTTAGACTTGTATTTAAAATTTTGGGGAACATTTTAATTCATGGTTTTAACCAAGATCAACTCTTTTACGCCATATCCAATATGACATCTTAACATCATGCAAAACTAATGACACATATAGTTGGGAACCGTCAACCCAATATGCATGATATAAGATGGTTTAATCAAATACTGGGTGCCGCCTGCCCAGACAGTTATAGCGGACGCTATTCTAGTAATTTAAATGACAAATAATTTGACATTTAGCACATAAACAGTATACTTCTTTTTCCCAGACAGTTCTTCTTCTTTTTCCCATTCATTTTGATAATTTATGTTACAACATATGATGCATAAAGATAGTAGATAGTTATTTACATCAGATCATTAATTTGTTGTTATTAAACTGAGATGGAAAAAAACATTATAGTTAAGCATGGTAAAAGAAAGTGTATCCTAGACACATATTATGTTTGATGTAAGTACTAGACGTGAATAAAAAGAAATCAAGAAGTTGTGAAATGACTTTGCATGTATGTCCTTGTTCATATTGTAAATTTCAAAGCCTGATAAAGGAGGAGGATAGCCCATCCACACATGAATTGAACTTAAATGAAGCATATATGTACATTGAGGCGGAAGTCATTGATTAAGAAACTATGAAATGTGGTTTCACATCTTCTAGTTTTTGGGCTTGTAGGTCACATATTTAGGTGGAAATTCCCAAAAAAAAAGAGTTACATGTGACTTGTAATAGTACAATAAAACAAGGAGGAGATTTTTTGGCATGTGGGGGTGAAGTGGACCATTGACAAATTCTCCATTTGAATTATTTTGAGCTGACTAATGATAAATACTGAAAATTGAATAAAACGTGTGGTCATAAAAAGCAGCCACAATATTAGTAGCCAAGAGACGACTCTTTACATTGTTTTGGCATGCTACGTCTTTGGAAACAAAAGAAAAAGAAAGGTTGAAAACATAACTTCTTTTTTCAGTTCAACCGTAAGTATAAATGTCAAATTTATGCTAATTATTTTTCACATAATTTCACCTGGTCAAAAGCTACCACAAGTATCCTTCCATACTAATATGGACCTCATATCTTCGACAATAAAATGTTTTTTTCCCACATGATAATAATTTTACCTAAACCGAAGTGTCAATATCTTTTATGAAGAGAAAACCAAAAGAAAAGTAACACGATAGTGACAAGTATAAGGAACAAAATATATTCAAAGAAAGTGGCAAACGATTGTCCTTCAACTGTATATTAGATACAGATGGTTGCTTCTTTCTATTAAAAAACAATACTAAGGTATACAATAATTTCAGTGTTCCTGCTCTATAATACATTGAGGACGAAAGAATAATATTCACGAGGATCAAGACATTTTTTTTTATTAAATTCATTCTTAAGCTTTGCTTCATTGCAACAAGATGATCCAACCGGAAGTGTCGGAGAGTAAAAAAAGCATAAGCATCTAAAGATCCACTCTTTTTGAGATATCACTTGACCATGATTCACATTTTTCCTCATTCCGTACAAAAATTATGAAAAAGGCACCTGTGCTTCACATGTACACAGTAACTTTACTTCAGTTCACATTTGTCGTCCCTTCTTGTTTCTTGAGCCATTTGCCCAATCATATCCTCTGCGTTACCAGAATAACCATCTGACTTCACTTCTCTTCTTTCAAGAATGGATACATATGAAAATGCAGTTATTACAATACCTTAAGGACACGTGAAATTATACTTTATAACCAAGAAATCCCTGAGGGCTAGTTACACACAGTCCGAGACTGTGGATAATAGGCATGCCCCTCCACTCTTCTCCACTAAAATAACTGTATGTTGCAAGATTTGAACTCCTGACATGCGCTTAACTCACACGTCACACACTGTGCTCTTACTGATACACCAAAAACCTTGAGTGCCATTTTCCTAACAAAATTTAGAAGGGCCATAAGTCGCCCCAGAGCGATCTTCGTGCCTGATGATGCAAGGTTGGGTTTTTGCTCTTTGTAATAACGATCCGGTCAAATGACCCTTCAGTGCCTTCTCGGTTCATTGATCGACAAACGTCCATTTCAATTCGCTTGCCCCTTCGTAGAGGACTGTATATGATTCTTCCCCAACCACCACCAAGATCGGCATGGGCCGTTTCTTCACCTTCTTCCTCCCAATCATCATTTTCAGTAATGGCATCTGTTTCTGTAACATCGGAATCATAGGAGATTGGGTCTTCATCTTCAACATCCTCATCTTCTGAGATGAATTGGTCCTCTGATATAAAAGGAGAATATAAGAAATGTCACTTTTTTGTAATGTGTTAACACCAGGTACTAGATAAATGTAAAAGTTTTTAGATGCCAAATCAAAACTTAGATTTAATGCTGATAGTAAATACCATAGTCAATCTCTAAATCCTCTGGATTTCTTCTAGCATGCTGCTCCTTTAATGTCTCAAATTTCATATCATCCAGTGGGCAAGGCCCCCTATATGAAACAAAGAATTAGTTCAATAGAGGTTTGCTGCAGGTGGTGAAAACAAAAACAAAAAAAACTAACTGAAATTTGACTTCACAATGGTCAATGGTAATGATTAACAAGCTAAAAATAATTTAATCATTGGCATGTTGTATTCTTGAAGAAAAACTTGCCTTGGCCGTTCTCCTCGTCTAAAAGCGATAAAGCAAAACTTTTCATCTTCAAAGCCACGTAGAGGCTCTCCTTTCGACCGCTACCAGACAATGGCATAAGAGTCATAAAAATTGATTCATACCCAAGTATAGAGAAAGAAAATACTCAAGAACCGGAGAAGAAAACAATAATGATGCTATTGCCCCCAAGGTCAATTTCTTAACTGGGAACTTAAGAGTAGATTATATCTGACCCTATGCGGCATTTGGGGTGTAAGAAGAGATTCATCAAATTCAGAGAGCTCATGTAGAAGGGCAGAGGAATGTGAGGCAAACCTTGTAGGCACGTTGCGATGTTGTCCTTTGTAACCGTTGAACAAAATGACAATATTTTCCAGTGTTATCCAAAGGACAACGTCCGTCATGTGGACACTGCAAAAAAAAAAAATCAATTCAGACAGAAAAACTATAGTCCAATGTATTTTAGTCATTATATTAGAAACTTAAAACACTTACCGGAGCAACTATATATGCCCCATTCTTTAGTGTTGTCAATGCTGTAGAGTCTTTGTTAGATGCATCTTCTAGTTTGCGGCTTCTCTAGAAATTAACATTTAAGAACAAAGGGAAAAAGATCATTAAGAATTCACATTCCAACTTGGAATAAACCAGACCCCTCCCTCCATCCAAGCAAATCCTGAAAAGTGAGTTTTACCCTTTTCTCCATCCATAAAATGTGAGATCGCATTTGAGATATAATATTAGATCCTTGTGGTGTTCCTGGTTCTACCAAGACCTGCTCAACAGTACATTGTCAGAGGGGAAATAACTTAAATATTTCTTACAAATAGAGGATGTTTTATACAGAGATAAGAAATAGATATTTCAGTAAACAAGCATGTCATGATCAAGCTATCAGTCTGATAACACTTGAACCGGCAAATTGAGCAGGAACTACACCAATATCATGCGAAAACGTCTACACAAGAGAGCAATAACCATGGCCTCTCCCTCACTCAGTAGTCGATTATTTTTTATGAGTAACTGGATATGATTCTTTTACACAGTTCTCTCTTTTACGCATGCAGCTCCTCATATCTTTTCCCTTTTTCCCCCTCTTGTGAAGTCTATTGTTATTTAAACTGCAAGTCCAGTAGAAAATGTGACAGTAATTTTATTGTCTGTATCCTGACCCTCATTGTCCTTCACACAGTAAGACAGAAACTAGAGCATATTACAATCAGAAAGTCACCAATTATGGCTTGCATTCTGCTGTGGAATCGCTCAGTACATTTGTCAAGCTGTACTTTAGGAGTATCTTCACTCAATATGCATTTACTTACAAAAGAAATATGTGTGTGTCATCATAATTAGAAAAAATCAAATCCTACAGCAATGAAGTCTTTATATGATTTGCGTTTAATACTTCCCGCATTTCCCGTGTAAAATTTGTATGACACACTTCTCATTCTAGGATGCACCAAATACTCTACAGAATTACAACAACAAAATACCCGGTCTAATCCCACAAGTAGGGTCTGGGGATGGTAGAGTGTACGCAGACCTTACCCCTACCTTGGGAGGTACAGAGGGCTGTTTCAAATACTCTACAAAATTCTAACATTTATATTATTTTATACGGTTTTCACCAATTTTAAGAATTCATCAACTTCATCTGACTAATCATATTTAGATTTTGATAAAAAATTATTAGCTATTACTTTCATAGTTTCTTCTACTACAACTTAACATAATACAGAAATGTTAACATCTGAAACTCCATGTAAAGCCAGTGTTATCAAAAGCGAAAAGCGCCAAAAGGCTCTAAGGTCTATTGGGGCTTTAAGCGAAAAGCGCAAATAAAGAGTGGGATTTAGTGGGGAAAAAGGCGCAAAAAGTCCAAGACTAATAATTATGAGCATGAATAACAAATATATGGACAAAGAAATTGAAAGGAAATTACAATAAAGTGAAATACCAGTGTCGCCTCTTCAGGAAACGCTAATTGGCAAGGAAAAACATGTCTTAGAGCCTTGATGACAAGGCTGAAGCACACATTAAGCGAGGCGAAACGCTCCACATGTTTTGAGCCTGGCTTCAGGGCTTAAGCGCTCATTTAACAACACTGTGTAAAGCCAAGTGTTGTTGCATAAACTTCAATGGCGGGAAAGCATCTTAGCTCCACTTAGTGCTTGAAGCTTAGTATTTAGGTGGTTGAATTATTAATGTGCACACTTGTGAATATTTCTTATTCCTGGAAATGACAGCAAGGAACTTCTAAAGTATAACATCTCACCTCCCCCCTAAATCTTCAAATAATCGATAATGCATGGAGTATACTGAACCATATAGATATAAAGTTTAAGAATGGATTTTAACACATACCAGAACATCTCCGGTCAATTCCCAAAGCTGGCGCACAACCGTGATTCTGTCCTTAAGAGATGGAATTTCTCCAAGTACATATGACTACGGTCGAACAAAATCGAAAACTGATCAGCGCAAAGGCACCAAATAGATTCACGAAATCAAAATGGATCTACCAGAGCACGCATCAATGTATTCTTGTCAATTAAAAAACGAACACAATAAAATTATACTTTTCTCTTAGATGAAGTTATAAAGTAATATTAGGAGCGTCCAGATAATGCAAAAGAAGTAGGAAGCATGGGGAAAATGGAAATTGCTACTCAAAATTTAAGGGGCTGAAACCACAATAAGATTGTACTTACAGCAATCACAAGATCATGTTGTCTGTCACTCTTTTTGACATCCTTAGAGAGTGCTTGAATACTTCCATAACTTTGAATGAGTGGCAAATTTTTAAGACCTGCAGCAATTATAGGACATATTTCGCCATCTTTATCAGCCTCACATTTCCTAATTATAGCAGTAGAAGTTAGAACGGTAATTAGAATATATGTGAATGTGTCATAGGTCTGCATACATGATACTAAAAGCACTGGAAACTGTTGGAGACAGCGCTGTGAAAGCAATCCCTTTTTTTGTTTGAAAAGGAAAGGTAAAGTAATATGAAGCGATCCTGAACCACTGGCCTAGATACTCCCTGGTTGTACAAAAACAGTGACGGGACACAACCTTATCATGCAGCACATTATGTCCCGGGGACAACAACAAATGACTCCAAGATATGACATCTCGGGTTGTAGTTTATGAATCTCATCCATATTAAGATGCACTGTTTGTTGTTGTTGGCAAATCTGTCCTCTGATAAGAGAACAATTTGCAACGCAAGAACTTCATAACATCACTAGCCATCATGGTATGGCATAACCTCTTAAAGTTGAATCTGCTGTTGCACAAATTTAATAAGACGTACACATACAGAGACTTATATTACTTTGTGTGAGAAGCATAGACTTCATCTCCTTTATATTTTCATAGCAAGGAGAGCAGAATTACAGACACTTCCACCTAAGCCAGTGACTCGGAAAATTGAACGAGCTGATCAGCAAAATAGCCAATAACTATTAATTAGGACCCGAAAACACATACTACAAGTCTAAGATTTTTCAAAACCAAAAAGAGTCCATAAAAACAGAATGTACCTTTTATAAGGCTCTGTCCAGCACGCTGCATGGACTGTGATGGCTCTACCAAATTAATTCTATTCAATGATCGTGGCCACACTTCTCTAACTGCCCTGCATAACCACACAATTCAACAACTTATCAACCGGAAGGGTCTAACAGAAATTAACACATAGGTATGATAATTAACGAACAGAAATCAAATAAACAAAAAAAATATCCAATCTTCTTACCAAAATGCAGAACCAGTCCCAGCCCCGAAATCCAACACCTTAGCTGGTGAAAAACCAGGCAATCTTCTACGTACCTAAAGGAAAATCACGTTAAAGCACTCACTTTTAGCAACCAAAATCTACATTCATGTTTCAAAACCCAAATTCCGAAAAACTCTGAAACACAGAACATCATAGGATTGCTACAAGAAATTTCAATGGGATGTAACATTTCTTTACCTCACTAAGGACTCTATAAAGAGCAGAGTAGACAGCAGGCATACGGGACGCCACATAGGCAAGTGCTTCGTCATCCCTATACTTGAGGCCAATGTCACCATAGGCGCTTTTGATTTTCCACCGCTGCGAACATTCAACAGATTTGAGAGGATCTTCAAAAAGCTCCTTGGATGTAGAGGTTGGAAGCATCAAATTCACTTCCTTTATTTGGCTGAATGATTCTGATAACCTCAACACTTTCCTCTTCATATGTGGCTCCTCTTGCTCTGCAGTAAATTAGATCCAATCGAAACATAAAACTTTAGAGCGAGATCAAATAGAATTGCATCAATCAATCAACCAACTATCAAATTACCCTTAGCATCCTTATGCACCCATATATAGACGATTGCAAAACAAGCCTTCTAGTCTCCTTAGACATACAAAGCACAAAGAACTCAAACAACAGATAGTTCATCTCAAAAGAAAAAAAGGACCAATATTTGAAGCATATGAAAATTGGCTGATGTAAAAACAAGGGCAGCAAAAGAAAGAGAGCTATACAAATGCTTTAACTATAGCAAAGTTGACTACTAATATGAAAGAAGCATATAAGCATGAGCCTTTTTGCAGATATTCTCAGCATGACTTATATATCCTCTCCGCAATAAAATAAAATAAAATCACCAGAACTCTATAGAGAAAAGGAGGCAAAAACGAACACTTTCCAAGCTTTTAGCTATACCAAGCTCTAAAACTTAAAGCAAGAACTTGACTAACAAATAAGGAAAACTCATATCACAAATTAAATTTATTTTTGCCCAAAGATACTAGCAAAATCAGTTTCAAGATAATATCACAATTTTAATAGTGGCTCTGGTAAAATGAACGAGATTATTATCCAAGAAAAATATGAGCCAACAATAAGCCTTTTTTAACGAAGTATATTAACAAAGAGGGCATTAACTGGCCCGTATGCAAGAAGTATACCACAAAATAGAAAATCCTACAAAAATAGATGATTTTCTACGAAAGTCACCCAATCATCCATACAAAAAGTAACCTCATGAGTGCATAAAAGGGAAAAGAGGCTATTTCTCAAGTGCACAAAATCTTTCTGTATCCCATCAAAATAAGCCTTGATTCCTACATTCTTCTTTTGCAAATTGGGACTTAACATATTAAAAACTAATGGAATAGGGAGTTGTCAATTTACTGGCATTAAGTTCAATAACTGTAATAGGACTGAGGGCATCATCCACCGAGTTTCAAAACTAGCAGAGAGCTAAAAGCAGCTAATTTTTTTGTTTATCATAAAAAGTATTTCAACTTTTATATGCTTGAAGGATTCAGCGTTAAAGGTGATATTTTGAGAATGAAATGTAATACTTAAGGGACTATTTCAGCCAAAAACTCAAATGAACGTGCATAAAACATGAAGCAGCAAATTTTTCGATTTATCAAAAATAAGTATGTATTCAACTTTTACGTTGCTTGAAGGATTATCTGTGCTAAAGGTGATATATATATATATACACATATCTTTTTTTTTATCAAAGTGTTAAAGGTGATATTTTGAGTATGAAATGTAATAATTAAGGGACTATTTCAGTCAAACACTCAAATAAATGTGCATAAAATATGAAAAAGGATTGATATATTACCTCGGAGATATTTTTTGATAGCTCTACGAAGACGTACAGGAACAATACGACATCGTTCAGATTGTTTAGCTGCGGATTTGAGGGCTTCTGCGGTGAATTTCGAAACGGTTTCCGATACTATTGACGCCATTTCCTGTGCCGTTTTGACGGCAGTTAAGAAGGGGTAAATTGGGGGTTTTCACATTGCATAGTGGTAGGGTTTAAGGTCTGTTACAGGGAAGGTTTCTTCCATTTGCAGTAGATTGTTGCTGGAAAAAGCTACTTTAAATAACTAGCTAGTTTACCCTTCGTTAGAGCTTGGGTCAAATCTACCCTTCTCAATCAAACGGAAATAACTCAATTTCAATTTAATTACCCGATTCTCTTTTAAATGTAAACAAAATGAGAGGAAGTTGTATGAATGATCTGGGTCGGGTTTAGAAGGGGATCGGGTAATTTAATTGAATTTGGGTTATATAGAGTTATTTGAGGATTCCATTTGATTAGATATTTTTACAAACTTTACTAAATGGAGAGATAAATTTGACTCCAATTTATAACCAATAATAAAAATAACTACTTATTCAAAGTACGGGGTAATTGGGCCGATCAGGAAAGCCCAAAGTAATGGACACTTGGACAGTCCATAAAAGCATCCATGTCCGTTGGGTTAAGTTCACAAATGACCTTCATAAAGGGTGTTATTGATTTTTTGACCCTGCTTAATAAAAAATTAAAAAATATTCTCCGCTGAAAATTCGCTAGGCAAGGCTTTTATTTTCCATCGGACATAAATTAGTTTTGTCTATAAAGCAGAAATTCAAGATATTTCAAGGCAGTGAATCTGCTAAATTGACCATAAATTATGTCTTATAAGCAAAAGCTAGAATTTATGTCTGATGAAAATAGAAGTTTTTTCGAATGTTTTTTTTTAAAATTAAGGTCATCTTTAAAATTGTGTTAAGTGGGAACAAATATTCAATATCGAACACTTTTAAGAACACTACACGTCATTTCATGCTGTGGATTCTTTTGATAATTTTTGCGCGGATTTCCCTTCAAAGGCACTGGTCTTTAATTTTTCTCCCTTAGCTTAAAAAAATGGGTGAAAATACCCCGAGGTCCCGAGTTCGAACCCCTATTCAATCAAAAATTTGCAAAATATAATTTGTATTTCTCAAGGCATAATTTGTCTTCAGGCATAAGGCAAATTTTGTCTTAAGGTAGAGTTTGCCTTATGTGTGAAGAGAAACTATGCCTTGCGAAATCCAAACTCTGTCTTGCAGTATTTTTATTTTTGACTGGGATGGAGTTTGAACCCAGAACTCGTAGGTTTTAGGCGAAAGTCAAAAATTAAAATTTTAATATTTGAAGGATTAAAATTAAAGATCACCCGAAAGAGGGTCATTTGTGCGAATTGACCCTCTTTTGTAGTGGAAGCCCAATACAATTACACTGGGAAAGCCCATATAGTGTAACATGAGCTCATTTGAGTACGAGGGTCGAGGCCCAAAATCAAGTAAATTTTGGAGTAGAAATTGCACGGTTTTTCCCTTCAAATGGACGGGTCTTTAATTTTTGCCTTTCAAATGGAACTTATTCCACGCACAAATTAAATTTCATTTGAAGGGTAAAAATTAAAGATCAACACAAAATAGGAAGACAAATGCAAATGACCCAATTTTAGAAATTAAAAGAAAAAAGATCCAATTTTAGAAACCAATAAGTCCAAGATAAATGGGCAAATAATCACTATTTGAAAAGCTAATCAGGTTTTAGAAAGCTAATTAAACAATAGTCACCTTTTTATAAGAAAATAATATTTCGATGATTAAACCCATAGACTAAATATGAAAAATCTTTATAACTTTGGATATATCTCGCACAACTTGAAATACAGGGACTCTAGAAAATGTGTATTTCAAACTCTAGAAAAAATCATGGAGTTTCAACTTTTATAGGTTCAATGTGCAGAATTTTTTCATAGAGTTTGAGTTCACTTTTATAAGTTTAGAGTTCAGAATTTTTACTAAACTCCGTGAGAGTGTGTTGTAATTCAAACAAGCATTGCTAAAAAATTATTTCCGGAAGAAACTAGCCTAATTTTTTTCTTAGAAAAGTTGAAAATCCATGACTATATACTGGAGTTCAAAAGAGGTATAAATACTTTTCACATTATTTTACGTACGTATTTCATTCATGATACTTATTTTAAGACTTATTATATTTCATTATTATTTCACTCATACTATTTACTTTAAAATTTTATCAGAAGAAGCACATTTTTTCACTGATGATGTCTATTTCAAACTCCACTATCTACTTTGTCTAAATTGAAATGGTTTAAAATAAATTTCTTCAAATGTCCAGATGTATATATATATATATATATATATATATATATTATTATTATTATTATTTATTTATTTTTTTAATTTCTCTTACTTTCCTCCAATTTTTATGTGGTTTTGCTTGTTGGAAATTTACTAATGTGGAATTAAGTATATCCTATTATTTATGACTCGAACAATTGGGCCCCGCACGTCGGAAACGTCGTTTCCACACACGTGCACACGTAGTGCCAAGTATCGTAAATTTCATTAGTGAAAGAGATATTGATACGTATGTAATACATTTGAGACATAGAATGATGGACGGTTATTGGCCAAATGACAAAGTATTCCACGTTGGTAAACAAAGAAGAAGTGTACGAAGTGTAAGATGAAACGAGTCAGAAGTCTCCGCGGAGCCGCGAAGGGCCGCGGCGCAGCCCCGCCGGAGCCGAGGCGCTAATTGGGTGGCCAGTTACTGGAGCCGCGGCTCTTCGGAGGCAAAATGCTGCGACGGGAAGTTGGAAAGTTCTGACATTTGGGCTGGTTTTGGAGCATTGAATCTCCATTACTTGACACATTAATTCAGCCATTATTTGGCTGAATGTAACCCCTCTAAATAAGTGTCATTACATGGCTATTGAAGGCCATTAGTTGACTAGTTGAGGGGTCATCTCCTTACACTATAAATTGAGGCATTTGGCTCAATTGTTGAACACTACACAACACTTAGAAAATATTTACAGAATTTTCTAACATCTTCTTCTTCCTCTCTAGCAAGTTCACTACACTCAAAGTTCTTCAAGAGTAACACTTGAGTTTCCTTTGCTCAATTGTTAAGTTGTTGTTGTATCTTGGGAGACTATTGCTCGACAACGTAAAAGGAGATATGTAGGGCAATCTTGTCGTAAAGACAGAGTGTCATCACTCGACTCAACAAATCACACAAGGAGTTTGTTCCATTCTTGATTTCCAGTTTTATTGTAATCTTTAGTTTATCCTTTCTAGCAATTGTAATTTTTTACTTACTTCCCGTTCCCTGCAATTGTTGTATCCCACAATTTTAAGACAAGACTTGTTGTAAGTACCTAGAAAGATGACTGGAGGAGAACAACTCGCTTCTGATTCTGTTGTTGCTGCTACTCAAGGCAGCACCCCTGCCTTCCCCACTGCTCAAGGCACACCCAATGCCTTTCCGGTTGCTCAAGGCTCAACCAATGCCTTTTCTGTTGTTCAAGGGAACACTCCGGTTCCTCCACCCCGCTGGATTCCATCATGAACGCCCAGAAAAGTTCATGGGCTCCAATTTCAAGAGATGGCAACAGAAGATGCTATTTTATCTGACTGTTATGGGAATGACTCGTTTCCTACTAGTAGATCCTCCACAAGCTGGAGATGAAATGGACCATTCGCCTACTGAAACGACTGAAGAGGGCCAAGGTATCCATGTCATTAATGACATGAAGATGGTTCTTGATGCATGGAGTCATAGTGATTTCATGTGTAAGAACTATATTTTGAACTGCTTGTTAGATCCTCTCTACACGGTGTATTGCACCGTTGGCACCGCCAAAGAGTTATGGGAGAAGCTGCAAAAGAAGTACAAATGAGCAGGTACTAAGAAACAGTGATGTCCCAAGTCCAGTAATTCCAAATGATTCTACATCACCTGGATTTGGAAGGTATGAAACCAAATGAGCAGTTTTTGGTTGCATCACTGATTGAAAAGTTACCTCCTTCGTGGAATGAGTTACTTAAAACTCAAGACAAAGGAGATGACCTTTGAAGAACTTATTATCAAACTCCAAATTTAGGAAGATAATAAGAAGGCCTTGCCTAGGGGTAAACAACCTGTTGAGGCAAAGACAAATCTGGCTGAGACCAAAGGGAACCTAAGCAAGAAGCACAAGTTCCATAAAGACAGCAAGACCCAAGCAACGGAGAAGTTCAAAGGAAACTGTCACCACTGTGGGAAACCTGGTCATATGATCAAGGACTGCCGCAAGCTCAAGACTGAGCAACAAGAGAAGGTCAAGGCTAAGGGCAAGACACAAGTTAACGTCATCAATGACAGACTTCTGGACGACATGATTGAGGAGTTCTCAGCGGTGGTGCTTGAAGCAAACCTTGTTGAGAATCACATGCAATGGTGGATGGACAGAGGTGCTACAAGACACATCTGTTCCAATAGAGATGCCTTCTCCACTTATACACCAGTTACTAACAAGAAGTTGTTCATGGGTAACAACGCTTCCTCTAACGTGTTGGGGGTAGAAAAGGTAGTCCTGAAGATGACTTCTGAAAAGGAGCTCACTCTGAATGAGGTGATGTATGTTCCTGAGATTAGGAGAAATTTAATTTCAGGTCATTTATTGATTAATGCTGGTTTTAGGCTAGTGTTTGAGTCCAATAAATTTGTAATCACAAAAAATGGAACGTTTGTGGGAAGGGGCTATAACTTAGTGGATAAGAACACATCAGCGATTATCTCAGCATATACATGCATAATTTTATGTTAGTGATGGGACATTAAATAAACCCACACCTCCCGCCCTACCCCCTAACCCACACCTATCCCCTCCACCCCACCCCATTGCCCTACCTATCCTCAAATTTCTATTTCATATTTTTTTTACTTTTATAAAAAATATGATTTTTTTTCTTACCTACTCCTACCGCCCTAACCCCCACCTACCCCCTCCACCCCCACCCCATCTACAAATATCTATTTCATATTTTTTGTTACTTTTATAAAAAAATATATGGTTTTTTTTCTTACCTCCCCTATCCCCATGCCCTTACCCCCACCCCCACCCCCACCCCACCTCATGCCCTACCCCTATCCTCAAATTTCTATTTCATATTCTTTTTACTTTTATAAAAAAATATATAAAAATATAAAAAAAATTCTTACCCCCTCCACCCTATGCCCTACCTCCATCCTCAAATTTCTATTTCATATTTTTTTACTTTTATAAAAAAATTATTAAAAATATAAAAAAATTCTTATCCCTCTACCCTCCCACACCACCCCCGAAGTTTTTATTTTATATATTTATTTTACTTATATATAAAATTTTATTAAAAAATGAGAAACATTTCGTACCCCCATCACAAAACCCCTCCTCCCACCCTCCCACTCCCAAATTTTCTATTTTATATATTTATTTTACTTTTATAATTTTTTTATAAAAAATGAGAAAAATTTGCTTACCCCATCCCCCCCACCCCCACCCCGAAGTTTTTACTTTATATATTTATTTTACTTATATAATTTTTTTATAAAAAATGAGAAACTTTTCTTACCTCACTACCCGCCCTCCCACCCATTATTTTATATATTTATTTTACTTTTATTAAAAATAAAAAAATTCTTTAAAATATTATTCTTATTTTAAAAATAAAGATATGAAAAAATCAAATATCATACAAAAAAAAATAACATCATAGAAAGTAAGTTTGAAATTTGTAAACGTAATGGGTCAAGTTTGGCAAGTTGGGTTATGACCCGTCGTTTAGCCCATCTTGACCCGCCCATCTTAGCCATGTAAGTTTTGGACGGGTTGGGCATTGACTCATCTATTGAGTCAGACCATCTTGACCCGCTCAACTTCAGCCCAAACGCCCTATCTGACACCCCTAATTACACTTCACACGATTTCTTCGCTGCCATAGCTACCACAATCTCCATATCTTCTCTCTTTATTAACGTGTATCACATAATATACTCCATATTATGTGCGGGGTTGAGGACTGAGTACCAAGGCAGTGGGTTATAGGGTGGATGTAAGATTGTAAGGTATGGTACGATGGGAGTTGGGTGCGATGTCTGTGGTTGGATTGCTGTGGACTGGGTCGGGGAACTGGGTTGGGTACGGGTAACCGATACGGTGGCTGTTTGATATGCAGGGTTCGAGGCAACTGTATAGTGTTGGGTTCTGGGTGGGGTTGTGACGGGGTCGTTTTGGCTGACTAGAGGAGCGGCGGTTGGTGACACAACATGTGGTGGTGGATTTCGTCGGCTCGGATGAGAGACGGTGACATGAGGATGTATGATAGTTATTCCGGCAGTCGGCAAGAGTTAAGTGTAGGCCGACTGAATTTCGGTGGTGGCGGATGGGGACGGAACATTAGGGATGGGGTGGTGGACTGACGTAGTTCATGAAGTATGACGAGGGATGCGTCGGACTCGTCTAGAAAGGTGTAGTCCGTGTTTTAGAATTTTTGAATATTTGCAAAAGAAAAAAATTGTCTCTTCAAACGTAACGTGATGAGAGACGTGAATTTTTCAAGTGGACCAGTAGCTACAAATGGCCCCTATGATTAGGCGGAAAATCTACGAAGACACACGGAGTGGTTCGAGGTGATAATTTATGCGGGGCGGTGGAGGCAAGGTTTGGATACCAAAGGCAACCGAAAATTCATTGGTGATCATAGGAGGGGGTCCGATGGTATAATATTTCGGTTGGGGTCATGTTGTGAAGGGTGCTAGTGGGTAAAATATTAAGGACGTATTCTACCATTTTGACCGCATAAACCCAAAAATAGGGAGGAAGAGATACATGAAAAAGGAAAGTACAGACCATGTTATTTATGATGCAGATGATTCGTTTTGCTTTTCCATTTTGAGGAGAGGTATGAGACACGAAAACCGAAAAATCATGCCATTGTTTTTGCAAAAATTGTGAAACATGGAATTATTAAATTCACAACCATTATCACATTAAATAGATTTGATGGCCTTTTCAAATTGCGTTTTGACATAAATACGGAATTCTGGAAATTTTGCAAAAACTTATGACTTGAACTTTAGTGGGTAAATCTAAATAAAGTGAGAGTAATCATCTAATAAGACGAGATAATATTTATGACCAAGAGAGCTATTAAGGGGAGATGTCCATAATCAGCATGAACAATATCAAAAGGAGCAAACGTAACACTAAGAGACGACTTACACGGAAGACAAACATGTTTGCCTAATTGGCAAGAAACACAATTTTGGGCAAGTTTGCCATTACAACGAATAAAATTTTGCTTCTAAGAAAATTAAAGACAGGAGCTCCGGGGTGTCCGAGCCGATTATGCCAAGTTGACGATGAAATAGCAGCAAGAGATAAAGGTGAGCAGGAGCTAGCAGTGGAGGCGAATGGAAAATGATAGAGATCCCCCGTGCTATTACATCTCGTAAGAGGTGTCCCCGTACGAAGATCCTTCACAGTAAAATCAAAAGGGTCAAAGTCAATAGAGACGGAATTATTACGAGTAAATTTTCGGACAAATATTAGGTTTTTAATGATGTTAGGAGCATACATGACATTATTTAGGGAGAAGGATGGGTGAGGCGGTTTGGTGTATGTTGTACCATAACCCTGGATTGGAATGCGATGACAGTTACCAATAGTAATATATTGAGGATACTTTAAAAGAAATAGTTTGGGAAGATTACTTGCAGAGCGGGTGAGGCGAGACGTGGCCCCCGTATCCATGTACTAATTTTCATCGTGTTGTTGCATATTTACGGAGCTGAAGGCCTGGCCCAAATCAGTGGGGGACAATCCCACTGGAAATTGTTGTTGGGTCGTGACATGGGCCTGCTGGTGACCTGGTCCAGGCGCTGTAAAGGGCCTCTGTCTTGGGCCTGGTCCGGGGACCAACAGACCCATCTGTGGGAAAGGCTGTTGGGCCAATGTAGGCTGAAGTTGGAAAGCGACCTAAATGGGGACATGGGCCACTGGCCAGTTGCAGGCCATTGACCAAAATTGGGGGCCTACTGCTGGCCCTTTCCACCACGGCCACGCCCCTTCACCCTTTTACTGTTACTTTTGCCACAACTGCCTCTGCCATCGCGGCTGTCCCGTGCCTGGTTGTCCGGTGGTGGCGGTTGGGCGGTGGTGACAGTGTTTGGCATCGTATTTTCAACTGCTAACGCCTTTTGATTGTGTTCGTCATGTTTGGCGCGTCTGGTTTCCTCCAAAAGTAATTGGGAGCGTGCTTTGTTGAAACTCGGTAGTAGGCTGGCTTGTTGAATCATAGTTGCGAGAGTATCATATTCACCTTTCGGTAAGCCCGCAACAAGTTGTAGGACTATCTTAGTGTTGGAAACGGGCATCCCCACATTGGATAATTGGTCTGCAACTAATTTCAATCGTCTGCAATATTCATACATGTTGGAAAAATTCTCGAGACGTGTATTGTTTAACTGTTCCTCCAAATACACTGCTCGAATATTTTTGTTGTCCTGAAAAATTTCTTCCAATCGAATCCATAATTCACGAGCCGAGGCACCTGTTTTCGTGATTGTATGAAACAAGTCTTTAGATATGGTGTCATAAATCTACTGTTTGACAATAGTGTCAAGACGACGTCATGTCGAGTCTGCAACGTCTAGAAGGCGAGAGATGGAGTCGTCGATATCGATATGTCAAGTATGTTATTCGCACAATCGTGGATAGTGAAGAGTTCAACCCACGAAGAATATTGATCGTCTTCTTGATCAAGAATTAAGGGGATGGAATTCTTGATGTTCGTGTCGGTGAAAGCAGGGTGGAAGAAAGATGTGGAGGAGGGAGGGGGATTATTATCGACACTTGTGGAGGATGTGGAAGCTTTAGAAGAGGTGGGGTAGACATGGTGGCCACAAAAAAGAGACGGAAAAGGGGTCAAAAATTTCAAAAAAGGAGACTGGCCGACGGCGGCTGCCCGTGGGGGGGGGGGCTGGCAGAAAGTAATAGGGTTTAGGTATTTTTAAGGTTAGACTTTTGATACCATGTAAAGAATGGATCTTGGGCCTAACTCAACCCTAAAAGCTAACTTAGAGGGGGAGAATTATCTAAATTCATATAAGAAGTCAATGTTTTAATTCCATATCCGATGTGTCGCTCTTAACCCTCTCACTTTTTTCCCCTCATCGCAGGCCTATAGTTCTACTGGTGTTTCCTTTTTGCGATTCTGAAACACTGCAAAGTGCATATACTGCTGTTGCTGCTTCGACCATCGCATCAACAACAGTCAACAAACTACTCTCTTTTTTTTCTTCACAATTTATGGTCTATGGACCATTAGTACTGCAAAAAGTTGTTTCTATGAAAGCAATTTCTGGAAGGAAGGAAATCAAAGTATAGTGTACTCCTGCTATAGTTACTAATAAACCAACCACCGTATTATCTGGAGAGTGAAAAATTATACAAAAAAAATGCTTGAAACGGTTAAGTACCTTCTTGGTTCCGCCGGCCCTAGCGGTTACGGTTCCAAATCCACTGCCGAGAAAGTCACCGAACAATCTCCTGATCTTCGCTCCGTCACCGCTATAATCACCGGTAAGCTACAAGGATATCGAAATTCAAACATTTGATTGCGGAAAAAAATGATAAATGAAATTTCTACCTTATCATCATCGTTATCGTTCTCAGCTCTGAGCATGTGGTTTATGCAGGTGCTACGTCAGGAATTGGAGCGGAAACAGCGAGAGTTCTGGCCAAACGCGGCGCTAAACTGATTCTACCGGCTCGTAGCTTAAAAGCAGCTGAAGAAACCAAAGCTCGAATACTCTGGGAATCGCCTGAGGCGGATATTATCGTTATGGCTCTCGACCTTAGCTCTCTCAGTTTCGTACGAAAATTCGTCGCCGAATTTGAATATCTGAATTTTCCTCTCAATCTTCTCATGTAAGCTCCTTATTTCCGATCAACTATATACATATTTTGATAATTTTTTAATGTATTTTAAGGTTCACGTTTTATCTGTTTAAACGATGCAGAAACAACGCCGGAAAATTCGCTCACCAGCACGACATTTCCGAGGATGGAATTGAGATGACTTTTGCTACTAATCACTTAGGTAAATTTTTAGATAAACTAAGAGTTAATTGTTAAAAATACACCTAAACTATCAATTTTTGGTGAGTTTCTTTCTGAATTAGTAGGTGTGTGAATATTCTATCTAAACTGTCACTAATTATTTATTAAAAATATTATTGATATTCACTTTTTCTATTCGAAGGATGGTGATAGTTCAAATAGAAAAAATAATAATTGAGGTGTGTTTTAATAAATAGTTGATGATAATTTAAGTAGAAATTGATAATTCAGATAGAAAACTCACGAAAATGTGGTAGTTCAGTCTGTTCTTACCATTATATGCATGTGAATGGAGTAATTTTTTTATGCCGATTAAATTATTCTCTGTTTTTTTTTATTTTATAATTTGTGTGCGCAAAATTACAGGCCATTTCCTTTTGACGAAGCTGCTACTGAAGAAGATGATTGAGACGGCGGAAAAAACTGGCGTTCAAGGAAGAATAGTGAATGTATCGTCAAGCATCCATGGCTGGTTTTCCGGCGACGCGATTCAGTACCTCCGACTGATCACTAAAGACAAAAGGTGAATTTATTCTTATCTCTTTTGCAAGCGTTTTGAATAATCGGGAAAGTACACTGCGTTAGTTTCATAGGACTTCGTACTGAAATAAATGCATTATTGGTAAAAAGATAATCGGGAAAGTATATTTTCTGCCTTCACTATTTTTTTTGAAAATGATATATAAACTAATTTTTAAATATTTGAATCGGGAATTCATCATGAATGCAAGTTTTAATATGCGGTGTATAAGAATAGTACCGAAAAAAGTGTATAGTAATATCCAGATTAATTATATTGAGTAATTATGCTTATATTATTTTTAAAACTTTTATTGATTGTTGAATTATTATATTAAATAAATAAAGTGTATTAAATTAAAAATAATATTGAATCGGGTGTATTAAAATAGAAATAGTATTATTGAATAGGGTGTATTAAAAGAAGAAAAAATCTGATATTAGTTATACGTAAATTTGCTATGTATAATAATAGTATCGAATAAAATATTATTACATAGGTCGAAAAACACTACTAGCAAATAAAGAATTAATTATCAAAGCTAATATATGTATTATTTTCTCAAATACATTCTGCTAAATGACCCTTGACTGCGGATATTCCGTATCCGAATTTGACCAATAATATGAGCAAGCTCACACAAGAGAAATGGTTTGAAATGACAAGAGAGGTTGCTTAGATGGTAAACATCATTCACTTTTAATCCGAAGGTTGCGAGTTTGACTCACCAATAAGTAAAGGAGAACTCTCGGGGGTTAAAAAAAATAATAAAAAAGAGAGAAATGGTTTGAAATTAGGTGTTACTATTATTTACTTTTATATTGAATCGGACAAATTTAAACAAATTGATATGAATAACAGTGATTTATTAGTCAACTTCAACTTTAAAAGATGATTACAGTTTATGTATTAACTGCAAGAATTTAGATACATAGTTTGGCTACAAAATGTTAGTGACTATTGGGAAAACTAAATTTATTACTTTGACTTTATTACGGTATGAAAGAGAGTAATTTGTCTTGATCTTTGGCAGTCAATATGATGCGACACGTGCATATGCTCTCTCGAAGCTGGCTAATGTTTTGCACACCAAGGAGCTTGCTCAGATATTGAAAGTAAGTCCAAGATTTCTCTCTCCTTTTTTATTTTATTTTTGAATAAATGTTATTTATTGCTTTAGGAAAAAGCGAAATTTGTTGGTTTGCTTCTGATTCATCAGAAGATTGAATTATTTGTTGAGATACTAGAAATTAATATTATGTATCTTTTTGTCTATTTAATGTTGCAGAAAATGGGGGCAAATGTGACAGTCAATTGTGTTCATCCTGGGATTGTGAGAACTAGACTCACTAGAGAACGCGAAGGCCTTGTCACTGGTACCTTTCTTTTTTCACCAACCATTAAGTTGATTTGAATTTTTTATTTAATTAGATTAGATTCAAGATCGTTTATAGTAGTAGTAAATTTGGTTCTTTTAATTCAGTCAAAAAATATCGAAGCTTCCTTTTGAATATAAACATAAATATCATTTGGTTTAAAAGATTTAAAGTTTTGAAAAATCAAAACTAAATATCTTACACAACCAAAAAAAATGAATATAGGTTAAAAAAAAAAAAAAAGACAGGTTGCTATCCGAAAATAATTTCTCAAAAATCCAAATATATAGTGCCGTTTGACCATGGATAGTTTTCACCCTTTTCCATAATTTCATTTCAGAAAACTGTTTGGACATAGAATTTATACAATATTTCGGAATTAGAAAAACTTCAAAAAACTGTTTTTGACAGTTTTCACTCCAAATCACTCACAAAAATTTAAAACCAACTCTAATTGTATTCATGTCCAAACACAACTCCAATTTTCAAATTGAAAACAAATATTACTTTTTTTTTCTTTTCATATTTCACAATTCTAGTGTCCAAACGCCTACTCAGAAACTTGTTTTCTTGCCTAGTTTTTGAAATACTAAACTTAAACCGAATTAAATGTACATGTGTTTTCAGAAAGGGAATGAGGTTTGAAATAGTTACTTTATTAGTTTCAATATAAGTGTCTTAACTTGAATATATTCTCACAATATATAGAAATACCTTTGAATCCTCTCATTTTAGACCAGGCATATAGAATGTTGAAATTACAGAGATTAAGCACATGGACGGATGGGCTCGTTTACATAAAACTAATCCCACATGATATGTTTTTATAAATGCAGATCTGGTATTCTTTTTTACTTCAAAACTCTTGAAGACTATTCACCAGGTTAGTATTTGGCTCTAATATTACTAATAATTTGAAAAGACTTTGGATTTTAGGTTATAGAAAATAAAAAATTACGTCAAATTATACGCAAGCGTGATTACTTATATGCCGTTCATTAAAATTTCAGGCAGCTGCAACAACATGCTATGTTGCAACTCATCCAAGACTTGCAGATGTGAGTGGAAAATATTTTGCAGACTGTAATGAAATTTCATCTTCAAAGTTGGGTTCCAATTTAACAGAAGCAGCACGTATATGGTCAGCTTCAGAGATTATGGTTGCTAAAACTTCAAATGCAAATTAAGAAGTAGCTAGTCATGATAATATAGGTGAGTTCTTGTATAAAGAAAAAGTTTTTGCAGTAATATAGTAGAATATATATATACACAAATTTGGGGAGTATGTTCGTATACATAGTAAGCTAGTTATGTAATTTGTACATTGGTTTATTTTGTTCGTATATGTAAGTTTGTGAAGATTTAATGTGAGGCTTACCAATAGTGAAACAAATTTTAATTGGCAGATCATTTTTACATGTAATTGATGAATAAATTTGTTATTACTAAAATGTGTCGATTTGTGGAAGTCCATTTGCTTAGTAAAATAACAACAAAGTGTTATAATATCATAAAGTGAGGTATGGGGAGGTTAGAGCATACACAAATCTTACCCCTATTTTGGAAGGTAAAGATATTTTTCGATAGACGATCAGCTCAAGAAAGTAATTCAAAACAGTCCAGAAAAAGAAATGACAAAAATGAAGAGGCCATGACAAAATTATATAAAGCGTGAAAGCAATCTGAAAAAAGAACAATTGCTTAGTAAAATAGTTGTGCAATTAATATTTAACTATAAACCAGCTCAATTGGCAAAATTGAACAAAGAAAATGATTTTGTTAATTGTTTTTAGAGTAGGGAAAGAAATTAAAGAAAGATGGAATCAATAACATGGGTTCGTTAGTTTCCATGTGGGTGATTAAAAAAAATGGGGTATCTTTGAGGGATTAAAGAGGGACCTACTAACATGTATCAGGTTCAAGGCAAGCGTGTGTAGAAGCTGAAAAATATATAATAATAATCAAATTAAAGGACAGCAATATCACGAAATTTTATTTTTAATTAAAGCGATCTTATTTGTGTGTCTGTGTTGTCAATTACAATCCGTGGATTTTGATGTAAAATTGGTTAGTTCCAATCACGGTGTCTAAAAGCAAAATTTAAGCTACATTCAACTAATAAGAGACAATCATTTTCAATCAGCGTCTCTAAAAGGCAAAATTTAAGCCACATTCAACTAGAAGCAATCACTATGTGGTTTGCCAAGGGTAAATAGTTATTGGCATCGTGTATTAAACCAAATCAAGCCATGTACTCGTAAAAGTTATAAATTAAAGTAAACATATATTTCATGTAACTATAATTATATGATAAATATGTTTATAAAAGATATATATCTTGTTTTCATTCGTTTCACGTACACACCGAATGAAATTCTAGCTCAATCAGTGTAATCGTAACAAGAAATTCATTAAATATGTATCAATATAAAATTTAGAATTCACTTATTGACACTTGTAATAGTTGTTTTAATAGTCAAATTCTATAAAATTGAAATTCTAGCTTCTGTCTTTGGATCCAAGTATAAAAAAAAGGAATCACTGAACACTGACACTTGTATGGAGGAAGATCAAAAGAAAATTTGGCTTATGTAAGCTTAGGGGTAAGTGGTAACTCACATCACACAAATATTAATATAGGGATTAGTCAGAATAAGTTCAACAACTTTGATGATGCATTAAATTAATTGGAAATAAACAAAAAGAATTTATTGAGCATATAAAAAATTAAAAAATATTTTCCACATATACTTCATCTGTTTCAATTTATGTGACATTTTTCACTTTAGTCTATTTAAAGAAATGATACACTTTGAAATTTCGAAACAATTAACTTTACGCTTCACATTTTACTCTTAATGAGTAACTTCTATAATAATATAAATTTTATGACATGTTTAAAAGTATAAGTGTTAAAAAATTTATAACCACACATACTACATCATGTTTTAGTCTATAAATTTTAAAAGTTTTTATTTTTTTTATTAATTTCAAACCGATACAAATTATGTCACTTAAATTGGACCGAAGAGAGTTGATGAGTTGCTACCTTTTCAAGAATGGACGTTTGCAAATGGTGGACCTAATTTTACCTCCCTTTAACCTAACAAGTTGATAAAACCAGCTTCTCCTCCACTAAATTGCCCTTCCCTATATATATTTTTGCATTATGATGTTTTGATTTCACCACCATCATATTACACCTACCAATTACTTGATTTATTTAAATAGGGGAAATGGTAAGTTTTGTTTGATATGATGTTTTCTTCTGAGTGTTGAAAAAAATTATAGACTTCAATTTTTTATGTTAATTATTTCTTAATGGTTATTGACTAGCTAATTGAGATAAACATCTGTAACTTAACCTAACGCATAATGGAAGGTGTCATTTCTCTTCAGCTGAAAATAGGTGGACTTGCACATTCTCATTATTAAAAACCTATTACTTTAACAAACAAAAAAATTAAGTACTTATTGTTGAACCCTGTACGCGATTTTTCGCTAAATCAACTTTGGCCCGAGAATGTAGACTTGGCCGAATCTCTTCTTTATTTGCTTTATGTGTAAATTATATGTTAGTTAATCTATGATCTTCCGCAACAATAGGTGTACAGTTTTATTCTTACTATCCCCTTCTTTCCATTTTCCTTTTATATGACATTTTATATGTTAGGGTTAGTCGAAAACCCCCTTGCAATTTCATGAACAAATGGTTAGGATTATAAACTTATAATCTGATGATCATGTCAATTTTATATCTCTCTAAGCCAAATGAAGCAGGCATGAAATAGTCAAAAGTTTTATTATTTCCCGTGGCGCGGTTGGGTCATCTTGCACTTGAACCATAGACTTCGGCCCGGAGTAAAATTTACATATTTTGTCAGAATAATACAAATTAGAATGTTTTGTACTATTAAAAATATATAGGAAGAAATTATACTCAAATAATGACTTCTCATAGTAGTAGTTTTGTAGTAGTCTTTTGGAACTGATGGGAGTAACAATAATAGACCATAGAGAACGAAACAAGCTGCTTTCTAAAATTGAAAAGAGAAGAAGGGCTATAAGAATAACTTATTGTTATTTATTGAATTATATAAATCATCTTATTTTCACTTGATAATGTAGTTGCTTACAAGCATAAATTCATGGTAATAATCTCTTTTATTTTCCATCACCACCTGGATCACTTGATTTGGTACAAAAATCTAATGAAATGCTATGAACATAAAATTATTTGTGAACCAATGCAGCTGATTCCTATAGGAAAAGGAGAAAAAAAATGAACTTTCACTAAATTTGTTTTAGTTTCTCTGCTATGTTGCAAGGACTCTTCAAAAGAAACTACTATGTTGCTCGGACTCTACAAAAATGTTGTGGTTGTGTGTGTCAGATCCTTCAATGCATTTTTGGAGGATCCGACACGGATATTGCGACATTTTTGAAGAGTCCGAGTAACACTATTTCTCTGGTTGCTCACTCACTAGCAATCAATCTTCAAGTCTTCATGCCAACCAAATTCCTCCAAAAGTGCAAGTACAACGCCATTTGCCCATCCAAAACCCGTCTGCGTTCAGACACAAATATTAATCAAAACTCAAAAAGATGTGCTCAATATGATCTATTTTGAAACTTTCTGGATTTCCACAATAGACTGCGTTTTGTCGTATGATTCAAATACACACAAAGCCTCGTATTGTAGGCTCCTAGGTATAATATAAGACTATGCAAATGTTATGTATTGAACTCGGTAACTAGTCACTTTAGCAATCAAACGAGATCTTTGTTTAACCAATGATATTAATCAAAATATTTATTAACATGTAAATTTCAGGTAAATCAACAGATGACAAAATTGTGTCCTCACTTACTTGAGGTACATATTCACCACCGCCTCCGTATGCTCCACATTTTGTGACATCATATTTTTCATGCATTGCACCGGTTTTCTTGTAAGTCACGTAGTTAGTTCTTAACCATCGCACAGCAATGTCTTTAGCTAAGGCTCTTGCTTCTTCTAGTCCGGATCGTGCGAGACCTTCAATGATTATGTGTTCAATGGGAGGCCAACCATTAGGAAAATCCCTGTCATAAAAGAATATGAGAGATTAAAGATTATAAGGCACGGGAGTATCATGAATTCTCCATTTAATTTCCGTAAGAGTTAAAAACAAGCAATGTACCATTGCTGCCCGGTATTAGACAAGGTCATTGCAATCCCCGCAGGTTGAAGCAAGCCCGAGCTCTGGAGACTTTGAACTACTTTTTGAGGTGTGATGTTATCTTCAATTATAAGAAAAAGCAGAAACACCATCATTATATGCTGAAGTAGTGATGTCTATATCCATAAATATCACTTTCTTTTTTATAACCGTAGTGTCCGGGACAGCTTGCGCGCACCTCGATTAATTTCACAGGATACATGCCACCTCTCACCAACAACAAGTACGAGGTAACTCTATCCACCGAGGCTAGAAAGATGGGAAGAAATCACCTAGTTTTTTTTTGTTTCGCTGGGATTTGAACCTGAGACCAATATTTTTGGTCTCCATAAAAATCACTTAGAAAGTTCTACTAATTTTGGGACCAAAACGAGATGAGACATTGGCTTATCTCTTCAAAATTAATAAGACAAGGCAACATCACCGATAGTCGAAACAAGTGCAGGGACAAAAGTTAGCAGTTCTACGAGAGCAAATAACCCTATTAGTCCGAAGAAGGAACAGTGATCAGGTTCGCATGTGTTCAAATTCAGTTTCTTCTTTTCTCTCTGAATGTTATAGGTCAACTTTGTAAAGGTTCATTCAGATGGGTGGAGCACGTTTCGACATGCAAAGTCCTACAATTTCACAGATCAAATCCCCTACAGAGGAAACCACATTAGACGCAGAGGATGCGTACCTGAACTAAAATTTTCAGTCCACAGAGGAACGAAGTTAGAAGCAAATGACTTCTTGTTCTGGTGCAAATCTTCCCATTTATAAATACCCTAAAATCGCAAACAAGAGAAATAATTTTTTAGTTTTTCAAAGTGAGAAGATATTTACAAGAATTCATGCAAGATATACCACCTTGGAAGTGTTATTGTCGGTAAGCCAGTAATCAAGCCATTGCCCCATCTCCCCATTCCAAAAGATACAGTTCATGGCCTTTTGTCTATTTTGAGAAGCTTCGGTAAAACATGTAATCGTGCTACTTTCTCCAATAATATTTGCTAGAAAAGCTATGTCTAGTTCCATCTGAGACAAATTTAAAACCCCATGTTATATGCAAGGTGTCACTTATAAGGCTTAATTTTCAAAGATTCTACAAATTACCTTCAGAAGGAATGCATTCAAATCAACTGGTAAAATTGATGTTGTACTAGTTGTTGTGAGATCAGATTCGTTCCTGCAATAAAAGATAAAATCAGTTCATGCTTTGTATTATCAAACAATAATGAGAAATAAATGAACAATAACACTGCTTTGTAACTAATAAAATGTGCTACCTCATCCATCTTGAACTGAAATCCCATCCACTTTCAGCAGCTGACGCCAGCTCGCGGTATAATTCTCTTTTTTCGCAGATATTCGGGAGTTTGGAAGCTGTTTCACTGTCCTATATCAATTAAAAAGTAAGAAGAACCTATAAGTTGCACTTGTATAAAGGTCATGATAAACCCAAGTCAGGAAGAATATGAGTTGCGGAACCTTACAATAGTTGATGATTCTGGCCGGGGTTTATTCCACATAGCATAGTATCGACTCAAGCTGTGGTGTGATCCCTGAGCATCTTGAATAGTCACTTTATGTATTCCTTGAACAAAAAAAAAGTAGAGAATGAAATATAGTGAAGTCTTCTGTGTAGACTAAGCATAAAAAGCATTTAATCCAGAAGACCTGGATGACAAAGCTAAAAAATTACATAGTAAATTAACAAGAAAAGGCAACAGATAGTACCTGAATTCCAAAAATGATACTCCTTGAGCAAAGCAGGAAGGGATCTTCTAACCAAATCTAAATCACTTGTCCGATTGTATATGTCAACAATCATCGCGGCCAGGACAGGAGGTTGACTGAACATGTGAAACACAAGATACAATAAGAATTTGCACAGCATGAAAAGAAAGTAGATGACACTGGTTTCTCATATAACCATAACTTACACAGTCAGTCCTAGTAAGTTTTTTCTAGCCAATAACAGAAATACTAGGTAGGGGACAAATCACAGTAAAATAAGACCTAAATACAAGAGGCAATGCTGATCTTAGAGAAAAATAGCTAAGATATGAAAGAGATACAATTATTCACTCTGCAAACTTTTACGTGTGTGATTTAATTAGGGACAAATTCAGAAGTTAAGCTGACTTGCATGTTCTATGGTATTATAATAGAAAAATAGTACTTACCATTTAAAGTTGGTTTGAGATGCCCAGAAAGCTGAAACTTTTGCATAAAGGAAGTACATACAAGTTAAAGCATCTTAAAAGCTGTAAGTTTTACGAATCCATATGTAATGAATGTACTTGCCTTCTGTTACTGTAGTATGCTCGCGCACCATTAAGAACATAACCAAATTCATCTATCAGAGAAACCAGATTAGTCACAATTCCTTTTGCAGTTTCATACATCTTGCTTGCTAACAACCCCCTGCATCACAAATATGCTTAACGTATAAGATTTTCTCATATCAAAAGAGAACTACTAAAAGGACAAAGAGTGCCCAAACTCCACTAAGTATCACAGTATGCGACTTTGCAACATCATCACTTCATATAAAACACCTAACAATTTAACTAGATTGTTGTTCAGCTAGTTAACTGAAGTACAGAACCAAGAAAAGATTGCTTATTTGTTAAAAAGGTAGGCCTCAAGAATATACTTATATTTACCGAACGCGGAATTGTGTTCAGAAACCTCAATACTTAAAGATCTAACAAAAGATTGGAACTTTTCAGAGAACACAACAGTAGATAATGTTCATTATACTAATTCTTTGTGTCAGCTAAAACAACTGAATCTTGTGAAAATTTTACAATTTTACTTTTTTCTTATTTTCTCTTCAACTTTACTTGTTTCATTTGCTTTGTTTATCTTGCCTTTTGTTGTCGTTATTTTTATCGGGAACAACCTCTCTACCCCACAAAGGTAGGGTAAGGTTTGCGTACATCTTAACCTCCCCAGACCCCACTTGTGGGAATACACTGAACATGTTGTTGTTCTCTTCAACTTTTTACCAATTTAGTTCTTGAAAAACCAAGCATAAGTATCAATGAAGAAATAACATATACCAAAATATGATTAACAGCATTAAACACAGGGAAGCAAGAAAATACACTAACCTTATTACCCAATAAGAATCCCAGTAATAAACCTCCTTAAAACGCGATCCTGGTATAATAACTGGATTTTTCAATGGAAGCAAAGTATACAACTCTGGTTTTTCCAACACATGATCACTCACTTTCCTACTTAAATTCTTCCAAAGTGAATGCACTTCCAATGCCCAAGCCCTCACTTCAGAATTCTTCACCATTGGTAAAAAACCTTCAGGCTCAGCCACATAATCCACAGGCTCAACGTAAACCAAATCCTCATCAGCACCACCCAAATAATTACCTATAAAACCATCCAAATCATTTACTGATATTGAACCATTCACAGTTCTTGGAAGCTTATTAAAAATTTCAACTGTTTGGATAAAATAGGATTATTAAATAGTAAGCAAAAACAAAAATGAGAAAGAAAAAAAGAAGAAGGTAACAACGCGATCACACTAAATCGATCGTTACATAAACTGAGACTTTTCATTGTTACATAACGATGGATTTAACGAGACGACAACAACAACAACACCATACCCAGTGTAATCCCACAAGTGGGGTCTGGGGAGGGTAGAGTGTATGCAGACCTTACCCCTACCTTGGGAAGTAGAGAGATTGTTTCTAATAGACCCTCCGCTCAAGATACAGTAATAATGAAGCAGGTCAAATAGGAAAAAAGAAACAGTAACTATAACAAAACAGTATGCAAAGCGAAGAACAAGTGACCGTAAATAATAACATAAATTGAAGGAATTTAACGATACGATATAATAAAATTTAAGTAACTATCAAAACAAATATTATATTTAAACTAACAACACGATACAATACGATAGGTAACAACAACAAAAAAATCCACCGGCTCAACATAAATCAAGTCCTCATCTGGACCACCTAAATATTTACCTATAAAACCGTCCAAATCATTTACTGATATTGAACCATTCACAGTTCTTGGAAGCTTATTAAAAGCTTCAACTGTTTCTGAAAGATTTTTTCTCAGAGACATATCAACAAACAGTTTGGGATCAAAACCTTTATGCCCATAAGCTTGAAGAGCAGATTCTTGAACTCTTTCAAGAAAAATCACTAAAGGGGTTGTTGGAATTACATGACCCTTTTTACAAGTTTCAGCTTTAATCATATTCATAGCTGTGAATAACATAAACAAAGTAAAAGTCATACAATTTGTAGCTTTATCCATGTTGTATAATAAATTAAAGGGTTAAATACCAATTTATATAAGGTTAAGGAAAAAATTGGTTCTTTAATTTGAACAGAAAAGGCCGGCAATGGGAATTTGAATAGTGTAAAAAATCTTAAGTTTCGATTGGTACGACTACGATGTAAGGTTTTCAGAACTGAAATAAAATATTTAAGGTTAAGGTTACACTAAATGATTCTTGATTTTGTGTTCAAATTGTTCACTTTGGTTTGAGCTTTTGTTTTTAGTAGTATTAGTAATCTTATTTCAAATAGGATTTAACTTTTGATGCATTTATAAAAAAAATTAACCTAAAGAATAATGTGATTAACGGTTACTAATTAAACTAGATTAAAAATATTAAAAAGAAAAATTCTACAATGGTTGTCGATTGATAGTGGAAGATAACAAAAGAAAGGACGAGCACATGTAAAGGGTTAGCGGACAAAGTTATTTTATCAATGTATTTAGTATTGTTATTTTGATTGGTTCAATGAAATCGTCAATCAAATATTACATTCGTTATGCGATAATTATATATTTTCTCATACAGCTAATCAACACTATCTTATCTTATACAAAATCTTATATAAGAATTACTTGGTCAAATAACATAATGACAATCAATATATAGATCTAATATATGTGCTTTCTTCTTCCCAAGGTGCGGAATTATTGTTATACCTTATACTATATTTCAGGGTAAGTGCACAAATAATTGTTTTTATTATTTAAAGAATAGATAAAGTTTATAATTTTTTTAAAATTTAAAATCACATAATCAATATCTGTGAGATTATCATTAAAAAATTGTGGGTCTGAAGTTGAGGACTATCAAACCTAATTTCAAACCTAATTAGTATATTGCGTGTGCGTTTCAACTTTAGTATACTGTTCTAAAAAGGTTGCATATATATTATGCCAACAATTACATGTTACTATCTTGGCATCGAATCCATGTTATTACTATTGACATAAGACATGATTATATAAAAATTAGTGGAAGATTAGCTCGTTTTTTTAGTCGAGCTTTCAATGCCATTTGTCTTCCTTGGTTGGATTAGTTTTGCCAGGTTTCGAACAATGAGCATAGAGTTATTTAAATAATTCTCCAGTTTCATGCTATTGATTGTTATGTTTTACCAGATTTCGATGAATGATCAGATAGATGTTTAAAAGATTATGTAGTTCAATGCTATTGGTTGTGATGACATGAGGAAGTGGAAGAAGAAGAGACAACAACAATGCTTTTACTTGAAGCTCTCCTTTTCAAATTAAAATCTAAATATCTTTAAAAATCTCGCTAAATTTTAAATATGAGTGTTATTAGGTACACTTAAACTCAGTACTATAAGGTAAGATTCGTAATCCGCCTCTAGACATACCATAAACCTAGTGAGTCATATTTGCACAATGATAAATATTTATCTGCACACGTTATTTACACTAACTAATAAATATGTGTTGCATGTCTTCATATATATTTTCTTACTAAATTTTAATTAATTAAGAAGTACTCTAATCTTAATTTATGACTTAACCATAATAAATTAGTATGACTTGATATAAGTACTTACCCAACTCTCTTAAAAAACAAATACTCTAAAGAGTGGCCTACAGAGAATATTTGTCCACCCATTGTGCAAATGCCACATGTCCAAAACTGAATTGACCTCCATGCAGCTCCAATAATTGGCTATGGCATCACTTTTAAACTCCTTTAACTTCTCACACAACATGGATAAAGCTACAATTTTTGTAATTTTCACTCTGTTCATATCATTCACAGCCATGAATGTGATCAAAGTTGAAACTTGCACATCCATTAACAAGGGTCCAGTAATTACCACAACCCCTTTAGTGATTTTTCTTGAAAGAGTTCAAGAATCTGCTCTTCGAACTTATGGCCAAAAAGGCTTTGACACTAAACTTTTTGTTGATATGTCACTGAGACATGGTCTTTCAGAGATAATTGAAGCTTTTAATAAGCTTTCAAGAACTGTGAATGGTTCAATATCAGTAAATGATTTGGATGGTTTTATAGGTAAATATTTGGGTGGTCCAGATGAGGACTTGGTTTATGTTGAGCCTGTGGATTTTGTTGTTGTTGTTACCTATTGTATTGTATCGTGTTGTTAGTTTAAATAGAATGTTTATTTTGATAGTTACTTAATTTTTATTGTATCGTATCATTAAATCAATCGTTATGTAATGACGAAAAGTTGTACCGAACGGTTTGGTGCAATCGCGTCATTACCTTATTTGCCGAGGGTCTATCGGAAACAACCTATCTACCTTCCAAGGTAAGGATAAGGTCAGCGTACACTCTACCCTCCCCAGACTCCACTTTGTGGGATTACACTGGGTATGGTGTTGCATCGTTACCTTAATTTTTTTCTCATTTTTGTTTTGCTTATTTTCTAAATATCATATTTTATCCAAACTGTTGAAGTTTTTAATGAACTTCCAAGAAATGTGAATGGTAAAATACTAGCAAATGATTTGGATGGTTTTATAGGTAAATATTTGGGTGGTGCTGATGAGGATTTGGTTTATATTGAGCCTGTGGATTTTGTTTCTGTTGTTACCTATTTTATTGAAGCAAGCCCAAGCTCTGGAGACTTTGAACTACTTTTTGAGGTGTGATGTTATCTTCAATTATAAGAAAAAGCAGAAACACCATCATTATATGCTGAAGTAGTGATGTCTATATCCATAAATATCACCTTTTTTTTTATAACCGTAGTGTCCGGGACAGCTTGCGCGCACCTCGATTAATTTCACAGGATACATGCCACCTCTCACCAACAACAAGTACGAGATAACTCTATCCACCGAGGCTAGAAAGATGGGTAGAAATCACCTAGTTTTTTTTTGTTTCGCTGGGATTTGAACCTGAGACCAATTTTTTTGGTCTCCATAAAAATCACTTAGAAAGTTCTACTAATTTTGGGACCAAAACGAGATGAGACATTGGCTTATCTCTTCAAAATTAATAAGACAAGGCAACATCACCGATAGTCGAAACAAGTGCAGGGACTAAAGTTAGCAGTTCTACGAGAGCAAATAACCCTATTAGTCCGAAGAAGGAACAGTGATCAGGTTCGCATGTGTTCAAATTCAGTTTCTTCTTTTCTCTCTGAATGTTATAGGTTAACTTTGTAAAGGTTCATTCAGATGGGTGGAGCTCGTTTCGACATGCAAAGTCCTACAATTTCACAGATCAAATCCCCTACAGAGGAAACCACATTAGACACAGAGGATGCGTACCTGAACTAAAATTTTCAGTCCACAGAGGAACGAAGTTAGAAGCAAATGACTTCTTGTTCTGGTACAAATCTTCCCATTTATAAATACCCTAAAATCGCAAACAAGAGAAATAAATTTTTAGTTTTTCAAAGTGAGAAGATATTTACAAGAATTCATGCAAGATATACCACCTCGGAAGTGTTATTGTCGGTAAGCCAGTAATCAAGCCATTGCCCCATCTCCCCATTCCAAAAGATACAGTTCATGGCCTTTTGTCTATTTTGAGAAGCTTCGGTAAAACATGTAATCGTGCTACTTTCTCCAATAATATTTGCTAGAAAAGCTATGTCTAGTTCCATCTGAGACAAATTTAAAACCCCATGTTATATGCAAGGTCTCACTTATAAGGCTTAATTTTCAAAGATTCTACAAATTACCTTCAGAAGGAATGCATTCAAATCAACTGGTAAAATTGATGTTGTACTAGTTGTTGTGAGATCAGATTCGTTCCTGCAATAAAAGATAAAATCAGTTCATGCTTTGTATTATCAAACAATAATGAGAAATAAATGAACAATAACACTGCTTTGTAACTAATAAAATGTGCTACCTCATCCATCTTGAACTGAAATCCCATCCACTTTCAGCAGCTGACGCCAGCTCGCGGTATAATTCTCTTTTTTCGCAGATATTCGGGAGTTTGGAAGCTGTTTCACTGTCCTATATCAATTAAAAAGTAGGAAGAACCTATAAGTTGCACTTGTATAAAGGTCGTGATAAACCCAAGTCAGGAATCTGATATGCGGAGCCTTACAATAGTTGACGACTCTGGCCGGGGTTTATTCCACATAGCATAATACCGGATCAAGCTGTGGCGTGATCCCTGAGCATCTTGAATAGTCACTTTATGTATTCCTTGAACAAAAAAAAAGTAGAGAATGAAAGATAGTGAAGTCTTCTGTGTAGACTTAGCATAAAAAGCATTTAATCCAGAAGATCTGCTTTTTATGCTAAGTCTACACAGAAGACTTCACTAAATAGATTTGCACCAGAACATGAAGTCATTTGCTGACCTGATATGTTATCTGGGGAGGGTAGAGTGTATGCTGACCTTATCCCTACCTTGGAAGGTAGATAGGTTGTTTCCGATAGACCCTCGGGAAATAAGGTAATGACGCGATTGCACCAAACCGTTCGTTACAATTTTTCGTCATTACATAACGATTGATTTAATGATACGATACAATAAAAATTAAGTAACTATCAAAATAAACATTCTATTTAAACATTCTATTTTAACAACAACAACAAAATCCACAGGCTCAACATAAACCAAGTCCTCATCCGGACCACCCAAATATTTACCTATAAAACCATCCAAATCGTTTACTGATATTGAACCATTCACAGTTCTTGAAAGCTTATTAAAAGCTTCAATTGTCTCTGAAAGATCATGTCTCAGTGACATATCAACAAAAAGTTTAGTGTCAAAGCCTTTTTGGCCATAAGTTCGAAGAGCAGATTCTTGAACTCTTTCAAGAAAAATCACTAAAGGGGTTGTGGTAATTACTGGACCCTTGTTAATGGATGTGCAAGTTTCAACTTTGATCACATTCATGGCTGTGAATGATATGAATGTTGGGAGATTTTGCTCTATAGTACTTTATAAAGCAGTACGGGAAGTATTTAACTATTACAAGTATTCGAAAGGATAAACAAAGAATACAATATTTTCGACTAGAGATCTGAAAATTACAATATAACAACAAAACTGAAATTACGATTTTGTTGAAGACTGATAAATGGAAACTGGTTTATGCTGAGTCGAGTGTGGCACTCTGTCCTTAAGACAATATTGCCCCGTATGTATCCTTTATACGTCCCGGACAATTTGTCTCCCAAGATAAAACAAAGAATGGAACCCTTGAGCAAAGGAAACTCAAGAGCTACCGTGAAGAATATTGAGTAACGAAATGATGCTTGGAAGTTGTAGGAAGAAGATTTTTTCGGTTGTGTATTTTCGTGCATATCAAGTGTGCTCAACAATGGTGTAAGGGGGTGTTTATATAGGTGAAGGAGGGGCTGAAAAACTGCTGAAAACTCGCCTCCATAATAGCCAAATAATGGCCATTATGGAGGTAGTAAAGTCACCAACATAAATGGTGAAAGACCAACTGTTTTGGCCATTATAGGAGGAGTAATTCAGCCAAAATAAATGGGTGAATTGAGAGCTTGGACGTTTCTGCTTTGACTCGTCGAAATTCCAACTTTCTCGAAAACTTCGGGGACCAAACTCGTACATCTTGAAACTTCGGGGACCAAACGTACATCCGAAAGAATTCTCGGTCCAAACCGCACATCTGAAACTTCGGGATCAAACCGTACTTCTGGCAAAGTTTTCGGCCCAAAAAGATAATATCAGAAGGCCCACAGCCCACAGCCCACAGCCCACGACCCACGACCCACGACCCACGACCCACGACCCACGACCCACGACCCGTGGACCCACGACCCGTGGACCCGTGAACCCGTGAACCCGTGAACCCGAGAACCCGAGAACCGGAACCGGACCGGACGGGCGGCGGCGGCGCGCGTGTGGTCTTTACTTGAACCGAAGCACATCTAGGTCCTCCCTCCTTTAAACACATGGGATACCCCTTGGGGTCCCAAACCCCAAACCAATTTCAAGTATTATATACACAACAATTCTTTCTTCCTCTACCGATGAGGGAGAATTACACACAATACCACACTTTCCATGCTTCAAACACCTTACTTCGTGAACCAATATCTCTTTCATTTCTCAATGAAATTTGACGATTCTTGGCCCTACGGTTATCTACGTACTTAGTAGATCATGCATGTGTGAAGAACCGGATTCTCCAACATACGTTACACTAGTGTTTAAGCCGTTAAAGTTGGTCGGTCGCAACTCCCGCCAAAGGCAAATTTCCAACAATCCCCTCTTGAAAGAGATTTTGGCGCACTCACATGGTGTCTTTTCATTTCCAAAGAATATTTCAAATGGACCGATGTTGCATAAGGAGAGGTAGCCTCGCTTTGAACCTTCCATAGTTGAATACCATCGGACTTACTTACTACGCGCGGTGAACGTGATGTCTTGAACCGTCGGTGTTTAGTGTAAGCCAAGACAACGGTACCAACACAACAAATTCCCTTACTCTCTTCTTCGTAATGTTTTGTCCGTTTTGGCCATGGACAACGTCTTGGATTCTTAAGTGCGTTCAATTTGAGGCGGCCCGTCCTCGCACTTAAATAGGTGGTCTCCTACAAGGTATCTGCTATACCCCACTTCACAAGTGTTAGGAACCATTAAAAGTTTCCCAAAGACCTAACCTCAATCGTGTTGAGGATCATTACAGTTTTGAAAACTTAACCTTTACCCATACTCTGCAGATAGCACTTAACGTCTATCGCGGAACGGCTTTGGATTTGGTGTTTCTTTTCGAAATCACTATCCGAAGTGCTCATGCTTCAACCGAAGCGATCAACCGAACCTTTACAACTTAGTTTTCCCATTGAACCAAATTACCGGGATCTCCGGTTCGTAAGGTTGGGTTTCCACCGTATTGGTCCGTATATTTTGGGTTTTAAGCCCATTCCCCTAGACAGCGTAACACTTGATCTCCGGGTAGTAAATAAGGAAGTGACACCCGTGATGATCAACTGCCATACGGTCTTATGTCTCCGACGGATCGTGACGTATATGTCCGACGCCGTCATCCGTGTCCTTCCTAAAGCCGACCGCCAGCCACGATGTAGAACTGTGAAGGCACGGGTTTCTCCCAATAAGGGACGTCCTCTAATGAGTCGTGAAGTTACTCAACTTCTTTCATGCTTTGTATAAAGCGATAAACTCCGATACCATCATGAATCGGTCGATGCAAGTTTGCTTAGAGGATTTTCCAAGACCCACCATACACATTTACTTGTGGCTTTGGTGTTCTTCGGATCCGATGTCCGCTTGCATCACCGTGTTCTCTCGTAACATTGGACATTCTCGAATACTATAATCCGTAGATAAGCGAATAATTCGGATATCGTCATATCCGACTTAACGCCTTCTATTGATCATGTATTAAGATCATCGTGAACCTTAGTTCAACCGATCTCGTTTGTTGGACGATACCGGTCGGTTGTAGTGTGTACAATACATTGAACTACACGTGACCGAGCATATCGCTCCTTGTCTATGGGTGCACCATGATTCCAATCGCTTCTATGATTCATATCCATTGGTGGCTTCAACGAGACCGTCAACTATCGACCGATCCGTTAGATGTCTTAGAAATCCAATTCCTAAGATGTCATCTCGTGATACTCATATCTTTCATATCGAGACTTTGTTTCAATATGATTTTCACTCTAAGACCGTTGGTTTTCCAACTGTTGGCATTCTAACTTCGAGTCAATGTTTCGTGGTCGATTCATTGTTCCCCGTTTTATCGAAACTTTCGGGACCAAAATGTAAACATTTCGGGGACCAAAATGAAAGTTCATGAAGAAGCCCAACAATCCGGCAAACCAAGTCTCGATTCTCTTCTTCCAACTCTACGGTTGGGAAGGCTAATTCAACATTCATGCCACGCAAGACCGCAATGGCCCCGGATGTGAAGCTACTCACAGGGGAGCACATCTTACAACCCAAAGGTTCTTTTCCGGAGGAAGATCAACCATTACGCAAGTATGGTTCTATATGATAGAGTCTATTTCTCTCTTTGTAGCTTCTTTCCAAAGCGAGCGCTTTTGGAGATGAAAATTATTTATTAATTGTCCATGGTTCGTTCTCAACCATACAAGCTAGAAGGTATGGAACAAGTCTTTGTCCCCTCTTTGCTCCTTCTCGGTTCAACATCTAGAATCCCCCGAGTTCTGCAGATCTGGAATATTAAGTTCCTGGATAGCCAAGCAACTTTCGAGTCCTGTAGATACGGAACGTCCGGTTTCGGACGATCGAGCCCTCGCGGGTTCTTGTTAACCTTGAGCACTTACTCCCTTTTTCCTTTTTCAAGGAAAGCGATCTTCAAAGAATTCGATATTCTTTGACGCCGGGAGAGAGCGATCAACACTATCGTTATTTGCGGATCCAAAGTGGATATGCAATCTACATCCTTAGGTACAACTTGACTGTTTCATTATTCCAACTTTTACCAAGCAACCCCACATAAATTGGGCGTCCGACTTTGCGCTTGGCTAACACCATTGGACTAAGGTGAGAAATGAACAGTCGTTTAATGAACGATGCTTCACTTTCTCCCCCTCTATCACTACGAATTACTCATTCCGTAGGCTTAGTTGATTTTCAACTTCTGCTTTGTAGCGCTTATCCGCTTCAACAGCTTCATCTTTGCTTTTTAACAAACAAAGGATTCCATACGTTGTACCATCATCAATGAAGGTCATAACGTACTTGTCTCCCCCCTCTATTTTGTATAACCTTCAAATCACCCAAGTAGGTGTGACTAAGTTCTAGAGGAGTGATGATTCTTTCGCTATTCCCTTTGACGGAATTTGGAAAGGTGATTTTGCCTCTTCGTCTACCTCACATTCATTTTGAGGGTTTATATCGACAGAAGGCAACAATCTCAACATCGTTAGCTTTTGAATGACTTGCTATTTAACGTGTCTTAATCTATGATGGCATAGATGCACGGATTACAAATATATCATTCATTTGGCTACGTACGTTATGTATCATTCTTAGTTATTACGCACTGTTGGACTAGTCTCAAACCAACTTGACCAACAACGTCCCTTAAACCAAGTTAGGAACATGTAACACCTCTTTTAGAGTGATCTTATTCCTTGAAGTCCTAATGAGGACAACCTCTCCAGCCCCTTTGATTTTAGAGGTGGCGTTGGTTCACATGAACAACCTCTTGCCCGTGGTTAGGGCGTAACCGGATCATATGAGATCTGGATGCTCTGGCCCACTCCAGTTGCTTTGGCAGACTGAGTGTCCAATTTCTTTTTTTTTTTCACCTTTCTTTAGGCCTTCAGATCATTTAAGACTTGGAAACTCTGGCCCACCTTACTAGGTGTCCATTACTTTTCCTATGAAATGAATTCTGGCACCACTCCGCCGCTTGGAGGCTTTATATGACCGAGTGTCCAATATCATCATATCAAAGGAATTTTGGCCCACTCCGGTCGCTTCGGAGGCTTTTTATGACGAGTGTCCAATATCATCCTATGAAGGATCTTCTCGCCAAATAGTATGACAGCTCAACGTCTTTAGCTTTTAGTCTTCTTCCGTTATGATTGGTGCCCGAGATAATTCTTGGCGCTTACTTAAGAGTGGTAAGAGTTTTCGCACAGTTAGTGGATCTTTCTCCATTGTATGTGCGACATACTTTACACACTTTAATGATTACACTTAAAAGAACGGATCTTCTTAAGTTGTTTACAAAATCCAATCTTTAAACGGGAAAGAAGATGAGATTAAACTTCTGATTTGTTAAAGCGTAAGGAATATAAATTATTTTCATATTCCTCCTTACTTTAATCCATTTTTTTTTTTTAATCATACATAATTTAATCTTTATTCTTGACAAGTAAGAAAAACTACTTATCCCAATTTCGGATTCTGGCTCACTTCAGTCACTTCATCAGACTGAGTGTCCATTTCCTTCTCACCATTATTCGGATCCTTTGTCTGGGACAGATATAGGCCTTCTGCTACAAGATAGAATAACATCTTCACTCTTCTCCTCTTGTCCCAGTTGACATCCTCAGGCTCTCGAGAGCGCTTGGTAGCGGTGACACCATGAACACGTTCATCATCATCACTCTCTTCTACCAGAAAACCATTGCCATATCCAGATTTGGTCACACAACTTTTGACCGACATCTTTCGAACACTAATAGTAATACTATACAATATTGTCTTAAGTTGTTGGGAGATTTTGCTCTATAGTACTTTATAAAGCAGTACGGGAAGTATTTAACTATTACAAGTATTCGAAAGGATAAACAAAGAATACAATATTTTCGACTAGAGATCTGAAAATTACAATATAACAACAAAACTGAAATTACGATTTTGTTGAAGACTGATAAATGGAAACTAGTTTATGCTGAGTCGAGTGTGGCACTCTGTCCTTAAGACAATATTGCTCCGTATGTATCCTTTATACGTCCCGGACAATTTGTCTCCCAAGATAAAACAGCAATGGAACCCTTGAGCAAAGGAAACTCAAGAGCTACCGTGAAGAATATTGAGTAACGAAATGATGCTTGAAAGTTGTAGGAAGAAGATTTTTTCTCGGTTGTGTATTTTCGTGCATATCAAGTGTGCTCAACAATGGTGTAAGGGGTGTTTATATAGGTGAAGGAGGGGCTGAAAAACGCCGAAAATCGCCTCCATAATAGCCAAATAATGGCCATTATGGAGGTAGTAAAGTCACCAACATAAATGGTGAAAGACCAACTGTTTTGGCCATTATAGGAGGAGTAATTCAGCCAAAATAAATGGCTGAATTGAGAGCTTGGACGTTTCTGCTTTGACCGTCGAAATTCCAACTTTCTCGAAAACTTCGGGGACCAAACCGTACATCTTGAAACTTCGGGGACCAAAGCGTACATCCGAAAGAATTCTCGGTCCAAATCGCACATCTGAAACTTCGGGATCAAACCGTACTTCCGGCAAAGTTTTCGGCCCAAAAAGATAATATCGAAGGCCCACGACCCACGACCCACGACCCACGACCCACGACCCGTGACCCGTGGACCCGTGGACCCGTGAACCCGTGAACCCGTGAACCCGAGAACCCGAGAACCGGAACCGGACCGGACGGGCGGCGGCAGCGCGCGCGTGTGGTCTTTACTTGAACCGAAGCACATCTAGGTCCTCCTCCTTTAAACACATGGGATACCCTTGGGGTCCCAAACCCCAAACCAATTTCAAGTATTATATACACAACAATTCTTTCTTCCTCTACCGATGAGGGAGAATTACACACAATACCACACTTTCCATGCTTCAAACACCTTACTTCGTGAACCAATATCTCTTTCATTTCTCAATGAAATTTGACGATTCTTGGCCCTACGGTTATCTACGTACTTAGTAGATCATGCGTGTGTGAAGAACCGGATTCTCCAACATACGTTACACTAGTGTTTAAGCCGTTAAAGTTGGTCGGTCGCAACTCCCGCCAAAGGCAAATTTCCAACAATCCCCTCTTGAAAGAGATTTTGGCGCACTCACATGGTGTCTTTTCATTTCCAAAGAATATTTCGGCGGACCGATGTTGCATAAGGAGAGGTAGCCTCGGCTTTGAACCTTCCATAGTTGAATACCATCGGACTTACTTACTAACGCGGTGAACGTGATGTCTTGAACCGTCGGTGTTTAGTGTAAGCCAAGACAACGGTACCAACACAACAAATTCCCTTACTCTCTTCTTCGTAATGTTTTGTCCGTTTTGGCCATGGACAACGTCTTGGATTCTTAAGTGCGCTCAATTTGAGGCGGCCCGTCCTCGCACTTAAATAGGTGGTCTCCTACAAGGTATCTGCTATACCCCACTTCACAAGTGTTAGGAACCATTAAAATTTTCCCAAAGACCTAACCTCAACCGTTGAGGATCATTACGAGTTTTGAAAACTTAACCTTTACCCATACTGCAGATAGCACTTAACGTCTATCGCGGAACGGCTTTGGATTTGGTGTTTCTTTTCGTAAATCACTATCCGAAGTGCTCATGCTTCAACCGAAGCGATCAACCGAACCTTTACAACTTAGTTTTCCCATTGAACCAAATTACGGGATCTCCGGTTCGTAAGGTTGGGTTTCCACCGTATTGGTCCGTATATTTTGGGTTTTAAGCCCATTCCCCTAGACAGGCGTAACACTTGATCTCCGGTAGTAAATAAGGAAGTGACACCCGTGATGATCAACTCGCCATACGGTCTTATGTCTCCGACGGATCGTGACGATATGTCCGACGCCGTCATCCGTGTCCTTCCTAAAGCCGACCGGCTAGCCACAAAGTGTAGAACTGCTGAAGGCACGGGTTTCTCCCAATAAGGGACGTCCTCTAATGAGTCGTGAAGTTACTCAACTTCTTTCATGCTTTGTATAAAGCGATAAACTCCGATACCATCATGAATCGGTCGATGCAAGTTTGCTTAGAGGATTTTCCAAGACCCACCATACACATTTACTTGTGGCTTTGGTGTTCTTCGGATCGATGTCCGGTTTGCATCACCGTGTTCTCTCGAACAGCTGGACATTCGAATACTATAATCCGTAGATAAGCGAATAATTCGGATATCGTCATATCCGACTTAACGCCTTCTATTGATCATGTATTAAGATCATCGGTGAACCTTAGTTCAACCGATCTGTTTGTTGGACGATACCGTGTCGGTTGTAGTGTGTACAATACATTGAACTACACGTGACCCGAGCATATCGCTCCTTGTCTATGGGTGCACCATGATTCCAATCGGTTCTATGATTCATATCCATTGGTGGCTTCAACGAGACCGTCAACTATCGACCGATCCGTTAGATGTCTTAGAAATCCAATTCCTAAGATGTCATCTCGTGATACTCATATCTTTCATATCGAGACTTTGTTTCAATATGATTTTCACTCTAAGACCGTTGGTTTTCCAACTGTTGGCATTCTAACTTCGAGTCAATGTTTCTGTGGTCAGATTCATTGTTCCTGTTTTATCTGAAACTTTCAGGACCAAAATGTAAACATTACTGGGATCAAACTGTACTTCTGGCAAAGTTTTCTGGCCCAAAAAGATAATATCAGAAGGCCCACGACCCACGACCCACGACCCACGACCCACGACCCACGGCCCACGGCCCACGACCCGTGGACCCGTGGACCCGTGGACCCGTGGACCCGTGGACCCGTGAACCCGAGAACCCGGAACCCGGAACCGGAACCGGACCGGACGGGCGGGCGGCGGCGGCGCGCGTGTGGTCTTTACTTGAACCGAAGCACATCTAGGTCCTCCCTCCTTTAAACACATGGGATACCCCTTGGGGTCCCAAACCCCAAACCAATTTCAAGTATTATATACACAACAATTCTTTCTTCCTCTACCGATGAGGGAGAATTACACACAATACCACACTTTCCATGCTTCAAACACCTTACTTCGTGAACCAATATCTCTTTCATTTCTCAATGAAATTTGACGATTCTTGGCCCTACGGTTATCTACGTACTTAGTAGATCATGCATGTGTGAAGAACCGGATTCTCCAACATACGTTACACTAGTGTTTAAGCCGTTAAAGTTGGTCGGTCGCAACTCCCGCCAAAGGCAAATTTCCAACAATGAACAGAGTGAAAATTACAAAAATTGTAGCTTTATCCATGTTGTGTGAGAAGTTAAAGGAGTTTAAAAGTAATGCCATAGCAAAGAAAATATATACGAAGACATGCAACACATATTTATTAGTTAGTGTAAATAACGTGTGCATATAAATATTTATCATTGTGCAAATATGACTCACTAGGTTTATGGTATGTCTAGAGGCGGATTACGAATCTTACCTTATAGTACTGAGTTTAAGTGTACCTAATAACACTCATATTTAAAATTTAGCGAGATTTTTAAAGATATTTAGATTTTAATTTGAAAACAAGAGCTTCAAGTAAAAGCATTGTTGTTGTCTCTTCTTCTTCCTCCTCCTCATGTCATCACAACCAATAGCATTGAACTACAGAATCTTTTAAACATCTATCTGATCATTCATCATCTGGTAAAACATAACAATCAATAGCACGAAACTGAAGAATTATTTAAATAATTCTATGCTCATTGTTCGAAACCTGGCAAAACTAATCCAACCAAGGAAGACAAATGGCATCGAAAGCTCGACTAAAAAAACGAGCTAATCTTCCACTAATTTTTATATAATCATGTCTTATGTCAATAGTAATAACATGGATTCGATGCCAAGATAGTAACATGTAATTGTTGGCATAATATAGATGCAACCTTTTTAGAACAGTATACTAAAGTTGAAACGCACACGCAATATACTAATTAGGTTTGAAATTAGGTTTGATAGTCCTCAACTTCAGATCCACAATTTTTTAATGATAATCTCGCAGGTATTGATTATGTGATTTTAAATTTTAAAAAAATTATAAACTTTATCTATTCTTTAAATAATAAAAACAGTTATTTGTGTACTTACCCTGAAATATAGTATAAGGTATAACAATAATTCCGCACCCTGGGAGGAAGAAAGCACATATATTAGATCTATATATTGATTGTCATTATGTTATTTGACCAAGTAATTCTTATATAAGATTTTGTATAAGATAAGATAGTGTTGATTAGCTGTATGAGAAAATATATAATTATCGCATAACGAATGTAATATTTGATTGACGATTTCATTGAACCAATCAAAATAACAATACTAAATACATTGATAAAATAACTTTATCCGCTAACCCTTTACATGTGCTCGTCCTTTCTTTTGTTATCTTCCACTATCAATCGACAACCATTGTAGAATTTTTCTTTTTAATATTTTTAATCTAGTTTAATTAGTAACCGTTAATCACATTATTCTTTAGGTTAATTTTTTTTATAAATGCATCAAAAGTTAAATCCTATTTGAAATAAGATTACTAATACTACTAAAAACAAAAGCTCAAACCAAAGTGAACAATTTGAACACAAAATCAAGAATCATTTAGTGTAACCTTAACCTTAAATATTTTATTTCAGTTCTGAAAACCTTACATCGTAGTCGTACCAATCGAAACTTAAGATTTTTTACACTCTTCAAATTCCCATTGCCGGCCCATTTTTTTTCCTTAACCTTATATAAATTGGTATTTAACCCTTTAATTTATTATACAACATGGATAAAGCTACAAATTGTATGACTTTTACTTTGTTTATGTTATTCACAGCTATGAATATGATTAAAGCTGAAACTTGTAAAAAGGGTCATGTAATTCCAACAACCCCTTTAGTGATTTTTCTTGAAAGAGTTCAAGAATCTGCTCTTCAAGCTTATGGGCATAAAGGTTTTGATCCCAAACTGTTTGTTGATATGTCTCTGAGAAAAAATCTTTCAGAAACAGTTGAAGCTTTTAATAAGCTTCCAAGAACTGTGAATGGTTCAATATCAGTAAATGATTTGGACGGTTTTATAGGTAAATATTTAGGTGGTCCAGATGAGGACTTGATTTATGTTGAGCCGGTGGATTTTTTTGTTGTTGTTACCTATCGTATTGTATCGTGTTGTTAGTTTAAATATAATATTTGTTTTGATAGTTACTTAAATTTTATTATATCGTATCGTTAAATTCCTTCAATTTATGTTATTATTTACGGTCACTTGTTCTTCGCTTTACATACTGTTTTGTTATAGTTACTGTTTCTTTTTTCCTATTTGACCTGCTTCATTATTACTGTATCTTGAGCGGAGGGTCTATTAGAAACATTCTCTCTACTTCCCAAGGTAGGGGTAAGGTCTGCATACACTCTACCCTCCCTAGACCCCACTTGTGGGATTACACTGGGTATGGTGTTGTTGTTGTTGTCGTCTCGTTAAATCCATCGTTATGTAACAATGAAAAGTCTCAGTTTATGTAACGATCGATTTAGTGTGATCGCGTTGTTACCTTCTTCTTTTTTTCTTTCTCATTTTTTGTTTTTGCTTACTATTTAATAATCCTATTTTATCCAAACAGTTGAAATTTTTAATAAGCTTCCAAGAACTGTGAATGGCTCAATATCAGTAAATGATTTGGATGGTTTTATAGGTAATTATTTGGGTGGTGCTGATGAGGATTTGGTTTATGTTGAGCCTGTGGATTATGTGGCTGAGCCTGAAGGTTTTTTACCAAAGGTGAAGAATTCTGAAGTGAGGGCTTGGGCATTGGAAGTGCATTCACTTTGGAAGAATTTAAGTAGGAAAGTGAGTGATCATGTGTTGGAAAAACCAGAGTTGTATACTTTGCTTCCATTGAAAAATCCAGTTATTATACCGGGATCGCGTTTTAAGGAGGTTTATTACTGGGATTCTTATTGGGTAATAAGGTTAGTGTATTTTCTTGCTTCCCTGTGTTTAATGCTGTTAATCATATTTTGGTATATGTTATTTCTTCATTGATGCTTATGCTTGGTTTTTCAAGAACTAAATTGGTAAAAAGTTGAAGAGAACAACAACATGTTCAGTGTATTCCCACAAGTGGGGTCTGGGGAGGGTAAGATGTACGCAAAACTTACCCTACCTTTGTGGGGTAGAGAGGTTGTTCCCGATAAAAATAACGACAACAAAAGGCAAGATAAACAAAGCAAATGAAACAAGTAAAGTTGAAGAGAAAATAAGAAAAAAGTAAAATTGTAAAATTTTCACAAGATTCAGTTGTTTTAGCTGACACAAAGAATTAGTATAATGAACATTATCTACTGTTGTGTTCTATGAAAAGTTCCAATCTTTTGTTAGATCTTTAAGTATTGAGGTTTCTGAACACAATTCCCCGTTCGGTAAATATAAGTATATTCTTGAGGCCTACCTTTTCGACAAATAAGCAATCTTTTCTTGGTTCTGTACTTCAGTTAACTAGCTGAACAACAATCTAGTTAAATTGTTAGGTGTTTTATATGAAGTGATGATGTTGCAAAGTCGCATACTGTGATACTTAGTGGAGTTTGGGCACTCTTTGTCCTTTTAGTAGTTCTCTTTTGATATGAGAAAATCTTATACGTTAAGCATATTTGTGATGCAGGGGGTTGTTAGCAAGCAAGATGTATGAAACTGCAAAAGGAATTGTGACTAATCTGGTTTCTCTGATAGATGAATTTGGTTATGTTCTTAATGGTGCGCGAGCATACTACAGTAACAGAAGGCAAGTGCATTCATTACATATGGATTCGTAAAACTTACAGCTTTTAAGATGCTTTAACTTGTATGTACTTCCTTTATGCAAAAGTTTCAGCTTTCTGGGTATCTCAAACCAATAATGATAAGTACTATTTTTCTATTAATAATACCATAGAACATGCAAGTGTTGGAAATTTACCTTTGGCGGGGAGGTGCGTCCACCCATGTTTAATGAATTAAACACTAGTGTTCCACATGTTGGAGGATTTGTCTCTTCACACATGCATAATCTACTAAGTGAGTAGATGACCGTAGGGCCAAGAATCGTCAAATTTCGTTGAGAAATGAAAGAGATATTGGTCCACGAAGTAAGATGTTTGAGGCATAGAAATATGGTGTGGGACAAATCTACCACATCGGTGGGAAAATGAAGAATTGCTCTCTTTATAAGTCTCTAAAGTGGTTAAGGGGTTGGGACCCCAAGGGGTATCCCATGTGTTTAAAGGAGGGAGGACATAGATGTGCTTGGGTTCAAGGCTAAGCCCACACGTGCGCCGCCGGTCCGGCTCGGGTCACGGCTGTGGGCTGTGGGCTGTGGGCTGTGTGGGGACCCCAAGCAGTTTGGTCCCTAGAGTTTCTGGAAAGTTGATTTTGGGAATGACGGAAGGCAGAAAGTTTCTGCCTACCGTTTGGGCTATTTTTGGAGCATTAACCAGCCATTACTTGGCTGATTAACTCCTCTATAATCAGCCCTCCTTTAAGGGCCATGAACAACCTCACTAATGGTCATTAACAGCCCTCCTAATGGCTATTAACAACCATGTCTTGGGTAGTTGAGCAGCCTCCTCAATGCTATATATTGAGCTGTTTGGCTCAATTGTGGAGTACACGAAAATACACAAAACAGCACCCAAATAGACAGCAAAAACAAGAGACAGAAATATATACACAAAGACAAACAGAAGAGTAAAACACAGTCCAAAACGTGAGCAGTAACGTTGGGACGAAAAACAGAAACTCTTCCTTCCTTTTCCATTTCTTCAGCAAGTCGATTCGTATTTGTTTTCTTCGTCAGACTCAACCTATTTGCTTTGTAGTATTGAGATTAAAGTGTTGTTTTATCTTGGGAGACTATTGCCCATTAACGTAAAAGCATATATACGGGGCAATCTTGTCTTAAGGACAGAGTGCAATCACTCGACTCAGCACACAGTTGTAACCATCCAGATTTAGTTGTTTCTTGATTTCAGGTTATCACGAATCAAGACACAACAAGCTTGCAGCAGTTCTGAACATTGGACTATTTGTTTATCTTTTCGAACACTTGTAATATTTATTTATTTCCCGTACTGCTTTACAATAGAAAGCCATCAGCAAGTCAGCTTAACTTCTGAATTTGTCCCTAATTAAATCACACACGTAAAAGTTTGCAGAGTGAATAATTGTATCTCTTTCATATCTTAGCTATTTTTCTCTAAGATCAGCATTGCCTCTTGTATTTAGGTCTTATTTTACTGTGATTTGTCCCCTACCTAGTATTTCTGTTATTGGCTAGAAAAAACTTACTAGGACTGACTGTGTAAGTTATGGTTATATGAGAAACCAGTGTCATCTACTTTCTTTTCATGCTGTGCAAAATCTTATTGTATCTTGTGTTTCACATGTTCAGTCAACCTCCTGTCCTGGCCGCGATGATTGTTGACATATACAATCGGACAAGTGATTTAGATTTGGTTAGAAGATCCCTTCCTGCTTTGCTTAAGGAGTATCATTTTTGGAATTCAGGTACTATCTGTTGCCTTTCCTTGTTAATTTACTATGTAATTTTTTAGCTTTGTCATCCAGATCTTCTGGATTAAATGCTTTTTATGCTAAGTCTACACAGAAGACTTCACTATCTTTCATTCTCTACTTTTTTTTGTTCAAGGAATACATAAAGTGACTATTCAAGATGCTCAGGGATCACACCACAGCTTGAGCCGGTATTATGCTATGTGGAATAAACCCCGGCCAGAGTCGTCAACTATTGTAAGGCTCCGCATATCAGATTCCTGACTTGGGTTTATCATGACCTTTATACAAGTACAACTTATAGGTTCTTCTTACTTTTTAATTGATATAGGACAGTGAAACAGCTTCCAAACTCCCGAATATCTGCGAAAAAAGAGAATTATACCGCGAGCTGGCGTCAGCTGCTGAAAGTGGATGGGATTTCAGTTCAAGATGGATGAGGTAGCAAAGTATTCATTTATTTCTCATTATAGTTTGATAATGCAAAGCATGAACTGTTTTTATCTTGTATTGCAGGAATGAATCTGCTCTCACAACAACTACTACAACATCAATTATACCAGTTGATTTGAATACATTCCTTCTGAAGGTAATTTATAGAATATCTGAAATAAAGGCGTTATAAGTGTGAACTTTTATATAAAAAGGAGTTTTAAGTCTGTCATAGATGGAACTTGACATAGCATTTCTAGCAAATATTATTGGAGAAAGTAGCATGGTTGCACGATTTACAGAAGCTTCTCAAAATAAAGAAAAGGCCATGAACTCTATCTTTTGGAATGCGGAAATGGGGCAATGGCTTGATTATTGGTTTGCCAACAGCAACACATCCGAGGTGGTGTATCTTGCATGAATTCTTCAAATGTCTTCTCACTTTCGAAAACTAAAGCATTCTAAGTTTTGTTTCGCGTGTTTGTGATTTTAGGATATTTATAAATGGGAAGATTTACACCAGAACAAGAAGTCATTTGCCTCTAACTTCGTCCCTTTGTGGACTGAATTATTTCGTTCAGGTCTGTATATTTCTAAGTGATATTATGGATTTAGACATCACAACTTGAGCATATAATGATGTTTCAGCTTTGTTATAATGTAAGATAAAATCACAACTCAAAAAGTAGTTCAAAGTCTCCGGAGCTCAGGCCTGCTTCAACCTGCAGGGATTGCAATGACCTTGTCTAATACTGGACAACAATGGTACATTACACATAGCTTGTTTTAACTCTTATTGAAATAAAGTGGAGAATTTATGATATTAAACAGTACCTTTTAATCTCTGATATCTCATCATATGAATTTACAACAGGGATTTTCCAAATGGTTGGCCCCCTCTTCAACACATAATCATTGAAGGTCTCGCAAGGTCTGGACTAGAAGAGGCAAGAGCCTTAGCTAAAGACATTGCTGTCAGGTGGATAAGAACGAACTATGTAGCTTACAAGAAAACCGGTGCTATGTATGAAAAATATGATGTCACAAAATGTGGAGCAGCCGGAGGTGGTGGTGTGTATGTAGCCCAAGTAAGTACACTATCCGCTATTGTCATCTGTTAATACAGCTATATGAAAACCATGAAAACCAAACAAGTTGGGATCAGCTATATGAAAACCATGAATTATGTCATTTACGTTTATACAGTGTTCTAACAGTTAGTAGTCCAAGTCCTCCCTCTATTCCAAGAAATAAAAATTCAATTGTTAAAGCGGATTAGTTTCCAACATGGGCAGATCTACCACGTGAACTCAGTAGCTTTATATTAAGAAATCTACTAAATATTCATAAATATTTGACTGTGAACCAAGTTATTATTGTATATCAACTTGAGGTTGTTGTGGGAACCCATAAACTTCAAATTCTAGATCTGTCCCAGGTTGCCAAGTTCTATACACATAATATTTGTATAGTCAAGAGCTTAAGCTTCACTCATATGTTATATTATAGCTATGATACAAGGTTTTAGGTGTACCATGAGACATGCTATAAAAAGCAGTCTACTATGGACATCTAAAAAGTTTTGAAAACATATTGAGGACACTAAATACAAATTTTTTAAAAATATTTTAAAACTAATATTTGTGTTTAAATGCAGACTGGTTTTGGATGGGCAAATGGTGTTGTACTGGCACTTTTGGAGGAATTTGGATGGCCTGAAGACTTGAAGATTGACTGCTACTGAGCAATAGGAGAGTAACCAAAACAAAACTGATTAGCTTCAAAAAAAGAATTCTTGTTTGCTTTTGTATTTTTTACTATAGAAATCAACACCTCCAAGGTAGGGGTAACGTCTGCGTACACTCTACCTCCCCCAACCCCACTTGCTAGGTGGTTGTTGTTGGTGTTGTAGAAATCAGCAGCGATGGTTCACAAATGATTTATGCTCATAGCATTTCATTAGGTTTTGTACTATATGATTGGACAACGGGGGAGACGAAAGAGTTTAAGTTATGCACATGTAAGAAATATTTACATAATTAAGTCGTTTATTAAGTAACTGTAGGTAAACTTGATCTGCTAAAGATGGCAAGTAATTCACTGTCATAGGTTATAATTTACTGATATTGTGGAAAAATCTTTACGCTGTCGGTATTTAACTTAAATCCTAAAGAGATGTTATGACCATTATTTATGTTTGATGATCTCTTTCCTATTTCGCCTCTCTATCCCGATAGAGTTAAAATCTGCGTACATCCTATCCACCCTAAATTCCAATTTGTGGGATTATACTGGGAATAATGTTGTTGTTGTTTATCTTTCCTATTTCAGTGTGCTAAGTAGTGTTTCCCTTTATGTCTGAACTATTTAAATAATATGAAGAATTTAAATAGCAATCTATATTAAAAAGGGAATGTAAATTAAAAGCGTCGGACGTACATGGGCACCTTTAGAAAGTAATAGTAGTAAAAAAAAAACAATAGTCTTCGTATGACTGATCCTGAAACTTTGACTGCAGATTAATGGACCTATGCCATTTTAGGTTAAGTGTGAACACTGCAGAGTGAAAAAATACAGTATAACTAAAAAACAAGAAGGGCTATGCAAACAGCCCCTATGTCCTTTTACTCATAAGTCCTCGAGACTGTAACTGTTAACCAGAAAATCAGGTTTATTGTATGGGCGGCTGTGAACAGTCACAAATAGAAAATAAATAAGAAATTAAGAATTACTTATAAGTTGTTGGATACTTTACTACTTTTCTTTTGAGTGAGTGCGAAAATAACTTCTCTATCCCATAAAGATAAGGTATGCGTATATCCAATCCTCACTAGACCCCACTTTGTGATATTATACTGTTGGGGTATATTGTTGTTACTTATAAGTTATTGGATATTCTTAACAGTGTGAGGCTTTGTGAAAAACCGTGTAGGCTTGGCCTGTGAATAATAACACAGAGGGAGAAGTCGGTAAATAGCCATTTTCAACACATGCTATCAAATATTAACAACTATTTTAAAAGTCATTAACGTTTAACCACTCTTTTGACAAGAAAAAAGTTACGGACAAAAATACGTCCAACTAAAATATGAACTACTCCAGTAAACGGTGTTGGAATTGGAAAGATTGACAAGTGGAACTCAAGGAACGATTCATGAGATTCAAAAAATTGATGGAGTTTCAAACCTCATGAACATAACAACTCCGGTACTAGAATTCAAACAATCGACAAGTGGAACTCAAGAAATTATTTTATGGGATTCAAAAGTTTGCTTGAGTTTCAAACCCCGTGAATGATTTATGGATTCAAATCTAAATAACGATTCTTGGGGTTCAAAACTTTATGTTCTTGGGTGTTTTAAGTAGGGATATTTTTGTCCAAATTTTATTTATCTCATTAAAATATGCCTACTTTAAACAGTGGCTAAAAACTTGTAGCAGGTCCGAAAACTGACCATTGCATCTAATTCTTACGATAATATCACATCATTTTAAGGATATCTTTATGCCATTTTAACCCAACAGTTTATTGACCATGCCAACAGTAAAAAAACAAAGTCACTGAAAAGCAGGAAACAAGGACCCTGGTTTACTGCTAAAAAAATGTCTAGTTCCGCAGCAGCCTATAGACTTCAACAAAAATATATATAACAGTCATATAAGAAACTGATGAAACTGAGGCATGTTTTTTTCTCTCTAGCAACTCCCATGAAAGTTCTAAAAAAACTAGTAGTAATTCTCAACATCCCTCAAACAAAAAGCAATTTACAAAAATGGAAGCCTCATCAACTTCATCCAACAATGGCAAAGCCAGAGTTTTTTCTATACCAAGAAAAAAGACTTTGAAAAATAAAAGAGCAAAGTTGTATATCATTCGCCAATGTCTATACATGCTACTTTGCTGGAGGGAACGCGTCGATTAAAAATCCCGGCAATAGCCCTCGGTGGGACTTCCCGAATGATCGTACCGAGGAATTCTATCATATTCCGGGCAGGTATGGTCGTTGATCCTGCAGTGTTTATTCAAAGGTTCAAGCAAGATTGTAGGAAGTGGATGCATTTTACATCCCTGTATTTACTCTATTTTTGTAGGCTGAATTTCTAATGTAGGAAATAGGGAGAATGCTAATCTTAGAATTATGACTTCACCAAGTGTGAACTGTGGAAATTTTACATTATTTACTATAGTTTATATTTTGTAGCTCATTTTACATCAAACTCCCTATTACTTTCTGAGTTGAAGAAGTGATTAATATGTGAATCGTCAACGTAACAACCGTATATTTTCATGGATTACATCAATATTTCCAGTTGTATTATTCTGTATTATTTTGATAAATATAATGTAGGGATAGATTGTGCCGTTTTGCATCACTTCAAAGTGCTACATCATCAGTTTGAAAAATAAGCCTAAAATATTACAAAGAAAAAATATGATACAAGTAGAGTTACGATAAAAACAGTAGGATATAGAAATGGTAAAGTAAGATTATTAAACAATGAGTAATGGAAAGATGATGGAAAAAATAAGATAACGACGCGATCACACAAAATCGGCCGTTAGCAATCGTATCTATATGCCCTTTCAATCAATTACCGAAGCCAAATCCATTGTGTTGCACGTGTAGGAGATGATCGAAATCAGACTTGTGTATAGGATAAAAAGTAAAAACTGGCTCATCTTGATCCCTTGTTGACCAAACAAGGCCGCACTAAGATTAATGAAGCTTCAAAGTAAAATGAAAGGAATACACGTGTTTAAAATCTTCGGGACAAAAGATTCAAGTTTACCTCTCTAACTTTTAACTATAATTTAAAATTATCCTCAAATTAAAAATCCACAAGAAGTAAACGAGAAAAACAAGAATTTTTCCTAACAGCAAGGAATTATATTTAAAGGAGGCACAACTGTTCCATTTAGTATGCTGAGGCAAATTTGACTCTTTTCACAAAAAGGAAATAGAAAAGAGAAATTATCAATACCTTATATGTAGTTGCACAGGCAAGCGCATCTGGTGTAGTGGTATCATAGTACCCTCCCACGGTACTGACCAGGGTTCGATTCCCTGGATGCGCAACTTTCCTTATTTTTCCACGTTTTGCAATTTTCTCAATTTGTATAATTTTAGCTGATGGACTATTTATTCCCCATAACATTTCATCGGTATATAATATTTCTTCGTTCTGAAAGTCCTCTTAACGTGAAATTAAATACAACAACATATTAAATAAAAATTTATATAATCGATCCGCACTTGAGTTGATTGTGATGGATGAATAGTCGTCAGTTTACAACTTAATTGCTCTGTGTGACATCATGTGCCCTTTTTTCTTTGTCCTGTTTTTCTTCATTTTAATTTTTCTGCAAGTTGAGGCCCATGTATTATACATATTTACAAATTACAAGTATATTCTAAAATCATTTAATTTAGTTTGTAATACCTGTGCATTTAGTTCAATAAACATTATCATGCTCCAGAGATATCTCTAATACCATATTCGAATGAAATCTCCGGATATGGAAATACAAGATATGCTCTTTGTTTTTATAAAAGGAAAAGAAGGAAAATCAGAATCGATGGGGCAGATATATGTACAAATTAATGAGTAATAGAAACATAACTTAATAATTATAACATTTTATATATGATCATTATAAAAATGATATGCTATCTATATTATTATATAAAGCAAGAAACTTTAACACAAATTTAGATCAATTCTTTTATCCTTCATAAAAAAAAAGGCAGTGCATGTGCACTCAGCTCTCGCTATGCGCGAGTCCGGGAAGGGCCTGACCACAAGGGTCTATTGTACACGTCTTACCTCACATTTCTGCAAGAGGTTGTTTCCATAAAAAAATCATTATTTTCTTGTATTCATTCTTTGACCTTTTGCTTAATATAAAATTATTTACCATAAGAAAATCAGATCTTTATCAAAAAAGAATTACAGTTAATTTTAACAACTTCATTATTACCTTGTGTTCATTATTTAACCTTTTCAATTAATGAAAAAAAGCTTCATTATTTCTTTGTATGGTTGTGCCTGATGACACTAGGAATTTAATATCGCTTTTACATGTTTTTAAGTTATTATATAATAGAATTGTGTCTAATATTTTAGAATTTTGAATTAAATTACTCATATTTTCATATTTATCAATAAGGTTTTTGACGATAATAATCAAGGTAGCATATTCAAATAAATGGCTACCGTTTTGTAGCTTGTAAGAATATTATCGCTACAAACTACAAGCACACAAATATAAAGTTCATCTCAAATTCTCACACTAACATTTGATATCAGACAATACTGTATGTTCATTTACTAATTATATATAGTAATGACATTATTTTGGGGCCTTTGACTCTTGCGGCCCTAACACCGAAGTTTTTAGTTGCCTTACTCTTTAGCCGGTCATGGTGAGTTTTACTCACAATAATAATTTATTAAAGAATAATTTTGATTATCAAATAATTGAACAACCGGAAATAACTAACTTACCATACTTAATTGACATTCATAAAAAACATCTAAGAAAACGGCCAAAGTATTGCTTATGCAAAGCCAATTATAAAATTTATGTTTTAGGTTCACGACATACGTTTTATATGTACAGACAAATAAAATTATTTAGGTACCGACTTTTGAATTAGGCCCATCTATATCTTAGTGTTTAAGTCATGTCTGAAAATCTAGACCTGAGAATGTTTCTCTGGCCCATGTTAAATTATAGATACTTTAGAAGCCTAAATCATTATCTCCCACGGCCATGTCCGCAAAATAGCTCGTGGGTGTTAAGGTCTCCGCGAGAGATTTCACAGTTGTTGCACATCTTGCATTGGAATCGGTGTTTAGGAATATCTCTCCAGATATTGCGGCGAATAACCTTGTAGTGATCTTCAAAAGCCTCAAAAGTATCGAACCCTCTTTGACATGGATATTTGGAAACATCTTAAACCGGAAAGGGGAAGATGCTAGAAGTCAATCTATCTTTGTCAACCGAAAGTTAGAACTCTCTTATTTAAGAGGCTTGGTTTGATTTTGTTGTAGTTTTGACGTGCTTCAAGCAAGATGTTTCTCCACCTTAGTTTTTCTTATGATGTTTTGCCTATTGGTCATTTGTGCTCACACCAATTGTAATGAATATTCTAATTTTCATTGGTGGCTATTACTTCTAGGGTTTGAGCTTCGATCCAGAAATGCAAAAGTGAGGGATTAAAATATTTTCTAGAGGATGGAGAATGAGAATAGCTCTTGCTCGGGCATTGTTCATTGAACCAGATCTTTTGTTGATTGATGAACCCACGGTGTTTTATTTCTTCTTGAGGGTGTAGTTGTACATCTATTCAAACAATGAACTTATGTTTTCTTTTGCATGTAGAATATCATAGAACTGATGTTTTCCTATTTGACCAATAGGTTTATTTCTCCGGACATTGCGGTGAATGACCTTGTAGTGATCTTCAAGAGCCTCAAAAGTATCGAACACTCTTTGACATGGATATTTAGCAACATTTTGCACGGTCTCCCTAGTGAATAATCAGGAGAGAGGTTTCGAGGGAATTCTGAACGGAAAAAAATACTATTCCAAAAAAAAATGTGATCCCAGGGATATAAAAGGCGTATGATGACTATATTTATACAAAGAAATACTACTCACTTACTATTAGCTACTACATTAAGGATATTTATATATTCCAACCTTAAGAATATTTATATAATTCACTTCTTTCACAATACCCAAAGGCTTCATTTTAATCTGACTAGGAACTTAATTAAGATATTAGAAACTAGGTTTATAGGTTTTCAAGTATTGAAAAGGTTTTCTTTGCATGTGAATGAGTACTCATGTCAAATTGCATCACTTCATTGTAATCTGACTAAGTTTTGGACTTGCCAAAATATTGTCATTGTCTTGGTCTTTTGTATTCTAGCAAGACATTTGCTTTTACAATTTAGAAGCCATGCCAATAGGACTTTAACCTACTCAAAAGGGGACTAGTCCTTAAAAATGCGCTATTATGAGAAATCTTATTAACTAATAGCTGCACATGAAATTCTAGTACGTCTTCGAAACATTAAGAGTTAGTTAGTCTTCTATTTTGTTGAATAAAAATCTCCACATAGTAGTCGAATGAAAATCTCCACATATGGGAAAAAATAGTAGTCTTTGGTTTTATAAAAGGAAAAATAAAACATAAAAGACCCACATTGACAACTATGATCACTTCATCAAGACATCCAAATTGGGATTATTTGAAAACATTAAAAGCATCACTGTTTTTCTGCATCCATCTATTGCATATGTTAAAGTGTCATTTTCATGCATATACAGTAAGGGTCTAGGCCATGAAGTGACTAACAATAGTTCGTACTTCCAGAAAACAACAACCTTTGTTATAACTGTTTATGATGATTGCAATAATTTCTTGTAATCATGGAATGTCCCTTCGAAAGGCGTCACCCTTCCCTCGGAGACGGCCCAGAGTTGATCAACACTACCAGATGTTAAATGTTCATCATGGCTGACCTGTAAATAACATGTAGCAGCAGCATTAAAGACCAGCAAAAATAAAATATGGTTATGTTTCCATTTATGCCAAAAACATTGACAGAAAGTTTCATATTACCATCAGTACGCCTCCTTGGAACAAGACAAGACCTTGTATCAGTGCCTCCACAGCGTCCAGATCCTACATAGAGCTCGATTAAAAATTTGCATTTATCGCTAATCTACCAAAATCAAGCAAGAGATATGTTCCCACTAGAACAAAGTGTCAATAGCAGATAATGCAATCACATATGCAAAAACGTCGGATAAACATCATACTGACTACTAGAGCATCATTTGCTTTAGCTGTTGAGATGAAATGAAATGCAAGAGAAAAAGGCATTAGCTACGAATATTGGCCTATTTGGGTGCCAGAGACAAGGCTGCAAGCTTTGACTTTTTACTTGCAACATAATAAAGTTCAGAACAGATGAAAAGATGTCAAAATCACAGATGTACAAAAGAAGATGGTTAGAGAAACTAAAATAAGTAAAATATAACTTACCAAGTGATTTGATGGCTCATCAAGAAGCAAGATGTGAGGCTTCTTGAAAGTTATCTTTGCAAATGCAACTCTGCTTTTTTGGCCACCTGAGATCCCATAGATCAATTCATATTATGGAAAATAAGTTATTATCATACCACAACTCTGAACTCCAAATGACAACAGATAACAGAAGGCGGAACTAAATCATTGTGATCTGAGCCAGAAAAACAAGAAGAATGCCAACGTACCAGACAAAGTGTACATGGGCTGAAGAGCAAGATTTCCAGTGATACCAAATGAACCTAAATGACCACGTAATTTTTGTTCAGGCACTCCCTGCATTAAAAGAGAGAATTTGCAGATCCACTTTTTAAAACACCGGATTTAAGAGAGTAATAAAGCGTGTAAATATCTTATTCAGGAGTTCAGACACAAATAAATTCAGAAAAATCAACTGCTAGATCCACCTTTAGAGAGAACCTATTACACACATATATTTTAGAATTTACAAGAAAATTATCATCGATTAGGAGAACTTACTGGAAAACAACGCATCATGTATAAGAGGGGATTTGAGGACAGATCCAGCCCATCAACATGATGCTGACTAAATACAGCAATGCGGACCTAAACAAAAAGAGAAGTGCATTTAGAATGCATTAAGACCAGCAACAACAACAAACCCAGTGTAATACGGGTGAAACACAAATTGATCAGACAATATGGTACACTGACAAAAGTTGGTGAAAGATATGATGTTAAAGACAGAACAAGTAGATGTTGGAAGTGAATTAAAAAAAACTCAAAAAACCTCCTAGTCTTTGGCAAATAAAAGCTACCTTAGCAGAGCGGAAAACAGTCCCTGAGGTTGGTTGAAGCTCCCCAGAAATAAGCTTAAGTATTGTTGACTTTCCAATACCATTAGGACCAACCACTGGAAAATATATATGGTGAGACAAGGCCCGGGATATATAGAAAAGTATAAGTGATTAATAAACAATTATAAGGATACACATGTCAAAGCCACATATTACTTAATTCACACCCATCTGCATCATTTTAACAAAAGACTGCAAGGGGTACCCATCTAATAAAAATATTCGTATATTCTCGCTCATCCATGGGTTTTTCTCAAGCCAAAAATAGAGATATCCAATTTTACTTTCCCAACAGAAAAACTCAATGTCAAATGGGGAGACATATTCCTGATCAGAGTATATATACAGAGGTTTTGTAGAAATTAAAAAAACTGAAGTTTGAAATACTTGATTGTTAGGCAATAAAGGTCTTACTTGCAACTCTGCTATCCAAATCTATTCCAAAATTCAAATTTTCTGAACAATATTGGGCCCCCAGGATATCCAAAGGATGCATCACTGCATTTATTACAACAAGGTAAGAAGTTAATTGCCTGAGATTGGCTATCTAACAAGAGAATCAAAAGAATGTCTTAGACACGGAGATGCTTAACCTGAAGCTTATAATAGGAGCACCAGGTCTATCATCAGGAGAAGGGAACTCAAACTTGTAGCTGCATACAACATACGCAAAACAACCATGAGTTCATATAATTTAAAAAAAATTGACAGGACAGAGATCAAAGTGTTATAGATTCAGGTGATAACATGTTAAACCATCAGAGAGTTAAAATAACAGAAATATATAGGAGCATTATGTTAAAGGAATGAATGTGTACTCAGGATCATTGATGACTTCATCCACATGACCAATTCGTTCCAGTGCCTGTTAAATTCAAGGATAACCATTCAGGTACTGATCATGGCATGCTAGGGCATCATAAGTAGACACAATTAAACTATTAAACAATCAGATTTGGCAACTGATTAAATCACTTGAGCAAACAACCATAACCACTGAAAACTGACAAAGATATATAGGAGCAGCTTATGGTAAAATAAAATAATACCTTAATTCTAGATTGAACAAGAGATGCACGCTTTGCATTGTACCGGAACTTATCAATAAAGGTCTGCAAGACATTAAAGCCAAAAGGTGTATCAAAGTAGTAAACAACTTGGACAAGAAATCTGCAAATAAGGTCGCAATTAACCTATTTGCAATAGACTACCAATAAAAATTAATCTAATTGAGAAAGACCTGCATGTGGGCCCTTGTGCGTTCATTCGACTCGAATGCCTTCTGTTGATTCTTAACTTGTTCTTCTCGTGTCCTTTCGAATGTATCATAGTCTCCTTTATAGGTACTTAATTTCTGATTTTGTAGGTGGATAATATCTGTGACTACCTGAAGAAAGAAGCAAATATAGGTTTATGAGATGTCAGAACAAACATCAACCTCTAGACATACTGAACCCAACTGTTGTTTTTGGTCAAAGAGAAGAAAACACGTACAGTATTCAAGAACTCTCTAGCATGAGAGACAACTATAAATGTCTTCGGCCACTTAACCAGGTAAGATTCCAGCCATAAGACAGCATGCAGATCAAGATGATTCTGCAAGGAAAGGATAACATAAGTTCTATGTTATTCTGCATGCAAAAGAAAACAACAAGACTATGTCATTGTTTGAATAGATGTACATCTACATCCTCAGGAAGAAATAACACACCGTGGGTTCATCAAGCAACAGTAGATCAGGTTCAATAAACAATGCCCGAGCAAGAGCTATTCTCATTCTCCATCCTCCAGAAAAGGTTTTAGTCGCTCTCTTTTGCATTTCCGGATCGGAGCTCAAACCCTGGAAGTAATAGCCACCAATGAGAACTACACTATTCATTACAACTGGTGTGAGCACAAATGACCAATTGGCAAAACATCTTAAGAAAAACTAAGGCGGACAAGGATCCTGCTTGAAGCACGTCAAAACTAAAGCAGAATCAAACCCAGATTCTTAAATAAGAGAGTTCTAACTTTCGATCGACAAGATAGATTGAGTTCTAGCATCTTCCCCGTTTCGCAACTTCCAGTTTAAGATGTTAGTACACAAACCCATAGCTTAAGAAGTATAAAAAGTCTAATGCTGAAGTTATGGAAGCCTGAACCTCTACGAATATAAGAACACTACATCTATTCTGGAAATAGAAGCATAAAACAACAAGACAGCATTACATTATCAGAGAAAAAAATAATCTAAACAGAAAACTTAAACTCTAAGGAGAGGCTAAAACAGCAAGATTAGCTTGAGACTAGCTTCCAAACTTTTTTGCCATGTCCAAAACATATTCCTTACACAAAGTAAGCGGAAGCATAATTGAAGTAACAAGGAAAGAAAAACAACAGATATCTCAGGTTACATCAATTAGTAGGTCTAGATCTTGCTCATACATTATAAGTAACATGTGCAGTTTGTCTTTGATGAACAGCAAAGGTGTGCGATATGATAAATCAAATGCAAACTCTGCTTTAATTAAACATAGTGCATAAAGTGAACAAACTTTCTCAACGGTTATTATGAGACTGACGCGAGCCAAAGCTTGGAAATCGAATAACTGGGCAAATTCAAACTAACCGAAAGTATAGTTGCTGCACGTGACTCAGCCGAGTAAGCATCAATGAAATCAAGTCTTTTGTATATCTCTTCAAGCCTTTTCGTGAGAGCATTTTTGTCGATCTCCCCATTTGACTTATCACTCTTTCCAGCTTCGCCTTCTAGGTCCATTACTCTCTAGAAAACCATGAATAATTAAGGAATGGGAATATACTTCATCTCATGAGAATAAAATACAAAGGAATATTAAAAAATAAACAGTATAATATGACACGAAAGCTTAGCCATTGAACTGTTTCTAACCTGTACTTCAAGCAGACGACTCTCTTCTTCCAGAAGTTGGGTTCTCTCCATATCAGTGTTAAGAATGCATTGCAGGACTGATGTATCATCACCAACCACTTCTTGCTCAACATGCAGTATCTGGCAGTTCCTGGGAATACCATCGACAGCGTGCATAGCCATGTGTCTTAGGAGAGTTGTTTTCCCCGTACCGTTTCTTCCAATAAGGCCTGCACTGAGAATAGAGATTCAGGTAAGGTTGTTGATGCATAAAATTCAACTGCCAATCATAAACAAAAAGAGTACATGAACATTCTTAGCAACTAACTTTCCAACTATTCACATTTCAAACTATCATTTTCAACGTTCTTTTAGATAAGTGCTACTTTGGAAGGAAAAAAGCATCTCAAATAAGGTCCTCACTCAGCTCTCAGGTTGTCTGGGAATAGCTCCACAAGACATAGAAGAAAGGAGTGTAGGGTCAATTTAGATAGTAATCGAATCATATCCACATACTAACATGTTCATAGATGTCATGATTTAACTCTGCAAATCAGAGTGGGTCATTCTTATTGGCAAGGCGGGAGTAATACCATATATACAAGTGGTATCAATTTAAATAGTAATCGAACTATTTCTATATACTAACATGTTCAAAGATGTCATGATTTATCTCTGTAAATCAGAGTGGGTCATTCTTATCGGCAAGGAGGGAGCAATACCATATAGATGAGATACCATGTTCAAAGTGCTACTTGATACTAAAAGTTCTACGAAAAAACAAAAATCAAACTACATAGGAATGAGTTTTCATATATTTTTCAATACTAAACAAGCATACCCTAGTGTCTTCCAAAAGAAAGCGTGACAGAACCATCGACAATAAGGTCACGACCACCGACAGTTATATTGAAATTTTCCATACGGATATCCTTAACAGTTGGTCCATCACCCTGACCATCATGATTCACACACACTAAAGGCATACCAGCTTTCACTTCTTCCACTTCTTTCAAGTGTGCTTGGTATTCTGCCTGCAGAATCAAGCCATACAAATTAGAAAAATGAAGTCGTAAGCCAGCCACTTTTATCTTTTTTTTCTTTCCTCTTTCCATCCACATGGAAGTGAGGAGAGTGTTACATTATTTTAGCCAGTAGGGGAGCGATTACATTTATTATGTGTCAGAACATGATGAGGACGATCATTATCCAACAAAAGGAGTGCTGCAAAATGTCACTCACATACACAACCCATTAGAATAATGTATGGAAACTCAGTGAAGTGTCAAGTCAAATCAGCATAGTTCCTAGACAATATAAGTTGGCTTCCCCAACATATTTAACAACCAATATTTGTGTCAAACAGGTTCATTCTGATTATTGACAAGATTATCTTTGTCCCTCACCTCTCTCATGCGTTCATCTTTCCTCTTCCTCCTTTCGATCTTAATCTTGTCACGTTCTGTGAGCAAAGGACCATCAATTGGTTCTGGCTTTTTATTCTTTGGAGCTTCCTCTTCATCCATTCCATCAAACATTCTCAGCGGCATTTTTAAGCTTCTCACCATCGGTTGGGGTTTAACCAATCCATGCTTCTCTAACTTCTCGGACAACTTGCTACAAACCTGTCATGATTGGAAATATTCACTCTTTATGCTACTGAAGATAGAATTCAGACAATTCAATCTATTACCACGATGGTGCAACAAAGAAAGACCCTTAGAGGAGTCTAACTACCACAATAATAATGCTGCTATAACCAATAATTCTGGTAGTAACAAATTACATAGAATTATGTTCACCGTATTATACTTAAACTTTTTCAGTTCACATATAGCTCTATAATGAGAGTTATTCACCCATTCTTACAATGGCCACAGTCCTCCAGCTTTCTCTAACAAACCTTGGGGAAAGCCTACCAAGGGGGCGGACTTGGGAAGAACTTGCACAGGAGATCCACAAGGGGTCAGAGAGCAGGGAACTCCTTATTTTTTGAATAACTGAACTGATGAAAGTGAAAGACGAAGTGACTCACCAAGAGCATTGCCCATCAGGGGCTGCGGGGACAGGAGCTAGAAGAACTAAACCAAAAGAAAATGGCCTATGTCCCCTTAAAATGGCTGTTTTTGTCTCTGGTTTAAGAAGTCCTCAGTTCATAAATGAGCTAATACCAAATCAATTCAACTGACAACGCCTCAGTCCCAAACTTAGTTGGAGTCGATTATGTGGATCTTCTGTAACCATCACTCTCTATTTCAAACCAAGTCACTCAAATTCTGCTTTGCTATAAATGATTTGCCTTTTGAAGCAATCATTAGCTCTCTAGAACCAGAGGTTCTCTAAATCACGCAATCCTTGCTTCATACACCTAAGCTAACAATCAGTAAACTTTAAAGTTACAAATTTTATTCATCAAAACTTGTTGTATACAATTTGCCTTTTAAAACAAATTAAAACCAAGGATTCTCTAAACCATAACACTTCTTGCTTCATAAAACTAGCTAATGATTGCTTCATTCATATATAATCAACAAACAATAATGTTCAAATTTTTATTCATTGAAATCCCAGAATATTGAGCCAGTCTGTAGTAAAAGATTTAGAATCCACTAAAAAGATAAAATTCAACATTTACGTGTACGGATTTAGCTTACGTTGGCGGTGGTCGAAATTCTTTTTTCTTTGATCACTTTATGGCGGCAAAGTTCCACTCAAGTTTCAGTATAAACATTTAAAGTTTTACTCAAGTTTCCCATATAAACATTATACTGGAGCGATTCAGTAGCCGGGAAGGGGTCTAGAAGCGCCTACTACTACACCACACTTGGCTCTAAACATTTACAGAGCTAACCCCTGTCCTAGCTTTACTCCATCTGTCTGATTTTATGGGACCAACTTTATTTCACTGTCTATCTAAAAATAAAGGTACTTTTCTATATTCAGAAACAATCTAACTTTAAACTTTTCATTTTTCACTCTTAAATTTGAGATAATTTGTAGCCAAGCAAATGTCTATGGCTTATTTAGGGACCAAAAGTTTCAAAAGCCTTATCTGTTCCTAAATTACAACCCCAGTCAATAACTTCTTCATCAAACTAGTAGTATAACTAAATATTTCAGAATCAATTCAATATAATAAATTTTGAGCTAAAATATCAAAATTATCATAAGCAATCACGAAATCGAGCATGTAATGGAACTATTACTACCGCACAACATTCGGAGAAGTCAATAAACAAGATATGACTTTAGAAGCGATATCACTTTAAACTTCTCATTTTTCACTCTTAATTTTGAGATAATTTATACTCACGCAAATGTCTATGCCTTATATTAGATCACGAGTTTCAAAAACCTAACTTCTATTTATTAAAGCTAGTAATAGTATAAGCACATATTTCATAATCAATTGAATATGCTAATAATAGTATAAGAACATATTTCATAATCAATTGAATATGCTAATAAAATTCGAATCAATTCAAAATAAACTAATACCCTAAATATGATAATTTTTTTCAACAAAAAGTAATGTAGCTTATTATAATTGACCACATATATTATTTAATTAAAAAATTAAATTCACTCACTTTTAAATCCAAACTCGCTAACCCCATTTAATCTAACCCATTTCACAACTGTATAATAGCTAATTTCACAAATGTTCCCATATAAACACGATTACCGGTCCTTTAAGTTTATAAAAAAATGAGCATTGTTTATTTTTGTCAAATGTTTATTAAATTCTGATTAAATTGGAACTGTAAAAATAGAAATCATTTATCTGGAGCTCAAATTGAAGTACGTATTTGTAGTTTATATTAAGTATAATTTTGGTCTATTTCAAGATTCTGATGCAATTTTTTGGAATTTAAATTCTATTATTTTTTGTGTCATGTGTAGTTTTTTATGTTGTGGTTTCTTAAATGCTGATGAAATTTCTCGTGTTCTGGTTATGTTTTACGATTTCGATTAAATTTAACAACTAGAGTTTGATAAATATCTTACGGAGATAAAAATATTACCTTTAACAAACTTAATAGACCGAAACCGCTCATTTGATATTTAGGAGACAATTTTAAACCTACAAACAAATATAAGGGACCATTTTTGTCATTTTGAGCAACTTTCTCCACGGAATCAGAGCAGATCCGTTGTTCAAGTATAAAATTTTGGTATATTTCAAGAGCTTGATGCAACTTTTTGGAATTTAAATTCTATGTTTTTTGTGTCACGTGTAGTTTTTTATGTTGTGGTTTCTTAATTTTTGATGAAATTTCTCGTGTTCTGGTTATTTTTTACGGTTTTGATTAAATTTAACAATTAGAATTTGATAAATATTTGACGGAGATAAAAAAATGTCACTTTTGACAAAATAGACCAAAACTGCTCATTTGATACTTAAGAGACAATTTTAAACCTATAACAAAGATAAGGGATCATTTTTGTCATTTTGAACAACTTTCTCGACGAAATCCGAGCAAATTCCGCTATCCGACGTTAATAGTCTGTTTGGCCGAGCTAATTTTTCCCAAAAGTGTTTTTTTTAATAAGTGCTTATTTTTTAAAAAAGTGTGGTGTTTGACCAAGTTTTTAGGAGAAAATAAATATTTCTATGGAGTAGTAGAAGCAACTTACTGAGTACATGAACTTAGATAGGGGGTTGTGGAGGATACGAATTAGGGTAGTAGGTAGTCGAGCGTAGTCCTACTTACGCTTACAAAATGATAGTTGTAGTGTTATTACTGTAGGCCCGATTAACCTATCACACTTATATGCGCAATATTGCTTTATAGTCCCCTGTAGTTTGATTTCTGCTGCTATGTGTTCTTTAGTGTACTTTGTTTATCTTATTTAGTTGTGTTAGCTATTGTTTCCTTTTGTTAAAATGCGCTATCATGATGTATTCGATTTTGTTATCAGCATGTTCATACTGCTTTAATTTCTTGTCTGAGTATGACCGCTTCTCTTGCTTTGCTTTGCTTGTGATTATGCTTTGTCTTGAGCCGAGGGTCTCCCGGAAACAACCACTCTATCTACCAAGGTAGAGGTCTCTACCTACCAAGGTAGAGGTCTCTACCTACCAAGGTAGATGTAAGGTCTGTGTACACTCTACCCTTCACAGACCCCACGTTGTGGGATTTCACTGGGTATGTTGTTGTTGTTGCTGCATTTGTTTCTTAGATTGTTGTGTAAATGGTTTCCTCTGTTGCAGGAGTGTTTGTTATGATGGGTGAACCGAGAAAACATAGAATTTTAATGGTCTCGGATTTTTTCTACCCTAATTTTGGTGGTGTGGAGAATCACATATACCATCTATCACAATGTTTGATTAAGGAAGGCCACAAGGTTAGTGAATATTGTCTCCTCTCTTAAATTGGTCTTGATTGAATATGATTGATAATTTATCAATTTTGTTGTTGCCTAGTGAGTATAGTCTACTTTGTCTGTACCTGGAAGGAACTTAGTTTTGATCTGCTAAAGAAAAAAATTGTCAAAAGAGAGTGAAATGGGGAGAGATATAGGGTGTTTTTTGTACGAAGGTAAATGTTTGTGTTCAGTACGTAAGCAAATATATTATCCTAAAAGCAACAACAACTACACATCAGTACCAAACAAGCTGGAATGAGCTTGCTTACATTACTGGTCCCAAGCCCTAATAAAGGAGGAGGGTTGCGGTAGGCGGGCATCAACGTGAAACTTGTCAATTCATGATGAATTCTCATAATACAAAAAATATTGTCTTAAAAGCATTTGTATATAATTTAGACAAATACTATGGGAGGTGGGGGTGGGGTGAAAATGAGGTGTGTTGGAGGGTCGGGAAGATAATCAATGTGTTATGACACTTTTGGAACTTAATTTCCCTACGTCCACTTGGGAAGTCATTTTCCTCATTTTAAGCAACTTATTTTCCTAGAAAAAATGTTTTTCAAATATTTTGACCAACCGAACATGAGAAATTGGAAAACATTTTCTGGACCGAACACACCCATGAGAGCTCAGTTTTGTTATAATCATATACTTTTTATGAATTCAGTTTTTGTTGTTCCTTTGTATAAATTTCAGGTGGTAGTTATGACTCATGCTTATCAGAATCGTTCTGGAGTAAGGTACATGACAAATGGCCTGAAAGTTTATTATGTCCCATGGAAGCCATTTCTCATGCAAAACACATTGCCAACTTTCTTTGGAACACTTCCAATTACAAGGACAATTCTGATTAGGGAAAAGATATCGCTGGTACATGGACATCAAGCCTTCTCAACCTTATGTCATGAAGCTCTAATGCATGCTCGCACCACGGATCATTCTCTCTATGGGTTTTCGGATGTTGGAAGTATTCACATGAATAAGGTGCTACAATTTACTCTAGCAGATGTGACTCAGGCTATATGTGTTTCTCACACAAGTAAAGAGAATACAGTTTTAAGGTCTGGTCTGCCGCCTGAAAAGGTTTATGTTATTCCAAATGCCGTGGACATGGCCATGTTTACGCCTGCTCCTGAGCGACTCAGCAGGGATGAAATTGTTATTGTTGTGCTAAGTAGGTTAGTTTATCGGAAAGGAGCAGATTTACTCATTGAAGTGATCCCTGAAGTATGCCGTTTGTATCCCAATGTAAGTCTTCTTCATCATCATGGTCTTCATCACAAAACTAGTCTATGGATTTTGACCTTGTTTATGAATTCTGATCTTCGGCAACTCATTTGGATGAATTTCTAAGGTTCGCTTCATTGTTGGAGGAGATGGACCCAAACGAGTGCGTCTGGAAGAAATGAGGGAAAAGCACTCTCTTCAAGACCGAGTTGATAGGTTGGGTGCTGTCCCTCATGCTAAAGTACGGTCTGTACTAATAACTGGCCATATATTTTTGAACAGGTGTGAGACCTTCAAGTGTTATTGCGTACAGCCTACAACTTCTATCTTTTTATTCTTTGAAGTTCCTCTATTTTGCATCTGCATCAGTTATCTTATTAAGCAATGCTATCTAGTTTCTGGATTAGTTTTTACTTTTGACAGTAAAAAGGGGAAAAGAAATCTTTTATGCAATCATGAACTACATATTATATCTTATTAGCTCAAACTCACATTCATTTTGTTGGTTGATTAATCTGTTCAGTTTCTTTTTCTTAAATTCTTGAAAATGTCTCGTTTTTTTTTCGTTCAATATTTTTCTTTCCATAAGCAGTAATTCTTTTGATAGGTGTGTTTGCAAAATTTCAATAAGATATATTACCAGAGAGGAAACCACCTCTTCCTTTTTTTTTGCCTTCAAAATCGTGGTAATGCAAAGTTTTTCCTTGTCTTGATACACAGTAAATGATGCTAGTGCATATTTACATACACCAAAGTCTCTGTAATCCACTGAATTGTGATAATTGTGTGTAATGCAAAGTTGCCCTTATTTGATACATAAACTATGATGCTTAATTCTTCACGTTTTTTTTAAAAATTATTTATTATGATGGTTTATATGCCAACGTGCACACACCTCGACTTATCCGCCAGGTATCTGGTACCTCTCACCAGAGATATCAGGTAATTGTGTCTACTAAGGTGGAGATGGATGACTAGAAATTAACAATATTTGCCTCTGCTAGGATTTGAACCCTGGTCTTCCATGATCCATCCCAACTTAATTGACCGCTAGGCCACACCTTAGTTGCACCAGTCTTTGATAATCTACTGAAATGTGAAGCTTAGTCGCTCTGTACTTGTTTGTTGAATGTAACAATCACGATCCGTAGAAGAAAACTAAAATGGCTTCTTAAATTGATATTGGCTTTCTTCAATAAGTAAGCTATACAAAGATGCCACCGGCCACTAAGAAAGTTTTTTTGTTCGTACTTCCTGTGTCCATTTAATTGATGGAATTGACAATTATGGAGAAGTCAGTGGAGAATTCAAACATCTTGAAGTGAAAGGAGTTTAGTTGGAGAATCCATTACGAAAGTGTTATTCTCACTAAGATCACGTAGTCGATTCTGCATCCTCACTGGTCTCTTTCTTTTTTCTCAACAAAAAGAAGCTGCAAGGTGCACATTGAGTATGTGATCTCAATAAGATAAAAGAACCGGCTAGGGTGGCCGAGTTGGTTGAGCAGGAGATCCTCCCAAATGGGGGGTCGCAGGTTTGAAACCCCTGCATGCTTTCTCGGTCGAGCTCGTCGCACGGGACTTGCCTAGTGCAATTTACCTCTCCTGTGTGGTTTGCAAGCTATTACACTGGAGCAAGGTTTTACCCTGTGCGCACCCGTAGGGTAGGTGCGTCCCCTTGTCATAAAAAAAGAAGATAAAAGAATCAACTAGGTGACAGAATCAAGGTTTATTTTTTTCTTCCATAGTTGATTTTTATTTTCAGTTGCAAATCTGAGATTGAAGTATCAAAACCATGAATGCTATGTGGCTCATTAGAACTTGTCTCAGCTGACAAGCTAAATCGGATTCATTGGTTTCAACCTTTTCTTCAGGAATCATCAAAAATAAAAAAAAGAAAACATTGAAGTGCTACCTTACCTCCTTCTTCTTCTGCAAAGCGCTAGCAAAAGAATATCATGTGAGGCTTATTTAAACACGCCTGTTTTGTGGTTGAATAACAACCAGTTTTCCACCTTCCCCGTTTCTAATCCTCATTTATGCTCCTGTTTCTTGCATTACTGTGCTAGTTCTTTAACAGAAGCATTTTGCATAGCTATATTGGAAGCTGCAAGTTGTCAGCTCTGCTGAGTTAAAACCTTATGCAAAGCCCCTTCCCCTTTTTCATAGACACATTTTGTTGTAGTCCTAGTCACAAAAAGCTGTTTTGAAGGTCTTCCAATGGATCTTTTCTTATTTGTGAAGATATTTTTGGACTGAACTTTGCAGTTTCCATTTTTGGAGAAAGAGGGTCTCTTCCACAGCCTTTGTCAAAATTAAAAATGGGTTCATCCTATATACTGCAAAATACTGGATTTCCATCTAGTTGTTTCTTGGATGTTTCAAAGCTCCTTATGTTTCAGCTTGTTATATGCTACACTTAGTTCTATCTTTTATGAATTTTATCGCATCTTAAGCCATTTGTTTTGAGTGTAATGTCTGGTGGATTCTTCCGTTGCTTGATTATATTTGCTTAGTGAACTGCTTTCTGTTGCCAGATTAGATACTACTCACCTGAGGAGGAAATAGCACTTGGACCTGCTTGCTGGCTGTGGGATTATCTAAGAAGAAGTGGTGCATCTGGTTTTCTGCTTCCACTTTCTGGTGGTGCTGATAGTTCCTCTGTTGCTGCTATAGTTGGTTCAATGTGCCAGCTTGTAGTAAAAGGTATATTGAACTCCCTGGCCTTCTAAATAACTATATTGCTGTGTTCTAGCTATTTTCCTGTACTTGTACCTAGTCTTTGACATTTATATTGTTGTCATAGTACATAGGTTTTTCCTTAGTTTCAGATTGCAGGAGGAAAATGCAGTTGTTATTAGTTCTGCATGTTCTCCAGTACATGTACTATGTCTTCATTTATGTTAAGCTGACTGATAAATTGCATCATGCTGCTCGTATTGTCTATCTCATTGTAAAAGTTCAAAGCAAATGAGCACAAACATTGAGCCTTGTTTTCTTTCTAGTTTAATTATCAGTGATGTCAATGCAGAAATTGCAAATGGCGACAAGCAGATAAAAGCAGATGCCATTCGGATTGGCCATTACACTGATGGTCAGTTTCCAACAGATAGCAAAGAATTTGCTAAACGCTTTTTTTACACCATTTTTATGGGATCTGAAAATAGGTAAGAGTGTCTGCGAAGTCCCATTATTTTGTACTTCTCAGATTTTCTGTTCTGATCTATATGTATTCTCTGGTTCCTTAATTGATATGGCATTGCATCTCCAAGTAATAATTAACTCTTTTTATAGCTGCTTTGCTACTTTTCAGTTGGCAAATGTTTTTTTTTTTGCCTGGCCTTGGGCAGCATACTTCTGGTACAGAACTGGGAGCTTCTTTAGCGATCTTAACAATTGTAGGAAATTTGAACTTTGCAAATATGAGAATTTGGTCATCATGAACTCTTGGCTGGACTCGCTGTTGTGCTACTGCCTGCTAATGAATTCTAGGGCTCAACCCTACTTAAGTTTCGTTCTTAAATGACATTTATTCTCTAATATCAAGGAATTCATTAGCAGTCTGAGAAGTGAATATTCCCATTGAGTCTAATGATCTGAACTTTAAAAGATTTAAATTCTGCATGTTTTACTTTTATATGGTGGAGTAAATTAGAGCAAGAATGATCATCTCCAATAGTAAGCAAATGATCTAATATAAGATTCAGGCCTTTTCTGTTTATTCATATATGTCTCCTTCAATGGAGAACTCCCTAAGGATTTCTTCTGTCTTCTGGAGAACACTAACACTTTGTTCCGTGTTCTTTCCAGAACTCTATGTTTGAAAAAAGATATTTATTAGAATTGATTCTTGAGCCAAAATTGTGTTGTTTATAGTATGTGTGTGTGACAGTTCAGAAGACACAACAACTTGGGCAAAGGTGTTGGCTGATGAGATAGGATCATGGCATCTTAATGTGACCATCGATGGAGTGGTCTCTTCGCTAATCTCCCTGTTTCAGACACTCACTGGAAAGTGTCCGCGCTACAAGGTAGAATAGTTTGAAATAAATTTTACCAGTATCTAATTATTTGTGTTTATGTGGGAACTGAAACCTTTAACCTCATGTTGTTTGGCCAAGTAATAGCTGTTGGACTAATTGCTTCATAGTACAAGCTTGACCTGCTTCTTTTATTTGCAGGTTGATGGGGGATCAAACATTGAAAATCTAGGGTTGCAAAACATTCAAGCTCGGGTACGAATGGTCCTGGCATTCATGTTAGCATCTCTGCTTCCATGGGTCCATAACAAACATGGTTTTTATCTGGTTTTGGGTAGCTCCAATGTGGATGAAGGATTACGTGGTTACTTAACAAAGGTAGAATAAACTCTTTTTTTTTTTTTTAATATTGTGTCACTATTAACAGCATTTATTCTACAATAGAATCTTGTCAACCGAGGATTTTTGGGGCATCTACTTCTGTAATGCTGTTTGAATTGATTTTGCAACTGGCTTGAACTCTCCTTGTATTTAATTTTCTATGCTTAAAGCATGTCAATAAACAGATAGTAACAAAACGGCTTCATGGTCCTTGAACTGTCTATCTTTGCAGTATGATTGTAGTTCAGCAGATATAAATCCAATTGGAAGTATCAGTAAGATGGATCTTCGAACATTTTTTAAATGGGCTGCTGTTCATCTTGGTTACTCATCCCTGGCAGAGATTGAAGCTGCACCGCCCACTGCTGAATTGGAGCCTATACGCTCGAATTACAGTCAGGTATCTGATTCAGTGTACTGCCAATTTTCAGTTTATGATGCTTTTTCTAGTAATGGAGGTGACCATTGTTCCTGTTTCTAGTATTTTCTTATCCTTCATGTTTTAGAGTTCTCATGTACTTATGGTTGGACGAAGGGGATCTTTGTTGTACTTAGTGGCATCTTGCCATCATTTTTCAGATTTCCCGGGATCATCTCTTTCTCAAGTTCATCTCGACTAAATAGATTCTATAAAGTTTCGCCCTGAGAGTTTTTGATTTTAACTAAGTGTGGAGTTTGGTTAACTTGTGGAACAGTTAGATGAAGTGGATATGGGTATGACCTATGAGCAACTTTTAGTGTATGGAAGGTTGCGCAAGATTTTCCGCTGTGGACCCCTATCAATGTTTAAGGTTTGTCCTGTTCATTCTGTAAGACATTATGGAATAAGACTTGCTGTAGGATCATTTCATCCACAGATTTTCGTAGTCCTTGACAAGTTCTGAATGATCATATTGCAGAATCTGTGTTACAAATGGGGTACAAAGTTGACGCCTGCAGAGGTGGCTGACAAAGTGAAATACTTCTTTAAATACTATTCTATCAATAGACACAAGATGACTGTACTGACGCCTTCATATCATGCTGAGGTATTTCACTTCTATGTTACATATGAATCCTTTACTTGCCGTGACGTAGCTATGTAACGGTATAAGTACTTCATGCCATTTCTTAAAAAATACCCAAAAATTAGCAAAAAACAACAAATACATAACGTATACTCGGTACATTCCCGTATGCAGTACATATTCATTCTCGTATTCATGCAACTTCAGATAGTTGTCAGGAGCCAGTAGAAACTAGAAAGGAGTAAAACATTGTAATGCTTTTGTTGTGTGTTTCATTAGAGAAACATATAACGGTTTTCATCTTACAGAGTTATTCGCCAGAGGACAATAGGTTTGATCTACGCCAGTTCCTGTACAATGTCCGATGGCCTTATCAATTTCGCAAGATTGACGAACTTGTGAACGAGCTTAATGGTGATACAGTTGCTCTTACAAAATCGACTGATGGAGAAAAGGTTAATGTTACAGCTGATGGTGGGATGGGTGTTGTGGCCGCAGGCTCGGGCGATCCAAGAGCTGGCTTCTAATTCTAACTTCATAGTTTAGCTCATAATGCAGTTGATTGGAGATATTGGATTTTCCGAGTATTCAGTCTTCAGATAGTGTAATTTATGTTGAATTTACTCTTTTACTTCCCTGTATTTGACAAAATGAGTTACATTTTTCAATAATGAAAACCTCATCATTTCCGATTTGTTGTATAAACAAGAATAAGGATTGATTTATTGTATTTTGAGATAAATCTAAGGCTGACCAGTGGGCCGGGTCGGTCCGGTCCCGCCCCGACACCGCCCTGGTCCCGCCCCGAACCTGACATTTTAAAAAAATAAATCGGTATCGGGACTCGAACCGGGACGGGACATGGTCTCGTCCCGCCCCGCCCCAGGTCCGCCGGTCCCGCCCCGATGCCTCCCGAACCCCCCTTTTGCAAAAAATATTGTTGCACCAACGGTCATTTTACATTTTGACCGTTGTGCAAAGGTCATTTTTGGCCTCCATCCTCCCCAACCCCCTTAATATTTATTTTTAACTCATAAGTTATTATATTTACACTTTAACTCAATTTCCCAACTATAAATACCTCATTTTCTCTTCATCTTTCTCACAAATCTACCTACAATCTTTCTAATCTCTCAATCTATCTCTCTACAAGTCTACATTGTCTACAAAATATTCAAATTTGTTGATACTGAACATTTTCCTATAATACCATTAGATTTAGACGATGAGCTATTTTCTGGAACTCAAAAAGACTTTAATTTAGACGATGATCTAGATGATACACTCACTAATGTAGATGACAACACACCCACTAGTGCACCTTCAACTGAAATGTCTCCTATTGCCCCTAGTATGAGACGAGGTCCAACAAAACGAACATTAAAATCAGATGCATGAACATTTTTTTATAGGGACGTAGAGAATCAAGTAGCTAGGTGTAAAATTTGTAAAGATGTTTTAAAATTTAAAACTGAAAAAGGTCAAGGTGGGGCGGGGGGTTTAATGAGACACGTATCAAGGTCTCATCCTGCTAGGTATGCCTAATACGAGGCTTCAAAATCGGGTGTGCAAACATCCGCTCCATCGGGACAAGGTTCACATATTATCCCGGAACAAGTACATGGTCAAATTAACCCTATGACGGGGAATTGTATGTCCTAAATACGATAAACATAGAGATAGAGAAGCAATAGCAAAATTAGTTGTTGTGGATGGTTTGCCTTTTTCATTTCCTTCATCTCCCGATTTTATTCATTACATTAGAGATATGTATAATCATGCTTTTAACGGTTTTCCTAGATCAACTGTTAAGAGAGATGTATTTAAATTCGCATATGAATATCAACAGTATTTACGTTATTCATTATATCATTTTAATGACAAAGTGGTTATCACTTCTGATATATGTCGTAGTACTAACGGGCATGATTATTTAACGGTAACTCGTCATTGGATAGATTATAAATGGTCTATGCAAAAACGTATCTTAGCGTATAGATATATAGATGATAGGCACACTGATACTTTTATTGCAGAAAATATTTATCAAGTGTGCGATTATTACGGAATAACTGATAAAATTATGACTATTACATTAGATAACACTTCTTGTAACAATTACGCTATTACAATTTTTAAAAAATAGTTTAACTCCATCTTTTCCAGATCATTTTCATATAAAATGTGTGTGCCATATATATAACTTAATTGTAAAGGATGGTCTATCACTTTTTGAAGACATTCTTAGTAAAATACAATTTGCTATAAACTTTATTTTAAAAAATAATGGAATACAACGAAGAAAAGAATATAAAAAAACTTATCACGATTGCCAACTACCTTATAGAAAAACTTCAGAAGAAGTACCCACTAGGTGGAATTCTTTATACGAGCAACTACTTGTTGCTTATGACTATAGAAAACTTATAACTTTATTTTTTAACTCTCATAATCACAATCCAACTCATATGGTTGTAGATAGCGATTGGGAAAAAAATTCCGAACTTATTGTATTTTTAGAGAAATTTTTTCAAACAACAAAAGAATTTTTCGGTATATATTATCCTACTATTTCAACTATGTTGTTTTATATAGCTCTAATATTTTTATTACTTAGTGAATATATGGAAAAAATAAGCTTATAAGACGCAGTTATTAAAAAAATGTTTATCAAAATAAAAAAAATATTTTATTCCTATTCCCACTATTTATATTATTGGTGTTGTATTAAATTCGACTATTAAAATAGACGGTACTAAATCACTTATTGAAACTATTTACGATTGTATAGAAGTACTACCACCTCCAAGTCCCAAAAATCCAAATCACTCACCACCTATTGAACAAACTAAAAAAGAAGTGTTGTCTAGCGTAGAAGACGAATGCAAAAAAATATACAGGTTTTACCAACAAGAAGTGCTAGCAATCTACCGGCTTCCATACTATCTTCTTCTTCTTCAACACAACCTCACAAAAGACATGTTGTTTCTGCGGCTAGTATTGAAAACCTCAGAAATAGAATCTGCGGCCGTATCGCTACTAACCAAATTAGCGAGTTTGATATTTTTGTTTTGCAGGGTTTTGTACCGTACCAATCAGTTCTCAATGAAGAAGGACGTGGAGACTTGCTGAAATACTGGAGGGGGAATGAGAAGACCTTTCCGACACTTTAAATGATGGCCCGAGATGTTTTGAACATTCCCGCGTCATCAACGGCGTCTGAAAGCGTTTTTTCTGCCGGCATATATCAAATAGGAGAGCACAGACACTCATTAGCCGAAGACAACTTGGAGATTGTAGTATTATTCAGAGATTGAATACGAGCAGAGCGGAGAAGGTGCGGTCAACCAGAGATCAACGAAGAAGAAGACGAAAACTACAACGAAATCTTATCCGAAAGTGGTGGAAGCAACATGGAGCAATTTGACCAACAAATACCAATTCCAACCGAAGAATCACAGGAAATTATCAAAAAACTAGAATAAGTTTTTTTCAGAATGTAATTTTTTTAATTGCAATTTTACTATGTAATTTGCAACTTTTGAACAACACCACAAAGTTGCAATTTTGACAATTGTATTTGCATTACAAAAAAATCATGTCTATTAAATTATATAAGAGGCACAAAAATAGTCTTGGATGTTTTTATTACACTATCTTGTCTTGTTTAATTATTGAGTTCTTTATATATATGTTATTTTTTAAATTAAATGAAAAAAAAAAAAAAAAAAACGGATCCTGATTCCGACCCGATTCCGACGGGATCGGGATCGGGGCGAGACTTCGGCAAATCCCGCCTATCCCGATACCGCCCCGACGCCGATCCCGCCAAACCCAGCCCGACGGTCCCGAGCCCGGCCCATTGGACCACCCCTAGATAAATCTATCATTTTTCTGAAGTTTGTCGGACTATGATGGGAACTTTAAGTTTTAATTCATTTATAGAGAAAAAAAATAACTACACGGTGTAATTTGACTGGACTGCGTATCGTTTTCAAGTTATGTATTTGATCATCTGATTGTGTAAACCAATTAGAGTAATTACGAAGTTAAAACTAAAAACTTGATCTTCAATAATTGTGCAACAATTAATTTTATGTACATATATATGATTTTACATTATCATTGATCAAAAGAAGGATTTTGAACTTCATTGAACAATGAGTAAATCTCACTCAGTTATGTAGATATTTTAATTTGTGCCTCACACAACTAATGCTAAATTGTGTAAGGCGTCTTTTTATTTCCCAAATTAATGTACCTAAATCTTCCCATCTTTCACTTCTGAGACAAAGAAAGCAAGGAAAATTTTGGCACTTGTAATCAGAATACGTCGCCCAATTTAGCTTTGGTTGAAAGAGGACTGAAACTAGGATGCTCATAAGTCATACCGATATATAAAATACATAAAGCATGCACTAAACAAAATGTCTAAGACTTCTATTTAACAGATCGAAGCAACATACAAGTAAGTTCTCAAGGAAAGGAAACATCCTCTCAAGAAAATCTTCACCTAAAAAAATTGCGCGAAGGGAGATTGTTTTCAGAATAGCTTTAACAATTGACAAAACTTGCACTAACCCTCACTTCAAACTATTCTATATCCTCTCACATTTCTTGCATCTTTTCAGCAGTGTCAATGGGATTTCTTAAAATATAGCTTACAGCTCATCATGGCCGTCTTCTTCTTCTTCTGATGAACCGCCACCTGGTGCTCCACCTGATCTTTGATAAACAGCTGTGATGATTGGGTTGCAGACCGCCTCGACCTCTTTAAGCTTCTCCTCGTAGTCCTCTTTCTCGGCACTTTGGTTATCGTCTAGCCATTCGAGGGCTTCTTTAGTTGCTGTCTCAATCTTCTCCTTCTCATCAGACTCCAGCTTGTCAGCTAGCTTGTCCTTGTCGTTGATTTGGTTCTTCATGTTGTACACGTAGGTTTCGAGACCGTTACGGGCATCGATCCTCTCCTTTACCTTCTTGTCTTCCTCGGCGAATTCTTCTGCTTCACGAACCATACGCTCAATCTCTTCTTGGCTTAGGCGGCCCTTGTCATTTGTAATGGTAATCTTCTCTGCTTTCCCGGTACCCTTGTCTTCTGCTTTGACATTCAAAATGCCATTGGCATCAACTTCAAATGTCACCTCAATTTGAGGGGTTCCCCTGTTCAAACAATATCAGGATTCCAATTCAGATCCCAATAGGATTCCAAAAAGTGGTGTACAATTAACTAAGAGAAGAAATGAAACCGACCTTGGAGCTGGGGGAATTCCAGTCAGATCAAACTTTCCAAGATTCCTACAGTCCTTGGTAAGACTCCTTTCACCTTCAAAAACCTGTCATCAACATGTGGGAAAAAACCCGGTGAGAATCAGAGCATACCAGAGCACAAGTTAATGAACAGTTCTGGAACAGTGAGCTATTTAGGATTGCGCAAACATGAAGCAAAGCAATACCTGAATGGAGACGGTGGTCTGTTGGTCTTGGTAAGTGGTGAAGACCTGGGACTTCTTGGTTGGGATAACGGTGTTTCTAGGGATCAATTTGGTCATGACACCACCAACAGTTTCAATACCAAGGGTGAGAGGAGCGACATCCAGGAGAAGAATATCTGCACATAAGAAACATGCCACAATCAATCACAAAAAGCTGCAGACTGACCATCATCAAAACCAATAAGCAAGCTATGGAAAGAAAGCTGATTAGATCATGTACCTTTAGTTTCGTCTCCACCCTCTCCACTAAGGATACCACCTTGAACAGCAGCACCATAAGCAACTGCTTCATCAGGATTTACACCTTTGCTGGGCTCCTTCCCGTCAAAATAGTCTTTTAGGAGCTGTTGCACTTTAGGAATTCTGGTGCTTCCGCCAACAAGAACTATCTCATCAATCTGGTTCTTTTCTAGCCCAGCATCGTCCATTGCCTTCTTCACAGGTGCCATTGTTTTTCTAAAGAGATCATTGTTCAACTCCTCAAAGCGAGCACGGGTCAATGGTTCAGAGAAATCAGTACCATCAAATAATGATTCAATCTCAACCCGTACTTGGTGCTGGCTACTAAGGGCTCTCTTGGCACGCTCAGCTTCTCTCCTTAGCTTGCCAAGAGCTCTGTTGTCCTTGCTGATGTCCTTTCCATGCTTCTTCTTTATCAACTTGATGAAGTATTCCATAATCCTTTGATCGAAGTCCTCACCTGCAAGAGAAAAGGAACATTCAAAACAAAATCTAAGAATAGTTATCTCATAAGATGAGAGTTCTGAAGCTTCCTCATTGACTTGAAGAATGACCATCTATTCCAATTTACAATCAGCAGTGTCAAAACCCAAAGTTAGGCCTCAGCTATCATAAAAGATCCTTCAAAAAATCAAACCCACTAATGTGCAGTTAATAAAAAATCATTTTGCATTTCATTCATTAATATCAAGTTGTGAGAAGAAGGCCCATTTAAAACTACAATCAGGACACCCTAACAGCATTATGGTTAGCAGTATTGTAGTTTAGTATATCTCAAATTTCAATTGTTTCTAGACCACAGATCCTTACCTCCAAGATGGGTGTCACCATTAGTTGCAAGAACCTCAAACACACCATTATCAATGGTCAGAATGCTGACATCGAATGTCCCACCACCAAGGTCAAAGACGATAATGTTCTTTTCACCACCTTTCTTGTCCAGTCCATAGGCAATGGCTGCAGCTGTTGGCTCATTTATGATTCTAGCAACGTTTAATCCAGCAATAACACCGGCATCCTTTGTAGCCTGTCTTTGTGCATCATTGAAATATGCTGCAGACACGAAAGAGAGTTAACTCTCAATAATGAGAGAAAAGAAGAATGAAAACCAAAAAATTGAACAGCTAGGACTTGATAACAACAGACCAGGGACAGTAACCACAGCATCCTTAATTTTCTTCCCAAGGAATGCTTCAGCTGTCTCCTTCATCTTTGTCAAAATCATGGCACTGATTTCCTCAGGACTAAATACCTTAGTTTCTGCATCCTGGATTTTGACTTGTATGTAGGGTTTTCCATCCTTGTTTACAATCTTGTATGGGACCAGCTTCATATCCCTCTGTACTTCCTTGTCCTCAAACCTGAAAAAAACATCTCTAAGCACAACAAATACACAATATAAAACAAACAATATGAAACTAATTGAGAATTGGCCATTACTTTCTTCCAATAAGCCTCTTAACATCAAAGATGGTCCTTTCAGGGTTGACAGCAGCCTGGTTCTTTGCAGCCTCACCAATCAATCTCTCACTATCAGTGAATGCAACCCATGATGGTGTAATACGGTTTCCTTGGTCATTAGCTATAATCTCGACATGACCATTCTTGTAAACCCCAACACAGGAATAGGTTGTCCCAAGATCAATTCCAATAACCGTTCCAAGTTTGGTAGCCTCTTCTTTTGCAATGGAAAGTGGAGAAAGACAGCCTGTTTCAGGGGAAAAGTACAATGACACTCATCAAGCGCTGTAAGTTCTATTTGAAACACATCATATAACACAACAAAAGGAATATATGTATGTATTATATGTGTGTGTACTGTCAATCAATCAACTACACCTCATCCCAAATCAATCATAAATTAGTTGGGCTTAGCTATATATCTCATTTGTACCTATTGTTGGGAGTTTTGCTCTATGGTACTTTATAAAGCAGTACGGGAAGTATTTAACTATTACAAGTATTCGAAAGGATAAACAAAGATTTCAATAATTCAACATGGAATTTGAAAATTACAATTGTTACACAAGAAAAACTGAAAATTCCAGTTTTGTAGAAGACGGAAAAATAGAAACTGTTTTTTCTGAGTCGAGTGTGGCACTCTGTCCTTAAGACAATATTGCCCCGTATGTATCCTTTATACGTCCTGGACAATTTGTCTCCCAAGATAAAACAGCAATGGAACGCTTGAGCAAAGGAAACTCAAGAGCTACCGTGAAGAATATTGAATAACGAAATGATGTTTGGAAGTTGTAGGAAGAAGATTTTTTCTGGTTGTGTATTTTCGTGCATATCAAGTGTGTTCAACAATGGTGTAAGGGGGTGTTTATATAGGTGAGGAATGGAGCCAAATAATGGCCATTATGGAGGTAGTAAAGCCACCAACATAAATGGTGAAAGACCAACGGATTTGGCCATTATAGGAGGAGTAATTCAGCCAAAATAAATTACTGAATTGAGTGCTTGGCAACTGCTTTGACTGTCCAGATTCTGGAAACTTGAGGGACCAAACTGCACATCTTGAAACTTCAGGGACCAAACTGTACATCTGAAAGAATTCTGGTCCGAACTGTACATCTGGAAACTTCTTGGATCAAACTGTACTTCTAGCAAAGTTTTCTGGCCCAAAAAGATAATATCAGAAGACCCACAGCCCACAGCCCACAGCCCGTGACCCGTGACCCGTGACCCGTGACCCGTGACCCGTGACCCATGACCCATGACCCGGAACCGGACCGGGCGGGCGGCGCGCGTGGTCTTTCCTCGAACCGAAGCACATCTAGGTCCTCCCTCCTTTAAACACATGGGATACCCCTTGGGGTCCCAAACCCCAAACCAATTTCGAATCTTATATACACAACACTTCTTTCTTCCTCTACCGATGCGGGAGAATTACACACAATACCACACTTTCCATGCTTCAAACACCTTACTTCGTGAACCAATATCTCTTTCATTTCTCAATGAAATTTGACGATTCTTGGCCCTACGGTTATCTACGTACTTAGTAGATTATGCATGTGTGAAGAACCGGATTCTCCAACATACGTTACACTAGTGTTTAAGCCGTTAAAGTTGGTCGGTCGCAACTCCCGCCAAAGGCAAATTTCCAACAATCCCCTCTTGAAAGAGATTTTGGCGCACTCACATGGTGTCTTTTCATTTCCGGCAATATTTCAATGGACCGATGTTGCATAAGGAGAGGTAGCCTCGGCTTTGAACCTTCCATAGTTGAATACCATCGGACTTACTTACTTTGCGCGGTGAACGTGATGTCTTGAACCGTCGGTGTTTAGTGTAAGCCAAGACAACGGTACCAACACAACAAATTCCCTTACTCTCTTCTTCGTAATGTTTTGTCCGTTTTGGCCATGGACAACGTCTTGGATTCTTAAGTGCGTTCAATTTGAGGCGGCCCGTCCTCGCACTTAAATAGGTGGTCTCCTACAAGGTATCCCGCTATACCCCACTTCACAAGCGTTAGGAACCATTAAAAGTTTCCCAAAGACCTAACCTCAACTGTTGAGGATCATTACGAGTTTTGAAAACTTAACCTTTACCCATACTTGCGCAGATAGCACTTAACGTCTATCGCGGGAACGGCTTTGGATTTGGTGTTTCTTTTCGAAATCACTATCCGAAGTGCTCATGCTTCCACCGAAGCGATCAACCGAACCTTTACAACTTAGTTTTCCCATTGAACCAAATTACCGGGATCTCCGGTTCGTAAGGTTGGGTTTCCACCGTATTGGTCCGTATATTTTGGGTTTTAAGCCCATTCCCCTAGACAACGTGCGAACACTTGATCTCTCGGGTAGTCCCTTAGTTTGTAAACAAGGAAGTGACACCGTGATGATCAACCGCCATACGGTCTTATGTCTCCGACGGATCCCGACGATATGTCCGGACGCCGTCATCCGTGTCCTTCCTAAAGCCGACCGGCTAGCCACGAACAGTGTAGAACTGCCGAAGGCACGGGTTTCTCCCAATAAGGGACGTCCTCTAATGAGTCGTGAAGTTACTCAACTTCTTTCATGCTTTGTATAAAGCGATAAACTCCGATACCATCATGAATCGGTCGATGCAAGTTTGCTTAGAGGATTTTCCAAGAACCACCATACACATTTACTTGTGGCTTTGGTGTTCTTCGGATCGATGTCCGGTTGCATCACCGTGTTCTCTCGAGAACCGCCGGACATCCGTAATACTATAATCCGTAGATAAGCGAATAATTCGGATATCGTCATATCCGACTTAACGCCTTCTATTGATCATGTATTAAGATCATCGCGAACCTTAGTTCAACGATCTCGTTTGTTGGACGATACTGTGTCGGTTGTAGTGTGTACAATATATTGAACTACACGTGACCCGAGCATATCGCTCCTTGTCTATGGGTGCACCATGATTCCAATCGCTTCTATGATTCATATCCATTGGTGGCTTCAACGAGATCGTCAACTATTGACCGATCCGTTAGATGTCTTAGAAATCCAATTCCTAAGAAGTCATCTCGTGATACACATATCTTTCATATCGAGACTTTGTTTCAATATGATTTTCACTCTCGGCTAGTTGGTTTTCCAACCGTTGGCTTTCTAACTTCGAGCCAATGTTTCGTGGTCGATTCATTGTTTCGTTTTATCTGAAACTTTCGGACTAAAATGTAAACATTTCGGGGACCAAATCGAAAGTTCGGGAAGAAGCCCAACGAGTTCGGCAAACTAACTCGATTCTCTTCTTCCAACTCTCCGGTTGGGAAGGCTAGTTCAACATCCATGCCACGCAAGACTACAATGGCCCTGGATGTTAAGCTACTCACAGGAGCACATTTTACAACCCAAAAGTTCTTTTCCCGTAAGAAGATTAACCATTACACAAGTATGGTTCTATGTATGGAATCTATTTCTCCCTTTAGCTTCTTTCCAAAGCGGCGTTTTTGGAGATAACAATTATTTGTTAATTGTTCATGGTTCGTTCTCAACCATACAAGCTAGAAGGACTGGAACAAGTCTTTGTCCCCTCTTTGCTCCGTCTTGGTTCAACATCTAGAATCCCGAGTTCTCGATCCGGAATATTAAGTTCCTGATAGACAAAGAACTTTCGAGTCTCAAGATACGGAACGTCTAGTTCCGGACGATCGAGCCCCTCGCGGGTTCTTGTTAACCTTGAGCAATTACTCCTTTTTCCTTTTCCAAGGAAAGTTATCTCCAAAGAATTCAACGATTCTTTGACGCCAAGAGGCGATCAACACTATCGTTATTTGCGGATCCAGTGGATATGCAATCTACGATCTTAGGTCGAACTTGACTGTTTCGGTAGCCCATCTTTTACCAAGCTACCCCTCATAATTTGGGCGTACGACTTTGCGCTTGGCTAACACCGTTGGATCAAGTGAGAAATGAACGGTCGTTTAATGAACGATGCTTCACATTCTCCCCCTCTATTGCTACGAATTTTGCAATCCATAGGCATAGTTGATTTTCAACTTCAGCTTTGTAGCGCTTATCCACTTCAACAACTTCATCTTTGCTTTTCAACAAACAAAGGATTCCATACGTTGTACTATCATCAATGAAGATCACAACGTACTTGTCTCCCCCCTCTATTTTGTATAAACTTCAAATCACCAAGTAGGTGTGACTAAGTTCTAGAGGAGCGGTGCTTCTTTCGCTATTCCCTTGACGGAATTTGGAAAGGTGATTTTGCCTCTTCACCTACCTCACATTTATTTTGAGGGTTTATGTCGTCAGAAGGCAACAATCTCAACATCGTTAGCTTTTGAATGACTTGCTATTTAACGTGTCTTAATCTATGATGGCATAGATGCACGAATTACAAATATATCATTCATTTGGCTACAGACATACTGTACCATTCTTAGTTATTACGGACACTGTTGGACTAGTCTCAAACCACTTGACCAACGGCGTCCCTTAAACCAAGTTAGGGACATGTATCACATCATCTTAGAGTGATCTCATTCCCGAAGTCCTATTGAGGACAACCTCTCCAACCCCTTCTACTTTAGAGGTGGGGTTGATTCACATGAACAACCTCTTACCCGTGGTTGGGCGTAACCGGATCATATATGATCCGGATACTCTGCCCACTCCGCTTGCTTTGGCGACCGAGTGTCCAATTTCTTTATCGCCTTTCTTTAGGCCTTCGGATCATTAAGACTGAAAACTCGGCCCACCTTACTAGGTGTCCATTACTTTTCCTATGAAATGAATTCGCACCACTCCGCCGTCGCCGGAGGCTTTATATGACCGAGTGTCCAATATCATCATATCAAAGGAATTTTGGCCCACTTCATCGCCGGAGGCTTTGTATGACCGAGTGTCCAATATCATCCTATCAAAGGAATTTTGGCCCACTCCGGTCGCCGAGGCTTTGTATGACCGAGTGTCCAATATCATCCTATGAAGGATCTTCTCGCCAAATAATATGACGGGCTCAACGTCTTTAACTTTTAGACTTCTTCCATTATGATTGGTGCCTAGATAGTTCTTTGGCGCTTACTTAAGAGTGGTAACGGTTTTCGCACGATCGGTGGATCTTACTCCCTCGTATGTGCGAACATACTTTACACACTTTAATAATTACACTTAAAAGAACGGATCTTCTTAAGTCGTTTACAAAATCCAATCTTTAAACGGGAAAGAAGATGAGATTAAACTTCGATTTGTTAAAGCGTAAGGAATATAAATTATTTTCATATTCCTCCTTACTTTAATCTATTTTTTTAATCGGACATCATTTAATCTTTATTCTTGACAAGTAAGAAAAATACTTATCATTTAATCCTTATTCTTGACAAGTAAGAAAAATACTTATCCCAATTTCGGATTCTCGCTCACTTCACCACTTCATCGACCGAGTGTCCATTTCCTTCTCACCATTATTCGGATCCTTTGTCCGGGACGAGATATAGGCCTTCGCTACAAGATAGAATAACATCTTCACTCTTCTCCTCTTGTCCCAAGTTGACATCCTCGAGCTCTCGTGAGCGCTTGTTCCCACCGATCTTGGTAGCGGTGACACCATGAACACGTTCATCATCATCACTCTCTTCTACCGAAAAACCATTTCCATATCCGATTTGGTCACACAACTTTTGACCGACATCTTTCGAACACTAATAGTAATACAATACGATATTGTCTTAAATTGTTGGGAGTTTTGCTCTATGGTACTTTATAAAGCGATTTAGAAGTATTTAACTATTACAAGTATTCGAAAGGATAAACAAAGATTTCAATAATTCAACATGGAATTTGAAAATTACAATTGTTACACAAGAAAAACCGAAAATTCCAGTTTTGTAGAAGACGGAAAAATAGAAAGCTGTTTTTGCTTTGAGTCGAGTGTGGCACTCTGTCCTTAAGACAATATTGCCCCGTATGTATCCTTTATACGTCCCGGACAATTTGTCTCCCAAGATAAAACAAAGAATGGAACGCTTGAGCAAAGGAAACTCAAGAGCTACCGTGAAGAATATTGAATAACGAAATGATGTTTGGAAGTTGTAGGAAGAAGATTTTTTCGGTTGTGTGTATTTTCGTGCATATCAAGTGTGTTCAACAATGGTGTAAGGGGTGTTTATATAGGTGAGGAATGGAGCCAAATAATGGCCATTATGGAGGTAGTAAAGCCACCAACATAAATGGTGAAAGACCAACGGATTTGGCCATTATAGGAGGAGTAATTCACCAAAATAAATTACCGAATTGAGTGCTTGGCAAGCTGCTTTGACCGTCCGTTCGAAACTTGAGGGACCAAACGCACATCTTGAAACTTCGGGGACCAAACCGTACATCCGAAAGAATTCTCAGTCCGAATCGTACATCTGGAAACTTCTTGGATCAAACTGTACTTCTGGCAAAGTTTTCTGGCCCAAAAAGATAATATCAGAAGACCCACAGCCCACAGCCCGTGACCCGTGACCCGTGACCCGTGACCGGACCGGGCGGGCGGCGGCGCGTGTGGTCTTTCCTCGAACCGAAGCACATCTAGGTCCTCCCTCCTTTAAACACATGGGATACCCCTTGGGGTCCCAAACCCCAAACCAATTTCGAATCTTATATACACAACACTTCTTTCTTCCTCTACCGATGAGGGAGAATTACACACAATACCACACTTTCCATGCTTCAAACATCTTACTTCGTGAACCAATATCTCTTTCATTTCTCAATGAAATTTGACGATTCTTGGCCCTACGGTTATCTACGTACTTAGTAGATTATGCATGTGTGAAGAACCGGATTCTCCAACATACGTTACACTAGTGTTTAAGCCGTTAAAGTTGGTCGGTCGCAACTCCCGCCAAAGGCAAATTTCCAACACCTATCCCACTCAACTCACGTCCATATACATATTATTCAATAGAAATAAGAGGATCGTGGAACCTAAACAAGCTAACAAAATAAACCAGAATTTTTTGGCATATGTAAAGGTTCATTCAGCTAAATAAAAAGTGTTAAAAGTCCATAAGATCTGTAAAAATACTTACAAAATGTGCATCATCCAGAACCATAGGCCATCAAGTATAAATTCGTGATTAGTCAATTCACTCGATAAGCAAAAAGTGTCACATAATTGGGACAGAGGGATTACTTCCCTCAACAAGGAAAACAATAGCACATAGCAGTGAAAATATGATAACTGTTTGTGAATATTTATACATAATATAGCACCTAAACACTAATTTTATTCCAGGTACATAAAACATTATTTGAACTTGATAAATATCTTGTCCATTAAACGAGCCATATCACCAATCATACGAATCCTCAAACAGATGTGAAATTGCATGAGTACTATCACCAGATCTAAAACTAACACATCAAGCATGCAAATCTACAAACACATAATACATTATACACAAAAACTAACAGATCTACGATCTACTACATTTCGCCACTACATCAAACATAAACAAATCATATCTCATAAACCTAAACAAAAAATAATCAAAAACAGATCTACGAGCAAATAGATAAAGTAATTATACCAAATAGAACGATCGCTAGCACGACGAGAGAACTGCCTCGCCTTAAACAGCCAGCCATGGCTTCCTTCCTTCCGTATCAACGTACAATACACTATGCTCTACGTACAACAACACAATGTGATCTATATATATATATAAGTTGTATGTATGTGTCAGTTGTGAAGGCGCTAGAAGAGAATTTTGATGAGAGGCTTTATATAGTGTGAGAAAACTGAAGAGAAGAGTGAGCTCTGGGCTTTCGATCGATACCCGAGAGTTTCGGTTTAACGAGTGACATTGGACATGTCATCAATGATGACATGGACCAATAGGAAGAGGAGGGTGAAATTCTTCCGCCAATGACGATTGATCTTGTGCTGGGATGATCAAGGCCGTTGTATTTCATGTTGGGATACGTATCGTTGTGAGGTTATTTTGATGTAATGGATCTATAAGTAGCCCCAGGATACACATCATGGAGAGTAAGTTGAGAAAAAAGTTGAAAATTATGTTTCAAATATGTCTGCTTGGCCAGCTCAATTGGTTTCAAGGGGATATTTGGAGCAAAGACCAATGATCGAATCTCAAATCACGGCAGATGGGGGTTTCTTCTTGAAATAAAGGAGGGCCTTGTGCGTAGCGTGGTAGTGGTCTAACCTTTGAAATCAATTGAGTCACCATGATTTACCTTCTTCACAGACCTGTCGGACCGGGGTGTGGGCCTCCTAGGGTGGGAGATTTCACCTTTTGGAGCAATGATGTTTCAAATATAAGCTTTCATTTTATTTAGATCTTAATATATATAATTAGATAGAAATAGATTTTAATGTATTTTTAAAGTGATCAGCTTGATATTAATATTAAGTCATATAAGTAAAGATGATTATTATTTTTTATTGTCAAAATAAACGAGGTCTCTCAACATGTGTGTTGTACGGGAACTATCAAACTATAAAATAAATGTGTCTTTTGTATCATTCAATCCAATTTAAAAATTCAAATAAAAATTCCTTGAAAGAAGCATGAAGAAACCTTTCTTGTATGAGGCTTATTTGCTAGGTTAATCTTGATCAGAACGAAGTTTTTGCTAAGAAAGTGATCTCTTTTCGTATTTGGGCCTTTCTCCCAGAAAAATTAGAAGAATCTAGACTTTTATATTTATATATGTCATGTGAACTTTGTTTATTTGACGGTTAAATGATGTAGATGTCGTTAGTTATAATGCTTAATTAGGACCAAAGTAATTACGTTTGAAATGCGTATTATTTCCATTATGTTTATATAATAAAGATCAAATGGAACGAAATCCGCACAATAAGGAAAGTTTGATCATCTACTAACAATGCGAACCTTTCAGGTTTACAAAACACAAAAAATTAATCTTCACATAGTCCATTGAAATCAATAAGTAGTAACCCTCGACCAGTAATCCATACCTGGAGCCCGCATTAATTTTGAATCTATCAGCTAGTTCTTGGCGAGGATATTTTGATATATATGAAAAGATAGAATTGATCATCATAAAAAAATTATTGTGATATATTAAGACAGGATGTTTTGTGCATCAAATTACCCTTAAATTCATTGCCTCCAACTCTAACAACTTTTAAATGACAATGAGATCTATTAGTTCAAAGGGTAAGTTCAGTTAAGATTCCAAGTTCATGGACTTATTCATTTGTTACCTTTAACTGTAACAATTTTCCGTGATAATGAGATCTAATAAATATAGCAAGCTCGAATCAATACCCACACAAATTTCAGCTCATATTCACTAACTTATGCACTTGCTACCTTCAACTCAACAACTTTTTTTTTTATGGCAATGAGATCTAATGTACATGGTAAGTTCTAATCAATATAATTATATTCCATAGAACCTCCACAAACCTCGCCTATGTAAAATAGAGAGAAACACCTATATATAAAGAAATAACATTATATCCTAGTGACTTATTTTAAAGTTCTACTAGCCTAGGCGTATGTAATCTTGGACGACGGAGAAATTCCTAGAATTCAAGTATGTTTAGGAGAATACGACATCTTTGCAAAGGTGTTGGGCAAATCTGTTGAGTCCCAAAGGAGAATGAGGTGTATGTAATACCTCATGTAAATGACGATAGATATATGAGAAAATAAGTCTTAGACCTTTGTGACGCGATTTAAACTATAGAAGCTTAGATCTTGTTGGAAATTTTACGGAAAATACTTGACCACGAACATTGTAAAGAAGTCTTGATAGCTTGAGGCGTGTCAGTAGACATTGTCCTTAAGGATATTTCATCCGGTATAGGTGTATCACATGATTCAACAAGCTCTTTTAGTGTAAAACTAGAAACCAGAATATAAGAAAAAATCTCACAAGGTAGATAGCCGAGCAAATTATCAAGATAGAAGTAGAGTATTTTTTAATCTATGTATTCTTGGTATCTTATCTTTTATCCTATAGTACAAAAGAATAGGACATCAATTTATATAGGTCAGAAATCATCTCATAGAATAGACGGAAATATTTATCAGAATATCAACGACCATAAAGAGGCTAATGAAGGTTAAAGATTAATGGCCAAAGAATTAAATGTCAGTGAATAAGAAACAATCTGTTATAAATCAAAAGCAACGTTAGAATTGTAATTAAAATGATGACTGAACAATGAAGACTCCATTATTAGCGGTGAGTAAATACAAGGACTTAATGGAGGAATATTAAGACCTATATTTGTATGATATTAGAATAAAAAATATATTTAATTTATTTTTGAGATATAATAATTAATATTTTCATCAGATCTCACACAAATAATATTACTAGTTGATTGAGCTATTACATTAATTATCATTGCCATCATATACAAACATCAATTATTTACTGAATCTCTAAATATTATTATGTTAATGTAAAGTTGATATCAATTTTTATATCATAAATTCAAAAGAGTCGACTCGTTTCTCATCAAATTTTAGGAGAAAACAAAATGAGTTTGTTCTGAAAAGTCAATTGAACCAATTTTTCCTGAATTCTAAGGGAAAACCCCAAAAAATATGTCAATTTGTAAAAGAAAAAAATGGATTTATGAGGACTGATGATGAACTCTTTTTTTTTTTTTTTTTTTTTTTGTGGATTTGCAGTTTAAATTAATAATTCGGAATAAAACAGTCTTTCTAGTCTCTCTTGTATTTTTCTTTTCCTAAGACTGTATATTTTTGGGCCCCACTAGAATAAGAGAACGCTGGCCCTCTCTAAATTCGTGGCCTAGAATAAATAAATGTTTATTGGTTCCAATTGGTACACTCATGAAAAAAAAATCCTATTGCACAAAAAAGAAAAGAAACGTGGGAAAAATAATTGTGATGGCAAAAGTTTTTGAAATTGGAGGTATGTGGTTATGCTATTGTAAATATTTATCCATTGCAGGTGTTTATAGTCAATCGGATAAGTTTACAATAGTTAAGAAATTTAATAAGGTAAGAATATATGTAATTAATTATAATTAAATATTAAAATAATATATGCCATGTTTTTATTGATTTGATGTAAGTACTAGATAAAATATATAATTAGGGGTTACTTTGTCCGCCGACTAAGTTAATTTGGGATTATAGTCTTGAGATTAAGATTCTAGGAGTAATTTATCGCACTCGCGAAGTGGGATAAAATAACACCTAATTTGATGAGATAAGGTGGGATAATCAGGATTAAGTTTTGTATTTTGTTTGGTTGAAAATATAAATTAAAATTGTGATAAATAATAAATTTATACATTCAATCAAATAAAATATAAATTTAATGAAAACTTAATCTTGAAATATCCACCTTATTCATGAATCAACGACCCCTCAAGGGCTCAAATTTCATAAAATTGGATAGTATTAAAATTAAAGCTTAAAAATTTACAATTTATCTTTAGTAAGTCTAACAACACCAATAAATCTGATATAATCTCACGTGTAAAATTTAAGGAGGATAGCGTGTACCGAACCCCCATATCACCAAAATTGTCCATACATGATATATTAAATGAATTTACCAAATATTTGAAAATGTAAAGTTTGAATCCATCAACAACCACCTTCGTCCATATAGCCTTTTCAAAGAGTTTGTCCCAAAATATTAAAAACAGTATTCATAACATTTTTAAAAATATATTTTGCAAAAAAATGTGTTTCAACAAAGCTTTAAGAGAAATTTTGAATTATTCTAAAAAATAAATAAAGAGTAAATGGTTAAAAATACACTTAAACTATTATTTTTTCCTTGAATTTTATATTTTACTATTCATTGTTCTCTTTACCTAATTAAACTATCTCTTCTTTTGTATTAAAACACAATTAGATGCCGAGGCTAAATAGTTAAAAATCAATCGACAACAAACGCGTGAAGAAGATGTGTTTTAATATAAAAAGAGTGACAATTTAAATAAAATATAACATTAAATAGTTAAAGATATGAAACTCATACTTTAGAGTTTAGACGTGTTCTTCATCAATTAACTAAAGAAAAAGAAGTTTCCGAGCCGAATGACAAAGAAGGAAACTTAAAATTCAGCTGAAGGTGTGGGTCGAATCTTATAGAAATACAGCATAAGCCAGAAAAGTGGATATGAAAAAAAAATACTAAAGAAAAAGAAAAGGAGGTTATTTTCCCTTTTAAACAAAAAAAAAACATTTTTACCAATTAAAGTTCAGCTATTCTAATGATGAGAAGTAGCTCACAGTAGCTCCAGTATCTACTAATAACTTTAAAAGAAGCACCATTTCCAATCTTTTCAACAATGGCGATCACTTCGCCATCAGCTCCATCATTCTCAGCATTATCTATCTGTTATAATACTACTGAGTACTCAACTCCATCTCGTTCACTCAATTTCTCGCCGATCCAAACTACTCGGAGCCGATTCACTTTATCTTGTCGCCTCAACAACTCATCATCATCAAACGCCCTCGATGGCGACGGCGATCTCCGTTACGAGCTTCAACACGGTGTGTCTACTCACCAACGCCGCCGAGGTTTGCCGGTGTTCGTCTCGCTACCGGTTGATGCCGTCAGATTGCCCGCAGGTACTGTTGGAAATATAAGTCAGGCCCACGTTAAACTCAATCCTATCAGTAGAAAAACTCCACCCTTACATATTTCCTTTGTGTCAAGTTATCTGTCGTGGTTATTAAAAATAGTTTTCTCAAATTATATTTGTCATTTTAGAAGTTTAATGCATAATTAGTTATTTTTTATTTCCATTTTACCCTTACTAGAATTCTGTGATTAATAGAGATGTTAGTCACATACTCCTCCTAATTAATAATCCCTTCATCTCAAATTATATGTCGTGGTTACTAAAAACAACTTTCTCAAATTATTTGTCATATTTTAGAAGTTTAATACATAATTAATTATTTTTTTCATATATGTTACCGATAGTAGAATTTTGTTATTAATAAAGATGACACATAAATAGAGTAAACATTTAATGGAGAGAGATTATAACTTACACATAAATAAGGATAAAAGCAGTCAAATATCCCTCCTAGTTAATAATTATTAAGTGTCTGTAAAATAAAAAAATGACAAATAATTTGAGACAGAGGGAGTAATAAGATTAGAGCTGATACATGTGCTAATGGAGTCTTATAGAGTGACACCTATTAAATAGTTTCACACATACTATGGAGGGCTATTAGGTAGTTGAGTGTTGTCACAATTATCCTTCTATACTTGTAGTCGTGGTATTACTTTTGTAGTTTATTGTTCTTTGATTTATGTTATTATCTGTTATTTCTTGTACTTTGACTATCGTATGATTTTATGGTAGGTACGTTATTGTTCTTTCTTTTTTTTTTCTTCTCAAACTGATTTATGTTATTATCTATTGTTTCTTTACTTCAATTATTTCTTTTTTCCGAACTACTTTAGTTTGCTTTTCTTTAAGTCGAGGGTCAATCCGAAGAAACCTCTCTACCTTTGGAAGTAGGGGTAAGGTTTGTGTGCACTATACCCTCCCCAGATAACACTTGTGGGATTATAATTGTGGTCCGACCCTTTTCCGACCCGCGCATAGCGGGAGCTTAGTGCACAAGGCTGCCTTTTTTTTTTTGTTGTTGTACACACATACTATGAACTTACCCACATTGAAATCATCAAATTCATGCACCTAGATTTCCTAATAGTCATATGGATAATAACAAACATATGAACCTAGACATTTAAGTTTACTATTTTCAACAGGTACTATGAAGAGGAAGAAGGTGATGGCACAATCTTTTCGTGCTTTGGTGGCGGCTGGTGTTGAGGGAGTTGTGATGGAGGTATGGTGGGGGTTAGTGGAGAGGGAATTGCCTAGGGTTTATAATTGGCAAGGGTATTTGGAGATTGTGGTGTTGGCTAAATGTTGTGGTTTGAAAGTGAGAGCTGTAATGGCATTTCATCAGTGTGGTACAGGGCCTGATGATCCCTTCTGGTTGGTACACTTTCTGAAATTCCTTCTTTTACACTTGTTTGGATGCCAAAAACAAAATGTTTGTTTCCGGTTAACATTTGTTTTGTTTTCTCATAATACATAGACACCTTAACTTGGCCTCAACTGGTAACTAAAGACTCCAACTTTGAGAATACACATTTAAACACCTCAACTCCCCTCCACTGTGTCTCTTGGACACCCAACGCTGATGCGACACATAAATTTTGGAGGTGTCTGAATGATCATTTTGTAAGTTGGAGTGTTCAACTGGTACCGTGGAGATGAGTTGAGGTGTCTAGATGGTCATTTTGTAAGTTGGATCAACGGATACTAGATGCCAAATTTAAGTGTTTATCGTTCAAACGCATTTAGTTTGTTTTTGAAAATGAACTTAACTCTCAATAAGACAAATTAACTTGAAGAGTAGAATGTCTATCTATTGCTAGTATTTCACATGATTGACTACTACATGAATTTAAGTTTCGTTGCGTTTGTCATTTATTGGTTGAATCTTTTGAACAACTTTTGCCCATAATATATTGTCAAGTGCACATTTTCTATGCACCTCTTTTGGTGTTCTAGTAAGCTTGCAATTTGACTCATAATTGTGTAGTTCTTTTTGTGTTCTAGCAAGCATTAGGGCTTGCTGGAGGGTGTTAAATGAAGCTTATGGATTGTGTGGTTCAGAATTTGGAAACAATACTTAGGTATTTGTTGAATTTCACCTTATATAGCTCAAACACCTTTACTTTGTTTTAGTGATGACATATTGGAATGGAGTAAGAGAATCTGCTTGGACTGTCTTGAATTAGATTCAACTGAATGATTCTCCTTAATATCAAACTAGTTAGCCAATACACATTCAGAATGCTCGGTATTGCTTGAAATTATATTGCACTGTCTGGTTGCCTGGAATTGAAGATGACTTCTGTATATTCTGCCAAGTTTCATACTGTTACGCCTTAACTTCCAAAAAGAATGTTCATACTATTACTTATTAAGAATAATGCTCTGCGGAGTTTTAAACAAGATCATAGAGAAGTGTTTTTTGTTTTGACCAACAAAACTTGTGTAGACTCTGAGGTTACCTTAATAACTAATTCTATGAGCCTATGACAGTACTTAAATTTTCTACAAACAAGTTAAAACAGTGGATCCTTTTCAATATAAAAGTAAATTCCATGGTTAGATTTCTTTCAGGAGTAGAAACTCTTAAAAACTATTGTAGGGCAAAAGCTTCCTTTATGAGAGTGGACAAAATTATCAACAGACTAAATAAGAAAGCACACGTTATTTGAAATGAAGAGAGTAGCTTGTTAGGTACTTGAATCAATTTGTTTAGTTAGAAAAGAAACAAAATGGTTTTCATGTTTCCAAATTGATTGGCTTCATGAAAAGGAGTAAATTTGCATGGAGAAATGGACGAAGAAGAACGTTTGACAGCCTCATCCATGTGGATAATTATTTGTACAAAGTTTCTCCTTTTGGTATGTACTTGGTATCAGATTTATTTAGTATTATGAGTTCTAGTGTTCTCCAATTAGCTTGTGCCATAATTCATCTTCAACCCCCTCTGGCAAAGACGTCTGTGAAGTTGATATTATGAAGTATTAATTCATATATGTATATGTTGTAAGATCTTGTAACTCGTCAATATGGAGAGATCCCCAATCTCTGTAATTATGTAATTTAATAAGGATATAATTAGGTTTTTCCTTTTTTGATTACTTTGTAAACGTTATTCAGATCTCAACATCTTGAGGGGAACTCCCTCTTGCTTTCTACAAAGTTTTGGAAAATGTGATGGGAAAAAAAATCACGCTCTTCCCTATGGAATGTGTAGCAAAGTCATTTGTCTGCTGCACCCTTGCATGGTCAAAGCTAAAGAGAAGTTGCTCTCTTTTTTTATGGAGATTCTTACTTTGATTTTTTTTTGGTGAATTTATTTTGTTGTTTTTTAATAGGGCATTTTCTTCATCCAATCAATTTGGAGGTTTTGTAGAAGGTTACTTGATCTTTTTGTGCTTTTTGAAAAGAATGTATTCTCTATTATTTCTTGGATAATGGCTTATCTTAATTCATTTCTTCTTTCGGTGTTTATGGAATGAAAGATACAGAAGATTGTTTCAAATAGCGAGAATGATGTAGCAAGCATAAAAAGATGATTTCTCTTTCTTGTATATTTGGTGTAAAGAGAGAAGATGCTGTTGGATATATATTCAGCAAACTATATAGATGTCAATGGATGACTCAGGTAGTCATACAAACAACTCGTACATACTATTGACATCAATGTTGTGTTTATGAAAATTTTGAATTATCTTAAAAAGGGAAAACAGAAAAGCTTAATATCGGTTACATGTATTTATTCTAAAAGTTGCAATGACTAGGTTAATTTTCGTCATCAGTGGTGGTTCTTCTTCAGCACAAGTAGAGAAGTGAGTATGATTGTTATTTTGCTAGCAATAGTTAGCATTGTTTTCAGCTGGTTCTAGTCTGGCTATGTTTGTGGTAGGTAAGAGAATATGAAGTATTAAGTGTTTAGTTATGCAGAAGAGCATTTGTCTTCTGATGGCCTTTTTCTGCAGCTGATGAGCCACTGGACTATCTCTATCCAACAATAGATTCTACATTACTGAATGCTCTCTCCTCTGTTTGTAAACCTTGATTGGAAATTGGAATTATAGTTGTTTAGCTTTCATGGCTTTGGGCAGTTATCTACCCTTCTTGTTTTTCATTTTTTCGATTATGGTGGTGTCCGGGTCAGCTTGCGCGTAGCTAGAGTATTACAACGGTTACCTGCGACCTCCCACAACACAGATACCGGGTAACTCTGCATGCCAAGGCTTAGGCAGAGAGGAAGAAATCACCTAGTATTTTTTTTCCTCCGCTGGGATTTGAACATGAGACCTCATGGTTCTCCCCCTACTTCATTCCCCACTAGGCTACACCCTTGGGTGCTTGTTGAACTTTTTAAGCGTTGTGCTCTCCTGATCTTGCTATGCCTCTCCCTCTGCAGTTCCATTGGAAATGAATGCTACTAGTTAATAATTTACAATCTGAATTTCTCCTTTTTGCTGCTGCTAGGATTCCTCTTCCTCGGTGGGTCTGTGAAGAGATGAATAAAGATCCAGATTTAGCATATTCAGACAGGTTTGGGAGACGGAATATGGAATATATATCCCTAGGATGTGATGTTCTTCCCATTCTGCACGGGCGATCTCCAATTCAAGCATATAGTGAATTTATGAGGAGCTTCCGCGACACCTTTATACCATTTCTTGGTGGCGTCATAACTGTATGATACTCGCTTAATGCTTCACCTACTAATTTTTAATGGTATTATGCCTATGCAATTTAAATTTATGTTGCAGGGGATCCAAGTTGGAATGGGCCCTGCTGGTGAGTTGAGATATCCTTCATGCCCTATACAGAAGCTGGCTTGGACTTGGCGCTCACGTGAACTTGGCGAATTCCAATGCTATGATAAGGTGTGAAAAAATGATGTTATGTATCTCAATTGATTTTTCATCTCATCCATATCCAACCAAAATTGTGATAGTCTTCTTTTAAACTGGCAGTATATGCTTGCATCTTTAAATGCTTGTGCTGGGGAGATAGGAATGCGTGAGAGGGCCAATGGCGGACCTATTGGTGCCAGTAATTTAATGCAAGATCCTGAAAGCACAGAGTTTTTCAAAAGTGACGGTTCTTGGAATACACCATATGGAGAGTTCTTCCTTGCATGGTACTCAGGGATGTTGCTGCTTCATGGTGAGAGGATTTGTAGGGAAGCAGAGACCATATTCCGTGGTCTTGAAGTTAATTTGTCAGGGAAAGTGGCTGGGATTCACTGGCATTATGGTACACAATCTCACCCGTCAGAGCTAACAGCTGGCTACTATAATACATCAATTCGAGATGGTTTGCTGCCAATTGCTCGCGTGTTTGGTAGGTATGGGTTTACCATGTGTTGTACATGTTTCGAAATGCAAGATGCAGAAGAGCAGCAGATGAATCCTGTCAGTAGTCCCGAAGGTTTTGTAAAACAACTTTTACTTGCCACTAGGATATGTGACATTCCCCTGCAAGGTGAAAACTCTGCAAGTAGCTTGGATGACGAATCGTTTCAACAGGTGTTAAGGATGTCTAAGTTCTACTCGGATGGTCCAGGAACACCAACCTTTTCATTCAATTTTGTCAGGATGGACAAGAACTTGTTTGAATATCGGAATTGGGTTAGCTTTACTCGTTTTGTGAGACAAATGTCAGATGTCAAAAGTTTTCGAGCCAAGCTAGGTTTCGGGGAAGGTGATATGCCGCTTTCGTCTTTATCAGCATCCGCCACTGCTGGAGCAGTTCTTGCATACTAGGAAGAAACTTCAACCTGCAAACGCTGCTAATGCTAATTGCGAATTCTCACCCTCGACAAGTCAAGGGTGTGTATAGCATCTTCTGATCTATTATTGTGTATTGCGTAGCAAAAGCTTTGTCTTTTTTGCGTAAATTTTTTGTCCTTGAACTGTAATGCTTCACTATCAGGTTGAAAATGAGTATTTCCTTGTATCATAATGGTTCCTTCCTATTATTTTGAGAATGGATGACCGGCCTCTCTATTTCAGCTCAGAGGTGAAACTGTTAGGCAAGATAATTCAGATCAGTGATGACAATTAAAAAGATCTTGACGAGGTTTCTTAATGGTGAATTTGAGCTGCATATTTGGTCAAAATTTAACCCAACTTGGGCTTGTCACTAGTATTTTCCAGATCCTTGTCAACATAGGAATGTACTGATCCTGGTTAGTAGTTGTTATAGATGTCCTCGAATTGTTTTTTTTTTCTTTTTTCAAAAGCTACTTTATTGGATTATTTCCCTAACTTGAATAAACATCTAAATAATTAACTCCAAAGTTTAATTTAGTATAATTAAGAAGCAGAGAAGCTAGTCCTACAGAAAATAGGAACACCCATTGTCTCCTGTTTTGAGTTTCCAAATCCTTGTCAATATAGGAATATACTTTCCTTATAAATTAATGCCCTCCAAACTCAATACCATAAACGAAAGTCTATATTTTTCTGCCGTAGAAGCAGTCCTCTTCTTTCAAAGCTATGGCGAATTGGGCGGAACTGCCCAACAATCTGATTGCTCAGATTGCAAAGCGTATAAAATTGATGGAAGATTTCATTGTTTTTCGTGCTGTTTGCACCTCGTGGCGAACTTCTGCTACGAAGGATAATTTCGATGTGCTTTCACCCCAACTTCCGTTGTTAATGTTGGGTGACACGTATGATGTGTAGGGTTTTGTTGGTTTGTTGTACGCAACGGATATTGAAAACTAATTTCAAACCCAACAAACGTAGAACTGTTTGACTATAGGGTAATTTAAAACCGTAAACATAACACTTGAATGATACTTACATGTTTACAATATCTGGAATCTTTATCAACCGTGAGTGCGCACGCGAATGCCCTTTCGATTGCAAGCTCCAAGCTTCAATGTATTCCTCCTTTGGAAAGCTAGGAAATCCGACAGAGGTTCGAGAGAGTGTTTTGATTCTGAGTCTCTGAGACTTAGAATAATGATATGAAAATCAAGTGTAATGAATAATGAAGTGTAGGTCTGTATTTATAGGTGAAAATTAGGTCAAACCGGATTAGGGTTTGACATTGGGCCTGGCCCAAAAATTTTCAACACATTCTTAATTAAATCCAAAATCCAATTTTGACTTAATTAAAACTATCATCATTCATTTAAATATCTCGATTCTAAATCGAATATTTAATACTCTCTCAATACATCCTTAGATCAAAAGGACAATCGACATAATGTGACCCTACATGACTTCTTATATCGACACTAATCAAATTAAGGTCTACGCGGAACTCCTAGACGGCGCCGCAAGACGAACTCAATATGTGAAGTACATTTACATGAATCCGGTAAACTTAACCTCTATGTGGTAAGATAAAATCCTTTCATTCACGATACACTCGATCAAACTTATGATTTGCCAACTGTCTATCCATATGGCTTGATCATTATATCTCATCTATATTGGTTGACAACAAGACCATATTCTAGATATGTCTATTGCGTTGGCCAACAACTTAGTCAACCCAATATCAATGAGAAACTGAGTGTTCTCTCGAATATACATTCGAGGAATGAATCCTAATCTTGGCTCAACTACCACCTTTAATCCACACCGTAATGTATCAAATACAAGCCGTATCTCAACCTATAAGACATTTGAGCTTAGGACAATATCAAAGTATATTACTATGTAGACAAGGTGTGTATTGACCTTAAGTCTAAGGACTTCTATCTTCCACACGCTGATCATACTTTAGACATGTATAACAAACAATATATCAGCAGGGTATACCAATACTTCCAAAGTATCCATGTGTCCATCACGAGTAGCCATTAATCGTAGCAGGTGATACATACTACATCCTCTAAGGAGGTGATGCAGACCACATGTCGACTTATCACATATCATCGATATCCCATTCTTGATGATCATTAGTCGATGCTATTTTAAGTGTTACGTTATAATATTAATATCTCACATTATTAATAACAACGTAGCCTCTAGGGATGCATATTATAGAATATTATAAACAATAAACTAATAATTCAATAATTGCAAATGACAAAATATTAATCTCCATTAATAATAATACGAATGTGTATAAAGTACATTTGTCTTAATACAGATTGTCTCTAGGATATAAATATACTTCCATGATGGTTATCGACAAGTATACTCTCTTTCCAAGCAGAAAGTTTCACGCATATTTCTCCCGGAAGCTAGAAGGCAAAGGTGCTTTCCAACAGAGGGGTGGCTCTGCACCATGGCACATACTACTAGCGGTTTCGGAGATATGAACTTGTTGCATCCTTTCTCCCTTACCCAAAAGGATTTAAGGGATTTACATGGTTACGATGGAAGGTTCTATTACCACCTGGACAAAATTGTCTTATCTGTCAATCCTTCTCTTACATCAGATTATGCATTGGTGGTGCAATGTGCAGGTTGTTTGGCTTTTGGCGACATGAAGACCTCAACTGGAGATTAATTAACATTAATGAATGGCATCTTGACGATGAAGTCGCAGGTGCTATTATTTTCTATAAGGGACAGCTTTATTCTGTGACAATGTCGGGCGAAGTCTGGGTTTTTATTGTTGCAGGGCCTAGCATTAATCAACCACGCTTGCTTGTTGAGCTGGAGAATGATGCATTTTGTATTGATCAAGAATATGTTCAGTTCTGTTAAACAGAGCAATATACATGTGATATACACTGAATATACAGCAGTGTATATCACATATATATCACTGGATTAAAGCAGTGGGCTTTCGGCCAGTCCAAAGGATATTAAAGCAGTGGGCAGTGGGCTTTCGGGAAAGCCAGCCAAAGGCCATTCCAAAGGATTTGTTATTGTATATATGGTATATATATTTGTAGTATATTGTAAGGTAAAGGATACCTTAATTAGTGTTATACACTTACCATAATTGTATAGTTAGAATTATGGTAGAATAAGAATTTAGAAGTAGAATAGGAAAAGGATTTTCCTATTATGGAAATATGTAACTTGTATATATAGCCTTTCAATTAATGAAAATAATCAAGGGGATTATTTCTTTCATGGTATCAAGAGACTATGTCTAAACAAAAGTTTTTTTCTCTCAAACTTTTGCCTCCTTTGGCCGAGACCCCCCCCCCCCCTCGGGTTTTCTCTCCAAAAATCTCGTCTTCCGCTCTCAAAAATCTCTCTTAAATTTCCCCTCCTTCTTTGTTCTTACAATATGTCTAAGAACAATTTTCACCCTGCCCTCACGGTTTCCAATATCAAGCTAAGTATCCCTATTGTTCTTGAGATGGAAAACGTTCAATATGCAACGTGGGCAGAGTTGTTTAAAATTCACGCTATATCTTATCAAGTTCTTCATCGCATCATTCCTCCCGCTAGACCCCTTCCTGCGGAGGATCCCGAGTTATGGATTACACTTGATGCTACCGTTCTTCGTGGATATACGCCACTATTTCGCTGGACCTTCTACAGACGATTATGGAGCCGGATACCATGGCTATGGCTGCATGGAATAGATTGCGTGACATATTCCAAGACAACCAACATTCACGTATCGTCACACTCGAGCAGGAATTTTCTCTCGTTCGAATGGACGAATTTCCAAACGTTTCTGCATATTGCAAGAAACTAAAGGAGTTGGCGGATCAACTCCGTAATGTTGGCGCACCAAGAACAAATAATCGTCTAGTTCTACAAGCTGGTTGCCGGTCTTTCGGAGGCCTATAATGGTGTTGGAACTCTCCTTCGCCAAAGCAACCCTCTTCCAGACTTTCATCAAGCCCGCTCCATGCTTACGTTGGAAGAAGCCGGTTTGGCTAAAAAGGCGGCTACCGGAGCAAGCCCAGTTGTCATGGTGGCGTCCTCTCCTAGTCCTTCAGGTTTTGTGAATAATTCGGGCCAAAACCATAATAATGGTGGCGGCAAGAATAATCGCAAAAATAATAACAAAAATCGCGGGGCAAACGCGGCGGTTCGTGGCGGTTCCGGTGGTCAACAAACAAAGGCGGTGGGTCCCGGCCAGGGTACAATGGCCACCACCGCCACGGGCCCAAAGAAGGTGGGGCAATGGCGGTGGAACCCGTACCATCCAAAGAAGTTCCAGGCGGCCGGTGGGTGGCCAACAGTCCGTGCCCAATACCCAAAGCATGGCGGCCCACCGGCCGCCGGCCCAAAGAATGCCGGTAGCAACAGCAGCTACGGCCCAGGTGCACCACGGACAGGAGTTCTTGGGCCCCGACCACCGCAGGCCCATCATGCAGCAGGCCCCACTCAGACTGATATCGAGGCCGCGATGCACACGTTGGGGTTGACTCAACCGGACCCAAATTGGTACATGGACACCGGGCAACTACTCACATGACCTCTCGAATCGTGTACTCTCTCCTCTTATTCCAATTTGAGCACCCCTCGGGTATAATTATTGGTAATGGCAACTCTTTCCAATTCGGGTTATGGTCACAAAACGTTGTCTCCCCCCAATCCACCCCTTCTCTTGAAAAATACTTTACATGCTCCTAAATTGATTAAAAATTTAGTGTCTGTCCGAAGTTCACTACTGACAATTCCGTTTCCGTTGAATTTGATCCTTTTGGTTTTTCTGTGAAGGATTTCAAGACGGGGAGTCATCTCATGAGGTGTGATAGTAGGGGGGATCTGTATCCTATCATGCCTGGTTTCAGTCCATCGAGTCAAACCTTGCCGTCAGCCTTTGCAGCCATCTCTCCTTCCATGTGGCATGCTCGTCTGGGTCATCCGGGATCTTCTATTTTATCAGTTTTAGATAAAAATAGTTTTATTTCTTGTAAGGGTACGAGTCGTACTCCAATTTGTCAGTCTTGTTCATTAGGAAAAATTGTTAAGTTACCATTTGTAGACTCCAATTCTCATACTTCTATGCCATTTGACATTATTCATAGTGACTTATGGACGTCTCCTGTTCTAAGTTCAGTGGGTCATCGATATTATGTTCTCTTTTTAGATGATTATACTAGATTTTTGTGGACGTTTCCAATTGCAAATAAATCACAAGTATTTTCCATCTTCATCAAATTTAGAGCGTTCATTCGTACTCAATTCGAAAGAGACATAAAAAATATTCAATGTGATAATGGGAAAGAATATGACAATAGGGAGTTTCGGGATTTCTGTGCTAATAATGGGATCAATTTTAGGTTTTCGTGTCCTCATACATCTCCACAAAATGGTAAGGCCGAACGCAAAATTCGTTCCATCAATAACATTGTCCGAACTCTCTTAATTCATGCCTCCATACCTCCATATTTTTGGCATCATGCTCTACAAATGGCCACATATCTTCTTAACATACTTCCTTCTAAAGGTCTGACATATTCCTCCCCCCTCAAAATCCTATATAATAAGGATCCTTCGTATTCTCATCTTCGGATTTTTGGGTGCTTGTGTTATCCGTTATTTCCATCCACCACAATTAACAAACTTCAGGCTCGGTCTACCCCGTGTGTGTTTTTGGGTTATCCGTCAAATCATCGTGGTTATAAGTGTTTTGATTTATCCTCCAAGAAAATCATAATCAATCGCCATGTCATTTTTTATGAAACTCAATTCCCATTTACGAAAGTTCATACTCCCGAACCTAAGTCATATAATTTTTTGGATGACCAAATATCCCCGTATATTCTTCGGAATTTTTCGGACATCTCCCGTACCCAAAATCCTCCAGCGGGCCCACTGCCCGCTGGACAAACAGTACCGCCACACACACAAAAATCCAGCCACCGGACCGCCCAAAGAATTGGGCCGATCCCGACCCACCAATTCTCGGAACCGATCCGAAACCGAGCCTAGTCTCCGTACCGATTTGGGCCGGCGAGCCCACCGCCCGCCGGCCATCCGTCCCGAGCCCGTAAAAAATTCCCAAAATTCCCTCAATTCTTCCTCGAGTCATAGACCGGTCACTCGTAGTCAGCGGGGTATTTTTACGCCTAAAAGACATTTTAATTTACATTCGGATGTCTCTAAATCCCCCTTGCCCCGCAATCCTGTGTCCGCATTAAATGACCCTAATTGGAAAATTGCTATGACTGATGAATATAATGCTCTTATTGATAATAAGACGTGGGAGTTGGTGCCCCGTCCATATGGTATTAATGTTATCGTGTCTATGTGGATTTTTGCTCATAAGGAGAATTCGATGGGTCCTTTGCTAGACATAAGGCGCGACTTGTTGGTGATGGTAAGACTCGGCGGTTGGATTGATTGTGGTGAGATGTTTAGTCCGGTGGTCAAACCGGCTACCATTCGCACTGTGCTTAGCTTGGCTCTTTCAAAGACTTGGCCAATTCATCAGTTGGATGTCAAGAATGCTTTTCTACATGGCGATCTCAAGGAAACAGTCTATATGCATCACCCGTTGGGTTTCGGGGATCCCAACCGCCCTCATCATGTCTCGTTTGTTGAAGAAATCATTATATGGGCTTAAGCGAGTCTCCACGGCCTGGTATACACGATTTGCTTGACTTTGTTTCGACTATTGGGTTCACTCACAACAGTCGATAATTCCTTGTTCATCTACCGCCGTGGTTCGTCATTGGCCTATATTCTCGTTGTATGTGGATGATATCATCTTGATTTCCTCTTCCGATGCCTTGCGCCGATCTATCATGACCATGCTCGCCCGAGTTTGCTATGAAAGACTTAGGGCCTTTGAGTTATTTTTTGGGGATTGCCGTCAAGCGTCATTCAGGTGGGTTGTTTTTGTCTCAACGGAAGTATGCTGCTGAGATCATCGAGAGGGCTGGGATGTCATCCTGTAAGTCCACTTCCACGCCAGTTGATGCAAACCCAAAGCTAAGTGCCACAACAGGTGCACCATACGAGGACCCGACTCGCTATCGCAGTCTTGCAGGGGCCCTCCAAAGATCTTACCTTTACCGGACCGGATATTACATATGCGGTTCGGCGGTGTGTTTATTCATGCACGATCCCAGAGTTGAGCACATGAATGCAATCAAACGCATCATTCGGTATATTCAGGGGACACTAGACTATGGGTTGCACTTGTATCCGTCATCTACATCTACACTTGTCTCCTACACGGATGTTGATTGGGGTGGTTGTCCCGACACCAGACGGTTGACTTCTGGCTACTGTATGTTCCTTGGCAACAACTTGGTCTCCTGGTCAGCAAAACGTCAGGCAACTCTATCACGCTCAAGTGCCGAGGCAGAATATCGAGGGGTAGCGAATGTGGTCTCCGAATCATGTTGGCTACGTAATTTGCTTTTGGAGCTTCATTGTCCCATTCAGAAGGCAACCTTGGTATATTGCGATAACATTAGTGCCATCTACCTTTCAGGCAACCCCGTTCAACACCAACGCACCAAGCATATCGAAATGGACATTCACTTTGTCCGTGAAAAGGTTGCAAAGGGTCAAGTTCGCGTATGCCATGTCCCGTCTCGTTATCAAATTGCGACATCTTTACAAAGGGTCTACCAAATGGCGGTTCTCTTTGAAGATTTCGGGGACAGCCTCGGCGTTCGAAAACCGCCCGCTATGATCATGGGGGGTGTGTTAAACAGAGCAATATACATGTGATATACACTTGAATATACAATGTGTATATCACATATATATCACTGGATTAAAGCAATGGGCTTTCGGCCACTCCAAAGGATATTAAAGCAGTGGGCAGTGGGCTTTCGGGAAAGCCATTCCAAAGGATTTGTTATTGTATATATGGTATATATATTTGTAGTATATTGTAAGGTAAAGGATACCTTAATTAGTGTTATACACTTACCATAATTGTATAGTTAGAATTATGGTAGAATAAGGATTTAGAAGTAGAATAGGAAAATGATTTTCTTATTATGGAAATATGTAACTTGTATATATAGCCTTTCAATTAATGAAAATAATCAAGGGGATTATTTCTTTCAAGTTCTATCTAGTTGAGGTATGCAGTGCACTATTAAATGTTACCCGATTTGCTCTACATTGTTCAAATTTTTCCAACATTGTTCAGATGGTACGACTAAAAAGGGTCGGACGACTGAGACATTTAAATTTAAAGTCTATGAACTAGATGTATTCAAATGTGAATTGAAGGGAGATATTAAAACCTTGGAAGATTCAACAATTTTTTTGGGCATTAATGGAGCAAGTTCTATTTACTCCTCTAAATTTCCAGTTGTCAAGCCTAATCACATTTATTTCACTGATGATTGGGGTGATATTTTGGGTGACAAAAATGTCGTAGATATGGGGGTTTACAATCTTGAAGATGGAACTATTGATCTTTTTATCCTGGATCGTCAAAAAATCCTATTTGCCTGCCAACTTGGGTTACACCATCATTCCGATGATGTGATTTCACTCACCGACTTGTCGAGACTAACGAGGAGTTAATGTTTGTTTTCAGTTAGGTTATTTATTGTTTTTATTTCAAATTAATGATACTTTTAATTTTTGCATTCTTAGATTTGTATTACTTGTTGTTTCTTTAGCCTCAATTATTATATTCTTAGATTTTAGATTATTATTTAGTTGTTATTACTGCTTTTCTTTTTCACATTTCTTTGAGCGAGGGTCTATTGGAAACAACCTCTCTACCTTTAGGTAGGGGTAAGGTCTGGGTACGATCCACCCTCCCCAAATCCTACTTGTAGAGTCGAAAGAGATTAACACCTTGAGAGATTCAACAATTTTTTTGGGACACTAGACTAAGCTTTAACAAGAGGCTACACTTTGTGGATGCTTAAATGAGGTTTTAATTCTTTTGCTAGTTAGCTCTTCAACTATGAAAAATAAGTTCTTTCTTTTTACGATGTTTGTGTACATCCATATCCAAATAGTATCTCTTTGCATAAGAAAGTAACACAAAAAATACTTAAGAGTGTGACCTAGTGGTTATTGAATTGGAGAAGATCAAGAGGTAATTTCAGATCAAATTTTAGCGAAAATAAACAATATTAATTGATTTCTTTTTATTTGTCCAAGTTTCGGTGGCAAAATTTCTCGATATTTATGTTGGTAAAAATTATATTAGTTGAGATATATGTAAACTGACCTGAATGCCACAGACTAGACAGTCAAGTTCCACATAAGATATCATATAGTAATGCAAATAACACTACAAGAAAAATGGCTATTAGCGACGAGAAAAGTAGTCCCTAAAAGTCTGATTCTGGTCCTAAAGGAAAATTGCGACCAGCAAAATTGGTCACTGCCCGTCGCTATTGGCTCCGCCGCTAAATCTCAATAACGACGAGGTATAACAACCGGTCCCTAAAAACCTTTGGCGACCGGTAAATTCCGTCCCTAATTAACGACCTTTGAAGTCGCTAAAAGACCATTTTAGGGACAAATTTGTGCTGGTGATATCATTTGCGACCACAAATCTGGTCGCTGGAAGTGTTTCATAAACCATTAAAAATGTGATTCCCAAATGAGTATATGTTCTCATATTTTTTGAAGTATCATACAATTTATGATGTAGAGGACCAAAAAGTGTAGACAAAATTATAAATAATATCATGCTTTTATTTATAGTTTGTAATTTATTATAAACAAAAAGGAAACAGATAAATTAGTACTGTAGTCACTACTGTTACACAACCCCTCAGCCAAAAAAAGTGTTTCATCCCTAGCGAAATATAAGTTTTTTCCTAAAAGTCCCAGCAAAATGATCATCTCTGTCAGCTTGTATGAATTCTTCAGATCTTGCACCTTTGTATACTCAAAAGTCTACAGGACCTGCAAAAAGCATTGAAAACTGAAATTTTCTTAAGAAAAATCAATAAAGATTGACTATAAAAATTGCTTAAAGTAATTGTTAAACATCATTATTGCATAAACTAAACATGTTCTGAACCTAGTTACAATTAAACTAGGCATCGTAAAAAAAATTAGAAATGACCATACTTGAAAATAAGAAAACTAAGAAAAACAGTGACTAAATAGCAAAATCATTTTTCACAATGATCTACACTAATGAGACTAAGTGAATTTTGATTGAAACAAAATACATCCCAGTCAAATGCTCACAATCACTAGTTAACGAAATTAGATTCTCACTAATATACACACCAATATGGGGTTTGGTATACAATTTTAAATCACTTAACTATTTGTATGTTTTAAAACTTGACATACAATATTTTTCTAACAAACCATATACTAGCCCACGGTAATTATTCCAATGGTAAAATATATATACAATCATAAGATACTAGTCTTATGAAAGACTAATCTAATTTACCTAAAATATAAAATGTTAATTACAATCATCCTAACTAATGTGATTACACTCCTAAATTACCTATATTACAATATCAATTATAATCAATCATGAATGATGGAGATTAGAGATAATTATGGGATTGCCCCATAATTATTCTAACAGTCCCCAGCAGTCTTAGCGGCAGGTTCACAGATGTTGAGACTGTCCCTGAAATCATCAAAAAGTACGCGCGGAAGACCTTTTGTAAAGATGTCTGCAATCTGATAGCGGAACAGTACATGGAGAACACGGACTTGTCCACGGACAACCTTTTCTCGGACAAATAAGATATCCATTTTAATGTGTTTTGTGTGCTGATGCTAAATAGGACTACCGGATAAGTATATCACACTCACATTGTCACAATAGACCATAACTGCCTTTTCAATAGGACAATGTAACTCTAACAGAAGATTACGGAGCCAGCATGATTCAGCAACCACATTAGCTACCCCTCGGTATTCTGCCTCAGCGCTCGACCGAGACAAAGTTGGCTGGCGTTTGGATGACCATGAAACCAGATTATCTCCCAAAAATAGACAATAACCCGAGGTGGAACGTCGTGTGTCCGGGCAGCCACCCCAATCCGTATAAGATGATAGATTCGAGATGGAGGATTTATACAAATGCAGTCCAAAATGAATAGTACCCTTGATGTACCGCAAAATCCTCTTGAGAGCCCCCATATGTTCCTCTTTCGGATCATGCATATGTAAACACAAATGCTGAACGGTATATGAGATATTAGGTCTCGTGAAAGTGAGGTACTACAAGGCCCCTGCTAGACTGCGGTAGTGTGTTTGATCACTGTATGGAGTCCCTACAACGGTACTCAATTTGGCTTTTGTATCCACCGAAGTGTGTGATGGTTTGCAAGAGGACATACCGACGTTTTCAATGATCTCCTCGGCGTATTTCTTTTGACTGAGAAATATACCACATGCATATTGAGTTACAGCAGTGCCCAAAAAATCATTTAAAGGACCCAAATCCTTCATCGCAAATTCTGTTGCGAGAAGGGACATAATAGACCGGCGAAGTGATGTAGATGAGGCTGTGAGAATGATGTCATCTACATATAGAAGGATATGCGCCATGTCACTTCCCTTCTTATAAATGAATAATGATTGATCAGACTTGCTGTGTGAGAAACCAAGTGTGGATACAAAATCTGCAAACCTGTTATACCATGCTCGTGGAGCATGTTTCAAGCCATATAAGGACTTTTTCAATATGCAAACATAATCCGGATGTGTAGAGTCTTGGAAACCCAACGGCTGGTGCATGTAAACTGTCTCCTGTAGATGGCCATGCAAGAATGCATTTTTGACATCCAACTGAATGATCCATGATTTTGACAGTGTCAGACTAAGATTAGTCCGGATAGTTGCTGGCTTAACCACCTGACTGAAAGTTTCACCACAATCTACTCCAACCTGCTGAGACCTGCCATCACCAACAAGACAAGTTTTGTATCTCGCAAAGGAGCCATCAGAATTCTTTTATGACAGAAAACCTACACAGACCTAATAATATTTACATTAGATAAACGGGGAACTAATTCCCACGTCTTATTTTTTATAAGAGCATTAATTTCATATAATATGGCAGCTTTCCAATTTGGGTCTGATAGGACTACTTTTGGATTCTTTGGTAGAGGTGATGGTTGAACCGAAGATAGTAAGTTAAACTGACGTTTGTGCCAAAAATCTCGTGCATGGCATGAGTTTCAATGGTCTGAGGTTGTACCATGATCGGTTGGATAGTAGGGGTCTCAAGTATAGCATTGGGCCGAGAGGTGGTATTGTGGCCCAAGTTCGAAAGTGTTTGAGAGTGGGTTGTTGTTGGGTTATTAGGCTGGTTTAATGCACGGTTTGTAGGGCTAGCTTGGTTTAAAGGGTGAGGAAGCAGTGGGCTATGAGTTGCATTTATATCATTCCTCGACGTCCACACCTGTCTCATATACAGATGTTGATTGGGGTGGCTGTCCCGACACCATACGGTCTACGTCAGGATATTGTATGTTTCTTGGCAACAACTTGGTCTCCTGGTCTGCAAAGCGTCAGTCGATTCTATCCCGCTCAAGTGCCGAGGCTGAATATCGAGGGGTAGCTAATGTGGTCTCAGAATCATGTTGGTTACGTAATTTGTTTTTGGAGCTTCATTGTCCCATTCAGAAGGCAACCTTGGTATATTGCGATAATATTAGTGCCATCTACCTTTCTGGTAATCCGGTTCAGCACCAACGCACTAAGCATATCAAAATGGACATTCACTTTATCCGTGAAAAGGTTGCTCGTGGTCAAGTTCGCGTATGTCATGTCCCGTCGAGATATCAAATTGCAGACATCTTTACAAAGAGTCTTCCCTGCGGTCATTTTTGAAGATTTTAGGGACAGTCTCAGCGTTCGAAGACCGCCCGCTATGACTGCGGGGTGTGTTAAACAGGGTATATACCCGTGATATACACTTGGTATACAAAGTGTATATCACGGGTAATTTAGGACTGTTGCGGACAGGATGGGCCATCTCAGACAGAATGGCCCATCACGGACAGGGTTGTATATTTGGTATGTATATTGGTGTAATATTGTAGTGTAAAAGTTACCTTAATTAGTCTTATACACTTACCATAATTGTATAGTTAGAATTATGGTAGAATAAAGTTTTAGAAGTAGAATAAGAATATGATTCTCCTATTATGAAAATATGTAACTTGTATATATAGCCTTTCAATTAATGAAAATAATCAAGAGATTATTTCTTTCACTAAACATATTAGAAGTTTGTGTAAAGAGTGTAATATAAAAGAATTGTCACGAAAGCAGCCCTAGCAAACCCCCCTTTACTACAAGAATATTTTTTAGGTTCGGCTGAAAGGAGAGTGCTTTCCAGAAGCAAGTAGCCAACTGATATAAATTCAATTCCAAACACTACAGACATAAAAGGGGAAACTTGGAAGCGAGCAATCTTGCCCATCAACACAGAGTTCCTCTCAGTGTCACTCTCCCTCCCCTATGTTGCTTGGACTCTCTAAAAAATTTGTCCTACCCGTGTCGGATTCTCCAAGTGCATTACTTTTGGAGTATCAGACACACACCCGTCGCCATTTTTTAAGAGTGAGAGCAACATAACTCTCCACCACTCCAACCAACTGTTGTTTTTATTTGATATGTTATTACCTGTGGACAGGAATGTTTGTCAAATTTACATACTTGTGGGAAGCAACTAGGACTTCATTTTTAACCCCTTTAAGATTCTCCGCATCAGCTTAACTAGGAAAGACCTCCAATGCAGATGCTCCTCTGCTGGTACTTCATTAAAACTGCAAGTAAAAAGATTAAAAGAAAAACAAAAAAATTTCTGTCGGTACGAAAAATTAAAAGCCCCTTGACATCTGCATTAGACAAATGAAGGACTATGATCGATTTGCCTAAAGAATCACCCACTAACATTAGTGTGTTACCTTTTATTTTAAATAGAAACTCAAACTCCATTGAACTTTATGGAAGAAACCAAGTAGCTGGTAAAAATAATCACCCCAACAAACCACAAAAAGAAAACATCTAATCATCAAAACTTCATTGAAGAAACCAAGTTAAAGGTACCTGGGAAGCTCAAAATTCATTGAAGGCAAGATTTGCCCTGCAATTCCTTGATCCTTTATCGAGTTCTCGTAAATTCATAATTTCTGAAACAATCTTGAATAGGACATCATTCGAGCTACTATATCAACAGAATTAAAAGTATACAAAACAAAGTATTATTATTAAGTATAGAAAAAGATGAATTTTATAAAGCCGTCTTGCATCGCTGAAGCAAATAGAAATCTCTAAAAGGGTTAATTACCTGGAGCAGAACAACTGTAAACGAGGGAAAGGCCGGGAGATGAATTTGGGATATTGACGAGCGACTAGGTAATTTTGAGAGAGGAAAACTAGTTTGATTTTTATGTTTTCTTTTTAGGCAAAGTTAAGTGGCGCTTTTAACTCGTCACTAAATGTTGGTCTAAAAGGTCTTTTTCTTGTTGTGTAGGCCAACCTCGGAGATAATATATCAAATGGTCACTCAACTAAGGATATTTCAATCGAAAAGTCACTTAATTTTACTATTGATATTTCACTTAGAAAAGTCATTCAACTATTGATATTTCACTCAAGAAAGTCACCAACCTATTTAAGTGATTTAACCTAACATAAAATTTTTATTTAAAACCAATTTTTTAAGAAATAAAAAATACTAATTTAACTATTTCACTGACCCGCTCCACTTGATTCGACCCACTAAAATATATTGATAAGAGCCAACGGATTACACAAATTGATAAAAATAAATATATTAAAAAATCAATATCTAAATTAACACGAAAGATATATTAGAAAATCAATATCTTAATTCATACAAAAATTTGATAGAGGGTTAGCCTCCAGTGTTCTTTTTTGGGATGGAGAGAGTCGAGTTTAATTAGAAAGCACCACGAGCCAACAAATACATCTTACATAAATTGACAACTCAGTGTTGCAAGAAAATTTGGTGAATTAAGATATTGATATTTCAATACATTTTTTATCAATTTATGTAATTCCTTGGCTCTTGTGGGGAGGATCAATAAAATGGTTAAAATGGATATCTTTTTATTTCTTTTAAATTTAGCTTTAAATAAAAAATTCATGTTAGCAAAGTTTAATAAAAAATCATTTAAATAGGTTGGGTAACTTTCTAAGTGAAATAATAATAGTTGAGTGATTTTTGGGTTAGAAAACAAAGTTGAGTGACTTTATGAGTGAAGACTTTTGGGTTAGAAAACAAAATTGAGTTACTTTCTGAGTGAAATACCTTTATTTATCCAAGTTTTGGTAGACAAAATTACTCTTGAATTGATAAAAAATATACTAATTGAGATATATATAAACTGACCAAAACACTAAAGTCTAAACAGTAAAGTTCCACATAAGATATCATATTATAATAATAAAAAATAGGGCAACCTCGCTACAATAGCTCATTTGCTCTCTTTTTTTCGAGTTTAAGTTCTACGTAATAATAGTGTAAAAAGAAATTTCCCAAGTATGTTACTATAAATTAATTACAGATAAATTTATGTGATAAGTATTAGGAGGAGTAATTAGTAATCTAAAAAATGATAATTAACATGCTATAATAGGTTAAATTATACCGTTAATTTAAATCATTTTCTTTTTCCTCTTTGTGGGCAGGTGATTAACCAAATGAATTTGCGCAAGCTTTTAGAGGTGGATGTGACAGTGGACTACAAAGGTAAAGGTAGACCAAATCCTGCACACACACTAGACAGAGGTATTAATCCTCCTAAAGGAGCCTATAATGCTAATTAATTTTTACTAGTTTATTTGAATGTTATCATGTAGTTAAGTTAAGAGGCATGATAAATGTACTTCATTTATATTGTCCTTTATCAGTTACATTATAAGTGTAATCATAGCTTTGCTATAATAAAACCTTAAGCTTTCAATAGTAACTTTATATTCTTTACGGCCTCCAAAAGTGATCTTGAGCATTTTTACAAATCATAAACGATAAATATGATCAATGAGAATTTACTTTACAGATCTCAACTTAATAACATTAAGCATAGTTGTAATGTATATGTAAATGATAAAATTTCATATCATAAGATCCAACATACTATTAAATTATTTGCCAACACACGTATCAATAGAATAATTTAAATTGTCAAAATTATGTAAATCCTCCATTTGACTAAAAAAGAATAGCAAATTATATATCTAGAGGGGTCAACTTGCTGGCAGGGAGTCAATTTTGCGGCCTTAAGGTCGCAAGTTCGATTCTCCCCTCCGGATATCGTCCTCCGGGGCACATACATGTGGTAAAGCCTGGGCGCTAAAAACCGCGCGGGCATGTTGCAGTGTGGGTTCGGTCTCCGCCAAGCCTTGTGGATGGGGCCTGGGGGGGGGGGGGTCAACCTGGAAACCTAGATTATCAAAAAAAAAAAGAAAAAAGAATAGCAAATTATATGACAATTAACTTTTCTAGTGCTTAGTATACAACAACAACGACAACAATAATAAACTCAGTGTGGTCCCACAAGATGGGGTCTAGATATGGTAGGATGTATGCAAACTTTACATCTGTTTTTGTGAGGTAGAGATGCTGTTTTCGATAAACTCTCGGCTCAAAAATTCTAGTGATTAGTATGAATTTGTAAAAATTATCTTAAATTGTTTAGCTAAATTTTACATAATTTAAAAATTAGTAAATAAAAAAAATTACCAAAAAGGGTTGGGGGTGGGGGCGGGGGAGGGGGCAATAGGATATTTTTGACAAATTAATCATCATAACCTTCACAGATCACATTCAAATAAAAATCCAACGCATGACAGAGATTGCTCTCATCTTACGGAAAGTTATCCTTTTTCTCTTCTTCTAATCATAAGACATCATGGAGATTCCATTTTATTTAACTTAAATAATTGTTTCTTATGTCTACTTTTTTATAGATAAATTTATCTATTAATCTACTTAGCACAAAACATTTCTCAAGTTTATTGGTGCTAATATATGATTTATAGAATTGGAGGTGGAAACAGACCGATTATTTGTTAAAATTATAAAAGATGATGACTAACAATATCATTTTTAGGACTATAGTCGAAGATTGTGCATATTTGCTCATAAAATTATTTGAGCTCATTTTTTCATCCACGACTAGTATTATGCTGAAGAATAATAAATACTTCATCCCTTTCAATTTATGTTGTGAAATTTAATTCGTTACATAATTTCAATGAAAAAAGATTTAAAATTTTTTGGAGTTAGATATGCTATGAAATGACTATAAAAGCATGCCACTAATAATAACTAGAAAACAATTAAAGTTATTTTTTTTCATTATATAAATATATTATTTTCTTAAAACAAATTAAAAGAAATTAAGGTATCGCATAAAATGAAACAAATAGAATAGTTTCGGAGCAAGTTTTAATTTGTTTGTAATATATTTCTCTAATATTCATATAAGAAAACAAAATTACGCATTTAAAAAAAAAACCGCTCATAATACTTGGCATCAAATAATTGGTTTGATCTTTCATGTAAAGTCCACATGATTTTATATGGGCCCACTTATCTGCAGCCCACAAATATAGCTGGCCCAATTAGTAGATGGTAGTCCAAATTCTCTTACCTTCTTCTTCAACTCTTTCAACTGTTTCTCAACTAACAGTTGAAAAATACGTTGGCAAGTTTTAATCTCTCTTAATTAATCACATCTTAGCTCATTAATTCTCAATTAATTGAATTAATCATTCTCTATAACTCCCCTAAATCACCATATATAAACTTGAATTGTATCTGAAATCCTTTAGATTAATCAATTTTCGAACAATGCCGGGTGTAGTTTCCGTCAAGACGTCGCCGGAGGCTCCGCCGTTGAGAATTTCAGTGCCGGAGGAGAACAATGGCCGGGTCGGAGCAAGTTCGGACAGATCCGAACCCGTTGACCCGAAATCCAACTCGCCTGCACCACGAAGACCTCCTTCACCGTCTCTGTCAACTTCACGCGCCAAGCCATCGCCGGATCGGAGCTCAGGGAAGAAGAAATCTCCGCCGGAGAAGGTTGTTATTGACGAATCGTCTCTTGATAATCCCGATCTAGGTCCGTTTTTGCTGAAGTTAGCGCGTGATACTATCGCCTCCGGCGAGGGACCGAACAAGGCGTTGGATTACGCGCTGCGAGCTGCGAAGTCGTTTGAGAAGTGTGCGGTTGACGGTGAACCTAGTTTGGATCTAGCTATGAGTCTCCATGTTGTTGCAGCTATTTATTGTAGTTTGGCGAGGTTTGAAGAGGCGATTCCGGTACTCGAACGGGCGATTAAGGTACCGGAAGTTGCAAAAGGTGCAGATCACTCGCTTGCGGCGTTTTCGGGGTATATGCAGCTTGGTGATACTCATTCTATGCTTGGACAGTTGGATCGGTCGATTGAATGTTATAAGGATGGCTTGAAAATACAGATGGAAGCTTTAGGAGATACAGATCCGAGAGTTGCTGAGACTTGCAGGTATATATCAGTTATCACGACGTCTCTTTATTCATTTTATATGAATTTGTAGAGCGGAACGTAGATAAATGATTTGAGATTGAGGCATAATTGATCGATAATGATTTACTCTATCGATTCATTTGTAATGCATTCTAGTTAGCTAATTACACTTTTTTTTAAACTGTGTTTATATTGTGAAATTGTAGAGCTGAATGTATATAGGGATTCTTATAGCTGGCTTTAAATGATTTGAGATTGAAGTGTAGTTGATTGAAAATATTTTACTGTATCAATTGATATGTACATATCCAAGTTAGCTTTTTGCACTTCTTTTTAGTTTAAACTGTGTTTATATTGTGAAAGCTATAATTATTATTTGAAGCATTATTAGAATTCAGATGAAATATAATCAGTAGAAGACATAATGAGATTCATACTTGTGTTCTCTTATATTTGAAATATTAGAGCTGGATGTATATAAGTATTCTTTTAGCTGGCCTTAGATGATTTGAGATTGAAGCTTAGTTGATCACCTGATTGATAATGTTTTACTGTATAAATTAATATGTAACGCATTCAAGTTAGCTAAGTGCACTTTCTTAGTTTTAAACTATGTTTATATTGTGAAAGCTATTATTATTTGAAGCATTATTAGGATTCAGATGAAATATTATCAGTAGAAGACAGGGATAAATGTAATGCAATTCATATACTTATAATTATCAGAGTCAAATTGGATGGAGATGCATTTTTCCGGAAAGGGAATGGGTTCTTTAGGAAGTCCAGTTAGCAGATCCATCTGATTGAGGTTAATATTTCATCCAAAGTATTCAATGCTAGTATAATGTTCTTTCTCTAAGAAAATCTTTTTGCTGGTACTTATATAGGATAGTCATGTGAGTGTCTACCAAATCTGTCTTTTATGAAATAAAGATTCTTGCTTTTGCTATTCTTTTTTTTGCTTAGCGATGACTATAGGTCTTTGATGTTGGCCATATGATATTGTTTTCTTCATGTGTTATCTGTTGGTTGGCTTTAAACATGTTCCTTTTCCGTCTAAATGTTTTTACAAGTAAAATTGATACTTAATATAAACTTCATCTTCGGGACTTCGTTGAGATGCAGATAGTGATATGTGTTGGCAGAGGCAGTGGTCATTGGTGGCTCGGTGTTATGATGTGGGGGATTAACTGTCAGAAGTAAGGGATACTCATTTGTTTCTAGGCATCTTTTGGAGCAGATTCTGGCAAATTGTGGGGGTCTGAGCTGCGTCACATCTAATATACACGTTTAAGATCCACGGCTTGTGTTCTTTAATTAGTTTATGTTTGTTTCCCTCAGAATATACTCAACATTTTGGAAAGACTCAAAGAGATCAATGAGTAGACGCTAATGCTTTTCGGACAGGAAGTAATATGTTGGTTAATCAAGCGTTTCAATTTTTTTTTCAAAACAAAAACAGCATTTTAGGCTGTCTTTGGAAATTACGTGTAGATAGGTGTAAGTGAAGTAAACCGTGAAATTATATTAGGCCCGTTCTATGTTCATGATTGTTGTTTACGAAGAAAATCATTAATGTAATATTTCACTGGGATGACATTGATCTGCTTGATATGTCTGTTTAAGTTCACGGGCCTAACTAACCATTCTTATTACATTGGCTAGTTTGTGTAACACTCTTCTTTTGCAGCTCTTAATTTGCAAGTCTCAGCAACTGTCTATGTGATTCTTAGGCTCTACTGAGGCAACTGAATTGGAAATTATGCAGGTACCTGGCCGAAGCCCATGTTCAGGCAATGCAATTTGATGAAGCAGAAAATTTATGCAAGAAAACACTGGAAATCCATCGTGTCCACAGTCCACCAGCTTCTCTTGAAGAGGCAGCTGATCGTCGTTTAGTGGCTCTCATATGTGAAGCTAAAGGTGATTACGAGGCAGCCCTTGAACACCTTGTACTTGCAAGCATGGCAATGATCGCTAATGCACAGGAAAACGAGGTTGCAGCTATTGATGTTAGTATTGGGAACATCTACTTGTCTCTGTCTCGTTTTGATGAGGCTGTCTTCTCCTATCAAAAGGCACTTACTGTTTTCAAATCATCCAAGGGTGACAACCATCCTTCAGTTGCATCTGTCTTTGTAAGGCTGGCTGACCTATACTATAAGACAGGAAAACTGAGGGAATCCAGATCCTATTGTGAAAATGCCTTGAGAATATATGCAAAACCTGTGCCTGGAACGACTGCTGAAGAGATTGCTTGTGGATTGACGGAAATTTCAGCTCTTTATGAGTTATTTAATGAATCTGAGGAGGCACTGAAACTTCTGCTCAAGGCAATGAAACTTTTGGAGGATAAACCAGGGCAGCAAAGTACAATTGCTGGTATTGAAGCACGGATGGGTGTTATGTTTTATATGGTCGGAAGATATGAAGAGGCACACAGCTCCTTCGAAAATGCTGTAGCAAAACTTAGGGCTGGCGGTGAGAGGAAGTCATCGTTCTTTGGGGTTGTTTTGAATCAGATGGGATTGTCTTCTGTTCAGTTGTTCAAAATAGACGAGGCTGCTGAATTATTTGAAGAAGCAAGACAAATTCTGGAACAGGAGTGTGGTCCTTGTCACCAGGATACCCTTGGTGTCTATAGCAATCTTGCAGCAACTTATGATGCATTGGGAAGGTAATGTCAATATTTGAAAGTATTTTCTTAAGTACTTGGATGAACCTTGCTGATTAACTTTTGAAGGCTTATCTGCCATGCTCTCTTACTGGTCTCCTAAGAAAAATATTCCCTTTTGACCATTTCAAAGAAGGTAAGTATTGCCTTCCCAATCTGCAGCAAATATTTAAAATATAAATCAAATGAACATATCTACAATATACATACCTTGCTATGACATGCATTTATTTAAAGTTGCATTACTAGTACAAGCCTCTTCGTTCAGGTATAACTACTTTGATTGTAATAATTACAAAAATTGTATTGAGATTTATTATGCATCTGGGATGTTCGTTCCACATGATCACATGTGTATGTCATGAAAAAGTTAGTTATGTTCATTATTGGGAAGAAATATTGTTGCTGTGATTCTATTCAACTTGTCTAAAAGGAAACAAATAGAGAAAGAAAGAGAGAGACCTCATTTTATATCAGTAATGGAAGCAAGATATATTGCTTAGTTTTGTGATCTCACCTAAATACCAATTCATTTAGTATGTTGAGAGATATACACGCAGAGTTGCTTCAATATCATCTACTTTCAACTGCTTTGTGATGTTCACTTTATTTCTGTCTTATGTATATCAGAGTTGAAGATGCCATTGAAATTCTGGAGTATGTTCTTAAATTGAGAGAAGAGAAACTTGGAACTGCAAATCCTGATTTCGATGAAGAAAAGAAAAGGCTGGCCGAATTATTGAAAGAAGCAGGCAAATCTCGCAACAAAAAGGCTAAGTCACTGGAGAACCTTATCGATCCCAATTCTAAAACGACAAAGAAGGAGACCTCGAGGAAGTGGTCTGCCTTTGGGTTTAGGAGTTGATTGTAAATTTGGAATGCATTTTATGTAACATAGGAAATCATGTATAGAGCTAATCTGTAATTTGTGAGGCATGTTGTTTGTTGTCCATTTGAATTGCCATTGTTCATTTTCGTTATTGTTCTATTGGTTATTGGTTTGTGATTTTGAAGATGTTTCTGCCGAGATGTCACTGGATTCATGTAAACGTACTTCATATATTGAGTTTACGAAGCAATCTAGGAGTTCCGTATGGACATTAATTGCATTAGTGTCGATATATGAAGGCCTATAGGGTCACACTATGTCGATTGTCTCTTCGATCTAAGGGTGTATTGAGAAAATATTAAATATTCGATTTGAAATCGAGATATTTAAATTGATAATAACTGTGGGATAATTTCTATTAGATGAAAATTATTTAATTAAGTCAAAATTGAATTTTGGATTTAATGTGTTGAATATATATATTAAACGAAAAATGAGAAACGCTATTGACGTAAGGCGCCGCGGTGCCGACCCGGCTGTGGGCCTAGTCAGACTGGCCCACTGCACCTCGGTTTTGGGCCAGGCTTAGAGCCCAACCCTAATTCATTTCTGACTTAATTATAACTATAAATACAACACCAAATCATTGTTATTAAAAGACCAATTCTCATAAGCAAATTCTAGACTTAGAGTTTAGGGTAAAACTATCTCAAACCTCTGCCAAGATTTTCTGGCTTTCCTGACAGAGGACTACACTGTAGCATTGTGCTTGCAGTCGAAAAGGAAATCACGTGGCCACCCTTTAGTAAAGACTCCAAATAATACATGCAAGTGTTCATGTTTTATGTTACAGGTTTTGATTGTCATATAACCATACCAGAAGAAATTGTTGGGGTAAGTAGAACAAAATTTTAAACTTTCGCTATGCCTACTTACATGTTTTGAACCCAACAAAACCCTACACCCCAAGCATTCCATGAAAGTCGAATTTATATGCCGCTAGAAAAATGAAGCATCAATATCTGTATGTTTTCTATGTGGCACATTCCTTTTTTTTTTGTTGGATTAAACTGTTTCTGCTTTGGTTTTGAATTTTTACGCTGGCGAATTTAAGCATGTTTTGCTTTAGGCGATTTTGAGAACTTGATGATTGTCATGGGTTTTGTATTGTTATTGATCTTTTGATATTCATTATTTGTGTCGGTCTATGGGCTCGTTGGGTTGAGGAACAAGTTATTCCGGATTAATTATCCAGAAATTTCGTAAGAATAAATTATCTGCAACTCAATAAATTCTGTTCTGAAGTTTTCTGCTGTTTGTGACACCAGCAGAATCACCCGAACAAGTTGCTATTTTCAAAAGAATAACAACTTTGGTTCCTAAAGATCCATTTAAATTACTTTTCAGCCCTCATGATGAGATGGATGGTTGACTAGTTGAACTTGAGCTTCTTCTTAATAGTCTCACATCAGATATGAAATGGAACATAGACTCCTTATATGACTTGAACAATCCTCACCCTACAAGCTAGCTTTTGGAATGAGTTAGGCCCAAAATCCATTATTTACATGATAGCAGAGTCAGGCTCATTCCAATTTTTTGTTCACCGATGTTGGGCTCCCAAACTATATTATTCACGCTCCAGTTAACAGGATCTGAGCGTGCGGAAGAGTGTTAAGAGTCCCACATCGTATATGGAATGGGAACATGGACTCCTTATATGGACTTGGACAATTATCACCCTACAAGCTAGCTTTTGGTGTTGAGTTAGGCCAAAGTATCATATCTTTACACTTGTTAATGAGTTCTGGCCCAACTGCCCAGGACATGGTACAATAAAGCCCATCTACAGTTATTTGACCCAAAACTAACGGAAGGTCATTTATAAGTTGCAAAGGATAGAAATACGCAAATGGTTACTTTTTGAATCGCTAATCAAACTTTAGTCAGTGTTTCAAAATTAATAACTTTTTACTTCGAAAATATTATTTGAACGATCATACCTTTAGACTAAAATAGTGAAGCTTTTAAATTTTTTGCATATACCTCGCTCACCTTGGAACACAAGGACTCGAGAAAAAATTTCAAGAGTTAGACACTGACACGATTCGAATTCCAAAAAAAAAATCTTGAAGCTTCAACTTTTATCAATTCAAACTTTTGAAAATTTGCATGGAGTTTGAATGAATTTTTATAAATTCGAACTTTAAGATTTTTATTAAACTTTCAACTTTAGATGTTTCAACTATATAAGTTTCTCGTTTTTGAATTCCCATATTCTCCTTCGCTTCAATAACTCAATAATAACATTTAAAATATAGTAACTTAAATTAGTCAATATAGTGACTTAAATTAGTCATTTTAAAAGTCCCATATTCTCCTTCGCTTCAATAACTCAATAACATTTAAAACATAGTAACTTAAATTAGTCACTATAGTAACTTAAATTAGTCATTCTGTTAAACTTGGAACTTATCTTTAAGCCTATGTATAGTCACATGATGCACTGAATCAAGTTATGTGAAAAACAGACCTCTCAATGTGCAATAACAATTCAATGGTCTCTTTCTATTTACCATAAAAAGAGAGAGAAAATAGACAAAATAAACCATATTCTGACTATGATGTAACATATGACAATTTTAGTCCATTCATCTCAATTAAAAACTCCAAAGAGGTGAGGTAACGATTGGTGCTAATTATAACTTTTATGAAGACAAAAAGAAGTGCAATAATACAAAAAAACTCATTCGAAATATCACATCACAAGCAGAGCAAGGATTTGAAGTTTATAGGTTCTGAACTTATCATTGAACTCATAGTTCGTTTTAGTTATTGATTCGTAATTTAATTATTTATACATATTTAATGAATGTCCTAATACAAATACAAGATCGTCTAGGTAAAAACTAATGAATTCATCTGAACCCGTAATTTATGTCCTTTTTAACATTACAAGAGTTGTTACATAAAAAAAGGGGTGTCTTGTTTTGGGTTTATTCTCACATGGTTTTTTTTTTTTTTTTGCACCCTTCAATTTGCTACAAATCTACGTACATTGATGAGAGATGTGATAGGATTTACTAGGTTTTCGAAGAAAAAGGGTAACAAGAAGAATATGGTGACATAAATAGGAGGAAAACAGCATGCTTCGAAACTTTATTGCTATCATAGACACCGTTACTATCAACTCAATAATTTCTACAAGTTGGAAAGTTTGAGGTGATTTTAAAGTGGAATTGGATTCATGAGATATTGGAAATTTGTTTTGTGACGTTTAGATATCTACATATATATTCCTATTCCTACCTTATCCACTCAAAGCTGAATTTAGGGCGAGTTCTACGAGCATATACGGGTAAAGTTGCTATCATGTGATTAGAAAATTACGGGTTCGCTGTGGAAACAACCTCTTGCAGAAATGCAGGGTAAGACTGCGTACATAGATCTTTGTGGTCTGTCCAGACCCTTGTGGTCCGACCTTTCTCCTGACCCCGCGCATAGTGGGACCTTAGTGCACTGGGCTGACCCTTTCTATGAACATATACGCAATAACAATCAAAATCAATGAGTTCAACTTTTAGATTTTTATCTCAGAACCATTACGAGTTTGAAATTTAATATTTGTTGAAAATTAAAATATATAAATATAATAAGATCGCACACATTCTAAATTCACGGAAAAGAATGTTCTAATCTTTTGGACTTTCACGTCTCTAATCGTTCCATGCACCCAAAGTAAACGCATTTTAGCTATCCATTAGAAAGAAAGCATTGTAAGTAAGTATATTCAAAGAAAGATTAAACCAGCTCCTCATCAGACTTAAACTGAAATTAAGTGTTCAAGTGCAATACATGAAATATTGGATGGACCATTTTTAAGCAAGAAAAAAATAATGTATGCTCTCTTAAAAAATTTAAATAGTAAATTCACATTCAACATTAAAACCTACACACCTAAAATGTCTTGATTTTCGTAAAGAGTTTTGGGAAAAGCTACCTGCATGTATTAATATCTCATAATGCGACAACTTGTTCACCCATTTATCAAAATTAAAATCGATAAAGAAAATCGTATTTGTCCTCCGTTAATTGTTAGGGTCCAATATATCCTCACATATTAGGGGGAAGGGTCAAATTGGCCCTGAATTATATGAAAAGGTTAAATTTGTCCTTGAACTATGCAAAAAGATCAAATTTGTTATCCATTTTAAAAATTAATCCTTAATCACGTTGGTATCACCATATGCTAAAATTTCAGTGTTTAAGAATAAGGGCAAATTTGTTTCATATCGCAAGTTCATAGGCGAATTTGACTCCAACTAGTAACGGCAAAGGCATATTTGACCGCAACTATTAATAGATGGTAAATCTATTCCATTTCGCATAGTTCAGAGACAAATTTATACTACATTGTTTTGTATAAAAGAGATGTTGAGTAATGATTATTTCCATTAGTACGTCAATAAATATTAAAAACTGGCGAACTGGGAATATGTATAGTACGTAACTTGCAGAAAATCCTGAAAACAGAAATATGAAATATACTTATTTGAGCCCATTAGGAATTGTCTGTCCATAATTTGCATAGTTGGTTAAAAAATATCATGAGATTGGTGAAAGGTAGCGGTGGCCATAAAAAAAGATGTAAAGGTTCTATGCATATTAATTGAACACAATTTAATGCTCTTTTCCTCTTTTCAATTTTCTTCTTCTACTTTTTTTTCCATCTACTACTATTCTCCATGTTCGATTAATTTGCATTTGTGTGGTCTCGTAGTTTGTTAAAAGATAAAGTTTTCTTAATAGATTTTTTTAATGAAGGATATTCATTCGACTAAAGCAAAGGTTCTATAGATATTAATTGGCCGCAATTAATACTTTTTGCCTCCTTTCAGTTGTCTTCTTATACTTTTTTCCATCTAGTATCTGCACTAATTCGATTAACTAAAATTCACATCCTGTAGGATAAACAAAATTATTCATATAGAATTTTTATATTAAGCCAATAAATATGTAAGATATATATTTTTTATATATACACTTTTTAACACTTAATGTATGCATATTCACTTTAATTTTGTTGATTCTCAAGTTCAACGATTATTTTGGTGTAAATATTTCAAAGATTAGTGTTTGTCTATCGTGTAGGGCTAATCAAAAGAAAAAGGCGTTTCTTATCAGATTTTTTTATTTTCAACTCGAAATCTACTGATTAATGGTCGTATTCGACCCATCAAAGTAAAGGTTTTACACATATTAATTATTGGGTGTGATTAATGCATTTTCCGCTTTTTAATTTGCTTCTTGTAATTTTTTTTAATATACTACCGACTGTTATTCACTAGTTCTATTAATTCAAATTTACAAAGGGAAACACTCTTCATTTGATATTTCTTTACTTCGGAGCTCGAACTCTAAATTTTTAATTAAAAGTGGAGATACCTTATCCATTTTGCTATATTCTTGGTGAGGGAGTAAATTTGACTTATCTTAAGTGGATATAATCAGTACTGAAAAATCTTTAACAGCATTCACATTGATAGACTTGTAGGAACATTAATTGGTAAGATGAGAAGATCTAACAGTAAATTGTGAGTAAATAATTGGTCAAACTTTCAAGAAAATCCAAATTCAGTTGGATGACATTCAATGCATTTGCGTGAACGGTTTTGATACAAAAAGAGAGTGACAAAAGTAGGATATTTAAGTAAGTACATTTAAGTACTTAAGTAAAATCCAACTCAACTTTGTTCATTTTCTGTCAAAAATAATAAATTCTAATTAACATTTTAGTTAGGAAGTGTGTAGTTGGGGTGAGATTAAACGAGTTTTTGTGTTACAAAGATGAAAGTTGAGTGACTTTCTAGTTACAAAATAAAGTTAAAGATGAAAGTTAAGTGACTTTCTAGTTACAAAATAAAGTTAAGTGACTTTCTAGTTACAAAATAAAGTTAAGTGACTTTTCAGTTACAAAATAAAGTTAAATGACTTTTGTGTTAAAATGAGGATAGTTGAGTGACCTTATCAAAAATCAACTCTTTTGAAAGTTGAGTGACTTTCTAGTTACAAAATAAAGCTAAAGATGAAAGTTAAGTGATTTTTCAATTATAAAATAAAGTTAAATGATTTTTGTGTTAAAATGAGGATAGTTGAGTGACCTTATCAGAAATCAACTCCTTTTCCAACGGGGCATTTGTTGAATAATATTGATGGAAGTACAACCAACAGTGTGTAAAATGTACAACACTCGGGGGCAGATCTAGGGAGTAACGTTATATTCATTTAGTAATTTTTATTTACACTTTGTATATATCAAGAAATTTACTTAATTTTTATAAACATTTGATCGTAAACTTAACTATCATTATAATATTAACTTGAGATTACGGTAGAAACCCGTAAACATCAAATCATGAATCCGATCCTAATGACACTAGGGACATTTTGTGACGCATGAATCGTAATGCCTAAGAATTTGAGTTTAAAGAACATGTTGAAGCCAATTCCTTAATGTTTCAACCAACTTATAACTCACAGTGGTTGAAAATATGTCGTTACTCAATGAGCCTTTTTTGTCTGGTTGTCTCCTACTTCTTAACACACCTTATTTTTGGTTTAATGTTACACTTTGCAAACGTTACATTGTTACCAAGTAAAACAAAAATCAAACATTACATTGCTAGAAAGGTCAATGAATTAATTAATGATATGATAAGGATTTAAGTAGTGTTTATTGATTAGTACTCCCTCATCTCATTTTAATTGTCGCTTTAGTTTAAAAAATTATCCCACAATAATTATCACTTTAGCAATTCAAGATTATAGTTAACAATTGTTTCTAACTACACTCTTAACACTAAAGAAGCACTTCCTCTTGTTCAAAATAATTATTTTTTTATACTTAGGTACATTGATTAAGAAACTCACTCACTTCTAAAAATCAAAAAAAGTTTTGACTAAAATACTCTTAATATTTATTTATGTTTAGGTTGATACAATTATCGTTAAATTCGTACATTGCATTAGGAATGAGTGAAGGGCAAATTTGAGAGAAAAAAGGAATTAAATACTATCTTGGCTTTGTAAAATATCAATTATTTTGGACTGAAGGAGTAGTCCTTTTAAAGACTGCTCAATTTTCAAAAAACGTCTAATGAATAAGAATAAGTTAGTAAATTGTACCTTGTATTTTTTGTTTTCTTTAATGACCGCGAAAAGAACTAAAATGACAATTAAAATGGAATGGAGGGAGTGTTGACACCCAATTTTGTCCCCTCTTTTCCGATTATTTGTTTGCAATTTTAAATATTTTTTGACACCCCAAAACAATTTATATATATATATATGGCTTTTAATATAGTCATCTATTTTCAATATCATTATTTATTATTATTATTTTTATTATTCGCATTTTTACTATCATTTGCCTTTTAATATCCTAATCATAGTTTTTACCCTAATATTCTATGTTATTTTATTTTCTTAAAACGACATCACATTTTCATATTAAGCATTTCGCATAAAATATTATGTTTTTATGTTTTATCACATCGTTATATTTTATTTAAATTACTTTTTTTCTTCAAAACATTTTAAAACTCTTTTATATTTTAAACTCATAACCCATTTTTTCCCTCACGTAAAATATTCTACCCAACCCACAAAAATCAACCCCTTTCGGCCCAAAACGCCAAGCCCAACCTAACAAACCAAGCACACCTCTTTCTCTCTCAACCAAACACACCCTTTCGGCCACGACCCCACACCCCCAAAAAAACCGCCGCCGACCTACCAACCCCCCTCTGTCACGCCGGTCACCAACCCCTGACACCATCCGACACCAACCCATACCCTATTCCCCAAAATACGCCCCAAATCCGTTCCAAAATGAGCCTTTTGCCCTCTGAATTCAAAAGTCGAACGTTATGGGGGGGGGGGGGGGAGGAATCCATCTATAACCCCCCCCCCCCTTTGTTCTTCATTTGAGGGGGGTCCAAAAATACAAACAAAAATGTCTTTTTTTTTGGTCCGAAAATAAGAAATCGAGGGCTGATTTTTTAGGTATGTTTTCGGCCGAAAAGGAAAGCATTCGGGTCGATTTGGTCCCCAAAATTCTGATTCAAAACATTCCTCTTTGGTTTCATAACTAAAATTCAACAATACTTTTTAATTCTTAATTTTCAATCCGAGAGTACTCCTCTTTTGGTTCTTAAATTGCAATCCGAAAATACTAGTTTCAATCCTCAAGAATCCCTTCTTTTTTTGTTTCCGGGTCGGGTCGCATTCCGGGTTTGGTTAGCTCTCGGGTCGGGTCATAAACCGGGTCCAAAATCATAAAATCAGAATTTCAAAATAACTTCTCCGAGCAGATTCGACGATTCGAAACACGCCTCGGTTCGCTACCCGGAGAAGGTCAGTATGTTCGATTTTCTTCCATTCTTTTTTATTTACAATTCATCTTTAGTAGTTAATGTGTAGATTCGTTTAGTTTAAATGTGTATGTTGTGTAAGGATTTGTTGGGTACAAAGCACATAAGTAAGGCACAACGGAAATTTAAAAGTTTTATTTCTTACTTACCTCAACAAGTTTTCTGGTATGGTTATACAACAATGAAACTTGTAACATAAAAACATTTACTTACAAGTTGTAATAATCTGGAATCTTTATCTACTGTGAGGTGCACACGCGATTGCCCTTCCAATTGCAAGCTCCAAGCTTCAATGTATTTCTCCTTCGGAAAGCTAGGAAATCCGACAGAGGTTCGAGAGAGTATTTTATTCTAAGTCTCTAAGGCTTAGAATCTTATTCTGAAAATTAGTATATAATAATGAAAATGAATGCCTCTATTTATAGTTGAAAATTAGGTCAAAAAACTGAATTAGGGTTTGACTTTGGGCCTGACCCAAAATCGACGCAGAGGCGCTACGGCCCTAGGGTATGGGCGCCGCGGCGCTCGACGTGCAGTTGCTCTGCCTCGATTTAATTCCCGTGCACTCTTAATTAAATCCAAAATCCAATTTTGACTTAATTAATATAATCATTATTCATTTAAATGTCTTGATTCCAAATCAAACATTTAATTACTCTCTCAATACATCCTTAGATCGAAACGGACAATCGACATAGTGTGACCCTACATGCATTCTCATATTGACATTAATCAAATTAAGGTCTACGCGGAACTCCTACACGGCGCCGGAAGACGAACTCAATATGTGAAGTACGTTTACGCGAATCCAGTAAACTTAACCTTTATGTGGTAAGATAAAATCCTTTCATTCACGACACACCCGATCAAGCTTAGGATTTGTCAAGTGTCTATCCAAATGGCTTAATCATTGTATCTCATCTATATTAGTCGACGACTAGACCATATTCTAAATATGTCTATTGTGTTGGCCAACAACTTAGTCAACCTAATATCACTGAGAATCCGAGTGTTCTCTCGAATAAACATCCGAGGAATGAATCCTAATCTTGACTCAACTACCACCTTCAATCCACATCGTAATGTACCCAATACAACTCGTGTCTCAACCTATAAGGCATTTGAGCTTAGGACTGGATCAAAGTACATTACTTTGTAGAAAATGCGCGTATTGACCTCAAGTCTAAGGACTTCTATCTCCCACACGATGATCATACTTTAGACAAGTATAACAAACAATATATCAACAGGGTATACCAATACTTCCAAAGTATCCATGTGTCCATCACGAGTAACCATTACTCGTAGCAGGTGAGACATACTACATCCTCTAAGGATGTGATGCAGACCACATGTCGACTTATCACATATCATCGATATCTCATTCTCGATGATCATTAATCGAGGCTACTTTAAGAGTTACGCTCTATCATCAATATCTCACTCTATTAATGACAACGTAAGCTCAAGGGATGCACATTAATGAATAATTATAAACAATCAAATAATAATTCAATAATTGCAAATGCCAAAATATTAATCTCCATTAATAATAATATGAATGTGTATAAAGTACATTTGTCCTAATATAGATTGTCTCTAGGACATAAATATACTTTCATGTTGTTGGTTTAGTTTTCTGATTGTTAAGTGTTTAATTTCAACTATGATGGCATGCTTTGGCTTAAATTAGTAATATCTATGTGCTGCATCTAGGATTGATAGGTGTAATCCTATATGAATCAATTTCAAAGTTATCTAGATAGTTAGATGTTTGTTGGGATGTGACTATGATTAATGTTGGAGTTAATGTATATTTTTGCCTCATTTAACTGGTGTGTGCGCGCTCCAGATATGCTATGTTGGATTCATCCAATATTGGTATGGCATATATACTGTTTTGTAGTTTGTTTTGATTATGATTATGTGTAGGCAGTCAGCATAAATGCTCAGATTAGGACATTGATTGAATTTGTGTTCCATGTCAATCATGTCATGTCTGTTTTAAAGTGTCACCATGCCTAATACAATTTTGCATCAATAACCTTGCATGCCTAAGGTGATGTCTCTAAATGGTTGTCTGAGTCATTTCTGTTTGTCCATATACTCTACATGTTAGTTTAAGAAAGAAATCAGCATATTTGTTTCTTAAGTGAAGTTAATTATATAATTTGGTCTGTCTGCGTCCTCTGAATATATGTGTAAACTGAATTTTCTCTCAGTGAGTGTCTGAAGTCATATGGTATCATATTTTGACTAATAAGCTGGTTATGTATTTGTCACGTCACAACATATTATCTTTCATGAATTATTTATTTACATTTTTTCTTATGTATATATTTTCATGTTCCGTCTACTAATCTTTTTCTCTTCTTTCGTTTACATGAAATGTACCGGGAGCAACGAAGAGTCTCGTTATGAGACTCATCGTGACTATTGTCAAGCGAAGACCCGCATCCACATTTCTTGCATTCTCCGGCCTTGGGATTTCTAAACAAATAGGGCGGGATGACATCGACATCCGCCCTAGTCACAACTTTAATTCATTAATACCACCTTTTCTATTTTTTTGTGTTATAATTTTATTATTTAATTTTGTATGGTCATCAGAACACTTAGAATAGTTAGGCCTTGAACGGATAATTAATAGGGTAGTTTAAAATTGGAAATCCATCGCTAGTTTGTTTTAGGCTTGGTTAGTTTTAAAATCAGAAATCCGGCGCTAGTTCATTTTAGGCTCGTCTCATGTTTCAACCTTTCAAAAATAACTTGAACACCCTTTACTCGCATTATTAACCATACGAATGAGGTTTCATTTTTATCCGATTCGCTATAAAAATGACTTTCATAAAAATCATTTCTTGCATTATAAATAATTTGCTTTTCTTTTTACTATCAATTGCTAAAAATATGTATTTTATAAACAATACAAATGCATGATTTTATCCAAAAATTAAGTTTTGATGTATTTTATAAATCATACTATGTAAGTGCATGCTCTTGTCAAAAAAAAAAAACATGCATTCTATAAACCATGCACGTTTTTATAAAAAACTCAGTTTCACATTGTATTTTATAAGTCATGCCTTACACTACATGTCGGGAATCTATTTCTCAAAACCGCAATCATCTTTGCAAGAATTTTCATGTTGTCAAAATACATCCTTTTATTAACTACTTGCAAACTTCCTTTTAATTAACCTTATATTTTAAACATACATTTTCCTTAGCATAATAATTAACATGTGTTGACCGGATAATCGCAAGTTACCGGATCTTAAAGGATGCCTAATTCCTTCCCTTTAGGATAATAGAGAACCCTTACCTGGAATCTCATAGTTTCGCAGACCATTAATCGAAGTTCATTTTGCAGCATTATGTTAACATTTAGGTGTCCTAATTCACCGTAGAATAATTAGATGGCGACTCCTCAAGCATTTTTATCAACACCAGGGAAAACGCCCGTGCGTCACGATCGTTGATGAAAATGTTGGAAATTTGCCTTTGGTGGGGAGGTGCGTCCACCCATATTTAATGACTTAAACACTGGGGTTCCGCATGTTGGAGGCTTTATCTCTTCACACGTGCATAATCTACTAAGTGAGTAGATGACCGTAGGCCAAAAATTGTCAAATTTCGTTGAGAAATAAAAGAGATATTGGTCCACGAAGTAAGGTGTTTAAGGCATGGAAATATGGTGTGGGACAAATCAAACATATCGGTGGGAAAAGAAAGAATTGTTTTCTTTATAAGTCTCAAAATTGGCTAAAGATTTGGAACCCCAAGGGGTAACCCATGTGTTTGAAGGAGGGAGGACCTAGGTGTGCTTGGGTTCGAGGCTAAGCCCACACGCGCGTCGCCGCCCACCCGTCCGGTCCGGGCTCGGGTCGCGGGACTTGGGCTTCTTCTATATTATCTCTTTGGACCCCAAATTGTTTAATATTTACAGTTTGGTCCCTAGAGTTTCTGCAAAGCTGGAATTGGGAACGACGGAGGCAGAAAGTTTCTGCTTGCAATTTGAGTTGATTTTTGGAGCGTTAAAACTCCATTAATCTGCACCTTAACTCCTCCCTAACAACTCCTTTATGTTGCTCATTAAATCAACCATTACTTGGTTGATTAACTCCCTCACTAATGGCCATTACTTGGCCATAAACTGTCATTACTTGGCAGTTGAGGAGTCCCTCCCCTTATGCTATATATTGGAGCTTTTTGGCTCAATTGCAAAGACACAAGATATATACACAAAGACAAACAGAAAGAGAACAACTAAAATTCTGTCCAAAAACGTGAGCAACAGAAACGTGTGGACAAACAGAAAACTCTTCCTTCATTTTCCATTCTTCAGCAAGTCGTTTCCTGATTGTTTTCTTCGTCAGAATCAACCTATTTGCTTTGTAATGTTGATTAGTTACTGTTTTATCTTGAGAGACTATTGCCCGTTAACGTAAAAGCATATATACGGGGCAATCTTGTCTTAAAGACATAGATTCATCTCTCAACTCAGCCACAGTTGTAACAATCCAGATTTAGTGTTTCTTGATTTCAGGTTATCAAGATTCAAGAGTCAATAAGTCTGCGGGAGTTCTGAATATTGGCTTGTTTGTTTATCATTTCGAACACTTGTAATATTTATTTACTTCCCGTACTGTTTTACATATCCTAACAAAAAACGGGTGCGCACAGGGAGTATATTGCTAATTAAGGATTTATAAGTCCCTCTTGTTAGATTAAAAGATCGAGCATTCAATTTAAAATCTTAAGAAATGTTTGAATAGTTTTTTTCCCCTTTTAGTACTCAATGTTCGGAAATCAGCTTAACTATTCTAATTTGGTACCATTAAAATTTAATTGTGGACGGTTTTAGCACCCTGTACTATAGTAGCTAAACAGTCATTTCACCACATTTTTAATGGTAAAATAGTCATAACAAATATAAATCACGTTGTATACTCTTATATAATGACATATATATATATATATGAAATTAGGCTTAACTATTGGCTAAAACAAGAAAAGTAGACTTATAGCCTATTTGGCCAAGTTTTTTCTATGCTAAAAGTTTTTTTTTCCAGAGTTGAGACGTTTGGCCAAATTTTAGGAGAAGAAAAAGTGATTTGAGCAGAAGCAGAAGCTATTGTTGAGAAAAACTGAAAAAATAGCTTCTCCTAAAAAATATTTTTTTGAAAAAAACTTTTGAGAAAATACACTTGAGAGTAGGTTTAATAGATTGATGAGTGGACGCAGCCTATAGAAATTGATCAAATAGGGTATGGGCCAAAGAGAATATTTGCTGAATAAATAAGATAATATATAATTGAACCAAAATAGAAAAATAAATAAATTATGAGAACGAACTTGAATAAGAATTAATGGGAAAAAATGCTGAAAAACGTAAGGGTGAATGACGAGCTTACGGAAGTTTGGCCATAATACTATTAAAAGAACTTGGGATTTAATTTAAAATATAAGGTGTGTGTATAAATATATAAGGTAATTGTAGTGCAATCGAAGAACAATATAACTCTTTGGAAATTTTTATATAATCGATGTTAAGAAAATCCAAATATTAGGAGCTCATATTGTTTGATGTTTTTACAGATACTTATTAGACAAATTCCAATGGAATTTAATTATTTAAATTTTAAAACACTGGTAGTTTTGAACAAGGAGATTTTAACCATTTATATTGTAAAACGTATAAAGTTTTCTAAGAGAGCATTTTCATAATTAAGTGAGAAGTTAATATATATTTTTCTAATGTCCAATTTTAAGGTGGAGTAAAGCAAATACTCATAGATCATAGGAGTATAATAACTAATGCAACCGTCAAAATAAGTACATTCAAACCTCTCTATAACGATGTTTGTCCAATATTTCTTGATTATTATAGTGAAAAATTGTTATCGAGGACAAAATAATATAACATAAAAATTTATTCAATTCTTTTTAATTAAACGTTATAGTAAAATATTATTACAGTATATGGTTGTTATTAAAAGGTCTACAAATTAAATAAGCAAATAAACACTACTAGTAACATTAGAGGACAATCTATATATGAACCTATTCTAGATTTTTCCTATGCTAGCTAGCTAAGTTAAATAATATATGAGGCGATCATTGCACTATTAACCTTTATGTCTTTCTTTCTGTATTAATTCTTAAATTCAGATTTAAAGAACTAATATTATACCCTATATTCTGTAAATACTATTACAGATTTACAGCATAACTAATTAAGTACTAACTAATTTGGGTCAAAGGTCAAACAACATTCTTGTATAACTAATTTCTGAAAAATTATGAACTTCCTTGGTGATATATTTTCTGTCAAAAGTCAAATACCGTTTTTGTATAATCTAATTTCTAAAATATTATGAACTTCCTTAGTGATATATTTGTTGGGAGATTTTGCTCTATGGTACTTTATAAAGCAGTACGGAAGTATATAACACCAAACCGTACATCTTGAAACTTCGGACCAAACCGCACATCCGAAAGAATTCTGGGCCAAATTGTATATCTGAAACTTCGGGATCAAACTGTACTTCGGCAAAGTTTTCCGGCCCAAAAAGATAATATCGAAGAGATTTTGGCGCACTCACATGGTGTCTTTTCATTTCCAAGAATATTTCAAATGGACCGATGTTGCATAAGGAGAGGTAGCCTCGGCTTTGAACCTTCCATAGTTGAATACCATCGGACTTACTTATCTAGCGCGGTGAACGTGATGTCTTGAACCGTCGGTGTTTAGTGTAAGCCAAGACAACGGTACCAACACAACAAATTCCCTTACTCTCTTCTTCGTAATGTTTTGTCCGTTTTGGCCATGGACAACGTCTTGGATTCTTAAGTGCGTTCAATTTGAGGCGGCCGTCCTCGCACTTAAATAGGTGGTCTCCTACAAGGTATCCCGCTATACCCCACTTCACAAGTGTTAGGAACCATTAAAAGTTTCCCAAAGACCTAACCTCAACTGTTGAGGATCATTACGAGTTTTGAAAACTTAACCTTTACCCATACTTGCGGATAGCACTTAACGTCTATCGCGGGAACGGCTTTGGATTTGGTGTTTCTTTTCGTAAATCACTATCCGAAGTGCTCATGCTTCCACCGAAGCGATCAACTCGAACCTTTACAACTTAGTTTTCCCATTGAACCAAATTACCGGGATCTCCAAGTTCGTAAGGTTGGGTTTCCACCGTATTGGTCCGTATATTTTGGGTTTTAAGCCCATTCCCCTGACAACAAGTAACACTTGATCTCCGGGTAGTCCCTAGTTTGTAAACAAGGAAGTGACACCCGTGATGATCAACTCGCCATACGATCTTATGTCTCCGAACGAGATCCCGACGAGATATGTCCGTACGCCGTCATCCGTGTCCTTCCTAAAGCCGACCGGCTAGCCACGTGTAGAACCGCTCGAAGGCACGGGTTTCTCCCAATAAGGGACGTCCTCTAATGAGTCGTGAAGTTACTCAACTTCTTTCATGCTTTGTATAAAGCGATAAACTCCGATACCATCATGAATCGGTCGATGCAAGCTTGATTAGAGGATTTTCCAAGAACCACCATACACATTTACTTGTGGCTTTGGTGTTCTTCGATCCGATGTCCAGCTTGCATCACCGTGTTCTCTCGTAACCGCTGGACATCCGTAATACTATAATCCGTAGATAAGCGAATAATTCGTATATCGTCATATCCGACTTAACGCCTTCTATTGATCATGTATTAAGATCATCGGTGAACCTTAGTTCAACCGATCTGTTTGTTGGACGATACCGAGTCGGTTGTAGTGTGTACAATACATTGAACTACACGTGACCCGAGCATATCGCTCCTTGTCTATGGGTGCACCATGATTCCAATCAGCTTCTATGATTCATATCCATTGGTGGCTTCAACGAGATCGTCAACTATCGACCGATCCGTTAGATGTCTTAGAAATCCAATTCCTAAGATGTCATCTGTGATACTCATATCTTTCATATCGAGACTTTGTTTCAATATGATTTTCACTCTAAGACCGTTGGTTTTCCAACTCGTTGGCTTTCTAACTTCGCAGTCAATGTTTCGTGATCGATTCATTGTTTCGTTTTATCCGAGACTTTCGTGACCAAAATGTTAACATTTCGTGGGACCAAAATAAAAGTTCGTGAAGAAGCCCAACAAGCTTCAAAACCAATTCTCGATCCTCTTCTTCCAACTCTCCGGTTTGGAAGGTCGTTTCAACACCCATGCCATGTAAGATTACAATGGCCCCGGATGTGAAGCCACTCACAGGGGGCACTTTTTATAACCCAAAGGTTCTTTTCCTAGAGGAAGATTAACTATTACACACTTATGGTTCTATATATGGAATCTATTTCTCCCTTTAGCTTCTTTCCAAAGCGCGCTTTTGGAGATAACAATTATTTGTTAATTGTCCATGGTTCGTTCTCAACCATACAAGCTAGAAGGATTGGAACAAGTCTTTGTCCCCTCTTTGCTCCGTCTTGGTTCAACATCTAGAATCCCCGAGTTCTGCAGATCCGGAATATTAAGTTCCTGATAGCCGGCAAACTTTCGAGTCTCGTAGATACGGAACGTCTAGTTCCTGACAACAAAGCCTCGCGGTTCTTGTTAACCTTGAGCAATTACTCCTTTTTCCTATTTCAAGGAAAGTTATCTTCAATGAATTCAGCATTCTTTGATGCCAAGAGGCGATCAACACTATCGTTATTTGCGGATCCAAAGTGATATGCAATCTACGATCTTAGGTCAAACTTGACCCGTTTCGGTAGCCCATCTTTTACCAAGCTACCCCTCGTAATTTGGGCGTACAACTTCGCGCTTGGCTAATACCGTTGGAAGAGGTGAGTAATGAGCATCGTTTAATAAACGATGGTTCATATTCTCCCCTCTATCACTACGAATTTCTCAATCCGTAGGCTTAGTTAATTTTCAAATTCGCTTTGTAGCGCTTATCCGCTTCAACAACTTCATCTTTGCTTTTCAACAAACAAAGGATTCCATACGTTGTACTATCATCAATGAAGATCACAACGTACTTGTCTCCCCCTCTATTTTGTATAAACTTCAAATCACCCAAGTAGGTGTGACTAAGTTCTAGAGGAGCGGTGCTTCTTTCGCTATTCCCTTGACGGAATTTGGAAAGGTGATTTTGCCTCTTCGTCTACCTCACATTCATTTTGAGGGTTTATGTCGACAAAGGGCAACAATCTCAACATCGTTAGCTTTTGAATGACTTGCTATTTAACGTGTCTTAATCTATGATGTCATAGATGCACGGATTACAATATATCATTCATTTGGCTATAGACATATTGTACCACTCTTAGTTATTACTTTACTGTTGGACTAGTCTCAAATCGAATTGACCAACAACGTCCTTTAACCAAGTTAGGAACATGTATCACCTCTTTTAGAGTGATCTCATTCCTTGAAGTCCTATTGAGGACAACCTCTCCACCCCTTCTACTTTAGAGGTGGCGTTGCTTCACATGAACAACCTCTTGCCCGTGGTTAGGGCGCAACCGGTCATATGTGATCTCGATACTCGGCCCACTCTAGTTGCTTTGGCGGTCGAGTGTCCAATTTCTTATCTGCCTTTCTTTAGGCCTTCGATCATTTGAGACCCGGAAATACCGGCCCACCTTACTAGGTGTCCATTCCTTTTCTTATGAAATGAATTCGGCCCCACTCCGCCGCTCGGAGGCTTTATATGACTGAGTGTCCAATATCATCATATCAAAGGAAATTTTGGCCCACTCCAGTCGCCCGGAGGCTTTGTATGACTGAGTGTCCAATATCATCCTATGAAGGATCTTCTGCCAAATAATATGACAGGCTCAACGTCATTAACTTTTAGACTTCTTCCGTTATGATTGGTGCCCAGATAATTCTTGGCGCTTACTTAAGTGTGGTAACGCTTTCGCACGCTAGTGGATCTCTCTCCATCATATGTGCGAACATACTTTACACACTTTTAATTATTAAACTTAAAAGAACCGATCTTTTTAAGTCGTTTACAAAATCCAATCTTTAAACGGAAAAGAAGATGAGATTAAACTTCTGATTTTTAAAGCGTAAGGAATATAAATTAATTTTATATTCCTCCTTACTTTAATTTATTTTTAATCAGACATCATTTAATTTTTATTCTTGACAAGTAAGAAAAATACTTATCATTTAATCTTTATTCTTGACAAGTAAGAAAATACTTATCCCAATTTCGGATTCTCGCTCACTTCACCACTTCATCGACCGAGTGTCCAATTCCTTCTCACCATTATTCGATCTTTTGTCCGGGATAGATACGTGCCTTCCGCTGCAAGATAGAAGTACATCTTCGCCTTCTTCTCCTCTTGTCCCGCTTGACATCCTCGTGCTCTCGAGAGCGCTTCTTCCCACCGGTCTTGGTAGCGGTGACACCATGAACACGTTCATCATCGTCACTATCTTCTACCAGAAAACCATTGCCATATCCAGATTTGGTCACACAATTTTTGACCGACATCTTTCGAATACTAATAGTAATACAACGAAAATATTGTCTTAAGTTGGTCGAACTTTTGCTCTATGGTACTTTATAAAGCAGTACGGGAAGTATATAACTATTACAAGTATTCGAAAGGATAAACAAAGATTCAATAGTTCAACTAGTAATCTGAAAATTACAAGATAACCACAAAACTGAAATTACAATTTTGTTGAAAACGAAAAAATGGAAACTGATTTTGCTGAGTCGAGTGTGGCACTCTGTCCTTAAGACAATATTGCCCCGTATGTATCCTTTATACGTCCCGGACAATTTGTCTCCCAAGATAAAACAAAGAATGGAACCCTTGAGCAAAGGAAACTCAAGAGCTACCGTGAAGAATATTGAGTAACGAAATGATGCTTGGAAGTTGTAGGAAGAAAACTGGTTTTTGTTGTGTATTTTCGTGAGCTTTATGAACTGTTATTTTTCTCGTTCTTTTGTAGTCCTCAACAATGGTGTAAGGGTGTGTTTATATAGGTGAGGGAGGGGCTGAAAATCGCCTCCATAATAGCCAAATAATGGCCATTATGGAGGTAGTAAAGTCACCAACATAAATGGTGAAAGACCAACCGTTTTGGCCATTATAGGAGGAGTAATTCACCAAAATAAATGGCTGAATTGAGAGCTTGGACGTTTCTCGCTTTGACTGTCGAAATTCCAACTTTCTCGAAAACTTCGGGACCAAACTCGTACATCTTGAAACTTCGGGGACCAAACCGCACATCCGAAAGAATTCCGGGCCAAATTGTATATCTGAAACTTCGGGATCAAACCGTACTTCCGGCAAAGTTTTCTCGCCCAAAAAGATAATATCGAAGGCCCACACCCACGGCCTACGTGACCCCGTGAACCCGAACCCGAGAACCCGAACCGACCGGACGGCGGCGGCGGCGGCGCGCGTCCCAAACCCCAAACCAATTTCGAATCTTATATACACAACAATTCTTTCTTCCTCTACCGATGTGGGAGAATTACACACAATACCACACTTTCCATGCTTCAAACACCTTACTTCGTGAACCAATATCTCTTTCATTTCTCAATGAAATTTGACGATTCTTGGCCCTACGGTTATCTACGTACTTAGTAGATCATGCATGTGTGAAGAACCGGATTCTCCAACATACGTTACACTAGTGTTTAAGCCGTTAAAGTTGGTCGGTCGCAACTCCCGCCAAAGGCAAATTTCCAACAATATTTTGGTCAAAAGTCAAATACCATTCATGTATAATTGAATTTCTGAAAAATTTAAACATCTATTAGTGACATTATTCTTTTTTTTCCTGTGGTTCATTTTTGTTGTTTGTTACATGAAATAGTATAATTCAAAATGACAAACAATATTAATTTGAAATATCAATAAACGCGAAAAGTGAAAGTATATTTTTTATGCTTATGTCATTTATATGTAGAGTTTTAGTGGCTAATGCTCGTACGAATAACGTTCATCGGATGGGTACCATAAAAAAATATCGAATATCTAAAACTATGGCATAAAAGTGCAGTTTGTGTAGGATTTGAGTCTCCGAAAATGAAATCTTGTTTATATTAAATATTTGTTTTCTTTAATGATCCTTACATGATATAATTTCCAATTAAGAATTAGTGAGTTTTAGATATAGAATGATTAGAATCGTATATATAGAGTGTAAAAAGAAAAACATCTTGTCAATGATTTGTGACACATGATACCTACCACCTTTTTAAGATTGATATTTCAAGTTTTCCATGTTTTTACTTCACATATAATTTCAAGTAAATATTTCACGTTTCTAACATGAGTGACCAGTTACCAATGGCAACAATTTCAGATTCTCAATATTTCTTGACAAACAAACAAACATATGAAGTTCTGAAATTTCTATAACAATACTGTCTGCACGAAAAAATTCCATGGACCCCTCAGTCAGATATTTTTATAATTTTAAAATTAACTAACATATAACTATAATATATTTATTATTACAAGTGGTATTAATTAGCAATGTAGAAAACAATGTAAGTTACATACTACTCCATCCATTCTTTTTTTATTTACTTTAACATACTTATTAAAAATTATTTAAATATCATTAATTATAAAATTTTAATTAAAATTACCCTTTATATCTGATTAAATTATTGCACCCCATTCAAGAACTACTCATAATGCTAACTCCTACCGGTCTTCAAATGGATAAGCTTAGCTTTGAATTCAGTGTAAGCAAAAAAGTAAAATCCATGCAAAAATAATTAATTCTCTCTATTTCAAAATTTTATTTACAACTACTAGTTTTTCTGAAAATTCTTGAATGGCGTGCCTATGTTCTTCTCTCTTCATTTAAAATCTATTTTATTAATTTTTAGTTTATATGATTATATTTGACTGATCACAAAATCTTGAAAATAATTCTTGAAATTTATAATTTAAAATAATTTATAGATATTTATATAATTATAAATTATTCATCAACAATAAAATAAAAAATTTAAAATTAAATTAATTTTAAATAAGAAAATATAAAATTATTTTGAGACAGATTAAAAACTATAGCATGTAAATTCAGATGAAGGAAATATTATTTTTTATTTTTTCCTTTTATTGACCTTTTTATTTTATCTTTTATTTATTCACCAACCAAATAAAAATACATGTCATGCAAGGAGAGAAACTTTGCATGCTTGATTTTTTACAGTTTTTGGACAAAGCCAAAATCAACCCCTTTCCCTTCACCCTTTATAAGGCTATCCATCTTCACTTCACACAATAACTCCACAAGTGAAAAAAAAAAAAGTTCAAGAAAAAAATATTCTCTTTCTTAAATTTTTGTCCTTTTTTCTTCATAGCTATGGTTTTCGATAAGGATGTTGCTAGGTTTTCTGTTGGTGTTATTGGTTAGTTGTTCATACTTTATAGGCTCCACAAACACACACACACACACATTAAACATGTTCTAGTCTGATACACAAAAAGCTCAAGAAAAACATATATACAAAAAAAGAGCTCATGAAGAATTCTTACCTTTGATTTTTTAATTGAAAAAGCTGATGTTTGTTTTGTAATTTTATTTTCAGGGAATGTCATTGCACTCATCTTGTTCTTATCACCCTTGTAAGCTTCATTTTTCATGTTTTCTCCTTAGCTTTAATTTCCTCTTTAAAAAAAAAAAAAAAATTAGCTACGAAGTCGCTATACAAAAATATGTCGTTAATCCTGTTTAACAATGAATTAGTGAGGGATTATCAAAAAATCCTGTCAGCTATGGGCCATTTAGTGACAAATTGATGACGGATTTTGTAGCTAATTCTTATTTTTCCCCCTTCATTTAGTTTACAAAAAAGGTTTTTGTATATCACATGTATATACTCACTCCCATTTCATTTTATGTGAATGTGTTTAATTGAAGATAGAGTTTTTTCCAAGAAAAATTGAAACCGAAGGTGTATATTTTTCAAAACTTTTGATCAACCGGACATGGGAAAATTGTAAAATATTTTCTGAAAATGGTTTCTTCCATGCCGAACACACCCTTAAGAGTATAAACATATCATGAGATTCTTTTATTTTCTAAATTAATTTGTTCACAATTATTTTTTATTAACAGGCCAACTTTCATACGTATATGGAAAAGCAAGTCTGTGGAGCAATTTTCTCCAATTCCATACCTAGCCACATTTATCAACTGTGGGCTTTGGGTGTTGTACGGTCTCCCTTGGGTACAACCACACAGCATCTTAGTTGTGACCATTAACGGGACCGGGCTAGGCATCGAGATCGTGTACCTAACGCTGTTTTTATTGTTCTCTGACCGTAAACAAAGGACGAAAGTTTTCTTCATCGTCCTCGGTGAGATTGTTTTTGTTGCTATACTTTCTGCTTGTGTTCTAACTTTTGTCCATGGAAACAAGAAAAGAGCAGCCATTGTCGGTAGCATTTGCATGGTGGGCAACATTTTGATGTATGCTTCTCCCTTATCCGTCATGGTAAATAAATTTCTTCCTTTCTTGTTCTTTTTTTTATACATTATTTCTTTTCTATTATATAGAAGCATCAAGAATGATCGATAAAGGGTAAAGATGACATTTAAATCTGTTAGATTGATTTATGTTATTATCTGTTGTTTCTTCACTTATGTTATTCTTTTTCCGAATTGCTTTTGTTTGCTTTCTTTGAGCCGAGGATCTATCAAAAACAATTTATCTATCTCCAAAGGTAGGGTAAGGTTTGCGTACACCTCCATGCTCTCCAGACACCACTTATGAGGTTACACTTGGTATATTATTATTATATATAAGGCAAAAATGCTAAATACTATCATAAAAGTGCTTGCTTAAAGTGTCAATCACATATATATAAAATGACACCGCTTGTTATGCCTTTATTCATTTGTTCACTTGTTCAACTTAAATGTTGATACTGCTTACAAAAATTTTGGGTACGCCACTACTGCGAAAGGTGGTCAATTATATATAAAAATTTATGGTCCGACCTTTTCAGGAATCTAGCACATATAGAGAGCTTAGTGCTTCGGTTTTTTTTTTTTTTAATGTTCTAAAAACTTGTCCTCAAGACAGAACTAGTCGGTGAAGGGTAGTCAGTTCACAATTAAGCACCCTTTATCGAGAAATTATGACGTGTATATATGTCAAATATATATATATATATATATATATATAATCTTGAATACCTTAATAAAATTCAGATTTTCCGCTACTTGGCAAACACATTTAAGACAACCTTAAATTTTCTTTGGTTGTTTGGTTTAGGGAAGAGAATCATGAAAATGGCATTTTAAAAACTAAAGTTCATATGGTATTTTATTGCAGAAATTGGTGATCAAGACCAAAAGTGTGGAGTACATGCCTTTCTTCCTTTCTCTTTTCTCTTTTCTCAATGGTGTTAGTTGGACTGCTTATGCCCTCATCCGTTTTGACGCCTACATTCTTGTAAGTATAGTACAAAAAGATTTAATTTTATTTTATACATGTTTTCTTCTTCTTCTTTTTCTTAGAGTGGATATACTTGCAATAATTATTGGTGAAAGAAATAATCCCTTGATTATTTTCATTAATGAAAGAGAATATATACAAGTTATAATTTTCATAATAGAAAAATCATATTCCTATTCTAATACCAAAATCCTATTCTAGTAGTACAATTATCATATACTTATGCTAAGTGTATAATGCTAAGTAATACAAAACAATATACAAAATATTTACCAAAAACCTTGTGATATACTCTATAGAACCCGTGATATACACTTCATAAGGAAAGTGTATATCACGAGAATATTCCCTCTTTTAACACACCCCCGCAGTCATAGCGGGCGGTCTTCGTACACTAAGACTGTCCCTAAAATATTCAAAAAGGACCGAGGGAAGACCTTTGGTAAAGATGTCTGTAATTTGATACCAAGAAGGAACATGACAGACACGTACTTGTCCACGAGCTACCTTTTCTCGAACAAAGTGGATATCCATCTCTATATGTTTAGTGCGCTAGTGCTAAACCGGATTACCAGAAATGTAGATAGCACTAACATTATCACAATAAACCAAGGTAGTTTTCTGAATAGGACAATGAAGTTCTAATAGAATAACGTAACCAACAGGATTCAGAGACCACATTGGCTACCCCTCGATACTTGGCCTCTGCACTAGAACGTGATAACATCGACTGACGCTTTGCAGACCATGCGACCAAGTTATTATCAAGAAACATACAATAGCCAACGTAGACCATCTGGTGTCAGGACAACCACCCCAATCAACATCTGTATATGAGACAAGTGTAGACGTCGACGAAGGATATAAATGCAAGCCATAGTCAAGTGTCCCCTGAATGTACCGAATAATGCGCTTGAGCGCATTCATGTGCTCAATCCTGGGATCATGCATAAACAAACACACCTGATGTACGGCATACGTAATATCTGGTCTCGTGAACGTAAGATACTGAAGGGCCCCTACAAGACTGCGATAGCGGGTTGGATCCTCATAAGGGGAGCCAGTCGAAACACCCAACTTGGATTTAGTATCAACCGGAGTGGAAGTGAACTTACAGAATGACATACCAGCCATCTCAATGATCTCAGCTGCATACTTCCTCTGGGATAAGAACAACCCACCTGCATGACAAGTGACAACAATCCCCAAAAAATAAATCAGGGCCCTAAGGCTTTCATAGCAAACTCAGAACTGAGCATTATCATGATAGACTAGCGTAATGCATCAGAAGAGGCAATCAAGATAATATAATCCACATACAATAGTGTATAAGCCAAGGAAGAACCACGACGATATATGAACAATGAATTATCAGACATGTTGTGAGAGAACCCAATAGTTGAAACATAGTCTGCAAACCTCTTATACCAAGCCCGTGGAGAGTGCTTAAGCCCATACAATAACTTTTTCAACAAACAGACATGATGAGGATATTTGGGATCCCTAAACCCCAAGGGCTGATGCATATAAACTATCTCCTTGAGATCACCGTGTAAGAAAACATTCTTCACATCTAACTAATGAATGGGCTATGCTTTCGAAAGAGCCAAGCTGAGCATCGTACGAATTGTAGCCAGTTTGACCACCGGACTAAATGTCTCACCACGATCCACACTAACCTGCTGAGTCTTACCATCACCTACAAGACGAGCCTTATGCCCGCAAAAGAACCGTCAGAATTGTCCTTATGAGAAAAATCCATATAGACCGAATAATATTAACACCAGATGGATGAGGCACTAACTCCCACGTCTTATTATCAATAAGAGAAGTATATTCGTCGTCATAGCAATTTTCCAATTCGGGTCATTTAACGCAGACACTGGGTTACGGGGTAAAGGTGATTTAAGAACATTAGAATTTAAATTAAAATATCTTTTTGATTTAAAAATACTCCATTGAATACGAGTGACTGGTCTTTGACTCGGGGGGAGAATCGGGTGGATTTTGGGAATTATCGAGACTCGGGACGGATTGGCTAGCAGGCAATGGGCATGCTGGCCCAATTAGGTAACAAGAACTTGACATAGGGACTGGACCAGTGGCGGTAATGGGCTGGGTAACTGGCCTATTTACCATTACTGGTCTAGTAACTGGAGCGGACATTGTTGCTGGAACTGTAGCTGGTGACGGAATAGTGGGTCTAGCGGGCAGTGGGCCCGCTGGAGGATTTAGGGTGCGGGACATGTCCGAAAAATGGTGAATAATATACGGGGATATACTATCATCCAAAAAATTATACGAACCAGGCACGGGATTACTCACGTTAGCAAACGGAAATTGGGATTCATAAAAAATTACATGGCGACTAATGATGATTTTATTAGATGATAAATCAAAATATTTGTAACCACGATGATTAGACGGATAACTCAAAAACACACAAGGGGTAGACCGGGCCTGAAGTTTGTTAATTGTGGTTGATGGAAACAACGGATAACATAAGCACCCAAAGACCCTAAGATGTGAGAACAAAGGGGTCTTATTAAATAACATATGAAAGGGGGGTGAATAAGTCAAACTTTTGATAGGAAGAATGTTAAGGAGATATGTAGCCATTTGTAGAGCATGATGCCAAAAGGTAGGGGTACGGAAGCATGAATCAATAAAATTCGGACAATATTGTTAATGATACGAATTTTTCGTTCGGCTTTCCCATTTTGTGAAGACGTATGAGGGCAAGAAAAATGAAAATTAATCTCATCATTAGCACAAAATTCTCGAAATATCCCATTATCATATTCTTTGCCATTATCACATTCGATATTCTTAATTTTCCATTCAAATTGGGTTTTAATGAATGCTCTAAATTTTAAGAAGATGGAAAAAACTTGAGATTTTTTCGCTATTGGAAAAGTCCATAAAAATTAGAATAATAATCCAAAAAGAGAATATAATAACAATGACCCAAAGAACTGAGAATATGAGACGTCCATAGATCGCTATGAATAATATCGAATGGCATTAGAGTATGCGAAATAGAGTCTACAAACGGCAATTTAACAATTTTCCCTAAAGAACAAGATTGACAATTCGGAGTACTATGCATACCATTACAAGAAATAAATTTATTTTTATCTAAGGAAGACAAAATAGATGACCCCGGATGACCTAGACGCGCATGCCACAAGGAAGGAGCAAGGGCGGCAAACGTAGATGGCAAGACTTGACTTGAAAGATCGAAACTTGGTGTGATCGGATAAAGATCTCCCCTACTATCACACCTCATGAGAGGACTCCCCGACTTGAAATCATTCACAGAAAACCCAAACAGATCAAATTCAACAGAAATAGAATTATCAGTTGTGAATTTACGGACATACACTAAAGTTTTAACCAATTTAGGGGCATGGAGGGTATTTTTCAAGAAAAGTGGTGGATGGGGTGGGGCAAAACTTTATGATCATAACCGCGAATCGAATAGAATTACATTACCAACAATTATACCCCGGGGGTTGCTCAAATTGGAATAAGACGAGAGAATACCTTGGTCGGATGTCATATGGGTAGTGGCTCCGGTATCCATGTACCAGTTTGGGTCCGAAGGATTTAATCCAAGCGTGTGCATCGCGGCTTCGATGTCGGTAGAAGTGGGGGCCACTGCGTGATGGGCTTGCGGGGGTCGAGGTCCAAGCACCCCTGCTTGCTGCCTCGACCTAGAGGGATTACTGAAATTGGGCCACTGCATGTTGGGCCGAGACTAGGGCTAGCCAGCCCACTACCAGTGAGCTGGAAACGCTAAACTGCTACTGTTTGGCCCAAACTATGGGGCCCATTGCCACTGCATAGAGCCCATTACGGGGCTCAAAACTGTTGTTGCTGCTGACCGCCCCGAGGGCCACCACCGCCACCACCACTCCAGCTACCGCCAGTGTTGCCGCCGTGATTCTTGTCATTATTTTTCTTATTTTGCCTTTTTTGCCGCTATCGTTGTTGAGGTTTTGGCCCGAGTTGTTGGAACCGGTAGGATGAAAATTGGACTCGGCCATCATGACTACGAGACTAGCACCGATAGCCGCCTTTTTAGCTATGTCTGCTTCTTCGAGTGTAAGCATAGAACGAGCCTGATAAAATTGCGGAAGAGGGTTGCTCTCTAACACCATTAAAAGCCTCAGATAAACATGCGACCATATGAAGGACTATACGATCGTTCGTAACGGGCGCACCAACGTTGCGGAGTTGGTCCGCCAATTCTTTCAACCTTTTGCAGTACGCTGAAATATTAGGGAAATCTTCCATATTGACATGTGAGAATTCCTTCTCCAAAGTAACAACACGCGAATTTTGATTATCTTGGAAAATATCACGTACTCTATTCCATGCCGTGATCGTCGTAGCGTCGGGTTCGATAATCGTTTGCAAGAGGTCGGTAGAAATAGCGGAGTTAATCCACTGAAGAACAGTAGCATCAAGTGTTGACCATAACTTAGGATCATCCTCGGGTTTGGGCACCTCCGTATCCGTATGAGCCGCGGGGATAATATGATGGAGGACTTGATGCGAGCGTGCATGAATTTTGAATAGTTCAGCCCACGTCGCGTATTGGACGTTTTCAATTTCAAGAATGATAGGGATGTGATTCTTGCTATTAGAAACAACAAGGGCCGGGTGAAACGTGTTCTTAGACATAATAGCAACGCAAGACGTGATTTAGGGATTGGGAAGAAAAATTTTGGGAAGAGATGAGAGATTGTCGGCACGAATTACGAGGAGAATGGGCTCGGAAAATGAGGTAGGATGATGGAAAACTATGAAGGAATTTGAGAGAGATTTTAAGACCTAGACTTCTGATACCATGAAAGAAATAATCCCTTAATTATTTTCATTAATGAAAGAGAATATATACAAGTTACAATTTCCTTAATAGAAAAATTCTATTTATATTTTAATACCAAAACTCTATTCTAGTAATATTAGAATCTATACTTATGGTAAGTGTACAATGCTAAGTAATACAAAATAATATACAAAATATTTACCAAAAACCTTGTGATATACTCTATAGAACCCGTGTTATACACTTTATAAGGAAAGTGTATTATCACGGGAATATTAGCTCTTTTAACAGTTGGCTTGTCGTTTTTCGGTGCTGAAAAAATTGACTTTCTGTGAATTGTGTTTTTTGGTAACTAACACATAGTTCAGTGACTTTATTGATAAAAAAAATTGTTTTGTTACTTTAAAGATCTAAGTTCATTCACTTTAATAGTTTAATGATACACAATTAGTCTTATTACTTAATGATACATAAGTAAAGTGTAGTGATGACTATTGGTCAAACTAACCCTATATAATCTAGGATTATATGGAAGTGATAACAATTAAATTAATTATATATATAATGTGTTTTATTTTGTGGCATATATGATATAACATCTCTTTAGGCAAGATGACAACACGCTTTATACTCTATTTACGTTTATATCTTTGTCCTTATGTAAACAACCATTCTAAATAAGAAAAAGGAACTTTTATTTTGATTCTCTGACAGTTATTTTAGTATGATAGCTCAAACTTAACCACCGAACCGAATTTTCCTTGGCTTGTAATTTATCTAGTTTAAGCTAACAAATATCTTTAACTTTGTTCCAAGAAATCAATGAAAAAATGAAAGGTATTCTAATCAATCAAATAAATTTGAATGATATATCCTCCTTCCAAACTTCCGATTAATCTATTCGTACAATCTATTAACATTGTAAAAAAATAGAGGATATTAGTACCTAAAAAGACGACGCTAGGTAATCGTCTACAAAAAGTGAATTATCTGTTTATCTGTTACAATATGTTAAAGTATATAATAGTGCATTTTTTTTGCAAAAATTACAATCCAATACCTTTAGGGGATCTAGTTTACAAAATAGCCAGCAAATGTATAGGTTTTGTATATTTAAGTATAAACATACATTTACTATATATATAATATACATATCAGTGTATTTTTCTTTTTATATATTTGGGTTACTACTAGTAATTAAGTTTGACTGAAGGGACATAAACGGAATAATTCCTAAATTTTTTGTCTATGTTAGTGTATATAAGTTTTTTAAAAAAAAAAAATCTTCTGAAATCTTGTACGTATTTTTTTTTGTCAGGCACCTAATTCGATGGGAACTGTTCTTGGGCTGGCCCAATTGCTGCTATATGCTACATATTACAAGTCCACTAAGAGACAGATGGTAGAAAGAGAGGCCAAAGGAGAGGTGGTCATGGCTGAAAAGTCTGTTTCGGGCCGGGTGGCCCAGAAGCCCAGAAATGATTCTAGAGTTTAAGTTTGTGCTTCTTGAAACCCCATTTAACTTTAGTATTTGATCCTATGGCCCAACTTCTATTGGGCCTTTTGTTTTCAATGACTCCTTTTAGCACCCCCACCCACACACCCCAACCCCCAAACCCCACCCGGGTGCCTAAGGTACCCTATCTACCCCTTTCAACATGTGATATGACAAAGATAGAAATATCCTAAATGAAAAGTAAGCTGAAAATTCAGCAGTTTTCATTACAGAATTGTGGAGTTGCTTGCTTTCTTCATATTTAGGACAATTATTCCTTTGGCTATATAATAGTGTAGTTTCTAAAAAAGAGAACAGTCAGGTGCACTAATAAATCTTTTCTTGTTAGAGGGGCGACCGTACTTTATTTCAATACACACATTATCTTAGTCAATATGCGCAGATTATTATTACAACTAACTACTCTTTTGTGACAATATATGTGACTTGATAAAAACATGCACTTCATCGTGCTTTAAACTTGTTAAAATTATATAGAGAGAGTTTAAGCAGAATATACGGACACACACACCCCACTGCCACCCCCACCACCACCCCCACAACCCCAATAAGAAAGGAGATATTTAGAGAATATTTGGTTTGCTTTGCATCAAAACATGTCAATTTGTGTTTGCTTAAGCCCATCCATCTCCCACACAACACTTTATACTCCCTCATCTCCTTTTAATTTCAGTACTGTCAGCAGCCATATAGGCTTGACCCACTCTTCAGGTTTTCATCCACCTTAATTGATCATTTCATCGCCCTAAGAGTTAAACTTTTCAATTTTTATCACGAATTCGAATATGAAATCTTTAAAATTTTGAAATAAAATTACATATTTGAAAATTATGTAAAAAGTACTATAAGTCATAATAATTGACAACTCAAAATATTTAAAAGATATGAAAAATCATAATCAGAAAAAAGCTCATTTGACTCTCGGAATCCGAAACGTAAATTCGGACGGAGGAGTATATTATATTCCATTTGCTGTTAGGTTGATACCATTCCTTCCTAAAGGGGTTCTTTCTCTATTTTCTTTTAAAGAAACAACATAGGAGTTTTGTTGCTTTACTAGAATCCATTTGCAGAGAGATTGGAACTTAAGGAAGAGATGCTTTGTGTTGGAGGAGTATTTTACAAATGGAGATAAGTTTGCTAATTAGTACTACTAATTTTATTCCTCTCTCCCTTCTCCATATAAAGTGTGTAATAGCTAACAAGAATTTGATCTACATATATACCTGAATATCTAGGAGTCTATGGTTAACTTGAGAAATTATTTGGCTCTTTTATCTCCACCATCATTAGTTATTCTTTCTTTCACTATCCTCCTCCTCCTCATCACCGGGGTATCAATAAACACAACATGACTAAGGCTCAGGTAGCTAAATTGCTCGTAGCTAACAATATTTTTATAAATGAATTAGCGACAAATTTTATTGTTGAGCTACAGAATTTATCCGTCGCTAATTTCTGTTTTTAGTAGTGGTTAATTTTGCTTTTCCTTCCAACAGAAGATTAATTAATTTATGCAACCTTATAGTTGTTTTTTTGAATTTTTGCAGACGATGGAACTCAAAGTAATAATGTGTTGCAGTGGGTGTGAGAGAGTTGTCAAGGATGTTGTCTTCAAGCTTAGAGGTACAAAAATAAAATAAAAAAGATCATCGATCTCGATGGATCATGATAACTAATGAAGTAAATAAATACAATCAGATGTCTCTATAATAACCATCCTCTATAACAATGTTTCACTACAACAACTATGTTTTCTATGGAACCGATCTTTCATAGTATGTTATACTATATGTTCTTTATAGCAACATTTCGCTATAATAACAAAAAAATATCGACATAAATGATGTTGTTATTGAGAGGTTTAACTGTACTTATATATACTATGTGTATGTAGGGTAACGTCTGCCCCACACCCCACCTACCTACATACCACCTAAGCCCCCACATACCCACCTACCCCCTTACACCTACCTCCACCCTCACCTATCCACCTACCCCCACCCCCTTACACCCACCTCCACTCCTCTCTTTCACTATAACAACCAAAATATATGGGGACAGATGAGTTCTTATAGAAAGGTTTGACTGTACTTATACATATATGTGCATGCAGGGGTGGAATCAGTGTCGGTGGAGTTGGCGCTGGAGAAGGTAACAGTGGTGGCATTGTGAAATGGAACAAGGTGCTAAAGGCGGTGCGAAGGCATGGGAAGAGAGCGGAGTTCTGGCCAAACCCGAACCCACCGCTATACTTCACATCCCCAAACAACTACTTCAAAGATATGACGACTGCGTATAGGGACAACTACACTTACTGGAGGCATGACTATAATATTGCTGACAAACATGGCACTCTTCATGTTAATCATCGAGGTGATGACAAAGTCAACAACCTCCTTAACGATGATTGTTACAAAAAACCAAGAAACAATAAACACCGAAAATAAATGTAACCGAGCCCACTTAGTTCAAAGTGTGTCGATTATTCCCCTCACAATTTCGAGGTTGATGGAATATCCCCTCCTAGGATAGAACGATTATCTTACCGAATAGTAGTACTTCAAACTCGGTAATGGCGAACCACTCAACAAACGTATTGTAGTTCGTAAAATTAGTAAGTAATATTCGAGGAATCAAACGAATTTATAGCCATGGAAGTATCGTTTCCGAAGGTTTGCAACCTTTCGAACAATGTACCACCGAAAATGGTGGGAAATTTAAATAAGGAAAGGAAATCGGGTCGCGGTCGACACGCGATCCGGCCGGTCGCGGTCACTAACGGTACGATTGGATAAGTTAATTAATTTAATTAAATAATGATTAATTAAATAATTAAAAATTAAAGAAAATTTGGTCCAAAAAGATTATCAATCAATCGATCATTTTACCAAATCCAAATCCAAATCCAAATCCGAAGCCGAAGCAGAAGCCGAAGCCGAAGCCGTAGCCGTAGCCGTAGCCGAAGCCGAAGCCGAGCCGAGCGAGCGACGACGACGCGCGAGGGTCCTTGCCCCCTCAACCCTTTTACGACAAGAAGGAGTAATTCTACTTATAAGTAGAAGAACTTTTCTTTCCACTACCGATGTGGGACAAATGCTTATTTTATAAAGCAAGAGGGAACTCCCACTTTTCTTTCCACTACCGATGTGGGACAACTCCCACTTTTCTTTCCAATCATTTCCCATTCACCAATATCAATACCCAACAATCCCCCACATGAATGGGGAATGGCTATAATATAAAAGCGCGGACAAGTGTGATATACAAGCGAGAATTGATCGTATCCGGATAAGTAGGTTTCCCTTTGAACTTTCCGTAGTGAACTTATATCGGATATACTCGATCAATCGGTAGATTTGATATCTTTGAACCGTCGAACTTTGTTGTATACCTAGACAACATAAGTCACACAATCAACCCTCAACCGTTTATGATTCTCACTATTGTGTTCGTTTCTACCATGAACACCTCCCCGGTTTCACGAGTGTGTAGAGAATGGGCCTCTACCGTCATTCCCCTTTAAAGCGGCTTACACTTAACACTCACATAGGTGATTTCTAAACATGTGGTCCTATAGCCACATTATCCGGTCATACACGCGATTTAGATAATCATTAAATAACCTTAATGCTTTATTAACTCATTAACAAGCCATAAGGTTTTATCCTTATTTCGAACATTGTCTTCATCCGAGAATGGGTTGAGTTATTTGACAATGTTGAACCGTCATCACAACTTTGTTTGATCTCCTTGAACCTAGCTCTTGGGATCTCCGCCTACTAGGTAGAGTTACCGCCATGATGACTTGTCCTCGCCTTAACCCCATTCCCATTGATGATCTACTAACTCCCTCTCTAGATAAGCCTTTTGTAAGCGGATCCGCCACGTTATCTCTTGACTTTACATAGTCAATCGTGATAACGCCACTAGAGAGGAGTTGTCTAACGGTATTGTGTCTTCGTCGTATGTGACGAGATTTTCCGTTGTACATTACGCTCCCTGCCCTACCTATTGCTGCTTGACTGTCACAATGTATACATATAGGAGCCAAAGGTTTGGGCCAGAATGGAATATCTTCTAAGAAATTTCGGAGCCATTCAACTTCTTCACCGGCCTTGTCTAAAGCTATAAATTCAGATTCCATTGTAGAGCGGGCGATGCATGTCTGTTTTGATGATTTCCAAGACATTAATCCACCCCCAATTGTGAAAACATAACCACTCGTGGATTTAACTTCAAATGATCCGGTGATCCAATTTGCGTCACTATATCCTTCGATCACGGCGGGATATTTGTTATAATGCAAAGCATAGTCTTGGGTGTGTTTTAAATACCCCAAGACTCATTTCATTGCCATCCAATGAGTTTGATTGGGATTACTCGTGAATCGACTCAGCTTGCTTATAGCACATGCTATATCTGGTCGTGTACAATTCATAATATACATCAAACTTCCCAAAACTCGTGCATAGTCCAATTGTGAGTCACTTTCACCTTTATTCTTTTGAAGTGCAAAACTTACATCAATTGGAGTCTTTACAACATTGAAATTTAAATACTTAAACTTGTCAAGTACTCTTTCAATATAATGAGACTGCGATAATGTTAGACCTTGTGGAGTTTTATGAATTTTGATGCCTAAGATCAAATCAAAGAACTCCTAAGTCTTTCATATCAAATTTGCTAGCCAAAGATACGCTTCGTAGCATTTATATCGGTAATATCTCTACTCATTATCAACATGTCATCAACATATAAACAAACAATGACTTCATGATTTGGAGTATTTTTAATGTAAACACATTTGTCACACTCATTAATCTTAAATTCATTTGCCAACATTGTTTGGTCAAATTTTGCATGCCATTGTTTGAGTGCTTGTTTAAGTCCATAAAGTGACTTAACAAGTTTGCACACTTTCCTTTCTTTACCAGAACCACAAAGCCCTCAAAGTTGTTCCATGTAAATTTCTTCCTCCAATTCTCCATTTAAGAAAGTCTGTCTTGACATCCATTTGATGGATTTCAAGACCATATACGGCCGCCTGCTACTAACACTCGAATAGATGTTATTCTTGTTACCGGCGAGTATGTGTCAAAGTAATCAAGGCCTTCTTTTTGTCTATAACCTTTGACCACAAGTCTTGCCTTATATTTGTCAATAGTGCCATCACTTTCATTTTCCTTTTAAAAATCCATTTTGATCCTAAAGGTTTATTTCCAGGAGGAAGATCAACCAATTCCCATGTATGATTGTTCAAAATTGATTCAATCTCACTATTGACTCCTCTTTCCAAAATGCTCGAATCGAAGAAGACATCGCGCTTTAAATGTTTGAGGCTCATTTTCAAGCAAGAATGTCACAAAATCTGGTCCAAAGGAAGTAGATGTCCTTTGACGTTTGCTACGCCTTGCATCCTTTTTACTTGGTGTATTTTCCTTTGGTTCTTCCCGCGGTCGTTTAGATCTTTCACTTGACGACTCACATTCAGCTTTTATACGGATAAATGTTTTCAAAGAATTCAGCATTATCCGATTCAATTACCGTATTAACATGTATTTCGGGATTGTCCGATTTGTGAACCAAAACCGACAAGCTTTGTCGTTTGTAGCATAGCCAATAAAAACACAATCCACAGCTTTTGGTCCGATTTTTACCCTTTTGGGCAAAGGAACTTGGACCTTTGCTAAACATCCCCACACTTTAAAATATTTCAAGTTGGGTTTTCTTCCTTTCCATAGTTCATATGGAATAGATTGTGTTTTGCTTTGTGGGGCACCCCGTCGAGTATTCGGTTAGTCTGTAAGGATAGCCTCCCCCACAAGCTTTGCGGTAAACCGAACTTATTAATAAGGCATTCATCATTTCCTTTAATGTTCGGTTTTTCCTTTCCGCAATTCCATTTGATTGTGGTGTGTAAGGCGTAGTTTGATGAATAATTCCATATTCTAAACATATCTCTCGCAAAAGGAGATTCGTACTCTCCACCCCTATCACTTCTAATCATTTTTATCTTTTTATTCAATTGATTTTCCACTTCGTTTTTGTATTGCTTAAATGCATCAATTGCTTCATCCTTACTATTAAGCAAATACACATAACAATATCGAGTGCAATCGTCAATAAAAGTTATAAAATACTTTTTCCCACCGCGAGATGGTATTGACTTCATATCACATATATCTCGTGTGAATTAAGTCTAAAGGATTTGAATTCCTATCAATAGACTTATATGGATGTTTAACAAACTTAGATTCGACACAGATTTCACATTTAGATTTATTACACTCGAATTTAGGCAATACTTCTAAATTAATCAATTTTCGCAAGGTTTTGTAGTTGACATGTCCTAAACGAACATGCCATAAATTATTTGACTCCAATAAGTAAGACGAAGCCGAATTCTTATTAATACCGTCAACAACCATTACATTGAGTTTGAAAAGGCCCTCGGTGAGGTAGCCCTTTCCTATGAACAAATCATTCTTACTTATTACAATTTTCTCACTAACCAACACACATTTAAACCCGTTTTTGACGAGTAGTCCGGCTTTTTTGAAACTAAATTCTTCCGAATTGTTGGAACGTGCATAACATTGTTGAGAGTCGACCTTGCCTAAGTCATCTTCGAAGTATCTTCCCATATCCTTCAACCTTGGTCGTTGCGTATTTCCCATAAACAAGACCTCTTCGGTCCAATGGGAGCATAGGTTGCAAATGCTTCTTTTGTAGCGCAAAACATGTCGAGTGGCACCGTAATCAAGCCACCACTCCTTTGGGTTACCAACCAAATTGCACTCCGATAGCATTGCACACAGATCATCCATATCATCATTCTTTTCCACCATATTGGCTTGTCCTTTTCCTTGTTCTTTTTTCTAGAGACGACAATCTGGGGCTTTGGGCCGCTTTCCCACAATTAAAGCAAGCTTGCCCTTGAACTTTTTCTTGTTGGATTCCTTCTCCTTTCCGTAAGGCCTCTTCCTTTTCTTGTTCTTTTTCGTAGCAAAGATCTTCAACGATGTTTGCCCCTTCAATTGGTGAAGTCTTACGATACCTCTTCTCAGCGGTTTTGTTATCTTCCTCGATCTTGAGACGAATCACAAGATCTTCCAACTTCATTTCCTTTCTTTTGTGCTTAGGATAATTCTTGAAATCTTTCCATAAGGGCGGCAACTTCTCAATCATTGCAGCCACTTGGAACGCTTCATTTACTACCATACCTTCGGCAATAAGGTCATGGAAGATAAGTTGAAGCTCTTGAACTTGGGTTCCAACGGTTTTTCCATCCACCATTTTGTAGTCTAGGAATTTGGCAACCACAAACTTCTTCAAGCAAGCATCTTCGCTTTTGTACTTCTTTTCAAGTGCACTCCATAGTTCTTTGGAAGTCTCTACCGCACCGTAGACGTTGTACAAGTCATCTTCTAAGGCACTCAAAATGTAGCCTTTGCACAAAAAGTCACCTGTTTCCAAGCCTCGCAACCATGAACTTTTAGTTGTCGTGCATGTCGGCGCACAGTGCACGGGAGGGTCCTCATCGGTGAACTTTTGCATACCAAGGGTGGTAAGCCAAAAGAACATTCTTTGTCGCCATCCTTTAAAGTTGGCACCGGTGAACTTCGCAGTTTTCTCACCGGTGGCACAAATGGTACGGATTGTAGGAGTAACCGCAGTGCAAAGAATCGCAGAGGTAGTTCCAGCCTCAATTGCCATTATTCGTTTGTCATCACAATCGACAAACTGTTTTAGTTAATAAAACCGAATAACAATTCAATCACGACTTAAACGATGAAGATTTTTTATTTCTTCAAATTGCAAGATAATTATGAAACTTTAGTATTCCAACGAAGTTTTTATATCTTCGAGTCGAATACTAATATTCATATGGAGTAGAAAACTCGCACAAGTTTTAATCTCCAAACTGAATACAACAACGATGAAGTTTTTATGTTCTTCAAATCGTTGTACAAGTATGAACTTTAATATTCCAACGAAGTTTTTATTTCTTCAAGTCGAATATGAAATTTCACACGGAGTAGAAAACCACACAAGTTTTAATCTCCAAAACAAAATACGATTAATCTAAAAATATAATTTCCTTAAGATTGTTATTAATCTGTATTCCAAAAAACCAAAACAATAAACACCGAAAATAAACAGAATCGTGTTGAAAAAATAAGAATAATTTTTCGAATATAATCGAGCCCACTTAGTTCAAAGTGTGTCCTTAAGGAAATTATTCCCCTCACAAGACTCGAGGTTGATGGAATATCCCCTCCCAGGATAGAACGATTATCTTACCGTAATAGTAGTACTTCAAACTCGGTAGCGGCGAACCACTCAACAAAAGTAGTATATCACACGAATTTATTCGTGCGAGAAGAAGAAGATTTTGTAGTTCGTAAAATTAGTAAGTAATATTCGAGGAATCAAACGAATTTATAGCCATGGAAGTATCTGTTTCGAAGGTTTGCAACCTTTCGAATGTACCACCGAAAATGGTGGGAAATTTAAATAAGGAAAAGAAATCGGTCGCGGTCGACACGCGGATCCGGCCGGTCGCGGTCACTAACGAGTAGGATTGGATAATTAATTAATTTAATTAAATAATGATTAATTAAATAATTAAAAATTAAAGAAAATTTGGTCCAAAAAGATTATCAATCAATCATTTGACCGAATCCGAAGCCGGCCGAAGCCGGCCGCCGGCCGGCCGCCGGCCGGCCGGCCGGCCGGCCGAGCCGAGCCGAGCGAGCGACGACGACGACGCGCGAGGGGTCCTTGCCCCCTCAACCCTTTTACGACAAGAAGGAGTAATTCTACTTATAAGTAGAAGAACTTTTCTTTCCACTACCGATGTGGGACAAATGCTTATTTTATAAAGCAAGAGGGAACTCCCACTTTTCTTTCCACTACCGATGTGGGACAACTCCCACTTTTCTTTCCAATCATTTCCCATTCACCAATATCAATACCCAACAATGATAACGTCAATGCTTGTTGCCTCATGTGATGTCACACATATTATACACTCAAACTTCAATATAACAATGTCGTTTGTTCAAATATTTTTTAGCTGCTATAGCGAAATGTTATTATACAAAACATATAATAAAATAGAACTTGAAAATCGGTTCGAGAGAAAAATTAGCCATGAAATGTTGATATAAAATACGACTGTTATAGAGACGTGTGACCGTAGAAATAAGGGGCAAAAACGACCTTTATAAGGACAACATATTCCTATATTGACAATGATTTGGAAACTTAAATAGGATCCAATGCGTGTTGATATTTTCTGTAACTAAAACTTGTGTTTCCGGTAGAACAAGCTTTCTAATGTCTGTTGGTTAGTATTCTCTCCGTCCCAATGTATATGATATAGTTTGACCGAATACGAAATTTAAAAAATAAAGGAAGATTTTTAAATCTTGTGATCTAAAACAAACCAAAGATATTTGTGTGTTTATAAATCATCTTGTTAAGCGTAAATGTAAAGTTTAAAGTTAAATTATTATCAAATAAAAAAATATGTCATTCTTTTTTAGACGGACTAAAAAGAAAATTATGTCATATAAATTGAAACAGATGGAGTATTAGATTAAACTTGGGAGTTAATTACTTTAAATGTTTATTCAAGTTATGGAAATAGCTCAATAAAATAACTATGGAATTTTTTTGGTTACAATAAAATCATCCAACTTAACCCAACCTTCTCAAAAAGTGAAAAAATAACCTGGCATGCCACGATCTGACTAAACTTCCTCACATTACTTATTTCAAAGCTATAGAGAACTGGGCAGAACTTTCCATTGATCTAATTGCTAAGATTGCAGAGCCTATAAAGTGATTGAAGATTTCATTGCTTTTTGTGCTGTTTGTACCTCTTGGTGAACGACTGCTACAAAGGATAATTTTGATGTGTTATCGCCCCAAGTTCTTTTTTTTTTTTTTGTTGACGAAGAACCCGCAGCCGCTACTCTCTCGAGTGCGCACAAGGTAAACCCCGGACTGACGCAATAGCCTGCAAACCACGTCAGTCGATTAACCACACTTGACAAGCCATGTGTGACAGGCTCAACCAAGAATTTTATGCCCCAAGTTCTGTTGCTTATGCTGGGGGATAAAATGATGATTATCGAGAATTTTACTCTTTTTCCAAGAAGAAAGTTTCGTGCATATTCCTCCCGTAAGCTAGGGGAAAAGACTATTTTCCATCACAAGGATGGGTCTGCACCGTGGCGGATAGTACAGGAGAGATGAACTTGTTGCATCCTTTTTCCAGTACCCAAATTCTACTTCCTTCGCGAAGTGATTTATTACCGGATGGTGTAGTCATTGAGAGCGTTGTTTTATCTGCCTATCCTTCTCTAACATCAAACTATGTAGTGGTGATTTCCAATATGTAGATGGTCATCAATTGACTTATTGGCAACCTGGAGACTCGACCTGGACCTACATTGATCAAATATGGGGTGCAGTCACTGGTATCTACTACTATAATGGGTAACTTTTTGTCATCACTTTTCATGGCAATTAAAGTGACACCAGAAAATGATGATATTTTTAGAGATCTCCCAAGTCTTTTTGGTTGGAAAATGATGATATTTTTAGACATCCGGGAATTCGATACTATCTAGTTGAGGTATCTGGTGCTTTGTTAATTGTTACCCGATTTTTGACGTGAAGGTGGGTGCAACACCTTTAAATTTATAGTGGTAGAACTAGATGTGATCACATGCTTTGTTAATTGTTACCCGATTTTGACGTGGAAGTGTGTGCAACACCTTTAAATTTATAGTGGTAGAACTAGATGTGATCACATGCTTTGTTAATTGTTACCCGATTTTGACGTGGAAGTGTGTGCAACACCTTTAAATTTATAGTGGTAGAACTAGATGTAATCACATGCTTTGTTAATTGTTACCCGATTTTGACGTGGAAGTGTGTGCAACACCTTTAAATTTATAGTGGTAGAACTAGATGTAATCACATGACTGTATGAGATGACGATCTTTTTAGGACGTAATGCATCAATTTCTCTTGACACTTCTAAGTTTACAGGAGTCAAGTCTAATCACATAGTATATTTTACCGATGATTGGTGCGATGCAGTTAAATCGGATGGAAGAGATATGGGGTCTTACAATTTTGAAGACGAAAAATTGGATGTTAACGATTACCATGTGATTAGCTGTTCTAGTGTCTATATCCACAAATTGATTACTATTAGAGGACACGAAGGCGATATTTCTACTTGTTGTATTAGCCGATCGTGTGTACATTCTATGAGATTTTGTTGATATTGATCCTTAATAAGTGTGCATGATTTTAGTTAATTCATCCTATTCATTTGCACTTCAGAATTTTACCCTGTGTTCTGAGTAAATAATCGTTGTCACGTGTTCTGAGAAATTTCAAGTAAATGCTAGTACTTACAATTTTATAGCAATTTTCTTTGCTACGTCCCTTCATTGTTAATTAAACTCACATCGTAGGATATCATCTTTCTTGAACTTTGATTTTGGCCGGTCCTTGTGTACATTACAACATGATAAGGCCGTAATCCTTATTGAGGTCACTACTAACTTTTTATTTTCATTACTTACTATTATGGCACATGTCTGATTCACAATGGGTAAAGGATTCGTCAACATCGCTGGCTCTAAGCTTGAAGATATAAATCATTTAATCTCATTAAAAATTAAAACCTCTTTTAACTTTTGGAGATGCAACATGGAAAGTCTTTTTCACTTCTCACAATTACAACTAAAAGCGGGCATTGCAGCCTCAGGTTTTTCTCACAAATCTTTAAGCCATGAATAGTACACTGACATTAATGAAATTCAAAGTTAGAAACTCGGATGGTCACTCAACTTTGGATAATTGACCATTATAATCACTGAACATTGGTTTGTCTTTCAAAAGTCACTCAACTTTGGATTAAAAGCTTGGATGGTTACTCAATTTTGGATAATTGGCCATCATAGTCACTCAATTTTGAGTTAGAAGCTTCGATGGTCACTCAATTTTGTTTTGTCTTCCAAAAGTCACTCAACTTTGTCTAGTTAGCTTCAATGACCATTTTAGCCCTAAATATAATTTCCGCTACCTATTTAATGACGTGTCAGCTAGATATTTTTAGAAAAAATATTTATAAAATTAATATGTAATTTATGATCCAATTCATCATAATTAGTGCATATAATACTAAATGCTAGAATTAGGGGTGCTTATCAGTCGATTCGGTTTTGTGTATTACCGGTTCGGTTTATCGGTTTTCGATTTGTAAATAAGCTGAACCAATAACCAAACCGATAAGATATTCGTTATCAGTTTTCAGTTTATCGGTTTTTTATCCTTAACATATCCGTTTTTTATTTAACCAATAAGAAAATGCTCTGCTAATTTTTTTTTTATTTTCTCTTATTTTCATTTGTTCATATATACATTGCCTTCATACATTAAAGTCTACATAAATTACAAGAAAAAAACTATAAAATGCACTACAATAATCAAGCAGCAAATCATCAAATGATAATGAGCTTTTGAATTATTTAATGCATTCTAAATAGTAAAAGTACCAATGATAAGCGAATTGAGAATTGAGAATTGAGAGAATAAACGTGCATGTGGTAAGAATTTAAAAATAGGGTTTGTATTTAATTAAGTCCATTATTATATAATTAGGGATAAAAAATTAATATAAGTTTATTAGGTTATTGGTTTAACCATTAACTAGATTCTTATAACCGGAAACCAAATCGATAATCCGATAAAAATAATTATAAAACCGTTTACAAATCATTAAGCCAATAACCTCATACCGATTAACCAATAGCATTTTTATTGATTCGGTTTATCGATGAAGTCAATTTTTGCACACCCATAGCTAGAATGTTATTCATCATTAACACATAAAAATAATGAACATATAATATAAAAGATTTGGATTGAATAAGCAACTTAAACATAATATTCAAAACACTATACTAGTTAAGTAATCTATTTAATTAGAGCATATAATACTAAATTTTAAAATATTATTCATCACTAATACAAAAAAATAATGTACATATAAATATATACTTATACGAGATATCTCAAATAATATTACAACAACAACAACAACAACAACAACATATCCAGTGTAATTTCACAAGTGGATCAGGGGAGAGTATGATGTATGCAGACATTATCTCTATCTTTATGAGGATAGAGATGTTGTTTCTGATAGACCCTCGGCTCAAAAGAAATGTAACTGACGCAGAAACGTAGGAAAGAAAAAAGGACAATAAAATAACAAAGGTACAAAGGACATGGAATAATAGAATCAATACACATTAGCGAACGAGAAAATACGGGACTACCCTAAATCATATGACTAAAAGTATGATATAATTCTATTACCTACTAACCATCTACCATAATCCTTTACCTGCACACCTTCCTATCCAAGGTCATTTCCTCAGTCAACTAGAGTTGTGTCATGTTTTGTCTAATCACCTCTCTTAGTTCTTCTTCGGCCTACCTCTACCTCTACTACCACCTGTTATAGCCAACCTCACACACTTCCTCACTGGCTCATCCTCGCACCTCCTCTTCACCGAACCATCTCAGTCTCACTTCTCTTATCTTATCCGCCACAGAGGAAATTCCCACATTTATCCCATATAAATTCATTCTTAATCATATCCTTTCTAGTATGTCCACACATCCATTTGAGCATCCGCATCTCCGCTACATTCATATTCTGAATATCGGGATTTCCTCACTGGCCAACACACTACCCCATATTAAAGTTCTGGTCTAACCACCACTCTGTAGAACTTACCTTTAAGCCTTGACGACACTTTCTTATCGCACAATATCCCATAGGTGAGCCTCAATTTCGCCCACCCCGCCTCAATACGGTGTACAACGTCAGCATCAATCTCACATCTCTTTGGATTGTGGACCCAAAATGTCTCTCTTCGGGATGACTAGTCCCTCAATCTTCACTTCCACCTCCGCCTCATACGTCACATTGCTGAACTTGCACTCCGGGTACTCTGTCTTCATCCTGCTTAACTTGAAACCTTTTGACTCCAGGGTCTCTCTCCACACTTCCAGCCTATCATTAACTCCACTACGTGAATCGCAAATCAATACTATATAACCCGCGAATAACATACACCACGGCACCTCACATTGAATATGTCGTGTTAATTTATTCATCACTAAGACAAAATAGGAAGGGGCTACGAGATGATCCCTGGTGCAAACCCATCTCGACTGGAAAGTGCTCCGAGTTATCTCTAGCTATCCTAACTCGGGTTTTGACTCCATCATACATGTCCTGAGTAGCCCTAATATAAGCCACATGTACTACTCTAGACTCCAAACATCTCCAAAGAACCTCCCTAAGAACTTTATCATACACCTTTTCTAGATCAATAAACATCATGTGCAAGTCCCTCTTTTGTCCCTATATTGCTCCAACGATCACCTTACAAGATGGATAACTTCTGTAGTAGAACGTCTCGACATGAATATGAATTGGTTTTTAGAGATAGACACACTCCTCCTCATAAATAATAAAAGAATTTATTTTACGAATATAAAATTCTATTAAATTAAATAATTGAGTGACTATGACCGTTAAATACTCAAAGTTGAGTGACTTTTGGTAGACAACCCAAAGTTGAATGATTATGGTAGCCAATTACCCAAAGTTGAGTGACCATCCAAACTTTTAATTCAAAGTTGAGTGACTTTTGAAACACAAATCAAAGTTTAGTGACTATGGTGACCAATTACCCAAAATTGAATGATCATCAAAGCTTCTAACACATGAAATTCATTAATTAAAATTAGCAATTTTTTTTATATAGATCTAAGGTTATGGAACCATTCAAATTAGACTTGAATTCATAATTAAAAAAAAAAACAGTTTTCTACCATCCAATAGCACCCCGTGACTCCTTGGTGAGTTGGTGGGAATGCTATTTCCTACTGAATAAGTACTCCCTGTGCACTTGTTTTTCTCATAATTTCAGAATACTCTCTTTCTCAAACCCATTGATTAATTTTCACTTATCGGAAGAACAACAACTTCAACTTTTGCTATTCCTTAGTAATAAGTGTGGAACTAGTTAATTGTGCTCGTAACTTTATAAATGCATAAACATTATGCAATCTCTGTGTTCTGTTTTTTTAGTTTCTAATTTGAAATCTGTGATTAACATGTTTCTAGTGTTGTGGCATTTTAAATTAGTTGTAAGTGGCGTTTTGAGACTTTTCGCTATAGAATACCAAGGAACGAACACATAAATTTTGGAGAAAACTAAAAGTACTATTCCAGCAAATAGCAAAGAATAACGTAAAATTTAAATATAAATCACTGATAAGCTTGCCTAAATTTAAATAAGATTCGTATATATATATTTATCTGGACTTGTTTATAACGGTGTTGTTTGAGTCACCTTATATACATCTCTACCATTTACAAAAGCTTGTGTATTGTTTTAGTTTTAGGTAATATTCAAGGTTAACGTAATAATTCTTAAAATTCTCATCACATAGTAATTTTAATTTTTACCACTAAGTAGAAGGTCAAAAAATAATTTTATACGTTTTAGATTAGTTCAAATTTATTTTGAAGTAAAGGAAAAGTTTAGTACTTTTTTTTCTTCATACTATGATTTCAATTTTTCACCATTAAGTAGAATGTGGATAATTTCATATATTTGAATAATTTAAATGTATTTTGAAGGAAAAATGGCTTGGTCCATTTGGGCCATGTTGACAGCCGATTTTGTCACTCATTTTCTCGAGTTATCTTTGTCTAGACTTTTTTCGTTCAATCGCCTATTAATTTGCAGGAATGTTCTTATTTTGGGCTGATCTTTAATTTTTTTCCTTCAAATTTAAATTTTTTATTTTTTGCTCTTTGTTGCAAAAAACTGACAATTGAAAGTCAGATTTTGAGGGAGCCTTTTCAGTATAAGGGAAATAGACCGAATAAGCAAAGGTTCTTCAAACCCGAAAGGGGGTTAGAATACTTTAAGGTATCTGATGCGCACCTGATAACACACATAGAGATAATGGTATTTCATAATTAATTGATTGGTCAGCTGCCCGTAGAGTTTGTCTTCAGGCATAAAGCAAATTTTGTCTTGCAAATCAAAACTCAACCTTGCAAATTTTTTTTTTTTGATTGAGCAGAGGTTGGAATCAGGAACCTTGGAATATTTTTGAGCGAAGGGAAAAAATTAAAGATTTCAAATTTAAGGGGCAAAAATTAAAGACCAATGCCTTTAAAGGAAATCCGCGCAATTTTTTTAAAGTATTTTACAATCGCATCAACTTGCAAGCTTGTATTATATTTAAAAAATGCACAATGCTACATTAGGCACGCCCAAACAACATACAAAAGCACAAAAGTGTCTTACAAAAATGAGATTTTTCTACATCAATTTTGAATTAATCGGGATCCAAAATGAAAATCAATCACTGAATGAAAAAAAGCAATATTTAATCACTCCTTCCACCTAGTGTTGTTTATTTAACAGGCGTTTGACCATAGGATTTGGAGCTCAAATGTGAAGTTTTGATTTGAAATCGGCTATTGTTTATGAAATGTTAACAAGATTTCAACTCAAATTTCAACATTATAATTTGAAATCCCAGATTCTCCAAAAGTAGGATTTTAAATTTGAAGTGTGATTCTTTTTTTAAAAAAAATATAAAACCTAATCTAAAGCTTATATTTTGTAAAAACAAGACCCATCATTTTAAATTTTGTAAAAAAGAACCATGCTCGACGTGAAGAGATTGTTCGTACCATATGAAATAATTATATTAAAGAATAGCTAGTTACTATTATTGTTGATCTTTTTAGACCAGTAGGGGCAGCCCGGTGCACTAAACTCCCGCTATGCGCGGGGTCCGGGGAAGGGCCGGACCACAAGAGTCTATTGTACGTAGTCTTACCTCACATTTCTGCAAGAGGTTGTTTTCACGACTTGAACCCATGACCTCCTGGTCATATGGCAACAACTTTTTAGACCAGTAAATCTTTGTAAAATTATGTGCATTTAAAAGTCTGTAATAACTTTATTTATGAAAGGGACATGGAAATATGCGATTTATTAATGTGACGTTTTAAGATATTCTTATACCTTGTTTATGAATTATAGTTTGCTTATTCGGTAAAATTGTATAAGAGTTGTGAATGTTTTGATAGTTTTCACAAATTATAGGGTTTTCATATTTATGAAGAATAAATACAACTTAAAAGATTCAGATTACACATCTAAATAAAAATCTGATTTTAAATCAACACCACCACCACCAATAACAATAATATATTCAGTGTAATTCCATCAGTGAGATTTGGAGGAAGGTAGGATGTACCATAGATGAATTTAGGATTTTAAAAGCATGGGTGCACCATTACTTTTAAGCTAAAAAATAAATAAATTATAGTGTAGCAAGTTGAGTTTGATCCCTTGGCCTTGAGGAATTAAACCTAACATCTTAATCAGTGCATCACTCAGCCTCTTTTAACCATTAGTTTATTCATGAACTATTAGACATATTTTAAGATTTATACACATAATATACTGAGTTTATTCATGTGACCATGGGTTCACGTGATTCAATTTTTGCACATAAATTTGCCCATGTATGTGTTGGAAATTTACTAATGTGAAATTAAGTTTATCCCATTATTTATGACTCGAACAATTGGAGCCCCGCACGACGAAAATATCGTTTCCACACACGTGCAATCTTAGTGCCAAGTATTGTAAATTTCGTTAATGAAAGAGATATTGGTACGTAAGTGAAATGTTTGAGACATAAAATAATGGACGGTTATTGGATAAATAACAAGTGTTCCATGTTGGTAAACGAAGGAAGGATTGTGCGAGGTGTAAGATAGTATGGGTCGAACCGCGGAGCTGAGAAGGGCCGCGCGCCGACCGGACTGGGCCGTGGCGCTAATTGGTTGTTTGGCATTCTGGAGCCGCGATGCTAAATGTTGCAGCGCCGCGACGCTTCTCAGGCAGTGTTTGCTCGACGAAATCCCAAAGGTTTGGCTGTTAATGTGGTTTCAATGGCATTGAATCCACCCAATAATGGTCATTACTTGGACCATTATGTTGTTGCATTACTTGAGGGTTAAATGTCATCCATTACATGGCAATTGAATGTCATCATGGGGCATTTGAAAGGCCATATTACACACCTATAAATTGAGGCCTTTGGCTCAATTCTATAGATGAACAGAAATGCCCACAATATACATTAAGTATACAACACCACAAAGAGATCAGTTTTACTGATAAACAATCCTTCTCTTAGCAATCTTCATTGTTCGTGTTCTTCGCTGAGGTTATTTGTGTAGACTTTGCACATTTGATAGTTTGTTGTTTCATCTTGGGAGACTATTGTCCATACTTCCGTAAAGCCTATATACAAGGACAATCTTGTCTTAAAGACAGAGAGTCATCTCTCGACTCAGCAGGTGGTGTTGTGATTATCTAATTGGTTGCTAAGTGTTTCAGGTGTGAACTTGATTCTCAAAGGACTCTAACCGTTCAGATTCTCAATCGGATCTACAAGCCACAAGTGTAGCAGTTCATGTTCTTGTATTTTCGAATACAAGATCCATAATTGAAGTTCCAATTCAAGATCAAGATATTGACAACTTGTTGTTGTAATCTTTGTTGTTTATCCTTTCGATCACTGTAATAGTTATTTACTATTCTCATACGTGCTTTACATATCCAACAGTATGTACCTACCTTTGTGGGTAGAGAGATTATTTTTGATAGACACTCAGCTAAAAAAAATAGATAATAAAATAGCAAGAGACAAAACAAATACAACAACATCAAGTGAGTACGGTGATAACTGAGTATTGTTGTTGTCCAAACGAGCCTTAAACCCCACCAACCCCCCCCCCCCCAAAGAAAAAAAAAAGACAAAATGCAGATACGGGTCATTGGGTTTGGCAATTAGGATCCGGATAAACTCCCTAAAGTAACCAAAGCTCCATCTTCTCCCTTGTGAAACTCTACATACACTCCAAGAACAAATTGCAGAGCTAATAAAGCTCCATTTTCCCCCCCCATTAAAATGCTTCTTAACAACTAATGAGTCTCAATTCACTAAACATGTCTTTCTCAACACCTAACAATTGTATATCAGCAAGGTCTATTTATCCACAGCCCAATATTCAACTACAAAGTTCATTCATAATCAAATTCCCATATCAAAAAAAATCAAGAATTCAATTTTTCATAGGAATTTCATAAAAAGATCACATTTTTATCATTGCCCACACGCAATTCTTGGAAAATGGAAGTCAAATTCAAAGCCCATTGAAGAAAGGGTAAGCAAAAATGATGATTTTGTAACTGTGGTTTTGAAGGAAAACCCTAGCCAAGTCGAACCCAAGTACAAATTTGGGGATAAACTTTACACCCTCAAAGAAAAAGAGGGTTTGGGTAAGAAGGGTTTAAATGGAGGCATTTTAGGGATACTAAAAAGGTTAAATATTAAAGGATTGGTGAAGAATGGAACTGATGAGGATAGTTTAGTAAATTCAGAAGATGTGTATTTGAAGGATATTTTGAGGGAGTATAAATGGAAGTTATATGTACCTGAGCAAATATTTGGTGCTAATTTATCTGAAGCAGAGGAATTTGAAAAAAACGTTTGAGGATTTGCCTAAGATGAGTTTGGAGGATTTTCAGAAGTATATGAAATTTGATAAGATAAAGCTGTTGACTTGTAAAGAGGATACCGGAGCTTCGTTGGGGTTCGGGTTTAGAGATTTTGTTGTTGAGTTGAAGGAGATGCCCGGCGAGAAGAGCTTGCAGAGAACTAAATGGTAGTATCATAAACTGGTTAATTTCTTTCACTATATATTGTAGATTTTTATGTTTCTGTGATGATTATCAGGGCAATGAAGCTGGATCAAAATGAAGCTCAGGCTCTACTAGAGGAGTACGTGGGGCCGCGATATGAAGTCGAGAAGCAAATGATGGTATTTCACTTCTTTCGACGTTTTGTTTAAGAATGCATAGTGACTATAACTTTATTGTCTGGTGGAAAGAATTTGAAAGAACTTTAACATATAGTTTAAGCAAACAGTGCATTGCTATGATTTATCAGCCTGAATTCATTTATTTGTTAACAAGCATTTGTACTGAAGTATAGTTTGGTCTCGTAATGATTTATCAGCCTGCATTACTGTTTCTCTTTATGTCTTGATTCATTGTTGTTACCATCTCTTGACAGTAAATTTCATGTGAAAGTTTTATGGAATTTGCCTTTACTTTCTTCGATTAAATGTTTACTAAAATTCAGATTATTTGTTTTGTGCAAGTGTCTTGGGATCTTTTGTTGTTGACCGTTCCAAAATAATACTCAAATGCCTTGTTGTGCACAGTTCTAAGAAACACATAAAGCAATACTGAATTCGACAAAAAGACATTTAAGTAGACAAGTGTAAATTGCCATGAGAAAATAACAATATAATACATGTATTGAAAACTCAAATATAATGTAGCTATAGACAAAGCATTGGCTGCTAATATTTGTTACTGTGCATTGTGGTTAATGTAGATGATCTGATGGTTATATTTATCTTTAACTATTACCCTTTGTGAGTAAAATAAATTCATAAATTTTAAGTTACTTTGAACCTTGTGGCAGAGACCGCATAATGCACTTGAAAGCTTGTAGGGTTAGCGGAAGATGGCGAAATTTGAGAATGGAAATCATGACTTTTAATTTGAAAAAATTGAGCAACGAGTGAGTTTAACATAGACTGTTGATTCATTTATGTGCTGTCCATTGGGATGAGCTTCTTTTTCTTTTTTTCCTTTCTTTTGCAGTATATACATACATATATAGTTGGGGTGAGATTTGTTGCACAGAAGTGATAGCAGCATCTAAATGTCAACTGCCAGCCTAAAATGTGATATACAAAATCTTCTTTGAATCTAATTATACGATCCTCGGAAAGAGGAGCACAATTTCAGTAAATAAAATCTGCCATTTCCTCAAGTTCATATTTCCGAAAGTGTCACACAAATCGACATCTTATTATATTGGTGTGCTGTCTCTATCACAAAGGAAAATACAACAAACAACAACAACATACCTAGTGTAATCTCACAAGTGGGATCTGGGGAGGGTAGGATGTACGCAGACCTTACCTCTACCTTTGTGGGGTAGAGAGGTTGTTTCCGATAGACCCTCAGCTCAAAAGAAATGTAGTCAATGCAGGAATATCACAAGGGAAAATAGTAATTAAAATATCTGAAAAGGTTCTCAAATCCCTTAGTGTAACACTGTTTTGTCTCTTCTTTTTAGCTTAAGACTCACCTTGTTAGTTGCTTGAAGGAATAATTTCTTTCTCTAGTAATCCATTCAATCGACAAGACTGCAGAACCTAAGTTTGGTGGGATAAAGATGTGTCTTACCGATAGGATTGGCAAACCAGCGGGTCGAAAATAGGGTAAACAAAAACGGATAAAATGTTCGACCCACCCATATTTAACTTGGATAAAAAATGGGTTAACCAACGGATAATATGGATATCCATATTATCCATTGTTTTAAGAATAGTCAGGTGAGATCACAAGCTAAATGCCAAAATAAGCTTAGACTCCCAGAAAGCAAGAACTAAGCAGACAAATGGATATTGATAATATGGATATCCATATTATCCATCTGGATATCCATTTTTTAGTGGATAATATCCATATTTGATCCATTTTTAAATGGTCAGTTATCCAACCCATATTTAATGGGTCGGATTGGATGATTACTTGTTTTTTTCAAAACCATTTTGTCCGCCCCTACTTACCGATAATAGGGTGGAAACTCGTTGACTTTTCAAGTACGTTGGAAAACCTTTCTTTATTTTCCTTTGCCTCTTACAGAGTGATCCTATTGCAGTCATGGGTGGGAAAATTACCAGAGTATCCTAATCCAGCTGCATCGAAGATATCGAGCAGAGTAATGGTAGAACTTGGAATGCTTACCGCTGTAATGACTGCTGCTTCCGTGATTGTGGGTGCTTTCCTTGCTTCAGCTGTGTTTGCTGTGACAAGCTTTGTCTTTGCTGTGACTGTTTATGTCATGTGGCCTGTGGCCAAACCATTTCTTAAGCTGTTCTTTGGTATCATCTTTGGTATCTTAGAAAGAGTATGGGATAAGGTTGCTGATGCTTTTACTGATGGAGGAATTTTCTCTAAGTTGTATGAAGTGTACACTTTTGGTGGCGTCTCTGCCAGTATTGAGATGCTGAAACCTATCATGCTTGTTTTTTTTACTATGGTTCTTCTTGTCCGATTCACTCTTTCACGAAGACCTAAGAATTTCAGAAAGTGGGTGAGTAATACTTATTCCCTATCCTAGAATTAGCAGTTTAGCAATACTTGCTTCTTTCAAATTTAAGATGCTATGTGCTTCATTCAGGATATATGGCAAGGCATTGAATTCTCTCAGTCTAAGCCAAAAGCACGTGTCGATGTGAGTTTCCAGTTTCTAACTCTCTCTGGTCACGGACATTCACAACTTTTCTTTTGTAGATTATGGCTAGGGGTGTCAAATGGGTGGCTTGGGCTGGATTTGAGTGGGTCAAAATGGGTTGAGCTAATAAATGTGCAGGTCATTGACCCGCCCAAAAGTTACTTGGGCTAAAATGGGCTAAAAACGGGTCATAACCCAACCCGCCCAATTCTTACTAAGTTTTAATTTCTTTGTTTGTTCTTTTATAATTTTTTAAATACCCAATAAAACTATTTTTTTCTTTATTATGGCTATATATAACATTTAAAATAAAAACAACGCCTTTTTGAAAATATTTTGACAAGGTTTCTTTGGATCAATTTGGGTTACATATCAGCAAATGGGTTGAAGCAAATGGGTTGTGCTGATAAATGGGCGGGTCATATTTTCATGAGCTAATTTTGCCACCCATAATTATGGCCAATATTGTATCTCTAAGTAAGAAGTTTCTGTTCAGGGTTCAACTGGAGTCACATTTAATGATGTAGCTGGGATTGAGGAAGCAGTGGAAGAACTTCAAGAGGTAACAACGTTTTACACCACATATAATACTTCGTTATTGTATTATTCTTTTATCATTCTAATGTGTGAAAGCTTGCCCTTCAGCCACATTTTTTAGATTAAAATGCTTCTAATTCCTGTCAATTTTGTGCTGGCTAGTTGGTAAGATATCTGAAGAATCCTGAACTATTTGATAAAATGGGGATCAAGCCCCCACATGGAGTTCTTCTGGAGGGACCTCCTGGATGTGGCAAGGTTCATTGTCCATTTCACATCTTAGATGTGATTTCCGGAAAAAGAGGGGTATTCACTAAAATGCTATATGATACTTTTCTCAGACCCTGGTTGCCAAGGCAATAGCAGGTGAAGCTGGTGTTCCTTTTTATCAAATGGCTGGTTCTGAATTTGTGGAAGTTCTAGTCGGTGTTGGTTCTGCTCGTATTAGAGATTTGTTCAAGAGAGCCAAGGTGAGCATAATATGTAGTCAATGAACCATGTGACTTCCCTTTTTGTGTTTTGAAAAACGTCCTGATTCTTGTCACAGGTGAACAAACCATCAGTTATCTTCATTGACGAAATTGATGCACTCGCAACAAGGTATGTATGTCTGTCTGTCTAAATGAATTTATGGTGCATGTGGGTAGCTTTTACTTTTTTAACTCAGTACAAAGGGACTACCAGGGTTATAGTCTAAAAGTATTATTCTTAATAAACAGGCGTCAAGGAATATTTAGCGAATCAACTGACCACACCTATAATGCAGCAACTCAAGAAAGGGAAACTACTCTAAACCAGTTGTTGATCGAGCTAGATGGATTTGATACTGGGAAAGGAGTAATATTCTTGGGAGCCACAAATAGAAGGGATTTATTAGATCCTGCACTTCTTCGTCCTGGTAGATTCGATCGCAAGGTTTGTATCTGCTATTGAAATAGTTTCTTCATAAGTTACAATAGTTTATAAGAGATTATGGGTCAGTTTTTGAAGTGTCCAATTACTTTATAGTAGCTATGTGGTCCTTATTCGTCAGTTCTTTTGGAACACCACATTTCATGCTTGTTACATTTCTCTCTTTCAGATAAAAATTCTGCCTCCCAATGCAAAAGGAAGATTGGAAATTTTGAAAGTACATGCATGGAAAGTTAAACTATCAGATACTGTTGATTTGGCTAGTTATGCCCAAAATTTACCTGGTATTCAACTTTCTTCCTTTCAGTTTATAAGAGATCATGTTCAAGCCAGTCTTTCTTTCTTTGCTCCATCATCACGAGTCTAAAAGATTACATTTACTTGTTCCCACTGGTGCTGCAATAGACCTGGATTAAAAAAAAAAAAGGGCAGCCTGGTGCTGCAATAGACCCAGATGCCAGTGGAAAATGAGGTTTAATGCTAGGGGTGGCCAGTGGGACGGGTTGGGCTGAATTTGGATGAATGGGTTGAGTTAATAAATCCCAAAAGTTACTTGGGCTAAAACGCGGGTCATAAACCAACCCGCCTAATTCTTACAAAGTTTTAATTTCCTTTTTTGTTCTTTTATAAATTTTTAGTACCTAATAAAACTAATTTTTTCTTTGTTATGGTTATATATAACATATCAAATTTAAAAAAATGTCTTTCTGAAAAATATTTTTAGGTCAATTTATGCGCTAAAATGGGTTGAGCTAATAAATGGACGGGTCAATGACCAGCCCAAACTTGAGCGGGTTGGACGGGTCATGTTTTGATGCGTTAATTTTGCCACCCCTAGCTGCAATAGTCCCAGATGCCGGTGGAAGATGAGGGTTAATGCCATAGTTTATCCATAACTTTTTTGCATTATAGTTAGTCTCATTTTTTAATTCCTGTTCCTGATCAATCTGTAAATAAATAAGAAATTCATGTTCCTGATATGCTAAATGATGGACTTGAAATTCAGGATGGTCAGGTGCAAAGCTGGCTCAGCTTCTCCAGGAGGCTGCTCTAGTAGCAGTCAGGAGAGGGCATAACTCAGTTCTTCATTCAGATATGGATGATGCAGTTGACCGACTTACAGTAGGACCTAGACTGGTTGGGATTGAGTTGGGTCATCAGGGTCAGTGTCGTCGAGCTATCACTGAGGTGGGGACAGCATTGACTTCTCATCTTTTGAGGCAATATGAGAATGCAGAAGTTGAGCGTTGTGACCGAATATCTATCAATCCACGTGGCCAGGTTTTATTTGTTCTCTAGTTGCTCCATCTTTGAACATCATCTTTTTTCACCTCAGTGTTTTTTTGTCTTATTTATTACTTCATCTGTTCAAAATTATGTTACATAGTTTGAACCGCCACAAAGTTTAAGAAGAACTGGATACTTTTGAAATTTGTGGTGTAAAATATGTCATAGCATTTATATTGCTATAAAACGTTAGATACTTGTGGTCTTAAAATTAAACATGCCACAACATTTGCATGGTCATAAAAGTTTCTCCTTAATGGTAAACAGGAAAGTGTAAAGTCAATTGTTTCCAAATTTAGAAGTGTCATTCTTTTTTTAATTGACTAAAAAGGAATGAGTATCACATAAACTGGAACAGAGAATATTTTTTTTCTCTTGTTCCTGACAAAGGGCAGCCCAGTGCACTAAGCTCCCGCTATGCGCGGGGTCCGGGGAAGGGCCGGACCACAAGGGTCTCTTGTTCCTGTCACCATAACCAAAATTATATCTCATGTATACTTTGCCTTCATTCTATATTAGTTCATTATTTTCTATTTTCCTGTCCCATATCGATTAAATCTGGACTGTTAATCTCCTTATAAGGTCTTGATCTCTTGGACAATCCTTGCCACTTGAGCTAGCTTTAGATAGAGTTAGACCCAAGGTTATTGTCTTAACATGATATTAGATAATCAGAATCAATCCCTTCTTTAGTGTTGGACTTTAGTATTGGGCTGCCATGTTACATTTCACACTCCAAATGTCCAGTCCGGAGCGTGTTGGAGTGTGTTAGATCACACATGGGTAAGTGTATGGTTTATGGCCAGTCTCTTTATATGATCTAAGTCTCCTTCTAAGGTCTTGGATGGTGATCCTCACTTGGGTTAGCTTTTGAGGTTGAGTTAGGTCCATTTTATTAACAAACTTGAACGTGTATTAATCATGTTTTACTGGAGAATTCATCTAAAACATGTTAAAGTTTTATATTCCTGTGATTACTGAAAATTTAAAAGTAACATGCAGACCCTGTCTCAAGTTGTGTTTCACCGTCTTGATGATGAGTCGTACATGTTTGAGCGGCTTCCACGGTTGCTTCACCGTCTTCAGGTGCTAATTTTTAAGTCATACACTGATTTCTGCTTGCTCTTTGTCTTCCTAAATACAAAGCTGACAGTTGCATTATGCACATCTTCGGAAAGGTATTTCTTGGAGGGAGAGCTGCTGAAGAAGTCATTTATGGACGTGACACTTCAAGAGCATCTGTAAGCTACCTTGCTGATGCATCCTGGCTTGCTCGTAAGATAATCACAATGTATGTACTCATTAGTTATAGGGTGAATAACACATTTGGTCCCTCAATTACTGGTAAATTATGGTTTTAGTCCCTGTGATATCTGACTAAGCACATTAAACTTTTAATTAGTTAAATTGTGCACTTTTGGTCCCCTTGCGTATGAATATTTACAAATTTACTATAATTATTAACTGTTCCACCACGTAAATACTCATGTGTTAATTCCATATTCGACGGTAATACAGTTCTATAAATAGTCAAATACAACATATTTTCTACTTGAAGAGACCAAAAAGACAGATTTTAATTAACTGTAGGTTAAATATGTTGAGGTATATATCACAAGGACCAAAAGCAAAATTTACCAATAATTTAGGGACAAAAAGTGTTATTATCCCTAGTTATAATTTAGTTGGCGTTCCAGTATCTGCCAGAGCTGTGACTTTTGTCCTTGTAACAGATGGAATATAAAAAACCCAATGGCCATACATGGAGAACCTCCTCCTTGGAGAAAGAGAGTGAAGTTTGTGGGTCCACGGCTTGACTTTGGAGGATCACTATATGATGATTATGACTTAATTGAGCCGCCGATCAACTTTAGTTTGGATGATGATGTTGCTAAGAAGACAGAAGTGCTCATACGTGACATGTACAGGAAGACAGTTGCTCTGCTGAGGCAACATGATACTGCCTTGCTCAAAACAGTGAAGGTAGTTCTTGACACGTTGAATAAGTATCTTATAAACCTGTTTTTGTTCGAACTTTTCTTTAACTTGCCAAATTAAAAAAATACTGAATAAACTTTATGTTTGTAATGCTTCATTTGAAAAAGGCTCCACCAAATGTGCGGAGATTAAAAATTACTTGCGTCCAAATTATTTAGTATTCCCTCCCGTCCAAAATAATTGATGTTTTAGGCTTGAGCAGATGGAATAAGGAATTCACTTACTCCTAAAAGTTAAGAGATGTTTTGATTAAATTACCCTTAATTATAGTTTTCTTTTCTTTTTAGGTTGTATACATCATTAAATTTGTACATTGAATTAGGAATCTGTTAAGGGAGAACTTGAGAAAAAGAATTAATTACCTTCTTGGTTTTGTGAGACATCAATTATTTTGGATCAACTTTTAGAGGCAAAAACATCAATATTTTGGACTAGAGGGAGTATAATTTAGTTAAACCAGGTGCGGAGATCATTGATTCCTGTGCATGTTTAAACTAGGTTCTTCTAAATCGGAGAGAGATCAGTGGTGAAGAAATCGACTTAATCCTGAGCCATTATCCACCAAATACACCCACAAGTCTTCTACTAGAGGAGAGAGATCCCGGGAGTCTTCCATCTTCCGACGAAAATCAAGAACAGCATAATAACATAGAGTACAGTCTGTTGAGTTCATGAAAAAACAGAATCGCTTGATCCAGTAAAAGGAGGAGCTTTCTACCCTATGTGAAGCTAGTTTTTGCTTCAGTTTTGAGGTGCATTCGGAACAAGACATGTTATAGAGAATATTCTGAAAATAGTGAGATGCATAAAAATGCTGTTCTGTTTGCTGTATGTATCCATATCAATAGGAATTTTGTCAAAATTGTTGATTTGGTCTATAGCTTCTTTTCTTCTTTTGTGATTCTTGTATCGTTATTTAGGTATATTACTGTTGAAGAGGCAGAATAAATACAGAAAAGTTGTTGAGCTACTGGCCCTAGGGAATTTCTCAGTTATCAAAGAAAAAAAGGTTGAAGTAACATACATTTTACCTGTTTGCCTATGGTTTCTTGAAGCTTTTTTTAAGCCTAGTGATCAGCTTTTAGCCTTTTATTTAAAGGTTCCTACACATTATTGTTTGGAGGAAATTGGAAGGTGTAGCTGTTGGGAAAAAAGGACTATTATATTCTCTGTGATTGCTTATCATCTGCTCCAAGTTTTGGTGGACATTATTGCTCGAACTTGTACTGGTAGGATATTGAAAGTATTTAGTAAAATATAGTCGAGGTGTGTAAATTAGTCTGGACACCAGCAAAGTAGGTGCAAATTGACTTGAATACTACCGTTGTAAAAAAATCTGATGTTCTAATTCAAACATGCAAAAGTTCTACATATATTGTTATTCAAAAGACTATAAAACCAAAATGAAATTTATTGTTTCATTAATGTCAATACATGGGCTTATTATTGTATTTTCTTTCCTCGACTTTGTTATGCTTTACTTGCGTCGGTGGTCTATTGGAAACAACCTCTCTACCTTTACAAGATAGGGGTAAGGCTGCATACACATCTTTCCAAACACCACTTGTGGAATTATACTGAATATTTATTGTTATTAATGTCAATACATGAATATAGCATAAAACACAAATATGTATGAAGAATACACAATTTCTTAGACGTGTGATGATTAGCAGACATTTTTAATTGTCGTCAAAGATTATTTTTGTAGTAATGAATGTGTGGCCAACACCAATTTGGTACATAGATTTCATTATGGAGTAGTTGTGGGCCTTTGAAGGAGAGCTTTGGAGGTAAAGTTATCTATAAGTCACAGTTCGAGTCGTGGAAGTAATCACTAATAATTGTATTAGGTTAAGCAATTTACATCACATCCTTTGGAGTGCGATCTTTTTCCGAACCCTACTAACACGGGATGCTTTGTGCATCGAATTCCCCTTTTAAAAGTAGTTGTGGGCCTTTGGCAAAGACGAATATGGAACGACAAAGCTTGATTTAGTAAATAGTTTCGTATGTTTCGGAGTTGAGACTTCAAAATGTTAATTATGTGTTGACTTAACTGTTTTCATCACCCGAGACCCAAGGAGAAAAATTTATGATTCATTATTTAAACTTTATATATATATATATTCTATACATAAATGTATTCGGTGCGGTTTGATATTTTTTTCAATTTATTTTTAAGAAATAAAAAATCTATCTAATTATTTAGTACGGTTATTATATAGAAATCCGCGCTAAAAAAAGATTATATTTGATCGATATATCGATTTTTTTGTTAAAATTCCGTCGACACTCCTAATTCAGGGGCAAATTCGACCCTTTCACTCAAGAAAGACATAGGATGGAGATTTGTACTATCTACAAGTTATTTTTGTAGCTCGCATTTTTGGTTAACGAATTTGAGTAGCGACCTACTACTAATATTTATTTGATAAAATTGATTTCAAATTTTCAGTGTCATCAAAACATAAGAAAAAAATAAACAAATGGGGAACTCAATGCATTTATGTTCCACGAAAAATTCACAAAAACTCATAAATTAAAAAATTTAAAAACACAAAACAAGATTCCCTTTTTTTCATCTTTCCTTATCAAAATTATACAACAACATACCCGGTGAAATCCCACAACGTGGGGTCTGGGGATGATAGAGTGTACGCAAACCTTACATCTACCTTGGCATATAGAGCAACTATTTTTTAGAGACCTTCGGCTCAAGACAAAGCACAAACACAAGCAAAGTAAAACCAACAAAGCGAATAAGATAACGCATTCTGGAAAACAAGCAATAACTAATGCAGGTAAATAAGACAAACAAAGTACACTAGAGAACGCATAGCAGCATAAATCAAACGACATGGGACTATAAAGCAATATTGCGCCTACTAGTATGATAGGCTAAGCGGACCTACAATAATAACACTACAACTACCAGTTTGTAAGCGTAGGTAGGACTACGCTGGACTACCTACTACCCTAATACGTGTCCTCCATAACACCCTATCTAAGGTCATGTCCTCGGTGAGTTGCACAGGCGCCATATCCCGTCTAATCACCTCTCCCAAATACTTCTTCGGCCTACCTATACCCCTCCTGAACCTGTTCATAGCCATCCTCTCACACCTCCGCACTGGACACTTGTGTCTCTCCTCTGCACGTGCCCGAAGCATCTCAATCTCGCTTCCTGCATCTTATCCTCCACCGAGGCCACTCTCACTGTCTCGAATATCATCATTTCTAATTCTATCCCTCCTTGTATGCCCACACTCCATCTTAGCATCCTCATCTCCACAACTTTCATCTTTTGGGTGTGCGAAGTCTTGACCGGCCAACACTCCGTCCCATACAACATAGTCGGTCTAACCACCGCCCTATAGAACTTGCCTTTAAGTTTTGGTGGTGTAACACCCCGTACTTTCGGGCGATGGTTTGAACTGCTAGGCGTATGAAAGTAGATCCGAGCCCCGAAAAATTTGGTCATATTCAAGCATGTAAATAAAGAGCTCGGTGTATCACAAGATGAAGTCCCGAATTTATTCTAGACGTAAAAATGTGTCGATGATAATTGGATATAATAATTGGCGTTTGGAAAATAGACTACAAACTAGTGCAATATCACATTATCACGATAAAGAGTATATGAAGTGTGTTGAAAAGAATTATTGTTTAAGTGAATTGGAATTGAGAATTAATTAAGAGAATTTAGCAAAGATTATGTGGGCACAAAATGTCCACGTGAAGACTTGGAGAGTGGACAACAAGTGAGATAGGTGTGTGCACATTAAGTTAATGTGTCATGTTAAGGATGAGTAATAAGTTATGCATAAAAAAAATGCTACACGTGTAATAGGGAAAACAAATTTCCTTTAAAGTATCATTTCAATCCGTGTTAGTAAGAATGAGATAAAATTTCTTGATAAGTTTAGTAATCATGAAAGGGACAACATATATTTCATTAGCAGAGGAAACTCCACGCATAAGGTCCCTGGGTGAAACCACGTCCCTCCATCAACCTATACCCAACGTCAACTTTGAGTTATAACTCAACAAATAATTTAGTTCATGTACTCTTAAGATACAATAGGGTAGGAAGTGTTCGACATCAAGCAGCTAAATTCGGGTTCGAGGTTAGATGTTTATTGGAAGAATTGACTCGTTATAATCATTCATATATTTAATCGAGGTATGTTAAGGCAAATTATTTTCTTCCTTTTGGCATGTTCCATGTAACAAAACGTAACCGTAATATTATTCCATAAAATTATTCTACTCTTAGTAGTTAAGAATGTTCATGTTATTTGATTCCTATGTTGAAAGCATGTCTAAATATGTTCCTAAATCCTTATTGATGTATACAGGAAAGATGTTAATATTTTCAATGTTAGCCGAATGTACAAGGATATTATGTCATCCGATAAGTTCAGAATGTTTTATTGTCATTCATGCATTTTCATTTGCATTATATTCATATATTACCCTGGACCCACATGTGTTATATACACTACTATACGGTATGAATTATATATATGTAGGGGATCGGGAAAAGGGAAGGCGTTAAATACGCGTCACCACCTGCAGCTGGTACAGATATCACGAAAAGGAAGATGCCCAATGAGGCCAATATGATTATGCATGCCCACAAAGGCCGATATGATATGATGCCCACAGAGGCTATTATGGGAAGGAAGATGCCCTTGTGTGACCAATATATATATATATGTATACAGCATTTGCATCATGCATGACAATTAGGCATTCACTACTGGTTGGTTGCTTATGTTTTAGCTTGTTGTATTATTCCTGTTATGCTATTGTTCATGCCTAACATACACAGTACATCAGTTGTACTGGCGTCCCTTTTGTCGGGGGACGCTGCATTTCATATCCGCGGGCTCAGGTAGACAATGGACGGTTCGCGCTAGTAGGTTGTTGGTTCAGCTGATGTTGGAGCACTCTATTTGTTCCGGAGTTGCAGTCTAGTGTCGGTATGATATCTTGCATATGCTTATGGGTATGGCGGGGGCCCTATCCCGTCCTTGTGATGTCATATTTTCTTTAGAGGCTTGTAGACAGATGTCATGTGTATAGTAGTTGTGTATGGCCCTGTCGGCTGTGATATATGTGTCAGTCGAATATGTGATAACGACCCTTGTGGCCGTGATTATTTTCGGTTAGCTGGTATGTATGTGAAGAATGGTGCTCGGCTAGTAAGGTCCGAGTGCCCGTCACGGCCCTCCGATTTGGGTCGTGACAAACTTGGTATCAGAGCATGTCTGTCCTAGGGAGTCTGCAAGCCGTGTCTAGTAGAGTCTCGTTTATGGGTGTGTAACGCGCCACACTTATAAACATGAGGCTGCAAGGAATTTAGGAATGGTTTCCATTCTTTCACATCATAGATCGTGCAGTAGAGCTGAGTCTTAAGAATTCGAGTTTAACTCGTGCCTGATACTGTTTCGGTAATGCCGGTTACCAAAAAGACTTTGGTTAGTTCATATTCGTATCTGGTAAATGAGTGACTTCTACCAGATGATTGATATGCCAGAAGGGCAGTATTATGTTCAAAATTTGAGATTGTGAGGAATTGTCTCACTCATACGCGAAAGAGATAATGCAAGTCTGGAAAGCAAAATGTTTGTTTTGGGATACAGAGGAAAAAAAGAGAGAAAATGGAGTAAAGTAAATGAAGTACTAAGCACTGGAACACAGAAGATTGTAAGAATTTTTTCTGTAGACCTTATCGTGTTTACAATTACAGCAATGCCTTCTTCCAGTAGGACTATGATTAGCAGGGAGATTGAAGTTGGATTGAGTGTAAATGCGAGTAGTATGCTCTTTATTGGGACAGATCCGTCAGAGGATATGAGTAAGTTGCTTTCCTAGGTATCGACGAATCTAGTAGTACCCGAGGATTTCAATGCTCGAGTCTGAACTGATTTTTATTTCCTGTTTTCTGCTTTGAACTTCTTTTGCAGATTAGATGTCGAAAAGGTTGTGAATGACCAGGAGAGTCTGGAAAAGAAAGAGTTGGCTGTGTTTTCAATCAGCTTATCTTTTGCATGTATTGCAATTCTTATGTTAATTTCACATAGATTCCAAACAACATTCGCGACAGGCCGAGGTTGGCTGTTGATTCTTGTTAGCATCAGCCTAACTGCATTTGTTACATTGCTTTATAGTTAATCTACTAACCTCATTGCTAGATAATCTTATACTTGTAGAAACTTGTTCATTCATACTGTTCAATTATAGGAGAACTTTTACCTCTGAAGATCATGGACTTATTTGATGATGCACTAACATTTACCAATCTTGTTTCTTTCTGTTTCCCTTGTTCTTGAGAGAATGCTACTCTCTCAACTTTTTCTAATTGGAATACTGTTTTCTTGGAAGAATTAATAAGAGGGAAGTGGCCCTCGGAGCTTTGGTCTAGTGTGCAAGAGCTCAGCACGTGATGTGCAGGTTAGGTATACATCACAGATTTAGCCCCGCCCAGAAAAAAAACTGATACTTAATTGGAAAAGGGTAGAGGAGCGGGCCCGTTATCCACAGAGTTTCTAAGTTTTGCCCATTATATGTAGCCTTTTCTAAATGCCTTTAAGGTCTTTGTTGGACACAACCCCTGCATTATCCTATGCCATCTCTCCCGTTGTATAGGATAATGTGAGCTATATTATGTAGTTTCTCCTAAATAGAGAAAACAAAATTTGCTGCCTAATAGTAACTGATAATCAGTCTAGTAATGATCCTTTAATTGATTAAATCTATAGGAACGTAGAAATTGATTGGGAACTCAACGGTGTCAATTATACTAATCTGGTAAAAAAATATGCTAGGCATGCTCAATTGGGTGTAAATTTCGATGCAACTTCGAAGCTTATACTATTTGTTTGCAACTTTATCCAATGGTATATAACTAGAAAGTTGCTTATACATTATAGTATATTTGTTTGCAATTTTTTTGGTATTTCTGTAGATGTTTGGTTCGGAAATTTTCCTCACAACTGACAAACTCCATGATAAAAAGGCTCGAGACCTAGTTCAAGAGCTGTAACTTTTAGATGGTAATAAAAGTAATTAATAAGCATAAGTTTTGAAAAAATACTTTGGAAAAACAACACAAATACCTATAAACATCAAACTATTTATCCGTATTTGCTCTCACTAAAACTAATTACACACCTACCCGTTCGGCAAACAATTATTACCCAACCTATCCATATGTGTAATCAGAGACAAAACCGGTAATCTTTCTCCTAATTACATCATCCAAATGGATTCCTTTCCCTTAAGCCACTACTTTCCCTGCCCCCTTCCACATACACATTTCTCATAATTAGAATTACTGATTTTCCTTCTCCTATTTTAAGACTACTTCCTTCTCCTTAGCTAAAACTACTAAGAATATAAAATATTAAATAATTAAATTACAATAAAACTAATTAAGTAAAACGCTAAAGTCACAAATTTATTTCTTAAAAGCTAAATTAATAGAATATATATGTTTAACTTTATTTGTTTTTTTGCAAATAAAAATATAACTCATACTCCTCTGTCCCAATTAATATGATACACTTTTCTTTTTAGTCTGTCATCATTATACCCTTAATGAAATGATTTACAGTCACGCAAATATCTATGGTTTGTTTTAGACTACAAGCTTCAAAAGTCTTCTCTTCTTTATTAAATTATGTGTCTAGTCAAACTATATCATATAAATTGAAACAGATGGAGTATTTACAATATGATTCTATTTTTTGTAAATGAGTCACTAGTCAAAAAATTATTTTTTTACTAGTTTTTAAGAAATGAGTTGTGTTTTTCTTGAAGGGAGAACCAGTCCTCTGTGATACTCTATCAATATATGATATATACTATGTGAGTATCATAGAGAACTGAGGAATGCCTTCTTTTGAAGGTCATTTATGATACCATCTTAGTATATTTTTATACCATGATGGTACCATGGAGGATTATTGAAGAGTGTTTAGCAGTCCTGCATGATACTATCTCGGTATATTTTTATATCGTGAATGTATCATGGAGGACTGGGGACTTCTATTCAAGGACTTCAGCAGTCATTCATGATACCATCTTAGTATATTTTTATACCATGATGGTATCATGGAGAACTGTTGAAGAGTGTTTCATTGAAGGACTTCAACAGTCATTCATGATACCATCGTGGTATATACCATCTTAGTATATTTTTATACCATGATGGTATCATGGAGAACGTTGAAGAGTGTTTCATTGAAGGACTGCAGCAGTCCTGCATGCTACCATCTCAGTATATTTTTATACCATGATAGTATCATGGAGACTAGAGACTTTTATTCAAGGACTTCAGTGGTCCTTCATGATACCATCATGGTATATACCATCTCAGTATATTTTTATACCATAATGATATCATGGAGGACTGTTGAAGAGTGTTTCATTGAAGGACTGCAACAATCATGTATGATACTATCTCAGTATATTGATCTTTATATATTTTGGCCACGTCCCTTTCCGCTCCGAAGAAGAAGGTTTAGATCTTTCAATCTTATATCATGAGGTATGTGACCTATGTTAGGTCCATAATATACCACAACTTTTGGTGTTCTATGATTCACTTCCGATTAATGAGTAGGTAGTTCGATCCTTTTGATTTTGATATTTTTAGTAAACTGATGGAGGATGCAGAGTAATAGGTCGAATTACTATATAAAGAAGAGTTGTAAACTATATGACTTCTTGTTCTAGTAGGAATATTTTGATTTTTCTCGTTCTTTTCGATAAGAATAGGGATTTGAAATGATACAATTCCTCTTCATTATGATGGTATCATGGAGGGTTGTTGAAGACTGTTTCGTTGAAGGACTGCAGCAGTCTTGTATGATACCATCTCAATATATTTCAACTACTACTGATTTGATATACTATATGTTATAATAAATAATTTTTTGAGAATTAAAAAAATAAAATAAATAGAAAAGATAATATATCAGTTATTCATTTTATTAAAAAATATAAAGAAGCAAAAAAGTTTGTAGAATTAAATTATGAAAAAAAAAATTGGAAAAAAATGAAATTAGAAAAGGAGAAAAAATAAATGAAAATCACCTGAAATTTTTAAAAAATAGAAAAAGGTGAATAAAATTAGATTATGGAGATAAAAAATAAAATAAAAAGAAACAAATGAAATTTAAAAAGAAACAAGCATTAAAAAATAAAAAATAAAAAATAAAAATTAAATATGGAATCATATTATGGTAAAAATAAAATAAAATATAGTATGAAAAAAATAAACAAAAAAAGAGAAAAAAGAAAAGAACAAAAGAAAGAAAAGAAGATAAGAAGTAGAGAAATAAAAAAGAAAAGAAGAAATAAAGAAATGAAAAAAGAAAGAAAATAGAAAAAATGAAAAGCTAGAATTAAATATGGAATTAAATTATGGTGAAAAAAATAAAGAATAATCTAATTTGAAAAAAAAACTGAAACAAAAAAGAAGAAAATAAATAAAGAAAGAAAGAAAGAAAAAAATGAGAGAAAATAGGAGAGAACGAGAATAGAAATAGAGAAATAAAAAAAAGGAAGAAAAAAAGAGACAATTACCAATAAAAGCTATAATGGCAACTAAGAGTAAATAATTTTGGGCTATGAAACTTTCATGAGTTTGTGTTTAGTAACGAGTAGAGATGGCAATGGATCCTGGACCGATCCGGATCCGGTGTATCCAGATCCGTTTTATAGTATATGGATCTTCAAAATTTGGACCCGACGGATCCAGATCGGACCTGGATCCGTTTCTGACGGATCGGATCTGGATCTTGTATTTGAGATCCGTATCCGGTCCAGATCCGACCCGTGGATCCATTTTTTATTAAATATATTCATAATCTAGAATGTAATTTTATAAGTATTTTGTTAAAATTGATAAGCACATCCTTACAAGTTTAATTCTCAAATCAAGTTTAATTTATCTCCGCGTTAACTCAAAAACAAAAAAATAAAGAGGTAACTTCGATAATAAAATCAATGTTATATTAGTGAATGACTAACATCTCCATAGACAAGTAGTTAAAATTATATTCACTTCATTTATGAAGATTCCAAGCACATGCAAGTTCTCAGACCGTGAAAATACTAGTCACCATTTTCCACAACTATTGTCATTGTCCAACATTTTTAATTAATAGCTCACAATCAAAACGAGACAACGAACAAAATATCTCATATGAACATTTCAAAATTGAAAAACAGTAAATTGTTAGCTAAGTAAAAATCGTTTGTCAGTTCAAAAAAAAATTCTTAGCAAGGTTACATTTTTAGCAAGGTAAATTTTTTTACATGTGGATCCAGATCCGATCCGTGGACCTGGCGGATCCGATGGATCCGGATTTGGTTATGGTTTTTATGGACCCGCTGGATCTGAATCCGGATCTGGATTCGGGTATGAAAAACGGATCTGGATCTGGATCTAGTAGGATCCGGTCCAGATCCGATCCGTTGCCATCCCTAGTAACGAGGGTATGGAAGAGTAATTATAATGAAAGCATTGAGAGTATGGAAGAGTAATTTAGTGGGCATGAGTGTTTTTTCCCAAATATTTTTTGTAGGAATCTAGTAGCTCGGTTAGTTGACTATCTGAACTTTTACCTTGTTGGTGAGGATTCGAATCTCACGTTATAATCTCATCCCCATTTTTTCTTCCCCTACCTGTATGTAATAAAACAAATTTAAAAATACTTTTAGACAGTGAAGCTTATTTAAAAATAAATAATTACTTAAATAATTAAACTGATAATAAGAATCTCCTCCCTATTTTTCTTTCCCATGTGTAATAAACAAAATTAAAACATACTTTTAGACGATGAAACTGATTTTAAAAATAAATAATTACGTACTTAAGTAATTAAAGTGATAATAAGCCCTTTTATTTTTGACCCGTCTGTAAATCCTTTTAACAAATGGGATAACTTTTGACAAGTGATTAACTTACTTAAATAACCATATACCAACCATAGCCATTTTTTTTGGAAAGGAAAACAGGTTCTCACATAGTCACAGTTGCGCAATACCTCGTGGAAACCCACATGGAATCGACAACTAAGGCGGAGCAAACGCACAAAACGTTGACAATTTCCATCAAATCCAAGCTTAAATATTCCTACTCATCACTGAAATAGGCTACTCTTGAAATTCAGGTTTAATCTCTAACCCTGAATTTATCAAGACCCATCTCACCTTATCAGCTAATAACAAGAACAAAGAAGAAACTTATTTTGGGTCTTGGTGGAGCTAACGGGAAGTTTAAAGAATGTCGGCTTTTGACTTGGATTTTCCCAGTGAATGAATTAAGTATTAGGGGTTCTTGCAATGAATTGATTTTCCTTCCTTGCCCAATATTTGCTTATATGGAATCCCACAATTAGAAAGCACAAGAAATTGCAATAGTTGTGTTTCACCCCATGAGAGATCAAAACGCTTGTTTATTGATTTCATGAGCAAAGGCGGAGACCACTTCGTCCGAAATTTTTACTGGAGAAAATAAATCATAAAAGGAAAATGACACCACTTGACTAAGGGAGCTTCCTGTGCCATTGGTCAAGCATGCCATTTCTCTAATATTTAGAAAACTAGACCAAATCAATGAGCCAAGGCCAAAATACAAACAAGAGTGATAATAAATCATGTAATATTATTACAGTGATTTATTTTAATACTTCACGTCTATAAATATTGACACCGCTTATCTCTATGTCATTTCATTAACTATGTATTGTGATATTTTGGAATGACCCAAGTCATTGTAAGGAGAAATAGCTAATCCTTGTAGAGAAAGAATGTTAAGAGTTTGACAGACCTGCATTCACTTATACTGTGGTTCTATTTGTTGATTTGCATCTGTTGTGAGCCGTTCAATCGAGGAAGCAAGAGAGAAGCCCAAGAGAGTGTTAGGATTTGAGTCTCAAATCCGATCTAATCAGAAAACAGTAAATAAGCGAAGAACAAATAACACACAAATTTATAGTGGTTCACTCTCAATGCGAGAACTACGTCCACTTTACCGCCGCATATTTCACTATAATCAAATAGGGAGTTTTTGTTTACATTTATCTCTTGCTCACTTACAAAGAAAAACGACGACCCAGAATATATAACGAAAACTTAGGACGAACATAATACAAACTTGAAATTTCCAAAATACCCTCCACTAGGTCGATCAGCGTTCCACACTCTGCGTAGGGTCTTCATAGTGTCGGCGATAAATTAGGCTCCACAACTCAACAGAGAAGGGGGGTCTTGCTAGTTGTATCTACGGGAGCCAGAGAGGGTCATGGTTTCTTGCTATGTAAATCACCTAATTACTCCTTTGGGCAGCATAATATATGATAGTGTGATTGGCATGAGTACTGCTAGTGGCTTTTCTTAACTTCAGTTAGTTTGATATTTATAATAGACAACACGTACCACTTATCTAGACATCAGATAGGTTAACTATGGTATATTTTGTTGTTCATTGTTTAATTTGAATGGAAGCACTTTTGTCATGTCCCAGATGTAACTGATTTTGATATTGAGCTCAGTGTTTTCTTTATTAAACAAGGCGAACAGTTTCTAATGCTAGTTTTGTTGCTACATGTTGAACACAGACCGTGCACGAGGATAGCCCTGCATTTGTTGCTTCAATATCTCCGGTGTTTCTAGTTGTCATCTGAGTTGTGATGTATGAGTGAGGCGCTTTGTTATTACTTATGTACTAATGAACTTTCAGAAGTGAAAGCTGATGTGACAAACAGCTATTCCGATCCCTTGATGTTTATCTGCTCAAGTTATATGTATTTTCATATTTTGTGAACTGGAAATTATATTCCATCTGCACTTATACTAACGAACCTATCCCTTGCGCTTTAGTACAAGCGGACATTTAGTTAATTCAATTGATTTTGGGATAATTCGATTTGGTTTGTCGAGAAATGCTAAAGAACCTTTCATTTCTCTTTAAATCCTTCGTTCTCCTTATAGTATCGGTCCTCCAGCCTATAATTTTATTTTTATTAACCAATAGCAAGCGATTGGCCATTCGATCGAGTTCATCCCTTGAAATCGTACCCTCTCAATATGTGTGAGTTCTGCCGATTGACAAAAATGTCGGGTGGAATTTGAAAACGGTCCATCCCACCATAATGGATCTATCCTACCACTACCTAACAGAATGCACATTTTATGTATTTTTACAAACGGGGATTATTTAATTTTCCGGAATTCAAAAACTTTGCATATGGAAATTGATAAAAACTTAAAAGTGCAATTTAATCTAGGTATGGAGTAATAGTTACATTCTCTCATGTCCAAGCTCGACACTATCACCCCAAGACAGGAAAAATGCTATTTAAGTATTATTGTTATTAGCATCCATGTAGAAGAAATATACTCCTTTAGTTTCAATTTTATGTTTTCTCTTGAGCCGAGAGTCTTCCGGAAACAACCTCTCTACCTCTGAAGGTAGAGGTAAGGTCTGCGTGTAGGTAGAAATCGGGGTAAAATGTATCCGAAAGGTTAAACAAAAGAAACGCTAAGTCGAGAGATGGTTCTCTGTCTTTAAGACAAAATTGCCCCGTATAAATGCTTTTACGGTGTTGGGCAATAGTCTCTCAAGATAAAACAACAACTAATCTACTGTACAAAGCAAATATAGTTGATTCATGCGAAGAAAATGAATAAGAACATATTACTTGTTTGACTTTCTAATTCTCTGTATGTTCTGAGCAGAAGAGAAGATGTTGGGTTGTGTGTTATGTATATTTCTGTTTCTTCTAATTGAACAGAAACATTCAATTTATAAGAGTAGAAAGGGAGGCAAACAGTCATGTCTGTTGGCGTTCTGTTCTCTTGAACAGTCATGCATGTTGGTGTCTTCAGTAATCATTAAATTTCAGGGACCAAAAAGAAAGTTTCGGAAGAGACCAGCAACCCACACCCGTGACCCGTGACCCGAGCTCGGACCGAACGGGCGGCGGCGGCGCGCGTGTGGGGCTTAGCCCAGAACCCAAGCTCACCTAGGTCATCTCCCTTCTAAACACATGTGTTACCCCTTGGGGTCCCAAACCCTTACTCAAACTTAGAGTTTATATATTGTATAAACTCTTCATCTTTTACCAACGAGGGAGATTTGTCATTTTTGGTCAAAGACCCTCTATCTTTTTATGTCTCAAACACCTTACTTTGTGTACCAATATCTCTTTAATTTCTTAACGAAATTTAACGATACTTGGCACTAACATTATCTACTCACTTAGTAGATTAGGCATGTGCAAAGAAATGATATTTCTGACATGCGGGGCCCACATATTTATTCATTAAAGACGGGATAAACTCAATCCCACATTTAATAAATTTCCAACAATCCCCTTTTGAAAGAGAATTGGTGCACACAGGGTGCCAAAGTTCAACAATCTTTCAGCGAAAAGATATTATATCAGGAAAGGTATCTTTCGGCTTTGAACCTTCCTTAGTCGATTACCATCGGATTTACTTACTGCGTGGTGAACGCGATGTCTTGAACCGTCAATGTTTAGTGTAAACCAAGACGATGATATCAACACAATAACTCTCCTTATTCATTTCTTCTAATTGTTTTGTCCGTTGTGGCCATGGACAACGCTTGGATTCTTAAGTGCGTACATTTGAAGCGGCCTGTCTTCACACTTAAATAGGTGATCTCCTATAACGTATATTGCTCTACCTCACTCGCAAGTGTTATTAATTATTAAAAGTTTCAGGAACTTATCCTTTACCCATTATGCAGGTAGCACTTAATGTCTATCGCGGGAACGGCTTTGGAGTTATCATTCTTTAAAGAATGATAATCCGAAGTGCTCTTACTTCAAGTGAAGCGCTAAATTGAACCTCTATAGTTTAGTTTTCCCATTGAACCAAATTCCTGGGATCTTCAATCAATAAAGTTGGGTTACCACCATAAAGATTCTTATTGTTTGGGTTTTAAGCTCATTCCCCTAGACAAGCTGAATATTTGATCTTTGGGTAGACCTTTAGTTAATGGATCCGCTAAGTTATCATTTGATTTGACGTAATCAATGGAAATGACACCCGTAGTGATCAACTGCCTAACGGTCTTATGCCACCGACGAATATGTCTAGACTTGTCGTTGTACATATTACTTCGTGCCCTTCCCAAAGTTGATTGGCAGTCACAGTGAATCATCACCGAAGATACGGGTTTATCCCAACAAGGGATATCCTCTAAGAAGTCGTGAAGCCAGTCTGCTTCTTCTCCTACTTTGTCCAAAGCGATAAACTCTGATTCCATCGTGGGGGCGATGCATGTTTGCTTAGAGGATTTCCAAGACACAGCCCCACCACCAATTGTAAAAACATACCCACTGGTGGATTTGGTGTTCTTTATGTCCGATATCCAGTTTGCATCACTGTATCCTTCCATTACGACTGAATATCTTGAATAATGTAATCCGTAAGTCATCAAATATTTCAGATATCGTAGTATCTGATTTAACGTCTTCTAGTGATCATTTCCAGGATTATGAGTGAACCTAGCCAACTTATTGACTGGACAAGCAATGTCGGGTCGAGTGCAGTTTGTAATGTACATTAAACTGCCAATGACTTGTGCATATCGCTCCTGGAATACGGGTGCACCACGATTTTTATCAATTCTATGATTCATATCCATTGGTGACTTCATAGGGGGACTGTCAAATACATCAAATTTTCTCAAAACATCTTCAATGTAATGAGATTGAGATAAGACCAGCCCATCAGGTGTCTTAGAAATCTTAATTCCTAAGATTACATCTACAATACCCATATCTTTCATTGTCGAAATATTGTTTCAACATATTCTTGGTATCCAGGATCAAGTTAAGACTACTTACGGTGATAAGTATGTCATCTACGTAAATGCATATCATGACAAATGAGTCAGAGTTCCTTTTGATATAGATATATTTATCACATTTATTTATGAAGAAACCTTTTGATAATAAAGTATTATCAAACTTTTCATGCCATTGTTTCGGGGCTTGTTTGAGTCTGTATAGAGACTTAACAAATCGACATACTTTCTTTTCTTGACCTGGAATCACATACCCCTCGGGTTGTTCTATGTATATTTCCTCTTCCAATTCTCCATTTATGAAGGTTGTCTTAACATCCATTTGATGTATCTCAAGGTCACGTAAAGCTGCAATGGCTATGAATACCCTTATGGATGTTAATCTAGACACATGGGAGTATGTGTCAAAGTAATCGAGGCCTTCCTTTTATCTGTAGGCTTTGACTACTAATCTGGCCTTATACTTGTCAATAGTTCCATATGCTTTGTACTTTCTTTTGAGTATCCACTTACAACCCAAAGGTTTGCTTTTCGGAGGAAGATCAATCATTTTCCAAGTATGGTTCTGCATGATGGAATCTATTTCGCTTTCTATAGCTTCTGTCCAAAGCGGTGCTTCGGGAGTTGACAATGCTTCTTTAATTGTCCTCAGTTCATTTTCAACCATATAGGTTAGAAAGTCATGACCAAAGGTTTTGTCCTTTTTGTCCCTTTTGCTCCGTCTTGGTTCAACCTCTGAAACCCCTAAGTTCTGTAGGTATGGAACATTAAGTTCTAGATAGTCAGCAACTTCTGAGTCCTGTAGATCTGGAACGTCTAGTTCTGGATTATCAGAAACTCCTGGGTCTTGTTGACTTTGTTCATAACTTCGTTTGCGCGAAATTATTTCTTTTTCCTTTCTAGGAAAGATTTGTTCAAAGAATTCAACATTCATTGATTCCATGACCATACCCTCGTGGATATCATGTATCTCCGACTTATACACTAAGAAGCGATAAGCACTACTGTTATTTGCATATCCGATGAATATGCAATATACAGTCTTAGGTCCAATTTTGACCTGTTTTGGTTTAGGTACTTCGACCTTTGCCAAACAGCCCCACACTTTCAAATATATGTAAGTGTGTTTCTTTCCTTTCCATGATTCATATGGAGTTTTATCCTTACCTTTGTGCGGAACTCTATTGAGAATTGTATTAGCGGTAAGAATCGTTTCGCCCCACATATTTTGGGCTAAACCGGAATTGATAAGTAAAGCATTCATCATTTCCTTTAACGTACAGTTTTTGCGCTCGACAATATCGTAAGACTGGGGTGAGTAAGGAGCGGTCGTTTGATGAACAATGTCGTATTGAGCACAATATTCTTCAAACGGTGCTACGTATTCTCCCCATCTATCACTACGAATTGCCATAATCCGTAGGTTTAGTTGATTTTCAACTTCTGCTTTATAACGTTTAAATGCTTCAAACGCTTCATCTTTACTTTTCAACAAGTAAACATAACAATACCTTGTACTATCATCAATGAAAGTCACAAAATACTTGTTTCCCTCTCTAGTTTGCACAAACTTTAAGTCACATATGTCGGTGTGAATACATTCTAGAGGAGCGGTGTTTATTTCGACGGAATGGAAAGATGATTTGGTTAATTTTGCCTCTACACACACCTCACATTTATGTTGAGGGTTTATGTCGAAGGAAGGCAACAATTCCAACTTTACTAACTTTTGAATGGATTTGTAGTTAACGTGTACTAATATATGATGCCATAGATTAGAAGACTCAAGCAAGTCGATAGAAGGCTTTGTTTCATTAGATGAATGTATTACAGACATAGCATTCATTTTGAAGGGGTTGTCACACGCGAAGCCTCTTCCTACAAATATACAATTCTTAATTATTACAAATTTGTTGGACTAAAAAACTAGTCTAAAACAGCCTGGACTAACAGTGGCCCTGAAACCAAGCTCTTGCGTATATCAGGGACGTGCATCACTTCATTTAGTGTAATCTCTTTACCTGAAGTCATTTTGAGAACAACATTTCCAACCCCTTGCACTTTAGAGGTGGCGCCGTTGCCCATGAACAGCTTCTTGCCCGTGACTGGGGCGTAAGAAGAGATGCATTTTTGTCAGAGCAGATGTGATGGGTTGCACCCGTGTCTATCCACCATTGCCTTGTGTTCTCCACCAGATTTTCCTCTAGCACCATTGCCGAGAAATCCACAATCTTATCGTCAAGATCCAGAGGATTACCCTCGTCTTGTACAATGTTAGCATCTGCCTTGCGTTTGTTCTTGGCCTTCAGGTCATTTGTGACCTGGGTATTTTGGCCCACTTCAGTCATTGTGTTAGACTGAGTGTCCATTGCAACCCCACTAGAAGGAGGATATTCTGTCTAAGATCGTGATAGGCTCAACGCAGTAAGATAGAACAATATTTTTAGTCTCATTCTCTTGTTGTAATTGTTATTCAGAACCTTACCTTGGCGTTTGCTTTGGAAACTGTCAGGAGCATGGACAACAACATTTTCTTGAGCAGTGCGAGAGACAATAACATTTCGTTCAGCAGTGGCAGAGACACCAATATTTCCTTGAACAACAGCAGTGCCTTGAACAACAGCAGAACTAGAACCAAAACTGTTGACAGTAGTAGAACCAGAACTACTAACATAATTGTTAACAGAACAGTTGGTAGAAACATAGCCAAACCCAGAGTTAGAACCACAACCGGAAATACAACTGTTGACAGACATCTTTCGAACACTTAGAAAATAGCAAAGTTTTGTCTTAAAATTGTAGGTAGAAATTGGGGTAATGTGTATCCGAAAGGTTAAACAAAAGAAACGATGAGTCGAGAGATGACTCTCTGTCTTTAAGATAAAATTGCCCCGTATAAATGCTTTTACGGTGTTGGACAATAGTCTCCCAAGATAAAATAACAACTAATCTATTGTACAAAGCAAATACAGTTGATTCCAGCTAAGAAAATGAATAAGAACAAATTGCTTGTTTTAGTTTCTGATTCTCTGTATGTTCTAAGCAGAAGAAAAGGTGTTGGGTTGTGTGTTCTATGTATTTTTGTTTCTTCGAATTGAACAGAAACATTCAATTTATAAGAGTAGAAAGGGAGGCAAACAGTCATGTCTGTTGGCGTTCTTTTCTCTTGAATAGTCATGCATGTTGGTGTCTTCAAGAACCATTAAACTTCATGGACCAAAATGTAAATACTTAACATTTCAGGGATCGAAAAGAAAGTTCCCCAGCAGCCCGAGCCGGACCGGACGGGCGGCAGCGCGCGTGTGGGAATTAGCCCCGAACCCAAGCTCACCTAGGTCCTCTCCCTTCTAAACACATGGATTACCCCTTGGGGTCCCAAACCCTTACTCAAACTTAGAGTTTATATATTGTATAAACTCTTCATCTTTTACCAACGAGGGAGATTTGTCATTTTTTGTCAAAGACCCTCTATCTTTTTATGTCTCAAACATCTTACTTTGTGTACCAGTATTTATTTCATTTCTTAACGAAATTTGACGATACTTGGCACTAACATTATCTACTCACTTAGTAGATTAGACATGTACGAAGAAACAATTTTTCCAACATGGGGGCCTACGTGTTTAAGTCATTATAGACGGGATAAACTCGATCCCACATTTAGTAAATTTTCAACACTGTGTACACTCTACCCTCTTCAGAACCCATCGTGTGAGATTACATTGTGTATGTTATTGTTGTTGTATCTCAAATTTAGAACGTTTAGAATGATGAACACCTTTTGCATTAATAACATTACTTTATGCAATTTTTTATCTTGTTGAACACCTTTTATATTAATAACATTACTTTATACAACTCTTACAACTTTTAATCATTCAATTATTGATTTTAACTATTCATATATTACTCCAACATAATACTCTTTCTCAAACTAGTTTAAAAAATATTACTTTTAAAGTTTCTCTTCCACTGTAATTAACACAATATACAAATCAAATTGTGAAAGTTGTAAAGTATCATCATATAAAAGAAACAGTGGAGTATGCATGTACTCCACCATGGGTTTTGAGCTCTTGAAAGCCAAATTCATCTTACGCAGATGAGAGACGATAATCGAAGTCAAACTTGAACATGAGATAAAAACATGCTCATTTGGCTCCTCTTGTTAACAAAGAAAGGTTGTATTGAGACTGAGAACATCAACATTACATTCTCTTACCCAGGGGAGGATTTAGGGGGTGGGGACCCGAACACCCTCGACGAAAAGCACATTTTTTCTATGTTTATGTACGTTATTAACTTTTGAATATTCTAAACAAATGCAAAAGGTTAGCTCAAGTGGTCCAAGGTGTTCAAAATTGTCTCAAGCATCCTGAGTTTGATTCTTAAGGACATAATTAATTTTTATGTTTAGCTTTTATTGTTTTTTTCGAAACCCCATGACTAAAAATCCTAAATCCGCCACTGCTCTTAACCTCACTAATCAATTAGTATGCAATTACAATCAGCCCGCAAGTTACTCGTTTTTTTTAATTGCTCTGGGTTATATTTTGGATGCTACTTACTTACATGGTTACATATAATATTTTATTTCAAAAGGTAGTCCATTTATATAGCATAGCTAAAAGAGAAAGTTCTTCTCATTGAGTTATGTAGGCTTAGCCCCTCTCTCAACTAAGGATTCAATTCAGGGACGCTTGGGGCTGGATTGAATCTTCTGATTTTGTACATCATCGAGCTATATTTCTAAATATCAAAGGAGGATGTTGCATAATTTTGTGTAGAATTGTGTAATTCTCTTTGTCTGGAGTATTCTTATTAATGCAATATATATAGGTATTTATAATTACAAACCTAAATGTATGAGAATATCTAGTTTACATAATTACACCAAATAATATGGTTACAGAATATATGAAGAATAAACATATTCTCTATCACACACACACACAACACACCCCCGCGCGCAGTCGGAGCGGGAGGAGACCGGACGCTCAGACTGGATCTGAAGTCAAGAAAAAGTTACCGAGGAAGTCTCTTAGTAAATATATATGTGTACTGATAGGAAGAAGAAACATGTAACACCCGAACATGACCCATAGAAACTTTCTCACGAACAAAATGAATGTCCATCTCAATATGTTTTGTTCATTGATGTTGAACCGGATTATAAGACAAATAGACAGCAGATACGTTATCACAGTAAACAATAGATGCCTTACGTAAGGGACAATGAAGCTCTAGAAGGAGGTTTCTGAGCCAACAAGTTTTGGCAACGACGTACGCAACGCCTCTATATTCTGCTTCTGCACTCGAACGAGAGGCGTAGCTTGCCGTTTTGCAAACCACGAAATAAGGTTATCACCCAAAAATACACAATAGCCGAAAGTAGATCGACGTGTGTCAGGACACTCACCCCAATCGACGTTCGTATAGGATATCAACCTGGTTGGTGCAGATGGATAAATATGTAATCTATAGTTAAGAGTACCCTTAACGTACCGAATGATACGTTTTAGAGCGGTAAAATGAGGCTCACTGGGAGAATGCATGAACAAGCACACATGTTGAACATCATAGGCAATATCGGGCCTAGTGAAGGTAAGGTACTGAAGTGCACCAGCGAACTTCTATAAAGAGAGGGTCAAGCACCGGATCCCCATCATTGACGCTAAGCTTTGAATTTGAGTCGACTGGAGTAGGCATGATCTTTCAATTTGCCATTTTAGCCATGTAAACAATCTCCTCTGCATACTTACGTTGACACAGGAACATATTATTTCGGATCTGGTCACAGAAATCCCTAAGAAATAACTCAAGTTACCCAAGTCCGTCATGGCAAATTCAGATTTGAGTAGTGTAATGATCTCGTTCTTCAACATATCAGAGGAGGCAGTCAAGACAATGTCATCCACATAAAGCAAAAGATATGCAGTATCATTACCTCGATGAAAAATGAAAAGTGAATTATCACTTTTGCTGCATATGAAAACGATTTGCATAATGTAAGTGGCAAAGCGCTCATACCAAGCCCGATGGGCTTGTTTCAAGTCATAGAGTGACTTTCAAATACGACAGACATGCCGAGGAGTCAAGGGATGCACAAAGCCAGGTGGTTGATGCATATAGACAGTTTCTTTTAAATCACCATGTAAGAACGCATTTTTCACATCAAGTTGATGAATCGGCCAGTTATTCCCCATAGTAATGCTCAAAATAATATGAATGGTGGCTGGTTTAACCACTGGACTGAAGGTCTCACCACAATCAACTCCATCTTGTTGCCCCGTGCCATTTGCCACAAGTCTCGCCTTATGGCGTTTAAGCTCACCACTATTCCTGAATTTGTGACTATATAGCCACATACAACTAATCACATTGACCCCATCTGGTTTCGGGACAAGATCCCAAGTGTGTTGTGTAGTGAGCGCATCAAATTCCTCATTCATGACCGCATTCCAATTTGGGTCAAGCTTGACTAATTTTGGGTTTTTAGGTAGATGTGAGATAGCTTGAGTGAATAGGTTAAAGTGGACTTTTGGCCTAAAAATCCCGTGCTGGGTACGAGTTTCCATGCGGTGTGTTAGAATAGGGACTGGACGGGTGACATTTTATGGAATTGGGTCGGGTTGCGTTCGATCTGGCTCAGATAATGGAGGTCAGACGGGGGTAGAGAGGTGGTCGATGTAGGCAGTGGGCCGGTCGATTTGGGCTGCTGGCCGTGGGCTGGCAGTGTAGGGGAAGATGAATGAGAGTTGAGCCCGTGCTGTGGTTGGGCCTGGAGGGAGGTAGAGGAAGGTGTCGGAGGAACGAGTTGGGACTGACTAACAACTTAGTGTATGACATTTCTAATGAGAGGGGGAAAGTCTGAATTGTCAAGGAAGACATAGTCAGTGACTTGGAATTTTCGGATGTTTGCGAATGGAAAGATGTGCTACCCAAATGTGACATGGCGAGAGACTAGGATTTTATATGTGGACAAAGCATAACATAAGTACCCCCTATGATTTGAAGGAAAATCCAAGAAAATGCAAGAAGTAGTCGTAGGTGCTAATGAGTCGTGGAGGCGAGATTCATGTAGCATAGACAACCAAAAAATCGAAGGTGACCATTGGAAGGGATCCGACGGAAGAGAATTTCGGTTGGAGTTTTATTTTGAAGAGTACGCGTTGGTAATATATTAAGAATGTATGATACCATGTGCAAAGCGTAGACCCAAAAGGGAGGGGGAAGATAAGCATGAAAGAGCATAGTACGAATCATATTGTTAATGGTGCGGATGATTCTTTCGGCTTTACCATTTTGAGGCGAGGTATGGGGGCAAGAGAACTGAAACACCATGTCATTGTCTGCACAAAATTTATGAAAGGGAAAATTGTCAAACTCACGATCACTGTCACATTGAAATGATTTTATGTCCTTCTCAAACTGAGTTTTAACATATGCTCGAAATTCAAGAAAAGTGGAGTAAACTTGGGACTTATTTTTGAGAGGATAAACCCAAAAAAATGAGAGAAATCATCTAATAATACCAAATAATACTTATGACCCAGTTTGCTAGTAATGGGAGATGTCCATAAATCCACATGAATGATATCAAATGGAGAAAAAGTAACACACAAAGACGACTTAAAAGGAAGTCTAACATGCTTCCCTAAAGGACAAGAGTAACAGTCGTGGGTAAATTTTCCTTTATTATATTGAATCAAATTTTGACTTTTAAGAAAATTAAAAATTGGTGCTCCCGGGTGCCCAAGTCAACTATGCCAAGTTGATGAAAAGATTACAGCTAGAGAGGTATGTGGATTGACACTTGCAGCGGAATTGGATGAGAAAGTATATAGGTCCCCCACACTATTGCATCTCGTAAGAGTTGTTCCCGTACGTAGGTCCTTCACAGAAAAACTAAAAGGATCAAACTCAATAGATACAAAATTGTCACTAGCAAATTTTCTAACAGAAATTAAGTTTTTAATGATGTTAAGAGCATATAGGACATTTTAGGGAAAATGGAGGGTGTGGTGGTGGTGTTTGACTGGTGTCTTATCCTTGAATTGGAATGCGATTGTCATTTCTGACCAAAATAAATTGAGGATTGTTCAAATTAAATAGTTGAGAAAGATTACCGGAGTTACGAGTGAGGTGGGATGTGGCGCTCGTATCTATGTACCAGGCATCGTCAGGCTGCTGTAGATTCATAGTGTTGTAGGCCTGGCCTAATTCGGTATGGGTTAGAAGGTCGTACGGTTGATGTTGTTGTTGGACCGCAGAGAAGTGGGCCTGATATTGTTGTCCCGTCTGGCGTAGTCCTGGAGGAGGGCCCAGTATGCTCGGCTACTGATGCTGACTAGTGTTCTAGGTCGGTACTGTTGGGTAAGGGCATGGGGGAGAGGCCTAGTTTTCGAGAATTGGCCACAACATTAGGCTGGCCCACTGAGAGGGGGTATTGGGCTTGATGTGTCTATCCACCGGAATTGGATCGTCCTCCACGTCCTCTTCCTTTGCCGCCATGCCAGTTGTCGCAACCTCGGCCCCTGCCGCCACCTCGGCCACCACGTTGATATTGGTGGTCCGTGTGTTGCAGTGGTCTGGCGTGTGTAGTGGTGGTCATTGGTGCATCAACCGCCAACGCCTTCTGATTATGTTCGTCTTGTTTGGCACGTCTAGTCTTCTCCAATAGAAATTGTGACCAGGCCTTGTTGAAACTAGAGAGGGGATCAACTTGTTGGATCATCGTCGCAAGTGTATCATACTCACCCTTTGGCAAACCATTAATTAGTTGTAAAATCATCTTTGGTTGTAAAATCATCGGAGTGTCCACATTAGATAATTGACCTACAACTAATTTCAATTGTTTACAATAGTTGGACATGTTAGCAAAGTTCTCAAAACGGGTGTTATTAAATTTTCCTCCAGATACACGACACGTGTAGACCTGTCCACCGGGTCGGGGATCCGCCCGACCCGACCCGACCCGACCCACATATTTTAATATAATTTATATTATTTTTTCTTCATTAATATTTATTTTGTACTTATATATATTTTTGCCATTAATAAGTGATATAATGCATGTTTTTATAATATATGTATTGCTCTAATCTACATTGAGCTCGACATAAAATAAGATAAAAACGGTAGGTGATTATTATTTATATTTTTATATTATTAGTCGTTCTGTTAATATCACGGAAGCATAATGTAGGGAGAGAAAGTAGTTGTAAATTGGTGAAACTTTAACTGGTCATAACTTTGCGCTCGGATGTCCGTTTTACCCGATTTTTTTTATTTTGCGTATTTTTTCGAGACAGGGCCGGTCAAACATCCATAAGGCGGTTTGGCGCAGTCAATTTTTAGAAAAACGTCTGTTTTCCCAATCATTTTGTGTTTCTCTCCAAATTAGTTTCTAATTTTCTTTTTCTTTAGTCAAGATATCACGATATACAATACATTTCAACATCGAAATTTTGTGGTAATGTAGGGTGAATGCCAATTTCAGTTTTGGAAATTCAATTTTTTTTTAAAAATAAAAAAATTCCTTTACCCGACCCTGGCCCGCCAAAAAAATCCGACGGGTCAGGGCCGACCAGTGACCCGTAGGGTCCCCGAAGGGTCAGGGTCAGGGTCGGGCAATCATAAAAAAAAGCCACCCGACTCGACCTTTGGACATGTCTACGTGTATATTTGTTATCTTGAAAGATTTCCTCTAGCATTGTCCATAATTCGTGAGCCGAAACACCTGCCTTCATAATAGTATGAAGTAAATCCTTAGATATGATGTCATATATCCATTGTTTGACGATTGCATTTCCCCGTCGGGTTATCAACGTCGGGTGGACGAGGTGTGGTGGCATCGATTTGATCAAGAACGTTGTAGGCACACGCATGTATTTGAAATAAGTCAACCCACGATGAGTATTGTCCATCCTCTTAATCAAGAACCAAAGGGATAAAGTTTTTTATATTCGTCACGACAAAGACCTGATGAAAGGTGTTAGGAGAGGAGGGGGGAGTATGATGGGTGACGTCATGGGTGAAGGAGGAATATTCGGTATAAGCCATGAATAGTGGCTGCCGGCGATGCAAGGAACTGGGGGGGGGGGGGGTCTAAGGTTAGGATTAGGAAGAAGATTAAGGTTTGACTTCTGATATCATGTAGAATACGACTTCTTCTAATGCTAAAGAAATCACTTAAATACATTTAAGACTATAGCATGTTGTGAAAGAAGCACAATGACCGAATGTGCTTTGATTATGTCTCTGGAGCACAATTGAATAAAGATATCACGAGCGTGAGGTGCATGATATCATGATGAGAAATCCGAGTAACCATCCCCCACATGCCAATTGCTAGTGCATTAGAGCCCGACGTCCACCTCATTTGGAGAGGCCTAGCCTGATCTGGAAAACACTAAATCTGCTAATTAGATTTAGATAGACTTTATTCAGAAATGCCACCGCAAACAAATCTCATTAAGGAGTATTCTCTCTTTAATGACACTTGTTTAGTGTGAATTCGAATTAGTTATGCCCAAAAGCGGATTGAGAAACCAAACAAATCATGTACTCCTATAGTATTCCTCCGTCCCAATTTATATGATGTAGTTTGACTGAAAATGAAGTTTAAGAAATAAAGAAAGACTTTTGAATTTTGTGGTCTAAAACAAATCAAAGATATTTGTGTGGTTATAGATCATCTCATTAAGCGTGAAAACTAAATTGTAAAATCAAATTATTTCTAAATAAGGAAATGTATTATTCTTGAGACTTACTAAAAAGAAAAATGTGTCATATAAATCGGTAGTATTTGTTTATCAACATGTTAATAATTTACAAATCCACCCTTCTACTTTTACATATTTCAATTTGACCCCTGACATATTCCCAAAACTTTTTCCTTACAGTCACCAAATTCCTCTTGCTCCTCAGTACACTCCATTTTTAGAACCAGCAAATACAAAATAGGGTTTCGAACAAAATTGAATTCTCTGCAACCCTAATTAAGCCTCTCCTCTTCAATTTATCTCCACAAAACACACACACACACACACACACACATTCTTCTGTGGAAATCACCTCACTGGATTATTAGATTTTTTATTTTTTATTTTTTTTACAAAATTTTCATGACTTATGAATGGATATTAGTTTCTCCGGCGTCGTCACGTTTATATGTTGCGTTTTCGCCGCCGCGGCAGCTTTTTTAATTCGTCGATCAAAATCAAAATCGGACGGTGGAGAGGATTCGTGTAATTTGAACGGTGGAGATATGGTTGAGAAGGTACCTGTAACGGTGGTTGCGGAGAAACATACAGGAGCGTCGATGATGGAGCAGTTAGTTCCGGAGATAACGACTCACGCGTTGAGTTATTTGGATTATCCGAGTCTATGTAGGCTTTCGATGACGAATTCGCTTATGAGGAAAGCTGCTAATGATGATAATGCATGGAAAGCTCTTTATCATAAGGTGTGCCTTTGAAAGTTCCTTGAATTTTAAGTTTACGCATTATTAGAGATATCTCCGTATGGTTTAATGTAATTTTGTTTGATTGGATATGCTTAAAATGTTAAATTTAGCTTATATACTAGTGTCATATTAGTGATAGTGGAACAACAACAATACCCGTGAAATCCCACAAAGTGGGGGTGGGGTCTGAGGGGTAGAATGTACTCGACCTTATCCTCAGACCTTATCCCTACCGTGGGAGGTAAAAATTTGTTTCCGATATACCCTTGGTACAAGGACAAGAAATTAAAAGTAGTACGAAAAAAAAAGAAATAACAGAAGCCATATAAAAGCATGATAGAACAGTTTGAAAAAAGGAGTAGTAACTACCACAAATTAATATGACAATGGAAGTACAAAAAACAACATATAACATAAGGAATCGAAGGGCAAGAAACTACAAGTGTAATTTATCAAAAAAGTATGATAGTGGAAGAAAAATATTAATATGATAGGAGTAGTTAAAAATTGAAAAATATTAACATGATAGTTGAAAAAGCTAGCTTGCCTAATTATTGAACAGTTTAATGAATATGAATTCACTTATGAGGAGAGCTGCGAATGATGATAATGCATGGAAAGCTCTTTATCATAAGGTGTGCATTTGAAATTTCCTCGAAGTTTTAAGTGTTACCTATTAGGAGAGATATCTCCATATAGTTTAATATAATTGTATTTGACAGGATATGCTTAAAATGTTAAACTTAGACTATATACTAGTGTCATATTTACAAGTCATTTGCATATTTTTCTTCTTTTTTGGAAGCAAAGAAATGTTGCGACGATTTCCCTTCATAAATAAAATATAACGGGAGCTCGTGTGGAACCTTTTATTCTGGCGTAACAGCAGTAGTAGAGAGTTCGATTTCAAATCCAACGATTTATTGTTAAATTTAGATTATGTACTAGTGTCATATTAGTGATAGTGGAAGAAAAATATTAATATGATAGTTAACAATTGAAAAATATTAACATGATAGTTGAAAAAGCTAGCTTGATAGAGTGAAAATCTCATCAAGCCTAATATTTGAACAGTTTAATGAATATGAATACTTGGAAGTTTTGAGTTTAAAAATAGAATTGTTTCAAAAATTCGCTTATGAGGAAAGCTGCAAATGATGATAATGCATGGAAAGCGCTTTACCATAAGGTGTGCCTTTGAAAGTTCCTTGAAATTTTAAGTTTTTCGCATTATTAGAGCTACTCTGTATCGTTTAATATAATTGTATTTGACAGGATATGCTTAAAATGTTATCATATTAGTGATAGTGGAAGAAAAATATTAATATGATAGTTAACAATCGAAAAATATTAATATGATAGTTAACAATCGAAAAATATTAACATGATAGTTGAAATGAGCTAGCTTGATAGAATGAAAACCTCATCAAACCTAATTATGGAATAGTTTAATGAATATGAATTCGCTTAATGAGGAGAGCTGCAAATGACGATATTGCATGGAAAGCTCTTTATCATAAGGCGTGCATTTGAAAGTTTCCTGAATTTCAAGTTTTTCGCGTTGTTAGTGATATCTCTGTATCTTTTAGTGTAATTGTGTTTTACAATATATGTTTAAAATGTTAAATTTAGATTATATACTAGTGACATATTTACAGGTTATTTGTATATTTTTCTTCTTTTTTGGAAGCAAAGGATGTTGCGATGATTTCCCTTCATAAATTAAATATAACGGGAACTCGTGTGGAACCTTTTATTCTGGCGTAATATCGGTAGTAGAGAGTTCGATTTCAAATCAAGCGATTTATTGTTAAATTTAGACTATGTACTAGTGTCATATTAGTGATAGTAGAAGAAAAATATTACTCCCTCCGTCCCAATTTATGTGGCACCATTTGACTTGGCACGAAGTTTAAGAAATAAATGAAGACGTTTGAAATGTGTGGTCCAAAAGAAGTCTTGTATAAATGTGTGGTCGTAAATCATCTCATAAAGTTAAATTATTTCTAAATATAGAAAGGTTACATTCTTTTTGGGACAGACCAAAAAGGAAATGACGCCACATAAATTGGGACATAGGGAGTAATATGATAGTTAACAATCAAAAAATATTAACATGATAGTTGAAAAAGCTAGCTTGATATAGCGAAAATCTTATCAAGCCTAATATTAGAACATGAACAGTTTAATGAATAAGAATACTTGGAAGTTTTGAGTTTAAAATAGAATTGTTTCAAAATTTATGGGACATCCCAAAATGGGGAAGTGCAGTATTAATTTGACAGTCCGCTGGAGGATGATTGAAGATGACTCACAATTATTTGTTACCTATGTTGAAATAGGTATCTGGACTACTTCAAATTTAGTTCAAGGAAGCATCTTTTGCGTAGAGGTTAATGTGATATAATCTTACTTTGTATGAACTGTGTTTAAAGGGATGATTTTGACTTTTCTTTCGCTCACTGACTGTGTAGAATAGATGATAGGGTTTTAGTCATTTTCAATACAAGCCAAAGAGAAGTAGTATTATCTATATTAGCATTTGCGCTGTTGTACCATTTAATTCACCTAGCTCACGTATGTATGATATAACTAGCATTACCAAAGTTATTCATCAAATTTCATTGGTATTGTCACGGAAGCACTAAGAAAAAAAAATTCCAGCGATGGTTTGAGAGAATTAAAATTCTTATGTTTCTCCATCTCATTTCCTGTTATTATCTGGGATTAGGAAAATCAAGTCTAATTGATGCTTTAGTAACATGGTAAGTGAGTTATACCTGTGGACAATCAAACAAATACACAGCCGTCGCAACGGAATATTAAATAGGAACGTACCTTTAGCCGTGGTTGTTCAGGTGTTGTAGAGAATCGCTTTTGATCTGCACCGACTTGTAATAGAAAAGGGCAGTGTTATTAAAAGCTCAATGCTAAAAAGTGTGAAATGAGGCGTTGGGTCCAGCACTTTTATGTCCTGAAGTGAAGCGAGAACAGAAAAGTGTGCTTCTTCGCTGCTTCTCACTTTCCAAAACACCAAGGGATAAAAGAAACCCTAGGAATCTTGCGATTGATGTCACAAGCGTATATATAGGTAGGCTAGGGACTCCTAAGTAAAAACCTTAAACCTAGGAACTTCTCCATAAAATACGGTTGCCCTAGGAACTCATAATAAAACATTTCTTTCCATCCACGAAACTTCTGGATATATTTGCGTAACTGCAAATATTATTTGCTTAGTTACATGGGAGACAAGGTAAATAATTAATACCTAATACGTAGGCCACATTAAATGTCTCTAATTAAATAGAGTTAATTTCTAACAATACTTCTTAGATAGGCGCTCATTAGGTGAATGCTGTTGTCAAATGATCTTAGCTATGTCTTCCGTCATGTGCTTTCATGTATGTATGTGCGCATTTAAGGGCATATGAGAATGATGTTGTACTAATTGGCTTTTTAACTCCTCCTAGGTCAAAAGTCATGTAAGTTTGAGACATTAAGGAAGCTCTATCATTCAGTTTCCATCAAATTGCCAATATTGTGTTTCCTTCTACTTTTAGCTGAATGATCAGCTTCTCTGGTTCTCTTTGCTTTAGTTTCTTTGTTCTCATTTGAAGCATTGAAATATTTTTGAGCTTAGTGCACTTATTATTGTTGTTGTTATTATTATGTTAAATAAAAAAGAAGCTTAGTACAGGATTAACTGGTGCTATCTGTTTTGTCCGTCTTGTTGTCTCAAGAACCCTGAAGCTATGACTTACCCTTTATTCTCTTCTATTATGGCCTAAATGCTTTACTGTTTTCTTCCCAACAATATGGAATTATGAGGTCTAAATTGCTTTAAATTTATTACTCTGTGAAGTTTCTGTGTCAGCACTCCCAAGTGTTAGAATTGCTAAACAGTTATGCCAAAATAAGGTCCTGCCGGCTGGTAACCAATCACTCACAGGGGGGGGGGGGTTTCCCTGGTATATACTGTGAACGGTTCAGTCACTCTAAAAAAAGTTTAACAACTCGAAACTGGACAGTCATTCTAAGGGAAGTATATTCAAGAAGTATACAAAGCGGGAAATACATAGTACTTAATGATAAATGGTAAGGGAAGGATATACAAGGACAGTAAGTTGGTTATTCATTTATTTGGAATTTAAGGGATGTCCTTGTAATACTAGCAGATTCACACATATAGAGAGATATTTGGCCACATAGAATTAGACAGAAGGTCTCCAAAGTGGATGACGTAGTGGTTGAGGCATGAGAGTAACAACTCGGAGATTCTATGTCAGAAGCCTAGCCCATCTGCTCCAGCCTTGGTGGGCAGTTGCCAGCCTGTGCTTGTGAGCTAGATAGGCTTGCCAATGGGATTAGTCGAGGTGCGTGCTAGGTGGCTGGATACCACCGATATAAAAGAAGAAGAATAAGACATAAAAGAAATATGAGAATTGTTTTACGTCTGTTACCTACATCATTTAAAACTCTATTTGAATCGATTTTGATTTGCACGGAACTGGGAGGAAACAAATAGAAGCTGAAAGATTAGGAGTTACAGTCTAAAAGTAATTGAGAAACAAAATTTGTAAAGAATGCCATACCTTGTAGAATGCTCTTTTTTGTTTCAGAGAAGTACATCTGTCAGCTAACTATCTGATGGTTTAAGTCGACGACTCTGAGCCCAAATTTTTTCATTGGTAAAATACGAAGTCAAACTATCCCTTTTGCTTTTCCTTATGATGAACCCCTTTTCCTTGGGTGATTGCTTATTTGTTTTCTCTTGTCTGGTCTTTTGGTAGATTTCATTTGAGCCCTATGGAGAAACTTGCACATACACACATTTATTCAGAAATTTGGTCAAATAGATTAAGATGGAAAAAGAGAAATATGCGGTTGGATTTACTTTTACTTCCTACATCAATTAAAACTTATCTCAATAGATCGTCATTGGCTTGGAAATTGGAGGGAAAGTAATTGAAGCTGAAGGACGAGGGTCATGCAATCTGAAAGACATCGGGAGAAAAGGGGGAACAAGGGCTTACATTGCTGCTTCTTTTATTCAAATAATTACGTTTATCATCTTACTTTCCTGTCCTTTAAAATGATAGACTTCTACATCAAACTTGCACGATAAATTGTTAATTTGAGCTTAGGGAAATTTTTGGAAAACGTCTATATACCCTGTTGTTGTTTCTACATGCATTTTGAATGATGCAAATTTGTTGTTTAACCATTACATGGTTGGAAGTGTGAGTGTAGTGATTATCTTTTGTTTTCTCCTCGCCTCTTAGGATTTCACATTGGAGCAGGATTCTGTGACTCCAATTAATGGATGGAAGGCTTACTATGCAGCTACAAGAGCCATTATGAATGTCAATGCTGATTTCTTTAAAATTATTAAAGAAAGATCAGTCCCAGCTATGGAACGTTTTTGGATCAATGCAGATTATGTGAAGTGTTTTCATGCCTCTGGGGAGTACTTTACGGGGTATGAGTTTTTCCATCCTCCAAGGGGGGTCGGCTTTTGAGCTTTACTACTACTACATCTCTGCACCTTGCATGTCTGTCGTTTTCTTCTCCCTCTCAACCTCCTATTTTCCTTTTTGTGATTAAAATCTCTGAAATATTATCATATGACAAAGTTGTGATGCTTCTGCCTGCACCAACCAAGTCTCTTGACTTTGGTTTCTCTGGGCATTTCCTTTTTTTTGTCTACTTTTTAGGAGGTTTTTCTATGCTCTGAATAGCTGGTCGCTAATTTTATTTTTCATTTGCTAGTGGGTTGAGTCCTTGCTGGTTTAGTTGTTTGGAAATTTGCTTGTACATATTTGAAGGAGAATAGAACAAATCCTCCTTCTAGGGTAAGCACATTGCAATTAGTTGGAATTTATTGTATTCTTCTTTCTCATATTTTTTGTGTATAGCTTCTCTCTATATTCTGTGTTAGGATTTCTGAACGGTTTACGTATTCTTGGGTTACTCCGCTCATTTCACTAAGGTCTTGGTTAGATGCTTGGATTCTTTTCACATGGTTATTTGAGCCAAACTTAGTAAGCCCGCTACTACAACATTTTCTTTCTTTTGTATTTAGTCCTTTCGAACCATTAACTTTGTTTTAGGTAGTCTTTAGTGTGTTGAGCCTTCTCTTTCTATCCCTAACCTACTCTTCCACCCATTGGCCTTCTTTTCGAGGCCTATTCTTCAGCTCGACAAGCTATTTCAATTTCCTCAAAAGAAAAGAAAAAAAGAAAAGCCGTTCAAGCTCACGTCTAACCCTGGTTTTTTATTAGATGTGTGTGAGAGTATGAGAAGATATATTTTCTCTGATGCCTTCTTGATATTCTTTTTCCGCTAGTGAGTTTGTTCTAAAGTTCCCCTCCCCCCTCCATATTGATATTGATATATTCAACTATGATGGTATCTTCATCACATCAATTGCAAAGTTATCAATTTGCGGTTCGCGCTAATGCAAATTCACTAGTGCAATAGAATGTTTTTGCGTGACATGTTTCATTTCCACGTCTTTATATCGTTCAGCACGTCTTAAGTTGGTTCTAGTACTTAGTTACCAATGCAGTTATAATGTAGTCACTGGGCTAGAATGTTTTTGTTCTGATATGTTTCATTTCCACATCTTTATATCATTCAGCATGTATTGAGTTGATTCTAAAGCGTATATGCCAATGCAGTTATAATGCAGTCATTGGCAGTTGGCAACTGGCTTTTAACTGGGAGCAAAATGTTGATGTCGAAATTAGAGATGTAAAGGCAAGGGTAATGACAGATTCGGCTTGGGTGACAATGAAAGCTTATCTTAATATGGGATCAGGTAATGTGACTAATGTGTTTGAATTCCATAATGGGAGATGGTACATGGTCCATCATCACTGCTCAGTGATGCTCATTCATGGAGGTGCAGGGCAACAAGTTGTGCAGGGATAGAAGGATTAAAGAAGGAAACTGTGAAGAAGATTGATTATTCTTTAGAAATTGGAAAGTGGTAGAGCGTTCGTTTATAGTAGGATTGACTTCCTATGGAATCTCCATAAAATTATCTTATGTAGTTTCTGCTTCCCTTCTTTTCTTTGGTGGTTTAGAAATCTCTAGTTTCTTGCCACCGATTTTTGCCTTGCTAACTTTCTTGGTATACAAATGCACAGTTTGATTTGTCAAAATTTGCAAATGCGGTCATGGTTATGGTCATGGAGAAGGAACCCCTCTTGGATTAGTCTTGTAATTCAAGAATGTGGTTAAATAAGCATAGGAGATATGACATTAGCCTTCGACCCTTGAAAACTTGGACAGTAGAAAGATACTATCAAATCAAAGTTGAGGTTCCAGCTGCAAAAAGTTCAACATAACCTATGTATACATCAACTGTGGAACCTTTTTTTTTGTCAAGGACGTCATAGGTTGATGATGATGAATTCTTCAAAATGATTATGTTAAGAGTATAGTTGATTTTAACTAATTATGGAACTAGATGTAGTTGATTGTTTAAGAAAGGACCTCTTAACGCATTTCTTTCAATTAGACAATCGTATGAATGCTTCGGCTTAAGCTTTGTGGGCATAGTAATGTTGAATCAGTTAGAAACTTAGAAATAGAAAGTGCAAAAAAGCAATTCATGAAGTAAATCCTCATGTTAAGTCGAATTAGTCTCCACCACGCACAATTTTGATAATTTTGCTGTCGCTTGTCATTAGTTATGTGGCCCATACGACTTAGGCCGAAAGAAGAAAAATTGCACTGTTAACCCTTCAAATGAGTCTATTCTTAATTTTTGTACTTCAAAATCAACTATGCCTAGCGAGGTATAAATTTTTTAAGGACACAAGACATAACTTGTGAAATATTATGATAGAAAAATATAAATAAAAATTCTAGCTCACCGCAATTTTAATATGAATTTGAACTAACTATGCATTGCAAAACTCAGGCAGTAAGAAATTTCAATTATGATACAATGTTTCGTGCATATTCCATGAATACCTTTACACCCAGAGGCGAATTTAGTATTTTTAGAACACGTGTACCACTAAAAAAAATATAATATTTTAAGTGGAAATTGATCTCTAGTTCTGTAGGTAAATAATTAAATATTTAATCAAGTACACCATTTAACCTTTTTATGGCATGAGTGTCATCAGCTACGTAATATTAATATATATATATATATATATATAATATCTAATTGTAGGAGAAATCATAGATTCATGTGTGCAAAATTTGTTTCGCCTCGCTCTTATGGATTTCCGTAAGACTGCGGGATGATCCGGGGATACCACAACGGGTCAGGGATACTGGGACAGAAATGGAGTCACCTTTACGGTAACTCCCAGCGTAGTAACGCTGCAGAGCTACTGCACACTGCTTCAAATAAAGCGCAGTGTACAGATGACTTGATTTCCGCCTCAAGTGTATCACTGTTTTAACAAAGGCACAACCTATATGTGGTCATGAAAGAGGGATTAAGTGGAGCAGAATTGACTGGGTGGTAGAGTCGTGGAAACGCTTGTTTCTTCCATATTTTGGACCTTAGCTCCATGGAAGAATATGTTACTGCTGAAACACGGAAGAATTGAGATCTTAGATCAAAATACTATGTATTAATTGGATGAACTTCCTAAACAAGAATTCTTGAACAACAAACAACCGGTTCAGATTCACGACAAAGGGAATTTTTTCCATACGTCTATTACTATTGTTGGCCTTAATTTCTTTTAGGAAAATTGAGGAAAAAAACAAGTATGTATATTTTTTCTTTTTCTTTGATGTCAAAATATTATTCCGATAACAAACATTATCACCAATCATAATAAGCTCACGGGGACTGAGCACAGTGGAGCTGAGTGGCTGAGAAGATGACCACCGGCGGCAACACCTCCGTATTTCTCTCCCTCCAAACAGCACCATCCCAAAAATTCCAAAAAAAAAAAATTCTTTTACCAACAATAAGTGGTCTACATTGTCATTAAGTCATGGAAATCATTTATTAGAATTTAATTATTTTCTCTGTTCTTCAACTCCACTTGTTGAAGAAGAAGTGAATGAAAATGGGTCTAGTGATGATGTTCTTCCAGCTTCAATAAACCAAGAATCTAATTCAATTTTACCACCCGGGTATACTCAATTTCTATGCTTTGATTCATTTCTTGAATTATACCCCTTTTGGGAAACTTGCAGGTAGTTTTCTTTACTATAATAAAGCTAGAGTCTTTGCATCAGGATTGTAATAAATGTGATACTTTTATTCATTTATTTTAGTCTTAGAATAGACCCCTGTCTCTATTTTTTTTTTTTGATAATCAATAAGTTCCTGAGAGCCAGTCAGGACAAATCTAGGATTTTTAGAATATGTGTGCACCACTAACAACGGAGAAAAAATATATTTAGTGGATTCGATCCCTGTTCATTGGGATAAATAACTCAGGATTCAACCAAGTGCACTATTGAGTCCTTTTGGAGCATGGGTGCCGACAGATAATATTAGATCAATTCTAGGAAATATGTACATAAAATATCTAGTTTTGCCGTGCGACCATGGGTTCTTGTGCCCCGTATTTTAGGTTTATATTCACCCCTGTCAGCCAGTGGCATACGGTTCGAAACTTGGTGGATAATGGCTTGTCCCTTTTCACTTCTCCACTAAAATACTAGGCTTTTGTCTGCAACACGGTTCGAACAAGTTATGTACACCTAGCGCATATTCCACACTAGGCTTTTGGGAAATTTGCACTTTTGGAGCTAATTATCTTTATTTGATGAAGCTAAAACCTTTTCATCAGGATTATTTAAGAAGTGCTAGAAATGTGTGATCAAAGGACTAAAAATCTAAATTGTAAGAAATGTGGTGCTTGTATTTATTTATTTTAGTCTTAGAACATCTATCTCTAATTCTTTTGATAACCGATAAATTCCGGAGGGTCAGTGGCATATGGTTCGAAACTTGGTAGATAATAACCCGTCCTTTGACGTTTCTCCACTTAAATACGAGGCTTTTGTCTGTGGTGCGGTAGGATTTGCACCCGTGATGTGCACCTAACCATATATCATGTGCTGCCCTCTTTCCACTAGACTTTGCCCAGGGCCAAACCTCTGTCTATATGACCATGTTCAACTGTGTCACTATTTGGTCCAAAAGCTTAACTTGTTAGAGAGTGGACATATTTATGACTGTATTTGATTTAGGTTTTCACCAGAAAAAAGAGTTCTCTATGTATGTTTAATCATGTTTTAGGTTTGTGTGTGAAATGTTAGGAGATTTGAAGTGTGGACTTTTAGTTTGTTCTGATGCAGAAAAAATGTTAACACTTCTCAAATGTAATTGAATTGATTTGGTATTTTCGTTAAGATCGGTTTGAGAAGGAAAGAAAGATGGATCATTTTAAAATCTTCAGAGACAACTGATGAGCTAATAGAAAGATTAATAGTGAACCAACAATTAAGAGGACTCGCTTAAGTGGGACAACTTGCCAACTTAAAACTTACTGGTTAAGGGCAAAGGGCGTCGACATTGCCACTTGAGTTAGCTTTTTAAGTGACTGATTTAGTAATTGAAACTGTAGGGACGAACAGGTGTCTGAGTTTATTCTGTATAATCTGCAATGAAGGTATCTGATGTTCAATCAAACACGCATAAAGTTAGTTAGATCAATTGTCTGAGTGAAGAAAGAGTATAAATGTATAATATTGTACTCCTGCATGTATTTTTGCAAAAAAAAAAAGATCAATATCTTGATAATGCAAAGTTTTGAATTTACTTATTTTTGGAATTTGAAGGGGAGCCTTGGTGTAACTGGTAAAGTTGTTGTCGTGTGACCAGAAGGTCACGGGTTCGAGCCGTGGAAACAGTCTCTTGCTGAAATGCAGGGTAAGGCTGTGTGCAATAGACCCTTGTGGTCCGGCCGTACCCTGGACCCCGTGCATAGCGGGAGCTTAGTGCACCAGGCTGCCCTTTTTTACTTCTTTTTGGGTTCTCAATTCCATCTTTTCTTTTTAAGGGTAGCAAAAGTTATCAGTTGTGCAAGTTTTAACCTTGTGCCAACTATTTAATGATTCAATTTTTGGATTATATGTTTCACTCTTAAGATATCTTACCGACTTCCTTTCCAAATGACTCTTAGTTAAAACCATCGAATGTGTTTCTGCTACATTAGACCGGGAATTTTCCATGGCATCGTGAATTGTGATTATGTTATTCGCTAACTGATGTAAACGGATATATTCTGCAATTTTATGATTTGTTGATGTATTTACAGAGCATGTCAGGGCTGTGGGAGAGCGGAGATTGAAAGAGGCTGTTATGGCGAGGGACGGATACAAGGAGGAATTGCAACACTTCCAGGTTTTGTTTGGTGGACGATAAAGGCTTACATGCCTTGCCCTGCTTTTGTTGCTTCCAGTGGTAAGTACAAAAGATTTGGACAAAGCAAGGATGAAGTTGTCTCTGGGGAAGGAGGTAAAGTTAGTTCGGTCAGGACTGATGCTGAGGTTCAATCAAGGTAGATATCTAATTGGTCTATTTCCATTCTTTTCATCTTCTTTGCAATTTGCAACTGCGTGTGATATAATAAGGAGTTTAACTTGTAATTCTAAGTCAAGATAAATGACGGTAGGTAGCAAAACAACCTTTGGTTCAAACATTCTGCTACTGTGTTCTACTAATTTTCTAAACTTAGTCTAATGACAACAAAAACTACTACTCAATCCCAAGCAAGTTGGCCTCACTGTCTCGCTCCATTCAAGTTCGTCCCAGTCCATTCTAGTACATTTAGTGGCCTACACCATTGCCATGATCAAATCATTGAAGAATATCCTCTTTCTCCCTGATCTTGATTGACTATTGCCTTCATTTCTTACCTATGCTATTCCTCATGAGCCAATATTTGGTGGAACATTCACAGTAAACTGACAACAACAACTATGCCTCAGTCTCGGCTATATGAATCCTCATTCACCATGTTTCTTCCGTTGAAACTCATTTCAGCCAATATCATACGAAGTAAAAATTTAAAGTACTAGAATTTCTTTAGTTTTTCTTTATTTTCTACGTTTTCTACTAACAAATCTGGCATATAAATTTCTGACATAGCTAAAAGACTCCTAGTAAGACCTAGAGTAAACGGACTAACATGACTAAAAGATATACCCAACATATTCACAGTAAAATGACGAGAGTTAAATGTGTAGTAGTGCACCCAGACTCTCAGATGTTTTCATTTGTAACAATGTTAACTACTTACAGTATTGAACTTCCCTTTATTGCAATGGATTTGTCGATGTTATGATTTTAAGTACTTAAAAGAATTTCTGCCTAGCTAGTAACTCACAAAAAATCTGTTTTACATTATATTAAATTTTGCAGCAAGAAAAAGAATGGATCGAAGAGTTCGAAGAGCTAACTGTTGGAAGGTAATTTAGTCAGCTTCCTGCTGTAAGGATGAGAAGACATTATCTTTTAAGAGATTGAAGGATGTTGCTTTTGTGTATTCAGCTACTAACTTGGCAATTTTTGGATGTCTATAGGTTGATGTGGAATGATAAAAACTTGAATTGTGTGGATTTAGATTAGTTCCAAATGGTTAATTGTGTCAGCAATTGTAATCCAGATGAACTATATTTCAACTTTTTGTTTGCAACAGGAAAGAATCTTGTTTCTTGTTACACTTGGATCCATCTAATATTGTTATGGAGAAAACCTTACGCCGGGTTTTTCCTAAAGACACTACATCACGTTAGAGTTTATTGCTTAAACGGTCATTAAACTATTAGATATAGGTGAATAAAATTATTTTAAACGGTCTTTTATCTTGAGCCAAGGGTCTTTCGGAAACAATCGCTAGTAGAGGTAAGGTCTGCGTACATTCTATCCTCTTCAGATCCTACGTTGTGGGATTTCACTGGATATGTTGTTGTCTTTTGTATAGAACTATTCGCTTATCTTTTGTTATTTGGCTCAAAAGGTCACTTTTCTTTCTTTTGAATTAGAAAAAACACGTATCTTTTGAAATTTCACTCAAATCGGAATATATCTAACCTTTTTAAATGATGTGATACCTGATGTTTAACCAAACACAAATAGAAAATATCAAATCCAAAGCATTTTAACCAAAAACCTCCTACCCGACCTAATACGTACTAGTAAAATCCCCTGATATGCCAAACAAATTCATTTATCTATCTATAAATATTAAATGCTTTGGAAGTTGATCTTTTTACTTGTAAATATTTATAAATTTGCTATGATTATTAACTATACACTACCTAACTATCCATATGTTATGTTAATATTGTAGTTTATTCAATATTTAATAGTAATGTAGTTCTAAAATAATCTAAATATAATGTATTTTCTACATAAATGAATAAAAAAAACACATTTTGTTATGAAATAACAATAAAGCTAAAACAAGAATATTGTTGAGAAAGAGAGAGGAGTTCTTATTTTTCTTGAGGGATGAAATACTATGAGGGAAACATATCTATTTATAGGAGAAAATTGACTTGGTCCCAAAGTTATTAGCCCTAATATTTCTCCTAAAGATAGACATCCACAATATATGATAATATCTATAACACACCCCCTTGGATGTCTATTTTGATAGATAATATGGCTCATTAAAACCTTACTAGAAAAAACTCAGTGGGAAAAATTCTAGTGAAGGAAAAGAGTACACATTTCTAATAATACACATTTTGGTTGCTTCATTAAAAACCTTACAAGAAAAATCAAGTGGGACAAAATCTTATACAAAAAAAAGAGTACACGTATTAACTCCCCCTAATGAAAACTTCAGTCCAAATGCTTGAGTCTTCGCATTCCAATCTTGTGCATCATCTTTTCGAAAGTTGCAGTTGGTAGAGACTTAGTGAACAAATCGCCATATTATCACTTGAACGAATCTGTTGCACGTTGATATCACCATTCTTTTAGAGCTCATGTGTGAAGAACAACTTTGGTGGAATGTGCTTTGTCCTATCTCCTTTTATGAATTATCTCTTCAATTGAACAATGCATGCTGCATTATCTTCATATAAGGTTGTGGGTATTTTGTCACATTTCAAACAACATTTATTTCCAAGCGATTCAAATTAGTCCTAACATCAATTGGATTTATTGATATTTCTTCATTTTCTTGAATTTGCAGCTCATTGATTTCTTCAAGAATATCAAGATTGATCAAATCTTGCATTTCTTTATGAGATTCTTTCTTAGTATCATCTTGACCAAAAAAAATTCTAGGATTCTGATCCTTAGAACCCAATTGTCTATCACGCTTCAGGCGTGCTTTGGACTCATTTGCTATGACACTAGTAGATGGTCTTATAGGGACATCAATCTGAATTGGGACATTCTCTGCAGGGATATGTGATTTGGTAATCCTTTTCAAATCTGTAAATGCGTCTGACATTTGATTTGCTATTTTCTGCAAGTGAATAATCTTTTGGACATCTTGCTCACAAATAGAAGCATGTGGATCAAGATGAGACAATGATGAATTATTTCACAAAATTTCCTTTTTTATTTCATTATTCTCTCCCCCTAATTTTAGAAAAATTATCTCATCAAATCGACAATATGCAATTGATCTTATTTCAGTATCTCCATGTAAGGGAAAAATTATATCATGCTCATAGTTATAACAAGATAAATAAATGCATCAATTGAACAAATAGATGGTACTTCAGGACCACTCTAATTTTCTCATTTCAACTTCTTTTAGTAGGTAGTCTACTGCTTTTCGAAAACTCTTCAAAAGCTCCAATAATATTCAAGTCAACAACTTGCACAACATTATGAAATTTTTTGGATATCATAAAGGGATAAGGGTAAACAGAGTCATCTGTGTACCCCTCATCAATAAATATTTATTAAGGTGATTTCAATACATCAACCTTAGTTCATTTAATCCGTTTAAGGATTACAAACAAATTTTTCAATAACTTGTATATGCTTCAGGCATTTTGAATCCTTCAAAAAAATCATATAAATTTTGTCACGTAAGCTATATAGGCTGAGACAATTTTCATTTAGTATTTAATTTATATGAAATCTTCTGATATCAGGACTGCATGTTCAGTAAATTTACCCTTACCAAGATGCATCTACTTGATAATTATTTCAACATCAACATGCTTTAAGAGACGTAGAGTTCAGATCCTCATAATATTATACAATATTGCGCATTATATTGTATCAAAGATATCGTCGACGAGATATCATTTTGTATCAGTTTGCAATTAGACATAACTTACTGAGATCTTATTACTTCATTATTTTTCAGGTACCTGAACCTCGTATGAGGTTTTATGAAATGTTATGTCGTAGGCTCTTCAAGAGCACGTTGCCTCCTTATTATGATCATTTTGATCATCTCATTTTTCAAGGATTATTGCATTTGGACTCGATTTGTCTACCATACTTCACGCATGTTGTAAACCTTGTCCTTCAGGGACATTTAGGAGCATCTTGCAACTGAAATATGAAATAGTTGGGTCAGAAAATGCTTCTAGCATTTGACTTGAATTATTTTTTGAACGAGGATCATACTGATGATAATTCACAACATATTTCTTAGCTGTTTACTCTCTCCCCCATTATGTTAGAAAAACTAACATACATTTCCACCTTCTTTGGGGAATCCATCGATATGCATCGTGGTGGATTCATTAATCATATACCGCACAACAAAAACTATTAGATGAAAACATTTGGTTCCTGACCTTGAACCAATTATGAGGGGAGAATTTATCATAATTTATTAGTCTAAAGCATACAAACGTCATTGTATGCAATATATCATATTTTATATCAACACATGAATCTTTGTTCTCATTAGCAATGGTTTAGCTATCTAATGGAGAGCATTCAAGGCTAAACCGGTTTGAATGTCAACCAACATTATCAAGATGAATTATCTTGATTACATAATTTGAAAATTGTGCTCACAACTCAATTATTTTGAGCAAGTAACTTTGCATATGTCAAATTGCGGATTGAAAATAAACGCACATGTGACCGTCTTATCGATGCATCTATTTTCGACATCACATAACAAGTGAACGGGCCTTTATTCACCTTTTATATTTTTCAGAATTTAGGGAATTCAATCCTAACACTAGCTGGTGTAATCAACTTATCATGAGAACAAGCAAATTAATTCTTGAAGAATCTTCTAGTTCTTCAATGTATGTCGAATACTCAATATGCACATCATATTTGAACCAGGATGGCAAAACTGCTCATGCCGACCATACTAGTAAACTTCAAGTTTACCAAGCCATGTGCTATTTATTTTAGCAAATGTCTGATATACTGTGACATGAATTGTCTTTTGTATCAATAAACTTCTGGTTTATTGTGACATGTATTTCATCATGCTTATATTTGTGCAGTACAATTTGGAGAATAAAGAGGGTAACTTTTCACATACATATTTCTTACCCACTATGATTTTGAAGATATTTAATCCTTCCATCATTTATAGCTTCAATATGATAGTCATTTACTTTAGTAAACTTCAGGTTTACTACAACTTGTGCTCGATCATAACAACTTCGTATATTATAATTTAGAACGAATGACATAATAGTATATAAGCTCTTCAGAAGTCTTTAATTTATTCTTCATAATCATATATTTGTTTGGACACTACTGGTGTCATGATCTTCTAGATATATAGTTAGCTCTTCTGAAGCCCTTAATTAATTTTGTACTATCAAATTAATGATCAACAGACATAAGATCACACCATATGATTCCTACAAATGAAACTAGCAAAGGGAAGGGACAAAAGCATATTCCCGAGATCGTAGTGAAATATTTATGAGTTTCAGTGCAAACTAAAAGATGCCTTTTTCTTTTAACAAATATAGACATGTCAATCTCAAATAATTACACATAAATCCCATAGCCAGTTCCAAATACAGTATAAATAATTTATACCTTTAATTTAGCATTGGAGATTTACCAATTAAAATTTTCTCGTAAAACGATTTCATCAAGTAGTGATCTTACCTTTAACCTTGGATATAACTTTAAATTTCATGAACAATCAATAGCTTTAAGCTTTCAAGTTTGTGGCCCAAACAGTTCATAGTAGCAGATTTCATAACTAATATTTAGATCAACTTTGCTTCAACACACTAATCTGTTAATAAAAAGAATGCAATAGTGTATTTACCAAAAAAGTTAAAAAAATCAACAGTTACCTCTTTTCTTATTAGAAGCTTACTGTGAGAGCCATAAGGTCATTCAATGTATGAAGACAACTGAAAAAGAGTTAAATTAAGATAAAATTCTGATTTATATGAAAACAGAAGATCTAGTTTCTAATTAAATAATTCAACTTTAATCCAAAACCAACTAGAAATATATATTTACGTACTTGAAAAATAAATTAGTCCAGTTGGTAAAATATGTTTTCTTCTACTAAATGACACATCGTTTCCAAGTAATTGCTAAATAACTGGAATGAAACTAACTTGAACCACAACATATCTGTCATAAACCGACGAAAGCACCCACCAAAGACCTTCATACCACAAAATAATATTTATATCCATTGTTATTTTATCTCTTCATGAGGTATGTTGTGGTATTTCTTCATTCACTTCGGGGAATGAAACTTGGTCATTTAGATGCACTTTATACACAACTTTCAATAGCTCATTATTTTTCTGAGGCACAAAAAGACATTACTTCAGAATAATGCCTTACTACTTCAGGAGTAAGTTTCATATTTACTATTTCAGGAGTAAATTTTAAAGTCTTACTATTTTGGGAGCAGATTTCAGATAATATTTACTATTTCAGGAGTAAATTTAGAGTCCTGCTACTTTAGGAGTAGCTTTCATAAAGTTCTACTACTTCGGGAGTAGAGTTCAAAGTTTTACTACTTCGAGAGTAAAGCATAGAATATTATTCATAATATTTCTTCTGAATTATTCTACCTCTTCTGGAGATGAGTCGTGATGTTTTCACAATCAAATGCACATTCATATTTATAGTATAGACTTTAATATATATTGTCACCTTCCCTTCAAGAAATGAATATGTATTTGTAACATTTATCAAAAATTCTCATTCTTCAAGAATGAAACATAATTATATGAACGTGGCTTAAACATATCAAATCGTGATGGCTTAAAATCTCTTTTAAGATATTGCTACTTCAGGAGCAAATCAAAGCATACAAATGATGTAAAGAAGTTTTCTCTAACACAGTTTCATTGGTAGCCACAATAAACCTATGAAAATATTACCACTTCTGATGGTCACAAGCATAAATAAATTTAATATTTAACAAGATTTAATAATATATTATCACTTCTGATGATTATATATTTTTTGCAAACTCATTCTTAGCCATTAAGGGATATGAAATTAACATCATAATCCCTCTTAATAATATTATTCTTCAGGAATAAATTTAAAACATGAATGATTAAGAAGATTTTCACGTATTAAACGAACCCAACGAAATCGTACCATTAGTAAGCAAAAGATAAAATGACTTGAGATATGAGAGAAACCAACCTTTTGTGTAAAATTCTCGATGATGCCAATTCAATCTGATTTGTAAAGGTAGACTTTCATTTGATGAATTCAACCAAATAATTAGTGTTGAAAGAAAGTGCAAAATCTTTAAGGATTCTCGAACCCTTGGCTTAGATTAAGCCAAATCATTGAATCATACTCATTTCTCTTACTTAATTTGTTAATATTGAAAGGGAACAGTAATAGGAACGGCATACCACTCATATGGCTACTGTAAAAGATCGAAAACTTCATAAATATAATAATATAATATAATTACAGTAAGAGTTTATGCCTTGGAACAAGGACTTTGATATTCCAATCTTCAAATCTTCTCAATATAAATATTCAGGCATAGTCTCGTGCTGATAACGTGTTATGAAATAATAATAAAGCTAGAATAAGAATATTGTTGAGAAAGAGAGAAGAGGTGAGAGCTATTATTTCTCTTGAGGAATGAAATACAATGAGAGGAATATCTCTATTTATAGGAAAAAATTGACTTGGTCCCAAAGTTATTAGCCATAATATTTTTCCTAAAGATAGACATCCACAATATATAATAATATCTATAACACATTATAATTAATCGAAGAATAAATATGTTGTATCATATATAATAAGAATCTAAATTAAAATTTATGAATAACTGACATATCCAGAGTTCTACTCCCTCTGTCTCAAATTATTTATCGCTTTTTTTATTTTACACATCCTTTAAGAAATATTAATTAAGAGTGGTATTTGACTACTTTTTTCTTTATTTATGTCTAAATTATAATCTCTCGTCATTAAATATTTATTCTATTTATATGTCATTTTCATTAATGACTAAATTTTACTAAGAATAAAATAAGAAAAAAATAATTAATTGTATATTCAACTTCTAAAATAATAAATTATTTTAAAATTTTATTTTTAGTAGTTTGAGACGGAAGGATAATCCTTGTTAGAATTATGAATATTTAAGACCCAATATACTATTTAAAAATGTGTTTGGTATGTACTAAAATGAAAAGGTTACTATAACAAAGGAATACTTGACGCGCGACAAATAAAAAAGAGAAAAATGAAAAGGCCTGGAAAAGTTGGACGTTAGATATAAAATCATAAAACCTCTGAAATTCCTTAGAAAAATGGATTCAGAAACTTCCAACACAATCGAAGAAACAGTACTTGAAATCCTCAAAACCTGTAACCTAGATGAAGTTACGGAGCTCAAAATCCGAAAAATGGCTTCCGAAAAGTTAGGGCTTGACCTATCCGACCCGACCAGAAAGAAATTTGTCCGGCAAGTCGTGGAGAAGTTCCTCGCCGAAGAACAAGCAAAAGCTGAAGCAAATGAAGAAGAAGAAGACGAGAAGAGTAGCGGCGCCGGTGATAAAGAATACGATGACGACGGTGATCTCATCATTTGCCGAGTGAGTTTTAATTAATTTATTTTTGTTGCGTTTAGAATACTATCTCCGTAGCAAAAAGAATGAGAAAAATCAATATTTGTGGAATGAAACAGTTTTTCCTTCAATTATAACTTTCACTTCAAAAAGAAAAACTGGAATTAGTGATGATAAATCGCTCGTAGCTAACAATTTTTTTTTATGTTAGCTGTAGGAATATGTTCTTTGCCTTTCATTGACTAATGTGTACAATATATATAACATCAACAACAACATACCCAGTGAACGGAGGGTAGAGTGTACGCACACCTTACCTCTACCTTGGTAGTTAGAGCGGCTATTTCCGAAAGATCCTCGGCTCAAGACATAGCATAAGTATAAGCAAAGCAAGATAAGCTGTCAGATCCGGACAAGAAATTTAAAGCAATATGAAAATGCTGGTAACAAAAGCGAATAAACCATGAGAGCACCTTCTGAAATAAGAAGCAGTAACTAATACAGGTAAATAAGATAAATAAAACACTAAAGAACACATAGCAGTAGAAATCAAACGACATGGGACTATAAAACAATACTACGCCTGCTAATATGATAGGCTACGCAAGCCTACAATAATAACACTACAACTACCAGTTTGTAAGCGTAAGTAGGACTACGCTCAACTACCTACTACCCTAATCCGTGTCCTCCACAACCCCTATCTAAGGTCATGTCCTCAGTAAGTTGCACCTGCGTCATATCTCGTCTAATCGCCTCTCCCCAATACTTTTTCGGCCTACCTCTACCCCTCTTGAACTCATCCATAGCCAACCTCTCACACCTCCACACCGGGGCATTTGTGTCTCTTCTCTGTACATGTCCAAACCTTTTCAACTTTGCTTCCCGCATTTTATCCTCCACCGAAGCCACTCCTACTCTGTCCCAGATATCATCATTTCTAATCCTATTCTTGTATGCCCACACATCCATCTCGGCATCCTCATCTCCGCAACTTTCATCTTTTGGATGTGCGAAGTCTTGACTGGTCAACACTCCGCTCCATACAACATAGTCGGTCTAACCACCACCCTATAGAACTTACTTTTAAGTTTTTGTGACACCTTTTTATCGCACAAGACTCCAGATGCGAGCCTCCATTTCATCCACCCTGCACCAATACGATGTGTGACATCGTCATTAATCTCTATATTCCCTTGGATAATAGACCCGACGTACTTGAAGCTTCCTTTCTTTGGAATGACCTGCGTATCAAGCCTCACCTCCACGCCTGTCTCATGATCGCTCCCGTTACTGAACTTGCACTCCAAGTATTTTGTCTTGGTCTTACTCAGCCGAACTCTTTAGACTCCAGAGTCTGTCTTCAGACCTGCGTACCTAGTTTGTTACATAATTACAAATTAGGTAACTAAATCTTCCTAATTACAATTGAAATATAAATTTACCTAATATAAAAGAAATACAAAATACGATAATATTCTATCAATGGTAATATAAAAGATATGATAATATTCTATCACACCCTCGCAGTTGAAGCGGAAGGTTCTCGTACGCTGAAACTGGCTTGAAAATCATCAAAAAGTATGCGTGAAAGTCCTTTAGTGAATATGTCAGCAATCTGATATCGGAAAGGAACATGAAGAACATGAACTTGTAAACGAGCAGCTTTCTCACGTACAAAGTGAATATCCATTTCAATGTTTTTAGTGCGCTGATGTTGAACGGGATTATCGGAAATATATATCGCACTTACATTATCACAGTAAACCATTGTAGCCTTATGGAGTGGATAGTGAAGGTCAAGTTGAAGGTTGAGTATCCAACAAGACTCAGAAACAACATTCGCTACACATCTGTACTCAGCTTCAGCACTAGATCGAGACAGAGTAGGTTGTCTTTTAGAAGATCAAGAAAGCAAGTTATCTCCGAGGAACACACAATAACCCGACGTGGATCGACGAGTGTCGGAATATCCACCCAGTCAACATCAGAATAAGATGTGAGAGCAGAGAGTGAGGACTTGTACATGTGTAAGTCGAAATGAAGAGTAAATATGTTTGAGGGCATTCATATGTTCATCCGTCGGGCTGTGCATATGTAAGCATATTTGTTGCACGACATAGGATATATCTGGTCTCGTGAAAGTGAAATAATGCAATGCTCCTGCTAAACTGCGATAGTGAGTCGGGTCGGCATACAGAGAACCCGAGGAGGCACTGAGTTTGGAATTAGTGTTAACCGGTGTGTAGGCCGGTTTGCAAGACGTCATTCCTGCTCGGTCAAGGATCTCTTTGGCGTACTTCCTTTGACAAAAAATAAGCCACCTGCATGTCTCGTAATAGCAATGCCCAAAAAATAGCTTAGGGGGTCCAAATCCTTCATAGCAAACTCAGAGGCGAAGAGCGACATAATGGATCGGCGAAGTGCATCAGAAGATGTGGTGAGGATGATATCATCAATATATAGTAGGATGTGTGCCATGTCATTACCCTTGCTATAGATGGATAATGAATGATCAGTTTGATATGTGAAAACTCGATAGAAGATACAAAATCGGCAAACCATTGGTACCATGCACGAGGGGCCTGTTTCAGTCCATAGAGTGATTTCTTCAAAAGACACATAATCTGGATGAATTGGATCCCTGAATCTCATAGGCTGATGCATATGTATGGTTTCATGAAGGTCTCCATGCAAGAAAGCATTTTTGACGTCAAGCTGATGAAAATGCGAAGATTTGGACAAAGCAATACTGAGAACGGTCCAAATAGTCATTGGTTTTACCACCCGATTAAAAGTTTCATCACAATCCACTCCCACCTGTTGAGACATGTCATCACCTACAAGACGGGCCTTGTGCCTCTCAAAAGAACAATTAGATTTCTTTTTATGTCGAAAAATTCACATAGAACGTATAATATTAGCATTAGGAGGACGGGTACTAGATCCCACATCTTATTATCAATAAGAGCATTATATTCATCAATCATTGCAGCTTTTCAATTAGGGTCAAACAAGGCATCATTCGAGTTACGAGGGACAGAGGAAGGGATAATTGAAACGGAAAGGTTAAACAACCATTTATGTTTATGAATTCTGTGGGTGTGTCGCGGGATGTTTGACAGGATTGAGATGGGTGGCCGAGAAGTGGAGGCGTGATTGGGTGGACTGCTGAGAGTAGGGGTGGGGGCCGAGAAGGGGCAGTGGCGTTGGGGAGGGGGTTGACCGAGAGACAGCTGAGATAGAAGGACGTGACGGGCTGTTCCGAGGCTCCCTTTGCGAGCTGGATGGACTGCTCGCCTCGGGACGACAGAGGTGGGAATGGCTTCCGGTGTCGGTGACGACTGATTTTGCAAGTGATGAATTAGAAGGGGATATAGGCCATAATTTAGGAATTTGGGGATGGAGAATTGAGTGTGGCAAAGGGGAATTGGGACTCATCGACTATGACATGCCAAGAAATGATTATTTTTCGGCTTGACAAGTCGTAACAATTGTAATGATTGGGGGGTAGCCAAGAAAGACGCACGGAGATGACTGAGATAGCATAGACATCCGAAAGTTCGTAAATGCTTATAGGAAGGATTCCAAAGATAGAGAACTTGAGTGGGAGACTTGTGTTTGAGAGACTTGTTTGGGAGAATGTTCAAGAGATAGGTTGCTATTGATAGAGCGTGATGTCAAAAATGAGGGGGGATAGAGGCGTGAGCAAGGAGGGCACGAACTAAGTTGTTTGTGATTCTAATTTTTCGTTCGGCTTTGCCATTTTGTGGATGTGTGTGGGGACAGGAAAATGAAAAACAATGTCGTGTTTGGCGCAGGAAAATTTGAATTTATTATTATTGAATTCTCTCCCATTGTCACATTGAAAACATTTAATATTCTTTTCAAATTGTGTCTTAATGAAAGTGCTGAATGACGAAAAAATAGAATAGACTTGGGACTTATTACCAATGGGAAACGTCCATAGGAAGTTTGAATAATTAACGTATAGTATCGATGCCCGACCGTGCTTAAGATAGGAGAAGTCCATAAATCACTGTATATTGTATCAAAAGGCATTAAAGTACAAGTGGATGAAGAATAAAATGGCAACTTGACATGCTTGTAAGCAATAAATTTATTTTTCGGTGCTGCCTCAATATCTGTAAGTGCGTAGGTTGAATATCTGCCTCAATATCTGTCGGTGCGTAGGTTTAAGGAGGAGAAACATGTGCACTGTATACCTGCTGTGGACGTGGACTGAGGATGCCGGACTGGGCCTGTCGGGTCGGAGGTTGGGCCCAAGAGGACGTCGGGTAGGTGCAAGGTGGAGCAGCCCATGCCGGTGGGCCCATGGCGGAAGCTGCTGCCACTGTTGCTGTCGCTTTTGGTGGCTGCTAGCCGGCGGGGGTTGCCTCCCGCCACCGCTGCCATTATTTCGTGTGTTGCCGCTGTTTTCGGCGCTATTGTCGCGGCTGTTCTCGGAATTTCTTCCTCTATTGTTATTCCGAGAACGTGAGCCACGTGTCGGATCATTGGCTTGTCTGTGGGATGGGGCGGGAGTTGAGCCTCTCGGGTCAGCATGGTTGTCGCCGGTGGCTACGAGGGCGGTGTTGGCGACTTCAAGAATGAGTCTCAAACGAGCTTCATAGAACAAGAGGCAATGGCGTGCTTCGTTGGAGGATGGTAGCGATGCCGTCATAATTTTCATTCAAACCCGCAATAAGTTGCATCACCAATCGTTGATTAGTAACCGGTGTACCGACGTTGGAGAGTTGATCGGCAATCATCTTAAGTTCTTGACAATAGGTCGACGCATTAGGAAAATCGTCCTACTTAATGGCCTGAAATTGATTTTCCAGATACAAGGCACATTGTGTGTTGTTGTCATGAAAAATATTTTCCAAGCGCTCTTGCGTTTGTCGTTTAGTGGCATCGGTTTCAATGATTGTATGCAATAGATCGTTCGAGATCGTGCCGTAGATCCATTGTAGTACAACCGCATCTAAACGGGATCAAAGTTCATCATCAGAATCATCCAGTCTTTCTAGGGGCTTTGATTTTGGAGGGATATATGGTCGATGATTTTGTATACACGACAATGAATCTTAAATAATTTCGCCCAAGATGAATACTGAACCTTTTTCATCTCAAGAGTTATGAGAATGAAATTCTTGATGTTGCTAACTGCAAGAGCATGATGGAATTTAGGTTGTTCAGCCATTGAAAATTGGAGAGGAAGAGAGGAAAGTCAAAGAAAGAAGGGAGGGACTGCCGAGGGGGAAGGGGCGGCGGCTTAGGGAGAAAAAGAAGTTAGGATTTGGCTTCTGATACCATGTAGGAATATGTTCCTTGCCTTTCATTGATTATTGTGTACAATATATATAGTGTTACATAATTACAAACTAGGTAACTAAATCTTCCTAATTACAATTGGAATATAAATTTACCTAATATAAAAGATATACAAAATATGGTAATATTCTATCCATGGTAATATACAAGATATGATAATATTCTATCATTAGCAACGGATTTTGCTGTTTAGCTACAACATTTGTCTACCGCTAGTTACTACTTCCTCCATCCCAATGTATGTAGCACCACAGAGTTTAAGAAATAAGGGAAGTATGCTTACCAAATTGTCCTTACTTTAGTGCCTACTTTTGTGGACTTTTCATAATAAGTACTCCCTCCGTCCCAATTTATGTGGCACCAATTGACTTGGCATCGAGTTTAAGAAAGAATGGAAGACTTTTGAAATGTGTGGTCCAAATCAAGTCTTACATAAATGTGTGGTTGTAAATCATCTCATAAAGTTAAATTGTTTCTAAATAAAGAAATGTGACATTCTTTTTGGGTCAAACCATGGTGCCACATAAATTGGGACAAAGGGAGTATATCTCAGAGGAAGTATTTTTTAGTAGTGTTTTAAAATGACTGTAGTAGTAATTACCTAGAGAGGATTGTGATTTCTTATCAAGAAGTATTTAGCTGTAGAGAATTATGATTTACTTGAAGTTTCTTTTTTGCAACTTTAAATTTAAGCACTTGGAGTCCCTGCAAGATAAGAAAGGGATCATCTTTCTGATGTTTTGCGCACTTGTACATATTTCAGAACTTCCTTTAGTGTTGCATCTATAATACAACTATATTTTCTCAAAAAACAATAACCTTTCATGTAAGCACTTGAAAAATCTATAAATGCATTCATACTTGAAATAGATGCATTAATCCTAGTACCTGGAACTCGGTCATTAGAGTACTTACTAGGGCTTAGAATTCATAATGTGATGTGAATTATTTGTTGTTTTCTGTTGTTTTATTGTTGCTGAGCTGATGTTTCTCGATGTTTCTTTTTGGATTGATTTTCTTGGGAATTCTATGTAGTTGTCTCATAAGAGAAGAGTGACGATTACTGAGTTTAGGGGGAAAACTCTGGTGTCGATAAGAGAGTACTACAACAAAGAGGGCAAGGAGTTACCTACTGCTAAAGGTAATAATCGTTTTGTAAGATTGTTTATTACGAATTTGCATACTTTATCCACAAATTTGTGAGCTTTCTTGTTTGAAATAAGCTTAAGTGATTGCTATAATCAGAAACGAAGTCTCTGTCGAAAAACTTTATGTCATATATGTAAAGCAAGTTCTTGTTGCATTGTGGAGTTAAATCGGACTATGCTCGTGGTTTGAATCGCTACAAGGAGAAAAAGTATATTTCCTTATTGCTTGGTATTAAAATGTTTAGCTATTTGTTTTTCATCTTAAGGCTGCTCCGAATTTCATTTCCTAGGTTATGTGGTGTAGAAAAAACTTGACTGAAGAATTTCATCTATTGCTGGCTTCTTGCTTCTATTCTTATTGCCCGATCTTCTTTCAAGTCTATCTTTAGAGGAGTTATTAGGTTATTCTACCACCATAATCTACTTGCACTCTTATGCCCTTATTGGTAGATTGTGGTGAACGATATCACTTGCGAAAAATTATCTTATTAGCTTACTTATTCCTTCCAAAAAAAGAATCTCATATTATCTTATATGTGATTCTATTAGCCACTTATACTGCTGTTACTTACAAAGGTTGAGAGAACATAAAAACTAGAAAAGAATTAAATCTTTTTTTTGAATAAGGTAACATTGAAAAAAATTAAATCTTTTTGTATAAGCATTGCCTTATTGCTGATTGTACGAGGAGTGTCTCGAAAGCTATCTAGATTCTGCTCTTTTAGCTGTTTATACCCAAATCAATGGTGTTGTTTCCAAAGTTACCTCGTTAGTATTTTATTTTAGTTGGTTATCTCTATTTTTGTCCATCTTAAAGACATGGCCACCACTTCCCATGATGGAGGCTTTTGCCACATCTTAAAGACATGTCTACTAGATATTATTTGTCATTTTATCTCTATTTTTGTCCATCTTAAAGACATGGCCACCACCTTCCATGATGGAGGCTTTTGCCACATCTTAAAGACATGTCTACTAGATATTATTTGTCATTTTATCTCTATCTTTGTCCATCTTAAAGACATGTTCACCACCTTCCATAATGGAGGCTTTTGCCACCCCTGTGTTCCTCTGTCTATATGTTATTCAACTCGAACAGTTACATCATCTGGAATTTACAGTAGTCACACCGACATTGCATGATTATGGCTATGTGTATGATTTATCATGTTCGAGATGAGCCAATAAGAAAAAAAATCAAGACTAAGAAAAGAAGGCTCTTGTTTCTTTATTTTTTCTAGACTCCATTTGCCTAGTAGAGAACCTCAGCTATTAATATTTAGACCAGCGTTTGTTTGGAGCTTTCAGCAAGTGTTTCTGAGACCCCCTCCATCAACAAAAGAAAACATTCGCTTCCTGGTTGGGAAAAATTTAGGCTGATAATCTGCAAAGCAAGTATACAACGTTGGGCAATTGTTAGACCACCTGGATATTTCGCTTTCTGTCTTTCTGTTGAATATACACTAGGACCTGCTCTGTTTTTTCTTCATCTTTTGATCATAAGAGGTGTTAAACTTAGCCACTGAGTGGTCTGAGTTTAGAAGTAAAAGAAATGGATGGTGATGGTACTGATGATTTGTTGGAGATGCCCAAAAAAGTTTTTTTTATAGAAGTAGGTGCTTGCTAGGCAGTGTGCCTTTCATTCTTCATTTGAAACTAACAAGTGTCTGGTCCATCGTAAGGCCAAAGATAGTAAAATACTTTATGCTCATCTATAGATGTTGTAGCCCTCTGAATTTACTATCTTCTCTTTGCACCTGGAATCATAGGTGGTGACAGCATAGTGTTCGCTGCGGCAATATTCTTCTTTCTTCCCTTATTTTTTCTGAAATTTTATTATGTAAATCTCCTGATTGCAAAGGGGAAAAAACATAGGACCACCTCTGATACTTGTTATGTGTTGTCCCCTGCAGGGATAAGCTTGACAGCTGAGCAATGGGCAACATTCAAGAAGAATATTCCCGGAGTTGAAGAAGCCATCAAGAAAATGGAGTCGAGGTCTTAGTTTAGTTTTCTTTTGGTTACATGCAGTAGCAATTTGTGTAATATCTTAAGTGCTTAAACAGTAGGAGGAGACTTTTTTTTAAGCCTTCTCCTTTGGGTATATAGATGTTATCTATTGGTAAGAGGTAGCTGGTTTTTTTGAGAAGACTAAAGAGAGCTTCTTAAATTCCTTGTCTGATTTATCATGCATCTTTTACTTCACCTGACTAAAGATAGACCTTTGTGGTCCGGCCCTTTCTGGACCCCGCGCATAGTGAGAGCTTAGTGCACCAGACTGTCCTTTTACTTCACCGGACTAGCCTGTACACGTAAAGTAGGGTATATTGCCTAACAAAAGTTATTGGCCAAAGGCTAGTTTAAGGCGTGGCCTAAAATGGCCTCTAATTTAGGCATGGTTCAATTGTGTGAATTTGGTTATTTTGTTATTTGTCTCCTACTTATTAGTAGCCCTTACTAATTATCGGCCCACTTAACTGTCCAATTTAGTAGGCGTTTGGCCATAGATTCCAAACATTTATTTATTTATTTTGGAATTTATGAAGTTTGAGTTGAAGATGGAGTTGTGTTTGGTTATACATTTTGCGAAGGAGAGAAGATAGCACTTTATTTGGAATTTATGAAGATGGAGTTAGGAAACAGGTTTAGAGCACTTTTCCATATTTGGAGTTGGATTTGGAAATTTTAAATCAAACATTGACTTTGAAATAAAGTGAATATTATTTCAAAGAAAGTAAATAATATTCATGGTCAAACAACTCCCCTTACTTATTCTTCCCAACTGGACTATGTCAGTGACCAAAGGTAGCAATAAGAGGATTAAGAAAATGTCCTTCCTACCCGCAAGGGTGGCTCAATTGATTGAGCATGGGACTTTCATAATGGAAGTCTCATGTTCGAAACCTCCTGCTTACGACAATAGGGTATTTTGACTTCTGAGTTGAGCTCGTCACACGGGACTTACCTAGTGTGGGTTATCTCTTTGTGTGGTTTGTGAGTTATTGTATAGGAGCTGAATTTATCTTGTGCGCACTCAAAAAGGATAGCGGCTTCGGATTCTCATATCATAAAAAAATGTCCTTCCTACTAACTTAACCTGCTTCTTCCTCTTCATCAACAATAATTTCGTTCCAGTCTCAATCAACCTGCTTCTTCCTCTTCATCAACAATAATTTCGTTCCAGTCTCAATCAAATTTGGTTCAGTTGTATGAAGTCTCATTATATTGATTATGTGAAGATTTATCATGAATTGACTAATTTTATATTGGTTGTGAGCTAGCAACTTTGTTCCTTTTATTCTGTTTTAAACCGACAGTGCAAGCAAACTCACGTGGGCGAGAGTTAACTTGACCTGATCCTCCCTCTCTTATGAGAAAAAGGCTAAACAAAACAAAGCAAAAATAGAAAAGTTAACTCCATCTTGTTGTTCCATAATTTTGGTAGTTTTAGATTATACTTCCTCCGATTCAAAAAGATTGTCCACTTACCTATTTGCACACCTCTTAAAAAATGTTAATTTTTAGATTAAAAAAATAATTTGACTAAACTACCCCTAATTAAATAGGTATTAAGATTTGGTCACTTGGCACTTATTAAGGGCAAATTTAAAAAAATAGGGTTAATTCTTTCTTGATTTGGTAGGTGAACACTTTTTGAACCAAGAAAAAAAAAGCTAAGTAAACACTCTTTTTTATCCGGAGGCCGGAGGAAATAATTGATTTTATCACTCTGAATTATTAAACGTTAGTTACCCTATTGTTATAGTGTCTAATACGACTATTTATCTTATCACTCACTACTTGAAGTTCTCCTAATCTTGCAAAGCTAAAATCTGAGACCATTTTAAGAGTTTCAGTGGATTGTAAGAGGCATCATCAATGAATAATTGATGCATCAACGTACGTTTACCGAGATTTGACAATGAAAGAGCCCATTTCTGGGCCAGTGCCGAAAGCCCACTGCTGGCCAATCAGTCCAGTCCACTGCTTCAGTCCACTGCTTTGCCTGTGATATACACTGCTGTATATTGGTGTATATCACAGGTATATTGCTCTGTTTAACAGAAATTTATTTGATTGAATCACAAGCTCGGGATTCGACGAAACAGAAGCCATTACGTGTTCTAAATAAGTGAGTGCTCGATAGGAACGTAATACATATTTCCAACCATTAATCGTGTGAACAAGTAATATTTGTGGTTGATATTGATGGAAGAAACAAAGTAGGTCATACACAAATTTGGCATTTTCTTCATGTGGTCTAAATGACACTAAAATAGTATATATGTGGTTAGGTATGATTATGTTCCAAGCACATAAAGTCCAATTAGCATTATAACAGAATGGCCCTCTTGCTACCACATCCCAAATTTAGCAGCCTTCAATGCCCACTCTTTCTGCCTCTTCTTGGACAATGAAATTTAACTTGTATTCACTATTCAGCTAGGCATGTTTAAAATGTAATTTTTTTTGAGAAGTTAATTACGAACTGCTGGTAATTAAATGTTCGTTAAGAATGGATAATAATTAATGTAAAAGGAAGTGTAGATAAGTGTATTGGAGTCATTCAAATTAGACCAAACGTGTAAAAATATTTTAATTGTTACTAAATTTCATGAATTCAATTGTATTTCTTAAGTAGAAGCTTTGGAGCAATGGTGGAGTACTTGTCTCCGTGTGATAGGTAGGTTATTATGAAATTAACCATTAATATTTGCATCAGAGTAGACTGTTTGCGGCTCTACATTAAATACCCTAGGGTGTGGCCGGTAAATACTTATTCATACCGGATGTTTACATCAAATCAATGCAATTTACCAAGGTTAAATGAATTAATGAAGTGAATATATATATATATATTAATTAATCATGGTTAAGTGATAGTTATATATATTCAAACCACATGACATACATCTATTGATTTAGTGTAAACACTCGGTGAGAATGAATTTTTACCGATTCAGCCCTTCCCTAAACCCTATACAAACACGAGATGCTTTAAATTAGTCTTTTTTTATTCCCTTAACAAAGACATGGGATAAAACTAAGAAATATAAGACTCGGTGTAGAATTAGATAACGACTATCTTGCCTTACTGCAAAGTGGAAACTTTCTTAATTGAAGTTTTATTCAAGTTACTTCCAATCCATTCCATTTTCCCATGGTTAAGGATAATAGATGAAGAATAAATAGAGAGAAAATTCCACGTGTCGTCTCAAGATCCATACATACCAAAAATCTTGTTTAAATCCTCAGCAATTGGTTGTCTCAATACCAAACACCACATTTCATTTCTTAAGGCTAACTATATCCATATGTGACTCCTAGTTGCATAGCATAATTCACAACTTAGAGAAACTAAAAACTCATATACCATTGAAATTCAGAGTAAACTTATCAAGTATGGGCTGTGCCTCATCCAAGAGAATAGAGGCCACCGTCGACGTCTACCGTCCGCTGCCGACGAGCTTCGCCGTCTTTGATATCAACTCCATTGAAGAGCCATGGCTTAAAGGTGGTAATAACAAGGTAATGTTACAACTTATGAACTTTTCACACACACGCACACAAATATAGGAGTCCTAATAATATTGAACATTAGTATTCGTTATCGTGAAAGGTTTTGCTTAAGTTCACGGGCGTGGGCGTGGGCCTTCTCGATATTATCTTTTTGGGCCGGAAAACTTTGCCGTAAGTACGCTTGATCCCGAGAAGTTTCGGATGTGCGCTTTGGACCAGAATTCTTTCGGATGTACAGTTTGGTCCCTAAAGTTTCAAGATGTACAGTTTGGTCCCCGAAGTTTTCAGAAAGTTGGAATTTCGACAGTCAAAGCAGAAACGTCCAAGCTCTCAATTCAGCCATTTATTTTGGCTGAATTACTCCTCCTATAATGGCCAAATCCGTTGGTTCTTTCACCATTTATGTTGGTGACTTTACTACCTCCATAATGGCCATTATTTGGCTATTATGGAGGCAGTTTTCAGCCCCTCCCTCACCTATATAAACACACCCTTACACCATTGTTGAGCACCACAAAGAGCAGAAAAATAACAGTTCATAAAGCTCACGAAAATACACAACAAAAACAGCTTTTCTTCCTACAACTTCCAAGCATCATTTCGTAGAAAAATCTCCAACAAAAAAGTGGTAAGGTAAGGTCTAAAGTTAAATGAACCGAAAACATCTTATACAGTGTATGAACTTTTATTTGTAGATATCCATATTAATTTTGTAATTTGATTGAAAAATCCTTTATTGGTATCCAATATTCTTTGCTTTTCCAAATACTCTTATGAATATGCTTTTTTATATGGAAGCATTTTTTTTTACTGTCATTTAGAAATATAAAAATTACTCATCAATATAAATTAGAAACAAAGAAATAATATGCAATTATAAATACAATTATAATTCCAAAATCATGTTGGAAATTTGCCTTTGGCGGGAGTTGCGACCGATCAACTTTAACGGCTTAAACACTAGTGTTACGCATGTTGGAGAATCCGGTTCTTCACACATGCATGATCTACTAAGTACGTAGATAACCGTAGGGCCAAGAATCGTCAAATTTCGTTGAGAAATTAAAGAGATATTGGTCCACGAAGTGAGGTGTTTGAAGCATGGAAAAGTGTGGTTTGGGATCAATTCTCCCTCATCGGTGGAGGAAGAAGGAATTGTTGTGTTTATATGACTCAAAATTGGTTTGGGGTTTGAGACCTCAAGGGGTATCCCATGTGTTTAAAGGAGGGAGGACCTAGATGTGCTTCGGTTCGAGGAAAGCCCACACGCGCGCCGCCGCCGCCCGTCCGGTCCGGTTCCGGGTCGTGGGTTGTGCTTCTTCTGATTTTATCTTTTTGGGCCAGAGAACTTTGCCAGATGTACAGTTTGATCCCAGAAGTTTCATATGTACAGTTTGGTCCCTGAAGTTTCCAGAAAGTCAGATTTGGGCAGAGAGATCAGAAACGCCACAGCACTCAATTCAGCCATTTATTTTGGCTGGATTACTCCTCCTATAATGGCCAATCCGTTGCACATCTTCACCATTTATTTTGGTGGTATTACTACCTCCATAATGGCCATTACTTGGCCAGTAATGGCACTTATGGAGGCAGTTCATCAGCCCCTCCTTCTACTATATAAAGACCCCATTATCACCATTGTTGAGCACACTTTACACTAGACGAAAAACAGAAAACATAACTCTTCTTCCTACAACTTCCAAGCATCATTTCGTTACTCAAAATTCTTCACGGTAGCACTTGAGTTTCCTTTGCTCAATTGTTCCATTGCTGTTTTATCTTGGGAGACAATTATCCAGGACGTATAAAGGATACATACGGGGCAATATTGTCTTAAAGACAAAGTGCCACACTCGACTCAGCATACACAAAAACAGTTCCAATTTCTTGTTCAACATCTTTGTAATTTTCAGTTTTGTTGTTGAATTATATTTTCAGTTCTTGTAAGTCTTAGCAGTTATTTGTAATTTCTGTTTCCTGCACCTTTGTAACCAACAAATCAGACGTATAATTCATTTTTAATCCCATCTTTAGAATAAAGAGATTCACATTTTCTGAAATTCATATATTTTGGTTTGGGAGGAGTGGTGAAAGAAGATTATTTACTAAAAAGTTTCATCATCTACTAATTATGAAAAAAAATAGGAAAAATTTGATCTTGTATATATAGTGTGCTTTTTTTTTCGGCAAAATCTCTCTAACTTCGCCCTTGTTTGAATGAATATGGATAATCCTAATTTTAGGTATACTTCCACATTTAATTTATTTTCCTGATGATTTGACGTGATAAATTTATATTCTAAACAGACAGAAGAAGATGAGCTGGATCAAGACGAATCAGAAGAGAAGCCAGCAAAAGTGCCACAACAACTTGAAAAACTCAACTCCTCTATTGATGATGCTCCTCGTTCATGGGATGAAGTTAGCAAAGCCTTAGAAGATATAAAACCTTCTTTACAAAATCACCTAAAAAACCACTCCTTGCACTAATGCCGCCACCGCCGCCGCCAGCAGAAGAAGGTGGCGCTTCCCCAAAAAGGAAAATTCCAAGAAAGAGCTTTTCCTTTCATACCCTTGAAGAACTTGAATCCACTATGTCAAAAAAAGATTCAAAAAAACCAAATGAATTGAAGAAAACTGAGTCCATGCGTACTAATGATGAGGAGAATAAGAAGTTGCAAAAATTCAGCAATAAAACAGTGAAAAATGAGTCACAAATTGTGTTTCATAATGAGTTAGAAGCACATCAAAGGACTCAATCTCATGAAGGGTACAAACCAGAGAAGTCTTTGAAAGAGAATCCTTTTTTGTTAAGGGACAAAATGGAAAGAGAAAAAGAAGGTAAAATTCCAGCTTTCATAAAATTCAACCCTTTGAATGACTACACCGAAAAGTGCCCGCCACGTGGCGATGATTCATTGGTTGTCTACACGACAACGCTAGGAGGCGTTCGTCGCACGTTCGAGAATTGTAACAAAATGAGGCTAATCCTGGAGTCGCACCGGGTGGTTTTCGACGAGCGTGACGTGGCACTGCACGGCGAGTTTAGTCAGGAGTTGAAGGAGTTGCTCGGAGAGGAAGAGGACTCGAGTGTTCCAAGGTTGTTTGTGAAGGGGAGGTACATTGGCGGAGTGGAGGTAGTCATGAATCTAAACGAGACGAGTCGACTCGGGAGGATATTGAATTGGGCTAGGGTGGAGAGGGGGGTGGGGAGGTCAGGGTGTGAAGGGTGTGGGGGTGCTAGGTTTGTGCCATGTTTTGATTGTGGAGGAAGTTGCAAGGTTGTGAATGGGGATGTTAAGGAGAGATGTCCTAAGTGTAATGAGAATGGTTTGATTCATTGTCCTATTTGCAATTGAATAATTGTACGTATTATCATACGCATACTTAAAAGATTTTAAATCAGTGAATACAAAATACTGTTGTTACTTTGTGAAGTCGTTACAAACTTAGTATAGGTGCCTGAATTCTAGTTACATGCACATAGCAATTACTTTGCATATATATAGTTTTGTGATTGAATTTTGTATTAGACTTTTTCATAGTTTGGAAATTTAGTGATGAAAAGTGTAAAGTTTTCAATTGAATGATTTGTATACATTAGTTCTATGGTTTCTATTAGACTTTGTCATTTAGGTTTCAAACTTGAGAAGGAAATGGCGAAGGTGTTGAGTAAACTGTATGCCATGGATTTGCAATCTAACAAAGAATAGTATCTGTATTTAATACTAGTCAGTACCTATGTCGGAACTAGGATTTTTATTAAAGAGATTTAAAAGAAATAAACACATAAAGAAGTAAAAATTACATAACAAATTACTTTGACTTTGTCTATACAATACTTATAATTTACTGGCAAAGAGCTTAGGATGAACATGAATCCCCTTGCGCTTTCTTAGCTCCGCCTTAGTACAACAAGGTAGGGTGAAAACAAAATAAAAGGGAAATAAATAAAGGAAAGGATCCTACCAGGTTTGAACCGGTGATCTCTTGATCTATAGTAAAATGCTCTACCACTGAGCTAAGGACCCCTTTGAATCTGCTGGTTAGTGTTAGCATTAATTATTGTATTAATGACAAACAAAATTCAGGTGTTTTTGTAAAGTTCTTAATTTCTATATGACACAAAATAGATTCAAAGTAGACAAACAGTGACCTGATATAGGATTTGATTCAATTTTTAAGATTTTTCTAAACAATCCTGATGTTTTGAGCATATATGGTAGTTGAGAGTTTTCATCTGCCACCTACCCTACAATTGTACTACTCCCTGCGTCTCAATTTATATGATATAGTTTGACTCGGCACATAATTTAAGAAATAAAGAAAGATTTTTGAATTTTATGGTCTAAAACAAGTAAAAAATATTTGTGTGGTTATAGATCATTTCGCTAAACGTAAGGTTTAAAGTTAAATTGTTATCAAATAAGGAAATATGTCATTCTTTTTAGAACTGACTAAAAAAAAGTGTGACATATAAATTGGAACAGATGGAGTAATAAAAATGGGCCAAGTTCATGAATTAGGCCCAGCCTTATGGGCTGAAAACAGGTGGAAGTCACACTGGGCAATTCACATGATTATCCCTATTTTAGGGTGTTCTTTAATTTTTGTCCCTTAAATTGGTAATCTTTAATTTTTGGCCTTCGTCTAAAAGAATGAACGGAATTACTTTTGAAATTGTGGGTTCAAATCTCATCAGAGTAAAAAAGAAAAAAATCCGCAAGACAAGATTTCATTAGAAAATATGTCTATTCGGCCAAAGTTGTGTAGAAATTATGCTTTAAGGGACATAGTTTCTATGTAATTATGACTCCAGAAATACCTATGAGGTCGTGGGTTCGAATCCCAACAGATAGTTAAAAAGAAAAAAAATCGTAAGGCAAGATTTTATAGAAATTATGCCCATTCGGTCAAAGTTGTATAGAGATTATGACTTAAAGGGCATAGTTTCTATGTAACTATGCATGAAGGCAAAGTTTCATTGAAAAATTAAGATTATGCATTGCCCGGCTAGTTATATAGAAATTATGTCCCAAGGGGCATAGTCTCTATATAACTTTGACCGAATAGGTATAATTTATATGAAAATTTTGTCTTGCGGTTTTTTTTCTTTTTTTTCCTCTGGTAGAATTCGAATCCACAATCTCTGATTTGATAGACCCGCGAATAAAGAATACTTTGACCTATAATTTTTTATTAAATGAAAAATCGGGATAAAATTAAAGATCAGTGAATTGAAGGCCAAAAATTAAAGACCAGCCCGCATGAACGGCAATCCACGAATTTTTGTTGAGTCATATTCACATGGTTACTCTCTGGGATTTCAAGAAGAGCTATTTTACACATATTTTACTTCTAATAATGTGTTAAAACGTTCTTTTGGAAATTCCGCCCCTATGGATTTGGTAAATAGTGATAAAAAGCGCAATAGTAATGTGTGTGAAAAGCGAATACTATTGGTTCGAATTTATGAGCATCTAACAACAACAATAACGGCATATTCAATATAATTTTACGAGTAGGGTCTGGAGAGGGTAAGATGTACACAAATTTTATTTTTATCTTTGTAGAATAGAGAAGTTATTTTTTATAAATCCTTAACTTGAAAGAAGAAGAAAATTTGAAAGCATCATATTAAATAACATATGACAACAAAATATCAAGCAAATGAAGTAACATGCAGTAAAAAAAAATGAGTTTGTTATCAACCAATCTTAAACCTTATGCTGTTGATTTTCGGAATTTCTCTATTTTTAAAACAAACCTCTTCTAAGAATTGCATAGAGTACTAACCACCTGGAGAATAGAATGATAAATATAGGACGTTCTAGAAACTCGTAAAGTTTGTCGCATATCTAAATTAACAAATGGTAATTTAAAGATTAAAGAAATTAAAATTTATGCACGACCAAAATAATTACAAACATTTTCTTTTGGGTTGATGGAGTAATATTTTTGATCCCTCGATTATTAATAAATTATAATATAGATTATTGTAGTATCTAACGTATATACAATTTTTAATTAAGTGCAATATGTAATTTTGATTTCTTTATTTGTGAATATTTGTAAATTTACATAATTTTTAACCGTTTTACTATTTAATGGCACACAAGTTATGTTAAATTTGTATATTATTCCATATTTGATGGTAATACAGTTCTAAAACTCATCCAAATATCACATATTTTCTACCTAAAAGGACTAAAACCACATAATTCAAATAATTAAACATTAAATATGATTTGTCGAATATCATAAATATCAAAATGAGAATTTATCAAAAACCGAGAAATTACTGTTACCCCTTTTTTTTTGGCCAAAATCTGTATACAAGTTATATGTACTTTAAGGGAAATCTTTATTTTATTGGATGCTCATTAAATCTTCTTTTTAGACTTTTCTATGATTTTGTAACATCACATATAGTTTTCTTTAACAAAGCACAAAAAGTTGATTGGTCCTATGAATAATTAAAGTTCATCTATCGAGACTTATACTAAAGTCTAAAGCAAACCACGTGTTAAAAGGGCTATTCGTTATTTATCTCCCAATAATTCTACATATTTTATGGGATTTCTTCTCTGATTTTTAGTTATAAAACCTCGCATTTACTACATTTGAAGTTATACACGTTGACCGTGTAACTTTTTTACGTTATTAGTGTGATTTAACATATCAGAATAGGTAATTTAACGTTTAATCTAGATTATCAATCAATGCTTATTAAGTAAAGTAACTTGTACTTCTCTTAAACTGACTTGATTGTGTAGGTTTTCTTTTTACATCACATAAAACCTAAACTCATCAATTATTGTTAAATTTCCTTCTTTTTTATGTTAACAACCTCTCTTGAGCCACTGTGAGCATTTTTCTATGTAATACAAATCTTACCAGCAAGGGCAGATTTATAGGGATGGCAATTGGGCGGCGCGGGTGCGGGTACCCTCATCCGCACTCGTACTCGTCAAAAAAATTTATATCCGTCACCTACCCCCATGGTAGCGGGTACATTTTCAACATCCATATCCGCGTAGGCGGTTATATTCCTAAATCCACACCCGCTCCATCACCCAAGTGGATATCCACCACCCGACAATACTCGTCTGTACCCGCCAATCATATTTTGTAATCAATTCATTTGTCATTTTGTCAACTTGCCAATACATGAGAATTACCTACTACTATTATAATGTACCGATATAGCAAATTGGCAACAAAGCCAGCATACTTCTCAATTAGTGCTCAAACCCAAAACAAAATAGTTTTATAAATTAATTTAGTACATTATATAAACACGACAAACTACATAAAAAATTATGTGTGCAAATTATTTGGACTTTAGATAAATATAAAGTTGTACAAATAAAATTATAGTTGACGGATTTAAGGCGGGCGGGTGAATTTAGGGCGGGGAGGTTGGATGCGGGGCAGGGCAGGTGGGTATGAGGCGGATATAACTGCAAATCCACCATCTACCCATACCCGACAACGTTATACCCATACCCGCCTACTACCCGCCAAAGTTATACACATATCCGCCCCAACTAGGGAGGGTGCGGTGCGGAATTCGCAAAATTGTACCCACCTGTCATCTCTATTTACAATGTTAGATTATGAATTCACATCTTATATCTATTTAAAAAATTATTAAATATCTATAAATATTAACTATGAGTACAAAATTTTCAAATTTTGGATCCATCCCTGCACTAGACCACATATTTTTTACTTCAAATTAAGTCTAGGGCTCTAGGCCAATCTGTCTTTCATTGTTAAGTATTTTTTTAGTAAAAGCTGTGTTGACCATGTTGATACCAGATGCATTATCGATTTTAATAAGATTGATACATATATAAAGAATAAGGTTTTTTCCAATTATATATGAAGTAAAAAACAAATTTGATACACAATATTTAAATGAAAAGTACACACAGAAATCTCATCAACTTCACATGCCCATCTTAACGTTGGTTTTGGTGACCAACCAACCAATCTATTCAAACTTAATTAGAAAAATTTCTAAACCAAAGAATTGAAGTTTTATGCAATTACAGTGTAACAATGTTTTACACAATAAATACAATGCAATATGAATATGCGATAGTATGGATAGCTTCACACAAACGTCCCTTTTTTAGGTCATCATTTAAATTTTGTCTCTATTTTAAAATTTGAACAAATATAACTCTTAAAAAATTTGGCTTTCATATAATATTAAATTTAGTCTTTTATTTGCCCGTATATTTCTCAATCTTACAGATAAGACATTACACTATCATCTATCATTTGAATACCTTACAAAAAAAATTCTCATACGATTTTCAGTTTGCTCAAAAGAGAATAAAAAGTCCATTTGTAAGTATTAAACAATTGTCCAAAGAGAGACAACGAGTAAAAATTTCTCGATAATATGTTATTAGTTACTTTTTTTACTAGATTATTTATTATGAATATTTATTGATACTTACTTAAGAAGTGACCTAATTGTAGAAATTTATTTTAAACAACCCCGCGGATAAATTTTACTTTTAAACCAAATGATACGGCCAACTACCACCAAAGTCTCTTATATTTGGAATTGACACACAAAACAAATATATCATATTACATCACCAACAACTAAGTCTACTATTGAAATGAAGTGCCGTGAAAGAACAGTTGTGACAATTCAACAAACTCATCTTTAAAATTTGAACTAATCATCTGTCCCCTAGATCTTTTTTGTTCAATTATTCCACAACCAAATACATAAATATTTTAATGTTTCTTTGACATGTCGAGAAAACATTATAAACCCAAAAGACAGAAACTACTACATCCTTACACCTCTCTTCGTGACCATTGCATCCCCTACTATGCCGACAATTTCTTCCAACTAATCTTGTGTATAGTGATAGTATATAAAAAATGCGTACAATCATATCAGCTAAAAATAATTATATATAATTGTCTATTAAATAGAAAAACGTAGAAAAATAGACATATATTATGTTAACAATAGGTAAATTTATTTACATTTAATGGTGTAAATTTTGCACACTTAAATATATAACATTTAGATCTTTTATGCCCCTTTATGCTTTACAAATCATGTAAGATTTGCCTATCAAAACTCAAAAGTAGGCAAAGACACCTCCATTTGGGTCCAAACTATGACATTTACACATATATAGAAAATACAATTCCCCATTTCTGGAGAATCTTATTGCCTCCAATGCCAGAAAAGATTTACCAAAATGCGATCAATCCAAAGACAACTCCCATAATGGATACGCTAGAGTGTGGGAAATATGATTACAAAAGAATGCTGCCTAAATTTTGCAACCAACACGAAACTATTTAATCTAAAATATATAGTATGTAGTTGAAGGCGATTCACGCGACACTTGTAGTAACTATGACCCACCATTTGAGAGGATCTTGCGCAACACCGGATGCTTTTAAACTTATTAGCATCATATTAAGCTTTTAAACTTACTAACATTGCGTTAAACTAATACGATGAGTTTTAATTCGTTAGGCCATATTGGTGAGGGTTAAATCGCATGAGTCACATAATCGTACAAAGAAAACCAAATAGCCTATATTTAATCTTAAGTTGGATAATTCGTCTATTAAGTGGGTAAGTAATTCATTCAAATTATTATATATGATCTCTTTTAGATGTTTTACCATGTACATGATTAGCTAATTTAAATATAGCTGGGATCCACACAATTTTGACATTTATCTTTAATTTTCTAAAAAGTTGTATACACAAGTATATTATGATATGGTATATTTTATGAACTAAATGACACTTCAATTTGAAAAATGAAACTTGAGCCAAAGATGAATAACTTAACATCGACAATAGATCATCATACTGCGACATAGAGAGAGAATTTTTGGCAAATTTTTCAGAGAGAAATTGCAGAGTTCTTTTCTGAGTTTGCAGAGACAAATCCCGCCTTTATATCTATAGACTTTAGAAAATTTAATGAGGAAATGACATAAGTGGTCCCTTAACTATGAAGGTAGGTTAAAATAGTTCCTTAAGTATGTATTAAATTTTCCAAAAGTTACCTTTAGTCTCCGGTAAAATATTTACCAAATTATATTTGTTAGATTTGACGAGAACTATGAAAATAAAATGAAAAATTAGCAAATAATCACATTTAAAAGTATACATTACTAAACAAAAGGTCAAATACCTCGGGACAAAACCGACAATCGTCCATAGGTTATCAGAAAAAACCAACAGATTTGATAAAGCCAGAAAATAATATCTCGAAACACAAAAACCGACGGACTCTATTGGTGTTCATCAGCTAGTAAAATATATATGAGACTTTAGGAATAACAGAAATTACAAAAATTATCACTACTAAGTTATTGGGTATGATCTTTTTAGATGCTTTACCATGTAGTATATGATTAGAAAATTTAAATATAGTGGGATCCACTCAATTCTGACATTTATGATTAATTTTTACGTTGGATAAGTATCTAAAAAATTATATACGCAAGTATATTGCCGTATGATATATTTTATGAACTAAATGACATTTAGGCTCAATTTGGAAAATGAAAGTTGAGTCAAAGATGAATAACTTAACATCGAGAAATTGATATGCGTTGGACAAAAAAAGTACTAATATGTGTGAATAACCCTAAATCTCTCAAAATCTTGCTAACAATCTGCTGTTAACTTTTTGCTTGCCTCTAATTAGAGAACAAATTCAAATCTATTTTAAGAGTTCGACGCCCTAAAGGACATGTTTTTTAAGTCAAAATTCCAAAAGGGGTCATGATTTATCATGTAGCCCTCCGCGATTTGTAGCATAATTTTAACGCCGCTAACATCGTCTGTGAGTCCCAATATAAAAAAAAATTTGCTTGCAAAATGTGGAGTCCTACACTTTTTTGTATTACTATTTTTTTAAAAAAAAAAATAGTAATACAAATCGTGTACTCCTGCACGATTTGCAACCCCAAATGGCATCAGCTTTTAAGATTTGTGCTAAAGTTCAGATTTTAGAAACATAGGATAAGGGAATAAAGGAGAAAGAACAGCTTGAAACTCTTGAGACTGTTTTTCATCAATTAAAGCAACAGAATAAAATTCTAGGAAATAAAATAACAATGAGAAACCTTCTTATGTGTGAGGATGTTTAGTTATGAAAATGGCTGTATTCACTCTTTTCTTGAGAAGAAAACACAAGAAGCAGCACTTAAATCATATGCTTAGTTAAACATTGTACTAAACGCAACAAGTGACTTCATTCAAGATGTGGCAAAATAAATTAGTTTTTTGCCATTTGGGTTAGCAAATCGTGCAGGGGTACACGATTTGCAAAAGGAAAATTTTCCTCGTGTATTAGTTTATTTTAAGAAAAATGCTTTACAAATTGTATAAGGTTTCACGGTTTGCGAGCAAAATTTTTTTTAAAAATAAAAAATAAGGTAATCCTACACGATTTGTATTAGTTTTTTAAAAAAAAATTGCTTTGCAAGTCGTGTTAGGTTTCAAGATTTGCAAGCAAAATAAATTTTTTTAAAAAAATTGGGGATTCAAACCCTTCGCATTAAACCCATTTTGATTTATCGTGTAGTTAACAATTCCTTTTGAAATTTTGACTTAAGAAACATGCCCTTTAGGCGCGGGCTCTTTACCAATGTACCCAAAAAATAAAAGCATTTTAGCTAGCAATAAAAGGAAAGATCGGTAGTAATCAAACATTGAATCCATAACAATAACATAATTATAAAAGAGAACAAACATAAATATAACTTATCTTAAGAATCATGCCTAAAAAATTGGGGCTCTACTCATATTTCACTTTTTATTATGCAGCAATTTCTGCTGGATTACACAATAGTATATAATATTAGTCTCCACATAAAGAGTGTTTATCCAGACCATATATATGTTGCCTATATATATATTTTTCCTTCTCTGCAAACTCTTCAGTATACTAGAAGCAAACTCCTCTATATTACCACCACTCTCTCTCTCTCTCTAGTCCAACTTTTTCTCCTTTATAATGGTATTGTCCATTCTCTGCTGTACAAGAACTATACATTCATTTAGTTCTTGTTTTCTTCAAAAATGTCCAGAAGAGAAATGGCCTGCAAAAACACAAATCACAGAGCTCATGTCAAACAAGACTCCCTTGGTTTATGTAAAGAACAATCAATCGATATTTAGAATCCAATCTTGTTAATGAGATTGTAATTACCTCTGGAACATTTAACTCGAGGCGGAATTTAGGGCCATCATAGTGGTGAAGAATTGGCCTGAATGAATCCTCCTCAAGTGGTTCACAGATTTTCCTCGTCACAACACGAACCTGTAAAGCAAGAAGACATAAATCAACATTCCCAAAAACCAAAACAAAATACAACTCTAGTAAACATTATGATGAAGTGTGAGACTATCTCATCTAATAGATTAATTAGAAAGAGCATACTTTTATTAACTTCATTACGTCTACAACGTGTTAGAATTTAGATAAACTATAATTCATCTTTAAGTCGAACCAAGTACACACTGTAGAACTTTGGTTTGGTAATTGAAACCAATATAGTAAAAATAAAAATATAGCAAGTTGGACTGGCTACGTGAACACTGATCATGTCGCTCCACTTAAGCTCACTCTTAAACCATGTAATATACAACATAAAAATAACCTATAGTGAACATACTAACATGATTAGAACATAACGACAACTAACTGGTACAACGTATCTTTTGGTTCAAATCCGAAAGAAACATACTCCCAACTAATTCAAATCCAAAAGAAATTACATGTGGAGAACTAACAAAATTCACTAACTTCTTCTTACCTGAGCAGGAAAGCGAGATTCACCAGGGTTCTTCTTGTCCTCCCAGGCCGACGGATCAATATTTGACCCACCAAAGCTTGCAGCCTGCAGCAGTTTATACATTAGTTCGACGAAACAAAGAAGAGAATAATGGGATAGTACTACAAAATTCATCCATTTTCATTCAACCATGTAATGCAAATACTACAAGAGATATAAACCTCAAAAACTCCGTGAAGCTGATGGGTCGAGTAGTTATACAGAAAAAGAGGCAACCCAGGTGTTATTTGTCGAACTGAGTCCCTGTAACGTGGCGGCAGGCCTGAAATATAATTGCAGTAGTAGATATAAGAAAAAAAGCACCAATCTTGATGGAACTAAAATAGCGTAAACTCCACTGGTCAATGAATAAACTTGCCTCAATTCTAAATTGGTTGGAGTCAGATTACAGAATCTTATGTAATAAACATAATAAGGAGAATAAACGCAGACTAGAATTACTAAGTCCCTCAATTTTTCAACAGATTTTTATCAATTGCCTATTATCATTCCTATAAAATCAGGCAACCACACCATTCAAAAAACTTAATGCCACATTTTTTAACAACAAACAACATCATCAAACACGGAAATTCCAATCAAGAACAATCAAGCAAAAAAAAAAAAAAAAGAGAATAATCAATACTAGAAAAACCATTAATAGTTGTGAACATTCAATCTTGGAAACTATCAACCAATTTATAGAACATGAAGGAGAATAAATCTAGATTGAAACTGCTTTAGTATCTCAATTCTTCAACAAATCTTTAGGAATTGTCTATTAGCATCCTCTTAAACCAGTCAAAGATCCATTCAACAAAACTTAATTCCACCTTTTGGTAAAAAACAAAAAAACTACAAACAGCATCAAACATAGAAAAGTACCAATCAAGCAAAAAATGAGAATAATCGATACTAGGGGGAAAAAATTTACTATCCAAACTTCAACACTGTCAACCAAATTCTAGAACAAAAAAGGAGAATAAATCTAGACTAAAATTGCTTAGTCCCTCAATTCTTCAACAAAATCTTTAGCAATTGCCTGTTATGAGTCCTATTAAATCAGGCAAGCAATCCATTCAAAAAAACTTAATTCCACCTATTGGTCAAAAAATATAATTACAAACAACATCAAACACAGAAAAAATACCAATCAAGAACAATCAAGCAAATAAATGAGAAAGCTGTAAAGATTCAAACTTGGACACTAACTCGTTTCTAGAGAATAAAGGAGAATACTTTAGACTAAAATTGAGTAATCTCTCAATTCTTCAACAAAATCTTTAGCAAATTGCCTACTATCATTCCTACTAAATCAGGCAAATACTCAATTCAAAAAGCTTAACTCCACAATTGGTCAAAATTTCTAACACTTGGACACTATCAACCAATTTCTGGAACATAAAGGAGAATAAATCTAGACTAAAATTGCTAAGTCTCTCAATTCTTCAACAAAACGTTTAGCAATTGCCTATTAAATCAGGCACACACTCCATTCAAGAAACTTACTTCCACCTATTGGTCAAAAAATTTAACTACAAACAACATCAAACACAGAAAAATACCAATCAAGCAAAAAAATGAGAATAATAATATTAAAAAAACTTACCAAAGAGCTCCCTTTTGAGATTTTCAGCCATAGTATCATTATTACAAACAAAAATATATCCACCGATTGTTTCATTTCTTGGCAAAGATTCTGCTGGTGGCAAAGTCTTAAACCTTTTATCAACACCATTCTGTTTCTCACTATTAACATCCTTGTTACTCTCTTTAACACACTTATTATTCTTCTTTACACTTTTACCCCCATACACAACAACCTCATTATCTCCAATAACTTTCTTGTTTGTACCAACTGCAATATTGTTAGTACCCTTACTATAACTAAAGTTCAACACTTGGTTTGAATAAATCCCTTTATTAAACCCACCATTTAAACCAACCCCAAGTACACCTTTTCCGGCAAAACCATCGCACGCGCCTCCACGCGCCGCCGTGTCGGCGATTTTCCAGCCATCGTTGCTAAAAAGATTGTAATTTGACTTGTTGGAACTTGAATTAGTACTGTTGTTGAGGTCACCACCTACCCTTATATCAAAATTTCTTCTATTTTCAGGTCTTTTGGACCCATAATTATTACTCCAAATTGAATCGTTGTTTAAAGAGAGATTTGCTAAGTTGTTGTTTTGTAAACGAAGTTGATCACTGAATTGCCAGAAAGATGATTGATTGTTGTTGTTTTCCATAGTTTTTTGGGATCTCTTTGTATAAAGATTGAAGCTTTGGGATTTTTTTGGAGTTTTCTTGAATACCCAGATGAGAAATTTGTATAACGATTGAAGCTTTGGTTTTTTTTTGCAATTTTCTTGAATACCCAGATGAGGAATTTGTGTAAAGATTGAAACTTTGGGTTGAAAGAGTGGACTCTTTTTACAGTAGAATGGTGTTTGAGAGGAGAAAATGGAGGTGTGTGAGTTTATATGGGATTTAGGTGTAAGGTTGAGGAAATTTCCTAGAAAGAGGTTGGTTGGGGTTTTTTGGTGGGGGGGTTTGTAACGGGGGGTGGGGTGGCGTATGAGATTGTCAAAGGAGAGTGTGGAAAAGTAAACATGTGGGAGTAATACCAAAAGACAAAGAAAAAGGAAAGATAAATTAGTCATGGATTTTGATGTATTTTAATCCATGATATGATTATTAATTTTATCTAATCTAATAATTATACTTCTACTAAAATTTATATATAAAATGATAGTTTATTGTATTAATATGTTTTATATTATCACTTAACTTATAGTTTATTTCATTAAACTTTTAGAATTTGCTTATTTAAAAGATATTTTTTATCAAGGCTATTCAAAAAGTAATTTTGGATAATAACATCAATTTGAGAATTACTTTGGTACTTTTATTATAATAATTTATGTTTGATCAAGTTTTTAAAATATGCTTTACTACTTGAAGAAATTATTTTCAGCTTGTGAAAAATAACTTCCTCTACTATTAAAAATATTTATTTTCTTACTAAAATTTTAATCAAACACTTCAATTTTTAAGCATTTTTATATTAAATATAAAAGTACTATTAGTCCAAAAACTTGACCAATATACCATTAACCTCATTAGTTAGTATAGTACTAGTAGTACTTAAAGATTAATTAAATTTGAAGCTCTTTTAGGTGGACGAATGAGAGAGAGGTGACGAGTTTACGAGTGAAAACAAAAACAAAATTACGCGGTTTACAAAGCGACAGGAAGTCGGTGTTTCATTTTTAGTTCTTTTCTTTTCTAGATGAAAAAAAGAAAAAATAAAGACTAATATGGACGAAAAGAAATAAAGATAAAATAATTATGAGATACTAATAGGGACCTTAAACTTTTGTTCTGTTGTCAATTTTAGTCCATTTTTGTTATTTCTTCAAAAAGATAGGCTCAATCATCTCCAATTATGATTTTTTTCCTTTATTGAAACTTTACCAAAGCATTTATCATCTTTGCTTTTACTTGTTTCTTTTTCTTTTTTTTTCTTTTTGCATTTTTAAGGTACTAATAACTTGATTAGATTCAATTATGTCATGAAATAATTTCATCTACTTATTTAAAGTAAATGTGGCATGCAAAAGCATTTAACAAAACATTATTCAAATTAACTTGATTCTTAATGAACTTATTTTATATATGTATAAAGGATTTTTACACTATATTGTCGCTTAACATGTCATAGTAAGTATATATTTGGGTTTTTTATTTTACTACTATTATATATTATGACCGGTTACATAGAGTTACTTTTAGTTGACGTAAAAATTCTAATAGAAAAGCGTACCAAAATTATAATTTTGAACCAAAGAAAGTCTCATAGAATTTTTCTTTAAAGTATAATAATTAAATGTAAAGATAAATTCTACGTACATGTTATTTTTTTCAAAGTCTACTTATAAAATTACACAAATATATTTTGTTATAAGTAATTATTCGAGATAAACGTAAAAGAATTATCTTAGCTAAAGGGATAAGGATAATTTCTAGGTCATACAAATCTTGTTACTAATATACTAGTAGCTTCCAATTCAATGAAACTAAAAGGGAAAAGTGATGTTTGAACTTTGAAAAGAATTGTGTTCACATGATAAATTCATGGGATTTTTTTCTTTGTTTTTGGTGCTTAGTTGCTAAGTTAAGACTTGTATATACTATATAGTATATACTTGTGATGAGTTGTGACATGGAATTTATACGTGTTTTTATGTGCTGTCACGTGAAACAGTAAGGATGATGTGTTGTATCCAACCATGGTGGGGCTTTCTAGATGCCATTGTTTCAACGGAAATGGCCCTAAAATGCCACTAAATTATTGAATTTAGTATAGAAATATCGTTTGTTTATCTTTTCACTCTAAAAATAACTTTGTTGTCAACCTATTGAGTTTAAATTATGCTTATTTTTAGCGAGTAAACGAATGACATTTTTATATCAAATCTTATAATTTGAGGGTATTTTTAAAATAAAAACGTTCTTTCTCTACACTTACCAGTTCATCTAACCCTATTCTCTGCTCTCTTTCATTTTAGTCTTCTTCCTCCCATCACACACCCCTCCCCTCTTCAATATTTTCTCCAATTACTTATTTTGTTTGCTCATTTTTTAAAACTAAATTGTTTAACTATGAAAAATTATTTTAATTATGACTAAAATAATTAAATTAGTTTGAGTTTGAATCTCTTCTTAAATTTTTATCATTTACTTAATTATCTAAACTTCTTGATTTAACGGAGTAAAATATTATTTATTTATTATAAGTAACTTATATAATTAATTAAATAATTATTTTTACTAATTAATCTTTAAACATTTCAATAAATGCCTTTAAAATCATATAATTATGATTTAACTTTTGGGTGTAGAAATTAGTATTCCGCACTTATGTTGATTTCTATATTATGTTAATGAGTTAACTTTAATTGACTTATATTTTCACATGTTCTTTAAATGTTTCAGTTGAACGGAAGGGTCCGTCCACCAGGGAGAGTAGCGCGGATGCCCTCACAATCTGTAATTTGGATCGTGATATTAACACACCGTTGTTTATAATATGTGAATTATATAACTCAAGGTATATATCATTGTGAATTGTATACACCTAACAATATACAATGTATATATTTGCTAATTATTATTTCATCCGTCATAATTTATGTGGCATCATTTTCTTTAGTTTGTCCCAAAATAAATGTCATCTTTTCTTATTTGACAACTAATTAATGTCGGCATCTTCTTTTACCCTTGTTGTGTCACACTTCATTTTAAAAAAGTACTTATTATGAAGAAAAGTCAACAAAGTAGGCACTAAAGTAAGGACAGCTTAGTAAACATAACAAAGACTTCTTTTATTTCTTAAACTCCATGCCCGATCAAATGATGCCACATAAATTAGGACGGGGAGAGTATAATTTTAAGGCATTTATTGGAACTTTTATAGATTATATAGTGAAAATAATTATTTAATTAATTGTATAAGCTAACTTATAATTAATAAATAATAGTTTACTTCATTAAATAAAGAAACTTAAATAATTAAGTAAATGATAAAAACTTATGATCAGATTCAAGCTCAAACTAATTTAATTATTTTGATCATAATTAAAATAATTTTACATAATTAAATGGTTTATTTTTAAAAAATGAACAAATAAATAAATAATTGGAGAAAATATTGGAGGAGGAAGGGGTTGATGGAGGAAGAAAACCAAAATGAAAGAGAGAACAGAATGGGTCAAAGGGGTTGGTAAGTATAGAGAGAGCACGTTTTTTAACGGAACGTGGCCTAAAATGCCTTCGAACAATGGGATTTGGTACAAAATGTCCTCTGTTTGCATTTGCGCTCTAAAATGCCTATCTCGTCAATGGGTCGTTAAATTAAGGATAATTTAGGCCCAATAAGTTGAAGGCAAGAACATTTTAGAGCAAAAAGGTAAACGAAAGACATTTTTATACCAAATTCCATAGTTCAAGGTGTTTTAGACCCTTTTCCGTTATTTCAAAAACAAGTGACGCAATTTTTCTTTTCAAAATTCTCAGAATAATTTAAAGAGTTCAAAAACTTATTTCTGGCTTTTTTTTTATAACTTTTGAAAAGACCTTTAGGAAATTTTTCAAACCTTCCAATAAATTGTTTTTACTAAAAATCATAGAATTTTATTTCATTTTTGCATATCTGGAATAGTAAGTACAAAGTTGTCAAAAAATAATAAAATGTTTTGCTAAAAATGTCATCAATTGGAGATATATAGTTTAGATAGCTATAGTTTAGAACGTAATTACAAAACATAGCTACAGTTTATGTATTTGCGAAATGTAGTTATAATTATGCATTCATTAGCTGTAATTTAGAGTTGTATTAGCGTGTACTGCATCAATGCATATAATGGCTACTCAACAAATTAGGCTGGATTAAGGGTAGCCAGTGGGCCGGGTACGGGGCGGAGCAGGGAGGGTCCCGGCGGGATGGGCGGGATTGGCCAACGTCCCGTCCCGTCACTATCCCGGCAGAAAAAGGGACCAGTGTTGGCGGGGCGGGTTTCGGAATTCCTTTATTATTATTTTTTAAACACTTAATTTTAAAAAAATTGCAAATATAAACACTTAAGTAATTGAACAAGATAGTGTAATAAAAACATCTCGAATGCTATTTTTGTGCCTCTTGTATTATTTAATAGAAATATGATTTTTTTGTAATACAATTTCAAAATTACAACTTTATGGTATTGTTCAAAAGTTGCAAATCACATTACATAGTTATAAACACATTTTCTATTTTTTTCACAATGTCTTGTGGTTCTTCGGTTGGAATTGGAATCTGTTGGTCAAATTGGTCGACGTCGCTTCCAGTTCCCTCGGACAATATTTCATTGTAGTTTAAATTGTCTTCTTCGTTGATCTTTGGTTGACCGCACCTTCTACGCTCCGCTAATATCCAATCTTTGAATAAAACTGCAATCTCCAAGTTGTTTCCCGCTAATGAGTATATGTTCTCTCCTATTTGAAATCTTCCGACAGAAAAAGCGCTTTCAGACGTTGTTGATGACGCTTGAATGTTCAACACATCTCGGGCCATCTTTGCTAGTATCGAAAATGTCTTCTCATTTTCCCTCCAGTATTTAAGCAAGTCTTCACGTCCTTCTTCATTGAGAACTGCTTGGTACGGTACAACACCATGCAAAACAAAAACATCAAACTAGCTAACTTGATTAGCAATGGAACCACTAAACATTCTATTTCTAAGGCTTTCAATACTAGCAGCAGAAACAACATGTCTTTTATAAGGTTGTATTGAAGAAGAAGAAGAAGATGGTATAGAAGCTGGTTTGTTGCTAGCACTTTCTTGTTGGTAATGCATATATATTTTTTTACATTCATCGTGTATGTTAGACAAAACTTCTTATTTAGTTGCTTCGTTAGGTGGTACCCCTGCCCTTGTTACCCCTACTAGAAGAAGCACACTTACTCTTACCTATAATCGTACGTCTAAATTCTTCCAATTTAATTATGCAAATAAATAATTAAAGATAATGTAATTAAGTGCGATAATTAAAATAAAGTAACAATGATAATTTAAAGAAGAAACGAAGGTACCAAACGCCGTCGTAACGTCGACGTGTAATCGAGGTTGACAATTGAAACTTTGCTCGATGGATGATCCTCAAGCTAGTTCTGAACTTCAGTCCCAATTTTTGAACTTTGATACAATTATATAAATGAGCAAATAAAATAAAATATTTAGTAGGCAATGTAGACTTGTAGAGAGATAGATTGAGAGATTAGAGAGATTATAGGAAGATTTGTGAGATAAAATGAAGAGAAAATGAGGTATTTATAGTTGGAAAATTGGGTTAAAGTGTAAATTTACTAACTTAGGAGTTAAAAATAAATATTAAGGGGGTAGGGGGTTTATGGGGTGGGAGGGACAAAAATGGTCGTTGGAACCGTTGTACGACGGCCAAAATCTAAATTTGGTCGTTGTTGCAACATTTAGTTTTGCAAAGGGAGGGGGGATCGGGGCGGGGCGGTGTCAGGGGGCGGGACGAAGCGGGACAGGCCCGTGCGGGACGAGCCCAGGTCCCGTCCTAGTTTCGAGTCCCGACACCGTAATTTTTTTTTAAGGGATGGGCGGGGGTCGAGATCGGGCCGACCCGGCCCATTGGCCACCCTTAGACTGGATAAGAAATTAGGAGATCAACTGTGATTCTAAGGAGGTAATCACGATGATCAAACAAGAACATTTGTTTTACATGCCTATTATTTCTGAATACAGGTCTTTGATGCATAAGTTGGGTCATTCGGAACTAAAATACATCTACCGTGAGCAAAACATAGTAGCAGATGCACTGGCTAAAAAGGGAGCAAGGAAGAAATTTTTTGATAGTGCGATTTTTGTTGTTGCACCTCTTATGTTGTAAATATTTTTTGGAAGGACGTAGTGGAACAAACTTATGACCATAGGATATTTTTTTGTAATTTACAGACAATGACCAATGCGCCAAATAATGTAACGGGTATAAGTTTGGATGTCGGGTAATTTGTATATTTTGTTAGATATTTAACTATGTAATAAGTGTAACTTTTCGTCGTCCAAGGGTATTTTCGGTACTACAAATTTGTGTTAACTATGCAGTAGTATCTGACTTAAATAAAAAAAGGAAATTAAGTAGTAGGCATGCGTTCTACCTTCCTTGTGGGTGTTTGGTTCAAAATATTTTTGATAATAAGATTGCCAAAGTTGACCAAAAAATTGCAAAACATAAATTGCAAAAAACTTGTTCTTTTTTTGTTTCTGGAAATATTGGAAAAGTCATGTGTTTTCTTTTGTTTACTTATCCTTATTACTAATTTGGTAAATTAATTACTTTTAAATTATCAGTGTATAAAAATTAAATTTGGTTAATAAATGGCATGTTCTGCTAAGTTACTTACACCAAAGGTGTGGTGCAGCGGATAAGTTATTCCTCCTTAACCATATGTCTCGGGTCCGAGTTCTAGTATGGAGAAATTTTTGATAAGGAGTGTTTCGAGTTCGATGCCTAAATGACACTTTTTTAAGCCTAAAGACCAAAATGATATATAAAATATTTTACTTATCAAAATGGGTTGTTCGATGGCTAATTCACGAATTGTGACCTCTTTTGACAGCAAACGTTAAACTGAAAGTCCACCGATATACACAAGTCCACCGATATACACAGCCCAAATTGTGTATATCACATAATCATATTTTGTATAAATTTTACCATATTTGTGGAATTCTTGTACAAGTATAATTATGGTAGTAGTCTTGTATTAGAAAAAGATATTAGTCTTGTATTAGGAAAATGTAGATTTATTTTCCATAATTAAATATTTTATCTCATGTATATATATCTCTTCATTAATGAAAATAATCAAGATATTATTCTTTTTCATGGTATCAGTAGTCTAGGACAAATTTTCCTTCTCCAATCATGTGCTTCCGCCGCCCCTACTACACCTCCCTTCAATTTTATTTTTTTTTTTTTCTTTTCCCGAATCTCTAATTCTCCTCTTGTTCTTTCATTATGTCTACCTCAAAGAACACATTTTATCATGCCTTGCAATCTCCAACATCAAGAATAACATCTATATCCCTATTGTTCTTGAGATGGAAAACGTCTAATACGTGATATGGACAGAACTATTTAAAGTTCACACACGGTCTAATTGTGTCCTTCATCACATCATCCCCTCGGCACATGCAAAGAGAATGTGTCTACCACCGATGATGACATAGAGTTGTGGGAAACTCTTGATGCTATGGTACTCCAGTGGATTTATTCCATTATCTCTACGGACCTCTTGCAGACTATTATTGAACCCGACACCTCGGCCATGGACACTTGTAATAGGTTGCGTGATACATTTCAGGATAATAAAAATTTTCGTGTCGTGACCCTTGAGCAGGAATTCTCTCACATCAACATGGAGGATTTTCCGAATGTCTCAGTCTATTGTAAAAGGCTCAAGGAGTTATCGGATAAACTCAAGAACGTTAGTGCGCCCGTTACGAATGATCGTCTTGTTCTTCAGATGGTTGCAGGCCTATCCGAGGTTTATAATGGCGTTGGAACGCTTCTTCGTCAAAGTAATACTCTCTCACCGTTCTACCAAACATGTTCCATGCTCACATTAGAAGAGGCCAGATTGGCTAAAAAGGCGGCTATCTATCAAATTTTGTCATGATGATGGCCAAGTCCGATGACACACACTCATTCTCGGACAATTCTAGCCAAAATCGTAACAACGGTGGATGCAAAAAGGGTCAAAATCGGAAAAGTGGTAGCAGTGGCGGGGGACGTGGTGACAGTGGACCGGCTGGGCTGCAGCACCACTGCCCGCAGCCTTGGGCCAGTGGCCCATGCCACAATTTCCAGCTTTTGTTCCTAATTGGGCCAGGCCTAATTTCACCCAGCAGCAGTCGGCAGTCCAACAGTCCACGGACTGGGCCCTGACAGGAGGCCTTCACTACTGCGGGTCCAACATCGATTCTGACGCCTACGGATATCGAGGTGACAATGCATACACTTGGTTTAAATTTTCCGGACTCGAATTGGTTCATGGACACCGAAGCCACCTCTCATATGACATTCGCGCCAAGTAATCTCTCATCTTATTTCAATTTGAGTAAAAATCATGGCATTATTGTTGATTATGGCAATTCAATTCCTATTTGTGGTTATGGTCACACATATTTATCTCCCCCAAATCCACCTTTAGCCTTGAAAAATGTCCTACATGCTCCTCACTTAATTAAAAATTTGGTGTCTGTTCGAAAATTCACAACTGATAATTGAGTTTCTGTTGACTTTGACCCTTTTGGATTTTCTGTGAAGGATTTCACGACGGAGATACCTCTAATGAGATGTAATAGTCGGGGAGAGTTTTATCCAATCATCACCACCACCACTTTCCACGAGTCACGCCACACTATCAATGTTTGTCGTTCTATCACCTTCCTTATGACATGCTCGTTTGGGTCATCCGAGGGCGTCTGTTATTTCTTTTCTTAAAAATAATAATTTTATTGAATGTAATAGTACGCGTAGTACTAATATTAGTCTTTCTTGTCCGTTTGGAAAACATGTTAAGTTACCATTTACAGCCTCCAATTCTAGTACTGTGTGGCCTTTTGATATTATTCATAGTGATTTGTGGACATCTCTCGTTTTAAGTTTTTTGGGCCACCACTATTATGTGTTATTTTTGGATGATTATTCTAATTTTTATGGACCTTTCCTTTATCTAAAAAGTCTCAAGTTTTTTCCACATTCTTATAGCTTAGAGCATTCATCTGTACCCAATTTGAACGGAAAATTAAAAACATTCAATGTGATAATGGAATGGAATTTGATAATGGGTCATTTCAGCAATTTTGTAACACTAATGACATCTATTTCCGTTTTTCTTGCCTCATACGTCCTCACAAAGTTGGAAAGCCGAAAGAAAAATTCGTACCATTAATAATATTATCCGAACCTTACTAGCTCATGCTTCATTACCACCCTCATTTTGGCATCATGCATTACAAATGGCTACTTATCTTCTTAACATACTCCCTAGCAAATGGTTAGCATATCAATCTCACCTTAAAGTTCTTTATCATAAAGACCATTTGTATTCTCATCTTAGAGTGTTTGGGTGTTTGTGCTATCCATTTTTTCCATCCACTACAATTAACAAAATTCAAGCCCATCCTACCGCTTGTGTATTTTTGGGTTATCCGTCTAATTATCGTGGTTACAAATATTTTGATTTATCTTCTAATAAAATCATAATTAGTCGCCATGTTATTTTTTATGAAACCCTCAATTTGCTAAATTATATAATTTCGTGTCTAGTTCTTATAATTTTTCGGATGATGGACTCTCACCGTATATTCTCCAAAAGTGGGCCCAACCTGCCCGTGATCCAATCCTGTCAGCAGGCCCATTGCCTGCTGGCCTAAATGGTCTCTATAAAATTCCAGATTCTCGGCCAGCATGCCCACTGCCTGCTGGCCCAATAAATTCTTCCTTTGGCCCAAAGTCTCGGCCAGCAGGCCCACTACCTGCTGACCCAACCTTATCGTCCCTGCGTCCACTTAATGGGCCAACAGGCCCACTGCCTGTAGGCTAGTCCCGTGCCGACCCGACACCTACCCAAATCCCATCCAATTATATATCGAGTTAAGGGCCCGTTACTCGTAGCCAATGTTGTATTTTTAAATTAAAACAATATTTTAATCTTAATTCTAATGTCACTAAATCACCCCTACCTCGTAACCCAGTATGTCGCCCTTCATGACCCGAATTAGAAAATGGCCATGGATGATGAATATAATGCTCTTATTGAAAATAAGACGTGGGAGTTAGTGCCCCGTCCACCTGGTGTCAATTTTATTCGTTCTATATGGATTTTTACACATAAGAAAAATCTTACGGTTGTTTTGAGAGGCATACGGCCCGTCTTGTATGTGATACCAAAACCTAATAGGTTGGCGTGGATTGTGGATAGACATTTAGTCCGGTGGTAAAATCGGCAACAATTCGCATTATTCTCAGTCTGGCTCTCGAGAGAGCATGGCTCATTCATCAGCTGGTTGTGAAAAATATTTTCTTACATGATGATCTCAATGAGACAGTATACATGCATCAGTTATTGGGTTCCAGGGACCTCGATCATCCTAACCATGTCTGTTTGCTGAAAAAGTCCTTGTATGGGCTTAAACATGTCCCTCGGGCTTGGTATAAAAGGTTTGCAGATTATGTATCTACTATTGGATTTTCTCACAGCATGTCTGATCATTCTCTGCTCATCTATCATCGTGGTACTTCTCTGGCATACATTCTGTTATATGTGGATGATATTATATTGACTACCTCTTCTGATAAACTGCGCAAGTCTATCATGTCTCTTCTCAGTTTAAAATTTGATATGAAAGACTTGGGGCCCTTGATTTATTTTTTGGGTATAGTTGTAACTCGTCATGCAAGTGGTCTATTTTTATCCCAGAGAAAGTATGCGACTGAGATTATTGAGCGAGTTGGCATGTCATCTTGTAAATCTTCTTCTACTCCGGTTGATACCAAATCGAAGCTGAGTGATACTTCTAGCACACCTTACGAGGATCTCACCCACTATCGTAGTCTTGTAGGGGCTCTTCAGTGTCTTACTTTTACAAGACCCGATATTACTTATGCAGTGCAGCATGTGTGTTTATTTATGCCATTCCTGTGTTTCGGTGCTTGCCCTTTCTTTGTTGAATAAAGATCTTCATCGATCTCCACTACGGCTGTCACTCCTCCTTTAATAAGATCGGGATACTTTTTTTTTACGTATTACGAGAATGTAGTTGAAGTAGGATCATGATCCTAGGGACGGACACATGTATGCTCTCAAACGTATTATGTGTTACTTACAGGGCACTCTTGATTATGGTTTGCATTTATATCCATCCTCCGTCTCTACTCGCGTGTCTTATACAGATGCTGATTATGGTGGATGTCCAGATACCAGACGTTCGACATCTGATTATTGTGTGTTTCTTGGTGATAACTTGGTCTCGTGGTCGTCAAAATGTTAGGCTACTTTATCGCGATCCAGTGCGGATGCCGATTATCGAGGGGTAGTCAATGTGGTGTTCAAGTCATGTTGACTGCGTAATCTCCTATTAGAGCTTCACTTTCCTATTCAGAAAGCTACATTGGTCTACTGCGATAATGTTAGTGCAATATATCTCTCTGGAAATCTAATCCAACATCAGCGCACTAAGCATATCGAGATGGATATTCACTTTGTTCGCGAAAAGGTAGCTCGTGGATAAGTACGTGTCTTACATGTCCCTTCACGGTACCAAATTGCTGACATCTTTAATAAGGGTCTTCCCTTAGTTCTGTTTGAAGATTTTAGGGACAGTCTCAGCGTACGACAGCCGCCCACTATGATTGCGGGGGTGTGAAAGTCCACCGATATACACAGCCCAAATCGTGTATATCACATAACCATATTTTGTATATATTTTACCATATTTGTAGAATTCTTATACAAGTATAATTATAGTAGTAATCTTGTATTAGAAAAATGTAAATTTATTTTCCATTATTAAATATTGTATCACATGTATATATATACCTCTTCATTAATTAAAATAATCAAAGGATTATTTTCTTTCATAAATTTCGTTGGACCAATTAAAAAAAGAAAAATTAAATACAGTTCGTTCAATAACTCTTGAACTGCAATAAAATTATTATCTTTTAATTTTTAGCAGTTCGTTGGGCAGTGCACGAACTACAATTTAATTTTTTTTTTTTTACAGTTTGCGGAGTAGTGGTCGAACGAAGTCGAAGATGCGGTCATTTAGTCATTTAACTTTAAAATATTTAGATATTCTAAATATAAATTATTTATAACAATATAAATATTTATGATTTGAGGCTTGCTTCGGTAAGAATAAAAAAGAAAAGGCTCAAGAAGGAAGAGTTTACATTTTTTTCCCTCAACAACAGAGTTTGCAGAACGTGTTTAAGCACAGCTCGAACAACGGCACCACGTGTCATCTTTCGACTAAACATTCCAATTCCAAGTCCCTAACTCTTACTTTAAAAATGTTGGTAACCCCTGCACTTCCATTTCCATCCATTTCAGTCCCCACAAAATTCCCACACCAAAAACCCCCAAACGACGTCACGTTTGTGGGTTCTCATAGCTTGCAGTCATGGAGGACTAGTGGGAGAGGGCCACAAGCTTTTTGCAGATATGTGAGCAATTAATGTTTCATCTAAAAATTGGTACAGAAGCATGTAAATAATGGATGAGTATTGTCCATGTTCCTATTTCATTTTCGATGGGGAGACTCTTAACACTCTCCTGCACGTTCAGACTCCGTTAATTGGAGCGTGTATGACATAATTTGGGGACCCAACATCGATGAACATAGAATTGGAATGAGTCTGACTCTAATACCATGTAAAGAATGAATCTTGACCTAACTCAACCCCAAAAGCTAGCGTATAGGGTGAGAATTGTCCAAATCCATATAAGGAGTTCATGTTCCCATTTCATTCTGATATGAGACTCTTAACAAAGACTTCTCAAACTGTAGTGAGTCTTTCATAATTTCAATGGTTAGTAGTGAGTGCAGTTTCAAACTAAGTTTGGCTACTGCTCATCAAACGGTCAAAGAAAATAAAAAAATTAAATCGCACTTCGCGCACTGCCCAATAAACTGTAAAAAATTTAGAAGAATATTTTTTTTACAGTTCGTACGAACTGTATTTAATTTTTCTTTTTTTTTAATTGGTTCAACGACGTTTAATGTCTACCATCAAAAGAGGTCATAATTAGTGGATTAGCCCACAAACAATCCATTTCGATAGGTAAAATATTAACATACCATTTTTGTTTTTAGGCTTTAAAAATGTGTCATTTACGTTCCGATATCGAAGTGCTTCTTCCAAAGCTATGGGGTTTAGAGTAGACCAAATCAAACAATTCGTGTCATGATCAGTTTGGTTTAAAATTTAGGATTTAGGGTTTAGAATTTAGGGTTTAAGGTTCGTGACGATTAGTTTGTGTTAAGAAATTAAATCCAAGTAAGGTGATCATGATAAATATGGAGAAAATGAAGACCAATTATTATTAAAACTATTGAGAGAAAACACATAAAAAAGAATTGGTCTCAAATTTATGTCATTAAATAAGGCACGAATAGAACATGGCATATCTTACAAAATCTTAGGGGGGACTATGTATTTTCTTTATTATATTACCAAGTCAAATATTCAAATGCTTAGAAATTATTCTTTCGAATATTCAATCTAATTGAAGAGAAACTTAACACGTTATGCCTTCTTTGTTTTTTTTAATCCCCTATTTCCTTTTTCCATTCATTTAATTATTATTTAGTTCCAATACTGAAAAATCTCATAGTAGAGACTTTGAGTTTCGTTAATATATAGTGGTCCATCACAAGCATTCATTTAATTTTTATTACATGTATTCAAGTCAACTTGTATGTTGTACCTCAATTATTTTACTATCAAATATCTACTATAATTCACTATTAATATAAGTGCATAATAACTCTATATACAAATAATATATTCACTCTGTAACTTTCTTTTCAAAGAACGTAAATGTTTAAAGGGAAGTTGTTTTATTTGGTCTTTGAATTTGATATACCCCTTTCATAAATATTATCATTAATATATATATATATATATATAGTGATATGGTTTGAAACCCTAAGTTTAACATAATTTCAAAATGAAAATTATTACACGTTGACTTACGTGAAAAAGAATCATCTCAAACGTGAGTTGTTGACCTAATATAGTAGAAAGTATTACTCTCAAATAATTCAAATTTGAATATGATACTCACATTGTTCAACATGTAAATACTAATCTGTTCTCAATGTTTAATCGAACTAAGAAAATGCCTTATATGTTAAAAATTATAATGAAAATACATATAACTTAATCATAGTTAAGTCGTGTAATTATTTATAGACAGTACATATATTAGAAGTTTTATAATTTATATTCCCATGAACTTTGTATTGGAAAAATAAGCAACCCCGCGAATAGTTAGAGCTAGGTCGTTTGGTTTGAAATATAAAAAAATTTGATATCGCTATAAAATGCTATACTATTACTCATACAACATGTGGTTTCTTGTTTAAAATTACGCATAAATTAGAACATTTGGTTTTCGATATTAATTAACTTTCCATGAGTTATGTAGAATCTGAAAAAAACAAACGTTGTATCTCTAATGATGTTATATACGATAATTTATATGTTGTGTTATACATGATTGAACGTGAAATTAGAATACGTATATGTTAGTGGATACGTGAGTAAGAGTATTTGAAGGCAACAATGCCCCTAAATTTTAGACAATACAAAATAATTCGTGTATTATTATTCATTCACTGCATACTAATTTACATATGATAATGCACTTCATGCTAATTAAAAAGGCCACCAGCTCAGTACATGCAGCATCCTGCATTTACGCCTCCAAAAGAGTGATGTAGCAAACTATTCTGACGTAAGCATGAGTGACTGACTTCCATAGCTTGAACTTGCGACCTATATATCATACAAATGCAAATTTATCGTTACTTCAGAGCTCCCTTTCAACAACAACAACAATGGGGCCTGGAGAGGGTAGAGCGTACGCAGATCTTACTCCTACCTTAGGAAGTAGAGAGATTGTTTACGATAATCAGAGTGCGTGAGACAAAAAATAATAACAGAAATCGAAGGACAAGGGACTACAAGAATGAACTATGACTACTAATATGAAAGAAACAATGGGACAACATTCAACTACTTACTAACCGTCTACCCTAATAGATGACTGAAAGAAAATAATTCCTTGATTATTTTCATTAATGAAGAGGTATATACAATAAACAATCTCTAAATATGGAAAATCTTATTTCTACTATAATACTAATATCCTAATTATAATTGTACAAGAATTCTACAAAATATGGTAAGTAACCTAAATATACTTGTTTTGTCCGTGATATTCATACACGGTTTCTATCACACCCCCGCAGTCATAGCGGGCGGTTGTCGTATGTTGAGACTGTTCCTAAAATCTTCAAACAGAATCAAGGGAAGAACCTTAGTAAAGATGTCAGCAATTTGGTACCTTGAAGGGACATGCAAGACACGTACTTGTCCACGAGCTACCTTTTCGCGAACAAAGTGAATATCCATCTCGATATGTTTAGTGCGTTGATGTTGGATCGGATTTCCAAATAGATAGACGGCGCTAACATTATCACAGTAGACCAAGGTAGCTTTCTGAATAGGAAAGTGAAGCTCAAATAAAATATTACACAACCACCATGACTCAGACACCAAATTGGCTGCTCCTCGATACTCGGCCTCCGCACTGGATCGCGATAAAGTAACCTAGCATTTTGCCGACCAAGAGACCAAGTTATAGTCAAGAAACATACAATAACCAGAAGTTGAACGTCTGGTATCTGGACATCCACCCCAATCTACATCTGTATAAGACACGAGAGTAGAGACAGATGATGGATATAAATGCAATCCATAATCAAGTGTGCCCCGTATGTATCGTATAATGCGTTTGAGCGCATGCAAATGCTCAATCCGCGGATCATGCATAAATAAACACACATGCTGAACTGTATATATAATATTTGGTCTCGTGAATGTAAGATACTGAAGAGCCCCTGCAAGACTACGATAGTGGGTGGGATCCTCGTATGGTATGCTAGACGTAGCACTAAGTTTCGGTTTGGTATCAACCGGAGTAGAATAGGACTTACAAGATGACATGTCAGCTCTCTCAATAATCTCAGCCACATACTTCCTCTATGATAAAAATAAACCACATGCATGACGAGTGACATCTATTTCAAAAAAATAACTCAAGGGCCCCAAGTCTTTCATAGCAAACTATGAATTGAGAAGGGTCATGATAGAGTTGCGCAAATTATCAGAGGAGGCAGTCAAAATTATATAATCCACATATAACATAATGTATGCTATAGAAGTACCACGACGATACATGAACAGAGAATGATCAGATTTGCTGTGAGAAAATCCAATAGTAGACACATAATCTGCAAACCTCTTATACCAAGTCTGTGGGGCCTGCTTAAGCCTATATAAGGACTTCTTCAGCAAACAGACATGGTGAGGATAATTGGGGTCCTTAAAACCCAAGGACTGATGTATGTATACTGTCTCCTTAAGATCACCGTGTAAGAAAGCATTTTTCACATCCAACTGATGAGTAGGTCATGCTTTCGAGAGAGCCAAACTAAGCACAGTGCGAAAAGTTGCCGGTTTGACCACCGGACTAAATGTCTCTCCACAATCTACGCCAACTTGTTGTGTTTTGTCATCACCTACAAAACAGGTCCTTATGCCGCTCAAAAGAACAGTCAGAATTTTCCTTATGAGTAAAAATCCACATAAAATGAATAATATTGACACCAGGCGGATGGGGCATCAACTCTCATGTCTTATTTTCAATATGAGCATTAAATTCATCATCCATGGTCATTTTCCAATTCGGGTCATGAAGGGCAGACACTGGGTTACGTGGCAGGGGTGATTTAGTGACATTAGAATTTAAATTAAAATATCGTTTAGGTTTAAAAATACCACTTTTGCTACGAGTAACGGGCCCTTGACTCCGAACAGAATCTAACTGGACCGGGGACGTTGGGGGACTGCCGCGGGATGGGCCAGTAGGCAGCGAGCCAGTTGGCCTTAAAATTGGGTCGGGTTGGTGATTTACTGGGCTTGGGTCACCGGATTGGTCGGTATTATGTGGGCCAGCATGCAGTGGGCCTGCTGACAGATGTGACTCATGGGTAGGGTGGGCCCACTGTTGAAGAATATACGGGGAGAGAGCATCATCCAAAAAATTATAATTACTCAACACAGAATTATATATTTTAGCAAATGCAAATTGGGTTTCATAAAAAAAACATGACGACTAATTATGATTTTATTGGAAGATAAATCAAAATATTTATAACCACGATGATTAAATGGAAAACCCAAATACACAAGCGGTAGACCGAGCTTGAAGTTTATCAATTGTAGAGGATGGAAAAATGGATAGCACAAGCACCCAAACACCCTAAGATGAGAATACGGGGGATCTTTATTGTAAAGAGTTTTAAGTGGGGATTGATATGCTAAAGCTTTGTTAGAGAGAATGTTAAGGAGGTAGGTAGCCATTTGTAACGCATGATGTCAAAAAGAATGAGGTACTGAAGCATGGGCCAACAATGTTATTGATGGAACAGATTTTTCTTTCAGTCTTCCCATTTTGTGAGGACGTATGAGGACAAGAAAATCGAAAAGATATGCCATTAGTGTCACAAAATTCTCGAAATGGCCCATTATCATATTCCCTTCCATTATCACATTGAATATTTTTAATTTTTCATTCAAATTGGGTACAGATGAATGCTCTAATTTTTAAGAAAGTTGAAAAACTTGAGACTTTTTCGACAAAGGAAAGGTCCATAAAAATTAGAATAATCATCCAAGAATAACACATAATAACGATGACCCAAAGAACTTAAAACGGGAGATGTCCATAAATCACTATGAATAATGTCAAAAGGCATCAACGTACTAGAATAACAGGCTACAAAAGGTAAGCTAACATGTTTCCCTAATGGGCAAGAAGGACAAATTTGAGTACTACGCATACTCTTACAATCAATAGAAATATTATTTTGAAGAGAGAAATAATAGTTGACCCCGGATGACCCAAACGTGCATGCCACAAAGAAGGAGCAAGGGCGGCAAACGTTGATGGAGTGGGTTGACTCGTGGAAATAGTGGTGGTGGTGATTGGATAAAGCTCTCTACGACTATCATATCTCATTATAGGTATCCCCGTTGTGAAATTCGTCATAAAGGGGTCAAAGTTAACAGAAACCCAATTATCAATGGTGAATTTTTGGACAGATACCAAATTTTAATTAAGTGTGGGCATGAAAGACATTTTTTAGGACTAGAGGTGGATGTGGGGGGGGGGGAGGGGATAAATTTGTATGACCATAACCACGGATTGGAATTGAATTTCCATTACCAACCATTATGCCACGATTTTTGCTCAAATTGAAATAAGACGAGAGGTTACCTTGTGCGGACATCATATGAGAAGTGACTCCGGTGTTCATATACCAATTTGCGTTCGAGGGATTTAATCCAAGTGTATGTATCGCGACCTCAATATCCATAGGTGTTGGACCGAAAACTAGGCCCACAACAGTGAAGGCCTGTTGAGGCCGAGGCCCAAACTGGCCTGCCTGATGCCTGGGCTGGGACGATTGCCATTGGGAATTGGGCCTCTAGCTAGCCCAATTCGCTAGATATGCTGGTTATGTGGGATAGGATATGTTGGACAAATGGCCACTGGCCTAGTAGCCCCACGACCAGTTTGCATTGGGCCAAAGCGGCGGCCAGTGGTGTTGTGGCCCAACCGGCCTACTACCACCACGTCCGACACTGTTTTGACCACCGCCACCGCCACCGCCACCACTACGATTCTTGCCATTAATTTTTCGATTTTGACCCTTTTTGTCGCCACAATTATTACGGTTTTGGCTAGAATTATCCGAGAACGAGTGAGGGTCAGTGGATGTGGCCATTATCATGACGGAATTAGCATTGGTAGTCACTTATTTGGCCAAACCGACCTCTTCTAACGTGAGCATAGAATGGGCCTAGTAGAACGGCGGAAGTGGATTACTTTGACGAAGAAGTGTCCCAACGCCATTATAAGCATCGTATAGGCCTGCAACCATTTGAAGAACAAGACGACCATTTGTGACGGGGCACCAACGTTCTTGAGTTGATCCGCCAATTCCTTCAGCCTTTTACAATAGGCTGAGACAGTCGAAAAATCCTCCATATTGACATGGGAAAATTCATGTTCAAGAGTGGCAACACGAGAATTTTTGTTATCTTGGAAGATATCACGCACCCTATTCCAAGTTTCCATCGCTGTAACGCCGGACTCAATAATCGTCTGCAAGAGGTCCATAGAGATAGTGGAATAAATCCCACTGGAGAATTGTAGCATCAAGAGTCATCTATAACGTAGGGTCATAATCGGGGGTAGGCACCTTCTCCTTGCTTGTTACCGATGGGATGATGTGATGAAGGACTTGATGCGAGCGTACGTGAAATTTAAATAATTTCTCCCACGTCGCGTATTGAACGTTTCCATCTCAAGAACAATAGAGATGTGGTTCTTGATGTTGGCGATTGGAAGGGCATGATGAAACGATTCTTTGAGTAGACATGACGAAATAACAATAGTAGAATCATGGATTTGGAAGATAATTTGGGAAGAGGGGAGGGAAGGGCTCGGATTCCGAGGATAGAAATGACTCGATTCCGAGGATAGAAACGACTCGGATTCCGAGGACATAAATGGGCAGCGAAAGCTTGTTGTGGAGAAGGTATTTTAACCCTAGACTTCTTATACCATGAAAAGAGAATAATCTCTTGATTATTTTCATTAATAAAGAGATCCATATATATATATATATATACATTATACAATCTCTAAATATGAAAAATCATATTCCTACTATAATATTAATATCCTAATTATAATTATATAATTTTTTATAAAATATGGTAAGTAACCTAAATATACTTGTTTTGTCCGTGATATTCATACACGGTTTATATCAATGACCTCCCAGAGCTCCCCTTCATACTACTTAATAATTTCTACTCCCTAAATAATAGTACAGTACTTGTTTTATATAGTCTCCATGTAACTAACTAAACCGGTACACCAAATTACCAAACACCTATTAATGTTACACCACTTGTTTGGTCTTATGAATTGAAGTCTGCAACTGTCACAAAAATCATAATTATTTCCCCCTCTTTATGGTTTGCATTCATCGACACTATTTGTTTTTCTTGTTATAGCAAATATATATTTGGGCGGACTCTCCTATTTTCATTTGCAAGAAAACTCTAAGAAATTAACTTTGTTATTTACTCCATTTCTTGGATCTCTCTATTTCAATTTATGTAATTCTAGCTATGAGTTGGCTTTCTATTTTCCTTATATATTCATCAAACGATGAGTTGAATTAAAGAGAGTATTAATTGGTCTAAGCAAAGGCAAAAATTTTAATAAGGAAAAAAACATTTTTTTTTGTGTTTTTTAGAAGATGAGTAGCATTATTGGTAGCTGTTATTCTAATGTGATACTGAAGAAGAGAGAATCAAGAATCAATGGAGGATCTCATTTACAATACAATGGACTTAGAGCTATTGAAACAGTGCAAATGCCTGCTAGTTCTACTGCTTATAAGCCAAAAGGTATTATGATCTTCTTGATATTTTTCTAGTATTTTGATGACAAATTAGTAGACATAGACAAATTTAGGATTTAGAGTAGATGGGTTCGGAATGAGTGTGATGTTACTATATATGACACATTTATTTTATTTTAATTTTTTATTCAGTTGAGCCCCACAAAATCCACCTCTGTTTGTAGGACTAGATATCTTGATTTGTGACATAAGGTATAAATAGTGGAGTATGATAATTGGCCTAACAATGTGGAGAAAATGTGGGAATTTGATGTCTTTGATGTTTTTTTTTTTTGAATAAGTTGTCTCCGTATCGTATGACCTATAAAAGAGAAAATGGAAATGCAACTTCTAGAAATTAATATGAGAATATATAAAAAAGGTAGAAACTGTTGTGAGTTTTTACTCTCCATTCTCTATTGTACTTTATAGAGTAGTACGGAAAGTATATAACTATTACAAGTATTCGAAAGGATAAACAAAGATTCAATAATTCAACTAGAAATCTTAAATTACAATTCTGTTGAAGACGGAAAAACTGGAAACTCTTTTGTTATTGCTGAGTCGAGTGTGGCACTCTGTCCTCAAGACAATATTGCCCCGTATGTATCCTTTATACGTCTGGACAATTCGTCTCCCAAGATAAAACAAAGAATGGAACACTTGAGCAAAGGAAACTCAAGAGCTACCGTGAAGAATATTGAGTAACGAAATGATGCTTGGAAGTTGTAGGAAGAACTGTTTTTGGTTGTGTATTTTCGTGTAGCATATCTGATGTAAGTCTTAGTGCTCAACAATGGTGTAAGGGGGTGTTTATATAGGTGAGGAAGGGACAGAAAAAGCGCCTTCATAACGACCAAATAATGGCCATTATGGAGTTAGTAAAGCCACCAACATAAATAGATAGAAAGACCAACGGATTTGCCATTATAGGAGGAGTAATTCAGCCAAAATAAATGGCTGAATTGAGTGCTGGACGTTTCTGTTCTGACTGCCGAGATTCTGACTTTCTGGAAACTTCAGGGACCAAACTGTACATCTGAAAGAATTATGGTCCAAACCGTACATCCGAAACTTCGGGATCAAACCGTACTTCGGCAAAGTTCTCGGCCCAAAAAGATAATATCGAAGACCCACGACCCACGCCCATGAACCCGTGAACCGGAACTCGGAACCGGACCGGACCGGACGGGCGGGCGACGGCGGCGCGCGTGTGGTCTTTCCTCGAACCGAAGCACATCTAGGTCCTCCCTCCTTTAAACACATGAGATACCCCTTGGGGTCCCAAACCCCAAACCAATTTCGAGTCTTATATACACAACAATTCTTTCTTCCTCTACCGATGAGGGAGAAACCACACTTTTCCATGCTTCAAACACCTTACTTCGTGAACCAATATCTTTTTCATTTCTCAATGAAATTTGACGATTCTTGGCCCTACGGTTATCTACGTACTTAGTATATCATGCATGTGTGAAGAACCGAATTCTCCAATATGCGTAACACTAGTGTTTAAGCCGTTAAATTTGGTCGGTCGCAACTCCCGCCAAAGGCTAATTTCCAACAATCCCCTCTTGAAAGAGATTTTGGCGCACTCACATGGTGTCTTTTCATTTCCAGCAATATTTCAGCGGACCGATGTTGCATAAGGAGAGGTAGCCTCAGCTTTGAACCTTCCATAGTTGAATACCATCGAACTTACTTACTGCGCGGTGAACGTGATGTCTTGAACCGTCAGTGTTTAGTGTAAGCCAAGTCAATGGTACCAACACAACAAATTCCCTTACTCTCTTCTTCGTAATGTTTTGTCCGTTTTGGCCATGGACAACGTCTTGGATTCTTAAGTGCGTTCATTTGAGGCGGTCCGTCCTCGCACTTAAATAGGTGGTCTCCTACAAGGTATCCTGCTATACTCCACTTCACAAGTATTAGGAACCATTAAAAGTTTCCCAAAGACCTAACTCAACTGTTGAGGATCATTACGAGTTTTGAAAACTTAACCTTTACCCATCTTGCGAGATAGCACTTAACGTCTATCGCGGGAACGACTTTGGATTTGGTGTTTCTTTTCGAAATCACTATCCGAAGTGCTCATGCTTCCACCGAAGCGATCAACGAACCTTTACAACTTAGTTTTCCCATTGAACCAAATTACGGGGATCTCCGAGTTAGTAAGGTTGGGTTGCCACTGTATTGGTCCGTATATTTTGGGTTTTAAGCCCATTCCCCTAGACAGGCAGAACACTTGATCTCCGGGTAGTCCCTTAGTTAGTAAATAAGGAAGTGACACCCGTGATGATCAACTGCCATACGGTCTTATGTCTCTGATAGATCCTGACAAAACAGACGCCGTCATCCGTGTCCTTCCTGAAGCCGACCGCTTGTCATAGTGTATAACTGCTGAAGGCACGCGTTTCTCCCAATAAGGGACGTCCTCTAAGGAGTCATGAAGTTACTCAACTTCTTTCATGCTTTGTATAAAGCGATAAACTCCGATACCATCATGAATCGGTCGATGCAAGTTTGCTTAGAGGTTTTTCCAAGATCCACCATACACATTTACTTGTGGCTTTGGTGTTCTTCGATCGATGTCCGGTTTGCATCACCGTGTTCTCCCGAACCGCCGGACATCCGAGAATACTATAATCCGTAGATAAGCGAATAATTCAGATATCGTCATATCCGACTTAACGCCTTCTATTGATCATGTATTAAGATCATCAGTGAAACTTAGTTCAACTGATCTGTTTGTAGGACGATACCATGTCGGTTGTAGTGTGTACAATACATTGAACTACACATGACCTGTGCATATCGCTCCTTGTCTATGGGTGCACCATGATTCCAATCAGTTCTATGATTCATATCCATTGGTGGCTTCAACGAGACTGTCAACTATCGACCAGTCCGTTAGATGTCTTAGAAATCCAATTCCTAAGATGTCATCTGTGATACCCATATATTTCATATCGAGACTTTGTTTCAATACGACTTTTACTTTCAGACGGTTGATTCTCCAACTGTTGGCTTTCTAACTTTAGAGTCAATGTTTCTGTGGTCAGATTCATTATTTCTGTTTTATCTGAAACTTTCAGGACCAAAATGTAAACATTTCAAGGACCAAGATAAAAGTTAAGGAAGAAGCCCAACAGTCCAGAAAACCAACTCTGATTCTCTTCTTCCAACTCTCCGGTTGGGAAGGCTGTTTCAACATTCATGCCACGCAAGACTGCAATGGCCCATGATGTTAAGCTACTCCCAGGGGAGCACATGTACAAGTAGCCGAGGCTTTGAACTCGTCAGTAGATCCATCTACTTTGTACTCACTTTTGAGTATCCTTTTTCACAACCCAAAGGTTCTTTTTCCGGAGGAAGATCAACCATTACGCAAGTATGGTTCTATATGAGGAAAACTATTTCTCTCTTTGTAGCTTCTTTCCAAAGCAGCGCTTTTGGAGATGACAATTATTTGTTAATTGTCCATGGTTCATTCTCAACCATACAAGCTAGAAGGACTGGAACAAGTCTTTGTCCCCTTCTTTGCTCCATCTCGGTTCAACATCTAGAATCCTTGAGTTCTGCAGATCTGGAATATTAGGTTCCGGATAGCCAACAACTTTCGAGTCCTGTAGATACGGAACGTCTAGTTCCAGACAGTCAGGCCCTCGCGGGTTCTTGTTAACCTTGAGCAATTACTCCTTTTTCCTATTTCAAGGAAAGTTATCTTCAATGAATTCAACATTCTTTGACGCCAAGAGGCGATCAACACTACTGTTATTTGCAGATCCAGTGGATATGCAATCTACAGTCTTAGGTACAACCACCCCACATCACAATGTGAGATCCTTTCCATGTCTCACACGGAGGGTTACCCTTATCTTTATGCGGAGTTTTATTGAGAATCGCATTAGCGGTAAGGATCGTCGTGCCCCACATAATTTGGGCGTATGGCTTTGTGCTTGGCTAACACCGTTAGACTGAGGTGAGTAATGAGCAGTCGTTTAATAAACGATGCTTCAAATTCTCCCCCTCTATCACTACGAATTTCTCAATCCGTAGGCTTAGTTGATTTTCAACTTCTGCTTTGTAGCGCTTATCCGCTTCAACCACTTCATCTTTGCTTTTCAACAAACAAAGGATTACATACGTTGTACCATCATCAATGAAGGTCACAAAGTACTTGTCTCCCCCCTCTATTTTGTATGAACTTTAAATCACCCAAGTAGGTGTGACTAAGTTCTAGAGGAGCGGTGCTTCTTTCGCTATTCTCTTGACGGAATTTGGAAAGGTGATTTTGCCTCTTCGCCTACCTCACATTCATTTTGAGGGTTTATGTCGAAAGAAGGCAACAATCTCAACTTCGCTAGCTTTTGAATGACTTGCTATTTAACGTGTCTTAATCTATGATGGCTTAGATGCAAGATTACAAATATATCATTCATTCGGCTACAGACATACTGTACCATTCTTAGTTATTACAGACCTGTTGGAGTAGTCTCAAACCAGCTTGACCAACAGCGCCCCTTAAACCAAGTTAGGAACATGTAACACCTCTTTTTAGAGTGATCTCATTCCTTGAAGTCCTATTGAGGACAACCTCTCCAGCCCCTTTGATTTTAGAGGTGGCGTTGCTTCACATGAACAACCTCTTGCCCGTGGTTAGGGCGTAACCGGATCATATGTGATCTCGATACTCGGGCCCACTCTAGTTGCTTTGGCAGACTGAGTGTCCAATTTCTTTATCTTGTCTTTCTTTTGCCTTCGGATCATTTAGGACACGGAAACTCGGCCCACCTTACTAGGTGTCCATTACTTTCCTATGAAATGAATTCGGCCCCACTCCGATCGCCCGAGAGGCTTTGTATGACCGAGTGTCCAATATCATCATATCAAAGGAATTTTGGCCCACTCCGGTCGCCGGAGGCTTTGTATGACCGAGTGTCCAATATCATCCTATCAAAGGAATTTTGGCCCACTCCAATCGCCCGGAGGCTTTGTATGACCGAGGTGTCCAATATCATCCTACGAAGGATCTTCTCGCCAAATAATATGACGGGCTCAACGTCATTAACTTTTAGACTTCTTCCGTTATGATTGGTGCCCGAGATAATTCTTGGCGCTTACTTAAGTGTGGTAACAGTTTTCGCACAGTTAGTGGATCTTTCTCCCTCGTATGTGCGAACATACTTTACACACTTTAATAATTACACTTAAAAGAACGGATCTTCTTAAGTCGTTTACAAAATCCAATCTTTAAACGGAAAAGAAGATGAGATTAAACTTCTGATTTGTTAAAGCGTAAGGAATATAAATTATTTTCATATTCCTCCTTACTTTAATCCATTTTTAATCATACATCATTTAATCTTTATTCTTGACAAGTAAGAAAAATACTTATCATTTAATCTTTATTCTTGACAAGTAAGAAAAATACTTATCATTTTATCTTTATTCTTGACAAGTAAGAAAAATACTTATCCCAATTTCGGATTCTGGCTCACTTCAGTCACTTCATCAGACTGAGTGTCCATTTCCTTCTCACCATTATTCGGATCTTTTGTCCGGGACGATATAGGCCTTCGCGCAAGATAGAATAACATCTTCGATCTTCTCCTCTTGTCCCGTTGACATCCTCGTGTTCTCGTGAGCGCTTGTTCCCACCGGTCTTGGTAGCGGTGACACCATGAACACGTTCATCATCATCACTCTCTTCTACCAGAAAACCATGGCCATATCCAGATTTGGTCACACAACTTTTGACCGACATCTTTCGAACACTAATAGTAATACTATACAATATTGTCTTAAGTTGTTGTGAGTTTTTACTCTCTATTCTCTATTGTACTTTATAGAGTAGTACGAGAAGTATATAACTATTACAAGTATTCGAAAGGATAAACAAAGATTCAATAATTCAACTAGAAATCTTAAATTACAATTCTGTTGAAGACGGAAAAACTGGAAACTCTTTTGTTATTGCTGAGTCGAGTGTGGCACTCTGTCCTTAAGACAATATTGCCCCGTATGTATCCTTTATACGTCCTGGACAATTCGTCTCCCAAGATAAAATAGCAATGGAACACTTGAGCAAATGAAACTCAAGAGCTACCGTGAAGAATATTGAGTAACGAAATGATGCTTGGAAGTTGTAGGAAGAACTGTTTTTGGTTGTGTATTTTCGTGTAGCATATCGATGTAAGTCTTAGTGCTCAACAATGGTGTAAGGGGTGTTTATATAGGTGAGGAAGGGACAGAAAACGCCTCCATAACAGACCAAATAATGGCCATTATGGAGGTAGTAAAGCCACCAACATAAATGGATAGAAAGACCAACGGATTGGCCATTATAGGAGGAGTAATTCAGCCAAAATAAATGGCTGAATTGAGTGCTGGACGTTTCTGTTCTGACTGCCGAGATTCTGACTTTCTGGAAACTTCAGGGACCAAACTGTACATCTTGAAACTTCAGGGACCAAACTGTACATCTGAAAGAATTCTGGTCCAAACTGTACTTCTGGCATAGTTCTCTGGCCCAAAAAGATAATATCAGAAGACCCGTGAGCCCGGAACTCGGAACCGGACGGGCAGCGGCGGCGCGCATGTGGTCTTTCCTCGAACCGAAGCACATCTAAGTCCTCCCTCCTTTAAACACATGGGATACCCCTTGGGGTCCCAAACCCCAAACCAATTTCGAGTCTTATATACACAACAATTCTTTCTTCCTCTACCGATGAGGGAGAAACCACACTTTTCCATGCTTCAAACACCTTACTTCGTGAACCAATATCTCTTTCATTTCTCAATGAAATTTGACGATTCTTGGCCCTACGGTTATCTACGTACTTAGTATATCATGCATGTGTGAAGAACCGAATTCTCCAATATGCGTAACACTAGTGTTTAAGCCGTTAAAGTTGGTCGGTCGCAACTCCCGCCAAAGGCTAATTTCCAACCGAAACCACAATAGGTAGTAATTTGCAAATACTGCAGTTTATGAATAATGTAACTTCACTTCTACTCTGGATGTTTGTTTTAACTAATTTTAATCTTATGTTATCAATGTTTCATCAGTTCAATGACTCTTCAAATTTTGTGTTGATGTTGGATTTTTCTTATTATCATAGTTGTTGTGCTTCTTTCTTCTTAGTTTTCTGTTTTATCATGAGAATAAACATTGTGGCAAACTTTGGTCGTCGAGGATCCTAATCTACTGTTTTTTTTTTTCAAAATAGCTGTAAAATGTGGAAGAGTCAGAGCCATGGCCTCTCCAGTTTCAGCTCCCAAGAGAGAGACTGATCCGAAGAAAAGGATTGTCATAACCGGAATGGGCCTTGTTTCAGTCTTTGGAAGTGATATCGACAATTTTTACAACAAACTTCTTGAGGGACAGAGTGGAATCAGTTTAATAGACAGATTTGATGCCTCAAGTTACACGGTTAGGTTCGGGGGACAGATTCATGATTTCTCTTCCAAAGGATATATTGACGGGAAAAATGATCGTCGTCTAGATGACTGCTGGAGATACTGTCTTGTGGCTGGAAAAAGAGCCCTTGACGATGCCAACCTCGATCAACAAGTTCTTGAAACTGTGAGTTCATTAATTGCTAGTTCATTTTCATTCTTTGAGTTGTAAATGATTAAAAAGAGTAAATTTGTGAGGATCTTGAATTTGCGTGTGTTGCAGATGGACAAAACGAGGATTGGTGTCTTGGTGGGGTCGGGTATGGGCGGTTTAAAAGTTTTCAGTGATGGGGTGGAAACCTTGGTACAAAGAGGATACAAGAAAATTAGTCCATTTTTCATTCCTTATTCAATCACCAACATGGGATCAGCACTGTTGGCTATAGACACTGGACTAATGGGACCTAATTACTCGATTTCAACGGCTTGTGCAACTGCCAATTACTGCTTTTTCGCTGCTGCAAATCACATTAGAAGGGGCGACGCGGATATTATGGTAGCAGGTGGAACAGAAGCTGCTCTTACGGCTACTGGTGTTGGTGGCTTCATAGCTTGTCGGGCCTTGTCTCAAAGAAATGATGAATACAAAAAGGCTTCAAGGCCATGGGACACGAATCGTGATGGTTTTGTCATTGGTGAAGGCTCCGGTGTCCTGGTATACAGATTCAACTACTTTTTCTTTTGCTCCACCTCTTATTTTGTCACATTTGTTCAAAATCATCAGTTGGTATTACTATAGTGAATTGATCGAGTTATATCCACACGAACAGGTCATGGAAAGTTTGGAACACGCCTTGAAAAGAGGTGCTCCTATCATAGCAGAATACTTGGGAGGTGCAGTCACGTGTGATGCTCATCACATGACCGATCCTCGTGCAGATGGACTTGGAGTTTCGTCTTGCATTGCTAAGAGTTTGGTAGATGCGGGAGTTTCACCAGAAGAGGTAATACTGTTAGTTTGTTTTCTGATCGAAAACGTTATACCTTTCTGTTAGTCAAAATGAACTATTTAGATTCTGATATACAGATTGTTGCACTCTTAATTCTGAATAGGTGAACTATATAAATGCTCATGCAACATCAACACTTGCTGGAGATTTGGCTGAGGTTAATGCCATCAAGAAGGTCTTCAAGGATACCTCAGAAATCAAAATGAATGGGACAAAGGTGAAAACAACCGTTATTTTGCTTACAATGACTAAATAACTATTCCCTTTGTCCCAATTTATGTGCCACTATTTCCTTTTAGGTTTGTCCCGAAAAGAATGTCACATTCTATATTTAGAAATAATTTAACTTTATGAGATGATTTACAGCCACACATTTATATAAGACTTGTTTTGAACCACATATTTCAAAAGTCTTCATTTCTTTCTTAAACTCCGTGTCAAGTCAAATGGTGCCACATAAATTAGGACGGAGGAGTATCATACAAATGCTAGTCTTATCTACCAATACATTCGAAACTCATTTTAAACTAGAACGAAAATGTTGCCACTGCTACTCCCAAACAATAATTTCTTTTTAAGTAGGACAATGGGCGATGTATTGAATGATCAGCATTACAAGATCCGAATATTTGAATGGCAATAGCTACTTAATAACTGAATCAAGTTACATCTGTTATTGTTGTGTCTTTTTAGTCGATGATCGGTCATGGACTCGGGGCTGCTGGTGGAATTGAAGCTATTGCAACCATCAAGGCAATCAAAACCGGATGGCTTCATCCAACCATCAATCAATATGTACTACTCACCAACTCCATTTTTTTTAAACACGTTCTGGTTATCCAATATCCTGAGATTGATCTTTAACCACTCTGACATCCATTTCTGTCTGTTTTTATGTGTAGAACTTAGAACCACAGGTTGACATTGACACCGTTCCAAATGTGAAGAAACAACATAAAGTGAACGTCGGTATGTCTGTTTATCCTAATGCACAATTCTTACTTAACAGTTAGCTAATAGTAATAAAGTACCCACAAAACAAAGAAAGAATGAGAAGAAATGAAAGGCAGATCACTTATACACAGACAGTCGGCCTCTTCGAATATGCCGTGAGGTGCATGTCGTATCCTCCAAAAGTAGCGTATTTTTGAAGGATCCGACACGAGTGCAGCAAATTTATGGAGTCCGAGCAACATAGCATTAAAGTAGCGTCAGATAAACATTTTCATTTTCCTTCCATCTTCTTTTGCAGGTATTTCCAACTCGTTCGGATTCGGAGGGCATAATTCAGTGGTTGTTTTTGCACCCTACAAGCCTTGAACAAAAGTTCAAGACAAGCAGTTTTCGGCTTATTTTGGGAGAGCTCGTTATTTTCGTGAAGATTACAACATCTGTAATTTTCCACTTTCTCAAATTTTATTCAAAATGTAAGCTATCATATATAGTTCATATATCAAATTGATGAATAAGGTGTAGTTCTGCTTTTCCGTAGTATTATCTAGATATCCTTACTCTTCCATGTGTTTTATTATTTGTTGCTTCATCTATTTTGTATCTTGATATTTTGTTGTATTATTTCCCTTACAACCCTGCATTACACTTCTTTTGAGCCGAGTGTCTACCGGAAACAACCTCTCTACCCCACAAAGTTAGAGGTAAGGCCTGCGCGCATCCTATCTTTCCTAGACCCCACTTGTGGGAATATACCGGGTATGTTGTTATGTTATTGTTGTTGTAGTAGTAGTTATAATGTTTGATGAATTAGTTATGCAACAAAGCTCTTATCCACTAGATTATTATTATTATTTTGGACAGAAATAGCATCCACTGGTTACTTTTCGGCCCGGTCTTTGAAAGATAGCAACTATGTTGGATTCTTGGAGTATCAAAGTTACTACTCCCTCTGTCTCAAAAAGAATGACTTACTTTTCTTTTTAGTCTGTCCCAAAAAAATGACATATTTTCTTATTTGACAATAATTTAACTTTAAACTTTACCTTTTGCGCAAAACGAAATGATCTATAACCACACAAATATCTTTGACTTATTTTAGACCATAATATTCAAAAGTCTTCATTTATTTCTTAATGTGTTTGCCAAATGAAAATACATCACATAAATTGGGACGGAGGGAGTAATTCGGGAAAATAATTTTTTTTCTTGATGTCAATGACAACTTATGTCTTTTTCCCTTAATTGTTTATTTTGAGAAATTGATATAAATAACCGTTCACCAAAATAATAGCCAGAAAAAGTATATTTTTTGTATATTAATGTATAATATATATATAAAATATACATTATAATACATAGCGTATGTTTTTGTATATTTGGCTAGCGAATGTAATAATTTTTGGCCGATTGGCCAAATGTGTAACTTGTCCTAAACTTAAAGGGATAGTTGGCGGGCTTCGGCCCAAATTCCATTCCATAAGAGTAAAGTAGAGAACATGGGCTGGGTTTATCCACAGAATGAGATAGAGAAAGAGAATTATGGGCTTGACAAAATGACATGCATATATAGCTAAGTAGCTGTTCTTGTGGTTTCATCACTTCAAAGTTTAAATAAGAGAATTGTGTTTTACTTGCAAAGATGGCCAAAACCACAGAGAACAAGATTATGTCATTCTACAATTGAAAAAACTAAGACAAATATTGATACCCAAGTCGCAAGACACTCTACTAGCATTATAGAATAAGGTTGACATCAATTTTGTAGTTCATTGCAAATGTTCTTTTAATTATGAAATTTTTACAGGAAATAAGTAAAAAAGATAATACAGGAGATCCGCACTTATAATACATGATGAAATTTTTATGAGATCATTTTCTTTTATGCAAATTATACCGGTAATAGAAGATTATTTCCTCTACAATTAAATTCCATGAAATATCTATTTAAGCAACGATCAACTTCAGCTTGTAGCTCATACCGTTTGCTTCCTCAACCAACCCCATGAAGAGAAAATTTAAATGCTAAAAGTTGCATGAAACTTTTCAATTAGATGAAACAACCATATTTGTGCTAAAAGTTAAAAAAAGATTTATGTGTTAAGAGGAATTAGCCTAAATAGTCGTCCCCAGACTGCTTAAATAAAAAATAGACGACTATAATAATCAGTGTATAATCTATGTAAACTTAATAGGAAAAGTGAAAAGTAAACTTAGTCGGATATTTGTGTAAAAATACCATTAGTTTATTATATATTATTATCAATGTATTTTTAATATGTTATAGTATGTTTGCATACAATAAACCCTTGTGGTTCGACCCTTCCCCAGACCCCGCGCATAACGGGGCTTAGTGCACCGAGCTGTCCTTTAGTATGTTTTTGCATAGTTTATGTCTATACTATCAAATTACAATTACTATAAACAATTACATGTTAATATAGGTACTCTATTCTGATGGTGGAAAATAAAATAAAAACTATTTCGTCCCCTCTTTTTCTATATTTATTTACAATTTTAAATATTTTAACACCTCATAATAATTTTAATATATATATATATATATAAGACTTTTAATATCGTTGTTTATTCTCATTTATTATCATTATTATTATTATTCACATTTTTTTAATTATTATTTGCTTTTTAATATAATCATAATTTTTATCCTAATATTCTGGGTTATTTTATTTTCGCAAAATGGAATCACATTTCTATTTGTAAATCAAGCATTAAGCATTTCATAAATATTATGTTTTTATTAGTATCACATCGTTATTTTATTTTAAATAATTTACATTTCTTCAAAGCATTTTTTTTATAATAATAAACCCCTTTTATTCCTAAACCTAATCTACAAAACCCAAAACACTTTCCTTCTTCACCCCATTTTCCCAAAACCCAATCGGCCCACTCCCCACTTCCCCGTTTTTAAGCCCAATCGACCAAACCCAATTCCCCCAAACCCGAAACCCAACCCTTTATTTCCCATTATCCCTAAACCTAACCTAAAAACAAAAATTCATCTTCTCTTCAACCCAAAACCGGCGCCGCATACCCCCATACCCATTCCCCAAACCTGACCAGCCGCACCTACCACCCGACACACCTACGCCGACCCATACCCCTGCCACATCACTGACGCCGGCCACCTACACCTGACACCACCATACCCTATTCCCTAAAACCCTCTCCAAATCTTCCTTTTACCATTTATTCAAATTTCAAACTCGGTTTTGGGGGGAGAATCCATCTATAACCCCCCCCCCCTTGTTCTTCATTTGAGGGGTTTTTTTTTCGCGGTCTTTTTTCCGGTGGGATTCCGGTCCAAAAAAAAAAAAAAATTAGTCGATTTTCGAGGTTTGAAAATCCAAGGTTCGAGTCGGGTCCGAAGTATGGGTTTTTCAAGGTCCAAGGGTCGGTTTTTGTGGTTTTGTTTCCGGTCGAAGGTCCGAAAAAAGGAAGACTGGTTTGTTCCTAATTTTTTAATTAAAATACTCCTTTTCGGTTCCTAAATTTTCAATCTAAAAGCCCCCTTTTGTTCTTCATAATTCTGGGTTGTTTCGAGTCTGCTTCCGGGTCGGGTCCGGTCCGGTCCGAGTCCAAAATGCTGCACTTAGCTGTAGCCTTGTGATGATTTACTGTATTTCTTGGCCCATTGTGACTGTTTTTCCGAGGTAGTGTTGCTGTTGCCCGATTGCACTTTAAGACTACTTTATTACCATTAGGAAGGTAAAAATTTCTTACTTTTGTTGCGATGTTTGATGTTACTTGTTACTGTTGCTATTTGCTGCTATTTTCTGCAATATGTGGCAAAGGCAACGGCTGCTTTGCTTGTTGATGGAGTTACTGTTATGCTCCAAATGCTCTCTTGTATTCTGCTTTGTTGTTGTTTGTTGTGGCTGCCTCTTATGGTTGCTTGTTGGTGCAACAAATAACTTTAATGTTGGGTTACTGTTTTTGAGCAATTGCTACATCTTGATACTAAATTATTAGCGTATTTTACTACCACATTTTTTAGCTTAACCACTGCTGCGCCTTGAGATTCTGGATACATGTCGTCTTTAAATAGTTCTTGCTATGGGTTTGTTCCCTTTTGGCTGTTGATTCTGAGACTGCCAGTTGCCGCAATATTTGGGCTGATTACTGCATTCTTGAGCCATTATTTTGCTGCTGTGTTTGCCGCAAACAGCTGCTGCAATCTTGGCCATTTACACCTCCGTTTGGGAATGTTTTACTGCTGCGTTTTATTCTCTGTTGCTATGGCTCAATCGCTGCACCTTTAAGCATTTCGTGGTTATGCTCGATATACTATTGATCTTTGAATTGCTTTCACTTTGATGCCTCTGTCGAAGCTGCTACTTGATAAAGGTGGTTATGTTTTTTAAAAGAGCAGATGCTACACTTTGGACACCTAAACTGATTCGAACGGGTCTTTTATTTTAAAGAACAGATCACTACACTTGGTGAAAGATCACTGATGCGAACACAATACTACACTTGGGCCGATGAGAATAATTTTGAGGTCATGCCCCTTCCGGATAGGTTGTCCCTCGGTTTGCCTCCTTCGGAATAGGGCGATGATGAGACTTATAATAAAATCACATGGGAGAAACCAACATGCGTTGGCAAGGCAACTAGATTGACCGACGAGTCTCTAGTTCGCAGCCACGATAGGAATGGAATTTCTTTTGCTTAAGAAAACATAAGTCTGAGCCTTCCGTAATTAAAACTTCTATTGTTTTATATGGATCCGAAGGTTTTACTAGCATTTATTTATTTTTAACTATCTTTTCTTTTATATCTTGCTAGAAACATCTAAACAATATAGGATAGCAAAGTGGGTTTCTACATAGACGAAAGAGAACAAGATTGCCGGACTTGCGCCCAAAGCCCAAGAGATGACACTATCATCGCCTTGGCCATTACCGTTTTAATTTCTTTTAATTCCGCCTTCCTTTTATTTTATATTGTAATTTAATTACTCTATTTGTGTGATTGTTTGAATATTTAGAAGAATTAGGCCTAGAACGATAAACTAGAAAGAGTAGTTTAAAATTTGAAAATACATTGCTAGTTTATTTATTTTAGGCTCGTGTAGTTTAAAATTGAAACTCGCCTCTAGCTTATTTATTTTAGGCTTGTTATGTATATTCAAAACTTTCAAAACAATTTGGTCATCTTTTACTCTCATTATTAATCATCAAATAAAATTTCATTTTTCATCCAATTTGCAATTCAAAATGATTTCTATAAAAATCATTTTTTTGCATTACAAACAACTTGCTTATCTCCTTTACTATCAATTGCAAAATATGTATTTTATAAATAATATCATATAAATGCATACATTTATTCAAAAATTCACTTTACATGTATTTTATAAATAATGTCTTACAAATGCATGCTTTTATCCAAAAAATTAATTTTACATGCATTTTTCTTTGGCATATTTTAATTAACTACTTGCAACATCCTTTTTAATTTTATATTTTTATACATGTATTTTTTTTAGCATAATAATTACCTAAGTTTGACCATACAATTGCAAGTTAGCGGATTTTGAAGGATGCCTAACTCCTTCCCTTTAGGATAATTGAGAACTCTTTTTTAGGATTAATTGAGTTCATTTTACTCCCGCAGATATTTCTCTTTTTAACCAAATTATTACTAGTACACCTATTGTGATTTCTAATACAAGAGTCAAAATAGGGACAAGCATCCATATGATCTAATAGAATAATTAGGTGACGATTATTTAACAACTTATAATCAATTCAGGAAATCACCATTACGTCGTTGAACGCGACGGATCCCCCTTTCTCTTCGGAGGCAAGGCGGTCAAAAGTGGGTACGACATAAGTCATAAGTCACTAAAGACGGAAAAATTTAATCCCATATGGTTAAAATTACAACGGTGATTCCATTTTTAATGAAAATGGTGGAGTTGACGCAAAGAAAAGAGCTGGGTAAGAGTTAAAAAAATTACAAGACAATTTTCTTTTATTATAATATAGTTATAGTTTTTTATGTGAATTTTTTGTACAACATCTTTTTGAAGGGAGAGATCGATTATTGACAATGAAATGCTCTATTTGCGGAAGAGTTGGTTTCATGAAGCTTTGTTGCAGAATTTATTCTGCAAGCAAGGAGTGATCTTAACGTAGTTAGATGTTGAAATTATTGTCTTTTATGATTTATATGAATTTTACTTGAGAGAATAAATTATTTGATTTCACATTATTTGTTGTCCTTCTTGTTGTAATTTGTTCTAAGTACTTGTTATATTGTTACTTTGTTCTTTGATTATAGTATTAAAATGCATTTACTTTACATATATTTCATGTTTGTAAAGGTTGACAATTATGAATGTTCAAATTGAATATAAATATTTATGTCATGATAAAAATTAATTAGTCGATTATTTATAATCTTTTAATAAATTTGAAATCAATATTAATTGAAATATTGAGAATTTTAATTCGACATTTGCAAAAAAAATAGAAAATGTCATTAATCTTTTTGACATTCACGTAAATGTGGAAACAACATTTCATAAATGTCGTAAATTTATTTTATTGATATTGACCAAAATGTCAAATTTTAATGTGACATTTCATAAGGGCCACAAGTAAATGTCGTAAAAAAAATTACCAACATTAATCTAAATGTCATAAATTTTAAGTGATATTATATATATTTCGTAACTAAATGTCGTTTATTTCTTACCAATATTTACCTAAATGTCAAAAAAAATTAAGTGACATTTTATATATGTCACAAATAAATGTCGTTTATTTCTTACTGATATTAACCTAAACGTCGGAAAATTTCCCGACACACAAATATACAACATATGATGCAAATATAAATTAAATGTCGGTAATCGAATTTGCAACATTTAAACAGCTTTACAGACGTTTATATAATGTCTCATATATCCATTTTTTGTAGTGATAGAAGATAACATATACTGATAAATAGTGAGATGCGCTTAAATTAACCTGAATAATACTATAATTTAAAAAGAAAAGCTAGGAGTATGAAGAGATTGACCTTTTAAGTCAGTCAACTCAATTCAATCATGTGCTCATAAAGTGATTCAACTTCACATATGAAGACAAATTTATCAATTGTTAAGAGACTTGTATGTATATGAAGAGGACATGCGTTAGTGCAAGATCTTGTTTCCTGATAGTGAGCACTAGCCGTTGATGACGGGGTAATCCCTTACATTAACTAATTTAACCTACTGGCTTTTTTTTTTATATCATTCTGTCTCTGAATCAACTTGTGCACATCTCGATTATTTTATTGAGTACATGGAGCTACTTCTGCATAAGTTTTACGGAATAAATGCTTCTTCCACCAAATGGTGGAGGTAAGATTTTCAGAAAGGGTTCATCATATCTCTCTCGGAATTTTTACGAATGGGGTCATCACAACTTGTGCACATCTATCAAGTGTAATAGCGTAATATGATTTTCAAATCTTAAGAACTGGAACTCCTCGACTTGCGCCAAGTTGGGTGGGATTTAATCTTTTGATGTAGGTTAGCCAACCCTGTAATTCAGACAATTGGGAGGCTTCACACTTTCATTGCTCCTCTAGCTCTACCCATGTTTCTTTCACATAAATATAAGATAATTTTACTCATCAAAGCTTAGGCATACGAGAATGGAGTATTACAAATCGGGACAAATCACCGAATATCTAATTTTTCATAATTTTCATCTCACTTTATTGACAATTAAGCTCACACCTTTGGATGTAGCCTACTTGCTCTTTCTTTATGTCTCCATTTACTAGTTTTTGCTCTTTATGTCTCCATTTACTAGTTTTAAATTTATAACTTATCCTTTTTCACGAACTTTACAAAGATGCAATCTCATTTCATGTGGGAATTTCTTAGGATAAACTTCTGTTTATTCTTTGTGGTTTGGAGATTCTCTTCATTTCCCTCTCTTAAAGTGGGAAATGAGGTAATCCTCAAACTACACCATTAAATCAGATTCTCAAGATTTCCCATAAAGCAAAAGAACTTATCTACTAAGTAGGCCTGACTTTGGAAAAATTCTTAGCAATCAATACAAAATGACTATTTAATGATAGATAATCTGGTGGAATCCAACACAGTTGTCTTAAAGCAATCAACACTAATTTTTGAACCACATGTCTAAGAGCCCGTTTGGATGGGCTGGCAAAAGTCATAAACTAGGAATTCTGAAGTACTTTTTTGTTTTACCCAAACACTAAGTGCTTAAAAACTGTTTTAGCTTAAAAGCACCTAAAATTACGACCCACAAAAATGGTCAGCCATGCTTTTGGAAGCAACAAAAAGAAGGAAAAATATTGTTTCTCAACTTCCTTCACTACCAACAGTCAACTTTGGTTCATAAACATAGTCCAATATACAAAATCCCCCTACCAACCACCAAATTTAAGGACATTGATGAAGCAAAAGCCTTGGCGAAAGACGCAGGCGGTAAGCGAAGCGAGCTACAGCAGTCCTGAGAGAGTCGAAACTCGTGTTCAAGTAAAGGAGATACTGATTCATTAGTGAACTTTTACAGGCAAAATGCCACTGGCAATGTGTTGATTTGGCAACTTACCTGATGAAAAGCTAGGAAGGTACCAATTGCCTGCATGGTGTAAAACCAAAATGTTAAGAGCGAAGAGGAAATCATGAACTATGAGGTCAGACAGGGGAGAGGGGAAGAGAAAGAGGAGCATAGACTACATTAGCGCGCGTGCACACACACAACTATATATATATAGTTGTGGTGTCTGGGCTAGCTTACGCACACCTCAACTAATTTTACAAAATACATGTTATCTCCCAGCAGCACAAGTACCGAATAATTCTATCCACCAACGCCTGAACAAATGAGAAGAAATCACCTTGCGTTTTGCCTCCACTGGTATTAGAACCTGAAATTCCATGGTTCACAACCCACTTTATTGCCCACTAGGTCACAACCCTGAGTTACATTAGCCCACCTTCTCATGTAAAAAAATCCATAATTAAGAGAAATGGTAATCTGACTTGACAACCAAAGAAATTTTAAAAGTAAAAAAATCAAGGATCATCTTAGGACTATCAAGTGCTCAATAATGCTACTATTATATTTAAGTCAAATTGGAGGTTACTAAAGCAGAATGTAATGGCAACTTTCAGTAATATAGAACAATATTACAAATTGATACTGATGTACTTTGAAAAGACTGTAATACTTGAACATCTGAGAGGTGCGAAGGTTAACCAGCATCCTCCCTGTTATCGTCTTTTACAGCTAAACAAATACAAATTAAACTAACAAATCAAACTAGTATTTCCTTTTCCTAATCTTGAAAGTGGACGATCGGATAACATCATCATCAGCTATCAGTGTTGCTTCAAGGGCTGAGATGGATTCGGGTTTAGTAAAATAAGTGAACAAGAGGTAAATCCCGTCCAAGTACGTATTTGTCTCTCCAGCTTTATTTTTTCTCCTAATGCTGTATGCAAGTGGAATAACCCCTCGGTTGAAGACCTCCACATACATACCACCACCAGCAACCAACAACTGCCAAGAGAAAGAAAAACAAACTTAGTCTAAAGATTAAAACTTGCATCGTCAAATAGCCGATACCGGGTTCAACTGAAATTGACGGGAGACAATATTAGAAACGTTAACTCCATAACACAGTTGCGATAAGTCTATATTGTGAACTTTCAGATGAAATGGTCATACACTTTAACATTTCCTCTCACGTCCAGGCTTGATTCTTTTGTTATGAGTCAAGCACGTGAAAATCCTTTTTTGGAAATGGGTGGCAATGACAGTCTGCTCTGATATCATGTTGAAGTGTGTGACTATCTCATCCAAAAGCTTGAGTTGTTAGCGAGATCACATTATGAGTTTCTTAATTATGTCTTCAACAGAAGCATTAAACTTCAATAACAACATAGAAATTTTTTCTAGCTTCAGGCAAAATCCAAGAAATAGGAACAGTGCAGATTTCTCTAATTTAAAAAGTTCAGACTTAGGAGCTTGTCACGTAACTTATTAAGACATATTTGACAACATCAGATGATTAGCTTTTCTTTTAGTATGTCTAATCAGTTAATGACTCTGGAAGGGAAACAGGAAGATATTGAATCTGGTTGAGAATTGATTGTGAAAGGAACAATATTCTAGTTAGATAGAAATGGGAGCCAAAAAAAAGTAAACTAAGAGTTGCTCTGAGTTCAAAGGATGATACAAGTCTGTGATAGTTAGAAAAGCTGAAATGCTGTAAATGTTGGAAAAAACATAGTATAAACATAAATGATGCCTAACTTTTTTCCTTCTTCTGATTTATCAGGCATTTAACAAAATGGGAGTTTCCCCAATCATTTGTATGTGGAAAATGACAGATAGTCTCATCAACTATAAGTATTTTTATCATTGTTCTCTGCAGCTTTGCACATGCCTATTTTTCTAACAGACGTCGACTATAACATCAGAACTGAGATGGGCAAACCAAAAGGCAATTATTATCATTGTTCACAAGGAAGAATGATGAGGTGATAAATAGCATCAGATCAAAGCTTCTGGACTCGAAAAACAGATGGAAAAAAGGAATAAGATTAAAATGAACAAGAAGAATGAAAATTGTAGCAAAAGCTAAGAAATAGCTTTCTTTTTACTTAGATCATGTCCATGTCAGCTTAAATTATAGAGAAATGGCGAATTATGCACCCAAATTCTGAGAGTAGGTCGAAAGCGCAGATTTTCCAAAGAATGGTATTCTAATAAGTAGACAAAAAAAAGGAAGTATATTCAATGAAAATCTTGTGCTTAAATTATCAATTGAAAGCTCGAAACTTCTTTTGCTTTCATACTTCACCCTTTCACAGCGGGAAAAGAAAAACAGATTTTCTAGCCAAGAGACAGGAATGGAAGAAATAATTATCATGATCAAACCGAATATCAATTACTTTTTCAGTTTCCCTAGCCATCTCCCTATTTCAAATGAGCATAATTATCTTCATTTCTCAATTCACATTGGAATCAGGTGAAGAGTATCAAATGACAAAATATGCAGCTTTACTTCTGCTAAAATACTTACTCCTTCAGTCCTAATGTGTGGCACTTTTCACTTCTCATTCATGAACTTCGACAAACATATTAAAAATTTATTCTTTCAACATTAGGATACACAGAAAATTGCAACTTATAATACTTCTCCCGTAGTTCTTGAACATCTAGATTTTAATTAACAACTACAACTATAGCTAAGTTCCAAACAAGTTGTGTTGGCTATATGAGTCCTCACTTCTTCACTTAAGCTCATTTTATATCCTCCTCATACGAAATAACTAAATTTTACTTATACAAAATGAATCAGTCTACTTCAACTTATCTCAAAAAGCTAGTCAATTTGACTCTAAATAAGCAAAAAGCGCCAAATAAATTGGAAACAAATAGAGCATTAGATTCAAAAGATCAATTTTTAAACTCTGAACTTCAACTCTCAAGCTCAAATAGTAAAATCAGCAATTGCAAAATTAATTAGTCTATTTCAATTATCTCAAAAGCTAGTCAAATCGACTTTAAATAAGCAAAAAGCGCCAAACAAATTGGGAACAAATAGAATATTAGATACAAATGATCAATTTTTAGAACTCTGAACTTCAACTCTCATACCCAAATAGTAATCAGCAATTGCAAACTCAAATCCACCAAATTGAGCTTAGGCTTGCTAATTAACAACTAACTCTCCTAGAAGATTATATAAACTCCTACATGGGTACCAAGAATTATCAAAACAAATAAAAAAAAAGGATCTTTACCCAAACAGCCTGTCGGATTCAATGATTACTTTTCTTAGCCGGTATACATATATTATGGACTGATTATACACAGTACCAAATTGAGCTTAGGCTTGCAAGTTAACAAGCAAAATCTCCTAACAGATAAATCAATTTCCACATGGGTACCAAGAATTATCAAAGAAGATGGGATATTTACACAAACAGCCGGTTGGATTGAATGTTTACTTTTCCTAACCGATATAAATAAATTATACACTGATTATACACAGTTATACATACAGTATACATCTATTATACATATATTATATATCCGTCAGCTAATTTTTAGCTATTTAGGTTAGTTCTTCTTAAAGAAAGGGAAATATACGTATGAATAAATTCATATATACCTCTTCATATTTCTGGGTAAGAGCAAGCCTTTCATCTTCAGACATATCAGGTCTTAAAACCGCCATTGTTTCATAAGGGCGCAACCCAGGTGGACATTGTGGTTCCTCTTTATCTTCAACATTGGAAATACCCGACCATGGTGTAGTTGGTGGATCATCATTGTTTTCTCCGAATCCACCTTCGAAGAACGAGCCAGAAAATTCTAGAGTTTGGGCTTTCAAGATTTTGACTGAATTGATGACCCTTTTGGATGTTTTAGTGAAAGGACTGAAGGTTAAGGGTATTGAAGGTTTAGAAGAAGAGAGTGTGGAGGTGAGAGATGTGAGTATTGATGATGATGAAGATGAAGACGCCATTGTTGTTGAGGGATAAAGTGATGAGGATAAGGAGGAGGGAATTTCTAATTTCCAGTTCAGACATTGTGAAACTGTAGAAGAGAAATTTATTGGGTTTCGTTTAACCACCCACAAGACTTGTAAATGCTACTTTGCTTCTTATTCACAAATTTAAGTAATAAATTAATAGCACTTTTAGTCCCTAAAATAAAGTAGTACTCTGTATACTATATTCTAACTTTGGTCCTTATGATATTTAATTAAATAACTTTATCTTTAATTAATTGAAATAGCACTATTAATCATTTTATTATGAATATTCAAATTTATCATAAATGTTAATTATTCTTGTTTTCTTATAACTGTGTTACCAGGTAACTTTATCCACCAAAACATCACCTAATTTTTTGTCTTTGCTAGCGATTGAACCTGAGATATCATGATACTCAACACACTTCATTGACTAATAGGTTGCACCCTTAGTTGCGGTAATTGTTAATTGTTCGACCACTTAATTACACGTGAGTTTATGCTAAGTTTATACTATTGCTCTATGTTCAACGGTAATATAGTTCTAAAAGGTACTTCAAATGTAATCTACTTTCTACATAAAGGGATTACAAATACATATTTTCATTGATTAAAGATTAAATGGATTCAGTTCGATATCATGAGGATCAAAATTAAAATTTATCAATATTGAAGGACCAAAAAAGTTGTTATCCCTTAAGAAGTAAGCAAAAGTTGAATGAAGAATTTGGTGATCTCTGATGAACAGGGAATCGTGAACTAACGTTTAATCTCTAGAGAGTTAATAATTTAATCCCTTCAATGTTAACTTTCTTTTCCAGAAAAGGTATGATTTGGTAATGTGTTATGAGTATGAATCAAATATTATTCGGTATTTAGTGAGACAAAAATTAGCATTATTATACATGGTAAGTCAAATTGCAATGCTTGTATAGGCTTTTCAATACATAATCATGGTATTGACAATGGACTTGATGAATGACTTGTCACGCTTCTGGGCATGATTCTTGTAAAATGCGTTCAGTCGCCTTCGACGATTTCTTTATGCCCATCAAAGGACCTCGAGATGTTAATCCACTGACCTAACGTCTTTCTATTTATACAACTGGAATTCAAATAAAATTGAAGAAAAATGAATGTGATAAGACAGAACAAATCCTACCGAGAGCTGGTAATTCTATTGACTTCCTCTAGTAGCTAGTTTAGAGTTCCTCTCCTAGCTGTCTTCTTTCCTAGTAGCTCGGTTCTTAGGTTGCTTCCTATCCTATTAGCTATTAGCTCGCAGCTCTCTAGGGTGTAGAATCGGCTGCTCGCCGCAGCAGAGTGCTTTGCCCATGCTGCTATCCGCCGGATTGACCTAATGTCTTTCTATTTATACAGCTGGAATTCAAATAGAATTGAAGGAAAATGAATGTGATAAGACTTGACAATCCAAGAGTGTGCCAAGAAACAACACATACCTATTAAGTTTAAAGGTTAGCCTTGATTCATTTGACTCAAGGAGACTTCAAGGAACAAACACCGCATCTAGATAAGCAATGTCTAATTGAACAGATTCATTGGTCTTCCATTTATGGAATTGTGAAGATAAAGGATACTTCCAAATTCGAAATGTGCAAGATAAGTGGATCAAACTCATAGTCTGTTCGATCAAGTTTCTGGAAAATCAAGTGTTTATTGTTTATGCCAACTCTAAATGTCATACAGAGCTACTTCTGGACCAACATGTCATATATTTTTCTAGCTATCTTAAAATTTCCAGGAAAGATAGGCTAGAAGAATTTTCATGAGCAGCAAGGTATATAATTAACCCAACATTTTTGCAACTTGTTATTAGAAATAAACTCTAAAACTTGGCCTTAATTGGCTGTACCTGATGCAAATGCTCCACATGATTACAACTATGCTAGAAAGATCAAAATTAATACTAGTCAAGATAGAGTAAAGTCTAATTCCCTGTCCTGTTTGCCCCCTTATCACTCTCCTAGAAGCATTCAGTATTCAAAATTATTTTCTACACTAGTAATAGGTCATATATCAGTATCTACAGCAAAAGAGTTCTTTCCCCTGCACATGGTTAATAGGGGGAGTAAGGAGGGCTATTACAATTCGAACTTGTCACACTGCAGTTCGAATTTTTAGCATTTCGGGGACTTAGCTATTTCCATGAAGAGTGTACACAAGTTCTACACTGGCACATCTTTAATAAGCTTAGAAGCTGGCATTGAATGAAGATACCAGTCGACATATACAACAACAACAACAACAAACCCAGTGCAATCCCACAAGTGAGGTCTGGGGAAGGGGGAAGGTAGAGTGTATGCAGACCTTACCCCTATCCCTACCTGAGAGGGTAGAGTGTACGCAGACATATGAAACTACATAATAAGGTTCAGGTTTTTCAACACAATGAAAGGTTAAGTTAAACGAATGGGGCTCCCCCTTCTCAACCCGTATACTGGAAACACATCTTCCTGTTCCTATATTCATCGTCATTACAATCCTAACTACAAGACTCCCTTTCATTACAAGAATTGGATTCGCATAAAAGCAACATCCTGTTAAAGCAAATGCTAAGAAGAGATGCAGGACAATATCTCAAAAGCAATCGAAAAATTGCAGCAACCCAAAAGAGAGCTCACTCTAAGAAGATAATTCTTGAATAAGAATAGGTAGTTGCACTGATGATCTATTTCACAACAGTTGTTCATAAAGGCCCAAAGTAATTTTTAATCTAAAACTAATAGAAGAGGATCAGCTTGTATCAGGGTTTCTAACAAAATGTGACTAGATTTGCGGCTTTTTCAAGGAAGCTTCTGCACTCTTCCATCTATGAACTTTCCTGTCTGTAATACAAAAATTATTGACTCAACAAATAGACTGGTCTAATTATAAATGAAGAAATCAATTTTATGCTGTTATTGATAAATATGAAATGCATTAAACATAATGGCTGATCCTATTTGATTGTAACTACTTTATTACTCAATCTCCTTGTTAGTGAAACAAATGTCATGGCATGTAAAAAAAAACAAAGATATGTTCTGGATGCACTGTTGCACATTATCTTAGTTAACCAAACTGTACTTCGGAAAGCTGGACTATTTCAAAAGTTAAATATCACGCCAACTCCACATATAGCTTTTGTAATGAAAAACAATTTCCTGAATTCTCATCACAGTGTTCTGCTAGCCCTTCTGTTAATTTGTAACTAGAAATAATTGACCAAATACACCTCAAGCTCAAAATACAGCAACCAAGTTAAACATGCATACTCACCCAAGAATCATCATCCAGATACAAACTTTACAACAATACAGAGTGTGTTGAGGAGTATGAGAAGAACTCTCAGATATTGAGTTGCATAAATAAGACCAAGTAGCTGGCCCTTGAATGAATTTCTCCGGACCCCTGAATATTCCTGGAAGCTCCATCCTCTCGGAGCAAGGAAACGGTCTTCGTTCAATATTGCAAGTGCATTTGCAAGAAGCAGGCAGCCCTCGAGCAATGTCCACAAACCCATGCCCTGAATTATGTTGATATTATATTAGTATCTCCTTTCACAAGAATCTATTCTCATATCTCACTTTATTTGTATAATCTTTCTAAATCAGCTAAAATGTTATAAAGATTACCCAATAACACAGAAGGTTAAGAAAATGTACGATAAATAAATAAAGTAATTGAGTAAGAATGTAGCTATTCAAAATGACTAGAAAATTAATGGAAACAGTTTAATAATTTTTCATAATTATCAACTCTCTCAAGAGCTATTCTGCTTGCCTTAAGGCTGTTTCTGGCCTTAAAATACACCTGGCAAAGAGAAGTGTTTTTGCTGCAAATTCAGAAAATCATATTCAGGAGCTGGGTGATATCTGGGATGTTGACTTGAATTCCCTACAGTATATTTCGAGACACTTGGTGACTTGGTGTCAGGAATAAAGATATATCAGCATGGCAAGGTGTTATTGGTAAGTGCTTGAAGAAGCTCATCCCTTGGGGGAAAAAAATACTCATTATGTCTTTTGGTGGAAGGTTTACGCTGGTGAATAGTGTTGTTGATGGCATCCTACCTACATGATGTCTCTCATGCCTATACCAGCAAGTGTAGAGAAAAAACAATTAACAGCATTAGGGACGAGTTTTTATAGGAGGGGAGCTCAGATAGAAAAAGATTTCACCTAATAACATGGAAACCAGTGACAAGAACAAAGACGGCAGTGGTAAAACAAACATCAAAATAAGAACTTGCTTTGTGAGTGGCTCTGGAGACTGAACGATAACAAAAAGGAGTTTTGGATAGAGCTTGTTATCACTAAATGTAGTAAAAAGGATCAGTGGACTCATAATCCTGTGAACATCCTTCCAATGTTGCAGTCTGGAAACATATTCGCAAATTTGGGAGGATTGCAAGAATCATATTAGGCTAAAGGTTGGGAATGGAAGAAAGATACGTTTCTTGACCAACAGATGGATTGATACAGGGAAACTGAAGGATAAATTTCCAACTCTCTACAGTTTAGCACTCAAAAAAATGCTATGGTACCAATAAGCGTGGTGTCCGATTAATATAATCAGTAAAACATCCTTCTGGGACGAGCTCGTCGCACGGGGCTTGACTAGTGCCTGTGTGTTTTGCAAGCGCACAGGAACTGGATTTATCCTTTGCACACCCACAAGGGTAGCGGCTGCGGGTTCCATGTCATCAGGATAATCAGTAAAACATCCTATAGGCATACTCATTAAACATGAAAGAAGCAGATTCAAGTAATCTATTCTAACAAGGCTCTTGAGGAAAAATCGATAACTGAACAGAATCTCAAGCACACCTCTGACAAGCAGAAATCAGTGCATGGAGTTCAAATACAGAGAATAATAATCCAAATCAGGCTTGGAACTAGTCTCGATTCATTTATTGTGTATATAACTGACTTCTTTTCAACGGATTTTTTCTTACCTGACGATTGAGGAAGAGGGACGATCAGCACCGAAACGTTAATTTGGAACCCAGATCTACAATCTAAACAATAGAAAAAATGACAAAAATGGTCTCTTATGTTTGACACGAGGTTGAAATAGTCCCTTAAGTATTCTTTTGTATTTAAGTTTGTTAAAAGTTAAACACTTTTAGTCGGTATCAAATATTTAATAATTTATGTTAGTTAGTTTTGAAATAAAAGGTAAAAAGGAAAAGAAATTTATCATAACCACCAAAACGAAGGTATATCTAAACTTTAAATTTTAAATAGAATTAAGTAACTAAATAATACTCAAACATTATTGATGAATTTAGATAATAGAAGAATTGTGAAACAATAGAATAAGAGTTTACCGATGAATAATTTTCAAGATAAAAAAAAGTATATAGAGTCATGGATGTAACAGTCCAACCCACTAGTGATATTATCCATTTTGGGCTTACACCTGCACGGCTTTAAAACAGGTCATTAAAGTCTAAGGTCTTCTTACTTATATACCAAGCATCTCTCATGTATTTTGGCGATGTAAGATTTTTCTAGTTGGGGTGTCACATACACCCCCTTTTACAGACTCGTCGTTCTCGCTGAGGTTTGTCCCATTGCATGAGATTTGCCTAGACTCATCATTGAGGTTTGCACCGCCTAATCGGTATTTGCCTAAATTCAGTTTAACTTTGACCCACACTGACAAGGCTAGCACAAGAGTGACTTTGATACCATTTGTAACGGCCCAATCCACTAGTGATATTTTTCACTTTGGACCTAGATCCGTACAACTTTAAAACGCATCACTAGGATCTAAGACTTTTTTATTTATATACCCAACATATCTCCTTTTTTTCTGAAGTGGGACTCTAAGCTAGGGTGTCACAATGAATATATTTCAAAGGAGCTGAGGGTCTACTGAAAACATCCTCCTTACCTTTATAAGGTAGGGGTAAAATTTGCGTACACTCTAACCTTTCTAGACCTCATCTGGTGGGATTGTCCTGAGTATGTTATTGTTGTTGTTGAATATATTTCATATTCGATATAGTCTATTGTATTCAAATAAGACAGATTACAATTTAACATGATTGCTATTTTTTAGTTGATCACGCATCGCGCATGTACGAATACTAGTAAACGATAAAAAGGAAAAGAAATCTATCATAATCACCAAAATAATCCCATCAACTCCTCAATGTATGCAAGCTGCATCAAAATTTAGACTATAATTAACTTTATTTACTAGATCTTCTATTTATGTGATTGAAAAATATAGAATTATTTCAGGTATGAAAGTTCCAATGTAAGTGAAAAGCATGGCATACTGACTTATCTATTAAGTACATTTATAAAATGGAAAATGATAAAACTATAACATAGGGACTAAAGTCGTCATTTTCTCTTTATAAAAACTATATATGATAACTCATTAGATTAATTGTTTCAATTTTCTTCATTTCATTCAAATAATAGTTGTACACATATACAAGAAAAAAGATGGATGAAAGAGTCCGTAAGTTTTTTACGGGACAACATGTTTTGACATTGCTAATTAACATATACAGTACCACATTTTTAAATTTTTACACACATCTCCACTTCAGACATATAAATTACATATGAGTGAAGTTCATGCATTTTTGTTCGGAGTTCATAAAAAGTAGTTGGAATTCAATCATTTTTCCTAACGTTAGAAGTTGAGTCATTTTTGTTTGAACTCCATCCATATTATATGTGCATTAAATCAAGTAAAAATGATTTAACTCCGAATTTTGAGCAAGAAATGATTAAAATGATACAATTAAACTTCAATCATATATGTCTGAAGTAACGCAACAATGATTATATAACTAAAGTTCAATAAAAGATGGCTAAAGTGAGGTAAAAATGACGAAACTTTAGCCATATGACATTTCAGATATTATGTCTGATGTTAAACTTTATCAAAATATATCTAAAATTGTCCGTGTAAAAAGAATTAAAACTGAACACAAATTAAATGACAATGTCAAAATCAGGTATCAGTAAAGTCCATACAAGAGCAGAGAACCTATTGGACCAACATCCATTACATCGATCAGCCCAAATTAAAAGCCCAGGAACTCTTCTTCGTGGACTATCAGGCCCCTCTTATAAATCCCAACGAAAATCATCCATTTCTTCCTCTTCCTCCAATTACTTGTAGAAAAAGAAGAGAATCGTTTACAGAGACCAAATTCGTGAAGAATCAAACATGGATCCAAAGCTTTCACAGATTTTCGAACGATTCAAAGCTGCATTTGTACGTAACGATTTCGATACTTCCACTAGGTTACTCTCTCAGCTCAAGGTATAATCGCATTAAATCATTGTTACATGTTAGATTATAATTGAATTGTTGTTTAATTCATTCAATTTACAGCTGTCATTAGATATTTAACTGAGATAATTAGTTAGATCGATTAATTAGTTAAGTGTCCGCTAGGAGGAAGTTGTTAGAAGTCACGTGATTATTGCTCAGACTCATTCAAAACCCTAATTTTTGTGTTCTTAATTTTGTTAATGTAGTGTGATTAGAAGTGTTACTCTTCAATTGTTTTAAAAATCTTATTTTATGGTGATAATTATAATGATATATATGCGGATTTTGATACTCGTACTAGGCTACTCTATTAGATCAACGTAATTGCATCAAATCATCATCTATTATTGCTCAAACTCGTTCAAAACCCTAGTTTTTTGTTCTTAATTTTGCTTGCTTGCTGCAAATGTAGTATGATTAGAAGTTTTACTCTTCAATTGTTTTAAAAATCTAATCTTTATAGTGATAATTATAATGATATATATGCCAATTTTGATGCTTTTACTAGGCTACTCTCTCAGCTCAAGGTAATCACATCAGTCATCATTTACCGTTGCTCAGACTCATTCGAAACCCTAGTTTTTTGTTCTTAATTATGCTCACTTGCTGAAAATGTAGTATGATTAGAAGTGTTACTCTTTAATTCGTTTAAAAATCTTATCCTTATGGTTATAATTATAATGATACGTATGCGATTTTATGCTGAATGATTGTGATGCTTTTCCTAGGCTACTATCTTAGCTCAAGGTAATTGCATCAGTATGCTCTACCATAGGCGAAACTTGCCAAAAACCCTAGCTCTTATGTCACAGTCTTACTTATCTTATGAAATGTATTAGATTTAGAGTTTTCTCTTATGTCGCCTGCAAAAGCATTCTCTTTTATGATTGCATTTATCACAAAGTTCAACCATTTTGTTAGGAATGATTTTGATACTTGCAATAGGCTAGCTCAAGGTAATCGATATCAATACCATAGCTCAAACTCGTACAAAACCTTAGTTGTCATAATTTAGCTCATGTTCTGAAATGTACCATCAATGAATGCTTTCAATCCTATCGCCTTAAAAGTCTTCTCTTTAATATAGCCGCCAAGGCTTTGGTCCAACATAAAGGAAGTACAATGTTAGATGTATGGAAGGCACACCCCACCATCTCGAATCATGTTGAGACTCAAAGTTTGGTGTTTAAGTAGGAGTAGGGCAGAGAGATGGATTTTTCTTGATGTTCTTGGCTCTTCTGAGCCCTCTCAGGAAATTTCTTGGTTATAAAAGATATTTCTCTTTATGATAATCTTCATCATCATATTCAAGCTTATAGTTTGATAATTTTGTCCATGTTGTCTAACTGTTTAACATGAGCAATTAACTTAAAGAGCGTAGGGAACTTGGTGCAAGTTTTACCTTGGTAGGAGATAAGGTAGCGGAGACTTTGACAATGGATAACTTACCTTTGCCGGTTATTCCAGGAAGATTGTCTGTGGCTAAAAGACTTGCAGTATATCAAATAGCATGTTCGAACATTAAAGTGATTCAAATGAGAGACATTCAATTTACAAACTTGATCCTATCTCGTGTTTGCTGTGAACATATAAAAAAGGATAATGTGGAGGTTTAGATATATTCTATGATCCAGGTCTTGTAAGCTAGAGTTTTGATCCACTGATAAGTGTGAGATGTAGAGAACATCTGGTTTTAGGGAAATCCTAAATGGAGTATTGAAATGAGATGAACCAAACAAAGCAGAACTTATGTAAAGGAGTCAGTATAGCTGACCTCATCTAGTTTTGGATTGAGGCATAGTTGATTGATTGAGGAGATAAGGTACCAAATATATACTGTCTTTGTGATATTCAAGATATTAACTATAATCTTTTACCTTTTTTCTATTTTTTTATTGATAAAGGACTTCTCTACCTTGTTGAAATCAGTTTTAGAAACATTTTTTAAAACTTTTAGTTATCTTATTTTGATGTTTTAGGTTCTGATGACTGTATTCAAGAGCCTGCCTCCTCTATTCCAAGAAACATCTAATGCCATCCATGAGTTGACAATTGCAAGTAATGTTCCTCACTCTTATTTATCTTAATTTTGTTTCATTATGTTGCCTATATGCTTCTGAAGGTGCCGTGGTTGGTTGCTGATTGTCTATCTCTGTATTTTAAGTACATTATTTTGGGGGTACAATGTTCTGTTCTTTCACTAGTATGTTATATGCTCTAAAATTGGAAGTGTAATCTGAGGCAGTCAAGCTGTTTAAAATAAAAGGCACACCAGGAAAAGGAATAGCGCGTTTGAACAAACTGATACATTTGGTATTTATTTAAAAGTAAAATAGAAAATATCCTCCAAGAATGCAGGACATGTATTCCATGAGGACTTGGGTGGGGATGTAAACGCTCATCTTCCTTCCTAGACTCAATGAGCTAATGTTTGTTGAAAGTTGGAACAGTTGTAATTCTCTTTTGTATCTTTTGCATTACCTTACTAGGTTCAATAAAATTAAATTGCCACCAGGGCAACTACGATCTAGTGGTAAGAGCGCCATATGTGGTGTGGGTTAGTGAGAGCAAGTCACAAGTTCAACACTCTGCCGCAGATCAAAGCCTAATAGTTGAGTGTAGAGGGGTGGGCCCATTATTCCTTATTCTTTTGAGTATCGGACCATGCACCAGTGGCCCTTTGGGATTTCTTGGTTATCAATAAAAGTTACATTGCCTTATTAAAAAAAACTCATCTACCACAAGACGAATGAAACCTTCAGCTGCTAAACCAAAGACCAATTTTAGTTGGAAAAAGTTCAATTTTATGTTCCTTTCTCAACTGGAATGCTAATTCAAGTGAAGTATCATCAATGTTTTGTTAGGAATGACATTGCGTAGCTTGATTGTCTGTGATTTCAGTTTGTATTGTTGTTGGCTTACTAATACTATGTGATAGATTTAAGGCATGTATATTTTGAGCTTGGTGGAAGTTTATGGTTCTCACACCAATAGTATTCAATGGTATAACAATTTACAGGAGATATCTACGAGCATGCAGTTGTCTTGTCTGTGAAAATGGAGGACCAAGATGCTTTTGAGAGGGACTTCTTTCAGCTAAAACCTTATTACACAGATGCAAGGTAAATGTCTACTCAAGCTTTAGTTCCATATGCCATTTCATTCTTCTGTACTTATTTGTCAAAAGCGGAAAGCAAATACATATATCAACTGAGGTGGCAGAGTTAGATTTCTAGATTGCTTTCCTTCTAGTTTTGGAGCCCCAATTTCAACTTGTTGATGCTTTAGGGCGAGGGGGGAAATGCCTTGGGGCACAGGTTGGATGGGGTATGTTAGTGGCATTCTAGTTATTCTTGTGACATCTTTGTATTTGTCATAGTAAGGCCTGCTGGTTGAATCTATTTTATAGATGCATAGAAATTGATTTGAAAAGAAGGTGCTTATCCTCTTCTATTTCTTGTGATGCAGTGGCCGTCTTCCACCTTCCCCGCAGGAATACCCTATCTTAGGTCTCAACCTTCTGAGACTCCTTGTTCAGAACAGGATTGCTGAATTCCACACCGAACTTGAGTTACTTTCTCAAAGTGCTTTGGATAACCCATGTATAAAGCATGCTGTTGAATTAGAGCAATCCTTCATGGAAGGGGCCTATCACCGGGTGTTGAGTGCACGGCAGACCGTGCCTGATGCAACCTATGCTTATTTCATGGATCTGCTTGCAAAGACTGTGAGGTAAATTCGTTTCGCCCATATTCTATACTAATAATAGCACTCGGCTGATAAAGGCTGTAGATAGTGACTGTAATTTCCGCTTACTCTCTGCCCTCTGGTACTTGGAAGGAAGTTTTTGTAAGAACTATAGTTATTGCCTAACCTTAATATTCTATATGTTCACGAGTAAAGTTACAAACATGTTAGTAGGGTCACTTATTGCTTAATTAAAAGAGTTAGACCTTTTAAGGATTAATTAGTATCTACGGGAAATACTCTCTGAAGATATTAAATTCTAAAAAAAAGCTTTCTGAAGAAATTATTCAATTCCAAGCAACATAAAGAAACTTAGAAAATAGGACTCTAAATGGAATATATAAATCCACTTTCTCCTCCTTCAGTATTTACTTATTCCCTACACTACTTAGTTAAAATGAAAAACCAAAGTTGAGAAAAAATAAATACATTGGAGATTGAAATTCCAATTACATCTACAACTTTTTCTTTCCTCAGGTAATGTAAATTTCATTAAGACTGCATCCGATAGATGCTGAAAATTACAAGCAAAAGCTAAATGGGTTAGCTCCAGTGTAGAGACATGCTTACTAGGGAGCTCAACAAAGTCAAAAAATTGATCTCAGTTTTTACAGTATATTGTTTACTCCAGCAAATAAGGTTTGTGGGGCGTCTAGATTTTAGATGGGTAGGAGAAGAGATTCCAAGCAAAACATCTGATGTTCCTTTTGACCCATAAGCTGGATACATTGAATGTACGGCCATTTAGTAGCCTCCTAGAATCCCATTTTCTTTAAATTTTTATGGCTTGTCAAGAAGCTCTCGCGTTCCCCATATTCATAGGGACATTTATACATAGATATGCAGCAAACTGCTCCACAATGCCAAACAAGTTGGGAATTTATACATAGATATGCATTGATAAAAAAAGACTATATGCATACATATTATATCTGTTGTGACTGCGTATTAGTGGTCAATCACCTTAGAAATCTTATTAAATCCAATTGTCTTACGTTACATGTTAGTCTTTAGATTGAAATGGTGCAACTCCTGTCTTTGGTAGGGATGAGATAGCTGGATGCAGTGAGAAGGCTTATGACTGTCTTTCGATTAGTGATGCTCGGCAAATGTTGCTGTTCTCATCTGATCAAGAACTTCTTCAATATGCTAAGGAGGTAAAACTACTTCCCCTTGTCTCCCTCTCCCCGTTCTTTGATTTTCTGGTTATCAAAACAAGATTTGTTACAATAGCTTGCGAGGCTGCTATCTACACAAACAAGCCACGTGTCGAGGTGCCACAACTAAAGGGCCCTAGGTGTGGATATCACACTCCTTCCTTCAAATAGAAAATTATAGAGAGACTGGACAAAAGGCTTGTCTCTTTCCGGTCCACTACTGTTGGTCTTTCCCTCCTACCCTATCTCCTCACTGTAGGTGTATAGCTCCTGAAAGTCCTCCACTTGCATAAAGGTTTTGGTTGCAGTCAATTCCTTTGTTATATAAAAAAATGAGACTTTTTTTTTTGCTTGCAGTCACTATCTTAAAGACAATGTATCCTTTATCCTAAAGCATTAGAAACAATGGCGAAAAGATTGTTATATCTTCTCCGAATACCTCATTAAAGAAATATCGTCTCTGAATACCTCTCTCCACACCACTATTCCTCCCTGAAACTCATTTATTCCCCCACTCCTGCAACAAAGCTATTGCCATGCTGCCCCCCCCCCCCACCCCCACCCCAATTTGTGTTACATTCTGTACAGAAACTCACATGAACTAAGCTGAATGTTGGTCCGCCTATATGTCAAATCCAGTCTGTGCTTAATTCAGGTCAAAGAGTACCGTCGGCTTTTTCCAAGTCTAGATTGAATTACAACAGCCCGGATACCTTATTAGCTCTTGACTGTTGAATCATGCTACATCTAGATTCTGTCTCCCTACCACAAGCATTTTGAGTGCGTATATTACTGTTCAGCCTTTTTGTTTAGTATTGTAGCTTGGTAGTGATGTTGCATTCACTAAGATAATAGGCCTAAAATCTTCAATATTGGTGTTCCACTGATCCTTTTCGAGGACCAAAGCAATAAAAGAAGGCGCCCCTTTCTCGTTTTATCAGTTATTGAACCGGTTGATAGATGGGTATTTGAATTGTTCTCTTTTATCATTAAGACTAGTCTCTGTTTTCACTCGCTAGTTTAACCAATTATTTGCTCACAAGACCAATCGATACCAGTACATGCTTGTTTTCCGTTTCTTGAAATCATCTGATCAGAGAGGTGTCGTGCAGGAGCATCCTGAGTGGGAGATCAAAGACGGGTTTATCATCTTCCAAAAAGTAAAAGATTCTGTGCCTTGCAGGGAAATACCTTCCCTTCAGCTCATCACTCAAACACTCAGCTATGCAAGGGAGTTGGAGCGTATTGTCTGAGAGGATATGCTACTCAGCTCCTTTTGTGATTTCCATAGACTGAATTTTCAGCAATTGAACCTTTTTGTTGCTCTGGTTGAATTATTATTCCTTTAACCTCCATTACGAGTTAATGATGATGAAAAGGATGTGCTACGGGGACTAGTATCTGTATCTTAACTATTTCTTCTGAAGTACACCTGGTTTTGGTGTTTAGTCTTAATTTAAATCTATATTGTTCTGAAAATACTTTTTTGGTAAAAGTAAATAAAGAAATTAAAATCAGGTAAGAATTATAGCCCGCTGTTTAACATATCTCGACTCAGGTCATCTCAGCCAAGCAAAATTTGGGTGGGTTAGTTACTTAGCTCAACCATTCCATTTGGCACCTCAAATTTGTACTACGGTAATAATTGTCAAGCATGATAAGACAACGCCAATCTTTAAACTTGGTTAATGAATAACAATACTCCAATAAGATCATGTAATTGATGTCATAACCTTAATTTGTTTCAGAATTTTTCTTAAAGAATCGTGGAAGGTGATCAATTACATACTAAAAAGAATGACTAATGTTAGAAAATAATTAACACAACTATAGTCTTGTTGGTTGGGAAAGATTCGTGATTTATCGCACGTGCTATTGCTATCGCATTTAAATGTAATCTGATCATAAACCAAATAAGTCAATATTAATTGCAGCACAAAAAGAAAATGTGAGAATGAAGCCAAGTAGAAACTTGACTTATTCAACAGTATGAAAATTTTGAAATGCACTTATTAGCCACAACGAAAACATTAATTAATGAATAAATATTTACAGCTATAATAACAGTATGAAAATAATTCTCAACTGCCAAATAAGTGCACTTAGCTAATCATATCCTATTATTGTCCTTTTCGTTAATGTATGCATCACTATAAGTCCATGACTACATTGATTTTTCACAAATGAAGTTACCTTTTCTTTCAACAACATAAAGGATACCTTTAGTAGTACCATTGAAGAAAAAAAGTGAGATATTATTAGTATCAAGCTTTTATTCTGCTCTCCGTTTAAGGGGATTAGCGAAGAACCCGTTTATGTTAGCTGATTGAAAGTAACCGATAAACATTAAGTGCGAAAATTAATTTTATAAACAGATAATTATGTATTTGAATAGAAATATTGAAATTAATAATAATGGTTAACGTATTTTGACAAAAAAAATTCTCCAAACAAAAAAAGATGCAATAGAACTTGCTAGACTACCAAGCTTGAGGTGCCAAGGATCTTGTCTTGAGGATATGATCATTCTATTTACATAGGAATTCAATATTTAAAGTCGATAGGTTCAAAGTAAGTAAGATTTATTATACATACACGTTTTCTTAACTTAAATGTGTAAATATATCGTTTGAACCAAAAATGGCGGTGTGAGCCCACCGATGAAGGCCAGAGCTAAGAGATTTAGTTTGTACTCTCTCCTAATTTATATGACACGTTTTTCTTTTTAATCAATTTCAAAAAGTATAATATATTTTCTTATTTGACAACTATTTAACTTTAAACTTTACCTTTTACGCTTGACGAAATGATATATCTTTGGTTTGTTTTAGACCACAAGATACAAAAATCTTTATTTATTTCTTAAATTTCGAGTCCAGTCAAACTACATCATATAAATTGGGACAGAGAGAGTAGTCCATTACAAATATTATTTTAGTTTTATGATTTTTTTTATAAGAGATCAGTAAATATTGTTGGAAATTTACTAATGTGGAATTAAGTATATCCCATTAATTTATGACTCGAACAATTGAGGCCCGCACGTCGGAAATGTCGTTTCCACACACGTGCACACGTAGTGCTAAGTATCACAAATTTCATTAGTGAAGAGATATTGGTACGTATGTAATACGTTTGAGACATAGAATTATGGACGGTTATTGGCCAAATGACAAAGTATTCCACGTTGGTAAACGAAGGAAGAAGTGTACGAGGTGTAAGATGAAACGGAGCCGTGAAGGGCCGTTGTGCCACACCGTCAGAGCTGCGGAGCGCCGCGGCGCTAATTGGTCGGCCAGTCACTGGAGCCGCGGCTCTTCGGAGGCAGAATGCTGCGACGGGAAGTTGGAAAAATCTGACCTTTGGGATGGTTTTGGAGCATTGATTCTCCATTACTTGGCACATGAATTCAGCCATTATTTGGCTGAATGTAACCCCCCAATCAAGTGCAATTACATGGCTATTGAATGTCATCAGTTGGTTAGTTGAGGGGTATTCTCCTTACACTATAAATTGAGGCCTTTGGCTCAATTGAACAACACTCAACACTTAGAAAATACTCCAGATTTTCTGAATTCATCTTCTTCCTCTCTAGCAAAGTTACTATACTCAAAGTTCTTCAAGAGTAACACTTGAGTTTCCTTTGCTCATTTGTTAAGTTGTTGTTGTATCTTGGGAGACTATTGCCTAACACCGTAAAAGGAGATATACGGGTCAATCTTGTCTTAAAGACAGAGTATCACCACTCGACTCAACAAATCATCAAGCATTTGTTAAGTTCTTGATTTCCAATTTTATTGTAATATTTAGTTTATCATTTCGTACTATTGTAATAGTTACTTACTTCCCGTTCCCTTAAACAATTGTATCCCAATAATTTTAAGACAAGATTTTGTTGTAAGTACCTAGAAATATGACTGGAAGAGATCAAACTGCTTCTGATTCCGCTGCTGCTGCTGCTCAAGGCAATCCCTCTGCCTTCCCCAATGCTCAAGGCACACCTAATGCCTTTACAGTTGCTCAAGGCTCATCCAACGCCTTTACTGCCGCTCAAGGGAACGTTGTCGTTCCTCCACCCGCTGGATTTCACCATGAACGCCCTGAAAAGTTCACGGGATCAAACTTCAAGAGATGGCAACAGAAGATGCTATTCTATCTGACTGTTATGGGAATGACACGTTTCTAACAGAAGATCCTCCACAAGCTGGAGATGAAATGGACCCTTCGCCTTCTGAAACGGCTGAAGGGGGCCTAGGTATCCATGTCATTAATGGCATGAAGATGGTTCTTGATGCATGTAGTCATAGTGATTTCATGTGTAAGAATTACATATTGAACTGCTTGTCAGACTCTCTCTACACGGTGTATTGCACCGTAGGCACTGCCAAAGAGTTGTGGGAGAAGCTGCAAAAGAAGTACAACGCACAAGATGCAAGTACTAAGAAATTCATTGTTGGAAAATTTCTGAAATTTCAAATGGTGGATAGTAAAACAGTGATGTCCCAAGTCCAGGAATTCCAAATGATTCTACATCACCTGGATTTGGAAGGAATGAAACCAAATGAGCAGTTTTTGGTTGCATCACTGATTGAAAAGTTACCTCCTTCATGAAATGAGTTACTTAAAACTCAAGACAAAGGAGATGACCTTTGAAGAACTTATTATCAAACTCCAAATTCATGAAGAAAATAAGAAGGCCTTGCTTAGGGGTAAACAACCAGCTGAGGCAAAGGCAAATCTGGCTGAGGCCAAAGGGAACCCAAGCAAGAAGTGCAAGTTCTAGAAAGACGGCAAGACCCAAGTGACGGAGAAGTTCAAAGAAAACTGTCACCACTGTGGGAAACCTGGTCCATGATCAAAGAATACCGCAATCTCAAGACTGAGCAACAAGAGAAGGCCAAAGCTAAGGGCAAGGCACAAGTTAACGTCGTCAAGGACACGTTTCTGGACTACATGATTGAGGAGTTCTCAACGGTGGTGCTAGAAGCAAATCTTGTTGAGAATCCCATACAATGGTGGATGGACACAGGTGCAACAAGACACATCTGTTCCAATAGAGATGTCTTCTCCACTTATACACCGGTTACAAACAAGAAGTTGTTCATGGACAACAACGCTTCCTCTGACGTGTTGGGGGTAGGAAAGGTAGTCCTGAAGATGACTTCTGGTAAGGAGCTCACTCTGAAGGAGGTGATGCATGTTCCTGAGATTAGAAGAAATTTAATTTCAGGTCATTTATTGGTTAATGCTCGTTTTAGGCTAGTGTTTGAGTCCAATAAATTTGTAATCACTAAGAATGTAATATTTGTGGGAAGAGGATTCGTCTGTGGAGGCCTCTTCAAAGTTAACGCCATGTATGTATTACGTACAAGCAATAATATTGAAGCCTCTTCTTCTTACTTGCTTGAGTCCTCTAATTTATGACATCATAGATTAGGACATGTCAACTACAAATCCATCCAAAGGTTGGTAAAGTTGGAGTTGTTGCCGTCTATCGATGTAAACCCTTAACATAAGTGTGAGGTGTGCGTAGAGGCAAAACTCACAAAGCTTCCTTTTCGATCCGTCGAAAGGAAAACCGCTCCTCTAGAACTTATTCACACAAATATATGTGATTTGAAGTTTGCACAAACTAGAGGGGGGAACAAGTACTTTGTGACATTCATTTATGATAGCACAAGGTATTGTTACATTTACTTGTTGAAAAGTAAGGATGAAGCCTTTGAAGCGTTCCGACGTTACAAAGCAGAAGTTGAGAACCAACTAAGCATGCAGATCAAATCCATTCGTAGCAATAGATGGGGAGAATATGTAGCGGCATTTGAGGGATATTGTGCCAAATCGGGCATTATTCATCAAACGATGGCTCCATACTCACCTCAGTCGAACGGTGTGGCGGAACGTAAGAACCACACATTGAAGGAAATGATGAATGCCTTGCTCATCAATTTCGGTCTTCCCCAAAACATGTGGGGAGAAACTGTCCTTACTGCTAATACGATTCTTAACAGAGTTCCACATAATGGTAAGGACAAAACTCCATATGAAATATGGAATGGAAAGAAACCCACCTATAAATATTTAAATGTGTGGGATTGTTTGGCAAAGGTTGAAGTACCCAAGCCAAAGCAGGTCAAGATTGGGCCTAAGACTGTAGGTTGCATATTCATCGGATATGAAAATAACAATAGTGCTTATCACTTCTTAGTGCATAAGTCAGATATTCCAAATATCCACGGGGGTACAATCATGGAATCAATGAATGCTTAATTCTTTGAAGATACCTTTCCTAGAAAGGAAAAAGACATAACCTATCGCAAACGAAGTTATGAACAAAGCTCTCAGGAACCGGGAGTCATTGATGGCCCGGATCTAGATGGTTCAGATCTACAGGACCTCGAAGTGGCTGAATGTATGAAATCTAGTGTTCTAGATTCTCAAAACTTGGGGACTCCAGAGATGGAACTAAGGCGAAGTAAAAGGGCCAGGAAGGATAAATCTTTCGGTCCTGACTTTGTAGCTTATATGGTTGATGATGAACCAAGGACAATTGCTGAAGCATTGTCAACTCCAGAGGCACCGCTATGGAAAGAAGCTATTGAGAGTGAAATAGACTCCATTCTGCATAACCATACTTGGGAGTTGGTTGATCTTTCTCCGGAAAATAAACCGTTGGGTTGTAAATGGATACTCAAGCGGAAGTATAAAGCAGACGGGTCTATAGATAAGTACAATGCCAGGTTGGTAGTCAAGGACTATCGGCAGAAAGAAGGCATTGACTACTTTGACACGTACTCCCCGGTGTCTCGGATGACGTCCATACATGTACTTATTGCGATCGCAGCGTTGCGTGACCTTGAGATACATCAAATGAATGTCAAGACAACCTTTCTAAATGGTGATTTGGAAGAAGAAATTTATATGGAACAACCCGAGGGGTATGTGGTTCCAGGGCAAGAGAAGAAAGTGTGTCGGCTTGTCAAATCTCTGGAATGGGTTGAAACAAGCCCCGAAGCAATGTCACGATTTTTTTTTATAGTACTCTACTATCGAAGGGTTTCGCCATTAATGAGTGTGACAAATGTGTCTACATGAAAGGTAACTCTGACTCATTCGTTATGATATGCTTGTAAATAGACGAAATGTTGATCACAGGGAGCAGTCCTAGCATAATTCTAGAGACTAAGAACATGTTGAAATAATGCTTCGACATGAAGGATATGTGTATCGCAGATGTCATCTTAGGGATAAAAATCTCTAAGACGTCTGACTGACTGGCCTGAGAAAGTTCGAGATGTTTGACAATTCGCATATAAAGTCACTAATGGATAGAAATCAAAAGCTTGATAAAATTTGTGGTGCACCCACATGCCAGGAGCAATATGCACAGGTGATTGGTAGTTTGATGTACATAACAAACTACACCCGACCTGATATTACTTATGCAGTCAACAAGTTGGTTAGGTTTACCCGTAATCCGAGTAATGATCACTGGAAGGCGTTGAATCGGGTACTACAATACATGAAATACACGCTAACTTACGGGTTGCATTATTCGAGATATTTAGTTGTACTAGAGGGGTACAGTGATGCAAATTGGATATCTGACATAGAGAACACCAAGTCCACCAGTGGGTATGTATTTACAATTGGTGGTGGGGCTGTGTCTTGGAAATCCTCTAAGCAAACTTGCATCGCCCGATCCACGATGGAATCGGAGTTTATCACTTTAGACAAAGCAGGAGAAGAAGTTGAGTGGTTTCACGACTTCTTAGAGGATGTTCAACCGCTAATGCCTTTTGGTTGTGTTCGTCCTGTTTGGCGCGCCTGGTTTCTTTCAATAGCAATTGTGAGTGTGCCTTGTTGAAACTCGGTAGTGAGTCGGCTTGTTGAATCATTGTTGCGACAGTATCATATTCACCTTTTGGTAAGCCCACAACAAGTTGGAGGACCATTTTAGTGTCGGAAACTGGCGTTCCTACGTTAGATAGTTGGTCCGCAACCAGTTTTAAGTGCTTACAATATTTAGATATGTTGGAAAAATTCTCGAGGCGTGTATTGTTGAACTGCTCCTCCAAATACACTACTCGAGTATTTTTGTTGTCCTGAAATATTTCTTCCAATCGAACCCATAACTCACGAGCCGAGGCACTTGTTTTCATGATTGTATGAAGCAAGTCTTTAGATATGGTGTCATAAATCCACTGTATAACGATGACGTCAAGGCGATGCCATGTCGAGTCTGCAACGTCTAAAGGGCGAGGGATAGAGTCGTCGATATGGTCAAGTACGTTGTACGCACAAGCGTGGATGTTGAAGAGTTCAACCCACGAGGAATATTGACCGTCTTCCTGATAAAAAATTATCGGGATGAAATTCTTGATATTTGTGACGGTGAAAGCAGGATGGAATGAGGGTGTTGAAGAGGGAGATGGGTTATCAACAACATCTGAGGAGGAAGCATAAGCATTAGGAGAGGTGAGAGGAGACATGGTGGCTCAACGAAATCACATAAATTCGTGAAAGGGAAGAGAAAAAAATTGTAAAATTTCGGCCGATTGGGGGGGGGGGGGGGGGGGGGGTTACGGCGGTAGAGGAATTTTTTTTAGGGTTTTAGTTGTTGGCTCTTGATACCATGTAATAATGTATTAATCTCCTTTGGGGAGCCTCTCTCATTAATACAAAATATATATAAGTGTACAATGTTGAATCCTTCTATAATAAGGATCTCAATTATAACATAACTATACAACACAAAATATGGTAAATATATGTTTTGTACACGTGCTAATAACATTGACTGTCGAACCTGATTAACTGGATTTGGTGGTCCATTCAATGGTTCACAAGGTTTAATCAAACGATGTATTATAATTTAGGGGGCTCGAGTTCATTGTTGAATCTAAGTGTGCCACCGAAATCGGTTACTTATACAGAAGGAAAAGATCTTAATGACAATTTTGGCAAAGGTCCAGTTGCTAGCAAAATGAGGATCCACAGATCTTATCCAGACAAGAAACGTGTTGGGTCTAGGATTCTGATCTCAACGTTTCCTCTATTCAATGTTGGATTACTTGGATGTGGTTACCCGATTCATTTCGTTTATATTGATCCACGGCTTGTTGATTCGTGGCCTCTGTGGGCGCCCACAACACTATACATACAAGGTTGTCTTGCTTCTTCTTTTTCTTAGCTGTATTTGGAGCCATACACTTTGTAAAAGTCTTTTGGTTCTACTTATCCCTCTTGGGGAGGCCTAAAATCACGTAGCTCAAACATAACTTTGGGTTGGACATTATAAATTTGTACACATATTTGTATTGCAGTTGCTAAACAGGAACTTGAGCATCCCTTATGCGTTTTGTGTTTAAGCTTTTAAGTTTAGTCAAAGTAGTACTCTGAACAAAACAAAAACACAAATACAGACTGCTGAATGGTCATTTGAGTTTGTATCTCAAGTCCAAACTTTCTTAGTTATGTTGGAACAGGTTAGAAACATTTTACCCTCTGAATTTGAAATACATAGGACCAACTCCTCCATCAAAAATGCTCTTTAAGATTTCAAATTTGCAACTTTACGGTTCAAAAAACACGCAAGAAAGAATTAATTGCGCATATGAAATCCAAAGGTACTGGTTCTCATGCCAAAAAATATAGAACATAAACCCAGATAAAGAGAAGAATATAACGTCCTTGCTTAAACTACTAGACCATGATCCAGAAGATCTGAAAGTTCATTCGCATCTGGATATGAGTAGACTCAGATTCAAACAGTTCAACAAAGAAATGGAACAATCACCTAAGTCTTTATTTGGCATTTTCTACGTTACCAAACAAGATAAAGCATCAGTTCATGCCAGTAGCCTCTTCGTATTGAGAATGGATAAATGTGCATTCATATCATTGGTGTCAACTAGTTTGAGACATAAATATTGTCGACTTCAACTTGTTTGGAATTAAAGCATAGTTGTAATCAAAAGCAAATATTAACAATCACCAGCTAAGTTTAAGCCGTAAAAAAGAACAACAAAAATGTCTGGACCGATGATACAAATATGGCACATTCTTGGATACATTCTTTTTCTTCTTTGCAAGAATCACCCAAAATCAAGTCAAAAAGAAAGGACTAAATATTCCGAGAAAAATAGATCTAAGATCTCTGAACTGTTTGAAGAAATTGAAATGTTGCCTCCTGAAGACTATCTCTTCTTTTTACCTCCCTTGCCAGATTTTGAAGAACCAGCTGCAGAAGAGGATGCAGGCTCCTGCTTCTTAGTCCTATTAGGATGTCTCCGAACTAACTCTGCAACCTGGATCATGAACTGTTTCCCTGCAATATACAACCCTAGAAAGTGTTAGAGATGGTTCAATGAAGCTTTTAGAAAGGAAAACAATTTAGGAGTTTTTCTTTGATAAGGTAAATAATTTTATTAACAATTGGGAAAACTCTGTATACAAGCCATATACCAAAAGAAGAGAACCTACATCAAAATATGGTTCTCAATGAAAGATATCCAATCCTCTATACAAATAGGGACCTTGTGAGTACACCAAAAAGTAACTAGAGACAAAACACTCCTATGCAATTTTATAAAATCTTGTTCCACTGGAGAGGAAAACAAATTACAGGAGCTGAACTAGAAAAAATGAGGAAATATCCACCACTACCACCAAAACCATCATTTAAAGCTGACTGTATCACATGTTCTTTTCCCAACGAGCACACCTGTGTTACTCAATTTCTTTCAACATACAACGGCGTCTCTCATAATTGAAAACAATAGCATATGTAACACAAAGCCTCATATAACTAGAGGCTCTCAATTATTTTTGTAAGCCAAAACGTTACATGAAGAAAGGAATCCATCCAAAATCTTTCCATTCACCCATCCTCCTCCATAGAAGAAAGGAATCCATCCACCCACCAGATCTTGATAAACATTTCCCAACAGGCCCTTTATTTTTTTTTGATAAAGTTCCCAACAGGCCTTATAGAAAGTAAAATACACCCGAACTCCAAACTCCTATCCTTTATTAAGAAGTTACAACTTCTCAATCAAGTATATTTTCTTTTACTTTTCTTCCTTCCCCCACAGGAAGTTGGCACGGAGACCTACAACTTCTCACGATCCATATGGACCAAACGAATAATAGAACACAATGAAAGGAAAAGATGCATGTAGATAATACCAACTAGTGGGGATAAAAACTTAGTCTGATGATTACTTACATTGCGTCCAATGCTGGCCTGAACCCTTATTAGTTGTCAGTGTAAGGACAGGTCTAAGATTTAAAGGAACTCTAGACGATAGAAATAATTCATATACCACCACTAATTTGGGATTGAAGCATAGTTGTTGTTGTCAACCAACATTTTTATGACACAATATATTCCAATTGCACTACATAGAGTTGCCAAAGATAACATCAGTTAAGAATGGTGGCTATAGCTTCATAAAATTGGCGTAGAACAGTTTTAGGTTAAAGATAAATGGATTTCACTTCCAATGCATGAAATATTTAGCGTTTTTTCCCAGAGTTTAAGAGCATAGACAATTTTCCAGATAAATCAAACAAGCTCATTGTTTAAAGCTTAAAAAAGAGGTTAAACAAAGGATGAAGTCACTCAAGATGTTATGAAACTATAATGCTTTGCCAAAAGCTTTAACAAAACTAGAGGATAGAACAATGGTCACCCAAAAAAAAAGAAAGAAAAATGAAAAGCAATGTTCTTACGTGAAGAGATGACCGGATTGTAAGGGGTTCCATCTTCCCGCTTCAGCAAAACTCTCACTCTTCCTCTTTGCATGAAATCCCGTGGATATGCCTTATCAAGCTGTTACAACCGATCCAGAATATAACTATAAACAAATTCTTTTCTCAATCTTATATGTTTACTGATTCAATAGTTCAGGAAACATCAATAGAAACAGTATTGCTCGCAAATTGCCATCTTTATTTTTAAAGGTACATCATGTCTTAAGGGACTAAGGATGCTTCAGACATCACCACAATTAGCTTATTTCTCATAAGTAACAAATACGCTTTGTTTTTAAACAGCTTACCATCATTTCCATTGGGAGCATTAAAATAGAAGTGCAACATTCTATTAAAAAATTTGCTCCTACGCGTAAATATTAACCCAATCAATCACCCGGTGATAAACGCCTTTACCAGGGTTCAGGAGATTCAATGAACTTAGAAAACGTGGTCGATTCCAGCTGTTATTCAAAATTCTAATGCCTGCACGTTTCTTTTTCCCCCTTTTTCATTATCTTTGTTGCCCTAAAGAACAAAAATATGAAATACAATGAAACTAAAGGATTCATACATGCAATATCAACTAATTGGGAACTTGGGATTAGGACTTAGTTGTTGTTATTACACTTACATTACTTCATAGCCCAGTTTCAAAAAAAATTACTTCATAGTCTCTTATTTTTTTTTTTTTATGACAGTAATGTTCGGACCAGCTTGCAATGCACCTGGACTAATTTCACCGCATACATGTTACCTCCCACCATCCAGATACCGGGTAACTCTACCCACCAAGGCTTGAGAAGATAGGAAGTAATCACTTAGAGTTTTTTGTCTGCGCTAGAATTTGAACCCGAGACCTCATGATTCCCCCCACTTCATTGACCACTAGACAACACGAGTGGAATTGGGTGCCCATAGTCTTATTATTCTGGGTAGGTGTTTGTATGTTCGTGTAGAAATGTGAGATATAAAGAATCTAGGGAGCTCTAATTTGCCTTTATACATGAATCATTTTAGTATTCCAATGAAAGGACCTGCTTAGGGCAGGTAAATATAGAGGATTCATATCGCCAACCCTACTATTTCCGTACCAACGCATAGTTCAGTAATAGTTGTATACATCTCCTCTTGCCCTATTATCTACATAGGGCCAAGTCCACACTCAAACATACATATACATAATGTGCCTGCTTAGGGCAGATAATTAATAATTACAAGTATTCCAATGAAATGTGCCTGCTTAGGGCAGATAAATACATAGGATTCATATCACCAACCCAACTATTTACGGACCAACGCATAGTTGAGTGATCATTATATACATCTTCTCTTGCCCTATTATCTACATAGGGCTAAGTCCACACTAAATCATACATCATACATAGACATAATCATACAGAAATATAATCCAAATGATACAGTTCAGATTTCTCGAGTCAAATTTCTTTATTTTGATTGTAAATTCGGACATAAAATCTTTAAGTTTTTTTAAAAATAATATACATATTTAGAAACTACACAAAAAGTAGTATAAGTCACAATAATTCACAATTTAAAAAGCATACGAATAAATCGCGGTCAAATATTTTCTTGTTTGACTCTTGAAATACGAATTGTATCACGTAAATTGAGACAGAGAGTATACAGATTTGCTTTGCCCTAATATCTACATTGATAGGAATTTTGAGGAAGTTGCACCAATCATTAATTTTAGTACACACTCAAACATACATCATACATAATCATAATTGTAATCATACAAAAATATAATCTTTCAAAAAAGTATAGAAAAAATGAAAAAACGAACCTCGATTGCGCAAGGAATTTTGAGGAAGTTGCAGCAATCACTAATCTCAGTACAAGTAGGGTTTTCACAAGCTTTTGTAACACAAATTCTTCTTCCTTCAGCTATCGTCTTCTTCGAATTTATATAAACTGGATACACTATATTCCACTTCTTTATGTTCTTAATTTCACCATCCATATTTAACATCTCTTCAAAACCACACACACAAAAAGTATTTATAAACTTCCAATCGATCGAGAGCAAAAAAAAATCAAAACAGAAAATTCTAACAAAAACAAGTAAATTAAAATCACTTTTAACCGTAAATCGATTAAAATGATGATTGATGAGTAAAATGTACCTTCGATCAAGGAGAGAAATGAAGATTGAAATTGTTGATCTGATCGAATGAGTAAAGGGATTTGCAGAATTTTGGTTTTGTTGGTATAAGGAAGTCAATGGACTGGGCTGGACTTTTTGGGCCTTTTACAGAGATGATGGAATGTGGGCTTTCATATTTAAGTCCAATTTTCTGTTTTGAAATGTAGTCCAACATTGCTTATGGGAGAGAGATATAGTAGTTTAGAGTAAATTTCAGAAATAACCACTTTTTAGTTCATCTAATGGAAAATAGTAAATTGTGTTGGAGTTTCAATTTTCACAGGTGAAACTCATGCATATCGTCATGAAATTGTACCTATAAAATTTGAAGCTCCGTGACAGTAATTTATTTTCTAATTACATGGGTAACTTTGCGCTACCACTGCGCATGAGTGGAATCGTGTATTATTTTCTTTAATTTCACTTTTTAAGAAAAAAATTATTTCACGTCATTAACATCAGTGTATGGATATCGGAGTTGCACATTAGTTGTTGCAACTTATCATTTTACTTAGATGGAGAAGGTTCAGATCTCACCAAATGTGTTTTTTTTCTTTTGAATTCTGATGATTTGCTTTTTTTACAACACGAGATCATATACATCAACTTTTTTTATTTCAAATAATAATAAAAATAAGAAATAAATAACAACCAAGTAGTGATAGTTAAGAGATCGTTAGGGTTCAAACTCGTGAGACTACAATTTAAATTATGATCTTTTTATCGTTTTAGGTTGTTATTTTGTGTGTACATATAAGCAAAAACTCTGGTTTAGTAATTTTTGTTTAAACAATATTTGTTAATCCAAATAGAATCAAATGACGATTATGATAGAGTTAAATATCTTTATCATTACTAACAATCATTTGTGTAAAATAATAAAGGGTCAAAGTACCCATTCGAGTCCTTCAAAATTGTTTTGCAATTTGCTGGTTCTAAGTTTTAACACCCAAGTTGTCACATATTTGGACAAATTAAATTGGTTTAACAAACTCCCTTTAAAGGGGGTTTGTACCTGACATTTGATGCTCGTTTTGTAATTCGGTTAATTCAAATTTACATATCTCAAATCGAGACATCTGATTAAAGGTTCTTTCAATGAATTACTTGTTCACTCATCAAGACAAAAGTTATTTCCTTAAAGTTTTTTATGTGAAGTTTCAAATTTCTCTTTTCTTATCAACTTTTTGATATTTGAAATTTGGGAATTGTTCAAAGAATAAATGCTAAGATATTTATAATAAAAATAACGTAGTTAATATTATGTTACATTAATAAATGAGTTGTACTAGATCGTTATAATACTCATAATTCAATCCAACCAATTTAAATTTGAAAAGATTATGCAGGATATACTTTTATGAAACGACCGATCTTTCAGGATACATTTTCAAGATTACAAGTTTAATTTTTTTATGAAGGTTATTTGTAGATATATCTTGAATCATTTGATATATTGATCATATAAAAAAGAATACAACATCGATTTGTATAAAATAAAGTTTAAATATAAAGTCCATTAATTATTGTCATTGTTTCATCAGCTCAGTTTCCAACTCCACTTTGTCATAAGACTCATGATTAACATAATTATAGAAAAAATGAAGATTCATAATCAACCACCCTTTTAGAAATAAATATGGTTGACTATACAATTATATACTGTCAAAAGAGGCCATCTTTCATAGTAATAATGTCTCAACTCTCAAGTGATGTGGTGATGCACTAATTAAAGTTGAACCACTTTGATTAATTATTTATAATTAACAGCCGACTTCTCTAAGTTTGCTTAACTTTTTTCCATAATTAATTAAATTAAATAGATCTTGGTGTAAATTTTTAAGATTGTAGTTACGTAATACCCCCCCCCCCCCCCCGATACTCAAAATAAATATGAGATATTTACTCTAAGACATTAAAAATTAAACTATATCGCAATCATTCAGAAACAGTGATATCATTGTTTTAGGAATTTATTTAAATAGTCAATATATTAGTAGAATAGTATGTGCAGATAAGCATTGATTCTATAGGCTTCTTCAATGCAAATAGCAAAAATTTAATACTAAGACTTCCAAAATAAGTGGAGGAGAAAATTAAACAACATATTATTTAATTTGGAGATTTTTAAAATTATTTGTTTTCTTCAGGAAGAAATCATAAGATATTATAATTTTGATTTTGATTTTTCGAAGTTGTTGGATGCCAATTTGACAACCATCAATATATTGATTCTTTCGTGGAAGATATATTCTACCCCCTACCCCTTGGTGGTCCTATAATTGATAGAAGTTATATAAAATACGATGAAATGTTTAAAATAGTTATATATTTATTATATATATTTTTGTATATTTAAAGAAGAGAAAACGAATTATAAAACTTTCGTATCGCTATGTTCACTAACACACTGTTCTTTACACCAGAATCCAGCTGTCTTTTTGTGAAAAAGAATATATATTCACATTGCTTTATCAATTTCTTTAACTTTTTATAAATTTACTAATACTAATATCTGTATCATAACCTTGTTAAATATTATTTAGCTGTAATGTCGTGCCTACTTGTTATTTTATCTTGATTAAATATTATGAGTTATTTTATACATTTAAGCAAACTATGTACTGATCATAAAAAAATTAAGCCGTGCATCAGTACATTTTAGTCTGGTCTAGACTAAAATATAACACGGGCTATGCATAATTTCCTTGACACAATTCAGTGCTATTCGAGTTCTAATTTATCCTATTTGACAAGCTATTTAACATATAAATGGACTCTCTTTTATTTCATTACAAGAGAAAAACAATACCTCTTGTTATGAAACGTTTTACCCAGCTCTTTAGTTAATCTACTTGACGTGAATTCGAATTAATAAGTTTCAATTACTAGAGAAGTAACTTCACTAATATTAATGGTCAATCAACTTTTATTTTATTACGTCAATTCTTTTAGCTATTTTTCATAATAAAAACGTCTTAACTTTATCTAAGTATTATCAAAGTTACTGTACTGTTCCTGTAATTCAAAGGTTACTCTAACTTTACATGAGTATCAAAGAAAATATCTCATTTGTTTTCTTCTAGTAACTTTCTGTTACACTTAGGCAAAGTCGAGTGACTATTTGGAGACAAAATATAGTTGAGTCATTCTTTGATACTTAAATAAAGTTAAGACATTTTTCCTTTACAAAATATAGTTTAGCAATTTTGGTGTAATAAAGTGGAACTTGAGTAATTATTCATGAAATTAACCCGATTATCGAATCCAAAAGCAGAAAAATACTAGTTGCAAGAATTGATGCAAGCCTTAACTGATATTTCATAGAATTAGTTGAATTGTTCAAAGTAGCTCCGATACTACGATTATTCAAACAAAATAAAGGAAATGAAGCAAGTCTTCTCTTTTACCTATATACTCCATAAAACTTTTGTTATCTCAAAGGATATACTATACAATGATAAAGGATTATGCTGAGAATCAAAACCTCCAATTTTCTGATTAATAAGCAAAAGCCAACAATAACAAATACTATAAGAGATGTTAATAGTCAAAGATTATTATTATTATAATTAGAGAATTTGATCCTAAGTTTAAGACTATATAGTAAAAGTAAAACTAGACACACATATTTTGTGGTCCCATTGTGTTTTTGGCATTAGCCGATATGCCTAAGTTCATAAATCAAGACAAAATATTGGTGGTACGCCTCCTCTTTGGAAAAGTATTTTGAAAAGGTATAATGGGACTCTTTTATTTAATTACACGAGAAAAACTACCTCTTACCAGGAATATTTTATCCCGGTAGTTAATCTACTCGAGGCGAATTTGAATTAAAAGATTTGGGTTATCGGAAAGTAATTTTATTAATTGTAACTCAAATTTTACTTTATCGTATTAAAGCTAGTAAATTAGTTTTTGTTACAAAAATGTCATTCAACTTTATCTAAGTATCATCAAAGTCAACAATCTATTTTTTGTAGTAAAAGAGTTACTAACTTTTATTTTATTGCATTAGAGTTACTAAACTAGTTTTCGTAATGAAAATATCGCTCAACTTTATCTAAATATCACAAAAGTCACTAATAATCTAGCGTAGCAAAAAAGTTATTCTAACTTTACTGAATTATCAAAACTCATTCAGTTCCTCCTAGTGACAATCTGCTATATATATTTACGCAAAGTTGAGTGACCTTTTTATTAAAAAAAAGTTATTTAGTGATTATTGTGATACTTGTATAAAGTTGAGTGACTTTTCTTCAAAAAACTTGTTTAAGTAAATTTGGTGCAATTAAGTAAATGTCGAGTATGTAACTATCCAATGCAATTAACCCAAAAATTATAGTTCTAGTTGCAAGAATTAATGTAGCCTTAGCTGAGATACCCTGTAAGATTAATTGAGGTCCATATAAACTGACCAGATGCCATAACTATTAAACAAAGAGAAGGAATTCAAGCAAATCATTTCTTTTACCTTTGTACTCCATAAAACTTTTGTGTCTCAAAGGATATACTATTCAATGATAAAGGATTATGCTAAGAATCAAAACCTTCAATTTTTCTGATTAATAAGCAAAAGACAATAATAGATAATACTATAAGAGATTAATAGTCAAAGATAATTATTATAATTGTGAATTTGATCGTAAGTTTATAGACTATAGTACAAGTAAATCTAGAGACACATATTTTGTGGTCCCATTATGTTTTTGGCATTAGCCTATATGCCTAAGTTCATAAATCAAGACAAAATTGGTGGTAGGCCTCCCCTTTGGAAAGGTAATTTTAAAATGACAAAGAAGTTTCCCTTATAAATTGGAAATTATGTCATGGCCAACTAGTTTTGTTGTACAATGTGCAAATTGCAATAAGAGTATACAAAGAAGAAAAAAAGGGGGAAAACACTGTTACGAATGAAAAATAGTCGAGGGGTAACCCATGTGTTTGAAGGAGGGAGGATCTAGGTGTGCTTGGGTTCGAGGCTAAGCCCACACGCCCTCCGCCGTGGGCCATGAGCTTCTTCTGATATTATCTTTTTGAACCCAATTGCTTAATATTTATAGATTGGTCCTGGAGTTCAGGAAAGATAAAATTGGGAAGAGGCTCACGACGGAAGGTGTTGAGAGGTCATCCTCCTTACACTATAAATTAAGGTCTTTGGCTCAATTGTTCCACACTTGAGAAAATTACAGAAATCTTCCTCTTCCTCTCTAGCATCATTTCATTACTCAAAGTTCTTCAAGAGTAACACTTGAGTTTCCTTTGCTCATTTGTTAAGTTGTTATTTTATCTTGGAAGACTATCGCCCATAACGTAAGAGGATATAGACAAGACAATTTTGTCTTAAAGATAGAGTGTCATCACTCGACTCAGCGAAGTTTCAAAGTGGTTGTAATCATTATTATTTCCAGTTTGTTGTAATCGTTAATAATTTATCATTTATAGCATTTGTAGTATTTACTTACTTTCTGTTCCCTGCAATTGTTGTAACCCACAGACCCGCTCAAATTTAACTCAACCGGTACATACCTCACACGCTCGTACTTAGAATTTTAATTTGCTAACTTTCCAAACGTGTTATCCAATGTGGCCTCTTGGCTATTTTCATTCATAACAACCACAGTAGCTGCCATATTTGCAAATCCATATTATATTAATTGACGTAATCCTTTGTCATTCTTTTAAAACCTTTTGGCCACTGAGGAAACAGTAATTAACTTACTATGGTTGGAAGCTTCCCTTTGATGGGAGTTGCGTCCATCTATCTTTAATGACTTAAACACTAGGGTTCCGCATGTTGGAGACTTTGGTTCTTCACACATGCATAATCTACTAAGTGAGTAGATGACCGTAGGACCAAGGATCGTCAAATTTCGTTAAGAAATGAAAGAGATATTGGTCCACGAAGTGAGGTGTTTGAAGCATGAAAATCTAGTGTGGAACAAATCTCCCTCATCGGTGGGGAAAGGAAGATTTGTTCATTTTATAAGTCTCAAAAATGGATAAGGGTTTGGGACCCCAAGGTGCTTGGGTTCGAGGCTAATCCCACGCGCGCCACCCGTCGGGTCAGGTTTTGGACCCAAATTGCTTAATATTTGGGTTGGTTTTGGAGCGTTGAATCTCCATTACTTTACACATAAATTCAGTCATTTACTTGGCTAAATATAACTCCTCACCATTACATGGCTATTAAAAGTCATTACTTGGTTAGTTGAGAAGTCACCCTTCTTACACTATAAATTGAAGCATTTGACTCAATTGTCCTAGCAAGAGACAGAAAAATCAGAAATCTTCTTCTTCCTCTCCAACATCATTTCGTTACTCTATGTTCTTCAAAAGTAACACTTAAGTTTCCTTCGCTCATTTGTTAAGTTGTTGTTTTATCTTGGGAGACTATTGTCCATAACGTAAAAGGATATATACGGGGCAATCTTGTCTTAAAGATAGAGTGTCATCACTCGACCGAGCAAAATATCAAAGTGGTTGTAATTTCAGTTTGTTGTAATAGTTAGCAGTTACTTACTTCCCGTTTCCTGCAATGGTGGTAACCCACAACTGTTACTATAATGCTCTCAACACTTTCTTTTTTGTATGTTTTAGAATTATCACTTTTTAAAAGCTTATGTAACTGAACTTTAATTTAATTAGCTTCCCTAATTCAATCTTCACCTACCGAAAGTGATGGCTTAAATTTTTGTGTGAATTTACTTTCACCAGTTGAGTTTACATTCAACTAATTAATTAGCTTCTGGTGGAGAAGGGGAGGCTTCAACTGTGAAACTAAGTAAATGGAAATCATCATAATTGTTGGAATTTGAATTTTGTAGTCTGAAAAAGATAATGACTTGGTCCAAATAGAGGACAATAAAAGGTCTAATTAATATTTATAGTGTGAGTGGATAAGCTATGCTTAATACTTACAGATTTGTGAAAAATAGAAACTCTTTATAAATAAAAGTCAACCCCCTTTCGCTTAGCTATCAAGAAAAAATTCTAATGCATTTTATTCTTGAAGATGTGATAATGATTGACTTCTCATCAATCGAGTTTCTATAAATCTAATTAGTCGATTGCTCATTGGTTGAGCCTTCACCCAAATCTTAATTAATTATTTATAAATACAATGTTACGAATATTGGGGAAAAAAAACTTTTTCCACCAAGAGATAGCAAGTCGACTAGGATTTGTAGGGAAGAAAATTGTCTTTTGCATCTTCTAATCGAATTGCCATTAAACCAAGAAGATACTTTGAGATTGGTAAACCAACTAAAACTCTAGAAGTATCAACGTTTATATATAGTTGAGTGTACTTTATACCAACATAATTAATAGGTGTGCAATTGAATTTATTACATATCCATATTCTCTTGTTCTCACATGTAACAAAGAAAAACTAAAACTAAAATACATAAAACCAACATGTTAGAAGAAAGGAAATTTAATTTCCTACGGCTTTGGGATTAGGTTAGACCACTTGATTTTTTTTCTAGTATCCAAGGCAGTCGACGTATCTGCTATTCTTGTTTCATTAGACTTGTCAATCCTTTAGTTCTAGATTTTCATTCTATTAAGTATATGAAATTAGGATCGCATAATTTCATGATCGTGATTTGATCATCATTAAATATATATGGCTTATTTTAGACTATAAATTAAAAAAGTTTTTATTCTACTCTTAAATTCTGCGTCCGATCAATAACATCACATAAATTGAACAAAGAAAATATTATTTGTTAAGCTAGTCGAAGCACAGGAACATCACAATAAATTATGATGAATGGATATAATTCTTTTCTATTTTTTATTAAAGATTTCAAAATCAAACTTTAGGAATGAAAGATTCTAGCAATAGAAAGTGCTTTCTTTTTAATGGACAATATATGACGCGAATTTCAACTAATTATCAGTAAGAGTTATGACTGGTAAGCTAAATACGATTTATAACCAGTAAGCTAAGTACGATGTCTTCATTTTAAATCAAATATCTCACGTTCGAACATTAATATAAAAAAGAAAAACTCTATTAGTAGGAAGTGCTTTCATCTTCAATGATCAGCTTTAAGCCTTTAACACACGAATGAAAATAAACATACTCTGCAAATACTAACTCACGTTTTTTCAGAAAGTACGTAAGAGTAAGAATTGAAAGAAGTCGAAAGATAAGGGGTGTGTTCGGTATGGAGGAAAATGTTTGCCTGGAAAATAAGTTCTTGGAAAATAAGTGAACTTCTCACTTATTTTCTTATGTTCGTTTGATTAGTGAAAAATAAGTAATTTCTTACTTATTTTCTCATGTTTGGTTGGTTAATAGTTTTTTTTTAACGATACTCACTCAAGCCCACCGACCCACCACCACCACCCCACCCCCCCCCCCCCACCCATCTCCCTCACCACCACAACCCACCCATATCAAAATTTTCATTTTTTATAAAAAATTTATAAAAGTAAATAAAATATACAAACTAGAAAATTTGAGGGGGGGGGGGGTGTAGAAAACAAAATTTTTTTAAAAAACTCACTTGAAAAAAAGTTAAATCTTTTTGGAGGGGCTGATGGGTCGGGGGGTTTGTAGAAAATAAAAAAACTTTAAAAACTTTTTTCCTAAAAAGTTAAAATTAATTCGGAAGTGTGGTGGGGTGGGGAGGGAAATTTGGTGTAGAAAACCAAAGAAAAATTCAAACTTTTCAAAAAAAAATATGTGTGTGGGGGGAGGGGGATTGGAGGGCCCCGTAAAGAGGGGGGGGGGGGGAAAATCGAAAAAAAATTAAAAGTTTTTTACAATTTTTTTGGGAAGGGGGAGGGCTAGAGGGGGGTTTGGGGGGGGGGGGGGGGGAGAAAGTAGTGTAGAAAACCAAATATATTTTTTTTAAAAAAAAATAAAAAATTGGGGGACATGGGAGGGGGATGGATGAGTGCATTGGGAGTGATTGGGGTTTCGTCGTGGGGTGGATTGAGTGGTGATACAATAGTTGATTGAATGTCACTTGTGTAACTTATTTTTCCTTTTTTATACCGAACACACCCAAGATCTCAATTTTTCATACTTACGTCATTACGTGAGCATGTAGATATAGTGTGTGGTGGTCTGAAATGGTGACGGATAGAAGGCCACGTGGCATGGCTAAAATGATTCCGTTTACGTGAATCAGTAATTAGGTTTTTGGAACCGCTTTTGAATATATAATAAATAATTTTATTTATCAAAATTTAAACATATAAAATAAAACATGCATTTCGTATTTTTATTCTATAAAAATTGAACGTGTAAATGTCATAATTCTCAACTCACTTTATTAAGTACATTAAGACACTCCTCCCTTGACCCTTGTCATGTTGATTCATAAGAGAATATTCTTATCCATCACTAACCACCCGTTCGAAATTTTGCTCAAGAAATCATCTAATATATTTATTTTTATTAAAATTATATATATAATTACCTCAAAAATCTCAAGGTGTTTTATTGATTACTAGGCTAAATTATTGTCATCTCGTTTTATAAGAGGATGTCCTTAGGAATAAAATATAAATAAAAACGTACTAGATATAAAAGAAATATTTTTAAAAAATATATATATTTTTAAGAAAATTAAAATTATTCTTTAGCAATAAAATGCGAATGTTTGAACACATTTTGACACTACTGTTTTATGATAATTTATCATTCATGAATTTATATGATTTTTTATTATGATATTTTTTAAAAAAAATATTTAATTGCAAAAAGTATAAACTTAGTAAAATTTTATTTTACTCCTATTTTAAATAGAGACGTCGATATGTATGACTAATGAGTCATGGGAGTACTAAGAATCTAATTTTCAAAAGGATAAGGGTGTTCAAAAGCATGTTTGTTTACTATTTACTTATTTTAACTTCTTTTTATTATTTTTGCCTTTTTTTTCTCTTTACCACTATTATCCACGATTGATTTGCAATGATACACACACACACACACACATATATATATATATATATATATATATATATATATATATTATAGTTATCAATTTATGTGGCAATTGCCTATTTTCTAAATCTCATATTATGTCTTACACGGTATAACATTTTTAAACAAGCAGAGTAACTAATTTAAATGTGGCATCTACTACAACTAAATCTTTATATTATTATTTCATTTTAAGTCTGGTTTTCATATTAAATATTCAATTTGCGTCGAAGATATATTAAAGGAAACAAAACGCTTTCTACCGGAATAATTTTAATCTCAACTAAGTTGTATTACTTATATAGATCATTTGTTTCTATTGATTTTTGTCTTTAGCTGACTTCGTATTAGTTATGACACTCTAGGTATTGAATTCGAAATAACCGATCTCTACCGTAAGTAAATATTTCTCATACCTTTTTAATATTTTTACTCATCCTAATAATGTCGCACTCAAAGACCAATATATAGGGAGCTTGAGCAAACCATCTTAGATAAAAATAAATAAGTTATCCTTTATATATATTACTCAAGTTATTGGTGTGATAAGACAATTTCTAATTTTGTCAGTCTTCTATTGGTAGGTATAAGTAGCAAAAAATATAGTTTATTAAAGGAAAATACCGCTTAGGGTGGTGCTAAAAAAATGAACAAGAGGCAAGTTGAAGAGGATTAATGCTAGCTCAACGAACTTAATCATCTCTTAACTTTTCTAATTTATTAAAAGACGAATTCCTTCAACAACCATGGACCCATACTTAATTAAGAAAAATACTTTCAAAAGATACACTTTATGTAAGCAACCAATTAGCTTTATAAACCGATTTCTAGTATACTCTAAAATGAAAACTTTAGACATTTGCTCCACATGATTGAGGCAGGCACTTAATTAATATAAAATAATATTTTGATCCATTATTATGATGAGTTGCAAGAAGGGTACACATTTGACAAATTTAACCTTGCCCCATACTATTTTGCAGTACCAAAAAAGAGATAGTTAGCGGGTATTATCGGACTACTTGACTTTCTTATGATAATTCAATGTTAATGACTTTATTCAATCTTTTTTTTGAGCCTTCGCTATCGTGGGCTAGATGAATAGCTAGTAGTTATGAGTAGCCGTCCCCTCATCATTTAATTAAAACAATTGTAGTAGGAGTTGATCACCATCTATAATGTAGCACTCAAGACAGCTAAAGTAGCTTTAACGCTTTTTATCAATCAATTCAACTAATCATTTCCCGTAATCTAATATTAATTAAGGCTACGACAGATTCCACTCACAATTTCATTTTCTCGTCACTTGCTATTTAAAATTAAGGATTTAATTTAGAAATAAAAAATAAAAAGATTGGTCAAAATGTTTGGATTTTACCGATTCAATGACTGTAAAAGGTCACCTACTTTCAAGTTTCATCTAAGATCAAGAACAAAATAAAAAGAGAATAAAAACTTTTATTTACTTATTTGGTAAGTAACGTTAATTATGTTGCTTTTTCATTTATTAAACACTTCTTTAGTAGTACTACTTCCAAGTTCCAACTCTCAATTTATTACTATACTTTATTTTAGTTTTTGTCTGACTTATAAATTATTACAGTATTATATTTAGAAATCATTTTTATACTTTCTCATTTTACTATTGATATGACTTGTTAAAGACATCGGTAAATACAAAATCCAAAGAATTCTCTACGTCGTTCTTCTTATGTATTACCCATAATTTGCTTACAAATCATACATTTATTTTTTAAAAATTCGTGTCTAATATATGCAAAATAAATTAGAATGAGGTCGGAGGAAAAATACTTACCCCGCATTCAGGGATTAATTAAACCGACGTGCATCCATTTATCATAGTTAAATAACACATTGAAATTGAATCGGTGTTGGAAAAATAAAAGTATTTTTCTAATATAATCGAGCCCACTTAGTTCAAAGTGTGTCCTTAAGGAAATTATTCCCCTCACAAGATTTTCGAGGTTGATGGAATATCCCCTCCCAGGATAGAACGATTATCTTACCGAATAGTAGTACTCCAAATTCCGTAGCGGCGAACCACTCAACAACGGATATATCACACGAATTTGTTTATGCGAGAAGAAGAAGAAGTTTGTGTTGTTCGTAAAAATTCGTAAGTAATATTCGAGGAATCAAACGAATTTATAGCCATGGAAGTATCGTTTCTTTACGAACGACCACCGAAAATGGTGGGAAATTTAAATAAGGAAAAGAAATCGGGTCGCGGACACGACACGCGTGATCCTACGGTCGCGGTCGTGGTCACTAACGGGTAGGATTGGATAAGTTAATTAATTTAATTAAATAATGATTAATTAAATAATTTAAAATTAAAGAAAATTTGGTCCAAAAAGATTATCAATCAATCAGATCATTTGACCAAATCCAAATCCAAATCCGATTCCGTAGCCGTAGCCGTAGCCGTAGCCGAAGCCGAAGCCGGCCGAGCCGAGCCGAGCCGAGCGAGCGACGACGACAGCGAGGGGTCCTTGCCCCCTCAACCCTTTTACTGACAAGAAGGAGTAATTCTACTTATAAGTAGAAGAACTTTTCTTTCCACTACCGATGTGGGACAAATGCTTATTTTATAAAGCAAGAGGGAACTCCCACTTTTCTTTCCACTACCGATGTGGGACAACTCCCACTTTTCTTTCCAATCATTTCCCATTCACCAATATCAATACCCAACAATAAATTCAGTAGAAAATAAATATTAATCAACCATGGGTAAGAAAAAATATAATGTATATAACTTATGATTCATCCAAACTCAAAAACTTTTGGTTGTACTAAAAGATTCATTAAACAAGTAAAAATAATAATTTTGAACTTAGTAAATCAAATAGGATATGATATAATTCGAATTCGAACTTATAATATTCAAATTTGAAATCTGTCTCTTATCATAATTAATGATAAAAATGACGTATAAAACATATACTTCGTCCATCTCAATTTATATGATATAGTTTGACTGGGCACGAGTTTAAAAAAAAAGAAAGTCTTTTCAATCTTGTGATCTAAAACAAGCCAAATATATTTGTATAGTTATAGATCATCTCGTTAAGCGTAAAAGACAGAGAAAATTGTTGGGTTCAAAACACAAATAAAGCAAGCACAACGGAAGTTTAAAATTTTGTTCTACTTACCCCAATAATTTCTTCTGGTATGGTTATATGACAATCAAAACCTGTAACATAAAACATGAACACTTACAGGTTGTAATATCTGGAGTCTTTACTAAAGGATGAACACGTGAATGTACCCTTCGATTGCAAGCACCTTGCTACGGTGTATTCCTCTGTCAAGAAAGCCAGAAAATCTTGGCAGAGGTTTGAGAGAGTTTTATCTAGACTCTAAGTCTAGAATTGTTATGAGAATTGGTGTATAATAACAATGGTTTAGTGTTGTATTTATAGTTACAATTAGGTCAGAAACGAATTAGGATTGGGCTCTAAGCCTGACCCAAAAACTGAGGTGCAGTGGGCCAGTCTGACTGGGACCACTGTAGGGTCGGCGCTGCGGCTCAGCCCTAGCAGGCTCCGCGGTGCCTTACGTCATTTTCGTTCCCGTTTCGTTAATATATATTCAGCACATTTGATTAAATCCAAAATTCAATTTTGACTTAATTAAATAATTTCTATCTAATATAAATTATCCCATAGTTATTATCAATTTAAATATCTCGATTCCAAATCGAATATTTAATACTTTCTCAATACACCCTTAGATCAAAGAGACAATCGACATAGTGTGACCCTATAGGCCTTCATATATCGACACTAATCCAATTAAGGTCCATACGGAACTCCTAGACTGCGTCGTACGACAAACTCAATATATGAAGTACGTTTACATGAATCCATCAAACATAACCTTTATGTAAGATAATAAATTTCTTTCATTCGCGACACACTCGATCAAGCTTAGGATTTGCCATGTGTCTATCTAAATGGCTTGATCACTTTATTTCATATATATTAGTCGACAACTAGACCATTTTCTAAATATGTCTCTTGCATTGGCCAATGACTTGGTCGACCTAATATCACTAAGAAGTTGAGTGCTCTCTCGAATATCCAATCGAGGAATGAATCCTATTCTTGGCTCAACTATCACCTTAGTTTACATCATAATGCACCCAAAACAAGCCGCGTCTTATTATATAAGGAGTTTAAGCTTAGGACAGTGTCAAAGTACATTACTCTATAAACAAGGTGCGTATTGACCTCAAGTCAAAGAACTTATATCTCTCACACGCTGATAACACTCCAGATATTTATAACAAATAGTTTATCAGCAGGATATACCAATACTTTCCAAAAGTATCCATGTGTCCATCACGAGTAACCATTACTCGTAGCAGGTGAGACATGCTACATTCTCCAAGAATGTGATACAGACCACACGTCGACTTATAACATACCATCGATATCCCATTCTCGATGATCATTAGTCGAGGCTATTTTGAGAGTTACGCTTTATCATCAATATCTCACTCTATTTTGAGAGTTACGCTCTATCATCAATATCTCACTCTATTAATGACAACGTAAGCTCAAGTGATGCACATTAATGAATAATTACAAATAATCAAATAATAATTCAATAATTGCAAATGTCATAAATATTAATCTTATTAATAATACGAATGTGTTCAAGTATGTTTTGTCCATAATAATGATTGTCTCTAGAACATACAAACTTTCAAAAAATATTTTTCGGAAGTGATAGTTCGTATTTGATTTCTTGGCGGGTGAGTACCCATTGGCTTTGAGCTATTGCTATTTGTGTCGTGAAAGAAAGAAAAAAAGGTGAATATCCTGTTCCTTATGCGCATTATGATATAAATTCCACTTAGAGTAACTTTAAACAAAGGTTTTCTTAGGGTGCATTTGTCTACTACCATTCTCCAACTTATTAGGGGTGTGAAATGAGCTTGTTAATTACATTTGGAAGAAATAAAATGACTAAGTTAATAAATTAGTTAATCATTAACCCGTCGCGGATTTTATATATAACTTATGATTCATCCAAACTCAAAAACTTTTGGCTCGACCCTGCATATGTATTAAAAAATTCATTAAACAAGTAAAAATAAGATTTTGAACTTAGTAAATTAAATAAAATATGATAGAATTCGAATTCGAACTTATAATATTCAAATTTGGAATCTGTCTCTTATCATAATTAATGATAAAAATGATGCAGAAAACATATACATAGTTTTATATATTTATTTATTTGATGTAAATATATGATGCGAATAATTTTTTTTCCCAAAGTGATAGTTCGTATTTGATTTCTTGGCGGATGAGCACCCTATTGGTTTTGAGCTATTGCTATTTGTGTCGTGAAAGAAAGAAAAAAAGGTGAATATCCTGTTCCTTATGCGCGCTATGATATAAACTCCACTTGGAGTAACTTTAAACATAGGTTTTCTTAGGGAATGTCTATCACCATTCTCCAACTTTCGTTCAATCCACGCCCTTGATCTAATCATCATAATTATGGGTGTCAAATGAGGAGGATAATAAAATTTAGACGAATCAAAAGAAATTAAATTAATTAATATGAGGTAAAATCAATAGAAATTTCTTTTTTCGATTCATTCCTGATTTCAATAGAAAAGGCAAACTCCTTATAATACACAAAATCCAGCTCGATTATTGATAGAGTGAATAAATTTGCATACCATTTCTTAAAATCTATCTTATATTTCAAAATCGTAGTATAACATGTATTCTTAATGAGTCAATCATTAACACGTCCAAATATTACTTGATCTACAATAAGTTGAGTCAAAATAGGTAAACAATGAGTGATAATCTAATCCGTCAACTCTATCAATTTTTATTTTATTTTCTTATGATTTGTATAATTGCTTAATAACATTTTTTTATTATGACTATATAGAACATTTAAACCATAAAACCACTTTAAAGTATTGCAACAATGTTTCTCATAAGTTAATTTGAGCTATCTATTTAGCCTAAATAAGCAAATGAGCTAAATTGTGCTGATCAAATGTGTTGGATTAATAAATGGACGGATCATTCACACACTCTAAATTGAATGAGTAGCCGTGTCATATTTTTATGAACTAATTTTACTATCTTTAATTATAAATAATTAATAGACGGTTTAAATTTTAAAAAGAGGGAGAAGAATATGGTACTTAAAGACCAAAATGAGTATGTAATCCACGAATGGCAAACTATGATATGAAAAAAAGAGGTGAAAGAGAATCTCAACATATATATTTCGTAGGGATCTAGTAGCTCAATTGTTTGACTACATAAATTTTCAATTTGTTGGTAAAGGTTCGAATTCCCACATTGTAATCCCCTCCCCTATTTTCCTTACCCCCTACCCTCCATGTAATAATCTTTATTTTAAAAAACATATATTTCATTCCATAAAGTGAAGGGGAAAAGGGAAAAAGAACAGGGAAAAGAGACGGAATATATTCGATGGCCAACAAAAGAGGAAAATGTAATGAAAATTGAAAAAATAACCAATAAAAAATGTAGATAATACTTCAAAAACTTCTAGATTGTTATAGTGAAAGATACAACAACAACATATCCAGTGAAATCCCACAATGTGGGGTCTGAGGAGGGTAGAGTGTCCACAGACCTTACATCTACCTTGGTAAGTAGAACGGCCGTTTCCGAGAGACCCTCGGCTCAAGACAAAGCCCAAGGCCAAGCAAAGTAAGACACACAAAGTGCGTAAGTCATGACAACGCATTCTGAATAAATCAAACGACAAGGGACTATAAGGCAATATGATAGGTTAAGCGAGCCTACAATAATAATTCTACAACTACTTGTTTGTAAGCGTAGGTAGGACTACGCTGGATTACCTACTATCCTAATACGTGTCCTCCATAACCCCCTATTTAAGGCCATGTCCTCAGTGAGTTGTACCTGCGCCATATCCCGTCTAATCACCTCTCCCCAATACTTCATCGGCGTACCTATACCCCTCTTGTACCCGTCCATAGCCAACCTTTCACACCTCCGCACTGGGGCATTTATGTCTCTCCTCTGCACGTGTCCGAACCATCTCAACTTAGCTTCTCGCATCTTATCCTCCACTAAGGCCACTTCCACTCTGTCTCTGATATCATCATTTCTAATTTTATCCCTCCTTGTATGCCCACACATCCATCTTAGCATTCTCATCTCCACAACTTTCATCTTTTGGGTGTGCGAAGTCTTGACCGGCCAACACTCCGCCCCATACAACATGGTTGGTCTAACCACCACCCTATAGAACTTGCCTTTAAGTTTTAGTGGCACCTTTTTATTGCACAATACTCCAAATTCGAGCATCCATTTCATCCACCCTGACTCAATACGATTTGTGACATCGTCATCAATCTCTCTCTTCTCTTGGATAATAGACCCGATGTGTGAAAGATACATGTAATGAAAATGTAGAATTATCTTATCACGTGACGTTCACAAGATTTTCTTAAGCAATACCGAAATTAGAGAAAATTAAAAGATAAAATTATTTAGAATATAAATATACAACATTAAAACTTTAACATATTATCATGATTTTTATATTTACCCTAAAGTGAGAAACTTACTTGTACGATGCTTTGGTTTAGTCAATTGTTTTTTTAATTAAATTTTAAAAGTCTACATAGTATACTTAATACTCTAACCTGGAATGTATGAAAACCAAAAAAATAGTTAAGTTTAATTAGAGGGCCAAATCAAAATAAAACAAATCAAACTTATTTTGGTTTCGTGTTAGCACATCTATTTAACAAGACTGAGAACTATAATAAGTAATAATCAAAGTTGTTCAAATAACCAAATCAAATGTACACTTATAAAATTAGAAAGAAACAAAATAACACAAAGTCCAACTTTTTAATCAATCATTTACTACAAAAACAGTCATATTTTTAGTGAATATGTACTAACATTTTAATGCATGTTGATTTTATTTAAGGCTATAGAAACAAGTGATTAAGATAAATATGTACTAGGTGGGAGGAATGTGATTATTTACTTTTGATCGAAAGTGTCGAATATAGTTAATCATTTTACTTTAAGTAAGTGAATCATAGGATACTGATTTAATTCAATATAGGCGCATTCAAGATAATTTTTGAATTTAATAAATTTTTTAATATATATATATATATATATAAGATCATAAATTTAAATTATTAGTCTTAGGCTTAGCTAATACAACTATTAGATTCCAATTCTCAATGGAATCAGAGTCCGCAAAAATTAACCATTATCGTCACCTTTCTCATCTCGCCAACACATATATATATCAGAAGAAGAAGAGGACGAAATTTCTTCAATGTTGGAGCTGGAAGAAGAAGAAATGAATAATCACTTTTTCCGTCCAACACCTAATGACTTCTCACCTCCGCAGCCGTTGATGATGGATCTGGATGCTTCCTGGTCGTTTGATCAGATCTTCGCGGCTGCTGCTTCGGCTTCGAATACTGCTTCTGAACATTCTTTTTCTTCACTTTGGGCTTTTTCTGATGAAAACGAGGATAAGCCGCCTACCGGAAATGCTCTCTCCGGTGGCAGTCTACGGCTATCCAGCTACCCTAGATTTCTCACTTGTAAGCCTCGGGCTTAATACTTTGCCATTTTCCAATATTTTTGTAACTATAAAGTTTAGTCAAGGACGTCTGGTATAATGTCAAATTTTAATATGAGACCTCAAGCAGTTTTGAGTTACCTAGATATTAGCCTTAGGGCTTAATACTTATTATTTCCAATATTTTTGGAACACTCCCTCTCTGCCCTTTCCAATAGATATCCAGTTTGAATAACCAAGTAATAGTTTACCATTCATACCTATTTTACGCTTATTATTAGTTACTGAGTTAGAAACTTCAAGGAATTGTCAGTGGCTGCACATTTTTAAAGTACATATGTTTGATTGATTTCAATTGTTAGATGATCTATAGTAATAATTAGGACGAAGGTATGTGTGAAGTTTAGTTGACTTTGCAAAATTTTTGGTCTCTTTGAAAAAGGAAGGGATATGATGAATATTAGGGTACTAACACCCATAGTAACAATTCTTTTAGCTCAGTACATTATAAAAGTTACTCTACAAGTTATACCAGTTATTTGGTTTAATTGCTGAAAAATGGGCTTTCTATTGGCAAATTCAACACTATAGGCTGAAGATTACACAATAATAGGTGTGTGTCCTTGAACATTGACATAGCACGTGATCAAACTATGCTTTTTTCTTCTTTTGACAAGTGCAAAAGGTTCAACTTTTTGTCCGATAACACCCATTTTTAATGTTCAAGGACTTGATTATGTGTGTATTAGTGTTTCTATGACTTGCACTAGTCTTTCTACAATTAGACTACATTGGACTAGCTAAACCAAGAGATTAATGTAGACATCTTTAATTTATATCATGTAAAGCAGATAAATGATATAGATGATTCGTATAACCGTCCCAACTATTCTTGGGAGTAAGTCGTAGTTGTAGTTGTTTTTCTAATTGAAATATAATGCTTTTTTGGTTGTTGAGACCAATGAAAGATTCATATGCTATCTTTTTGTGTTTGGAGCAGATACTGGTGATCATGAGGCTGCAGCTGAACATGTGTCTGTCACTGACGATAAGAAAAGAATCCCTCCACCAATTATGGGATCAACCCCTTTAGTTTATTTGGAAGGGTCTTGCATAATCAAGGAGAGGATGACACAGGCACTTCGATACTTCAAGGAATCAACGGGAGAACGTGTGTTAGCTCAGATCTGGGCACCTGTTAAGAATGGCAGTCGTTATGTGCTTACAACTTCAGGGCAGCCCTTTGTTCTTGACCCCGACTGTAATGGGCTTCATCAATATCGAATGGTTTCTTTGATGTATATGTTTTCTGTTGACGGGGAGACTGATGGAGTTCTTGGACTTCCGGGCCGTGTCTATCGGAAAAAGTTGCCAGAATGGACTCCAAATGTTCAGTATTATTCCAGTAAAGAGTTCCCTCGTCTTAGTCACGCACTGCATTACAATGTTCGAGGGACTTTGGCTTTGCCAGTATTTGAACCATCTGGTCAGTCTTGTGTTGGTGTACTGGAGCTCATAATGACCTCCCAGAAAATCAACTATGCTCCTGAAGTTGATAAAGTATGCAAAGCACTTGAGGTTGGTTCTTGTATCATTTCTATTGCATATCTCTCTGACTAGATGGTATGTCTCTCACTGACACTCGATAGCTTGTTTGCTGCACCAATTCTGTGGTGTATAAATGCTACAGTTATCTATTAGTCTTATTATCATACGCGTTGAGGTTATATTCATTCATCAAAGCGGTGACAAGTTTTCCAACTTTTCAGTAAGTGATATGCCGTCCATCATTCTTTGCTTCTTTGTGGTAGTGCATAATTGTGTTAAAAGAAAACAGCTAAGTTAAGCCGGTTTACTAGATAGACTTAACTGAAGCGTTTTCTGGCTTGCTGTATTATCTTTCTAGCATTCAGTTTAAAATATCTTTTTTTAAAACTGATATCTTGCTCTTGATTGCTGTGTATTGGTGCCAAAATCTCAAACCGGACTATCAACAGGCCATTGTCCAATGTTTTTAGAGCATCTGGATGAATAACCTGTGTCAGTTTCAAATAAGTATGTGATGCTATTTAGAATGAATCTCAGGTGATTTGTAAGTATATACTATAAAGCTATGTCTGTAATTATGCTAGAATCACAGACTGGAGGGGATGTTTCTTTCTTGTGGTGAGCCAAAGCTGGTGAACTGCTGAGAATATTTCTATAAGTGTAATCATCATTCTTTTGGATATTTTGTGACTCTGTTAGATGCGATTTGATGAAACTGGAATCTCCCTGTTTAAGACTATAACTGTGTTTTGCTGCTATATGCATGTAACAAATTGCTTTCTCTTCTGCTGTGATTGATATTTTGCTGGTTCATGAAGGTGCATTCGTGCATGTGCTCTTCACTGCACGGGATATCAAATTATCAGCTAGTGTTGATTCAACTATTTTGATAGGTACTTGTGTAGTTATTAAGAAGTATTATCAGTAAGATGCATTGTCATGTAAACCAAATGCATATGTTTTTCAATCCTTTTATTCTACATTGAAGATGAGCTTAAAAAATTTCAGTTTTGTTAAATGATTTCAGTTTTTCTGCAGGCAGTGAATCTGAAAAGTTCAGAGATATTGGACTACCCAAACCATCAGGTGAGGAAAAAAAAGTTTTCTGGAGACATCTCATCTAAGCTGTTGTTGATTGTTGTCTGAATAAGTCTGTCGTTGGCTGTTCTATGAACCAGATCTGTAATGAAGGTCGGCAGAATGCATTGGTCGAAATCTTGGAGATATTAACAGCTGTATGTGAAACTTATAAATTGCCTCTGGCTCAGACATGGGTTCCATGCAGGCATCGTAGCGTTCTGGCTGATGGCGGTGGGTTTAAAAAGAGCTGTAGTAGCTTTGATGGAAGCTGCATGGGACAGGTCTGTATGTCCACGACAGATGTAGCATTTTATCTGGTTGATGCACACATGTGGGGCTTCCGTGAGGCCTGTGCCGAGCATCACTTACAAAAGGGACAGGGAGTTTCTGGAAGGGCATATGCTTCTCAAAAATCATGCTTTTGTGAAGATATAGGGAAGTTTTGCAAAACAGAGTACCCCTTGGTGCACTATGCACGTTTGTTTGGGTTGTCCCGCTGTTTTGCAATCTGCTTACGGAGCACTTACACTGGCAATGATGATTATATTTTAGAGTTTTTTCTGCCACCAAATGATGGAGACTACCCTGACCAACTGGCTTTGCTGAACTCACTCTTATTGACGATGAAACAGCACTTTAGGAGTCTTAGGGTTGCTTCTGGAGAGGAACTTGAGCATGACTGGGGTTCAGTTGAGATTATCAAGGCATCCACGGAAGAAAAACTCGGTTTGAGGTTTGAATATGTGCCAACCACCAAATCTCTTCCTCAGCCTTCTAGTGTAGCAAATGGAAGTACACATCCTGATCTAATGGAAGAGCAGCAGTCCCCAGTGGCATTGAATGTGGCAAAAGGTGCAGAGGGCGTAAATGGCACAGCTAAAGCCCATAATCATGCTTCTTTCTCTGAGAATAATCAGACTGGTAAGAAATCAGAGAGAAAACGTGGAAAAGCGGAGAAAACAATAAGCTTAGAGGTTTTGCAACAGTATTTTGCTGGAAGTCTTAAGGATGCTGCGAAGTCTCTTGATGGTATGCTATTCAAAATATTAAGAACTTCTTCACTGTGTTTTGCTTACATAAAATGTCATGTTTTCCTTTCCCAGTGGTATAGCTGATTTGACTATTATTGTTAATGTTCTCTCAATTACAGTTTGTCCAACTACAATGAAGCGCATTTGCAGGCAGCATGGGATCTCTAGATGGCCATCTCGCAAGATAAACAAGGTTAACCGGTCCCTTTCAAAGCTAAAACGTGTAATTGAATCTGTGCAAGGAGCTGATGGAACATTCAGTCTGACTTCACTTGCACCAAATTCACTTCCTGTTGCTGTTGGTTCTATTTCTTGGCCTGCAGGCATGACTGGTTCGCCATGTAAAGCTTCTGAGTACCAAGAAGAGAAGAATGAGTTCTCCAACCATGAAACACCAGGAAGTCATGAAGAAGCTGAACCCTCGAATCAAATGCTGGGAAGCAGGATTACTGGGAACGAAGAGCTCTCCTCAAAGCAGAATGGTTTTGTGCGTGAAGGGTCACATAGGTCCAGAATCGGGAGCTTCTCGAGAGAAGAGAGCATGGGGACACCTACCTCCCATGGATCATGCCAAGGTAGTCCTTCCCCTGCAAATGACTCCTGCCCTCAGAATGAGCTGGTCAATTCACCTATACAGGAGTCATTCATGAAAGTGGAAGGCTCTTTGGAACCAGCTCGTCAGACCACAGGAGAAACAAATTTATCCACTGCATTCCTAATGCCTGGGCTTTATATTCCAGAGCACACCCAGCAACAATTTAGAGGAATGCTAGTTGAGGATGCAGGCAGTTCACATGATCTGAGAAATCTTTGTCCGGCTGGAGATGCTATGTTTGATGAACGTGTCCCGGAACACAGTTGGACAAACCCGCCATGCTCTAATGGAGTTACTAAAGATCAGGTTCCTCATCCTACTGAGAAGATGCCACAGTTTTCTACCAGGCCCGAAGTAACATCCGTTACAATAAAAGCAACATATAGGGAAGACATCATAAGATTTCGACTTTGTTTGAATTCCGGTATATTTAAGTTGAAGGAGGAAGTAGCCAAGAGGCTAAAGTTAGAGGTGGGAACTTTTGATATCAAGTACCTAGACGATGACCACGAATGGGTTCTGATTGCGTGTGATGCAGATCTGCAAGAATGCGTCGATATCTCAAGATCATCAGGCAGCAATGTAGTAAGATTGTTAGTTCATGATATAATGCCCAACCTTGGGAGCTCATGTGAGAGCTCAGGTGAATGATTAGAATTAGGTTGTAAATATATATGTAAAACTAGTGAAACCATTCTTGTAGTGCTAGGGTTTTTGTTATATGTGGAGTGTAGGTTTTGGTTATGGCAGCTCCTCTGTAATTGTAGGAAGTTTTCTTTTCAATTGTATTCATCTTGCAAGCCTAAAGGAAATAAGTTTTTTGCTTTTGTTGGTGTAAGTTCCACCTCCCTTTTATTCAATATCCATTATATTGTTCCATTTTGAATATTACTATGAATACAAAAGATTCGTATAGCCCATCTCAACTATTCTGAGAGAAGCATAATTTTCTGGTTATTTGTCTGGAACATTGGGGAGAGGTTCAGGAGGGGTAGAGGTAGGCCGAAGAAGTATCGGGGAGAGGTGATTAGACGGAATATGGCGTAGGTGCAACTTACTGAGAACATGACCTTAGATAGGGGTTGTGGAGGACACGGATTAGGGTAGAAGGATAGTAGTTAGTCGAGCGTAGTCATCCTTACGCTTGCAAACTGGTAGTTGTAGTGTTATTATTGTAAGCCCGCTTAGCCTATCATACTAATATGAGCAGTATTACTTTATAGTCCTCTTGTAGTTTGATTTTTGATGCTATGTGTCTTTAGGTTACTTTGTTTAGCTTATTTACCTACGCTAGTTACTGCTTACTTATTTATAATACGCTATCATGACTTATTTGTTATTGATACCAGCATTTTCATACATAAAAAAAGAGGCTACAACTTTTTTTTGATCGGGTATGGCCGTTTCTTTGCTTTGCTCTTGCTTTGCTTGTGCTTATGCTCTGTCTTGAACCGAGAGTCTCTCAAAAATAGTCGCTCTACCTACCAAAATAGATGTAAGTTCTGCGTACATTCTACCCTCCACAGACCCCACGTTGTGGGATTTCACTAAGTATGTTGTTATTAGTTGTTGTTTGGAACATTAAATATTTATAAGGATAAAGTTTGCGTACACTCTATTCTTCTTAGATTCCATTATATGGGAATTTATCGGGTATGTTTGTTGTTATTGTTGGACATTGAAGTGTACAGTAGGAACAAAATGAAGAGATGTATCATTGACAACATAGAATAAAATAAATTGATGATTCATACTATAGGATCTGACAACTTTGATGTAAAATCTACTGGTGAGATGGAATGTGAGTTGATAGGTGTCGTGAATTCAGTGAACCACTACTAAAATCTAGAATTCGTCGTCTCAACCATGGCAGCTAAGTTGAGTTACTCCCTTCCCTTCATTCCATAATAAGCTCTATTTTAGATTTTTTATTTTATTTTAAAATAAGTGATGCTTTAGGATTTCAAGAAAAAATTAACTTTATTTTTTTAAAATTATCCTTATTTGTATAATAAAAATTCATTAAGTAATTTTTCCTTTCTAGACATTAATTAAAGATAAGTTAGTAAAAATACTCATAATTTTTTAGGAGTGAACAATTTTTTAAGGAGTGTATAAGCTAAAAATAACACTTATTATGGAATAGAGAAAGTATTATTAGTGGCGAGCCAATTGTTTTACTGAGATATTAAAGTATAAAATGATAAATACTTCTCATGTTACAATTTGTTTATTTTACCTTTTTATTTTGATTTTATCTTTTAAAAAGGTCATTTTTATGTTTGGTAAGTAAGTAACTCTATACTCCCAATATCTTATATATTAACTTTAAGATCATAAAATTTATATATTATACATATTTTTAGTTTAAGATGATAGAATTCAAAAATTTTCTTTTATGTTTTCTATTTCATATCGAGTCAAATTAAGACAAAAAGACTATGTACAAAGATGACCTATCGATATAGTGTAAAGATATGCCAATTGCCATCCTTCAACAAGGGTAACTCGACTTTGTTATTACAATTGATGAATGATTAAAAATATCTGTCAAAATTTGTACGTTTTATTTCATTTTATGTGAACATATTGAATTGAATACAAAGTAATAAATTAAATATTTTTAAAATTATGATTTTAAATATATCAAAATATACGTGTAGTAATAAAAAAATTTATCACTAAAAATAGATTGAACAAATTAAGCTAAATTATTTACAAATTTTGGAAAGACGAACACTTTTGAAGCTGACTTGAAGGGAAATAGTGTCAAGTAAAATGAAAGGAAAATACATACATGTAAACTCATTGACTTGTTTTATAGAGTCAATGACTTTTGTGGACCGATCAAAAAAAGAAAACTATTTGGATAGATGATATGATTAACAATATTCTTTTCATCACTTTGCAAATACGATGGAACAGAACCAATTGCCTGTGATCAACGATGATATTTATGAAGTATATACATCATCTGAGTTCATGAACTACATAGGAACTCCATTATCTTGCTCTGAAGAACGTTCAAATTTCCATTTAATGGTTTTTTTGGAGCAACAACGAAGCTTCTAATTGCCTAAACAATCTTACAGAAACATGTAAGTAGTTCCAATCCTCTGTTCTTTTCTTTTTTCCGCTTTGGATTTAAGTTATACACTGACAGCGTAAAAAAGTTCTATGCTACTAGTGAATTTAACTTGTTATAACAGGTTACTGTTATTATTATTATTCTAACTTTTCTTTTTGGTCTGACAAAAGAAAAATGACATCTTTCTATTTAGGAGCCATCTAACTTTAAGCTTCAAGTTTACTCTTAGGTTGTGTTTAGTAATAAGTGTTTTTCTTATGTTTGGTAAGTAAACAGAAAATATTTGTATATTATTTAGGCTATGGGATTGAGTGGGAAGTATGGGCGTGGGAGTGGTGAGGATGTGGGCTATGAGTGAGGGGTTCGGGGGGGGGGGGGGGGGGGGGTTGGAAGGTGGGGAAGAAACAACCAGTGTAGAATGCTATTAACAGAAAAGTCATTTTCTCATTTTTAATCAGTTTATTTTCCTTGAAAAAATAATTTTTAAAAATTTTAACCAACCAAAACATGAAAATTTTCATACATACTAAACACACCATTAATGACATGATTTTGTAACCACACAAATATTATATAATTTAGACCACAAGTTCCAAAAGTCGTTCTTTCACTTTCTATTCTCCAAAGTTGTAGACAAAAAGCCCTTTCTTCAAACTGTCTTGATTTCAACCACGGAATGTTACTTTACTTTTCTATATTACCTTATTGGGATTGTCATGAAGAGTTACATGTTGTACATCAAACTTAACATGATCATGTAAAAGAAGATCTATAAAGTCAGCGCATAGAACTTAAACTCAGTAACTTGCTGTTGGCACCATATTTTGTGATTTCTAATTCAAGTATTTCTTGAAGCTGTAAAGCAACAAATCAAAGCAGCACTTCAGAGAATAGAAACATCCCAAGTAATTTTACTACAGTTTTGGGGGCTGGAAAATATTGAAGGTAGAAATGTTTTAGCAACTTCAGGACAACCATTTGGTCTTAGATATCTATATAAAGGATTGTGCTGGTACAGGAAACACTGTCAAGGTTATAAATATAGTATCGATAAGGGCAAAAGTGGCGAACAAGGAACAGAAAAAGCTCATCCTTTTGGTCCGCCTGCACGAGTTTTCCAGCAAAAATTGCCCGAATCAAGTACGCATATGGGGTATCACACTAACGAAGAGTTCCCGATGAGGGATCATGCTGTACAATGTGGTGTTCAGACCTATTTGGCTTTGCCTGTGTTTGAACCTGTTGAGAAGAATTGTGTTGGTGTGATTGAGCTTGTCACAGTTTGGAAAGGTGGTTACTTGACTTATGAAGTTGAACGAGTACTGAACGCGCTTGAGGTTCGCCCTATCTCCTTATTTTTGGCTTTTAAACAGGCGCATATATATAATTTTAAGTTAGCGATGAGTTTCACTGCACTCACTACTCTGTTGTGGTCGAGGGCACGGATTTAACATCAATATATATAGTTCAAGTGGAGCCATCCACTACTAATACCTTGTATATGCCCATACATTCGAGCCAAGAACTAATTGGCTAATTTAACTGTATGCCAGTATCACGCTACTAAGGTTATAATCTTGACATGTTGGAGATGTCCTTATGATTTAAGCTATGTTGCTCAAACTCTTCAAAAATATCGTCAGTGTGTTTAAGATCCTCCAAAAGCTATGCATTTTTGGAGGTCCGAGCAACATCGGAATTAAGTGCCCTTAGCGGACACACGAGCATTAGTGGTGCTTCAAACTCTCATTTTTAAGGTTCTTTACGATTCACGAGCATTAGATCATCTAGTAGATTTTGTACCCTCGGACTAATATTTTGGTCTCCTTGCAGGGTGTAGATCTCAAATGTCCTAAATTATATCTCAATAGAGGTAGAAAAGTAGGTTCCAAATTCATACTTTTGATCACTTATCCTTCTAAGGACTAGTAGTTTTCATATGAACAAGAACCTTTGTAAGCAGGTAGAAGCAGGGAAACAAAAAGAAAGAGAGGAAATCAAAAGGATGTTAAAAATCGTGCGAGAAACACACAAGTTGCCCTTTGTTCGAGTCTGGATTCCCTGTGTGAATCTGGAAATGGACCACAACGGCACGTACGTGGGCTGCACCGAGCATGTCATTTCTTCTAGTAATGAAGTTTACTATGTCGCGGACGAGGAAATGGATGCTAATGACCATGTTTATGACGATTATTATTACGATGATATGTTATGTTTCCGAGACATTTCTAAGTTACAACCTTTGCAGAAAGATCAGGGGGTTGTTGGGAAAGCGTTTTTTTTTCTGGCAAGTTGTGTTATTGCGAGAACATAACTTTATTTGGCATAGTCGAGTATCCTTTAGTACATTATGCGCGCTGGTGTGGATTGACTACTTCTTTTGCTATTTGCTTGATGAATAGAGACGATGCCAATGCCTACCTACTGGAGCTGTTTTTGCCACCTGATAACAGAGATCCAACAATCTTGCTCGGATCAATTTTGTCTACAATGGGACAACATTTTCGGAATTTTTAGAATTGTAAGCTCTTAGCCCAATGAAGTATACAAAATGCGTTTGCTTGTTATAATATGTGGATTCAAACTTAGTACAGTAATATACTATTCTAAATTTTCTTGAACTATACATGAATACATACATATCACGTTCCGTTCACATGGATATTCGCAATTAGAGGTGAAGTCAAAATTTGTAGTTTATGAGTTCTTGATCATAATTACTTTTGCTATTGGGTTCTATAAGATTTTTAGTTTTATTTTATTGTTGTTTTCTTGTAATTTTAAAGCTTCTTCAGATAAGAATGTTAGAATAATTATGGATCAATCCCATAATTATCTCTAATCACCACTAATCATGCATATGATGAATATTGTAATATCTTTAATTTAGGATGATTGTAAATTAATATCTTATATTTTAGGCTAATTAGATAAGTCTTCCTTAAGACTAACATTATACCTTTGTATATATATATTTTACCATTGGAATGAAATTACTCGAGGAATCAATTTCCTACATGGTATCAGAGCCAAATATTTTTTGTAATCTTAGAAAGAATAATGTTTTTTCTTATAACAAACTTTTGAATTCTTCTGTTTGCCAAACTTGTGTGTTTGGAAAACAAGTTAAACTTCCTTTTGCATCATCTACTTCACATACCATTATGACATTTGATCTTTTGCATTGTGATTTGTGGACATCACCAGTATTGAGTTCTGCAGGTCATAAATATTATCTGCTAATTTTAGATGATTATTCAAATTTTTTGTGGACATTTCCCTTGGAAAATAAATGGTATACCTACACCATTTTAAAATAATTTAGTGTTTTTATCAAAACTCAATTTGACAAATCCATTAAATGTTTTCAAAGTGACAAGGGGGGGGGGGGGGATTCATAAATGCCAAATTTAATGATTTTTGTCATCAAAATGAGATCTCTTTGCGTCTTTCATGTCTCCATACATCTCCACAAAATGGGAAAGCCGAAAGAAAAATTCGAACAATTAACAATATGGTTCGCACTCTCCTTGTGCATTTATACACACCACCAAATATTTGCCACCATGCACTTCAAATGGCCACATATCTTTTAAATATTCTTCCTAGTAAACTACTCTCCAATGTATCACCCACACAAATGTTGTACCACTGTCTCCCCTCATTTATACATTTAAGGGTTTTCAGATGTTTGTGTTATCCTTTGTTTCCATCCACAACCATTAACAAACTTCAGGCCCATTCCACTCCTTGTGTATTTCTGGGATACTCACAAAATCATAGGGATATAAGTATTATGATATGACAAATGGGAAAATCATTATTTCTCGCCACGTCATTTTTGATGAATTTACATTCCCATTTGCAAAATCTCAAGTGGCATCCTAACCTTCATATGATTTTCTGGACGACATAATACATCCAATTTTGCAGTACCATTTAAACAAAAACCCACGGCCTCACGTCCCAGCCCAACCACAAAATGTGACTGGGCCAGTTCGAGAGCAGAGGCCACTGCCTCTCTTCCCTCGGTCTCGGCCCAGTCCACACTTGGTGGCGGACAGGCCTAACAAAGGGAGGACTCTGCCCCCTGGCCCGTGATACAACCCGGTTCCTCTAGCCTGGTTACACAGGCCCAATTTTGTAACCAAACCGAGAGCCAACTCAACTAGCCCACTATTTTGGCCCAAAATCGGTCAACAACCCAGCCCACTCGCATACCCGACAACCCAAATCTCCAACCTTAGACCATTGAAACTCGTGCGATGCATAGAATTTTTCAACCTAAGCGTCATTTTAACCTAACAGCCTCCGTCCAACCGTCACCACTTCCAAAATATCCCAAAGCTGCCTTATCCGACCCGAATTGGAAGCTACCATGTTAGACGAAATTGATGCTCTTATTAAAAATAAGATGTGGGACCTAGTGCCACGACTTTCTAATGTGAACATAATTCGGTCTATGTGAGTTTTTTTATCATAAAAAAATTAAATGGTTCTTTTGCGAGATACAAAGCCCGTCTTGTTGGTGATGACATGTCTCATCAGGTTGGAGTAGATTGTGGTGAAACATTCAGTCCAGTGGTTAAGCCGGCAACTATCAGGACTTTGTTCTTAGTCTGTCACTTTCAAAATCTTGGTCCCATTCATCAGTTGGATGTCAAAAATGCATTCTTACATGGCCACTTACAAAAAATAGTGTACATGCACCAGCCTTTGGGTTTCTGAGATTATACTCATTCAGATTATGTTTGCCTGTTGAAGAAATCCTTATATGGTTTGAAACAAGCTCCCCAGACATGGTATAACAAGTTGGCAGGATTTGTTTCCAAATTGGGTTTCTGTCATAGCAAGTTCGATCAGTTATTGTTCATTTATAGGAAGGGAGCTTACATGCCATATATACTTCTGTATGTCGATACCATTATTCTCACGACATCATCTACATCACTTCGCCAATCTATTATGTCCCTTCTTGCGGCAGAATTTGCAATGAAGGACTTTAGTCCGTTAAATTATATCCTCAGCATTGCTGTGACACAATATGCAGATGGTATGTTTCTCCGTCAAAATAAATATGCCGAAGAAATAATTGACGAAGCCGGGATGTCTTCCTGCAAACTGTCACATACTCCGGTTGACACAAAGGCAAAATTGAGTAACTCTGCAGGTACTACATACATCGATCCTACACATTACCGCAGCCTAGCAGGGGCCTTGCAGTATCTGACTTTCACAAGACCCGATATTTCCTATGCGGTCCAACAAGTATGTTTACACATGCATGATCCGAATGAAGAGCATATGGGGGCCCTCAATAGAATTCTGCGGTATGTTAAGGGTACTCTTCATTTTGGTTTGCATCTGTATAAGTCTTCCATTTTGAGTCTCTCATCCTATACAGATGCGGATTGGGGTGGCTGCCCGGACACACGTCGTTTCACCTCCGGTTATTACGTGTTCTTGGGGGACAATCTTATTTAGACAGTTACCTATAATTATCTTTTAGTTGACCTAACAGTAGAAGTTAAAACTCAATTTCTTCTTATTGTTTCAGTTAGTCAGTCTACACTGAAGCGATTATGCAGAAAGTATGGTATTCGAAGGTGGCCATTGTCAAAACGGACCATCAAATATGCTTCCAAAGAAGAACATGTTGGAAATTTGCCTTTGATGGGAGTTGCGTCCACCCATCTTTAATGACTTAAACATTAAGGTTCCGCATGTTGGAGACTTTGGTTCTTCACACGTGCATAATCTACTAAGTGAGTAGATGACTGTAGGGCCAAAGATCGTCAATTTTTGTTAAGAAATGAAAGAGATATTGGTCCACGAAGTGAGGTGTTTGAAGCATGAAAATATGGTGTGGAATAAATCTCCCTCATCGGTAGGCAAAGGAAGATTTGTTCATTTTATAAGTCTAAAAAATGATAAGGGTTTGGGACCCAAGGGGTAACCCATGTGTTTGAAGGAGGGAGGACCTAGGTGTGCTTGGGTTAGAGGCTAAGCACACACGCGCGTCGTCGCCCGTCCGGGCTCGGGTCGTAGGTCGTGGGCCTTGTGCTTCTTATGATATTATCTTTTTGGACCCAAATTGCTTACTATTTACAGTTTGGTCCCTGGAGTTTCATGAAAGATAAAATTGGGACGAAGTACAACGACGGAAGGCAGAAAGTTCTGCCTTTTGGGTTGGTTTTGGAGCGTTGAATCTCCATTACTTTGCACATAAATTCAGTCATTTACTTGGCTGAATATAACTTCTCACTAAGTGCCATTACATGGCTATTAAAAGCCATCAGTTGGCTAGTTGAGAAGTCACACTCCTTACACTATAAATTGAAGTCTTTGGCTCAATTGTTCCAGCAAGAGACAGAAAAATCAGAAATCTTCTTCTTACTCTCCAGCATCATTTCGTTACTCTAAGTTCTTCAAAGTAACACTTGAGTTTCCTTTGCTCATTTGTTAAGTTGTTTTATCTTGGGAGACTATTGTCCATAACGTAAGAGGATATATACGGGGCAATCTTGTCTTAAAGACAGAGTGCCATCACTCGACCTAACAAAATATCAAAGTAGTTGTAATTTCAGTTTATTGTAATAGTTAGCAGTTACTTACTTTCCATTTTCTGCAATTGTTGTAACCCACGGAACAAATCAATAACTTCAGCAACTACAAAACATACAGTTCATGAGAGTAGCAGTAGTTTCACTGTGAAGGCAACACATGGAGATGATATGATGAAGTTTAAATTGTATTCTTTCTCAAGAAAAGAAGTTTTGGACAAGGAAGTGGCTAAAAGATTGCAATTACCAATTGGAAGATTTAGACTAAATTACGTGGATGAAGATGATTGGATATGGATTTCCTGTGATGATGATTTGAGTGATTGTTTTAATAAGGCTCAATCATTAGGGAAAAACACAATCAAGATGTTGGTTTTACCAGCAGCCATCAATAATCATCCTAAATTGTAATTTTTGTTAGTTCAAAATTTAGTGATGTTCTATTATGCTACCTGGGGATGCGATCCTTCCCTGAACCTTGCGTGAAAGCTTGTTCTTTTAGGTGCTCATATACTTATTATCTGTTGTTTTAGCAAACATTGTATGATATTGTAAAATCTAGCGATTGGAAGATTACAATTCAAATTATGATGTTATAACTTGTAACTTACAAGTTCAAATTTCAGTGACTGTATGAACCTTTACTGAACTCTCTGTTGGAAATTTACTAATGTGGAATTAAATTTATCCCATTATTTATAACTTGAACAATTGGGGCCCAGCACGTCGGAAACGTCGTTTCCACACACGTGCACTCATAGTGTCAAATATCGTAAATTTCGTTAGTGAAAGAGATACTGGTACGTAAGTAAATGTTTGAGACATAGAATAATGAACGGATATTGACTAAATAACAAGTGTTCCACGTCGGTAAACGAAGGAAGAATTGTGCAAAGTGTAAGATGGTACGGGTCGGGAAGGGCCGCGACGCCACTCGGACGGAGCTGGGGCACCGGAGCGCAGAGGTAACTCCGGTAGCGCCGCGGCGCCGGCCAGGCAATGGCATCTCTGGAGCTGAGGCGCCGTGGCGCCAGTGTGGCAGAGCCGCGACGCTTCACTGGCTGTAAGTGCTACAGAAGTCCAAAAGTTTGGCTGATTATGGAGAGGTTTTGGTGCATTAAAATGATAGTTTTTCCTCCATAAATCAGGCATTATTTGGCTGCATTAATTGGTGAATTAAAGGGTCATTACATGACATTTAAATGGCCATTACATGGGCACTTGAAGAGGGCATTCTTACACTACTATAAATTGAGGTATTTGGCTCAATTCTACACACTTTTCAAGAACAACAATTCTGAAATTCTTGTTGCAAATCCTCTTCTCTTAGCAATCTTTTGTTATTTGTTTTCTTCGTTAGAATCACTTGTGTTTGCTTTGCACAAATGATAGTTTGCTATTTTATCTTGGGAGACTATTGCCCGCTAACGTAAAAACATATATACATGGCAATCTTGTCTTAAAGAAAGAATGTAATCACTCGACTCAACACAATTGTAACACTTCCAGATTTAGTGTCTCTTGATTTCAGGTTATCAAGATTCAAAGAGCTTTCTGCAATTGGTATAAAGATTCAAGACTGATTCAATAACTCAACAAACTTGTTGTTGTCACAATTCTTATTTACTACAAGCTTGTTGCTATTGTAATCTTTATTGTTTATCATTTCGAAGCACTTATAATAGTTATTTATTATTCCCGTGTTATTTATCCAACACTCTCGTCACTACTCATTTAAAATGAAAGTAATTGTTTACTTTGCAAATATTTGACTTACATTCGAAAATCTTCTAATGGTTTCTTAAACTCCTTATTTTCTATTTTTGTTTCGGTGTTGGGTACTCGATTTGAGACTAAACTAATCTGGATCCACACCAATAAGCTCAATATTTTTCATGGGGTGGGTATGGGTTTAAAATGTTCCCTATCACAGATGACTCCATCTGAATGCTTGAACGTAAAGGCCTTGGTTAATGATTGATTGAGTATATTTAACTTAACCACTACTTTCGATAGTCTTAAACTCTACGTTGTATCAAACACGGTCAAATAAAATGAGAGGAAAGAAGTATTTAAAAACTAGTATTAAGGAATGAAAAAAAGGAGACAAAGAAAAAAGAAAAAAAGGTGGAAGTCTCAATCACACGTGTCAATTAAGTGAAGGGAAGACCAGGGAAGTTGCAGTATTCCTAGTAGCAGCTAATAACTCCCAATAAAAAGTTAAAAATTAAATAAATTAATATCTCCCACTCTACAAAAATTATTCTCCTCCTTGCCTTTGACCACCACCAACAGTCCAACACAATCGCCAGCCGAAGCCGCTGTTTGAAGCATCCCTCAGTTTCAGATCTCTCATAAAGGTGCTATCTTTACCATTTATTTACATGTTAAATCAATTTACTAATAAAGGGTATTCGATTTTTTACAATTTCATGTGGATTTTGAAATCTAATTTCTGCATTTCTTGTTTCTGATCATCCCTTTTAGAGAAAGATTCAATCTTTATTGTTTGGATTTAATCTTTATGAATTTTGAACTAATTATTACTTGGTTAATTAGCAAAAGAAAGCACCCCATAGAAGTACTAACAGTATTTCCACAGTATCCTGGATTGGTTTTGGGGTGGGGTGGGGGAATTCAAGGGTGGGGATTGGGAGGGGGGGGGGACTTTCTTTTGTTGGTAAAGTTTTGATTTTTCTGTTTATTAGTTGCAAATGGGAGGAATAAAATGGCCGAATATTATGAAGCCAGGAATTTCGCTAAGGGTGAACATTTAATGTATATGTAGGGTGTCCAAATGACCACCGTTAGGTGTACATAGCTCCGCCTGTATGGATATAGGGTAATGTATGTAGAAGATTTATATAGAAGACGCCAAATAATTTAGGATTGAGGCTAAGTTTATATGTTGAAAATAGCCAGTGACATGTGTGGATATTGAATTAATACAGCAGGGGAGAAAGCTAGGATGTTGGCACTCGAAGAGGAGATTAAGATGATAGTGGGGCGTGCGGCAATTTCATTGTGATTCGGAATTTGTGAGTTTTACCCTCAATGGTTGTTAATGTATATTGTGCGGGAGAGGTAGCGGGCTAGCCTCTTAATATCCTCTTCTCCTTTTCCGAGTAGTATTATTGAAGTATCACGTAGATCCCTACTCTTTATGCGTGTATTATTATGTGTTGCTTCATTTGCTTTGTATCTTGATATTTTGCCGTCTTATTTTCCTTGCAATCCTTCATCGATATTTTCCTTTTGAGCCGAGGGTCTATCGGAAACAACCTTTCTATCCCACAAAGGTAAAGGTAAGGTCTGCGTTCATCCTACCCTTCCAAGACCACACTTTGTGGGATTACACTGGGTATGTTCTTGTTGTTGGTTGTTAATGTATATGAAGTGGAAGAAATAGTATTATTCTGCTTCTTGTGCGTGTTAGGTCTGTGTTTTTTTGGCTTAGTTAAAATGTTGCTTGTTCACTACTAGTATGTGTTTATTTTCATAGAAGCTTGTACATCGGACCTTCTTTGGTTGGTGACTTGTTCGTGGTGGATCTGATTTTAGTCCTTTACTAGAGTTGAAGATGAGGGGCTGATTTATTTTTGTAGTTGATAATTATGCCGATTCATGAACGAGCTTCGGGAAGTAGTGCTTTTGGTTATCGTGTGCATGGAAGGAAATTATAGTGAATCAAGAATATTTTCATAACTTGAGTGATGCGCTGTAGGTTTTTCTTTTCTGGTCTCTGCAGACTATGCAGATAAATATCAATATTTGGTATCCTATAGTTTAACGACTTTGTTGTAGATTCGCTAAATTTATTTCTTGGCACCATATAGTTCAATAGGAATGGATACCCCTACTAGTTTGAGATTGAGACATAGTTAATTGATTGACACTATATATTTCAATTATTTCTTTATGGCTCTATGCATCTTTGTTGCATGAGTGAGAAGTGAATTGGCACCAAGTGGGTGCCGTCTCTATACCAAAGCGTCGAATAAACGACGGACGGACTCAAGTCTCTACAAAAGAGCTCAATAATCTGAATGGTATGATAGAAGAATGTCACTGATCCGGAAAAAGCATAGTCGGCCAGTAATTTCAAAAACTTTTCCAAAGAACCAAAAGCAAAGTTTTTTTTTATTATCTTGAGACAACTTTTTGGTCTTCGAAAATCAGATAGTTTAATTTTTCGAAAATGAAAAACCCAAAAGTAGGTATTGCAAAAGCTAACATAGAAGTTTTTGAAAATCTCATCACAAAAACTAATCCAAACTCAAAGCTTTCTCCGAAATTGTTTACCAAAAGCTACTTTTCCAAAAGCAACCAAAAAAAAAAAAAAAAAGGAGAAAGGGAAACAAAGTACAAACATGGGATTATGAGTAAGAGAAATTAAGGGTAAGATGATCTGAGATCATTAGAAGCATGAGTAATTCATGCCTACCAAAGCATCTTTTTGGTTTTGGTTACTTCCATTACAAGTTGAGGAATTATTTTCTCTTTTGAGATACCGTTGATTACCTAAAACTATAAACCATTTGAAGAGTAGTGGGTTGTATATTGAGGCTGGAACAGTTCAGTAGGAAATGCGAATATCACCATATTCAGCTTTTTCATTTATTTATTTGAACATTATTGAAGGACTAGAAAAGACATGACCCTTTAGATTTTTATTTATTGCATCTAAAATATTGATACGTCGTTAGTGGTAGAGATTTTAAAGTTCCTTCCTGATATTCCTAACATGTCTCAGAAAAGTAAATTTGTTTAGCTTTATATGTTATATTAGCTGCTGCCTGCTGCTATGTTTGACGGCATCCAATTAGTAACAGGATATCTCGTGTTTAACACTTCCGGCAATACTCTTTAATCGCTAACTATTGTCATATGCTTATGTCTCAATCTTGTTATCAAAAAATTTGTTCATATACCTAAGTTTGTTTACCAATTGCAGGATATTTCATATAGCTTGTCAGAAATGGCCGCATTCAAGGCATTTTTTAACAGCCCTGTTGGCCCTAAAACAACTCATTTTTGGGGTCCTATAGCCAACTGGGGATTTGTCATTGCTGTATGCTTATCTACTTTAACATTTTATTCTGTTATTCGCTCCTTATTCGTAACTCTTTTTACTGAGTCGCATTGATTTGCAGGGACTGGTCGACACACAGAAACCACCAGAGATGATATCAGGCAACATGACCTCAGGTAGAAAATTGGGCAAGTTACACATTTCGCCCGTCGCCAAAAATAATTACATTAGCTAGCCAAATATACACTATTATATATAGAAAAATTATATTTTATGTATATTAAACATTTATATACCAAATATATACATTTGGTGGCTATTATTTTGGTGGATGACTATTTATGTCAATTTCTTTAGAAAATTTGTACTTAAATGGACGTTGACTTGCAATGATATTAGACCCACCCTCATCCTTTCTCTTCCTTCTGTATTTCAGCAATGTGTGTGTATTCTGGATTGTTCATGAGATTTGCATGGATGGTACAGCCTCGGAATTATCTTCTTCTGGCATGCCATGCCTCGAATGAGACAGTGCAACTCTATCAACTATCACGTTGGGCAAAAAGTCGAGGGTAAGTGATCAATTGCACTTAAAAAGAGTGGAACATTCTGTTACCTTGGCAGAACAATAATACTCCCTCCGTTTCATTTGATGGGTCTTAATCAATTGCGCTTAAAAAGAGTGGAACATTCTGTTACCTTGGCACAACAATAATACTCCCTTTGTTTCATTTGATGTGTCTTAGTTTGACCGGACCCCGAGTTTAAGAAAGTAAAGGAGATTTTTTAATCTTGTGGTCTTAACTATGTCCTCCTGAACATGCAATCCCCCCACCAAACTTCTTTCTCGTCTGGGAGGGGGCGGATAGGTGGTGTGGGTAGGTGTTATAGCCTTATCTATGATCTTGGGAGTTGAGATTGCCTACTTAAACATTCTTGCAAACCTAGACAATTTTTATAATTGTGGTGTCTATGCCAGCTTGCGCACCTCGACTATTTTCACGGTGTACCATTTACCTCTCACCAGCACGGGTACCGTTAATTCTATCCACCAAGGCCTACTTAAATATTCTTGCGAACCTAGTTAATTTGAGGATTGTGTTGTGCTTCCGAAGCTTCTGCTTGCAATTACACTCGAATAGAACTTTGCAGCATATGCTTTTCATCTGATATATTTGGTCTCTCTTTCCCCTGCAGATATTTGCAGCAGAATGCAGCCAAAGCAGAGTGATTTTGTTTTCTTTCTTGTTTATGTTTGGACAATTTTCGCTCGTCACTCTATGAGTGTTTTCATCAATTGTTGCAGAAAAAGTTGCCTTTGATCATCAAAGAGCTGAACTAACAGCCTACTCCCAAGTAAATCTTAGTACTATTAGTACTGGAAGTTTTGGGATTCATTATCATGTCTATAAGAATTGTCACAATAACACAGCATATTTTCAGTGCACGACATAATCATAACGAGGCATTAAACTTGCAGTTTGAATGGCTGTTGTTCCAAAATCTAATGGATAATAATAAACTAATTGGAGGAGAAGTAATGATTTTAGGAGTCTTATCAAAATTTATTTATAAAAGTGATAGTAAAATCAAGCTTTGGTTAAATCATATCAAGAACGGTTCTATAAACAAGTATTATGTAAGATATGATGACGTCATATTTGTATCTTATATAATAAAAATTGACTTATTTAATTAACTTAATTCAATCATATGATAACAAACCCTTTTGAATTCAAGTTTTATGTTAGTGTACTTTAAACTCATGTTATTGCATTTATCTTATGAATTCAATGTTCTTATAAAGTACAAATCTTCGAAGTGAAGTGAAATGTTGATCGATGAAAAGAAGAATTTTATATTCTTTTCAAGTCCTTAGTCCGTCTTAAGATTGTATAAAGACCACAAAACAAAGTTTAAGATAAAAATTAAATTGAATATGTTATTTAGCATTTCAAAGACATATTGCTCATTAGGTATGAAGTTGAAAATTGCAGCTTGAATTTGGCATCCCGAATTTGTTGAGGAGAAGCTACTACAGCATAGTTTAGGAGTTAATTAGTTAAATTGGATGTATAGAAATAATGCAGGAGAGTCACTTGGGATTTTCATAATAATGAAATCATCCAACTTAAACTACTGTCCACCAATTTTTTCACATGTTTTCTTCCTCAAATATGAATACGTATAGTTTTCATAATAGGAGTTAATTTTTTCAAAGATTTAAATTTTGTATACATCTATAGTTTACGAAAGAGAAGTGTTCTACTTATAGAGGTTTAAGACATCTCCAAGGTTAACGTTGTTGCTGGCAATCCACTTCGGATTGAGATTACAAAGGCGGTTAGTTAGTTTTGTCAACCTTTGCCTAATTTTCCTTGTGACATTATTGTCTGAATTCTTGGGCATAGTACATGGCACTACTATACTTTTCCCTAGAAAATTTCTCTTAGCTCAAACATGTGTGTTTATAATAAAGCACCCATCTGCCAATTCGATGTGGATGTTGATCTTCCATTTGCCATTCTCTCTGCTTTCATTCAATAGGAAGCAAGGCACACTGAGTGCTTCTGTGACTCGATTACTTTATAGGTACATAATGTTATCACTTCTTGGACTGAATTAGAGACTAGACTAATATAAGCACAATCGATCCACACTATAAACATTGCGTAGAATCTTCTGGAACAACTATCAGGCAAGTAGTGGAAATCCAGTAGGTAACAATTGGACCATGAAAAGTATTCAGCAGTCTAAGCACAAATACTTGCAACAGTATCTTGCACTATTGTTTATCAATAGCCAGTGAGAGCATAGATGCTGGTGTCAATTTGTCGGATGCTTTAAATAGCAGGCAGACTCTCTTTTCAGTCAATCTCTGGCTGCTTAGTGCTGCTATTGACATTGACCATACAATTAGCAGGCAGCATTTATCTGTTAAGTCCTTAGTAAAGGTTAATTACTATCAGAATTGGCATCACGAAAGTTTATCGAAATTGCCTGGTTTCTGAGGAGTTGGGATCCAGTTCAAACAACTTTATCCTATATATTGGAAGTCCTTTCACAAGCAACATCTCAGGTGCAGACAGTGCCTTTAAAAGCCCCAAAGTAGAATTACACCTGCTTTTATCCATAGAGTTCTGGTTATTACCTTTACACCAGTTGATATACCATGAGAGTAGGGCCTTAAGGCATTAGTGATCTCAAAATAATGCTCATGAATTTGCATCACTTGATAACACGATTTTTTTTGAGATCACTAATGCCTGAGGCGATTTATTTTGTCAACTTCTTCGAGGTGTAATGCTTCGTGACATGTTTATAATTCTTTTGTGGACAGACTAGTTTAGGTTCACATTGTTTTTTACTTAAACCATTTGCTAAATGTCTTAGTTCCCTATCCCTGTCAAAGTTCTCAAAACTTTAGACGGGATAAGGAGAAACTTTCTCTGGGAAGGCGACAGGTATAAAAAGTGTTCCGCCTTGTTAACTGGAAGATTGCCACACCGAATAAAGGTGTTGGAGGACATGGAATAAGGTACTCGAAGCATCATAATGATAGCTTGCTTATGAAGTAGCTGTAGAGGTATAGTAATGGAGACTTTGGTTCTCAATAAAATTTGTTTTAGGAACAACCAAATTAGAAATAAGATTAATTAACTTGATATTGATAATACTTCAGTCCCCACCAACGGCGTCAAAAACATGTTTGCGTTATTTCTAGATGCTACGCAAGTGTACGTATCACAATTTATAATAAATTTCGGTAAGATCGAGTATCGTCCACAGAGACTGATTTATCAATTACCAATTAACTAATCTTTAGTTTCTATTTGGCTAACGAATATAAGTGATGATTTTTAACTAAAGAATTAACAAACTAACATGAATTTCTAGAATAAAATAGCAATGAAAACATATGAAGTTTAATTCAGTAATGAAGGAATTAGGATTTCCAATCTCCTCAACTTTCCACTCTATCATTCATTAATGCAAGACTAACGATTCTTCTTCTTATTAAGATAGCAGGTTAACTGAGATGTTCTATATTCCGGTTAGGATATATAAAAACTCAACCTAAGTGGGAACTTTCTATATTTCTATGATAAGTTCTACCACATAGGAGGATTAAGATCAATAACCTAAAACGCTACACAGGCAGTCATGATATTTTCGTTCAAGATTAAACCTACGTCTAACCAACTATAGCATATTCAAATCTCCCTTTTCAGATCTCGATTTGAAATCATATGGATAATGAAAACTAATGGCCAATTAATTATCATTCAATAAACGCAAGTTGAATAGATTTTAATAGATGAAGAAGAACATTAACAATGCATCAAATCATAATAGAGTTTCAAGTGATTCGACGGAAAACCCTAATAAAGTAATTAGCTCCAAGACATGCTAAGAAAACTAATTAACTTAATATCCAACATAAACTGAATTAAAGTAAAGAAAAGAAAAAGAAATTGAACAATAGATGTCTCTAATGGCTTCTTGTTCTCTTGTTTCTTGCCTCCCAAAGTGTTCCCATTTTCAGAAAAACATCTCCTCAAATATATATCATGAAAAAACCCCAAAATGGACCTTTTTGCCCTTGTTAAATTTAAGTTTTTCGTTGCACTGACGTCGTCGGCGCCGCGGCTCAGCTATTAGAGCGCCGCGGCGCTAATTCGCTGCTGAAACATCCTTGCTCATTGCCTCTGTCGCGCCGCGACTCTTCAGCCTTCTTCGTCCGGACTTCGTTTAAATTGCTTTCCGAGCTTCCCAAGGCTTCTTTGACTTATTTCTTGTGACCAGCTATGCATTTTTATCCTCAATGACCGCCTATTTCCTTTGGATTCGCCTTATTCCTTTTTGAATCGCTTAAAACCTGAAAACACATAACACACGCATAATACTGCACAAAACAACTAAAAGACAAACAAAAGACTCCATAAAACACACTCTAAAACAGTACTAATATCTATCTAACATATACATGTTTGCATGTATGCCATCACAGGTTAAGGGGGAGAGTGTCAACAGTCACAGGTATTGACAGTGTCCGTGACAAAGCACTAAGTCATTTGTTCCCATTGAAATGTGTTTTGTGAAGAAAGACAAAAAGAGGGAGATTGTTAATGTTGGATTTGAAGTTGTGACATTTGACCCAACATATCTTCTGAAGTACTGATTTGAATGCATAAAAATGTTGGGACAAATGTCACAACATTCAGACCAACATTTTTATATAACAGTTTTGTCTTACTTCACGGTAAGCAGTAATACTTTTACTGTGAGGTAAAAATGACTTAGGTGTGTGAAATTGGAGTTGTGTAAAACGTGAGAGAAAGAGTCAAAGCTTGGAGAAGAAGTCAAGTGAAGAACAAGTCAAAGTTGTTGAGATTTCGACTCCATGATCTTCTCCAACAAACACACAAGCTGCCCACCTTTCCCTCAACCTACTCAACCAATCGATGAGCTTTTCAAGAAAGACTCTCTACTATAAATAGATAGGCTACAAGAGTGAATCGACATCCGGAAACAGATTGCAAAAATATCAAGAGAGCTCTCGAGAATCCATCTCAGAAAAATGGATCACAAGTGTTGTCTGAGCGTGTTGACAACATTCTGTCCAACATTACAATTGCAGTTTAGATTCTAGATTAGCTTTGTAATGAGAAGTTGTCTATATCTATTTAGATAGATTTTTCAGCCAGAAGTCATCTGCGACTTCAACATTTAATTCCTTTCTGTTTCATCTTTTAAAAGAAATGAATTTGTAATTTTTATATATAATAAATATATATAATATTCTCGGTCACTGACCGTCATAGGTTATATAATATATATAACCTATGTAAATTTTAAACTTTTGTGTTCTTTAAATTTCCGCTACATTGCTCTTTAAAGTTTTCTGTTTTTACTAAAGTGTTGTCACTGGTGTTGGACGACATTATCGCCGACATTCGGAAACTGAATTGGCATTCGGATTAGTTTATTTCCAGTTTGTTTTTATTGTTTCATAGCATACCCGGACCTAACAATTGTGAATTTACAAATAAGCTTAGCTTGATGTTTCACTGTTATAGCATCTTGTTAATGACATATATATGACCAATGTATTAACTCTTCGTTCTCTAATTGAGCAATTAGGTAGCTACCACCTTCTAATGCTTGGCCTAATTTTACAAACAGTATAATTTGCTTTTAGCTTTTGAGCATCTTAACTCCTGACTTTTCAAACCTATCCATTGTTGGCAAGCCTAACATTATAGAATCCGAGTGAAGAAGTGCAACTTCATCTTTGATCCTGGCTGACGCTTCTAAGCCTAACATTATAGAATCCGAGTGAAGAAGGGCAACCTCATCTTTGATCCTGGCTGACTCTTCTTAGCTTTTAGTATAGCTCTAAATTTTTATTATAGCAAAAAAATAGTTATTTGACTCCTCAAACTGATTAACATTCAAATAAATTGAGACGGAGTGAGTAATGAAGAGGTATCTATAAAATCCGGGAACCATGACCAAAAAAAAAGTACTTAATACATATTATTGCCTACTAATGTTTTCTCTTTTATATAGACACCTGCATCTTCAGCTATAGTATTGTTTAGTCACAGTTCACAACTGCAGTACATAGTCTTGAAACCTTCGGTTCACAAGATAGTGAGTAAACGTTGACAATATATTTTAGTATTAAAAGTTTGCTAATAGCCTTTTCTTAGCCTACTTGTGAGAAGGGAAAAGGGTTATTTTTGTTATGCCTTTTTGGAATTACTTAATTTTACATTTTGGGTTGTTTGGTACATAGAAAGTATTTTTTGAAAAAAAAGTTGGTTGGTCAAAATATATTACAAAATAATAGGGCGAAAAAGCTTCATAAGTGGTCTTTCATGCTCATTATCTTTTCCTCTTTCCCCAAATGACCTCCAACACACTCTTTGACCATCCCATCCCATGTCATCCCCAAACTCCACTTCTCGCCCTATTCATTCCAATAGTATTTTTTTAGATTACATAAAAATATTTTTAAAATAATATTTATTGCTTATGTATCAAACACAAAAGAGTATAAGAAACTCAATTATTTTCCTTCGTACAAACACACCTTTTGTTTCACCTTTCGTTTATTCATACCTCCATTATTAAGGAGAAAAGCCTCATATTTGTCATCTCGAGAAGGATAAATACAAGATTTAATTTCCTAACAAATCGGGGTATGAACGGATCAAAAGTGAAACACCAATATAAAATAAAGTAACTTCTAATTATATTTGACCGCAATTTTTTCTGAGAATCTTTCTTTGTCTTTTAAATATTTTAAATTATTACTAATTATTGTAATTTATAATATTTTTTACATAATTTTTAATAACTTATACGATCAAAATTAAAAAATATAAATCTTAAAAAGTGAAAAATATCACATCGAAACAAAGAAAGTACTACAATTTAACATTTCCATAAGTTGGTTACATATTCCTGAGAAAGTACTGCAATTTAAACATTTCCATTAGTTGGTTACATATTCCCCGCCAAAAGCAGTTGATATTAGTATACTTAGTTTTTTTCTTCTCTCTAACTCTCTGTATCTACCATGGATATCTCTGTAATCAAGATTATGTTCATCTTCATTTCTTTCGTATACCCAGAAGTTAAAGCTCTAATATACCCTCAAGATCTCATTACCCATGATTCTATTTCCGATTTTTCGCCATTTTCCTCTCCAATTTTTCGTCCTACTACTGCTCCTCTTGTTCCAGCATTGTTCGTTATTGGTGATTCTTCAGTTGATTGTGGTACGAATAACTTTCTTGGGACTTTTGCTCGTGCTGATAGGCTTCCTTATGGTCGTGATTTTGATACACATCAACCTACTGGACGCTTTTGCAATGGAAGAATCCCTGTCGATTATCTTGGTATTTTTTCTCTCTCTAGTTTCTTGAGAATTTTAGTTTAAATTGGGATAGTGAGATTTGTGAAATTGTTGAGAATTTTCGATTGGGTTAGTGAAAATCTTGATAATTTTCAATTGGGTTTATGAAAATGTTGAGAATTTATCAATTGTGTTAGTGAAATTATTGAGAATTTATCAATTGGGATAGTGAAAATGTTGAGAATTTGTCAATTGGGTTAGTGAAAATGTTGAGAATTTTTCAATTGGGTTTGTGACATTTGTGAAAATGTTGTGAAGTTTTTGAATTGGGTTTGTGACATTTGTGAAAATGTTGTGAAGTTTTTGAATTGGGTTAGTGAGATTTGTGAAAAGGCTGAGGATTTCTCAATTGGGTTAGTGGGATTTTGTGAAAATGTTGAAAAATTTTCATTTGGGTTAGTGGGATTCTTGAAAATGTTGAGAATTTTGTGAATTGGGTAAGTGAGTTTTGTGAAAAAGTTGAGAATTTGTTTGAATTGGGTTAGTAAGATTTAAGTCTGATAGGTGTTTGATTAATTTTCTGTTAGAAAAATGATTCAACTTTCAAATGAGATGGTTTATGGATCTTTTGCTGTTAATCTCTTGCCTTATTATCCTGTCCAAGCTCAATTTTTTGTACTGATTTTGCGGATTTCTTAGTTCAAAAAATTTCTGGAGAATTCAGTGATGCATTCTTGATTTTTTCTTAGGATTTTTGGGGGTAAAGATTGCTAATTTTACATTTTTTCTTGTGCATTTGATTATATCAGCATTGCGTCTCGGGTTACCATTTGTGCCTAGTTATCTAGGGCAGGCTGGTTCAGTCGAAGAAATGATTCTTGGTGTTAATTATGCTTCTGCTGGTGCTGGAATTATTTTCTCAAGTGGCTCCGAATTGGTATAGTTTCATTATTTATGATTTATTTTGTAGTAAGTAGATGATTTTAGTGCTTAGATTAGTACTTAAACTATATTAGTGGTTTATGCAGGGTCAGCATATCTCACTTGCACAGCAAATAGAGCAGGTTACTGACACCATTCAGCAGTTCATAGTGACTATTGGTGAGGAAGCAACAACTAATCTGATATCAAGTTCTGTGTTCTACATTTCGATCGGGTCCAACGACTATATTCATTACTATCTCCTGAACGTATCCAATGTTCAATCTGTTTACCTGCCATGGAGTTTCAACCAGTTTTTAGCACAGACAATAAAACAGGAAATTAAGGTGAGTGAGTGATCTATATGATCTTGAGTCTTGACAGCTTCTTCATTATGCAATTGTGTTTCTGTGATCATATAATTTCGTCGACATTTTTCTTGTGTAAATATTGAATTTTTCTAGCTTTCATTTGGACGCCTACTTGTTCACTTTGTTTAAAATAAGCTGCAAGGAACAAGCTTCTCTAAAGGAGCTCAACGAATACCCCTAGATTGATCAAACTTTGAGAAAAACATTTCACGAATAACAGGTGGTCCTAAATTTCTGGTAGGCACCTCTGCCATTTACTCTTCCATCAATTAGAGTTTGCTCTTGTGTTTTATAATTCTCCAAGAAGCATATAAGTAAATTAAACTATAATTTACCAGAAATCTGAAAAAGAAATTCCCTGCCATACCATCGATGGGTGAATTTAATTACCTAGAATGATAGGAATACAATGCCATGACAATCTATCTATAGGAACCAAAGAAATTTTGCATTCCAATCAACGAAATTCACTAGAAAGGATAAAAGAAATCGGAAGGATGGAGAGGTGCTAACTACTGTTAACCTGTGGGAAGACCTTTGACGTTTGTGTTGAAAGCCATTGGAACAATAAAGGGAAGACTACTGGTTAGTAAAAACTTTGAAGATCTAGATTAAGGAAATGTAACTTGAGTATCACCCACAGGCCACAGTCCCTAGATTACTTGGATCTTAGATTACATTACTTACTCTTTTGGTACTTTGTCTTGAGCCGAGGGTCTCTCAGAAACAACCGCTCTACCTACCAAGGTAGAGGTAAGGTCTGCGTACGCTCTACCCTCCCCAGACCCCACATGTGGGATTTCACTGGGTATGTTGTTGTTGTTGGTGTACTCTTTTGGTACTTTCTGAGTCATTTAATTATCTTTTCCTTCTTGAATTGTTAAACTTGGTTATATGACTCATATCTCAGTGATTAACTGCTGTCATAGTGAAGTTCATTGTCTATAACCATATTATCTAGTTCCCCCTCCCCTATGGCTCTACGTTGCTTCCAAGATTATTTAGTTCAACCTGCAGAAACAAGGTTGATTCTGCTATTATATGTCTAATAATACTGTTTAAAGCTTTTTGTTCAGAAATTTATCTAGTGTGTATATACTGGTGGAACAGGACTTGTACAATGCCAATGTAAGAAAAGTGGTCGTGATGGGACTGGCTCCGATAGGCTGTGCACCTTACTACTTATGGCTATACCATAGCGAAAACGGGGAGTGTGTGGAAAACATAGATGACATGATATTGGAGTTCAACTTTGCAGTTAGATATATGGTTGCTGAACTCAATGAGGAGCTTGTTGGTGCCACTATCATATTCTGTGATGCATTTGAAGGTTCAATGGACATTATTCAGAATCACGACCGTTATGGTGAGGCAATCCCTACTATCTATAAGAGTCATCTGACAGTGAGCTGGATGCAATCTAACATTTTTTTTTTCATTTTCACTACAGGTTTCAATGTGACAGATGAGGCATGTTGTGGTTTAGGCGATTACAAAGGCTGGATAATGTGCATTTCTCCTGAAATGGCGTGCAGTAACGCCTCGAGCCATATCTGGTGGGACCAATTTCATCCGACTGATGCTGTGAATGCGATCCTCGCTGAAAATGTCTGGTCCAGCCTACATACACCCATGTGCTACCCGATGAACTTGCAGGACATGCTAGCTAAAAGCACCAGATAGTTGGACCAAAGACATTTCATTTACTGAATATATGACCTCTGAATAATCTGTACAGAATTTTTTTTGTAGTTACTGAATGTATGACCACTGAATTATATACTGTGTTATTACTTACACGATCACTAAATATAGATTAGGGGCGGCTTAAAAGCATTCAAACAATTCCTTTTTTAGTGATTAATTCTCATGCTTGGATACGTACATATGTTTAAATGCCTAAGCTCTTATCAGGCATCAATGAAAGGTGGTTGATTCACACCAAAACAGGATATATCCATATAACATGGTCACTGTCCAGCTAGAATGCTACCTTATTTCGACAACTTAGAAAGCAATGCAAAAAATTAGTTTGTCAAGAAATGTTTCATCTAATAGTAATTAAGGTGATTCAGCCAACTATTACTTACTACTATATAAGTTATGTATAAGAATATGTATAAACAAACAGAAAGTCTTGAGCTTTCGGCTTATGCTTCACCTTTTTTTCATGCTCGACTGATTGTTATTTTCCTGAAATTCAAATTCACTCATGAAGTCGATTGTTATTTTCCTGCAATTTTAAATTTGCTCACATGCATCGATGTCCTTAATGTGCTGATATAGTCTTCCTCCTGCAGATGCTTCTTTTGTCTTCCTGGTTAATGCCTGAAAGCATAGACTATCTTTCTGAGCATAAGTGAAGAATTAATCAAAACTCACATTTTGCAAGATCATTGAATTCGTTTTACTAGTCTAATAGTGTAATCACATGTTTATGAAACACGAACTACACCAGAATAGCCACAGTCTAAGTCATACCTATTAAAGTCGATTGTTCCAGTTATTTGTAGAAGATCGCGTTTGTTCTTCTCCGGAATCTCACACAGTAATTCTTCACGATAAAAAGAAAGTTTTTTTTCTATTTTGGAATGAATGAAGGAAATATTCTTTTCTCATACACTCTGGAAGATGATGTTGCTCCCCATGAAAGCTGGTATATGGAGGTGCTTATCCAACCAGAAGGCCAATCTCCTTAGTATAATCCTCACGTGATTAATCATCATTTGAATTTTGGATGATTAATTCTCTGGCTCTTGTCATTCTTAGGTTACTTGTACGTTAATTAGACAACAATGCTATTAAAATTGACCCGCCTTTTTAAATCTTACAAAAAATGATTCACTCCCTCCTCCTCTCTCTCACACACTCTCTCTCCCGCGTCTCCTCTCTCTCGCTCCCTTTTTCGCTCTCTCTGCCAAGCCCCCTCTCTCGATCACCGGAAAATCCACTCAGATCTGGTGGTGGTAAGCAAGGTGGTTTGGTTGGTGGTTTTCGCCGAAGCTCTGGCGTGATCTTGCCAGAGGAGAGATAGAGATGAACGGAGAGGTAGAAAGTGTTGCTTGTCGGAGAGGCAGTGAGCTCGTGGGAGCCTGGAATATCCTCTGATGCTGCTGCTCTTAAGGATGGCAGGTGGGTACAATTTTGTGGATTTCGCACCGCACCCGTCCCAGTTGGGGCGGGTATGGGTATAACTTTGACGGGTAGTAGGCGGGTATGGGTAGGTGGTGGATTTGCAGTTATAACCACCTCATACCCGCCTGCCCTGCCCCGCCCCGCATCCAACCGCCCGTCCCAAATCCACCTGCCCGCCTTATACCCGCCAACTATAATTTTATTTGTACAACTTTATATTTATCTAACGCCCAAATAATTTGGCACACATAATTTTAGCAACTCATAAGCCCAATAATAATGAATTGGCAGGTTGACAAAATGACAAATGAATTGATTACAAAATATGGTTAGCGGGTACAGACGGGTGGCGAGTGTGCATTTCGGAATATACTCGCCTAGGCAGATATAGATGTTGAAACCCGTGGCGGTATAAAATTTTCTGGCGATACGGGTGCGGGGGAGGGGGTACCCGCCCCGCCCAATTGTCATCCCTAGCTGCTCTGTTGGTGGTGGTGTCGGAGTTCGCCGGAGAACGGAACTCTGGCGATGGTTGGTGGTTGTTGTTGCTCTGTTGTTGGTGTTGGAGTTAATTTTTGTATAATAGCATATAATAATAGATCCTCCAAAATAGGGGGTGAAAATGTATAATATTGTCTAATAGTGTATATGGGTGTATACACATCTATTATACATAATGTATTTATCTTATATAAAAATACAATTCTTATTCAAAATCAGTCAGATCTATATTTATACCTAAGGGTGTCAATTATGGCCCAAATGATGATGGTCTGCCCAACCCGTCCAAAATTTTATGGGTTTGGCAAAGTAATTTTGTATTGGGCTGATTTTAGCCCAATCCAACATAACTCATTTTAAAGTGATCTCCAATTTAGCTCAATACAAGTCCAATTCAAATCCATTTTTAAGATTTACTTTAATTTGGGTTTATTGTCTCCAATTCGAACTCACCCCCACCCTCCTCCACCACTACCCACCGCACCCCCACCCCCACCCATCGTCCCCCCCCTAGCAAAAAAAAACTGTGTTTTTTTACACCACCCATCCCTGCGACCCCCGGCCCTTAAAAAAAAGTTTTTTTGTGATTTTTTACACCACCTGCGAAACCAAAAGTTTTAAATTTTTCTTTTGGTTTCTTACACCGCTCACCACACCCCGTGACCCACTCAACCCCCACCCCAGCCCTATCTCCTCTGAATTTTCTAATTCGTAGAGTATATTTTATTTTATTTTATTTTTATAAAAAGAATGTGAAATTTACATGGTTAAATTTGGTGTGGGGCGGGTAGTGATTGTGGAGGAGGGAGGGGTTAAAAAAAAGTTTTCATTTATATAAAACTTTTATAATAAAATAAAATATGAAATAGAAAATATTATTTCCACGAAAAATATTATTTTCGGAAATATTTTCCACGGTCCACGAAAAAATATATTCGGCGAATATATTTTCCACAAAAAATATTTCCTAGAAAATAGACATCAAAAAAACTGGGTCAAGTTGAGCGAGAAATGACCCATTCCATTTTTAGCTCATTTCAGCCCAAATAATTTTTGAGTCAATCTTAGCCCAACTCATTAATGAGCTCAGCCCATTTTAACTATCTCAATATCAGCCCAACCCACCCATTTGACACCCCTACTTTTATTCACTTATACAATATTGTATAATTGTGTATAAGTGCGTAGGGATCTAGTAGCTCAGTTGGTTCGCTACTTGAACTTTCACATTTTTTAGTGAGGGTTTGAATCCCCGCGTTATAATATCCTCCTCATTTTCCCTTCCCCTTCCCCTACCCCTATGTAATAACAAAATATTAAAAAATTATGTATAAGTGCGATTTCATGTATAATATTGTATAAATATATTTTTAGTGTATATACCTACACACTATACACTTTCATACACATATATACATAATGTATCTTTTTTTTTTTAATATAAGTGTATAACATTGTATACAAATATTTTTGGGCTATATTTTTATAATATAAGTTTTAGGTTATATTTTGGCAATGTAAATCAACAAAGTGTACTTTTCTGAAATTTCTTCTTCTATATTGACTAAGTACTACTATCATTTCTGGTGTTTAGCCTTAAAGTTAATTTCATTTCCTATAAATTTAACCCACGAAAATGAATAAAAAACATCACCAAATTAATAGCTCAAATTTTCTCCGAATGGCTTTAAAATTTAACTACAACTTCAAAATGGCATCCTCAACAAATCTCGATCATCAATTTATCCAAAAAATCAACAATTACAAAATCCATTTGTGAGTTTTCAAATTTTCAAGTTTCAACAATGACGCGCGGTTTTCAATTTTTCACTTTAATTCACTCAACAATATTTAAATTTGTGATGATAAAACATGAATACTACTCTCAATTAATTTCTAAGAATAAGAAAATGAAAACTATAATCACAAATTAAGGAATTATTATCTTTTCCCTAAGTACTTAAAACTATTTATAAAATGAGCTAGATAGGATAAGATCTAAAAATATGGCCGAATTTTCAATTTTTTCAAATGGAGCCTAAATGTTATTAAGTTCATACAATATATCACATAAAACATAGTTATGTTAATAGTTTTATAGAAATTTATCTAGAGAATAAATTAAATACAAACGTCAATATCTAAAGTCTCGACACTGTATTTAAATTCTCTAATCATAAACATTTTTGGTAAAACATATCAGATTAATTAATAAATGTATAAGTTGGAATGTTAATTTACGTTGCAGGCCTTTATTTATCTAATTATATTCATCAATTGTCGAGTTTATTTTGCTATTGATGCTAAAATTTTAAATAAACATATGCAAAAATATAAAAGAAAACGGAAATTTAGCGTCTTCCCTTTTCTTTCAGGCAAATGTAATGTTGAAACTGTTGCATACTGAAATGATTTTACCTCATAGCATAAAAAAACAAGTTAAATGAACTAGAACAAAATGAACTCCAAACTCCGGCACTTGCCCTTGGAGTTTGAATTTATGCTACCAGCAATAAAAAAAACTACCCTACCTAATATGGAAACCCTAGTGGTTGAATATGGTTTTATGCTTGCCGAGATCAGCAGCATACCGCTCATGATTGTGGCACACATTACAAACGAACTTGTCAGGGATATTGCCATGAACCTCGTTATTGTATTGTGTTGGTCCAAAGTTTCCAGTTGATGGCACTTTTTGGTGCAGTTGAGGCATCTAATATTGTCTCTAATCAACGCCCATTTTATCGGCGATTTTTTTGAGATGAGACTGAGAGAATTTTTCAAGGGTTTCGGGATCGTGGGATTTTTTTTTGGGATTGTAAGTTTGTTTGCGTGTGACTGAGAGATGTAGTAATAAAGATATATAAAGTACTTTCGGATTTGACCCGTTTCTTTTTCCTTTTTCAACCAGCCCAAGTTATTGTTATTACATACTCTTCTTCCTAAAAGTCTCCATAATTTTAAATCAGTACATATTAATGGAGATTGTGATGAATTTAGAAATACAAAAGTAAAAATATTAGAGATAAATTTCACATTCTAATTTTTAGATTGCTTAGGAAAATTTCACATACACCGCAAATGTTCAACGGATTGTTACCCGCAACACCTCGATTGGGGATTCAGCGTACTCGTATCTAACCATTCTCAATAAGCCTGACAATGTTTTATCATGGTTTAGACTGATTAACTGTCAAGCAAAGGTAGAGCCACATTTTATAGTTTATGAGTTCTAAACTTATATTACTGAACTCATAGCCGTTATAGTTATTATATATTTATATATATTTAATAAATCTTTTAATACATATATCGAATCTAAACAAAAATCATTGTGTTCACCCGAACGTATAACTATGCAAAATGATCAAAACTTTTCATTACACGGATTTTTTATGCTATTCAAAACGATCAAATTTATCCTTGAACTAAGTGAAATGGTCCAAATTTAGTTTTGGACTTCGCAAAATTGTGCAGACACGTACTTAATCAATATTTTGAGAGTGAATTGAACCCTTGATTTGTTTAGTCAAATAACCTTATTTCTATGCGACAAATAGCTTTTGAATTCTTTTTGTCTCTTTGTTTAACTAAAGAGAAAGTTTAATTTAATGTAAGACATTTGTAAAAGTTGTTGGTCTTTTGGCGCAGAAATGGTGTCAATAATCTAACTTTTATGCGTCTCTGCAGATAAGACTAAACTAATGAAAGATTAAAAGATAACTTATAAAAACAAATAATTTTTAGATGACTTGGTATTATCAACAATGCACTATACTAGTCTAATACTCAATTGAAAATTTTCTTAAATTACTTTTTGTGGGTCAATTTATATGATGCACTTTTGTTTGGTCTATTCAAAAATAATAACTAATACTTTTTATTTAAAAATAATTTAACTTTTATTTTTTTATTTATTCTTAATAAGATAATTTATAGTTACATAAATATCTATAGTTTATTTTAAGAAAACTTATGCACCCTTGGAACATCTAGTTCAGGCTGAAGTATACACTACTTATACACTTCGGTTGTATATGTTGTAATAGGTATATAATTGTTGTGTATAATTATGTATAGTATATGTATATTGGGAAGAATCGATTATACCCATTTAAGTGCATGTTTGGTTTCGATTCTGGCAACCCAGAAGTGCTTCTGGGTTGCTACTTTCGTGAAAATGAGCAAAATATGGGTGTTTGGATTTCCTCTCCAAAATCAATTATCCTCTTCAAAATTGATTTTGAAAGAAGCTACAAATTCTAGCTTCGAAGGTGAGTAGAATCAATTCTACATTTATTTCAATTTGAATTTTTACCTTTTCCTTCATTACGCTCTTTAATTTTCATCAACAACTCTACCACCTTCATTACCTTTTCCTATGTTTCGTGATTGTCATTCCAAAATTAAAAATGATCAACGATATTGGCCATTTTTTAAGAATGCTATAGGAGCAATTGATGGTACACATGTTTCATGTGTAGTTAGTGTCAGCAAGCACTAGGTTTATTGGAAGAAAGGGATATCCAACACAAAATATAATGGTTGTATGTGATTGGAATATGTGTTTCACTTTTGTATTAGCTAGTTGGAAATGTACTGCCCATGATACTTGTGTTTTTTACCAGGCTCTCACAAATGCAAACCTTAATTTTCCACACCCTCCTTCAGGTAAGTATTATTTGGTAGATTTTGGTTATCCAACACCAATTGGGTACATTGGTCCCTACATATGTGAACGCTATCACCTTCCTGATTTTAGGCGTTCTAACGGGTTTGCAAATCATAATGAAGTATTCAACTATTACCACTCAAGTTTAAGGTGCACAATAGAAAGAACTTTTGGGGTATGGAAGAACATATTTACAATTCTACGTCGCATGCCCAAGTTCAATTTTGAAACACAGGTTCAAATAGTCGTCGCAACAATGACTATACACAACTTTATCAGAAGGAATGCAGAAATGGATATTGATTTTGATATTTATGAAGATGAAAGCACAGTCATTCACCATGATGATTATCATAGATCATCTAACTTAGATCAATCACAGGTTTACAATGTAGCTTCTTCATCAGAGATGGATCACGTTCGAGACTTAGTCCGCAATCAAATTATAGAGTACATGCAAAATTAGTATTGTAATAATATTTAAGTACTATATTGCACTTTAAATTAGTATTGTAATAATATTCTACTAATATTTAAGTACTATATTGCACTTTAAATTCTATTATCTATTTGTAATTTTTATTTACATACTTCATATTTCACTATTATTTTAATAATTTTTATTTATATGTATTTGAGTATGTCCATTTTGGTAATTCTCCATTCAAAAGTAATTTTGATCAAAACTATCCAAACATCATGAACTGATAACAATCACTTTTACATTGTTGCATCCAAATATAAATCAATTATTGTCAAACTCAATTCTGTTAAAATCAATTATGTCCACCGCAGAACCAAACACACACTAAGTAGCTAAATTTAAGGTATTTGATGCACGGGGCCTCCATGTAAGAAAAGATGTTTAATGTACTTCAACTTTAGTTATAATTAAACAAATTTAAGAGTTTAAAAAATAAATATATCTTCTAACATTAGTGCAGGTCTACCATACCAAGCTATATTACATAGCTAGAAGCTAAACACTGTACAACTCTTGCAAAACACTAATATCATTGTCACAAATTCCATACAACGTGTAAAAATATAACATAAGAATATTGCATCTACCAATTATTACAGTCAACCATTATAAGATATAATACCAACAATATATAGGAACTATTTAATATCTTCATGCACATCATAGAAGCTTAGTAGATAGTTTTGCCATACCGAAAACAACAACATAACAGGAGCTTCATCTTACCTGCGGAAAGAAGATGTACAATACGATAATGACAATTAAGTTGCTTACTTTCCTCTAGAGTTTGACTGAGTCAAGCAAAATGTGTAAATTTGCAAACCTTGACCTACCTAAAAATAGTAAGATATATATCCTCTAACATAGTAATCAAACTCTTTTATATGTTTAACCAACATTGGAGGATCAGTAACTAAGTTCTAACAAATTAACCTTTATGCAATGAACTCACTTGATGTCATATGTTCTTAGTAAATTGAAGTGACATAGAAGAACATATGGGGATGTCTTTGCTTGCCTTCATCAAGGGATGAAGAAATAACATCTCCCATATTTTCATCGGCCTAGGGTCATGTTCTCGGTCGGGGACGGAGGCGAGGGTTAGGGGTAAGTGGGGTAAGGGTAATGCTAGGCTGAGAATAGGGTCTTGGAATATTGGAACTCTAACGGGGAAGGCCATAGAGCTAGTTAAGATTCTTAAGAAGAGGAACATTAATATGGCTTGTGTCCAGGAGACCAAATGGGTAGGACCTAAGGCTAAGGATGTAGACGGGTATAAGTTATGGTTCTTGGGTAGGTCAAAGTATAGGAATGAGGTAGGCATTTTGGTAGACAACGAGCTAAGGGATCAGGTGGTAGAGGTTAGGAGGGTTAATGACAGGATGATGGCGATTAAGTTAGTAGTTAGAGGGTGCACTATGAACATTATTAGTGCGTATGCGCCGCAGGCGGGCTTGAAAGAGGAGGAGAAGAGACGTTTTTGGGAAGATTTGGATGAAGTGGTATGAGGTATACCAACTACCGAGAAGTTATTTGTCAGATGGGATTTCAATGGACATATCGGGACACTTCCGGGGGTTATGACGACGTGCATGGAGGTTTTGGCCTCGAGGACAGGAACGGGGAAGCGTCTCGCTTTTGGAGTTTGCTAGAGCTTTTGGGATGGTGATAGCCAATTCAAGGTTCCTGAAGAAGGAGGAGCATTTGGTGATTTTCCGTAGTTCGGTGGCTAAGACTCAGATAGACTTTTTTCTCCTTAGGAAGGTTGACAAAGGTCTTTGTAAATACTGCAAGGTTATTCCGAATGAGGATCTTACAACCCGACATAAGCTTCTGATGATGGATTTGGAGATCAAGATGGAGAAGAATAGGAGGGTTGTGGATGACATGTTAAGAATCAAATGGGGGAGTTTGACCATGGCTAGTGCAGAGGAGATGGGGAAGAGGTTGATGGCCAAGTGGGCTTGGGTGAGTAGTGGGGATGCGATCGGAATGTGGACAAGATGGTCAGTTGCATTTGGGAGGTTGCTAGAGAAGTGCTAGGGGTCTTGCGGGGTAGCTGTGGTGGGCATCGAGGGGACTGGTGGTGGAATGGTAAAGTTCAAGAGAAGGTGGAAGCGAAAAAAGCGGCGTATGCAAAATTGGTAGAAAGCAAGGATGATGTGGAGAAGTGGACGAATAGAGAATTATATAAGATGGCAGAGGCAAAACTAGCGGTTACGGCGGTGAAAACGACGGCTTTTGAACGTCTATATGTGGAATTAGAGAGGAAAATAGGGATAAGAAGTTGTACAGACTAGCCAAGGCGAGGGAGAGGAGGGCCAGGGACTTGGATCACATGAGGTGCATCAAGGATGAGGACGGCAAAGTGCTGGTGGAGGACACGCATATTAGGCGGAGGTAGCAGTCTTACTTCCATAAACTCTTGAACGAAAAAGAAGATAAAGACATTGTGTTGGGATCTCTGGTAGGTACCGGGATTTTGAGTATTGTGAAAACATTAAGGCTGAGGAGGTTCAGGGTGCTGTGTGCAGGATGCGCATGGGGCGAGCGACCGGACTTGATGAGTTCCCAGTTGAATTTGGGAAAAGCGCAGGTAGGGCAGGTTTGGAGTGGCTGACGGAGTTGTTTAACGTCATTTTAAGACGGCGAGGATGCCCGAAGAATGGAGGTAGAGTACAATGATTCTTTTGTACAATAACAAAGGTGATATCCAGAGTTGCAACAACTATAGGGGTATCAAGCTGCTAAGCCACACTATGAGTTTGGAAAAGAGTCGTGGAGATGAGGGTGAGAAGAGGAGTGTCTATCTCCGAGAACTAGTTTGGATTCATGTCGGGGCGGTCGACCACATAAGCCATCCATCTTATTAGGAGGTTGGTGGAGCAGTATAGGGAGAGGAAGAGAGACTTACATATGATGTTCATCGACCTCAAGAAGGCATACGACAAAGTCCCTAGGGAGGTTCTATGGAGATGTTTGGAGGTTAGAGGTGTAATTGTGTCATACACTAGGGCAATCGAGGATATGTATGATGGAGCCAAGACCAGGGTACAGACAGGTGGAGACTCATAGCACTTCCCAATAAGGATAGGGCTGCACCAGGGATCAACTCTTAGCCCTTTTTTTGCCTTGGTGATGGATGGACTGACGCGACAAATCCAAGGGGAGGTGTCATGGTGTATGTTATTAGAAGATGACATAGTCCTAATTGATGAGACCCACAGCGGAGTGAACGCTAAGTTGGAGGTTTGGATACATACTCTGGAGTCTAAAGGGTTTAGGCTGAGTAGACCAAATGGAATACTTGGAGTGCAAGTCCAGTGACGGGAGAAACCTTGAGAAAGGCGTGGAGGTGAGGTGAGGTACCCAGGTCATTCCAAAGAAAGGGAGCTTCAAGTACCTCAGGTCTATTATCCAAGGGAATTGAGAGATTGATGACGATGTCACACATCGTATTAGGTCAGGGTGGATGAAATGGAGGCTCGCATCTGGAGTATTGTGCGATAAAAATGTACCACCAAAACTTAAAGGCAAGTTCTATAGGGTGGTGGTTAGACCGACCATGTTGTATGGGGAGGAGTGTTGGTCGGTCAAGACTTTGCACACCCAAAAGATGAAAGTTGTGAAGATGAGGATGCTAAGATGGATGTGTGGGAATACAAGGAGGGATAGAATTAGAAATGATGATATCAGAGACAAAGTGGGAGTGGCCTCGGTGGAGGATATTATGCGAGAAGCTAGGTTGAGATGGTTTGGACACGTGCATAGGAGAGACATAAATGCCCCAGTGCGGAGGTGTGAAGGGTTGGCTATGGACGAGTACATGAGGGGTAGAGGTAGGCCGAGGAAGTATTGGGGAGAGGTGATTAGACAGGATATGACGCAGGTGCAACTCACTGAGGACATGACTTTAGATAGGGGGTTATGGAGGACACGTATTAGGGTAGAAGGATAGTAGGTAGTCCAGCGTAGTCCTACCTACGATTACTAACTGGTAGTTGTAGTATTACTATTGTAGGCTCGCTTAGCCTATCATATTGTCTTATAGTCCTTTATCGTATGATTTATGCTGCTATATGTATTCTATTTGTCTTATTTACTTGCATTACCTATTGCTTCTTTTTGCTTCTTTCTTTTTCCGAATGTGTTGTCATGATTTACGCACTTTGTGTGTCTTACTTTGCTTGGGCTTGTACTTTGTCTTGAGCCAAGGGACTCTCGGAAACAGCCAAACTACTTATCAAGGTAGAGGTAAGGTCTGTGTACACTCTACCCTCTCCAGACCCCACATTATGGATTTCACTAGATATGTTGTTGTATATTTTCATCAGCCTGCAAAACCATAAGATCAATAATATTATATCTTCTCAGCCTAACGCTGCAAAGTTTACACGACAGACACCCAAAACTCGAAAAGTAAATATAATTCAGTCGGAATAAAAAAGAGAAACATATCATAGCATCTCAGATGAATTCCAATAATTTTCATCAGTTGTACCTCAATTTTCCAAGTTTGGTACCTGCATCCCTAAAAATGCTCCAATGATCAATGAAGCAGTCACTAATAGCATTAATAACAACATACAATTGAATATACTAAAATGTTCATGAATAAAATGGAAGGAGAAATATTATTATACCGTTACTTAAATATTTTTTGACCTGATATTCTTGATTTTTTCAAATACCCATCTTATCTTTATTTATATTCCCACATGTAGTGTCTTCTCGCAAGCACTTCGATGGGAAAAATTAAGTGAAAAATATATAGATACAACACAATTTATTATGAATTTACAACAAATAAAAGAAATTAATAATAAATGGTATGAGTATAAAGACTTTTATGTGAGTCAAACTGAAGAAGAAAGTAAAACAGAACCAGAAAATATTAACTTTATTAATCAATACTCAGATAGTGAAGATAGTTCAGAATAAAATGAAGAAATAAATAAATTAGAAGAAGAAAAACCTATTGGAAAAAATGTGAAAAAGATTATGCATATAAACGAACACAGTTACTAATGAAACATGATATAAATACTACCATGATAGATATAAAAAAACAGCTAAAAATCTTTGTAAAATAAGAAAAAGGCAATTAGAAATAATAAGACAAGGAATCGAGAACAATACAATCTAATGGTAGCAATTTATATAGAAGCTCATATAGAATATAAGCCTAATAAAATGATAAAATAAAATCTTTATAGATAGTAGAGCAGACTTATGTCTAGCAAGGAAAGAAGTATTAGAACTACATAGATGGAAAAAGTCAAAACTCATAGAACAAAAGTATCAGGATTTAACGAACAAATGAAAGAATTAGATATAATAGCAGAGAATATGAGAATAAGGTTAGAAAAAACAAAATTTGACAACCAATAATATATCAACTTAACCAAATGAAACAACGAGTATTATTAGGAAACAATTTCTTAGACTACTTCAAAACGCAAGTTATAAATAATAATACTTTTAGCTTACAAACGCCTTGTAATGGATGGATAATACTAAAAAGAGTATTACCAATACAGACATTAAGATTATGTAACATGATAGATAGGAATAATAACCTACAACTATTAAAAGAAAAATATCTTAATATATTAAAAATCAATTTTGGAGAAAATCCAATACAACTATGGGAAAAAAGAAAAAATATATGTTGAAATCAAATTAATAAATCTCAATGACACAATTAGATCTAAACCCGTTAGATATATTCCAACAGATCAAAAAGAATTTGAAACCCAGATAAAAGAATTATTAGAGTTAAAATGATACAAAAAAGTAAAAACCCACATGGTAGCCCAACATTTTTAGTAAGAAAACATAGTAAACAAAAAAAGGAAAGGCTAGAATGGTAATTGATAATAGAGAATTAAATAAAAAGACAATATTTGATGGATATTTTTTACCATATAAAAGAAATCTTATTAATAGATTAGGAAATAAAAATGGTTTAGTAAATTTGATTGTAAAAGTGAATTTTGGCAAATAAAATTAACAAATGAATCAAAACCTCTAACAACCTTTATTGCCCCTCAAGGACACTATGAATGGAATGTACTACCCTTTGAATTAAAAAATGAACCACAAATATTTCAAAGAAGAATGAACCAAGTGTTCAGAAAACTAACAGAATTTTGTATAGTATATGTTGATGACGTATTAATATATAGTGATGATTTGGAAAATTATGTAAAACATATAGAAGAATTTAAAAAAATTGTGAAACAACATGGAATATTGTTATCTGAGAAAAAATCTAAAATTTTCAAAAATAGTATCGAATATTTAGGATATGTTATAGATAACGAAGGATTACAATTACAAGAATATATTGTAACGAAAATAACAAACTTCAAAGAAAAACTAGAAAATAAAAAAGAAGTATAACAATTCCTAGGAATAGTAAATTAAGCTTTAGATCATATACAAAATTTATCACTTTTAAGAAAACCATTACAAGAATTAACTAGGAAAAATATAACATTTGAATGGAAGGAAGAACATACTAATGCTATAAACGAAATTAAGGAAAAAGTAAAAGCCTTGCCAAAACATAGAATACCAACGAAACTAGACCAACTAGAACTTTTGAAGAATGTCAAGTGACAATTTTGAAGAATATATTACTAAGGTTGTAGAAATAGTCAAACAAAATCATGAAATCATTACAACCAAATTACAAGAAAATATACATCTGGTAAACCAGCTTACGGAAGCTTTCCGAGACTTTCAAAAACTACAAGCCCTAAAATTACCTCAATCTACTATAGAAAAATCAAACATTCCTCAACAGACTCTTTCTAAAATTCTTTTTAAGATGCAGGTTTATAGACTAATATGGTTCTAAGTATAAACTTTCGAAGTGTTTAGTCTCTGGTATTATGATATTGCTCTTGGTATTGATTATAGATTAAGAGGGGGTTTGGCTAAACATGGAGAAAGATATTCAGAAGATTGAAGTTGTTGTATTTCGAAAGATGATCTTCAATGTTATAATGAGGCTCTTTATATAGATAACCTCGGTTGATTACATTATTGCTACATTACAAAAAGTCTAAAGAGATAAGTACTCTTTTTCAAAAGTCTAAAAGTATACAGTGTCTTATCTGCCATAATTTCAGATATTTCTTAAAGTTGTTTGTCTCTTGTTGCAAGTTTTTCAAAGTTGTCATCTTTTTTCTTGTAGGTCATGCGGCTTTTATAATTGTTGAGGTCGGCTGCTATTGTCTTCTCTTGAAGTCTCTATCTGTGTCATTTTCTTGTTTCTTGATTTATCCATTATTCTTGTCTTTGTTGAATAGTATGATAGTAGTATGATTTGTAATATGGTAATATATGTGCTTACTGTAGTTAGACTACATTGAGTCGTATCAAAGTATTACATTGTGGCTTGCTGTAGTTAGACTACATTGGACCGTATCATGCAAAAGGATTAGAAGATCCTTCTTTTTTAATAGTATGGGTAGTATTAGTAACATTTTTAGTACTGATTACATGCCTTTTTCTCTGACCTGCTAAAAGTTGATATTGCTTCATAGTTGTTTTGGCATGTTTGTGTTTCATGTTTATGATCCGATCGTGCATATTGGTAAATTACATAGTGTCTTGGGATAGTACATCATTATTATAGTATAGGGTAATGATTTCTTCAACTTCTCCACCTTTGATTTTTCCAATTATGCTGGCTTTCCTAGCCTGCGACATATCTTCTATCGTTGATTTCAAAGTTAACATTCCAATAGCTCTTTTGACACTTAGCCATTCTTGAAATTTTTCCAATGTACAGGGTATTTTCATTTTGAGGTCTTCATCATCACCACTGATATTGCTATTTTTACCAGTTTTAAATAATTGACATATTACAATGGATTTTCCAGTTAGATCCGTTGGGGCGTCAAATAATTGTATTATGTATATATCCTTTCCAAAAGATTTCATCATTTCTTGAACAAATTCTATTATAATATTAGGTAGTTTAAAAATATTATAAAAAGTTCATCTACTATTATCTTGTCAATAAAACTGTAAGTAAATAATTTTGACACTATATCAGGGTTAGCATTTTCACTACACAAAAATCTAGAATATTTGCTTAGTTTTGCACTTCTTAAAATATAAGGGTTAGATTTATAATCATAAAATTTATTTATCTTTTCATATGCAGTAATAAAGTCAAGTGCAAATTTCATTTTATCACACATTGATACTGATGTTGATATCTGGGAAGATGATGTTGTTGTTGAAGATGGTATAGTGGATGGTATGGTTGCAAGCTTGGATATAAAAGTTTTTGGGGTGTAGGAATGTTTGGTTTTTCTGTAGTAGAATGAGGTGATTTTAGGGCTTGTAGTTTTTGAAAGTCTCGGAAAGCTTCCGTTAGCTGATTTACCAGATGTGTATTTTCTTGTAATTTGGTTGTAATGATTTCATGATTTTGTTTGACGATTTCTACAACCTTAGCAATATATTCTTCAAAATTGTCACTTGACATTGTTGTACCTGCTAAGAAAATCGGCTAAAATATTCTTAGTGCCAGATATATTTTTAACAATAAAATCATAACAACAAAAGAATAATTGTCATTTTCTTCTTTTATTTAATCCTGGTAAAGGATCTATTTTGTTAGTAATAAAAGATTTTACTTGAGTATTATCAGTCCTAACAACAAATTTTGATGATAATAAGTGATAATGAAATCTTTTTATTCCAAATTTTACAACTAATAGTTCTTTTTCATTGATATGATAATTTTTCTCGTTTGACTTCCATGTTTCACCTCCGTATAAAAAAAATAAGTGGTTTTTCTTTATCTATATCATCTTTATCACAAGCTATGAAGATTGCTCCACATCCTATATCACTAGCATCAGTAAAAAGTTCTAGTTGGTCTAGTTCCGTTGGTATCCTATGTTTTGACAAGGCCTTTACTTTTCCCGTAATTTCATTTATAGCATTAGTATGTTCTTCCTTACATTCAAATGTTATATTTTTCCTAGTTAATTCTTGTAATGGTTTTCTTAAAAGTGATAAATCTTTTATATGGTCTGAAGCGTAATTTACTATTCCTAGGAATTGTTGTATTTCTTTTTTATTTTCTAATTTTCTTTGAAGTTTGTTATTTTCGTTACAATATGTTCTTGTAATTGTAATCTTTCGTTATCTATAACATTTCCTAAATATTCGATACTATTTTTGAAAATTTCAGAGCTTTTCTCAGATAGCAATATCCCATGTTGTTTCACAGTTTTTATAAATTCTTCTAGATGTTTTACATGATTTTCAAAATCATCACTATATATTAATATGTCATCAACATATACTATACAAAATTCTGTTAGTTTTCTGAACACTTGGTTCATTCTCCTTTGAAATATTTGTGGTGCATTTTTTAATCCAAAGGGTAGTACATTCCATTCATTGTGTCCTTGAGGGGCACTAAAGGTTGTTAGAGGTTTTGATTCATTTGTTAATTTTATTTGCCAAAATTCACTTTTACAATCAAATTTACTAAACCATTTTTTATTTTCTAATCTATTAATAAGATTTCTTTTATATGGTAAAAAATATCCATCAAATATTGTCTTTTTATTTAATTTTTTATAATCAATTACCATTCTAGCCTTTTCTTTTTTTGTTCACTATGTTTTCTTACTGAAAATGTTGAGCTACCATGTGGGTTTTTACTTTCTTGTATCATTTTTAACTCTAATAATTCTTTTATCTGGGTTTCAAATTCTTTCTGATCTGTTGGAATATATCTAATGGGTTTAGATCTAATTGTGTCATTGGGATTTATTAATTTGATTTCAGCATATATTTTTTCTTTTTCCCATTGTTGTATTGGATTTTCTCCAAAATTCATTTTTAATATATTAAGGTATTTTTCTTTTAATAGTTGTAGGTTATTATTCCTATCTATCATGTTACATAATCTTAATGTTTGTATTGGTAATACTCTTTTTAGTATTATCCATCTATTACAATGCGTTTGTAAGCTAAATTATTATTATTATTTATAACTTGCGTTTTGAAGTAGTCGAAGAAATTGTTTCCTAATAATACTTGTTGTTTCATTTGGTTAAGTTGATATATTATTGGTTGTCAAAATATTATTTTTCCTTACCTTATTCTCATATTCCCTGCTATTATATCTAATTTTTTCATTTGTTCGTTAAATCCTGATACTTTTGTTCTAAGAGTTTTAGACATTTTCCATCTGTGTGGTTCTAAAACTTCTTTCTTTGCTAGACATAAGTCTGCTCCACTATCTATAAAGATTTTTTGTTTTATCATTTTATTAGGCTTATATTTTATATGAGCTTCTATATAAATTGCTACCATTAGATTGTATTGTTCTTGATTCCTTGTCTTATTATTTCTAATTGCTTTTTTCTTATTTTACAAAGATTCTTAGCTACTTTTTTATATCTATCATGGTAGTATTTATATCCTGTTTCATTAGTAATTGTGTTCAGTTTATATGCATAATATTTTTCACATTTTTTCCAATAGGTTTTTTCTTCTTCTAATTTATTTATTTATTCCATTTTATTCTGAACTATCTTCACTATCTGAGTATTGGTTAATAAAGTTAATATTTTCTGTTTCTGTTTCACTTTCTTCTTCAGTTTGACTCACATAAAAGTCTTCATACTCATACCATTTATTATTATCATCTTTTATTTATTGTAAATTCATAATAAATTGTGTTGTATCTATATATCTTACACTTTTTTTCTTTAGTTTCAGACATTTATTAGCATAATGTCATTTTTCATTACAAATTCAACATTTACATTCCTTAGGTTTTCTTCTATGAGTTTTATATATTTTCTTTTTCTAAATTTTCTTTTATGTTTAAATTTTTTTCTAGTCTCAGGAATGTTTCTATATCTTTTATGTCTGTTGTAATTATTATATTTTTATATCTTTTTCTTTGATATTTTTTACTTCTATGACCTTTCTTATATTTTCTTTCTTTTCTTTTATCATCGCATCCAAATACTAATCTTCTTTCCGTAAATCCACATATTTCTCTTAATCCTAATTTCTTATCTTTTTAAATTTTTTGTTGCATTCTATATTCTTCACATTTTCCGCATTAAATATGCTCTTAGTACTCTTATCCTTTCTCCTAGAGTGTTTTCTCTTGGGTCTAGGTTGCTATACTCTTTTGATACTTAAGTATTGTATGGTGTTGGTAAATGGTCATAGTAAAGTTGTTGATATATTAAACCTTCTTGTGGTAAGAATCTTGCTTCATAAAAGAATTTACTAAAGTTTATTGTATATTCTGGTAATTTATTAATTTTACAACATTTCATGTTATTTAGATTCATTATTATTTCAGTTTTTCTTTCTGCAAATACGTTTTCTCGTGCTACTGACCATTTTTCTCCTAAAAATTCTCTTTTTAATACTATATCAAATATCATTAGCATAGATTTCTAGTCTTTTGCATGACTAAATACTTCTCCTCTCAGTTGGTATGTTATAGATTCCATCCAGTATGTTGTTTTTCCAATTAATGTTTTAGATATTAAATCATAAATATAATCTAGGTTATCAGTATGTGTAGAGTTCATTAATGCTATATACATTTCAAGATTCCAATCATTTATTCTTCTACTTATTTCTTGTTTATCATAAACGTTATCTAAATCTAGGAAGTATCCATTAAAGTTTACACCTTGTGACATTGATCCTACAAATTCTTTAAATTGAGCTTGTTGTCCTACTGGTATGTGTTTTGGTAAATTATTCTGTCGTCTTCGTTACTACTTCTAAATTAGGGTCTATTAGCTCTTCTTCAGGATAGTCATCAGTATCTTCGTTTATTATATCGTATGTCTCTATTTCTGTTCTATAGGTTTATTAAATTCATCTTCTACATCGCTTTTAGGTTCTTCTTCTATAACTGCATTTACATTTTTCATTTTTTGTAAAGCTTTTATTATCTCAATATTTTATTTTGCTATTTCTGAGTTTCCTTCTTCCTCCACTTCTTCTATGAATTTTGCTACTTGTGTATCTTGGTTGGTTAATTCATTTGATCTTATAAAATTAGTTGTTTTTTCAATATTACTATCTTTGCCTGTATTGCTATCGGTTTTTTCATTACTAGAAGTACTTTCATCACTTGTTTTATATGTTTTCTTTACCTTCTTTTTTCCTTTTAATCTTGTCATTTGTTCTTTTAAAATATGTAATTCTTCTTTTAATTCTTGTTTTACTTCATTTAATTCCTCTCTTGTTTGTTTTAATTCTACCTTCGTTTCTTTTAGTATTTTCTTTGTATCTTTAAACTTATGTTTATATTTTTTTATATTTATTGCATCATTCTTTATTATTATGTGATTTCAGTTTTATATTTTCTGTCTTTAATTCACATATTTTTTGTTCTTATTTGTCTAATTTTAGGTATAAATATTCGTTTTTTCTGTGTCTTAAGTTGATGTTTTCACCTTTTGAGGTGTTATTACTATTATTTGGGGTGGAGTAAATCTTTACATTTTCAACAACTATAGCTGGATTCTTTTACACCTAACACAATGTAGTATTTTTACATGGCCAACCACACATTATTCAGATTTAAAAAAAAAATAAGAAACACCAAAATCACGTATAATTTCTCCCTTAAATCCTAAAAGCAACTGAATTTTTAAATAACAGGAATAATAGAGCAAATTGAATAACAAAAATACATTTTAAATAAAAGTCTTATGCACAATAAATTAAATAAAAGAAAAAAACATAGGTGTGACATATGAATACTCAAATACTATTACAACTGTCATAACAGCGTACATAGTCTCGTGTAATAAAACACAGACACGAGAGGAAATGAACAACCTTTTTTGGCTCATTTACAGTTAAATTCAAAGGTTTAGTAAGATGTTACTTTATAAGTAATTTATTTATTTATTTCGTTTCTCTTGATTAGTTGAATCGTTTAACCAGTTGAAGTATTTCTTTCGCATACCAGAACCATTATTTATTATTTATGTTTTTTTTTATTTTGCAGTTCGCATAACGCATTGTGAACCTTTATTTAATTATTTTTATTTTTATACATTTCGCAATTCGCAACAGGGTAGCGAACCCCTATTTTTTTTATATATATATATAATTAAATTTGTAATTAATCACAAAGAGATATAATTAATCAGAAAAATTCTGAGCTGCTTTCTTCAGCTTGATATTGGTCAAATTTGAACATTTTAAGAAAAGAAAATTTATAAAAGTGAAAAAGAGACAATGTCTGACTCAAAGCCAACGGTCTATGAAGAGACAATGTAAGCTCCCCCCCCCCCCCCCTCTTTTTATAACTTAAAAATTTGCCTAAGATGAAAGCACCGACATGAAGTGTATATATGAACCCTGTATTTGTTTATTCTTTATAAATTATTTATGTATATTAAATAAAATTTTGAATATTAATATAGGTTTAGAGCAAAATATTGTTGGGATATAATTGTTGCAGAGAACGGAAAGTAAGTAATTATTACAATTGTAAGAAATGATAAACTAAATATTACAATAAACTGAAAATCAAGAACTTAACAAATTGTTTGTGTGATTTGCTAAGTCGAGTGATGACACTCTGTCTTTAAGACAAGATTGCCTCGTATATCTCCTTTTACGTTGTCAGGCAATAGTCTCCCAAGATACAACAACAACTTAACAATTGATCAAAGGAAACTCAAGTGTTACTCTTGAAGAACTTTGAGTATAGTAACTTTGCTAGAGAGGAAGAAGATGAATTCAGAAAATTCTGGAGTATTTTTTAAGTGTTGTGTAGTGTTCTTCATTTGAGCCAAAGGCCTCAATTTATAGTGTAAGGAGAAGACCCATCAACTAGCCAATTAATGACCTTCAATAGCCATGTAATGGCACTTAATTGAGGGGTTACATTCAGCCAAATAATGGATGAATTCATGTGCCAAGTAATGGAGAATCAATGCTCCAAAACCAGCCCAAAGGTCAGAACTTTCCAACTTCTCGTCGCAGCATTCTGCCTCCGAAGCGCTGTGACTCTGTGAATTAGCGCCGCGGCTCCAGAAACTGAAGACCCAATTAGCGCTGTGGTGCTCCCTGGGAGGCGTCGCGACGCTCCGGCGCCTCGGCTCCGACGGGGTTGCGTCGCGGCCCTTCGCGGCGATTTCCGACCCGTTTCATCTTACACTTCTTCCTTCGTTTACCAACGTGGAATACTTTGTCATTTGGCCAATAACCGTCCATAATTCTATGTCTCAAACGTATTACATACGTACCAATATCTATTTCACTAATGAAATTTGCGATACTTGGCACTACGTGTGCACGTGTGTGGAAACGACGTTTCCGACGTGTGGGCCACAATTGTTTGAGTCATAAATAATGGGATATACTTAATTCCACATTAGTAAATTTCCAACAATCCCCTTTTGAAAGAGATTTTGACGCACACACATGGTGCTTTTTCCAGCAATCTTTCAGCGGACCGATGTTGCATCTGGATAGGTAGCATACGCTTTGAACCTTCCATAGTTGAATACCATCGGACTTACTTACTGCGCGGTGAACGTGATGTCTTGAACCGTCAGTGTTTAGTGTAAGCCAAGTCAACGGTACCAACACAACAACTTCTCTTACTCTGTTCTTCGTAATGTTTTGTCCGTTGTGGCCGTGGACACTTCTTGGATTCTTAAGTGCGTTCATTTGAGGCGGCCTGTCTTCGCACTTAAATAGGTGGTCTCCTACAAGGTATCCTGCTATACCTCACTTTACAAGTGTTAGGAACCATTAAAAGTTTCCCCAAACCTAATCTCAACCGGTGAGTATCATTAAAAGTTTTGGAAACTTAACCTTCACCCACACTGCAGATAGCACTTATAGTCTATCGCGGGAACGACTCTGAATTTGGTGTTTCTTTACAGAAATCACTATCTGAAGTGCTCATGTTTACACCGAAGCGCTCAACTGAACCTTTACAACTTAGTCCTAATTCCTGGGTTCTCCAGTCAGTAAGGTTGGGTTACCACCGTATTGGTCTTTATATTTTGGGTTTTAAGCCCATTCTCCTAGACAGAAAGAAATTTTTCTTCCAATCTTATTTTTAACCAAAGTTTGAGTGACACTGACACATGAAATAAATTGAGATAAAGTTATAAATTGAAATAAAGCTAAGCTTCTCAATGCTCGTATGAATTTGCTTAGCTAACGGCTATAATTCCGCTCTTCTTCACCTTTTCTCTCTCTCTCCTCATCGGAAAACTTCAAAAGACCGGCGAGTAAACCGGAGATACTGTTTGAATTTTCCGTCATGTAAACCAAGTCATCTCCGATATCCAATTCCGGGAAATGCAGGGAGGATAATAAAGAAAATAAAATGCTTAATATTATTATCATATCCTTTTTGTCCCCCCTGTAGTAATAATATATAAACTTTGATTTATTTACCCATTTGCCTTTTGATTCTTTCCTAACTGGTAAAGAATCCACTATCCTTTTGGAAAAAAGAACAAAATATAATTTGCCCCCAGAGTCTTTGCATTCTCACTTTTTTTTCTCAAATTTGGACCCCTTGTTTGTGCATTAGTGTTGTTTGATAAAATTCCCCAAAGAAGTGAATCATTGAAAATTTACTCAGTTTTCTGCATTTCTAAGGAGTTTTGGATCATTATTGAATTGGGTATTTCCTGCATAACAGTTTAGGTTTCTAAAAGCTGATGCTTTGGTCTTGATTGCTTTGAGTTCTTGATTTCATCTCTTTTTTCGTGCATTGGTGTTGTTTGATAAAATTCCCCAAATAAGTGAATCATTGAATATTTACTCAGTTTCTGCATTTCTAAGGAGTTTTGGATCATTATTGAATTGGGTATTTCTTGCATAACAGTTTAGGTTTCTAAAAGTTGAAGCTTTGGTCTTGATTGCTTTAAGTTCTTGATTTAATTGGTTTTTGTGTATCCTTAGTTTTTTCTTTTCTTTTGTGGGTAAGAAAGGTAAGAGTCTTTTGGTAAAGGGGTTACATTTTATGCATTGAGGATCATATTTTCTTGCATTTTGGTCATTGTTGATGTTCTGTTGGTGATATTTGAACACTTACATAGTCATCAAGGAGAAATCTTGAGGCTGGTTTTGTAGAGCGTTTGGATATCATCACAATGTCAGCTGTTGATGTGGCTTTGAGTCCGGTCCAGGAAGAATCTGTCCTGGCTACCAGGCATATCTATGGCCCATTAGCGCTTTGCACAAATGAATCGATTGTAATATACATAACTGTGGCTGGTTCTGTGATTCCAATGCGTGTGTTGGAGTCTGATTCGATTGGGGAAGTGAAACTTAAGATCCAAGTATGTAAAGGGTTCGTTGTTAAGATGCAGAAGCTAGTTTTCGGAGGTAGAGAGCTGGCAAGAAATGAATCTTTGGTTAGGGACTATGGAGTTAGTAATGGGAATGTCTTGCATATGGTCTTTAAGATATCTGATCTCCTTGTTATCACTGTTCGGACCACTTGTGGGATGGAATTTGAGTTTCCTGTTGACAGGCATCAAGATATTGGGTATCTAAAGCGTACCATATTGAAGAAAGGTAAAGACTTTGGTGAGGATCTTAAGGTTCAAGAGCTTTTCTGTAATGGTGAGAAGCTTGAGGATCAGAAACTCATTGATGATATTACTGCTGATGCTGTGATTCACTTGGTAGTTCAGAAATTTGCAAAGCTTCGTGCTAAGCATGCCGAGAGGGATGTTGAACTTTCTGTTATTGCAGCTAACTGGAATGGGAAAACCCAAAGTTGGGGTGTACATGAAGGAAATAAACCTGATAGAAACTTGTTGTTGGAACCTTTTGTTGTTAATCCAAATATAGAATTGCCTGGATATATCTGGGACATGATCAACTCTGCATGTGATGGGTTGACAAAAGGAAATAGACCGATCCGATCATCTGAAGGAACTGGAGGAACTTATTTCATGCAGGATGGATCTGGCAACAAGTACGTTGCTATTTTTAAGCCGATTGATGAGGAACCGCTAGCTGTGAATAACCCTCAAGGGCTACCTTTATCAACCAATGGTGAAGGGTTGAAAAGGGGAACCCGAGTTGGAGAAGGTGCATTCAGGGAGGTTGCAGCTTTTCTACTGGATCATCCAAAGACCGGGCACCGAACATTGTCCAATTATGAAATTGGCTTTTCTGGTGTGCCTCCAACTGCTATGGTTCAGTGTTTGCACAATGCATTTCATCATCCTGATGGATTTGAGTGGTCATCCGAATACATTAAAGTTGGTTCACTGCAGCTGTTTATGAAGAACGATGGAAATTGTGAGGATATGGGTCCTGGGATATTTCCTGTTGAGGAAGTCCATAAGATTACTGTCTTTGACATAAGAACCGCAAATGCAGATAGGCATGCTGGGAATATTCTTGTGAGCAGGGTTGAGGAAGAAGGACGAATCATGCTTACGCCAATTGACCATGGCTACTGCTTGCCTGAGAATGTAAGCTATGATTCTTTTATTCCTTATAAATGTTGTTTGATAAATTAGATGTTAACAAAATGCTATGAACTCAGTGCACCACGCACATCGGGAGCTTAGTGCACCGGACTACCATTTAACAAAATGCTATGAACTTGTGATTGCTTCCTTGCGAGTAATTTTTCATTTTCACTAACTTGATTTTTGTGTATGGAAGTTCTTAGAATCCTAAGGGGTCGTTTGGTTGATGGTTAAAGTTATGTATGTATTAGTAATGCAGAGATTAGTTATGCAGGGTTTAGTTATTCAATCTCCTACCCTGCATAAAATAATACATAGATTCCCTCAAAATCTATACATGTATATGCTGGATTGTAAAATGATACCAAACTATGTACTTGGTGTGCTGAAATTTATACATAGCAACTAAAACGCTACCAAACATTGTACTAGTGATGTTGGTTTTAATACATGAATAATTCACTTCCTAACCACCCTAAGGGTTCAACTACACAACTCCATTTCTATGCCTTGTGAATACTTATAATATTTCGGTTATGATTTCTCTCGTGTGGAGAAACTTTGAGGTGCCTAGCTTGGATGCCAAATAATTTGTTTTTTCCCTGCATGCATTGTTTGTAATGAATCAGATCTCAAAAAAAGGTATGCTTACCCTATAGATGGGCTTAATATCTGCCCTACACGATGTACCTGACAATAGGGTTAGTGATGATTTAACTAGATATCGCCTCCTCCAAATTACATAGAAGTCTTTGAAATTTCTATATCTGTGTCACATCCCTGGTTCGTTATGTCCAAGAATCTCCACTGACAAAGGGAATTTTTTATCCCTCTAGTGGTCTGTTACCATTTGTGCTAATTGAACATTTACTTGCTTTCAAAGAATTGTTCTAATAACTGAAGTTTCTTCCTTTTATAATTCAAAAATTTGCACTAAAAAAATTGTGATCCGCAGTTCGAAGATTGCACCTTTGATTGGCTCTATTGGCCACAAGCCCGTCAGTCTTATTCTCCAGAAACTATCAAGTACATCAAATCACTGGACGCTGAACAAGACATTGACCTTCTTAAGTTTTACGGATTGGATTTGTCTGTTGAATCTGCTCGTACTCTTCGTATCTCAACCATGCTTCTTAAGAAAGGGGTTGAAAGAGGGCTTACCTCCTTCGACATAGGAAGCATGATGTGCAGGGAAACCTTGAACAAGGAATCTATTATCGAGGAAATCGTTCGTGATGCTCAAGATTCTATGCTTCCTGGCATGACTGAAGCTGCATTTCTTGAAACTGTCTACAAGCTCATGGATATCAAGCTTGAGAAGCTAAAATATAAATCTTCCCAAGGATTGTAAGTATGTGTATCTTTGGTTCTGTTGTATGTATATAGCATTCGGTCCATATATAAATGGACTGAATGGAGATAGCGAATGTGGATGACTGACTTTGTCGTCTATGGTCAGAAACCTTTTTTCCCCTCAACTGCTGCTCAAATTACCAATTTGATGGTTTTCCATATATGGAACAGAAGTTGCAATATGCAATAAATAATAAATAATACAAACTGTTATTTATAGAACATTTGCCTTGTATCCTTTCTCAATGAGTAAAGTGATACTGAGTTGTTAGAAATCTGCTTTTATGTGGACAGAGCTATCAAATTCCTTATCTCATTAAGTACCAAATAACCTGTGAAATTTTATGTTTACTAGAGGATTTTAAGAGTAGCCTTGGCACAATGGTAAAAGTTGTAGCCATGCAATCAGAACGTCACGGGTTCAAGTCACAAAAACAACATCTCACATAAATGCAAGGTACGCATGAGAGCTTAGTGCACCATGCTTTCCTTTTATTTGTATTCTTTTCAAATTTGAAGAGTCAAAGTTTTAGCTTGTGACAGCTCCATTTAATAATTAACTCAATCAGCTAATTTATAAGTAATGTGATAGAAGTTTAGAAAATGACAGACACTAAGTAAAATAATTAACATTACTGAGGTCGGATTACAATTGTACGAGTTTGAAAAAAGTACATTAAGTTATCCAAATGCAACACTTTCTATTGGCACCTAACAATGTCATATACTATATAAAGATTTCTTTCTCAGAAAAATGTCAACACTATAAATAGAAAAAATCCCATATACAGTTGCATAGCATAATTTTAGGTTAAAACAAAGTTTTGTGCTAACTAATCTTTTTGTTTTCACCCTATCACCACAAATCCCACTCTCACCCAATTTTCTATGTTATATATACAGTGTTTTAGCTGGCTTTAACCATGCTTCGCAATATAACAAATTAACAATTACACCTCAATCTCAAATGATTAACAATATAATAATAATAATGCCTCAATCTCGAACCTTACTTCGCAATCAACCTAGAAAAAAACTAATTACCAAGTGTTGTTCCTAATGAATCGACGAAAAGTTACTACTTATAACATTCTTCCTGACTAGTCTTGTTTTGACTATTAGTACTGGTATATTAAAGAGAGAATGTTAAACTTTTGCCCTTACCTTCATTTAATGGATTTTTTGTGACGAAAATACCCTCCCATCACTCTTCCTCGGCAACTTCATCCTCCTTTTTAATATATCTTATTGTATTGATTCACCTTTAAATTTGAGCAATTAACAAGGAATGTGATGTCCCTAATTAGTTGTTATTTATTTAGTTAACCAAGATCAAACTTCAAATATAGTATCACGTTGTTTGAGATGATTTATTAGTGTTCCTTTGAGAATTAATTTCCACAGTCAGCTCTAAGTTCTTACTCTCTTCAACTGGTGCCCAAAAACGACTCAAATGCATTGCAAAAGGTTACTCTCAAGTTTGGCATTTTCTTTTGCAGATCAAATTTTACTAGAAGCTCAAAATGAGATTATCCGCGTACATACCTTGTTTGGGTACTGCATAATTTTTCTGGAAACAAATAGTGAAGTCTGCATATGAAACATCAAAAATCAAAGTGACTTCTAAAAAGAAAAAAGTACTGTAATTTTTATATATAAAAAAAAAAAATTAATCGAGTTAAGTTTGACTGATGGGACAAAACTTGCAAAATTATATAATAGAATGTTTTATATTTCAAAGTTAGTCAACTCAGGCCTTAAGGCTAACTTTAACTTTATAATAGTATTTCAAAGTTAGTCAAATTAGGTCTTAAGTAAAAACTTTAGATTGCAAAGTTAATCAAGTTAGAATTTAACCTTAAGGCATAACTTTAGATTCCAAAGTTAATCAAGTTAGGTCTTAAGATCTATTTTTATTTTTCAAAGTTAGTCAAATTAGGTCTGAAGGCATAACTTTAGATTTCAAAGTTAGTCAAGTCAGGCCTTAAAGCATAACTTTATATTTCAAAGTTTATCGAGTTAAGCCTTAACCTTAAGACATAACTTTAGATTTCAAAGTTAGTCAAGTTAGGTTTTAAGGCCTATCTTTATATTTCAAAGTTAGTCAAGTTAGGTCTTAAGACATAACTTTAGATTCCAAAGTTAGTCAAGTTAGGTCTTAAGACATAACTTTAGATTCCAAAGGTAGTCAAGCCATGTCTTAAGGCATAACTTTATATTCTAAAATTAGTCAAGTTAGGCCTTAAAGTTTAACTTTATATTCTAAAGTTAGTCAAGTTTGGTATTAAGACCTATCTTTATATTCCAAAGTTAGTCAAGTTAGACTTTAAATCATAACTTTATATTCTAAAATTAGTCAAGTGAGACCTTAAGACATAACTTAATATGTCAAAGTTAGTCAAGTCATGTCTTAAGGCATAACTTTATATTCCAAAGTTAGTCAAGTTAGGTCTTAAGACATAACTTTAGATTTCAAAGTTAATCACGCCTATAGAGAAAAGTAGTTTAATTTTTATATAAAAAAAGTAAAATTTCATCAAGTTAAGTATGCCTTATTGGACAAAACTTGCAAGGATATATAATGGAAAGTTATGCCTAGAAGCAAAATAATTGAAGATAAAACATATCTTATTAATTAAATAGCTTAAAATTGAAGATTATACACAATAAATAAATCCATTATTTCCACCAATATCATAGCAACTACAATGGATTTCATCACCTATCACCACCAAATTCATTACCTACCACCATAACTCAAAGCACATACCATAAATTTTATGACCTACCTTCAAATCCACATTATCACTCCAATCACCAAAAACCAACTTGATTCCTAAGTGTTCTCTTGTATCCAACTGAAATTGTGATCCAGCAAAAGAAACAAAATGAGTTCTTCTCAACATAATGACAGTTTCATATTACTAAATGCACGTGCTTGAATTATTCCCTTTAAATCTAACAATTTGAAGTTGATGTTAGAGAAAAATTAAGGGGAAAAAATGAAATCCACCCTTGTTGATTACTTTTAGTTCATGGGTTTGTAATTTAAAGGAGGAGAAAATGATTAAGTTGGGGAAGAAGATGAATTGGAGAAGAAACCTAAGCTATGTGGGATGGGAGAAATAGCTTCGTCCATTTATTATTAACTTAAATGACGAGTGGCAAATTTAAAACAACTAGCAACGAAGGACAAAACTTAAAGACCAGCCCAAAATAAGGACATTTGTGCCAATGATCCGAAAGATCGTAGATACCCTGTAAAATTAATCGAGGTGTATTTAAACCGTGACACTGTAATTAAAAAAAAACCTTAACTCTTTTCCCGGGACTAAAAAACAGTGACAAAAAGAAGAGAAATTACGCATGGCAAATTGCAAAAAAGGTCTCCATTTTCACACACTGTCTACATACACTCTTTATCACTTTGTTGAATCTGTTTCTCTCATTTTCTCTAAACACTCACAAAAAGAAAGCAAAAAATTCTCATCTTTAAACATTTCACTCAGCAAAATATGGTTAAGTCTCGTAAGCTCCAAGTGGACGTACAAATTTAGCATCATGTATAGTCGCCACCATTTTCTTGATTTTCATCATCATTATCATCTCCATCGTTTACTTCACTATTTTCAAACCCAAATCCCCCGTTATCACCGTTAACTCCATTCAACTCCCCACTTTCTCTACCTCTAACAACACCGTTAACTTCACGTTTTCTCAATACGTGTCCATTGAGAACCCAAACCATGATGTTTTTACTCATTATGATAGTTCACTTCATTTGCTTTATTCGGGTAATCAAATCGGGTTTATGTTTGTACCCGCTGGTAAGATTAATTCGGGTCGGACTCAGTATATGGCTGCTACGTTTTCGGTTGTGTCTTTTCCTTTGTTAGTTAATGGACAGCAGCAACCAGAGAGTGTGGGACCTACGGTGACTGATGGGTTAAGTGGGTTTCCGGTCGGCTCAAGTATGGAGGTGGAGTCCAGACTTGAAATGGCGGGTCGGGTCAGAGTGCTCCATTTCTTTACGCATCATGTGGAGACTAAAGCTGAATGTAGAATAGGTATTTCTTTGAGTGATGGATCTGTTACAGCTTTCCACTGTTAGTTTTTTTAGTTCTGAGTTTTTTTTGGGGGGTTTTCGTTCTTTTTTGTGTTTGGTGATGAATTTTCAGAGGAAGTGTAAAAAATGTTTTAGTTAAATAGGTGTATTATATTTTTTTATTGTTTAAGATTATTTTTAAATTATTTTGGTTGGTCATTCGGTGCTCTGTATCCATATTGGTCCAATTAAACTCGAATTTGCGTCAAAAAGTTTTATATGGAAGAAAATGCTCTCTAACAAGCTGACTTCATATTTAAAGAGGGGGCGAATCTAAATATCTGGTTAAGAAAAGAGTAAATACCGCTCCACCAATTTAATTTTAAATTTGCTGGGTAACATGTGAGTCTTAGCTTCTTTGATCTAGCCAAACTTAGAAAATGGATTCTCTAATGTAGTATTGAGTGTTTATTTCAACATTTGTCCATTTAAATATGTTTTGGAATCATAAATAAGAAGATAACAGAAAGAAAAAAAAACTCCTATTGTTGCTACATATGTTGAAGTTTGCCTTTTTTTATTAATTAAAGTAGAAAAGATGAAAGTGTTTGGAGTTTTATGAGCAACTTTAGCTGGAAAGGATATTCTTTGTTTCTTTCTGTTTAACGTTAATGATTATTGATTGGCAAAAGATATAAGCTTTTGTAAGTAGTGCCAATTTTGTATACTACTACTAAAAAGCAGATTAAGGATATACCAAAGTAAAGCAAAAGTCTTATTGGAAAGGAAAAAACAACTTGGGATGAAAATGGAGAGTTTTAAGAGGATGATAACAACTATCGAATTGATTATCTTCACGCATAAGAATTTTAGATTACTTAATAGAAAAGATCCAAAATAATCATAAACCTCCCTTATTTCTTTTCTATTGCAATTTTTTTGAATTATTATATGATAATTTTTGAACTTTTCATATATAAAAAAGAAATAGAAAAAATAGACTAGAAACACATCTGTTATATCAATGGCACCAAATGAATATTAATAGTGGGTGATTAAGATAGTAGTATACCGAAAATGAAGTACGATAAAAATCATGCAGGATCAAGATTGATGTTCAAATATTTTTAAATTTGTCTAAATTTTGATGAATATAATTACTCAATATCAATACTAATAAAGATATTCATATCAAGTATTTAATAAGATAATTGAGATGTACACAAATTATCACATGCATCACTATCTAAAAAAAAGACAGTGATTAGGTGAGGGAAATGGGCACGAACAAAGCTTGTGCTTCCCGAGCATGAGTAGTGACTAGGAGCGGAGCTAATTTATAAGTTATAGGTTCATGTGAATTCATTTGATCGATTGATTGTGAATATTAACAAATATTCACTTAATATAAGCAAATATTTAATTGTGAATATAGTTATTATTCCTATTATATATTAACTTAAATTTATTATAAATATCTATAAATTTTAAATTTGATATTTATAGTAATTCATAAATTTTAAATCTTGAATCCGATATCAAATAGTGGAGAGCCCGTGAATACTGGGTAGTGGGTACAACAGGAAATAAGGACATTGCATGGACCAATCTTTAAAAAAAGTGGAATTATTGATGGTGTCCTTTTGTACAAAATTTTCATTTTCTTTGTGGGATTAGGTCCTTGGGTTTAGACTTTAGAGTTTGTAGGGAACTTCTTTTTCAACCTTTTTCTGTATATAATCAGAAGCGGATCTAATATACCATCCAATGCTCCTTGCCAACAATTAGTACTACTACAACTAGAGATGTCAATGGATATTGGATCCGATTCGATTCGGTGGATCCATATCCGTTTTATAGAATATGAATCTTCAAAATTTGGACCCGGACCCGGATCCGTTTTTGATCGGATCGGATCTGGATCTTGTATTTGAGATCCATATCCGGTTCAGATCCAATCCATGGATCCGTTTTTTATTAAATATATCCATAACCTATAATGTAATTTTATAAGTATTTTCTTACATTTTTTCCATAATATATGTATTGGGTAAAGGGTTGAACCAGGATAAGGCATAAGTCACACATCCATGTAATTTGTCTTTGAAGTTTCATTTCTTTTACCTATATGATCTCTGCAGTTTTCCATATTTTCATTTCTATAAAAAGGAAAAAATTATCACTCTTCTTTAAATTTTCCTTTCTTAAATCTGCTAACTGTAAGCTTTAAGTATCTTTCTCTCATTTGTTTGATCAGCAAAAAAAAAAGCGAGACTTTTGATATATGACTGACATTGTTTTATGTTGTTTAATGAAGTCAATCATTAGAACTATAAGTGGAGCATCACTAAAGCCTCCAAAAATTAGCTCAAAGTTGCAACATGTTCAACATCACTAATGAAGTCAATCGTCTTTATTTTCTTGTGATGCTAAAACTTTGTTCAGTATTTTGGAAGAATGGTGTCATGTTTGTGTAGGTTGATTGAATGAACTCAATCATTTTTTTTCAATCAGATTGTGTTTCATTTTGTCATAAAAGTTTCAACATGTGGGAATATTATTCAAGCCAAAAAATACATGTAGATCCAGATCCAGATCCGATCCGATGGATCTGGATCGGATCTGACTTTATGGACCCAATGGATCTGGATCCAGGTATGAAAAATGGATCTGGATCTAGTAAGATCCGGTCCAGATCCGATCCGTTGCCATCCCTAACTACAACCACAATTTAACATTACTAGTAATTAGTTTGCTTGTCCACTAATTCTACGGGGAACGTGTTATCTTCTACCGGCACATGTATCACGTAACTTTGTCCATCAAAATTTGGACAGATAGAAAGAAATCATCAACAACAACATACCTAGTGAAATTGTGGGGTCTGAGGAGGGTAAAGTGGATGCAGATAGGGTAGAGAAGTTGTTTCCGGTAAACCCTCAGCACAAAGAACATAGAAAGAAATCACCTAATTTAATTCAACAATGAACAAATCCACGCTCAACAAATGGATCCATTCAGGAGTAATTTTAAGAGTGTGGTCTAGTTATCAATTAAGTAAAAAAAATCATGTAAACAAGATTCAAATTTCAACATAGATTAAAAAATACGTTAAATGATTTCTTTCCATGTTGATGAGAGATTAATAGTCTATTTCGCCAAAATTTTAAAATCTACTTAAGGTCCTCTGAGAAAATTCATTGAACTTTCTTTATTTGTATTGAGAAACTTCTTGTGGATTAATCTGAACATCACCAAAGAACAGGTCAATATTCAAGACGAGTGAATATTTTCTTTCACATTAAAATTGAATTTCAGCCAAGACTTTTCACACTTTTAATTCCCTTGGCAAAGGTTCAAACCAAATGTTCATTAGACCATTCAGCTAGAAAGTATACAAGCATATACTTGAAGTCTCCCATTTCTATACTTTTATCTTCTTCTTTTTGGAGAAAAAAATCAGAACTCAATGCCTTGGAGTCCAACAGATATTGTGGGCACTGAATTGGTATTTTTTGGTGATGATGGAGGCTATGGAGTAGAAGATTTGTTACGGTCAACGGCCGGGGTTATCGGTAAGGGTGTTTTCGGGATGAGTTATAAGTCAGAGTTGCAAGGGAAAAATGCAGTGGCTGTGAAAAGATTGAAGATTGGTTGCTTACCTGAGGAAGAATTCAAAGAAAAAGTTGAACTAGGCAAGGCTGTTCATGAAAATTTGCTTCCTCTTAGAGGTTATTGTTGGCATCAGAGTGAAATTCTTGTAAATGATTATGTTAGAATGGGCAGCTTAGCTTTCCGTTTGCATAGTGTGTCTTCATCATCATTATCTCTCTATAACATCATTTGTTCCGATATATTTTTGTTGCTATAACACAATGATGTTATACAGAATATATAATTTAACATAACATGAACGATCAGTTCCACAGAAAACATGACAGTTATGGTGAAATATTGTTATAGAGGATGATTGTTATATAATAGTATCGTTTGTTCCGATATTTTTTTGTTGCTACAACGAAATGTTGTTATAGAGATATAATATAAAATAACATGAATGACCGTTCCACATAAAACATGGTTATAGTAAAATGATGTTATAGAGGAAGGTTGTTATGGAGAGGTCTGACTTTTTGTTTTGATATCCATATATAGGGAATGAAGGTAAGAGCAAGGTCTCAATCACTTGGGAAGTAAGAAGTAGCATTGCCTAAGGGGTTGCCCGTGCTATCGAATTTCTGCCATGGAAACATAAGATCATCCAATGTTTTCCTCACTGACTCCTTATCAGGTGTTCGTCTATCTGAGTTTTCAATCGCACGAATTCTTTCTCCCGACACAAAACTAGAGCTCGTGACTGGTTATCGTGCACCAGAAGTGACAAATGCTTATGAAGTCTCACAAAAGTCTGATGTCTATAGCTTGGTGTTCTGCTTTTGGAACTATTAACTGGTAAGGCTCCACTAGATGCATTTACCAAGAACAAAGGAGTAGATTTACCCAAGTGGATCCATTCCATGTTTCAAGAGAAGCTGATCATCGATGTTTTCGATAACATGCTGCCTAAACATGACCAGAATAATGCCTGAGCAAATGGTCCAATTGTTACAGCTTGCAGTTTGCTGTACTTTCAAGTATCCAAATAAAAGACCTTCAATGGCTGCTGTGACAAACCAGATAAGGGATACCTGCAGGTTTCATTGATGACCGGACAATATACAAAAAGGACATCGATCCCCCATTAGTCTTTATACAGTCAGACCTCTCTATACCAGTAATCTTCTATAACGACATTTTACTATAACAACCATGTTTCATATGGAACCGATCTTTCATGTTATGTTATATTATATGTTCTCTATAACAACATTTTGTTATAGCAACCAAACAATATCGGAACAAACAACGTTGTTATAGAGAGGTTTGATTGTATAAGGTCTTGAAATTTATCTTACTATGTTTTTACAAATATGATAGTTTTAGATCAGGCTCCTCTCCATTTCCCCCAAGTTCCTTCTTGGATGTGTGAGTGTGACACTTGTACTTATTTAACTATTGTTCTATGTATATTCGAAAGATAATAGGGAAATCTTCCTAATCTATTCCTCTGCCATGAGGACTCCACTGGACAAACTAGTTTTCTGAAAAGGTGAAAAGAATCTCAAAAGTTGTTCCCTTGAAACGCGACATTAGTTCTAAAACAAAATACCAAACAAAAATGTCACAAGGGATACTTACATAACAAAAACAATATCATGATGAATCAAATTCTGAAAATGACTAGGAAAGGAAAGGATATAATTTCTAAAGAAACATACACACAATGAGTAGTATATGCACTATTTCAATTTTAGCACCAGTAGAAGACATGGCCATTAAGCTAAGAGCAAAATGTAATGTGTTGATAACTATAAGTTTACCCGAGCAGGTGAACAAATTAGACACACATACCATCTGTCGTGTGTATGGTATTTGTTTTATACCATCATTCATGTGAACTGGTGTTTCTTGGACTCGACAAGTAAAGCAGGTTTCCACCATTGGTGAATCCCGTGAGCTTCTTTGAATTCCGTCGGAGTCGACAAATTAACTGTTAAATTGGCTGATGGAATAAGGTGCAACGGCTCGTCACACTCTTTGCCCATGAAATTCAAGACAAGACCACCGAGCGAGTGTTGGGTTGCTACCTCTCGATAACTCCTGCTCCCATTGTATCCATCTTTTCCCTGTGTTCAAAGTAGCCGATGTATTCTGCGCAAATGGGGTCGGATGGATTCACAAATAGGCACGGGGTCCACGCAGATAATGCAACAAATGTATCTTCTCCAGATCGAGTATTCACGTTTTTATGCTTTGCAGCAAAAGCAAGTCCGGCAGTTATAACACTGGTCGCAAATTTGATCCCATGTTTCACTTTTTTATCTTTTAATTCTTTCAATTGGGGCAGACAAGAACGGTGGATTAAACAAAAATGCATCTAGAAATACACCTGTCTTTGCCATGGTTTTGCCAGCTTGCATTGCCATTGCAGCCCCTAAGGAATGACCAGTTAGCCAGACATCTGAGCTTCCATACGTGGCAACCACATGTCGAACAGCTTGAATGGCTGTCTCAAACCGAGACGTCCGATGAAGTCCGTTCCTGATTATGTGGACATCCAATTGTAAATCTTGTGTAAATGCATCACCTTTGGTTAAGGTTCCACGGAAAGCAATAACAAACCGTTGTTGGCTTTTATCTTTGGAACCACCGAAAAAAGATTTTGAGGGTGCGAATTTATATATAGCACCAAAAATGCAGGAATCAACATCATCAACAAGCACACAATATAACTCAAATAGGAAATGTTTCCACCACGGAGGAGCAAGAGCTTGACTTCCCTGCCACTTTTCTTGCTTGTCACGCTCTAGGATGTAGACACCTTGAACCAAACTGGCAGCCACAGATCGTCGATGAGCAACATTTTCCCTGCATTAGGTAGCAGACAAAATATTACTCAAAACAACTGTCTCTGGAAAATAGTAGAGAAAGTATCGAATGCATGTAGTTCAAGCTTCATAATTGTTTCCCAAACAATAGCATTAACCTTCATAATTTGGAAAAGATAAAAACGAATGCATACAGTTCAAGCTAATATTAGCTCTTCTAATACTTCTTTGCTTCTTGTAGAGTATCTATTTTGTTTATTGGGTGAAAGATCAAGGAAACTTATTGCCGAAAGAGAACGAGCATAAGACCCATTCTATTAGCACGATATCATGCTAATTTTGATAATTCCATTAATTTCATAGTGTTTCATATATAATTAGGATGTTACACTATATTACATCTCGGACAATTCCATCACCTTTATGATATGCAAATCCTTTATGTAACAAAAAAACATGGAAAAGAACTTACACACCAGTCAATAGCAGTTAGGTGCACAGGTCCACATAGGTCGAAAATTTCCCCCTCTGAGATTAACATATTTTGTTTTTCTTGACCCTGCAAAACCGATGAAGATCATGACAAGTGTTACAAAAAAACCATCTGAATCAATTAAGTAGATTAATTGACCACTGTTACCATAAATAGTTTCTAAATTTGACTAGCCATACATCTATCAAATGCACTAAGCCATCTCAAGTCATCCAGCTAAGAATAAACAAGTAATTTCTTATCCACCATACACACGCACAGTAATTGATAGTAAAAAGTTTCTAGCAAGACCAACTTTATTATGTAACTTGTACAAAAGAGAAGATGATGAATTTTAACCTCAACAATCCAAGTGTCAGAACCACAAATTTAAATACGAGTTAATTGTCACAACTTTGGTGTGAAACTATATTATGTATAATGAAATACTTACTCATGAACTAAAACCAATAGCAAGATTAGAAAACGAACATCAAAGTTATTTCCCATATCACATGATTCTTAGAGACACTCAGAGATACCATTTACTACCCTAATCAAAATATTTTTCTCGGAGAGACATTGCAAACATCCATCATTAATCCTAACTTGATCGATAACCATTATCTAATACAACAACATACAACAAAAGTGGGGTCTGGGGAGGGTAGAGTGTACGCAGACCTTACCCCTAACATGGAGGCATTATCTAATACATGGATCGCAAACAATTAACTCTAAATACTCTAATGTAACATCTCTATAGCAACTGAAAAATGAGGGATTAAACTAATGTTAAGGACCCTCTATCTCAAACCATAAAAGTTGGGAATCAAATCACCAAGTAGCATAGCGGAAAATGGCTACTCACAGGTTCTGGTGATTTTTTTTGGGGGGGGGGGGGAGGTTGAGGGGTTTACCATATAAAATTTTCTTTCAAAAAAAACATTCTAAATAGCAACATTTGCTTACAATAAAACTCTGAATAGCAAAATGAAACATCAAATGGAACATCTACACAGTAGCATTTGCTTTATTGCTCGGACATGGTACTTCTTTTGGAATAGGGGTCGCCCTTTTTTGGTTGAAGTAGCCACGACTTTGGTCGTAGTCAGTTTAAACCCATAAACCCAGTCCACTTGCAGCCATGTTGAACCATAGGAAAGCCCGCCCCCGCTAGCTAACATAGACAGGTATAGAAATTCAAAATACCCTTTTTCCAGCAAGTTGGATCAATCAAAAAACAGAGAATAAAAATGCCAGGAACATAGAAAAGATACAATCTTTACGTAGTAATTTAGTAGCTCAGTTGGTTATCTAACTGAACTTTCAACATGGTGAGGATTCGAATCCCACCACTTCCTGATGTCGAATTCCAAAAACCAGCAAGAGGTTCCCACTCTTCTTTGATCCGTTTTAGGACGGAGTGGAAGCCTCGACCCGAGCGGAAGTGCGATGTGTGCAAACTCGAGATCGTAAATGGATTCGAGTACCATTCTGATCGCCTCTTTCATGATCCTTTTTCTATAGGTAGAACTACTGTGAGCTCCCTTCACGTTTCCCGTTCTACCACCCCTATGTAATAAAATTTTAAAAAGAAAAAAGATGCAATCTTTACAATAAAAAAATGCCAGAAACATTAAAAAGATACAATCTTTAGAATTAAAATGCCAAAAATATTAAAAAGATCGAATTTTTAGTGGAAATGTCATAATTGTTAAACAAGATCGGACCTTGTAGTGGTTAAAATCCCATTTCCGGTTGCCATGTGCTAAGATTTTCAAGAATCCACCTTTGCCTCTCTATCTCAAACAACCAAAATGGGGGGGTCGGTGGAGCTCAACTGTCGTTTTTTTCTTTTATATCCAGCTTCAGCTTATGTCAAACTAAGGTAATTGCTCCCACCAAGTTTTGAGCCTCCACAATTTCCATCTTTTGCCGTCCCGCTGCGGGGACAGTTCAACTGTTGTTTTCGATTGTACAAACAATTGATTGCCTTGTCTATTTCCTCGACAAAGACGCAAAAATGAGGTTCCCCTTTATTATTTTCTTTTTTCTTTCGTTTTTTTTTTGGTTGGAATGAATATTCTTTTCCTTTCTTTCATTTTCGAGGGCAAGTGCATATATAAATGTTTGGACCACAGTTATTTGAAGAATAAATTGAAAATTACAAAATAAGCAATGTTTATACTCCCCATGCCAATTTTTATGATATAGTTTAACTGTGCATAAAATTTTAAAAATAAAAAAAGTTTTGAATTTTATGGTTTAAAACAAGTCAATATTTATGTAGTTATAGATCATCTCGTTAACCGTAAAATATAAAGTTTAAAGTTAAATTGTTGTCAAATAAGAAAATGTATCATTCCTTTTAACTGATTAAAAAGGAAAGTATATCGTATAATTGGGACAGATGGAGTAATTAATCTTACACTTACTACACTAGAGTTGAAAAGCGCAATGATTTGAAATTGAAAACTGTCAAGTCTAATTTTAAATGTAGTGATTTACAAGAATGGTCTTGAAAGTGATTGATCTTGAACTTTTAATCTCGCTCTTTCTTGAGCAAAACTTCAAGTTTTGATGTTTGATCCCTTATGGTTAAGGTTACCTTATGTAAATCTTACTATCTTCTTCCTCCTCCTTTTCTTTTTCGGGCTTTTGAGGAATAATGACCCCTTATGGTTAAGGCTTGAAGTTACTTTGTTGGACCAGTTAGATATCTTTGGGTTTTTAGTTTTTACCAAGTTGGGTTAGAAGTTGACCCATCTGGCCCAATATTTAATGGGCGGTGCGAAACTAGATAATGACATTTAACTAATTGATTTGCGGAAAAAAATTAAATATGCATAACACTATTTGATTTTGATATTTAGTGATAGTGCAAATATCATTTACAGTACACGGTTAATGTAGTTCGATCGACTTCAACAGATTATTTATTTGTCTTTTTCATATGCAAATGCAGGAAGCTACAAACAATTATATATAAATCCTTTGGTATAAGACGAACCTCTGGAAGCCTTTCCAAAGATAAGCGGTTAAATTGACTTATTTTTAAATAATCTGATCCGACAAAAATATTTAAAACTATTAAAGAAGAGTTAATCATAAACTTATTAAGTATGTAAACCATTTTTTGAGTATCAATGGGACAGCTAAGAATATCCCTCTACAAAATATTTCTCAGTCCCAAAAAAGTTTGGGTATAATATAAATGTGTCATACAATATAAGTGTGTCAGCTATTCGACACTGAATACACAGTCACGAAGAAAGAGTAGACAGCAAATTGGAGGATATGTATCTAACAAAATGGATAAATGGGACAGTTTTGCCTTTTAGCTAGATTGAGACAAGTGTTGTAATTAGGCATGAACAATCTAGTTATACTAATTTGACTTATATACCCCTCTCTCTTTCTTTCTTTTGTTTGTTTGTTTATTCTATTTTTGGATTTAACACCGTCAATCATTTTTTTTTGTTGACGAAGGAACCCGCAGCCGCTACTCTTTCGAGTGCGCACAGGGTAAACCCCGGACTGACGCAATAGCCTACAAACCACGTCAGTCGATTAACCACACTTGGCAAGCCATGTGTGACAGGCTCAACCAAGAAAGTTTATGCAGGGGATCGAACTCGTGACCTTGCGGTCCCGCGCTCTACTGCTACACCAACTTGGCTACCCTTGCGGGTAACACCGTCAATCATTCTTGATTAGCTAACGTGTGGCAAATGATGATGTAAGTGTAACGATACATTTTGAGGGATAGACCTCTTTTTCTTATCCGAAATACACTATAATAATAATAAAATATATCGAGTAATTCTATAAGTGGTGTTTAAGGAGAATAAGATAGTATACAAACTTTGCTCCTACTTTTGTGGAGTGGAGAGATTGTTTCGATAGACCTTTAACTCAGGAATTATCTGAAATATGCTGATGTGACTAAATTAGACTCACACCAAATCAAAAACTTTTGATTAAAAGTAGAGAATCTCATCCATCCTATCATATTTTCTCTCACCTTTTTTATCCCGTTGAAACTGTCAAACTAAACAATACCAGATGGTGACACACAGAGATAGATCCAAAGCTTTACGTACGGGTCTCGAGGACCCAATAATGTTTCCTCATACCTAATATTTATAAATATTTAATTATAAAAAATTAATGTAGGAACTCATAAATTAATTATAAATTTGAAATTTGCCTATGATCACGGATAATATCATTCTTCGAATATTCACATGGCATATTAAAATAAATAGGCTAGAGCATCTCACTCAGGATTTGACTCGAACCAAGGTTCTCCGTATAGCACATCCTTCGTGCACGAGGTATCAACCTCGGTTGCCAAGGATCGCAAACTAATAGGTACCAATCGTTGGGTCCTCAAGGTACGCCTTTTCAGGCTCTTGAGACTAAGACGATCCGTTCCGCTATACAAAATGGTATCAGAGCTTATAAAGGAATAGAGTTATTAAAATGAAGAGACACACGTCTTTTGAGAATATTAACATGCTAAATAAAACAAAATGATTATGCAAACAGATAAGGCATCTGTTGATAGAAAATAGAAACCAAAATGAATTGATAATGAAACTTCAGGATGAATTGCTAATAAAAGGAAAAGAAACATTATCGTTAGAAGAATTAAATAAATTGGTAGATGATAACATAACAACTTATAGAGAATGGCTACATTTAAATAGTGAAATATATATGTGCAATCATAGAATAGAAGGTTTAAAAGAAGAATTGTGGATGTTTACAGAACAATATGGATGAAAACAAATTAATAGAACTTCAAATAATAACTGAAAAAACGTTTACATATAATAAAGATATAAACTAACATATAGTAAGTTGTAGAATGAGTATAGATTTTATAAAAGATAGAGATCAACGGTTATAAGAAAATTCCCAACAAATATGTTAACAAAAAACACTATTAAAACCTTAAGAAACATGATAGCACTAAAAGATGAAAGATTAAGACAAAAAGAGGAAGAAAATATGAAACAAAGAGAAGAAAAATTAAGATAAATAATTAGAAGAGATAATGAATTAAAAGACCTAAATGATGTCATAGAAGAACAATATAAATACATTAACATATTAAGGCATGGATAAAGGAAAAGAAATAGTAGAAGGATCTAGACTAAGTATTACCAAAGAACCAATGATATCAAGACAAACTACACCATCAAAAAGATTAATACAAAAAATAGAAGGATCTAGACTAAGTATTACCAAAGAACCAATGATATCAAGACAAACTAGCTTAAGACTCATACAACCTAGAATATTATATTTAATAAATATACTCAGTAATAGCTTAAGGATTAAAGTAATAATATTTAATGATATAATAACAACCGATTGTATAACTGAAATAAATACATGAGCTATTAAGAGTTTTATACATAGAAGTAAAATTAACGAAAACGATTGTAATTTAATAGAACCACAAACTTATAATTATCCTGAAAATGAAAGAGAAATAATAATTACCAAAAGTATTAATTTAAAATTTAAAATTCAAAATTCAAGATCTAGAATATAAAATAAATATCGGAGTAATAGAATATGATAGTTTTAATCAATTACTATTAGGAAGTGACTTTTTAACCATGATATATTACAAAATTAATAACGAAGGAACTAAAATAAATGACCAAGGAAAAAGTAGATTTATAAATAAAATATGAACATATAGAGAAAAATAGTAAAGAAGAAACAAAAATTAAAAGCAATAAAAACATCTTTATCAGAAGAAATATTTTCTCAACTTAAATACCTAGAATACAGTGCAAAGGAGATGAAATTAGAAAATGATATAAAACAACTGGAACAACAATGTGATAAATTTGATAAAATATGGATAGATATGAGAAACTGATGGAAGAAGCGAATAAATAATCCTGAGTAACCCTAACAAAAAAATCGATGAAATATGGAAAGAAGTAATAGTAAAAGAACAAATAAAAAACACCCTAGTAATAATGGATGAAATAAAAGAAAACTAGACACAAGTGCAAAAAATGATAAGAGAAGAATTGACAAGATTATGGAATGTATATGAGGTACCAACATTTAAAATAATATTAGAAAAACTTAACATATTAGTAGCAGATATAAATAAAGGTAAGGAAGTAATAGAAGAAAATGAACCTAGTACAAGTCAAATAGAAAAAGTGGTTAATACTACAACTAAACAACCAGAATTAGTACCAATAGATGCTGGGAGAAGAAGTAAGTAACATATAATGGTAGATATAAGTGAAATAAAACCATTAGAAGATGAAAAACTTAAAGAATGTAAATGCTGGAATTGTAATGAAAAATGACATTATGCTAATAAATGTCCTAAGCTAAATAAAAAAAAATGTAAAATATATAAATACAACACAATTTATAATGAGTCTACAACAGATAAAGGAAGATAATGATAAATGGTATGAATATGAAGACTTTTATGTCAGTCAGACTGATGAAGAAAGTGAAACAAAACTACAAAATATTAACTTTATTAACCAATACTCAAATAGTGAAAGTAGTTCTGAATAAATGAAATTACAAGAAGAAAAAAAATATTAGAGGAAAGAGATTACTTGATACAATATGAGAGGTATGTTAAACTTATTACAACTACTAGTGAAACAGGAAATAAATACTATCATGATAGATACAAAAGGCTTACTAAGAACCTTAATAAAATAAGACAGAGATTAAGTGAAATAAGATGGCAAGAAATAGAACAAGAAGTAAGAGAATATTCAACGAAGATTAAGCGAAATAGATATGGAACAAAATAGTAATACCTAATTAAATGTTAGCAATTTATATAGAAGCTCATATAGAATATAAGCCTAATAAAATGATAAAATAATTTTTTTTATAGATAGTGGAGCAGACTTATGCCTAGCAAAGAAAGAAGTATTACAACCACACAAATGGAAAAGGTCAAAAACACACAGGACAAAAGTATCAGGATTTAATGAACATGTAAAAGAGTTAGATACTACCAATAATAAACCAATTAGATGACATGAAGCAACAAGTAGTATTAGGAAATAATTTATTAGACTACTTTAAAACACAAGTTATAAATAATAGTACGTTTAGCCTACAAACGTCATGTAATAAATGGATAATATTAAAAAGGATACTACCAATACACACATTAAGACTATGTAACATAAGATCTGATAGGAATAACTGTTGGAAATTTACCTTTGGTGGGACTTGCGTCCATCCATCTTTAATGACTTAAACACTAGGGTTTCGCATGTTGGAGACTTTGGTTCTTCACACGTGCATAATCTACTAAGTGAGTAGACGACTGTAGAGCCAAGGATCGTCAAATTTCGTTAAGAAATGAAAGAGATATTGGTCCACGAAGTGAGGTGTTTGAAGCATGAAAATATGGCGTGGAACAAATCTCCCTCATCGGCGGGGAAATGAATATTTGTTCATTTTATAAGTCTAAAAAATGGATAAGGGTTTGGGACCTCAAGGGGTAACTCATGTGTTTGAAGGAGGGAAGACCTAGGTGTGCTTGGGTTCAGCCATTAGTTGGCTAGTTGAGAAGTCACCCTCCTTACACTACAAGTTGAAGCATTTGGCTTGGCTCAATTTTTCAGAATAGAGACATAAAAAAAATCAGAACTCTTCTTCTTACTCTCCAACATCATTTCGTTACTCTAAGTTCTTCAAAGTAACATTTGAGTTTCCTTTGCTCATTTGTTACGTTGTTGTTTTATCTTGGAAGACTATTGTCCAGAACATAAAAGGATATATACGGGGCAATGTTGTCTTAAAGACAGAGTGTCATCACTCGACCCAACAAAATATCAAAGTGGTTGTAATTTCAGTTTGTTGAAATTTCAGTTTCTTGTAATTTCAGTTTGTTGTAATAGTTAGCAGTTACTTACTTTCCGTTTCCTGCAATTGTTGTATCCCACAATAACATCCTACAACTATTAAACGAAAAATACCTCAATATATTGAGAATGAATTTTGGAGAAAATCCAATACAACTATGGAAAAAAAAAGGATATATGCTGAAATCAAGTTAATAAATCCTAATGATATAGTTAGGACTAAACCTATTAGATATAGCCCAACAGGTCAAAAAGAGTTTGAAACCCAGATAAAATAATTGGCAGAATTAAAAATGATACAAGAGAGTAAAAGTTCACATAGTAGCCCAGCCTTTTTAGTTAGAAAATATAGTGAACAAAAAAAGGAAAGGCTAGAATGGTAATTGATTATAGAGAACTAAATAAAAAGACAATATTCGATGGATATTTTTTACCATATAAAAGAAACCTTATTAATAGATTAGGAAATAAAAAATGATTTAGTAAATTTGATTGTAAAAGTAGATTTTGGCAAATAAAACTAACAAATGAATCAAAATCTTTAACAACATTTAGTGTCCCTCGAGGACACTACGAATGAAATGTACTACCCTTTGGGTTAAAAAATGCACCACAAATATTTCAAAGAAGAATGAACCAAGTGTTCAGAAAATTAACAGAATTTTGTATAGTATATGTTGATGGCATATTAGTATATAGTGATAATCTGGAAGACCATATAACATCTAGAATAATTTATAAAGACTGTAAAACAATATGAAATATTATTATCTGAAAAGAAATCTGAAATCTTTAAGAATAATATAGAATATTTGGGATACATAATAGATAATGAAGGATTACAATTGCAAGAACACATTGTAACAAAAATAAAGAATTTTAAAGATAAATTACAGAGTAAAAAAGAAGTACAACAATTTCTAGGAGTAGTAAACTATGCTTCAGACTATATAAAATATTTACCACTCTTAAGAAAACCATTGCAAGAATTAAGTAAGAAAAATATAACATTTGAACGGAAGGAAGAACATACTAAAGCCATAAACGAAATCAAGAAAAAAGTAAAAGCTTTGCCAAAACATAGAATACCAACTGAACTAGATCAATTAGAACTTTTTACTGATGCTAGTGATGTAGGATGGGGAGTAGTCCTCATAGCTTATGATAAAGATGATATAGATAAAGAAAAATCACTAATTTGTGGATATGGAGGTGGAACATGGAAGCCAAACGAGAAAAAATATCATATTAATGAAAAAGAACTATTAGCAGTAAAATTGGGAATAAAGAGATTTCATTATCACTTATTACCAGTGAAATTTGTGGTTAGAACTGATAATACCCAAGTGAGAGCTTTCATTACAAATAAAATAGACCCTTTACCAGAACTAAACAAAATAAGAAAGTGGTCATCATTCTTTTATTGTTACGATTTTATTGTCAAAAATATATCTGGAACTAAGAATATTCTAGTTGATTTTCTTAACAGGTACAACAATGTCAACCAGCAGTGACAAGTTTGAAGAATATATTACCAATGTTACAAAAATCATGAAACAGAACCATGAAATCATTACAACCAAATCACAAGAAAATGTACATCTGATAGACCAGATGACAGAAGCTTTTCGAGACTTCAAAATCCTACAAGCCTTAAAATCCTCTCTATCTACTACAGAAAAACCAAAAAAAATTATATCCAAGCTTGCAACCATGCCATTCACTATACCATCCTCATCTTCTCAAATGCCAACAGCAGTATCAATGTGTGATAAACTGAAAGTTGCACCTGAATATATTACAGCTTACGAACAAATAAATAAATTTATGACTACAAATCTAACCTATATATTTTACGAAGTGCAAAACTTAGCAAATATCCAAGATTTTTGTGTGGTGAAAAATATAACCCTAATATAGTTTAAAAATTATTTACTTATGGTTTTATAGATAAAATAATAGGAGATGAGATTTTTTACAATATAGCTAAACTACCTACTGTTATAGTAGATTATGTTAAAGCAATGATGGAATCTTTTGAAAAAGGTATCTATGGTATACAACTATTTGATGCCTCAACAGATTTAACTGGAAAACCTATTGTAATATGTCAATTGTTTAAAACTGGAAAAAATAGCAACATCGGTGGAGATGATGAAGACCTAGAAATGAAGATACCATGTAAACTAGAACAATTTCAAGAATGACTAAGTGTCAAAAGAGCCATTGGACTGATGACCCTGAAATAAAAAATAGAAGACATGTTAAAAGCTAGAAAAGACTGCATCATTGGAGCAACCAAAGGTGGAGGAGTTGAAGAAATCATTACCATGTACTACAACAACGATATACTATCCCAGGATACTATACAACTTACAAACATGCATGACAGGATCATGAACATGCAACACAACCATTCCAATGCAACTATGAAGCAATACAAGCTTCTAACAGGACAGAGGAAAAGACATGTTATCAACACAAGAAATGATACCAATATTACTCATACTACTGTGAAAAAAGAAGGATCATTTGATCCTTTCGCATGAAACGGCCCAATGTAGTCTAACTACAGCAAGCCCATATATTACCATCATACTACTCAAATGTGATACCGTTCCTATTCTATAGGAGTATCAACAAAAAAAATTAGAAATGAAGACAACAAAAAATTAAAGACAGCTTGCAAAGACATTTGTGGAAGAAATCCACCGGCCTCAACAATTGAAAAAGTCGTCGGACCCACGATGAATCAAGGACAAAGATGATAGCTGACAACGTTGAAAAAATAGCAACAAAGACAAACAACTTTGAAGAAAAATCTGCAATCGGAGGAGACAAATTACTATTTGCTTTTAGACTTTTGTAGCAAACTACTATTTGCTTTTAAACTTTCATAGCAAACTACTATTTGCTTTTAGACTTTTGCAGCATAGCAATAATGAAAGCAGCCGAGGTTATCTATATAAAGAGCCTCTATGTAACCTCTGAAATAAACTTTTGAAATACAACAACTTCAATCTTTTGAATATTCTCTCTCATGTCTAGCTAAACCCCCTCTTCGTCTATAATCCATATCAATAACAATATCATAATACCAAAGAAAATTTCCTTTGAAAGCTTATACTTAGAACCATACTAGTCCATAAAACTACATCTCTTAAAGAATTTAAGAAAGAGTTTGTTGAGTAATTCTCAACACCTAGGCAAATTATCCCGTTGATGTTCAGAGTGAAGAAAAAGGGAGGCGGAGCCAGGATGGGTTGAGTATCTCCGGTGATCTAAAAATTCTGCTAAGAGGTATGTTTTCATACTATGTGTTTCTAATTATCATCTTGATAAGTATAATCTCTATAGTTATGATGTTAATAATGGTAGAAGGTTATAGACTTTTATTTAAAAAATGATTTTTGAATTAATAATAACTGTTTTCATACTACATGCTTATTATTTGATAAATTTAGATAGAACTTTATTAGCATACCATCCATATTCCTAACCTTTTCAGGTTATTAGATGATGAAAACCCAAAATGGCATTCATCGAATATTCACATGGCATATGCCGAATAACTGCTACTGCCGACAGATAAATCACACTCTGCATGTGAGCTAGTACAACATATTATTGTACTGGGAACTATTAAGGGTTCTTTGAAGCAGTTAACTTTACTCGGCTGAACAATTAATAGAGAGTTGGCAAAATTATGTTTCCAACAAAAATTGAACTGACTTTCTAATGTGGACTTTTCGATGCGAATTCAAATTTATACAAGTACCAAACACATCCGTTACGGAAGAATTTAACTAACATTTTCGCTGTTATAACTAAAAAATAGACATTACATACTCTCGAAGTGTGCTTCATCGTGCATTTTATTAGTAATAAATAACAATTCGATTCAACATCTCTATCAATCAACCACACCTCAATTCCAGACTAATTAGGGTCGGCTATGGTATGCTAAAACAAGAAGACTCAAATGCTGATAGTTATTATACAATAAAAGGAATGAAAGAACAAATGAAATACTATTATAAGCTTAAATTGAACAGGCTATTATTCATCAACTTTCTAATTTTCTTTTTTATCTACTACTACTGACTCATAGAAACTCCCAATTACATTCTGAAACTTATAAGTTAGACAATATAAACATTATCATCTCCTCTATACTCCTAGAACTATACGTTGAATCGCCCCTTCAAAGACTGATGGCCACAGGTCGGTAGAATAACTGTATGGATACATAGCAACTATGACGATATTATGCAGTTGAAGTATATTTCAGTGACAATTATTAGATTCGGGAGCTCCTTCGTAGCCATAAGGATTCTTCTTAGCCCAGTTCCACTGATCCCTGCACATTTCTTCGATGCCATATTTTGCCCTGCAAGAAACATAAGCCAGTGTTTAAAGGCGGATTCAAGATGTAAAGGCAGTACGTGTCTTATATTCTGAATCCGGAACGAGGGTATGTGTACTAGATGCTATCACTTTACTTAGTTGACTATATTTTGCATGAGCGTATATTTGCAAAAGTCACTTACTTCCACTTCAATTCACGTTCCGCTTTCTCTGTTGCGGCATATACAATTTCAGCATCTCCAGGGCGTCGACCAGACAACACCAATGGAATTTTCTGTGGAATAAGGTACAGAAAGAGGTATTAGTGCACAATGAACACTCATAAGGGCCTTAACAACGACTAGAAAGTTCCAGAATTAGCACAAGGAGGTAGAAAAAGAAAAACGAATGTTACTCGGCGATGAGATGGGAAAGAGCCAGAACTTGTCTCAGCCTTGTAGAGAGAGTTACCCGGTAACAACTCACGAGTTCAAATGACAAGCGTTCCAAATAGAAAGAGTCAAGTTAAAAAGACCTCGGAGTGTGAATTATCCTCAACAACAATCTATAAAGCTTGCTGGGCTGGATATAAACAACACTTAAAAGGAGGAATGCAATAACACTACCTTTCCCGATGCCTTCTCAAATGCGGCCACCATTTCAAAGACTGACGTTCCTTTGCCAGTTCCCAAGTTGTACACTTCACAGCCTAAAAGGATCGATCAAAATCAGCAGAATTAGCAAAACAACTGTAAAATGAGCCAATGGATAATAATATTACAGACTATAAACTATCACAATAAAAAGATCACTTTTCTTCTATAATATTACTTGTATGGCAGCTTTGTGCAACTACCATGTTTATACCATGGAGAACACAAAACAAGAAAGAAGCAATTACACACCTATGGAAGGATCAGATAGCTTCTGCAAGGCAGCTATGTGTCCATCTGCTAAATCCACAACATGAATGTAATCGCGAACCTGAAAAAAATATCACTACATAATTATTCACCCAAGGAAAAGCTCATAAAAAGGATAGCTTATGATAATTTTCATGTAAAACAGATGCCGGAGCAGATTGGAAGTTAAAGCGTTCCTAACACATCAGAAGATTTTCTATTGAAAATAGTCATACCCCTGTACCATCTTTCGTCGCATAATCAGTTCCATAAACTGTCAGCTCTTTTCTTCTGCCAACAGCAACTTGCTGAACAAATGGCATAAGGTTGTTGGGAATTCCTCGCGGATCTTCACCAATGTTTCCACTTGGATGAGCACCAACAGGATTGAAGTACCGCAGCAATATAATTTTCCATTCATAGTCGGCGTTTTGTACATCACGGCATATTTCTTCAATGAAGAGCTGACAATTGAGACATGTTAGATTATGAAAACAGATAGAATAAACAGAAACTACTTTTTTTCTGTCGAAAACATCACCCCCAAGCCCCAACCAATAAGGAAAACATCACCCCCAACCAATAAGAACCAAAAAGTAAAGGGATTTTTCACAAATAACCAATCGGATTCACTTTTTACTTTTCCTAGTTGTATACACAGATATATATACACGGTTATACACAAATTATACAAATATTATCCATCAGCTGGCTATTATTAGTTTTAAGTGGTTGGGTGAACTGCTATTTTGAGTTAACTCTTCAAAAGTAAAACTACAAAAAGAAGAAAAAGGGGGAAAGAATATGCAAGATTTGGCTCATATAAGCAAGCTAGACAGAAAAGCAGCCAAATAAGGCTACATGTCAATTTCCTACTTCAACAAGTTGAATGCTAAAATGTGAGATGAAATAGGGAGTCTTTATCATTAATACAAATATATATAGTGTGTACAAGAGTGATCCTAATTGAATGAGGATCAAATATATAGTGTATACAAGAGGAATCCTAATTGAACGAGGATCTATATTTTACATAATTACACACTAATATTAATTACAGAATACACGGCGAATATATGGTAATATATTCGCTATCACACCCCCGCAGCCTGAGCGAGAGGAGGCCGGACGCTGAGACTAGATCTGAAGTCTAGGAAATGCAACACATTAATATGACCTATAGCAACCTTCTCACGAACAAAATATATATCCATTTCAATGGGCTTGATTCTCTGATGCTGAACCGGGTTATGAGATGAGTAGATTGCAGATATGTTCTCGCAGTAAACCATAGATGCCTTACGTAATGGACAATGAAGCTCCAAGTGGAGGTTTCGGAGCCAACAGATCTCAACAACAATGTTTGCAACGCCTCTATATTCTGCTTCTGCACTCGATCGGGATAGTGTGGCTTGCCGCTTGGCAGACCACGAAATGAGATTATCTCCTAAGAACACACAGAAGCCGGACGTGGAACGCCGCGTGTCCGGACAGCTGCCCAATCGGCGTCCGTATATGATATCAACCTGGTCGGTGCAAAGTGGTAGAGATGCAATCCATAATCAAAAGTGTCATTAACGTATTGAATGATACGTTTAAGATCGGTAAAGTGAGGCTCCCTGGGGCATGCATAAATAAACACACATGTTGAACGGCATAAGCAATATCAAGCCTGGTGAATGTAAGATACTGAAGTGCACTTGCGAGGCTGCTATAAAGGGTGGGATCTAGATCACCATCAACAGCACCGAGTTTCGACTTCGAGTCGACCGGAGTAGGCATGATCTTGTTTGCCATTTTAGCCTTGTACACAATTTCTTCTGCATACTTATGCGGACACATGAACATAGTATATGCAAATCTAGTCACAGAAATCCCCAAGAAGTAACTCAACTTCCCCAAGTCAGTCATAGCAAATTCGGATTTGAGCAGAGCAATGATCTCATTTTTCAACATATCAGAAGAGGCAGTCAAAACAATGTCATTCACATATAGTAATAAGTATGCAGTGTTACTACATCGATGAAAAATAAATAGATAATGATCACACTTGTTGCATACGAACCCAATTTACATAATGTAAGTAGCAAAACGCTTATACCACGCCCGGGGGGCCTGTTTCAAACCATATAGTGACTTACGAAGACGACATACATAGTGGGGAGCCTCTGGATGTACAAAACCTGATGGTTGATGCATGTAAACAGTTTCTTTCAAATCCTCACGTAAGAACACATTATTCACATCAAGTTGATGAATCGGCCAATGCTTACCCATAGCTATACTCAGAACTGTGCGAATGGTAGCCGATTTAACCACCGGACTAAAAGTCTCACGACAATCAATACCCTCTTGAAGCCCTCTGCCATTAGCCACAAGTCTCGCCTTATATCGCTCAAGATCACTATTGTCTCTGAAATTGTGACGAAAAAGCCACATACACCAAATCACATTAGCCCCATCCGACTTCGGAACCAAATCTCAAGTGCGCTGTTTCGTTAAAGCATTAAATTCATCACGCATGACTGCATTTCAATTCGGGTCAAGTTTGACTAATTTTGGGTTTTTAGGGATTGGGAATACAATTTGAGTGGAGAGATTAAAATGAACTTTGGGTTTGAAATCCCGTGCTGAGCACGAGTCGCCATTCTATGCATAGGGATAGGGGTTGTTTGGGCAGAGGGGTGGGGTGAGGTGTCTCGGGTGAGGGCAGGGACTGGTTTACTAGATTGGGAGAAGGGTGCGGTACCGGTGACCGGTATTAGGTTGGGGTTTCGACGTGGAGTGGTCAGTGGTTCTGGGGTTGGGCTGAGGTTTTCGACGGGATGGTGGGTGTCGAGTATCGGTGGAGGTGTTGGATTGTCTGGCCAGTGGGTGGGGGAGGCAATGGCGGACTAGAGTGGTGCTGGTGATGGGAATGTCGACGGGACATGGGTGGCAGCGGTGAATTCTGGTTGTCGAGTGTTGGTGCCGGTGCCAGTGGAGGTGTCGAATTGTCTGCCAGTGGGTGGGGGAGGCAGTGGCGGACTAGGGTGGTGCTGGTGATGGGAATGTCGACGGGACATGAATGGCAGTGGCGAATTCTGGTTGTGACGGAACAGTGGGGACAGGTCGCGACGGAACAGTGGGGAGTGTCACTGCGGAGTAAGGTGTGGACAATAGAGGAGGCTTCGGACTCGTCTAGAAATGTGTAATCCGTGTTCAGGAATTTTTTGATGTTTCCAAATGGGAAGATTGCTTCATTAAACGTGACATGGCGAGACACGAGGATCTTACGTGAAGACAAGTCATAGCACAAATACACCCTGTGATTAGTCGGAAAACCTAAGAAAACACATGGAGTGGTGCAGAGTGCTAGTTTATGAGGGGTCGTGGAGGCAAGATTAGGGTAACAAAGGCAACCGAAAATCCGTGGGTGATCATAGGAGGGGATCCGACGAAATAGAATTTCGGTGGGTGTTCTATTATGAAAAGTGTTGGTAGGCAAAATATTAAGAATATATTCAACCATTTTAACTGCATAAACTCAAAAGGAGGGAGAGGCATGAAAAAGGATTGTACGAACCATGTTATTGATAGTGCGAATGATTCATTCGGCCTTACCATTTTGGGGGAAGTGTGGGGACACAAAAAGCGAAAGACCATGCCATTGTTTGTGCAAAATTTGTGAAAAGCGAAATTATTGAACTCACGACCATTATCACATTGAAACGATTTTATGGCCTTTTCAAATTGTGTTTTGATATAGATACGGAATTCAAGAAACTTGGCAAAAACTTCAGATTTGAATTTAAGTGGGTAGACCCAGATAAAGAGAGAAAAATCATCTAATAAAACGAAATAATATTTATGACCTAGTGAATTAGTGATGGGAGATAAAGGAAAAAACGTAACACTTAAAGATGACTTAAAAGGAAGACGAACATGCTTGCCTAAAGGGCAAGAATAACAATTTTGGGCAAGGTGCCCATTATTACATCGAATGAAATTATTGCTTCTAAGAAAATTAAAAACAGGAGCGCCGGGGTGTCCGAGTCTATTGTTCCAAGTTGACGGAGAGATTGCAGTGATCGGGGTCTGGCAACAGAAATGAATGAGAAAGGGTAGAGGTCCCCCACACTATTGCATCTTATAAGAGGTGTCCCCGTAAGTAGATCCTTCACAGAAAACCCAAAAGGGTCAAATTCAACAGAAAATAAATTGTTACGAGTAAATTTCCTAACATATATTAAATTTTTAATGATGTTGGGGGCATAGAGGACGTTATTTAGAGAGAAATGTGGGTAAGGTGATTTTGTGTGGGTGGTACCATAACCTTGAATTGAAATGTCATGACCATTACCGACCGTAATAAATTGAGGATACTTTAAATGAAACAGTTTGGAGAGATTACATGTGGACAATATGAGATGAGAGGTGGCTCCCGTATCCATGTACCAAATTTCGTCAAGCTGTTGGAGATTTAATGTGCTCAAGGCCTGGCCCAAATCAGTGGGGGCAGGCCGTAGGGAGACTGATGCTGCTGGCCGTAGCTATATGTGTCTGCTAGGCCAAAATCGGTGCCTGGCGTGGGCCCAAAATCCCGATCTGCCAGGTTGCTGGTACTGGGCCGAGGCTGCTGTCGGATAGGGGCAGGCGGGTGAGGCCCAATTGCCTTGGTTCGGCCAGGCGCCGGCCCAATGAAGAAATTGGCTGGCCTAGGACTGTTGGCCTGCGCGTCCCTATATCCGCGGCCTCTGCCATTCCCGCGGCCCTTGCTTCCCCTGCCGCCTCCGCGACTACCTCGCGGTTGCTGGTTGTCCGGTGGTGGTGGCTGGCCGGCGGGGGTGGCGTTTGTCATCTGAGATTCCACTACTAACGTCTTTTGATTATGTTCCTCTTGTTTGGCACGTCGGGTTTCCTCCAATAATAATTGCGAATGGCCCTGTTAAAGCTAGGTAATGGATCAGCTTGTTGAATCATAGTCGCTAGAGTATCGTATTCACCCTTCGGTAAGCCAACAACTAGTTGTAGGACCATCTTTGTATCGAAAATTGGTGTCCCCACATTGGATAATTGGTCCGCAACCAGCTTCAATTGTTTACAATACTCGGACATGTTGGTAAAATTCTCAAGACGTGTATATTGAATTGTTCCTCCAAGTACACAGCACATGTGTGTTTGTTGTTCTGAAATATCTCCTCCAACCGTATCCATAACTCACGAGCCGAGGCACCAGTTTTCATTATCGTATGAAGCAAGTTCTTAGAGATGGTGCCATAAATCCACTACTTGACGATAGCGTCAAGTCGGAGCCATGCCGTTTCGTCGACCTCAACAGGGCGAGGGAAAGAGTCGTCAATATGATCAAGCACGTTATAGGCACATGCTTGAATGCGAAAGAGTTCAACCCAAAAAGAGTATTGACCGTCCTCTTGATCAAGAACTACAGGGATGAAGTGCTTGATGTTGGTGACGGCAAAAGCAGGATGGAAAGAAGAAGTGGAGGAGGGAGTGGGTTGGTTGTGGGTGACGACGGGGAGGAAGAGGAAGTCGTGGGAGAGGTGGGAGTAGCCATGGAAGCCATTAGAGGGGCTGAATTTCGGGTAGGGAGAGAAAGAAAAGAGAAAAATAGGGTTTGTGAGGGGGTAGCCGCCGACCGAGTAGGAGGAGGGGGGGCGGTCTAGAAAATATTAGGTTTAGGTGTTTTAGGGTTTGGCTCTTGATAACATGTAAGAATGTATTAATCTCCCTTGGAGAGTCTTTCTCATTAATACAAATATATATAGTGTGTACCAGAGGAATCCTAATTGAATGACGATCTATATTTTAGATAATTACACACTAATATTAATTATAGAATATACGACGAATAAATAGTAATATATTCGCTATCACAATTGAAGTACCTTTGTACGTCCATAAGGATTTGCAGCACTCAGCGGGAATTCCTCAGTACAAGGAACCTCTTTTGGCCAACCATAAACAGTAGCTGATGACGAAAACACAAGCTGGAGCGAAAGAATGAGACCAGTTAGAACAATGACTTACAAGAAAAAAGATGCATCATAAAAGTTCACTGAAGTGCGAGGAATACCCTTTTGCATCCATGCGCTGCCATGACTTTCAAGAGGGTAATTGTTCCAATAAGGTTGTTGTCATAGTACATCAGAGGTTTCTCGACACTTTCACCAACCGCTTTTAGTCCAGCAAAATGGATAACAGCATCAAATCTGCGTTAAATACATAATTGATGGCAGACCAATGTATCAAAAGGTAGATATATTTGATCAAAGGAGTCCATATGTTGATGCAGACATTAAACACCTTTTCTCTAAGCTTAGTTTCAAGTGAAATAGTAAATAATTCATGCACAAAGCTGATCAAATTTCACTAAACATGGTAGGGCGTACAATATAACTACATGATTATCAATACTGAGAAAACCAGAAGAAAAATATTGTCTCATAAGAACCACTAAGACAGATTTTTTTGTGAGGAATGGTAGAACTTACTTGTTAGACCGGAAAATCTCCTCAATTGCAGGCTTATCGTGTAGATCCACCTGTAGCATAAGACAAAACCATAGATTCAGCCACCAACTTAAAGAAATTTTAAAAAAAATAGTAACAAGAAATCAGCTTAATCATTGTAAAGGTACTACGTATACAGGAGACTATCATTACATGAACGATAATAGAGACATTAAAAGCAAAGGTATCCATAGAAGAAATTTAACTCTGGCTACAAACTTATTACCTCCAAAGGAAAACACTAAATTTAATAGACTACTGAGAATAATTTCCATCCAAAATTTTGAATTTTTAACAGTTTGTCTACAAAGAAAAAAACAGTTTTGACTAGACAAGTTGTATTCTTCACCAAAAGATTTGTTAGATCGAGAAAGAAACACATGGTATATCGGAAACAACCTCTCTACCACAACACAAAAGTAGGGGTAAGGTCTGCGTACATACTACCCCTCCCTAGAGCCCACTTGTGGAAATACACTGAGTATGTTGTTGTTTGTAGAAAGAAACACATGATTGACCAGAAATACACATTCTACCTGTGCTCATAGCACACAAATTCAAAGAGAATCAAGAACACAAAGATTGACCACATAGCAACAGCAACCAAATAAAAATAAAAATCCAATCTTTACAATTTAAAAAGAAAACCCAAAACTCAAATTCATACAATTCCACCTTTTTTCCACAAAACCAAGAACAGGATCCCCACCCCCCCACCCCAAAAAAAAAGACCCATGAAAAGGAAACTGTTATACAGGAGAACTATTATTACATGATAAATGGAGCCACTAAAAGCAAAGGTGAGTGTGGCCTATTAAATTATTACCGCCAAACAAAAAACACCAAATTCAATAGCTTAGTTATACTAATTTCCCTCCAAATTTCTAGATTTGTAGCAGTTTGACTACATATGGAAAGAAAAACAGTTTTTTGACAGGTTTTGCCAATGCAACTAACCAAGTTGTATACTTCACCAAAATATTTGTATAAATGGAGAAAGAAGCACATGATAGACAAGAAATAATCATTTAAAAAAGAAACAAGAACACAGAGATTAACCACATAGCAACAGTATAGAGATTCAAACAATTGAAAAAACCCATAAAAATTCCAATCTTTACATTTAAAAAAGAATCCAAAACTCAAATTCATACAATTCCACCTTATCCACAAAACCCAGAATAATTCTCAAAAAGAGGAAGATAAAAAAAAATAAAAAATAAAAATAAAAGGAAAAACAGAAAAAAGGAATATACTCATGGCATACAATTCAAAAAGAAACAAGAACACAGAGATTGACTACATAGCAACAGCAAAGCAAATAAAAATCCAATCTTTACATTGAAAAAATAAACCCCAAAACACAAAATCATACAATTCAGAAATAATCATTCTAAAAAAGAAACAAAAACACAGAGATTGATCAATAGCAATAGTATAATGATTCAAACAATTAAAGAACTCCATAAAAATCAAATCTTTACATTAAAAGGGGAAAACCCAAAACTCAAAATCATACAATTCCACAAAATAATCATTCTTCTTCTAAAAAGAAACAAGAACACAGAGATTGACCATATAGCAACAGTATACTGACTAAAAAAACTGGAAAACTTCATAAAAATACAATCTTTACATTAAAAAAGAGTACCCAAAACTCAGTTTCCTACAATTCCATAAATAAACAACAACAACATACCCAGTGTAACCCCACGAGTGGGGTCTGAAGAGGGGAGGACATGGCAGACCTAACCTCTTCCTTTGTGGGGTAGAGATATTGTTTCAGATAGAAACTCTGGATAATTCCATAAATAATCATAATCATTCTAAAAAGAAACAAGAACACAGAGATTGAGCACATACTAACTCAAACAATTAGAAAACTCCATAAAAATCCAATCTTTACATTAAAAAATAGAGTACTCAAAACTCGGTTTACTACAATTCCATAAATAGTCATTCTAAAAAGAAACAAGATCATAGAGATTGACCACATGACTCAAAAAAACTGCAAAACTCCATAAAAATCCAATCTTTACATTAAAAAAAGAACACCCAAAACTCAGTTTCCTACAACTAATCATTCTAAAAAGAAACAAGAACACAGAGATTGACCACCACATACTGACTCAAAAAATTGGAAAAAATCAATATTTACATTAAAAAAGAACACCCCAAACACAAATTCATACAATTCAGAAATAATCATTCCAAAAAGAAACAAAAACACATAGATTGACCACATAGCAACAGTATACTAACTCAAAATTTGTGTTTGGGGAATCCAGTTTCTACATTAAAAAAGAATACCCAAAACTCAAATTCACACAATTCAACCTTTTTTCACAAACCCCACAACAATTCTCCACAAAAAAAAAAAAACATACCTTATGAAAAGAGAGGTTAGGGCCATATTCACCAGCAATTTCCTTAACCCTTTTAATAGAAATTTCAGAAGAATTATCCAAATTATCAATCACCACAGTCTTATAACCACCAAGCAACAACTGCAACATTGTATGACTCCCAATATACCCTGCACCCCCTGTCACAAGTATACTCTTCGACATAGTACAAAATATTAAAAAAAAAAAAAACTAACCCTCAATTGTATAACAAGAACAAAAACAAAAAAATCTAATCTTTTTTTTGTTATCGACAAGTTTAAGACTTGAAAAACAAAGACGAAATGAATTATGGCAACCAAAAAAAATTAGTAACAAAATAAATATGATTTTTTTAAACCCTTTTAGGCCTTTTACTTTGTTAAGAATTTTCAAGAATTATTAATGAGGAGGCCAAGAATAAGAAAGAAAAAAAAAGGGACACGTGTAGTGTATGTCAAATGGGAAAAAGAGATTGTGTCTAGAAGGACTCCTCTAGATTCTAGATTCATATATGATCCACAACATCTTTTATTACTATAATCTCATGATTAACCTCATATTCCCAAGAATAAAACATTCTGATTGAACTATTTTTTTAATATATGCTTTATTTATTTTACTTATGTCAGTTTTTTAATGCAAAACTAATTTCGACAAGAGAAAGAAGGGTAAATAAATACTTTCTTAGTCTCAATTTTGTGAAGGTATTTGACTCGATACATAATTTAAGAAAAAAATAATAATTTTATAATCTAAAATTGATAAAATATTATAATTTAAAATTAAATTATTATTAAATATAAAAATTATTATTTTAAAAAGACTACATAAGGGTATTACGTAAATTAAAACAAATGACGTGCATAATTGAAATAATTTTAATTCACTAAATACTAATTTGAATATAATAGAAGAAGGAACATAATGTAATGACCTCAACAATAATAATATACCCAGTGTAATTCCATAAGTGAGATCTGAGAAGATAGAGTGTACGCAGACCTTACCCCTATCTTGAGAGGTAGGTATGTTGTTTCTAAAAGGCTTTCGGCTTAAGAGAAAGCACAATAAAGAATGTCAGACAGCATTGATGAAAGTAGATAAAAGTAAAGAAGTCGAGGTAAAATAATATAGATAAACATTATGAAGAAAAGTAACAGCAACTGCAGCTAACTAATATGGTGATCGATTGCAAGAGAGAGCAGCTAATAACAGAAATAAAAGGACATAACTACAAGGATATTACTACGCCTACTAGTACGAAAGAATACACTATAAGTACTTAATTGATTAATATATTTTTATGATATTTAATTTCAATTATGTTAATCTATAGACATAATTAGTTCTGAATTTAATGAAGGCTTGCAGTAGATAAATACTCAATTTGAAACAGTTTGATATTCTAAATGTTAGAAAATAACGTATAATAAAGCAGACGTAATGGGATGAATGAGATTTCTTCGCTCTTCATTAGAATTTTGGGATTCGAGATTTAAGGAATATAGTTTGTTTTACTATAAGTTATCTTTTAAAAATATTCTACATAACCTAAATCTAAATTAATAAGAAGAAATAATTTCGGACACTTAATGATTAAGCAAAAAAAAAAAAAAAAGAGAGAAGATTCATGCAATTGATCTTAGCTGGCCGAAATTGGTAAATAACAGTTTTATGATGTCCAAGGTAGATAATTAATTGATTAAAATATTATTTAATATTTGTCTTTCTTGTACTTGGATTTTTCTGTTATGTTTTATTTTACCTTAGGATCGTGAAAAATATATCTTTGTATATTTCCCCAAATTTTAAGCAGTATGTGTATAGTGAATGCTCCTGTAATGTGTTTTTGGACTTGGTATACTTTCTTCTTTTTATAGATTAATGTACCAATGAGAGCTGGTCTACTGGTATCAGTATTGAATTTTGTCATTTTTTATTTTGTATGGTATTATTTTGGTATTTTTGTTTTGAGCCGAGGGTCTCAGAAACAGTCACTCTACCTATCAAGTTAATAGAGATAATTGCGTACATTGTATCCTCCTTAGACCCATGTGTTATTTCATTGAATATGTTGTTGTTGGTGTTGTTGATGGTGAAAAATAGTTTGTATTTTATTTTTCAATCCCAGAATCTTTATTTCTGTTAGCCGTCCTTTTGGGACCATATTTTATTGTAAAAAAAACAACATTGGAAGTTGTGGAGAAGCAAAAGAAAAAAAATTGTTTGATTATCGAGGGCTATGTTCCCTTTTTTTTTTTTTTTTTTTTTTTTTTTTTGATAATTCAGGTTTCCAGACTTGCGCATGACTACTTCACTGGTATTACCCAGACGTCATGGAGATGATGGGATCGGTCCTTCAGCACCCCACCACCAGGTAAATCGCGGGATGTGCACACATGGTCAGTGTCTGTTTGCGTCCAACGGATCAATGCTACAAGGTTGACCCCCCACAGGCCCCATCCACAAGGCTTGGCGGAGACCGAACCCACACTGCAACATGCCCGCGCGGCTTTTAGCGCCTAGGCTTTACCACATGTATGTGCCCCGGAGGACGATATCCAGAGGGGAGAATCGAACTTGCGACCCTAAGGCCGCAAAGTTGACTCCCTGCCAGCGAGCTGACCCCTCTAGATTTCCCTTTTGTTCTTGCTTGTAGATTATCTTGTTAACATTCTTGCTTTTATTTTTTAAAATTTAATTTCTAGATTTTGACATTGTCTTTTTCTATTTGTTTTTGGTGGTTAATAGGATTAAGTGAGTCATCAGGTCATTTAATGTTTGGCTTTGCAAATTCTTATCCAATAAAAAGCGTAATCTGTTGAAATTAATGTTTTTCTATATGAGCAAATCCTTATCAATAAAACCTACTTCCTTTGTCTCAAATTATTTATGTTTTTTTAGTTTATACGTTTCTTAAGTAATATTAATTAAGAGAGGTATTTGAGCTATATTAATCTAATTTATGTGTAAGTTATAATCTCTCTCCATTAAATATTTACTCTATTTATATGTCATCTTCATTAATGACAAAGAATAAAATAAAGAAAAAATAGTTAATTATATATCTTGAATTTCTAAAACAACAAATAATTTGAGATAAATATTTTTAATAATCACGATAAATAATTTGAGATGAATGGAGTATAATGTACCGAAAGTAAAAACTATATGCTACTAATTTTTATTCTTTAACAAACTTTCCTTGCCTATGACATTAATTATTTTGGTGGAATAGTCTTAATGCAAGTATGACCTTTTTTTGGTGCTTTGAAATTCAATCATAGTTACAATATAGTTATCCTTAATGTTACAATACGTATTATTAATTACGTTTCAGTTCCCAATTAGTTAGAGTCGAATATGTTAATCATTCGAGTTCGTTTGGAGGATTGAATATTCAGATGAAAGTTTTATGTTATTAACCTATCGAATACTCCTCGTTTATCTGTTTTATTATATACTACACTTTATATAGTTATAAATAGTAAAATACACTTTGCATATGGTGTTTATACAAATTCAAAAGATAACACGTACACTCTTATTGCTAAACCATAGTTCATCCATATGCATTGTAATCTTAAGTTTTTACTTAATCATGGTAAAATTGTATAGTTTAATATAAACACCAAATTAAGGTAAGTTTTTACCTTTATATACATAACATCCTTAATATTAAAATGGTGCTAAATTTTCCTATATATGGGCAAACTAGCATAGATGATATCGATAATCTTATCTTATAATATTTTGAATAAGAAATAATAAGGAAGAATTGTTTGTAAAAGTTGGAGCCAAATTTCATGTTAGCATATTTGTTCATGGAATGCGTTTAGTGTTACATCTTCTTTTTTTTCAATAAACGCATGACTTATAACAGCTTTACTCACACTTAACGTGTGTCTAGTGTTAATGTACATTTTTTTTGTTAATTAACGCATATTTTATAGGACAATTTATGTTAATATTTGTAATAAAATATAATATAAACTCTCATGCATTATCACAATCAATATTAAAGATTCGTTTCGTAGGTAATCTCATTTGTGCTTAAAACTTCCATGTTACTATCTTCGATTACGAATATTAGTTGTTTTCCGAAATTAATTTTGTTTTCAAACTATTTGACGTTTATTTTAGAAAGACTAGAAGTAAAATTATTACTTTTGTTCTAGATTTATCATTAACATTCCAATTAGAGGAGTATTATTCAAGTGACACGTTTAATAACAGATGACGAGCAAATTAAGACAAATCTATTACGAGCAAGACTATATTAAATTTCAATTTAATCAGTGTAGAAAAATCTTAAAAGACATAATATATATCGCATATAGAATTTTCTGGAAAATTTTCTTCCTTTTTACTCCCCTCAATTTATGTGTCACAGTTCGAATTTCGAGAGTCAAACAGTTTAATTGTGATCGTGAATTGGGGCATAGAATCTTTAAGTATTTTGAAATAAAATTTACATATTTAAAAACTACGTAAAAAGTACTAAGTCACAATAATTGATAATTCAAAATATTTAAAACATACATATATATATATATAATAATTACGGACAAAAAGAGATTTGTGAAAGAAATAATCTCTTGATTATTTTCATTAATGAAGAGGTATATAAACAATTTACAATCTCCAAATATGGAAAAATTATATTCCTACTATACTACTAATATCCTAATTATACTTGTACAAGAATTCTACAACTATGGTAAGTTTGTACAATAAATTTGATTACAATTAGGCTTCTCAGATTATCTCGGATACCATGATATACACGGTATACAACTATGGACCGTGTATATCACGGGTATACTTTTTCCACACCCCCGCAGTCATAGCGGGCGGTTGTCGTATGCTGAGATTGTCCCTAAAATCTTTAAAAAGAACCAAGGGAAAACCCTTAGTAAAAATGTCTGCAATCTGGTATCTCGAATGGACATGGAGGACGCGTACTTATCCACAAGCTACCTTTTCTCGAACAAAGTGTATGTCCATCTCGATATGTTTAGTGCGCTGATGTTGGACCGGATTTCCAGAAAGATCGACTACACTCACATTATCACAGTAGACCAAGATAGCTTTCTGAATAGGAAAATGTAGCTCTAGTAGAATATTACGTAGGCAACATGACTCAAACACCACATTGGCTACCCATCGATACTCGGCCTCCGCACTAGATCGTGATAAAGTAGCCTGGCATTTTGCCGACCAAGAGACCAAGTTGTCGCCAAGGAACATACGATAACCAGATGTCGAATGTCTGGTATCTGGACAGTCACCCCAATCAGCATCTGTATATGACACAAGAGTAGAGACGGAGGACGGATATAAATGCAACCCAAAATCAAGTGTGCCCTGTATGTATCGTATAATGCGTTTAAGCGCATGCAAGTGCTCAATCCGTGGATCATGCATAAATAAACACACTTGATGTACTGCATAAGTAATATATGGTCTCGTAAAAGTCAGATCCTGAAGAGCCCCTGGAAAACTACGATAATGGGTGAGATCCTCATATGGTGTGCTAGAGCCTAGAAGTAGCACTCGGCTTCGGTTTGGTATCCACCGGAGTTGAAGAGGACTTAGAAGATGACATGCCAGCTCGCTCAATAATCTCGGTTGCATACTTCTTTTGTGACAAAAATAGACCACCTACATGACGAGTGACATCTATACCCAAAAAATAACTCAAGGGTTCCAAGTCTTTCATTGCGAATTCTGAATTGAGAAGGGACATGATACACTGGCGCAAATCATCCGAGGAGCCAGTCAAAATTATATCATCAACAAATAACAGAATGTATGCAAGAGAAGTTTCACGACGATAGATGAATAGAGAGTGATCAAACTTGTTGTGAGAAAACCTAATAATAGACACATAATTTGTAAACCTCTTATATCACGTTCGTGGGGCCTGCTTAAGCCCATACAAGGACTTCTTTATCAAATAAATATGATGAGGATAATTGGGGTCCTTAAAACCCAACGCCTGATGCATTTATACTGTCTCCTTAAGATTATCGTGTAAGAAATTATTTTTCACATCCAGCTGATGAATGAACCATACTTTCGAGAGAGCTAGACTAAGTACAGTGTGAATGGTTGACGGTTTGACCACCAGACTAAATGTCTCTCCGCAATCCACGCCAACCTGTTGTGTTTTACCATCACCTACAAGTCGGGTCTTATGTCTCTCAAAAGAACCATCAGAATTCTTTATGAGTAAAAATTCACATAGATCGAATAATATTAACACCAGGTGAACGGGGCACCAACTCCCATATCTTATTTTTAATAAGAGCATTATATTCGTCATCCATGGCCAATTTCTAATTCGGGTCATGAATGACAGACACTGGGTTACATGGTAGTGGTGATTTAGGGACATTATAATTGAGATTAAAATATTGTTTTAGTTTAAAAATACCCCGTTGGCTACGAGTAACGGGCCCTTGACTCAAAATAGAATTGGAGGGGATTTGGGTAATTTTCAAGTTGGTGACGGACTGGCCAGCAGGCAGTGGGCCTGTTGGCCCACCAGCTGGGCATGAAACAGAAACTGAAACCGGATGTGTAGTGGGTCGTGACTCTGGATCAATACTGACACTGCTACTGGGTCGAGACACTGGACCACTGCGGAGACTATTCTGGTATGTTGTAACAGTAATTTTTGGGCATGCTGGAGGATTTAGGTCACGGGACATTTCAGATAAATGATGGATAATATATGGTGAGACCCCATCATCCAAAAAATTATACGAACTAGGCACGGAATTACACAATTTAGCAAACGGAAATTGAGTTTCATAAAAAATAACATGACGACTAATTATGATTTTGTTAGTGGATAAATTAAAATATTTGTAACCACGATGATTAGATGGATAACCCAAAAAACACACAAGCGGTAGAACGGACTTGTAGTTTGTTAATTGTAGTAGATGGGAAAATGGGATAACATAAACACCCAAATACTCTAAGATGAGAATACGACGGATCTTTAGAGTAAAGAATTTAAAGTAGGATTGATATGATAAGCTTTTGTTAGGGAGGATGTTAAGCAGATATGTAGCCATTTGTAATGCATGATGCCAAAAAGAAGGAGGTAGTGAAGCATGGGCTAACAAGGTTCAAACAATATTATTAATGATACAAATTTTTCTTTCGACATTTCCATTTTGTGAGGACGTATATGGACAAGAAAATCGAAAAGAGATGACATGATTGTCACAAAACTCTCGAAACGCCTCATTATCATATTCCCTACCATTATCACATTGAATGTTTTTAATTTCTCGTTCGAATTGGGTACTGATGAATGCTCTAAATTTTAAGAAGATAGAAAAAACTTGAGATTTTTTGGATAAAGGAAAGGTTCACAAAAAATTAGAATAATCATCCAAGAATAAAACATAATAACGATGACCCAAAGAACTTAAAATGGGAGATGTCCATAAATCACTATGAATAATATCAAATGACATAAATATACGAGAAGAGGCTATATATGGTAATCTAACATGTTTCCCTAATGGACAAGAAGGATAAAGTGGGTACTACGCGTACCCTTACAATCAATAAAATTATTTTTATGCAAAGAAGAAATAATAGATGACCCCCGGATGATCCAAACGTGCATGCCACAAGGAAGGAGCAAGAGCGGCAAAGGTAGAGGGTGTGGCTTGACTCGTGGAGATGGTGATCGGATAAATTTCTCCCCTACTATTGCATCCCATTAGAGATATCTCCGTCTTGAAATCCTTCACAGAAAACCCAAAAGGATCAAAATTAACAGAAACTCAATTATCAGTAGTGAATATTCGGATAGACACCAAATTTTTAATTAAGTTAGGGACATGAAGAATATTTTTTAAGACTAGAGGTGGATGTGGGGAGACAAATTCGTATGACCATAACCGCGAATTGAAATTGAGTTGTCATTACCAATAATAATGCCACGATTTTCGTTCAAATTGAAATAAGACAAGAGATTACCTTGTGCGGACGTCATATGAGAAGTGGCACCGGTGTCCATGTACCAATTTATATCTGGGGGATTTAATCCTAGTGTATGTATTGCGACCTCAATATCTGTAGGTGTGGGAGCCGGTGTGGGAACTGCAGCAGTGAAGGCCTGATGCCACGGCCCAGCAGATCGTGATGTAGAGTTCTGGGCCTGGGAGCAGACTGGAATGGAGCCCAGTTTCAAGGGTAAGGCGGCGGGGGATACGAGTTGTGGGCCATTGGCCACTGGCCCAGCCCCACGGCCAGTAGGCCCAAGGCTATGGCCAATTGGCCTGCGGCCCACTGGTCCAATGACCACTGCTATTGTTCCATCCAGGTCCACCGTCATTGTTACTGCAGCGGCCGCGACCGCGGTTCTTGCCATTATTCTTACGATTTTGACACTTTTTGTCACCACCGTAGGTACGGTTTTGGCTAGAATGATCTGAGAATGAGGGAGGGTTATCGGACGTGGCCATTATCATGATGAAATTCGTTCATGTAGCCGGCTTCTTCTAATGTAAGCATGGAACAGGCTTGGTAGAATGGTGGGAGAGGATTACTTTGATGAAGAAGCGTTCCAACACTATTATAGGCCTCGGATAAGCTTGCAACCATCTGAAGAACAAGACGATCATTGGTGACGGTCGCACCAACGTTACGGAGTTGGTCCACCAATTCCTTCAGCCTTTTACAATAAGCTGAGACTTTCGAAAAATCTTCCATGTTAACATGAGAAAATTCTTGCTCAAGAGTGACAGCACGAGAATTTTTATTATTTTGTAATATGTCACGCACCCTATTCCAAATTTTCATTGTCGTAGCATCGGGTTCAATAATCGTCTGTAAGAGGTCTGTAGAGATAGTGGAATAAATCCAATGGAGAACGGTAGCATCAAGTGTTGTCCATAACACAGGATCATCCTCGGGGGTAGGCACTTTCTCCTTGCCGGTTAACGAGGGGATGATATGGTGGAGGACTTGATGCGAGCGTGCGTGAACTTTGAATAACTCTACCCATGTCGCATATTGGACGTTTTCTATCTCAAGAACGATAGGGATGTGGTTCTTGATGTTGGAAACAGTAAGGGCAGGATGAAACGTATTCTTTGAGGTAGACATGAAGAAAGAACAAGAGAAGAATTAGGAATTTGGAAGAAATTTTAGGAGAAAGTAGGATTGTGGCTGAAAATCGGTGTCAGATTCCGAGAGGAGGGCCAGCGGAAGTGCACATTGGGAGAAGGAAATTTTGCCCTAGACTTCTGATACCATGAAAGAAATAATCCCTTGATTATTTTCATTAATGAAGATGTATATATACAATTTACAATTTACAATCTCCAAATATGGAAATCCTATTCCTACTATACTACTAATATCCTAATTATACTTGTATAATAATTCTACAACTATGGTAAGTTTGTACAATAAATTTGATTACAATTAGGCTTCTCGGATTCTCTCGGATACCGTGATATTCACGGTATACAACTATGGACAGTATATATCGTGGTATACTTCTGTCAACTTGTTTGAAACTGGAAAACTGAAAGGTACCGGGTAAATTAAGAGGGAGGGAGTAGCATTTTTCATTTTAGGGGTTTTGCGTTTTTTGTTTAGCTGTACATATTGTGGTCCTATTTGTTAAATAAATTGAGGGTACCACACCTTTTACATGAATAACAAACAAAGATAATGTTTAAAGGAACTTCATCTTTTTGCTACATCTTCAAACATGACAATCCCACATTAGCGTTATTCCAAAATAGAGTACAAGAGTTGTTTATTACATTCCAATGGGAATTCTTTTTAGTTCTTCCTTCTATTTTCAAATACCAAAAGAGTACTAATTGCAAAATTAAAGGCCAAGAATTGTGTTGATTTACTCTACACTAAAAGGGGTTAATTAAAGGGTTTCCCCTAGATTAAAGGAATGTTTGTTTAACCCTAAGTTTTTGAACTTTGATTGAACCCCATTTTTTATTTTTATAATGACATATTGTATAATCCCTCTTTCATTTTAATGACACAATTTATGTGACCAGGAAGTCAGCTTCTTGCAGACATATAGAGTAAGGTAGTGTATAATGGACTCTTGTAGTCCGGTCCATTCGTGAACTCCACCGTTATACGAAAGCTTAGTGCACTGAACTGTCATTTTTCTATTTATTTTAATTTTAATAATATATTTTTATAGTTACAGAAATCTCAGGTATACGTAAGATTATAAATTCTGAATTTATTTTTAAAATTAGGTAATCAGTCAAATTCCACTATATAAATTGAAAACGAAATGGTGATTAACTTGTCTTATGGAGAGATTTCAGTTGACCAACTGAAAGTCAGAAGTCAACCATGAACCACCTTTACTGCATTTCCAAGTGTCAACTCATAAGTGATCATAAGACTTTAATCTTCTTTAGCCTTACTAATTAGGAAAGACTTATATTAGTAGTACTTAATATTTTCTTGGAAAGAATTTTTTACACTTTTGGTTAGGGCTGTCAATTTCATCCTAACCCGATGAAAATCCATCCACCCGATCCGATTATATGGACGAAAAATCGACAAAACACGAATTTTAATCGGGTGACGGATCGAGTCGGATTCGGGTGGACATACATCCAACCTACCACCCGACCCATCCATCCACCGGTTTATAAATAGTTATTTTTTGTGTAGTTCAGTGATAACATACCCCTGACTCATGTCGTTACTAGTACTTGGTTTTATTTCCAATAGTTGTCTTTATTTTTCTAAAGTGAATGAAAATTCTTTTTCAATTTCAACATGACAATAACGATGATTCCTAGTATCAAAAATGTTGTTTTTGTACTACGTTATACATAATTGACATTTTCTATATTGAACATAACTCTATATATGACTATAACTGTTAGCAATATAATAAGTTGAGGAATATTATCATGGGATCAAGATCAAATTATAATGGTAAAGCAAAATAGTATGAAAAGCAAGATAATATGAAAACTGAAAAATAAACCAAAAGTATCAAACTGATTGTGCTATAATTTCATCCGCGAAACACCCGATCCACCCGATTCACCCGTGGATGATGGGTGGATCGGATGTGGATGAAGAAAAAATATGGTGATGGATGGGTCGGGTGGTGGATGGATAGTTGGCGGGTGGAAGCGGATTGAGCTCCACCCGATCCACCTCCGATCCATTGCCAGCCCTACTTTTGGTAGTTGTCAACTCATATTGTTGCCACCTTTGCATTAATTATGGCTAACGTGTTGTAAGTTGTAACTGAAAAAAACAGTTGGATTTTCTCGAGGATAATGAGGTAATATCCACCCTTCCACTTTTTGACTGTCATGTTAATTTAGTAATATCAGCCACGTGAAATCCACCCACCCACCCCTATTGGAAAAGAATAAAGTAAATACTTGTTCAAGAAAAGGCAACTTTCTTTTTGGTTGGAACTTTGAAGGAACTAGAAAAGGAGTGGGTCAGATTTGTAAATGGTGCAATATATATATATCGTAACTTAATAAAAGATAGAAATTATTTTTATCACGAATTTCTCCGTTTCAAGTAGGGCTGGCCAGTGGGCCGGGACAGCCCGACCCCGACCCGAGCACGTCCCGAGCCCGCCCCGGTCCCGCCCCGACCCCGCCCCGGTCCCGCCCCGACCCCGCCAAAAAAAAAAAAAAAATTACGGGGGCGGGACTCGAACTCGGGACGGGACGAGGTCTCGTCCCGCGAGACCCGAGCCCGCCCAGGCCCGCGAGGCCCAAGCCCGCCCCGACCCCGACCCCGTCCTTTGCAAAAATGGCCGTTGCACCAACGACCATTTTAGATTATGGCCGTTGGCCAGCAAGCCATTTTAGCCCCCCCCCCCTCCCCCCCAACCCCCTACCCCTTAATATTTATTTTTAACCCATAAGTTATTATATTTACACTTTAACCCAATTTTTCAACTATAAATAACTCATTTTCTCTTCATCTTTCTCACAAATCTTCCTACAATCTCTCTAATTTCTCAATATATCTCTCTACAATTCTACATTGTTTGCTAAATATTCAATTTTATTTATTCATTTGGGAATTGGTAGTGAAGTTGGCAACTAGCTTGAGGATCTTCCATCGAGCAAAGTTTCAATTTTCAACCTCTCGATTACACGTCGACGTTACGTCGGCGTTTGGTACATTCGTTCCTTCATTAAATTATTATTGTCTTTTATTTAGTTTAGATCACTTAATTTTATTGTCTTTAATTATTTATTTATTATCATAATTAAAATGGAAGGATTAAAAGGTATGTTTAAGGGTAAAGGTAAGGGTGTTTCTTCTAGTAGGGGCAACCGGGCAAGGGTACTTCTTCTAGTCATCTTATTCCTACACGGGATGATTTTGTTGATACTCAACATTTTCCTACAATACCATTAGATTTAGACCAGAGCTATTTTCTCGGAACTCAAGAAGACTTTAATTTAGACGATGATCTAGATGATATACCCACTAATGTTGATGACAACACACCCACTAGTGCACCTTCAACCGAAATACCTCCTATTCCCCCTAGTATGAGACGAGGTCCAAGAAAACGACCATTAAAATCGGATGCATGGACATTTTTTGATAGGGACGTAGAGAATCAAGTAGCCATATGTAAAATTTGTAAAAATGTTTTAAAATTTAAAAAAGCTGGAAAAGGTCACGGTGGGACGGGGGTTTAATTAGACACGTAGTAAGTGCTCATCCAGCTAGGTATGCCCAATACCAGGCTTCAAAACCGGGTGCGCAAACGCCGCTCCATCGGGACAAGGTTCACATACGATCTTGTCCGGACCAAGTACGGGGTCAAATTAACCCTATGACGGGGGGAATTGTAGGCTCTAAATACAATAAACATAGAGATAGGGAAGCAATATCAAAATAAGTTGTTGTGGAGGGTTTGCCTTTTTCATTTCCTTCATCTCCCGGTTTTATTCATTACATTAGAGATATATATAATCCTCGCTTTTAACGGTTTTCCTAGATCAACTTTGTTAAGAGAGATGTATTTAAATTCGCGCATGAATATCAACAATATTTACGTTTTTCATTATATCATTTTAATGGCAAAGTATCCATCACGTACGATATAGGTCGTAGTACTAACGGCCATGATTATTTAACTCGTAACTTGTCATTGGATAGATTATAAATGGTCTATGCAAAAACGTATTTTAGCGTATAGATATATAGATGATAGGCACACTTTGGTACTTTTATTGCGAGAAAATATTTATCAAGTGTGCGATTATTACGGAATTACCGATAAAATTATGACTATTACATTAGATAACGCTTCTAGTAACAATTACGCAATTACAATTTTAAAAAATAGTTTAACTCCGTCTTTTCCAGACCATTTTCATATAAAATGCGCGTGCCATATATATAACTTAATTGTAAAGGATGGTCTATCACTTTTTGAAGACATTCTTAGTAAAATACAATTTGCTATAAACTTTATTTTTAAAAGTAATAAAGTACAACGTAGAAAAGAATATAAAAAAATTTGTCATGGTTGTGGACTACCTTTTAGAAAAATTCCACAAGAAGTATCCACTAGGTGGAATTCTTTATACGAGCAACTACTTGTTGCTTATGACTATAAATTACCTATAACTTTATTTTTTAACTCTCATAATAAAAAGCCAGCTGATATGATTTTAGATAGTGATTGGAAAAAAATTTCCGAACTTATTGTATTTTTAGAGAAATTTTTTCAAGCAACAAAAGAATTTTCCGGTATATATTATCCTACTATTTCAACTATGTTATTTTATATAACTCTAATATTTTTATTACTTAGTGAATATATGGAAAAACCAAATTATAAGGCAATATTAAAAAAATATTTTATTCCTATTCCCTCTATTTATATTATTGGTTCTCAGTATTAAATCCTACTATTAAAATAGACGGTACTAAATCACTAATTGAAACTATTTACGATTGTATAGAAGTACTACCACCTCCAAGTCCCAAAAATCTAAATCACCCACCACCTATTGAACAAACTAAAGAAGAAGTATTGTCTAGCGTAGAACACCAATGCAAAAATATATATAGATTTTATCAACAAGAAAATGCTAGTAACTTACCCGCTTCCATACCATCTTCTTCATCTTCAACGCAACCTCACAAAAGACATGCTGTTTCTGCGGCTAGTATTGAAAGCCTCAGAAATAGAATGTGCGGTCGTACCTCTACTACTAACCAAATTAGCGAGTTGGATATTTTTGTTTTGCGGGGTTAAATGCACCGTATCAAGAAGTTATCAATGAAGATGGACATGAAGACTTGCTTGAAATACGGAGGGGAATGAGAAGACCTTTCCGACACTTTCAATGATGGCTCGAGATGTTTTGAACATTCAAGCGTCGTCAACCTGCGTCGAAAGCGCTTTTTCTGCAGCGGATATCAAATAGGAGACCACGAGACACTCATTAGCGGAGACGACTTGGAAATTGCGGTATTATTCGAGAGATTGGATACGAGCGGAGCGGAGAAGGTGCGGTCAACCGGAGATCAACGAAGAAGATGATGAAAACTACAACGAAATCTTAACCGAAGGTAGTGGAAGCGACGTGGATCAATTTGACCAACAAATACCAATTCCAACCGAATAACCACATGAAATCATCAAGCAATTAGAATAGGTTTTTTTGAGAATGTAATTTTTTTAATTGTAATTTTATTATGTAATTTGTAACTTTTGGACAACACCACAAAGTTGCAATTTAGATTTTAGACAATTGTATTTGTATTACAAAAAAATCATATGTCTATTAAATAATATAAGAGGCACAAAAACAGCCTTGGGATGTTTTTATTACACTATCTTGTTTTGTTTATTGAGTTTTTTTTATACATATGTTATTTAAAAAAAAAAAAAAAAACCGCCGTATCCCGACCCGAGCCCGAGCCCGCCCCGAGCCCGCCCCGACCCGAGCCCGACGGGATCGGGATCGGGACGGGACTTGCTCCAGTCCCGCCGGACCCGACCCCGCGAGCCCGCCGGACCCGACCCCGTCCCTTCTCCCGTCCCGCCCCGACCCCGACACCGCCAGACCCGGCCCGCCAGACCCGAGCCTGGCCCACTGCCACTCCTAGTTTCAAGTAATATGATAGCAAGTTGAGTTTCCACACCAACTATTTGTTGGAAATTTGCCTTTGATAGGAGTGACGTCCATCCATCTTTAATGACTTAAACTCTAGGGTTTCGCATGTTGGAGACTTTGATTCTTCACGCGTGCATAATCTATTAAGTGAGTAGATGACCGTAGGGCCAAGGATCGTCAAATTTCATTGAGAAATGAAAGAGATATTGGTCCACGAAGTGAGGTGTTTGAAACATAAAAATGTGGTGTGGAACAATTCTCCCTCATCGGTGGGGAAAGGAAGATTTGTTCATTTTATAAGTCTCAAAATTGGCTAAGGGTTTGGGACCCCAAGGGGTAACTCATGTGTTTGAAAGAGGGAGGACTTAGATGTGCTTGGGTTCGAGGATAAGCCACACGCAGGTCGTGGGCTTTGGTATTATCTTTTTAGACCCAAATTGCTTAATGTTTACAGTTTGGTCCCTGAAGTTTCAGAGAAGATAAAATTGGGAAGAGAACTTCTGTCTTTTGGGTTGGTTTTGGAGCGTTAAAACTCCATTACTTTGCACATCAATTCGTCATTTACTTGGCTGAATAACTCCTCACTAAAACTCTATTACGTTGCTCATTAATTCAGTCATTTGCTTGACTGAATAACTCTTCACTAATTGTCATTACATGACTATTAATAGTCATTAGTTGGCCAGTTGAGAAGTCACCCTCCATGCACTATAAATTGGAGCATTTGGCTCAATTGTTGAGACTAGAGCCAGAAACAAAAGCAGAAATCTTCTTACTACTTTCCAGCATCATTTCGTGACTCTAAGTTTTTCAAAGTAACACTTGAGTTTCCTTTACTTATTTGTTAAGTTGTTGTTTTATCTTGGGAGACTATTGTCCAGAACGTAAAAGGATATATACGGGACAATCTTGTCTTAAAAACAGAGTGTCATCACTCGACCCATCAAAACATCAACGTTGTTGTAATTTCAGTTTGTTTGTTGAAATTTCAGCTTGTTGTAATAGTTAGCAGTTATTTATTTCTCGTTTCCTGCCATTGTTGTAACCCACACTATTTAGGAATAAAAAAAGTATTTTTACATGATTTAGACAATCTTTACCTTATGAGTTAATTTTTAGAGTTGAAGTAGGCCTTAATATTCATGTTTTTTTATTAATAGTATTAAATTTAGGTCCATCCCAATTATTAATTTATCCAATATTATGCTCCAAATTATATTATTTACACTTCAATATAATTGATAGATATGAGCGTGAGGATTTATTGAGTTTCTACCTCAAATATTTAGAAATAGCCGGATAGAAAGTCGATTTTCTTGTTTTTTTTGTATGAGTGGTGTGAGTCGAAATAGACGGAAATAAAAATATTTGAAAAGATCATCTTCAAAGGATCTTTGTCCCATATTGAAAGAGGAACAAACATTGTTGTTAGGTTTAAATATAAAAGCATTTCAGCAAGAGTTGGGAAAATGATATGTCGTTACTGTCGCTCGGTTTGGCTTCAATTTCGATCAATTGATTAATTATTTTTTTGGACCAACAAATAATTTAATATTACTATTTTTCTTCCTTTTTTGTAACCTTCGTTTAATTTTTCCACTCTTTTAAATTCCCGTTAGTTTTTCTCAAACTACCAGAAAGGTTGCAACATTTGAATTCTCTCTTTCTTCTTTTGGATTACTTTCAAATCAGAAGTAAGTATGAATGGTGAATTACTGCCAACATTTGAGTTGGCTGATCAATAGTGTTTGAAGTGTTACGACTGTTAGCACACGATCCCATAATTATCTCAATTCATTACTATTAATTAATTATATAATATTTTATAATTAAGTAGCATCTTATAATTTAGATAAGGTAGATTAGTCTTTCATAAGATAAATGATATTATACTTGTATATATTATACTATTGAGGAAGAACATTAATCAAAGAATCATTTCCAACATGATATCAATAGTCAAAGATCCTTTACTCTAAACCTTTTTTCTTTTCTCCCTTACATGACTTCCTCTCTTCTTTATCTACACATCTTTCGGCCAACTGTAGGTTTAATACTTAAACCTAAACAAACCCCTAAACCTACTACTAAACACTACTAGTCGACACTTACTTCCAACCCCCCCCCCCCCACTCTCGGCTAAACAATTCCTTCCATATCCAAAAATCCTAATAAACAATTAGGGTTCTTCCATCCACTACCATAAAAAACACAACCCACTTCTCTTATTCTTTTGATTCTAGTGGACACTATGCCGAAAAACAAACTTTTCATCCCGCTCTTGCCGTTAATAACGTCAAGAACTTCATCTCTATAACCCTTGAAATGGAGAAAGGGTAGTAATATATATCTTGGGCAGAATTGTTCAAAATCCATTGTCGTGCCTATGAGGTCATCGACCACATTATACCTTCCGAGTCATCCTCAGACGCCGGTTTGGTGAACAAAAAGCTATAGTCTCGGTTGGATGCTATTGTCCTTCAATGGATTTATGGCACTATATCCAACGACCTTTTACATACTATTTTGGAGCCGAATTCTACGGCTCAACAGGCATGGGAACGTCTACAAAATATATATCAGGATAACAAAGTTTCTAGGGCCGTTTATCTTGAACACCAGTTTACAAATATTAAACTAGATGATTTTTCCAACATCTCCTTTTATTGTCAGGAATTAAAGATGCTTGCGGATCAATTATCCAACGTTGGTTTGCCCTTGACAAATCAACGGTTGGTCCTTTAGTTGATTGCAGGATTGAATGAACAGTATGATGGGGTTGCTACGTTCATTCAGCAAAGTAATCCATTGTCTCCTTTCTATGAGGCCCGTTCGAGGTTAATTCTCGAGGAAACACGAAAGGCAAGACATGCATCTTCTGGAGCTTCCACCGCCGGCACTGCTCTCGACTCTACCAACTCATTTTCCACGAATTCGGAGCCCTAAAATCCTGGTTCGAGGGGCAATAATAATCATCAAAATAATGGCAAAAAAGGGGTTCAAACCGTAACAATAAAGGGAAAAATAATGGTGGAAAGGGATAAGGCCGTGGCGGTGGCCAACCTGGCGGCGGCAGCGGGCAGTGGTGTCCAGGCAGCAGTGGCGGTAATCAGTGGGGGCAGTACCCACCGTGGGCCTGGGCCCCACAATGGGTTGTCTCGCCATGTTCGTACCCTACTTCTTCGAGGGCCAGGCCTCCACATTCAACTCGCCAACCCGGAATTTTAGGGTCTCATCCCCAACATGCGTTTGCGGCTCAGGCACCATCTTCGGTAGGCTATGTACCCACTGACATTGAACATGTCATGAATAACATGTATCTAAGTGTTCCCGATGAGTCATGGTACATGGACACAGAGGCTACATCACACATGACGGCGTCTCAAGGTAATCTTTCATCTTATTATAATATGAGCAATAATAAAAATATTGTTGTCGGCAGTGGGCAAGAAATTCCAATTCGTGGTATTGGTCAAGTAACACTACCCTCTCCACACTCACCTTTACACTTAAAAAAGGTCTTACATGCACCAAATCTAATTAAAAACATGATCTCTGTTAGACGTTTTACAATTGACAATAATGTTTCCGTAAATTTTGATCAATTTGGCTTTTCTGTGAAGGATTTTCAGACGGGGATGCCACTCATGAGATGCAATAGCACATGGGACTTAAATCCCATCACATCTGTTTCCAAAGTAGCATAAACAAACCATCAACTTTTGCTGCCATTTCTCCTACTCTATGGCATAATTGTTTGGGACGCCCAGGAGCACAAGTTTTTAGTAACTTTAGGAAGAATAATTTGGTTTTGTGTAATAAACCTTTGGACTCTTTTGTTTGCCAATATTGTGTGTTTGGTAAACATGTTAAGCTTCATTTTGCCTCTTCTAATTCTCATACTTATATGTCATTTGATATTGTGATTTGATTTGGACATCACCCATTTTGAGTTCTGCAGTTCATAAATACTATCTTTGATTATTCAAATTTTTGTGGACTTTTCCATTGGGACATAAATCACAAACATCCACCATTTTAATTTAAAACAATTTAGTGTTTTTATCAAAACTCAATTTGGCAAAAACATTAAAAGTTTTCAATGTGACAATGGGGGGAATTCATAAATGCTCATTTTAATAATTTCTGTCACCAAAATGGGATGTCGTTGCGTACTTCACCACAAAATGGAAAAGCCGAAAGAAAAATTCGAACGATTAATAATATAATTCGCTCTCTTCTTGTGCATTCTTCCACACCACTAAAGTTTTGGCACCATGCACTTCAAATGGCTACCTACCTTTTAAATATTCTTCCTAGTAAATGGCTATCCAGCATGTCTCCTACACAAATGTTAAATCATCGTCTCCCGTCTGTTACACATTTAAGGGTGTTTGGATTTTGTTTTATCCTTAGTTTTCATCTACTTTCATTAACAAATTGCAGACTCGATCTACTCTTTGTGTATTTTTGGGATACTCACAAAATCATAGGGGATATAAATGTTATGATTTGACGAATGGGAAAATAATTTTCTATCATCATGTGATTTTTGATGAGTCTAAATTCCCGTTTTCTAAATCTCATGTAGCATCCTCACCTTCATATGATTTTTTGGATAATGGACTACATCTGATTTTACACCACCATCTCTATACCCAATCACATGTGGAACCACCTTCCCAAAATAACCAACATATTTTGGCCCATCCACAAAATGGGACTGGACCGGTGACCATAGCTGTGTTGCCGAGGATCTCGGCCTAGTCATGTTCTAGTGGCGGGCAGAACCAAGTGGGGGAGCCCATTGCTCCCTTACCTACATCTATAAACCAACTCCACATCGGCCATCACACTCCCCCTCGGCCCATTACCATTACCGAACAGCCCTGGACCATTGAAACTCATGCTATGCACGGGATCTTTAGGCTCCAACGTCAGTTTAACCTACTATCCACAGAACAACCGTCACCTATACCAAAAAATCTCAACACGGCCTTGTCCGACCCGAATTGAAAAGCTGCCATGTTAGACGAATTTAATGCTCTTATTAATAATAAGACGTGGGAATTAGTACCACGCCTGTCTAATGTGAATGTCATTAGGTCTATGTCAGTTTTCTGTCATAAGAAGAATTCTGACGGTTCTTTTGCGAGATACAAAGCTCGTCTTGTTAGTGATAACAGGTCTCAGCTTGTTGGGGTCGATTGTGGTGAAACATTTAGTCTGGTAGTTAAGCCAGCAACTATACGGACGATTCTCAGTCTGGCTCTTTCCAAATCTTGGTCCATTTATCAGTTGGATATTAAAAATGCATTCTTACTTGGCCACTTACAGGAAACAATGTACATGCATCAGCCGTTGGGTTTCCGAGACTATTCACGTCCAGATCATGTTTGTATGTTGAAAAAATCCTTATATGGTTTGAAACAAGCTCCTAGGGCATGGTATAACCATTTTGCAGGATTCGTTTCCAAGTTGGGGTTCTCTCACAACAAGTCTGATCAATCGTTATTCATTTATCGAAAGGGCGCTGACATGACATATATACTTCTGTATGTTGATGATATTATTCTCACAACATCATCCACTTCACTTCGCCAGTCTATCATGTCTCTTCTTGCACCATAATTTGCAATGAAGGACTGGGTACGTTGAATTATTTTCTTGGCATTGCAGTCACCCAATATGCAGGTGGTCTATTTCTGAGTAAAAAGAAATATGCCGAAGAAATAATTGAAGAAGCAAGGATGTCTTCCTGTAAACCATCACATACTCCAGTTGACACAAAGGCGAAATTGAGTAACATAGCCGGTATTTCATTTAGTGATCCGACACTTTACCGAAGCCTTGTAGGAGCCTTACAATAACTGACTTTTACGAGACCCGATATTTCCTATGCGGTTCAGCAAGTTTGTTTACACATGCATAATCCGAAGGATTAGTATATGAGGGCTATAAAAAGGATTCTGCGGTATGTGAAGGGTACTCTCCATTTCGGCCTTCATTTGTATAAGTCCTCCATCAAACATCTTTCAACCTACACAGATACAGATTGGGGTTGTTGGTCGGACACACGATGTTCCACTTTCGGTTATTGTGTGTTCTTGGGGGACAATCTTGTTTCATGGTCGTCCAAATGACAATTCACACTGTCTCGATCTAGTGCTGAGACAGAATACAGAGGTGTAGCCAATGTGGTTGTTGAATCCTGTTGGCTCTGTAATCTACTATTGGAGCTATATTATCCGATTGAAAAGACAACGGTGGTTTATTGTGACAATGTGAGTGCGATATACTTATCCGGCAATCCTATTCAGCATCAACGCACAAAACACATTGAAATTGATATCTTATTTGTCCGCGAAAAAGTTGCCCGTTGACAAGTCCGAGTTCTTCATGTCCCATCTCGTTATCAGATTGCTGATATTTTCACCAAAGGGCTTCCGCGTGTACTTTTTGATGATTTTCGGGACAGTCTCAGCATTCGTGAACCTCCCGCTAAGATTGCGGGGGACTGTTAGCATACGGTAATTATGAGGCAATCCCATAATTACCCTCATTCATTACTATTAATTGATTATGTAATATTTTGTAATTAAGTAGCATCTTATAATATAGGTAAGGTAGATTAGTGTTCAATAAGACAAATGATATTATACTTGTTTATATTGTACTATTGGAGAAGAACATTAATCAAGGAATCATTTCCTACAACGACACCAGTAATACATTCGTTCTATTCTAAGAGAAAATAATCATTAACCTCGGGTATTGTCTCCTTCTCCTCCTCTCCCTTCTCCTTAACACGTTGTCTCTCTTTAATTTTTTTTTTATAATCATATACTATAAGTTTATGCATTACAAGGCTCGAACCCGAGCAAAAGCAGGTCCATATGTTTGAGTTCCTATAATGAGGAATGGCTATTGGAAGTACCTTTCATCTTTTCTCTTATACATGCACAGTCAAAAGGTAAGAATAGTAAAGTCTTTGCTTTAGAATTTTTTTAAAAAATTGAATATTGAATTTGTAGTTTTATTTATTTTTGTTTAGACAAAATATTAAATTGATAGAAGAAATTACAAAACTTTTATAATAACAGAAGGAAAGGTAAATTTTAGTCATTTTTTATGGTAAATATATTTTAGACTTGAATTAAACTACTTAAATTTATATATTAGTAACTAAAGTTTCTTACAATAAAATTCAAGGTAATACATTGCAAACACATGGCTAATAGCTTATTAATTTGAGTCAACCATTTGTTGCAAACTTAAAAGCTTATGTCTTGTAAAATTACTACATTAAATAATAAGTAGGAAAAAAATGATACTAACTTTTTGAGTATATTACATATATATAAAAAATTATTTTGTAAGAAAAAATTAAGACTTGATACCAAATCCCACAAAAAATCAAAATAATTTCACATTAATCAGACCTGAACGAAACAAAACTATTGTTAAAAACCTTAATACATCAAAATTGAGAAATCACTGAAAAACGAAAAGAAAATCTAACTAAAGATCCTCACATTAATAAGACCTAAACAAATCAAAACTATTTTTCTTAACCCTATGCAAATGAAAATATCTGAATTACTAGTGGTTGAGAAGATCTTGGGTTTTCCCAAATCTCCTTCACCTTTCTCTATGTTTTGGCAAACATTGCACATATATCTTTTTATAATGTTGGTATGTACACACCATTATAGTGTTGTACCAATGTTTTGAGACGGTTAGTACACTTGGTACAATTCAAGCAGTGAGGGTATATCACGGTCTCCCACTTGTGATGGGTTTCCGTGGTATACACAAGGCATTGTATACCGTGTATATCTTTGTATATTTTCAAAAAGATTAGCAAATTGCTCAGTTAGAAATTAGTTACTTGATCCCAGTAGCTAGCCAATCCATATTTAGTGCTATTTGAAAGCCCCAAGTTTCTTAATTTAAACCTCAGATAAAACTCTACAAGTTTTTGTGCTTGTTGTATGATTTATTATAGTTGAAGACCTCTTATATTATTTTACTTTTTTTAAGGTCAAATGACGCTAGTTCGCATGAGCTTAGGGAGAAGTAAAAGTAGAATGGACCAATATAGTTGCAATTGATCTTCCCACTGGGAACAATAAAAAGTTCAAGAAAAATGGAGCTCAGTATTTCAGTACAAATTATTATTGCGGTGATTCAAAGTAACAGTATACTAAATGTAAAGTTGCTACTCGCCTAAGGAAAAATGTCATCCGATTTATTCTGATAATTATGAGTTTTCTACTCTTCATGCCTATTTAATGGCAATCTAGATTAAGACAGTACGTTCGCCTAGTTGCCACCATATACCCACTTCTCTGAATTGCTTGTGTACTTAACCAACTCCTCTGGTTTAAACCATAGGTTGATCTCATCCTTGGCGGTTTCAGGTCCATCGCTACCATGGATAATGTTCCTGTAAAGCAGATTGTGTTAACAATATTATGCAATCATACAAGCAAAATGACATATTTGATATTGATATCATATGACTCAGTGATCAAAGGCGAGAAATTATGTTACCTTCCAACTACAACAGCCAAGTCGCCTCTGATGGTTCCGGGTTCAGATTTTTGTGGATCTGTGACTCCAATTAGCTTCCTTCCATATCTGATTACTCTTTCACCTTCTCAAACCTGAACAAAAGTGTATTGAATATTTCTCATGCTGAAACAGTTTTAGCAAAAAATTAAAATGACACTTTTGACTGCTAAATTCCTCTTACCATTGCTAAGACAGGGCCAGAGCTAAGGAAATCATACAGGCCGTTAAAGAATGGTCTCTCACTCAAGTCATGATAGTGCTTCTGTGCAAATTCCTTGGAAGGAATCACAACTTAGATTGTAACCAGCTTGAAGCCCTTGAGCTCGAAACGTGCTATGATTTCTGAAATCTAAAATGCAACAAAATTTTATCAACCAACTGTAAAGAGAAAAAATACATTTGCCCAACGTGCATATGCTAGGCAGCACATTAATGGAAGGTCATATAAATAAAAGACGGCAACAAAAACCAGTTATCGTACCAGGCCCCTCTGCACTCCATCTGGCTTGATGGCAATGAAGGTGCGCTCCATCTTGAAAGAAGAAAAAACAGATGATATATGTTATTAAAAGGAATGAAAATGATAAAATGGATGATAAAACACCTCAACCAGGAGAAAGGCTGAGAATAGGGTACCTCAGCAGCATGTGCTTCTTGCTCCTGGAGCATGTAAGCTAAACAATGAAGAGAGGAAAATATGAAATTAGAAAACAAAACTATTTCCCCGAATAAGGAAACAAAGCAAGTGACACAATCACTTTGTAGTATGATTCCACACTTCTTTTTTCCCTTTTAAAATAAGTTCCAACATGATTCTACTCTTAAAAAGACTTTGTATCTGCATGTGCTAAAGGATGGAGGAGAAGAGAATGTGAGTGACTATACCTGTGGCTCACGAGGTATATACAACAAAAATGAAAAATAAGAGAGGAGGACAAGTTATAACTTTTGTACGGGAGAAATGGAACGAAATGCTCAAATTATGAGCATAAGTACACCAAATCATTTCACCCTATACCCGTGCAAGAGCATTGACTATTTGTTATAGAAGAGGTTCCAGATGCCATAATGCCAATGTTAAGCAAGAGACAAGGCTCCTCTTCCTCTGATTTCCCAGTTGCACCACATTAACTATAAAGGGGAGGGGGGGGGGACTTACGATGAGCCACGCGAAGCTATTAGCCTTTATTTTCTTAAGTATAGGTTAAGGTAGTTAACCTTCATAGTTTCATGGAATTTTAAGTTGCGCCACCTCCTCCAGCCCCACCAAAAAGAAAAAGATAAAGGATAGAAGGACAAGCTGGCAGTAGTAGTGAGTATTACTGGTGCAAACAAGTGGTTAATGCAACTGTTGTTTTAATCGTCCTAATAAAAGGGCTAAACATAGACACCTAAATGCCAATAATTATATCCTAGAAAAGATACAGAGCAGAAGTCTCCTCAAAGAATCAAAATTTCACCAGAAGAGGCTTCTAGGGATGGGCATGCGACAAGTCCAAGAGAAATAAACTTGAGGAGCAACATTATAATACAAACCCGCTGCTGGAAGGGCAAGGACACCAGAAATCCAAGCTCTAGATGCATTTCCAGATTCAGTCCTGCCATATGATGCTAGAGAAGGCACTACTCCTCTCAAAGAAACTGTGGCTGCTGCAGCTGCTGCTCGCCCTCCTGCAACAAAGTAATTTGGAAATACATATTTTATTCAAACTCTTCTAATTAGTATTTCTTTTTAATAGAAATCAGCATTTTAATATAAGCAAACACAGATATAATCTTTAAACATAAATGACACATAAGGTATTCCAACAAGCAATCAACTGAATCAAGCACATAGGAAAAGGGATCATCTTCAATGAGCAAAGCTAGGTGACATAAAGAAGCTGCAAAAGAAGCACTGTCTCGATAGTCTGTGCTAGAACAAGTACCATACGTTACTCATACAAATAGCATGACGCAAATCCATGATTTGAAGGTACACCACTTATAATATGTACAAATTTTAACTTTCTTTTCTTAATTTTATATATGCATACATCTAGTCCAAGTTTGAGGTGCACATGCTGGATCCGCAGTACATTGACGGTCAAAGTTAATCTTTTTTAAACCACAATATAAAGATCGAAATCTGTAGCAACCACAATTCATTGGTAACCCATTTACTAGTTCATAGACTCCTCCACTGTTGCACAACACCTCCAAATTCCAAATCAGCAGTAATGGAAGCAAAAAATCCAAATCCGCATGCTAAAAAACAAAAACACCGTGACCAGAAAATGGAAACAAGAACGTAAATCATCCTTCTAAAGGTTGAAATTACAATTTCATTGACTCCTCCACTGTCCAAATCCGTGTACTAGACAATCAAATGCCGTGACCAGAAAACTAAAATAAGGATGTTAATCATCCTTGTGCTCTTCTAAAAACGAAAGATTATTAAGAGGCAAACATAAATAAATTACTAATCAGACTTTAAAACAACCACTTCCTCTATCACAAAAATAACCACATATTACTATTCCAAAAGTAATATGGAGATATTTGAAGGTTAGGGTGTATCTGTGGCGTACACTAGGGCGATCAATGACATGTATAATGGAGCCAAGACCAGGGTACGGACAGTAGGAGGAGACTCGGAGCACTTTCCAGTGTTGATGGGGTTGCACCAGGAATCAACTCTTAGCCCATTCTTATTTGCCTTGGTAATGGATGGACTGAAGCGACAAATCCAAGAAGAGGTGTCATGGTGTATGTTAGTCGCAGATGACATAGTCATGATTGATGAGACTCACAACGGAGTGAACGCTAAGCTGGAGGTATGGAGACAAACTCTGGAGTTTAAAGGGTTCAAGCTGAGTAGGACCAAAACAGAATACTTGGGTGCAAGTTCAGTAACAGGAGCGACCATGAGACAGACGTGGAGGTGAGGCTTGGTACTCAAGTCATTCCAAAGAATGGAAGTTTCAAGTAACTCGGGTCTATTATCCAAGGGAATAGAGAGATTTATGACAATATCACACATCGAATTGGGGCAGCGTGGATGAAATGGAGGCTCGCATCTGGAGTCTTGTGTGATAAAAATGTGCCACCAAAACTTAAAGGCAAGTTATATAGGGTAGTGGTTAGACCGACTATGTTGTATGGGGCAAAGTGTTGGCCAGTCAAGACTCCACACATTCAAAATATGAAAGTTGCGGAGATGAGGATGCTGAAATGGATGTGTGGGCATACAAGGAGGGATAAGATTATAAATGAGGATATCCGGGACAGAGTGGAAGTGACCTCGGTGGAGGATAAGATGCGGGAAGCGAGGTTGACATGGTTCAAGCATATGCAGAGGAGAGACACAAATGACCCAATGCGGAGGTGTGATAGGTTGTCTATGGACGGATAGAGGTAGGCCGAAAAAATATTGGGGAGAGGTGATTAGACGTGATATGTCGCAGGTGCAACTTACTGAGGACATGACCTCAGATAGGGGGTTGTGGAGGACACGGATTAGGGTAGAAGGGTAGTAGATAGTTAGTGTAGTCCTACTTACGCTTACAAACTGATAGTTGTAGTGTTATTATTATAGATCTGCTTAGCCTATCATACTAGTAGGCGCAATATTATTTTTATAGCCCCCTGTCGTTTGATTTCTGCTATGTGTTCTTTAGTGTACTTTGTTTATCTTATTTACCTGCATTAGTTACTGCTTCTTTTTTCAGAATGCGCTATCATGACTTATTCGCTTTTATTACCATTATTTTCATACTGCTTTAAATTTCTTATTCAGGTCTGACCGTTTATCTTGCTTTGCTTGTGCTTATGATTTGTCTTGTGCAGAAGGTCTTTCGAAAACAGCCGCTAGGTAGAGATAAGGTCTACGTACACTCTAAACTCGTCATACCCACGTTGTGGATTTCACTGGGTATGTTGTTGTTGTACTATTCCAAAAGTCAGTTTCTTCTTTCTTTATTAGAGTTCAAACATTTCTAAAATATTGCACTAGTTACCAAAAAGACTAAGATTTATGGTACTTATACGGAATTTCTGAATAGATAAAAGTTTTACACCAATGATCCTATACTTTGAGGACTTATTCTTTTAGAAATGGAGTATCAAGCTTAAAGTTCCAAACTCATCAATTATTATTCTTTTTGAAACGGGAAGGAATCAAGCTTAAAGCTCACAACTTTACAATTAATTTATTTTTGATAACCAGCTCAAAAACTTCATCAATTAAATTGTGATAGTAACTACAAATCTCAAAACACATCCGCAGCTTATAATTCACAGCAGCAACGAAAAAATGAAGAAATGAAATGCAAAATTTACCGGAAAAAGCACGACAAGTCTGCTTAGAAGAAGCAGAAATGAATGATTTAGCAGATCTACAAATCTGAGAATTCATCTCTTTAGAGAGAGAGAGAAAGTCAAAAAGTGTGTGAGTGAGCTAATATGTTTAAAGGTGAGGTTCCCAATGTTGATATCTGGAGGGGAAAAAAAAAGAAATCACGTGCTCTCACGCGCGCGTGAGAGAGGAGGGTATGGAATTCGGCTGGGTTAAACCCTAGCCCATATTGTTGGGCTGAAATTTAATGGTTGATGATCCATTAACCACAAATCTGATTCCTTTCACTTTGCTGCCGGTTACGACGTCGTTCATGCTTTTTTCTAACTAGATCTGAATAAATAAAATATTTCTATTTTTTCTAAAAGTGCAAGTGAATCACATTACTTGTTTTCACACTGGTAACGGGTAATAAGAACGTTCATTAGGTAACAGTAAGGCTGGCCAACGTGGTGGGTTGGCCCGGTCCCGACCCGAACCCGCCCTAGTCCTGCCAGACCCACTAAAAAAAAAAAAAAATCTCGGAACGGGACTCTAATCCAATTTATATTTTGACCGTTGTTGCAACGGTCATTTTTTGTCTCCCCCCTACCCCCTTAATATTTATATTTAACCTCTAAGTTAATATATTTACCACTTTAACCCAATTTTTCAACTATAAATATCATATTTTCTCTTCATCTTTCTCACAAATCTTCCTACAATCTCTCTAGTCTCTCAATCTATCTCTCTACAAGTCTACATTGTTTACTAAATATTAAATTTTATTTATTCATTTGTATAACTACATCAAAGTTCAAAAATTGGGAGTGAAGTTGACAACTAGCTTGAGGATCATCCATCGAGCAAAGTTTCAATTTTCAACCTCGATTACGCGTCGACGTTACGTCGACGTTTGGTACATTCGTTTATTCTTTAAATTATTATTGTTACTTTATTTTAATTAGCACACTTAATTTTATTATCTTTAACTATTTATTAGTATAATTAAAATGGAAGGAATAAGATGTATGTTTAAGGGTAAGGGTGCTTCTTCTAGTAGGGGTAACAAGGGCGGGGTACTTCTAATCATCCTATTTCTAGACATGATGATTTGATTGATTACACACATATAGATAAAACTGAATTTTTAATGATATACCATTAGAGTTAGACGACGAGATATTTTCTGCAACTCAATCAGAATTTAATTTAGAAGATAATCTAGATGACAAACCCACTAATCTAGATGACACACCCACTAGTGCACCTCTAACTGGAGGCGCACCTCCAACTGGAACGCCTCATATTCTTCCCCTAGTATGAGATGAGGCCCAATAAAACGAAAATTAAAATCAGATGCATGGATTTTTTTTATAGGGACGAAGAAAATCAAGTAGTTAGATGTCAAATTTGTAAAATTATTTATAAATTTAAAATGGGAAAAGATCATGGTGGGACGGGAGGTTTATTGAGACATGTACAAAACTTTCACAAAGCTAGGTGGGACCATTACCTGGCTGAAAAATCGGGTGCGCCAATGCATTCTCAGTCGGGACAAGGTTCACATACTGTTCCGGACCAAGCACAAGGTCAAATTAACCATATGACGGAGGGAATTGTAGACCCTAAATACGATAAACATAGAGATATGGAAGCAATAACAAAATTAGTTGCGGTAGAGGGTTTGCCTTTTTCATTTCCTTCCTCTCCTGGTTTTATTCATTACATTAGAGATATGTATAATCCTACTTTTAACGGTTTTTCTAGATCAACTGTTTGGAGAAATGTTTTTAAATTTGCACATGAATATCAACGGTATTTAGAAGTAATAGAATACAACGAAAAAAAGAATATAAAAAACTTATCACAATTGTGGACTACCTTATAGAAAAATTCTCGAAGAAGTAGTGATTATGTGAATTCTTTATACGAACAACTACTTGTTGCTTATGATTATAGAAGACATATAACTTTCTTTTTTAACGCCCATAATCGAAATCCAACTGATATGGTTGTAGATAACAATTGGAAAAAAAATTCAGAACTTATTGTATTTCTAGAAAAAAAAATTCAATCAACAAAAGAATTTTTCGGTATATATTATCCTACTATTTAAACTATGTTATTTTATATAGCTCTAATATTTTTATTACTTAGTGAATATATGAAAAAATCAGCTTATAAGGCATCTATTAAAAAAAATTATCAAATTAAAAAAAAAATTATTCATATTCCCTCTATTTATATTATTGGTGTTGTATTAAATCCGACTATTAAAATAGACGGCTTTAAAGCACTTATTGAAACTGTTTATGATTGTATAGCAGTACTTCCAACTCCAACTCCAAAAAATCCAAATGACCAACCACCTAAGGAACAAACTAAAGATGAAGTGTTGTCTAGCATACAAGATGAATGCAAAAAAGTATATAGGCATTACTAACAAGAAAGTGCTAGCAACCAACCAGCTTCCATACCATCTTCTTCTTTTTCTTCAACACAACCTCAAAAAAGATATGATGTTTCTGCGGCTAGTATTGAAAGTCTTAGACATAGAATGTATAGTGGTACCACTACTAATCAAGTTAGCGAGTTTTATGTTTTTGTTTTGCAGGGTGTTGTACCGTACCAAGCAGTTTCTCAATGAAAAAGGACGTGAAGACTTGCTGAAATACTTGAGGGAGAATGAGAAGACCTTTCCGACACTGTCAAATATGGCCCGAGATGTGTTGAATATTCAAGCGTCATCAACAACGTCTGAAAGCACTTTTTTGGCCGGAAGATTTCAAATATGAGAGCACAGACACTCATTAGCGAGAGACAACTTGGAGATTGCAGTATTATTCAGAGATTGGATACGAGCGAAGCGTAGAAGGTGCGGTCAACCGGAGATCAACGAAGAAGACGATGAAAACTACAACGAAATCTTATCCGACGGAGATGGAAGCGACGTCGAGCAATTTGACCAACAAATTCCAATTTCAACCGAAGAACCACAAGACATTATAAAGAAACTAGAAAAAGTGTTTTTAAATATGTAATTTTTTAATTGTAATTTTACTATGTTATTTGCAATTTTCAACATCACAAAGTTGCAATTTTGAAATTGTATTACAAAAAAATCATATTTCTATTAAGTAATATAAGAGGCACAAAAAACAACCTTGAATATTTTTATTACACTATCTTGTTCAATTATTGAGGTGTTTATATATGTTATTTTTTAAAATTAAGTGCAAATTTTTTTTTTGAAAAACCCGATCCCGACCCGACCCCGTTCCGCCTTGAACCGATAAGACCGGTCCCCTTTTCCGACGGGAACAGGACGGGACATTGGCGAATCCCGCCGGTCCCTCCCTACCCCTGTCCGGTCGGGTCCTGTCCCGCCGGGACCCGCCCCGTTGGCCACCCAGTGATTAAGAAGTCACTCTAATTCGATTTATCAATTTTATGATTCATTAGGCTAGATTTGTAAGGACTAAAGTCTCATCCAATTTTGAGTTGGTTTATGATTGTCTTTGATGGATGCTAAAAGTTACGATCTTTAACAAATGATTATATCAACGATTGTTGATTTAAATGTCAATGGCATTTGGTGATTCTTAACATAATTATGATTCATTTCTTAAACTATTATTTTGTCACTTCACCTATTTCTCGTCTTAGCGATCTATCTTTAATAAGTATTTTTACCGTCTCAATTTATGTGACACTTTTCGCTTTTCAAGAGTCAATTTGATTAAACTTTAAAACTAAAATTGAATTAGATTAAATTCATATTTTAAAATAAAAATTTATATATTTGAAAACTAAATAAAAAGCCTATCAATGATGAAAACAAACATCTTAAAATGTTTGGGACAGATGGAGTTCTTATCACCAGCCATCCCATTATAACTTAAAAATAAAAGCAATCATTATGCTCACTTATCATAAACAATATTAACAAAAAGAAGCATTTCTTTTAAAAAAGATCTCGTTGCTGGAGGCACTATCTATTAGAACAACATTCTACTCTTCTTTCAGAATGAGTTAAAAGTTAAAACCACCATGGAGGAATATTTTTTTTAAATTTAGAAAAGTGATGTACTGATGAGCATATCTTAATTATTCTATCGGATACTTACTACCTACCACCATCATATATATCAAGTAACTATGTTCATCAAAGCTTAAGCAAAAAGAAAGAAATCACATTATAGTTTCGTCTTTGCTGAGATTTAAACCTTGATCTTATGCAGTTTTCACCTATTTGCACCTATTTTATTGACCGTTAGACCATACTCTTACGTGCACTATCATGGTGAAACATTTTCATGTCGTCACCCCATTCAAAAGGAAAAAAGAATGTCCTCACTATTCAGAAGGAAAAAACAAACCCACGGACGGGCCTATTGTTTCACAAAATGTTGATCTACCAGCTTGGGAATAATAATAGAACTCCATGAATTTGAGGAATTATTAATAACCCACCTAGAAAGCCAGTTCTTTACATACAAAAGTTTAGAGTAATACTTCCTCCTTCCGATTTATGTGGTGTCGTTTGATTGGGCATGAGTTTAAGAAAGAAAAGAAAGATTTTTAAAATTTATGGTCTAAATCTAAGTCAGACATTTGTGGGACTATAAATCACACTAGTTAAGGATAAAATGAGAAGTTTAAGTTAAATTGTTCCTAAATAAAAAGTGACATCCTTTTTTAACAGACTAAAAAAGAATCTCACTTGTCAAGACTTGGTGTATAATTTCAGAAGCCTTATAGGCACGTTATCGAAGCTTGGAGAATATAGAGCTTCTGTGCTTCTTCTATTTGCCAAAAAAGACTCACAACACCACTGCATCCAAAAAATAATGCAGGAGAGAGTGTATATTATCACTGCATCGACGAGATGGAATACTTGACATTCCATCAACAACCTGAAACACACACTTGTTTTGTTGCCTAGGACATCATATAATAGACGATTACAATCCTTAAACTGTTAAAATGTTACTTATATAGCAACTTGAACACCGTACATTGGCAGTTAGATAGGCTGTGTACAGAATAATGGTAACTACTAACAATTGGCAATCAACTTCCTAGTGAATGATAATGTGTTTGCTTCAATTTCTGACCTATTTACAGGTTGTTGCTACCGAATACTGGTAGCAGACCATGTCAAATCTTAGTTAAGTCATCAGGAGCTGTGAAATTAGGTTGCAGTTCACGCTCTTCTTGTAATGTCACCAACCAGGAATCGACCTGCAAAGCAAAGAAGAATACTTCGTTTGAGTATAGCAAAGAAGAATACTATAGCATGCAGGTTGATGATGAAAAGGATGTATGAATCTCTACATCGATTTTTGGTAATTCCCACCTTGTTTGAGATGGGAATTATTGGAGGATCGTGTGGCTTTGCTGCTGATAATTGTTACTTACTTTAGCCCCATATATGCTTGCATAATAAGTATGTAACATAATATATTTTTTTTGCCACCTTTTTTCTAGTTTTCAATGAGAAAATCATGATAAGACATTCAACAGCAAAGATCGAACACACCAGCAAACATGGGTAACCCAAGGTACAAACATGGTACCCTCTAACATCTATGTTTCGGGAGGCTCAATACTTCAACTAGTCCCCACGTTCCTCAAATGGATCTCTTAGTTGTTGAGAAGGTTTTCCAAAAGCGGTATATAAGGCATACCCAGTAAAACTTACAAGTAAACTATCCTGATAAATACATGTATGTTACTGGTCGAACTACTAATTCCATTTGTCTATAATGATCTGGAGTTGCAAATATCTAATCGTTCGGGGATACCAATTCAAAAGACAAGATTACAATAAAGCATTTTATGCCTAGAAATAAACGCAATATTTTAAGTACTAACAATAGGCACTTCATACTCTGTAAAATCATTGCACAGAAATAATGGAAAAGCTCAACATCCAGAGAGGTGCATATGAAGCGATTAGATACTCTCAATAAATGATCCAGATACAACCATTACCTGTATTTTAGAAGCACTAGAGCATTCATATCGCAGCCCATTTCGAGTTGAGATAAAAAAGCAATATCTAGTATCACCATCGTCTCGTGTCAGACAAGGCATGGCCCCAACTTCAACGACATCAGATAGGAGAGTTGAGTCTTGAGGGCTCAGATCTGCATCATGTTTAGTAGTTTACTCAATTTTTTCATGAGACAGCCAATTTGTAGTGTTAAGAGATACCAGAACTTCATTGTGTTAGGAGATATCAAAATGTCCAAGTACACAAAAGAGATTATGGCAGTTCAAGAGAAGATAACAAGATGCATTGGAAAACTCAAAATTGGCCAATAAAAGGAAGGCAAAACAGAGAGTAATGGTACACAATTAGAAGTTTGGAATAATGTACTTACAACAAGATAGGGACAATTAGAAGTTTGGAATAATGTACTTACAACAAGATAGGGCAATACCAAAAAATATGTGACACTTGAAATTGAAAGTTTCAGTTAAATTACCAATGGATGATTTATACAAGAAAATACACGATCCGTGAAGGACAAGAAATCTAGGAAGCCAATCATCAACTTCAGTGTCATCATCAATGGGAAGAGGTTCTCCCGGTAAAGCCGCCCATCTCTGTCGAACAAAAGCAAGAATAAGATTGTCCTATATTTAAGTCTGAAAAATCCAAGAGATATCAAGAAAAGGACAGATGTTGGTCTTTCAGTACCGCTCTCACAAATAAATAACCCGACATGCGAGCAGACTGCAGTATTTCATCAATATGTTCTAATCTGTGGAGAAAGATATATATAGATATATCAGAACTCAAATAAGAGTACTGCTTAGATAAATCCATGACTTGTCAATAAAAGATACTGGAGGTTGTTCCAAAGGATGCCATCATGTTGATAATTCATGTCTTTTCTAATTATTTAGAAAGCCAGTTATACCGTGCAACAATAACATCTCGATTTTCCTCTACCTAACCAGTGGCGGAGCCATAATTTTCACCAAGGGGATTCAAAATATAAAGAAGTAAATAGAAATAAGCTAATGGGATTCAACATCAACTATATACACATAAAAAATAATTATAACCTTATATATACAGTGTAGTTTTTCGACAAAGGGGGTTCGGATGAACACCTTGCATCACCCTAGCTTCGCCCCAGTACCTAGCAATATTCACTTTCTCAATATGTTCTTTCTTTTATTTAAAAACATGGACCAGGAGTGCCTTATTTCATTGAAGAGAACTCTCACAGCAATATCTTGAAAGGTGCTCACATTTCCTACTCCGTTTTTTTCCTTTTATTTATTTATTTCTTCTCATAATGGCAGTGTCCAGTCCACAGGTAATAAATCAAAGTACAATCATATCAAAGAGGAAACCATACCTAACACAACTGTTTTAAAAGGGGGGGGGGGGGAAGAGGTGCACAAGGCATAATGTGAGATCACAGTAAAAGCATCAAAACGTACTGAGCTTTTAAATGAGCTTCTCTTTCTTCCAACGCAGCAATTTCTGACCGAAGAGATTCTACTTCTACAGCAGTTAAAACTACCTGAAAGTCATGATAAACTCAGTGTTCCTTCACTTCACAAAGATAACGGATAAACTTGAGAACAACTAACTAAGAAATACCAAGTTAGATGGTTGGATGATAAGCAAGAAAAAGTTAGTACCTTTTTCTGACCATCTGTACCAGATATCCAAGGTAGCCTCCTCGGGCTAAACAAGTTCAACATTGATGCAGAACTTTACAATTTTCTTCAAGTCCACAATCTATGAATGGATCTACTCTATTAGGGGAGGAGCGAAGAGCCAAAAGGTGAGATTAGTTTTGCAAAAATTACACCTTTTTCACCTTAAGAATGTTTAAGTTGTACTTCAGAGAGAAGAATTACTCACAATCTATAGACAACTTTGGGTTCTGAATAGAGTGGTCACCAAATTTTGAAAAGCTTGAAAATGATCTCTACGAAATTCTACTGCTAGAGGTTCATCACCATGAAGCTTATATTTGCCAGAAAATCCACAAGTCGTGACTGGATAAAGTTCAACCAGAATTACTGTCAAATCAGCTTTTTCAACTTATAAGCTGCAGACTGCAACATGGAAAACAACATAGCAATCAATATTTTTAGAAGTTTTACAAGTGATGTCATTGCTGTATTACAATGAGAATAGTTTCAACGAGACTCGGCAAATATTTTAGAAGGTAACGCAGGATTTCCCTTTCTTGGGAGTTGGGACATAAGGTTTTGCCTCTTGATTTTGATAATTGAGTTAGAGGTTTATGACCATCGATATAATAGTGTCTTTCAAAGAATGTAGCAGCTCCCAAGGATTAGTTCAAGTGGCAAAGGTTAAAAGAATTGTGATTTAGGACAGAGGTTCGAGCCCTACACCATGCGAACTAAGACTAGTATTTAAGAAGAGAAGGGTAGAGGGGTGGGCCCATTATCCCCGAGTTTCGAAGGCTGCAGTTGGTCCTAAGGGTTGGCTCTAAATGAATTTCTCGGACATAAAAAATGTACCGTACCCTGCCATGGACGAAATCCATAGCAGCTGTCAAGAATCAGTAAATATTGGAGATGCCTCAGACTTGGAGTACAGAACAGTAGCTTGTAAGCATGTGATAGATAATTTGGGACAGTATATGGATTCTATAGAAGTCTTGAGATTGTAATTGGTACAGATATGCTGTAGGTCGTATGCTTTCAGTACCTTCTTGGTACTTATTTAATAAACTTTATCTAACCTTATCGAAAATGGATAATTTGGGACAGTATAGGGATTATGATAATGGGCCTGAAACTTTCTTCTGTCAGCAGTGTGCTGATAGTTAAATAACAGGAGAAACTATAAACCCCTTCGATGCCATGGCAGCTAATTGTTATGGATCAACTTTTTAAACTGTACATTACTGAGTTTATAAATAGAGATCACATCCAATTGCAAAAGGAAATGAGGAAAAAGTTGTCCTTTGCAACTCCGCATATAAAAGCAAAAGCAAGACCAATAGGTGGATCTACCTACCAACTTCCCATTGAAATCAGGAACTCCACACAAGGAAAAAACATTTGCCAAAGAGTTGACTAACTGCTTCCATATTGCTTTAAAGTTATGTCATTTTTATCCATGTCAGCTATATTTTCTACCCCTTCCACTGTGAATGACCCAAATGCATGTATTCCATTTCAATAAGAAAGGTCAGCAACCTGTCTATCATAACTAAAATTTGTAGAGTACAATCGATGAAGCATCAAAAGTAACCTAAAAGCTGTTATTAGCACCCAACTATGAATAAAGCATAATCCCCAACGCAATCAATCCATTAACTACTTCTTGATCCCTCATTAGTTGGGGTCATCTGTACAACTCATCAGATGATTCATTATATTTTTGCTAGTAATGTCATCCAGCCCCTCCCATTAAGAATTACACAAGAGTTGTATTCCATTTCAATAAAAGGGCCACCTTTGAGCTAGAGTAGAATCATTGAACCATAAATTGCTTCAAAAGTATCCAACTATGAATAAAACATAATCAATCAATTAACTACCTCTCGATCCCACTACAATGGCGTAGTCAAAACCCAAAAGCGAAAAAGAAAATCTAATAATTTCTCAAACTTGTACAAGAAAAATGATTAATAGTAAAAGCCACTGAAAATATTAATTTAATTCAACAAAAAATACTAGTTATTGGAACCTGTAATTTTGGGGGAATAATGGATTAGGCGAAAAGCTAAGCAGAGATGGTCTTGGGGAAAGTCGTTTTGACAAATTATTATTTCATCCTTCCTTTTACTTTTGCACATCCCTTATAATATTTTATTGTAATATTCGGTATATAATTTCAATGAGCCTAAATATAATTTAAAAATAAGTAACTAATATTAAGAGTAAACAATAAATATGTAAAAGTAGACAAATAAAAGTGAAAATTTATTTTTAATATAGAAGTAAAATAAATAGAGAACTACTACTACTACTACTCCCTTCGTAACTCTTTCTTTTTAATTAGTATAAAAATAATATTTTGGAAATTCCAATAAATATGTAAAAGACAAATTTGGAAATGTTATAATATTTTTCGAAATGGAAAATGAAAAAATGAAAATTGGTGCCACTTCTAACTTCAATACCATTTTTTTTTTAGTTGTAACAGGGTTCAATGCTATGCCTATCAAAGTTGGCGAAGGCTTCTGAGTAAAGTTCTGCTCTCCTCTCTTTCTCTTACGTATCTAGTTCTATAGCTTAATCCTGACTTTTACGAAACCCCCGCGGGGCTATTACACATATTCCCCTCGGAGTAGCTACAAGCATAAACCGGTTTAATAAATTACGTAGAGTGATCGCAGAAAGTATTCGCAAGCTTGCCCACACGTGGGACTTGACGCCTAAAGTCTATATCTTGCCCCTAGTTACAACATCGTATTCGACTTCCTTTATGCTCATAGGCTTAACCAACCTAGAGCACGGTGTGCTTGTATACCACTATTACAGGACCTAAAAAAAGGCTTTCAGTAGCGCCATTAGAATCTAAGTCGTTCATCTCCACAGAGCAGGATTTTTTTCATTGGATAGTGGTGCTACATGGAGTTAGGAAAAATAGGATCTCATGTGGAAGAAGGGCTAGACTGATAGAAGTCTTATGTCCTCCGAGTCGCACGGCGTTTTAACCGAAAGAACCCGGAAACAGATGATTAATCATCTGCTTCTCACGTTCCGGTCGGGGAGGGGCTTGCTATCGTAACCCTTTCTCCCGGTGTATGTGAAAAAGAGTGACGAACTCCTTTTTTTTCGGTCATAGGTTGGTCCAAAGAACGAGAGTCGGCTTCCAACATGTCCTTCCCTTAGCGCCTCCCTCTAGGCGGGGCTTACAACCAAAGGATGCACGGGGTGAAGTTGCCACCATGAACTAGTGGTCGACCTTCCTACCAAAATGTCTTCTTGGTCGAAGAGCCCCTTTTTTGCGTTAGCGGTCTTTTTTGCCTCGCCTGCTACTGGGAAGAGAGAGCCGCTCCCCGCAAAACTAGAAGTCGATCCGCACCACCAGTGGCATCGTAGATAGAAGACCTATGCGTTCCTATCTATATATCACATGTTGTAGTCTCACCGTTAGATCAAAGCGCAGACACATTAAAATGTCAATATTAACTTTTGTTGAAAAATGGATTTGCAGATTGACTTTCGTATTCCAATATTTATATGACTAACGACATCCACACAAACAGAAAAAAAAAATCCCTTTAAAACACACTACATAGGGATACCCAATTATTGTATTAACCTGTGGGGAATTTGTCGAATACAATGATCCAGAATTTCAAATTGGAGCACGATCTCTTAGTATTTGCACAAAATCTATGAACACATTACCTGTGTCTAAATAAACCCTTTAATTTAACAATTGACTATGCATTATCAACTCAACTTACCACTTAATTAGTGATAAATTAACATGATTTTATTCAAAAATCAGGTGCAACGTGTTTTTGCAGAAGCAATAGTATCATGTCTTTGAACTGCGTGGCTTCTCATTCTAAGGGTACAATCATCCATAGAATGAACTATAGGTGGTCAGTGGGCCGTGATCGGGTCAGTTGGGTCGGGACCGGTGGGATCGGGGCGGGACAGGCGGGATTCACCACCGTCCCGTCCCGTCCCGTTTCCGATCCCGTCGGAATCGGGTCGGGGCGGGTGTTTTTTTGTTTTGTTTTGTTTTGTTTTGTTTTGTTTTACACTTAATTTAAAAAATAACGTATATATAAAAAAAAACTCAATAATTAAATAAGATAGTGTAATAAAAATATCACATGGCTGTTTTTGTGCCTCTTATATTATTTAATAGACATATGATTTTTTTTGTAACACAAATACATTTGTGATGTTGTTCAAAAGTTGTAAATTACATAGTAAAATTGCAATTAAAAAAATTACATTTTGAAAAAAATCTGTTCTAATTTCTTGATAATTTCCTGTGGTTCTTCGGTTGGAATTGGTATTTGTTGGTCAAATTGCTCCACATCGCTTCCACCACCTTCGGATAAGATTTCGTTGTAGTTTTCATTTTCTTCTTCGTTGATCTCCGCACCTTCTCCGCTCCGCTCGTATTCAATCTCTGAATAATACTACAATCTTCCAAGCTATCTCCGGCTAATGAGTGTCTATGTTCTCCTATTTGATATTTACCGGCAGAAAAAGTGCTTTCAGACGCCGTTGACGACGCTTGAATGTTCAAAATATCTCGGGTCATCATTGAAAGTGTCGGAAAGGTCTTCTCATTCCCTCTCCAGTATTTCAGCAAGTCTTCACGTCCTTCTTCATTGAGAACTGTTTGGTACGTTACAGAACCCTGCAAAACAAAAATATCAAACTCGCTAATTTGGTTAGTAGCGGTACGGCCGCACATTCTATTTCTGAGGCTTTCAATACTAGCCGTAGAAACAACATGCCTTTTGTGAGGTTGTGTTGAAGAAGAAGAAGATGGTATGGAAGCCGGTAGGTTGCTATCACTTTCTTGTTTGTAAAACCTATATACTTTTTTTTTCATTCGTCTTCTACGCTAGACGACACTTCTTCTTTAGTTTGGTCAATAGGTGGTGGGTGATTTGAATTTTTTGGACTTGAAAGTGGTAGTACTGCTATACAATCGTAAATAGTTTTAATAAGTGATTTAGTACCGTCTATTTTAATAGTCGAATTTAATACAACGCCAATAATATAAATAGTGGGAATAGAAATAAAATATTTTTTTATTTTGATAAACATTTTTTTAATAGCTGGTTTATCCATATATTCATTAAGCAGTAAAAATATTAGAGCTATATAAAACAACATAGTTGAAATAGTAGGATAATATATACAAAAAAAATATTTTGTTGCTTGAAAAAAGTTCACTAAAAATACAATAAGTTCAGAAATTTTTCCCCAATAGCTATCTACAACCATATCAACTGAATTTTGATTATGAGAGTTAAAAAATAAAGTTATAGGTTTTCTATAGTCATAAGCAACAAGTAATTGCTCGTATAAATAATTCCACCTAGTGGGTACTTCTTCTGAAATTTTTCTATAAGGAAGTTGGCAATCGTGACAAATTTTTTTATATTCTTTTCTTCGTTGTATCTATTATTTTTTTAAATAAAATTTATAGCAAATTATATTTTACTAAGAATGTCTTCAAAAAATGATAAACCATCCTTTACAACTAAGTTATATATATGACACACATTTTTATATGAAAATGATCTGAAAAGATGGAGTTAAACTATTTTTTAAATTGTAATAGCATAATTGTTAGAAGAAGCGTTATCTAATGTAATAGTTATAATTTTATCAGTTATTCCATAATAATCGCACGCTTGATAAATATTTTCTGCAATAAAAGTATCAGTGTACCTATCATCTATGTATCTATACGCTAAGATACGTTTTAGCATAGACCATTTATAATCTATCAAATGACATATTACCATTAAATAATCATGGCCCTTAGTATTATGGCCTATATCATAAGTGATAGCCACTTTGTCATTAAAATGATATAATGAATAACGTAAATACTGTTCATATTCATGTGCAAATTTAAATACATCTCTCTTAACAGTTGATCTAGGAAAACCGTTAAAAGCAGGATTATACATATCTCTAATGTAATGAATAAAACCGGGAGCTGAAGGAAATGAAAAAGGCAAACCCTCCACAACAACTAATTTTGTTATTGCTTTCCTATCTCTATGTTTATTGTAATTAGGGCCTACAATTTCCTCCGTCGTGAGGTTAATTTGACCCTATACTTGATCCGGGACAATATGTGAACCTTGTCCCGGTGGAGCGACGTTTGCGCACCCGATTTTGAAGCCTCGTATTGGGCATACCTAGTTGGATGAGCCATTTGCTACGTGTCTCATTAACCCCCCCCCCCCCCCCCCCCCCCCCCCCCACTGTGACCTTTTCCAATTTTAAATTTTAAAACATCTTTACAAATTTTACATCTAGCTACTTGATTCTAAGTCTCTATCAAAAAATGTCCATACATCTGATTTTAATGGTTGTTTTGTTGGACCTCGTTTCATACTAGGGGGAATAAGAGGAATTTCAGTTGAAGGTGCACTAGTGAGTGTGTTGTCATCTACATTATTGGGTGTATCATCTAGATCATCGTCTAAATTAAAGTCTTCTGGAGTCCAGAAAATAGCTCTTCATCTAAATCTAATGGTATTGTAGGAAAATGTTCAGTATCAACAAAATCAACTTGTGTAGGAATTGAATTCTGTCTAGAAATAGGATGATTAGAAGAAATATCCTTGCCCTTGTTGCCCTACTAGAAGAAGCATGACCCCTACCCGTAAGCATACGTTTAAATTACTCCATTATAAATTTATAATTATACAAATAAATAATTAAAGTTAATAAAATTAAGTGCGCTAAATAAAATAAACAGACAATAATAATTTAATGAATGAACGAATGTACCAAACGTCAACGTGTAATCGAGAGGTTGAAAATTAAAATTTTACTTGATGAAAGATCCTCAAGCTAATTGCCAACTTCACTCCCAGATGAATAAATAAAATTCAATATTTTAGTAGACAATGTAGACTTATAGAAAGATAGATTGAGAATAGAGAGATTGTAAGAAAATTTGTGAAAAAAATGAAGAGAAAATGAAGTATTTATAATTAAAAAATTGGATTAAAGTGTAAAAATAATAACTTCTGAATTAAAAATAAATATTAAGGGGGTAGGGGGAGGCAAAAAATGACCATTGCACAACGGCCAAAATGTAAAATGATCGTTGGTGCAACATTTATTTGTGCAACGGGGGGGGGGGGGGGGTTTCAGGCGGGATCGGGACGCCTGGCGGGATTGGGGGCGGGCCAGAACGGGTCGAGACCACATCCCGTCCCACTTCGAGTCCTGATACCGCAATTTTATTTTTTTTAAAAGTCGGGTTCGAGGCGGGACCGGGCCGACCCGGCCCACTGGCCAGCCATAGTATGAACTTATATTGTGTTAAGCATTCGTTGATTTTCGGACTGAAGTACTGAACTAAAGCTGTAAGCATATTGTGTCTTTTAACTATGATTTCGAGTTTGCAACTGAAAGCTGGAAACAACTTGTAAAAAGAATGCAAACAAATTTGTTGAATAACGGAATCATGATTTAAGTTAATTGAATTTAGATTTTAACCGATTAACAAAAGGAGAAGGAAACCAATTCAGATGGAAGAAAATCATGAAATGTTGTGAATTATACCCTTTAAGATCGTAATAATCAAAAGACCACCAAACGAATAACTCAGAACCCAGAAATGACCATAACAAAGACGTATTTCCACATACATAACTCAAGAGGAACACAAGTGGTTGCGTCTATCATTTATGTCTCTACACATGCGGTTTCCGAGAGCGCCCAGAAAATAAGTACATTTAATTTAATCACAAATGAAGAACCAAGTATAAATAATAGGATCAACTGATTTTCTAGTCATTTACAAACATTTTTAGTTTTATGTTTTTTTACAAGAGATCAGAAAATATAACCTACAAAAAGAATTTTGGGTATATATTTTATTCCATTCAAATTGTCAAGTGTAACAATCACCCATTTTCCTCAAAACAATGTTGGTTGGAAAAAACATAGTATAAGTTTTACATTTCACGATACCCAGACCACCATTATACACCCTAATTTTAGCTTTTCTGATTTTGTTCGCAGTTCGAAAGCAATGCAATGAAAAGTTTAAATTAGCAAATAATTTTTTCCAGTGGAAATTTTTTTAAAAAGGCATTAGTGACAACATCTAAAAGCATGAGTGGAGCAAAAAGAAAGTTGAAAAGCAAAAAATGCAATTAGAAAAAAGATTGGAAAAAGAAAGGAAAAGGACTGCAAGGAAAAAGAACAGAAAAAGGGACAAAATATACCAAAGACAAGTGAGCCAGAAACATGATAAGATGAAAAAGACAGGACGTCCATACCAGAAATCAGCCAAGAGCATGGTGAGATGGGCTTCCAAATCCTTGCGCTGACCTAAAAGCACTAGAGAGAACGCATACACCAACATTCCAAATAAAAGTACGAAAACTAAATTAGACAAATAGATAAGAAAATGAAATCTCACAACCCATTTGTAGGATAGGGGGGATTGGCATTGCTTCTGGGAACAGAAAAACAAGAACGAAAAGCAAGCAGCATAAAGAAAACTCAGAAATCTTATTAATTAGCTAAGGAGCAGCAAGCAGACAAAACAGATGATGGATTATAAGCAGCATTTCAAAAACTCAGAAAAAATAAATTGTCTCAATGTGTACTTTCAGGAGAATGATGTATCCGACTTAAATTTACTGACCCAGACTCAATTGACGCTGGCATCACTGCCTCAAATACCTCAGAAGACACATCAGGGTGTGGCAGAGGACCACATTTAGTATCAACAAACTTCTCTTCCTCTTTGACATCATCAAGAATTGAAATGTTAGTCTTCATGAAATCTTCAGACACCAGAGGTGCAAGGGCATCAGATCGGCCCACCTCTTCCAGAGACGAGTTGTTTTCTGCAATTTTACTTTCCTGAGCCACATCCAGAACTGTATCACCTTCCATGCCAGCTCCTTCATCCATGGAAATAGGGAGATCTGATTTCTCAGTCGGGTTCAAACTCATTGGCTCAGACAGCTTGTCAAGTTTGGTTTGTGGTAACCCTACAACTTCCTCAGAACTAACAGGGAGATCAACCCCCTTATCACCATCTTCTACCATCCCATCATCCACAAGAGCGGACTCCTCAACTTTGGCATATTCTGAACTTGAATCCTCTAATTTAGGTGCTGGATAGGACTCACCTAGCTGACCAGAAAATGAAAAATTCCCGCCGCTTGTGAGTTTATAATCTTCTCTCCTCTTCTTGTAAAGGGAAATGGCTTTCTGCAATAGGGTCACATGGGATAAGAGAAATTAGAAATCACAGCTTGATGTATATAAGGATAGAACTGATTCACTTTAAATTGAGCAACTAGATTGGGTATTTAACCCATGAAAAAATCCTGTTCTCATCTAACAAATGAAAATTAAACACAAACTCCTATCCCCCATTTTCTCCTTTAAAAAAACACCTTATAGAGCAAACATCTTTTGCACATCAATGAAATGGAGACCAAGACCAAAGTATGATTGTTCTTCTCATTGCTTTTCTCCTAAAAAGGTTAAACAAAATATATGCAGCCAATAATAGAAACAAGACATTACTGCAAGTAACCCCAACAAATATGCATTCCATGAGTACTCACATAAGACACTAATCCTAGGTAACAGAAGCATAAGCAGCATAACAGCAGCTGACAATTATTATAAAAAAGTATAGTTGATCACGATATTTCACTTTCCAACTCGAAATGCAAATGCATCTTGCACAAAGCACACCTGAAAAACAGAATCAGCCACGGTAGCAATGAGTGAATCGCTTGAAAAATTGCTGGGCGTTACATTAGATTCAGCACCCTGCTAGAGGAAGAACGGCTGTTATACGTCCGGTGATGAAACTTAATAAGCAAAGAAACAATTCAGTTACCATCTTTACCTCCAAGAACAAGATCTTAGAACTATCTACATCAGAAGTCATGATCTGTTCAACATCCATTAAGCTAGTACATTGATCAAACAACTCGGGCTCTGTAAGATTTGCCGATATATCAAGCTTTTTGAGGTAAACATTGCAAAGACGAGCTTCTTCTTTCTCGGATGACTTCACTTCAATTGGTTGCTCTTCAGGATTAATTTTTGAATCATCTAGAGTGCTCCTTCGAGGAACACTGCTGGCCTGACTGATATCATTGCTTTCAGCGTCTTGATCTGTCTGCTTCTGCTCACTCTGAGCTTGCTGAGCTGACTGAGCAGCAAAAGAACTATCTGGGCCCTGAATAGAACAGACCTCCTTCTGTGAACCAGATGGCAGCTCCACACAGGTGCCCCTTATTGGCCCTTTCCATATATCAGCACTTGTCTCCCAACTCCGACTATTGTTGGACAAAGTCCTACTCTGGCCCCAGTCTGGCCTTCCATAAAGGTGAGCTTCATCACCAAAGTTGTTAGCATCCCACCCATGCAATGGAGGACAGCATGAATCATCTAGTGGAGTTCGCCAACCCATTGGGCGCCCATGGCCAGAAAAGCGGTCTGCATCTGGAATATGGTAAGGAACCCCAGGGTGACTCAAGTCCATTGAAGGTCTGACACCAAATATTGGCGGTCCAGGGAACTGCTGCATTGCGGGATGAAAACCAACAGGAGGTGGACCATGCTGGAAAGGCATGAAACCATTTGCCAGAGGTGACGGCCAATTTGGAACCCCTTTCCAAGCATTTCCTGGCATTCTTCCAATATTAGGATCATTAATTCTTCTGTGACGGTTGGTCGACTTCCCTCTACTGTCATCTTCCAAAGAGCCAAACATTAATGGGCTGTCAACCCCAGACCTAAATGGGGGAGGGGGAGGTAAAGCAGACTTTGAACTGCCTGACAAGTGACTCCCTCTGATAAAAGGAGAAGAAACAGAGACATTATCTCCATCCATTTGAGATAATTCATCACCTGCAAATGCATCACCAGCAAAGTCACGGTTTCCTCTACCCTCCTTTACTTCCCTGGAGCCACCACTTCTCTGTGTTGACTCCTCAACATCAAGACTCCAGCGAACCTCAGATCTAGTCATGTGTCTTCGCTCATTGCTCGCTGAAGAAGGAGATCTATCCACCAACTGCAGGGGAGAACTGCGAACATCTGATTTAAGCCGTCGTTCAGCTGAGAACTCTCCAAGAAAGTTGTCCTCCTTCTGAATCATTTTCTCAGTTGATCGAGATGAAGAAATTCTCTCAATTGCTCCACCCGAACCAGCATAATCTCGAGAGGTTCCACCATGCCGAATCCTCTCATCGTAAGGATAATCCCGGTACTTCGACTCTTCTTGCTTTGACAGCCTGGTAAGCACAGGACGGAAGCACATATCATTGTCAGATTTTGTTAAAAATTAATCAAGCAAACAGTCAACTGTTGGTGACAGGAAATTAATCAACATTAGCATCACCAATTAAGCAGAACAACACAGAGTCCAGTAAGACAACTAGATCTCTCGCTTGGGATCAAGGTTTTATTGAGCAAAATAATTAAATCCTCTGGTGTGACGCACAAGATTACCTATTAGATACTCATCAAGAGTCAAGGTTCCATAAGCAAAACAAAGCACCTATAGAGCTGTTTGTGAAATATAGCACAAAAAGTCCAGACCTTGTCAGAGCATCCAAATGTTGCACTAAAACAAACAGTAATTATGTTCATGAGAAAGGCATGAGCAATATCACCCCTGATTAAGAAACTATACAGAAGATCGACAATTCCAAGATCTTGTAAGAAATAATTCCAAGAAACTTTACTACAAGCCAAAAGAGCAGAAACCAAACAGAGTAATCTTTATTCTAAATAACTACATAAATAAGTCGAATATAAAATGGTTTGAAGCCAAAAGTTGGTACAAAGACTACTAATGCTAAAACCAAAAGTAGCAATCATAAGTAGTGGCACCATCGTTCTTCACCTATTTCACACCGATATACCTTCATCAAACACTACAAGGAAAAACTCTTCTGAAATGCACAGAAGGAAAAGGTTGGGCATCATTTTCCAAGTCAGCAACAAGCCTATCTCTGAACTACATCACAGGCCCATCAATCACAATAACCAGAGAAAATCTATAAACGTAAGTATCCTACAAATCACAAAATCCACTCTTGAAAGAACCCAAAAGGCCGCTATTTCATGATCAAATAATTAACCTATACGGAAATAGCACTCATCATAACTCAGAAAACGTAGCTAGCTTTCCCAATCCACTGAAACTGAGCAGATCACATATAAAGACAGATTCATATGTGCTCATGGATAAACATGCAGCAGAATATTAAGTTATCACACGCCAAAATGAGTTTTAGCATCTTGCTCGCTCTGTGCTCACATTATCACTGTGTACAGTTTTAGCATATGTTCAGAAAAATAACTTTCTACTTCTCATATTTGAGACTGGTGCAGTCTAAAAAGGCAATTAAACATCCTCATCATTCCATCAACCAGGTAAAATTTTCCTTCATAGAAACCTTTTCTGCCCACTTTTTTCAATAAAACAGCTCTCTGGGACAGCTCACACACATTGACCAATCTACAATGCAGCCTGCTACAACCCAGAAGAGCAGGTGCTGGATAACAAGGGAGTAGAACTGAAGGTTGCCGCAGAAATCAGAACCTGAGATCTATGGGTTTTTCTCCTAGACCTTATCATCTTAGCTATAACCTGTGGGGGACAATACAAATCGTAGTAGCCACTACGCAGAAGTAAGAAAAGCGCATTAATGCTGGCACAAAAGAGGTTCAAGCCCTATAAGGTTAAAACAAGCATGGAATACTAAGAAGTTGGAGCATGATTACTTAAGAAATCAAGATCATTCAGGTTACCTAATAGATGATTTCAGTTCTTGCTGTTGAACCACATCCACATTTTTTACACATACGGAACAGTACGTAGAAAGAAAACTGGTCACTACTTGCCTGTAATTATCCCTTGTTGTATGAGGTCCAGCACTAGGTGAAGTCTTCCACCTGCTTTTTTTGGGAGTAAGTTCAACATCAACGTTCCTCGAGGTATACTTTCCACGATCACTGGCAGACTCTACTCTAGCACTGCTTACGGATCTTTTCTCTGCTTCAGGTCGCTGCTCTTTAGTACTCCGTGATCTAATATCCCCAAGGTCCTCTTTATCATGAGTTCTCCTTCTTCCTGTCTCATCTTTATACCTTGCACGATCATAACTAAGGTTCCCTTCGTGCATACTTGACTTCCTCAAATGCAAATCAGAAGCGTGACACTCATCCCTAGAACGCTTCGCATCAGACCGGTCACTTGAATGGTCTCTTGGAGCACGTTCATCCACATACTTGGCATCATTGAGTCTCCTCTTTTTATCACTTCCATCTGCTTCACTTCCATCTTTGCATCTTCCATGTCTTTCAAAATCTTCCCGGTGCTTCTCATCCTTGCGCCTTTTTTCTCTTTCACTGTCTTCTCTATATTTGATGTCCCTCTGCCTATCATCCCTTTCACCATCTTCATGATATCTATCTTCACCGTGACGACCATCTTTCTCCCCATACTCTCGATACTTATCATCCCCATGCCTGTTATCACTGTCACCATCTTCACGGTATTTGTCATCCCTACGACGACTATCTCTTTCATCATCTTCTCGACACATATCATCCTTTCGCCTATTATCCCTCTCACCGTCATCACGATATTTGTCATCCCGGCGTCTGCTATCTCTGTCGACATCTTCCAGATACTTATCATCTCTACGTCTACTATCTCTATCTCTATCTCTATCACTATCTTCCCGATATTTATCATCACGCCATTTTCTGTCCTTATCAACATCCTCGCGGTACCTATCATCCTTGTGCCTGTCATCTTTATCACCATCTTCCATGTACTCTTTATGCTTTTCATGTCGCTGTTTTTCATCTTTAGTACGTTCAGACCTCGAAGATAACCGTCTGTCATCGCTCTCATTTATATCATCTTCATATTTGTCTCGATCGCCAGGGACTTCTCTTCTCTTCCGTGCTCTTTTCTCAGCTTCCTTGTCCAAGTCAAGGTTGGGAACCTCATTTTGGATAGACTCTGTAAAGGTCAAATAAAAATTAAAAGATGAAGAAAGTTAAGCACCTAGTAATTTCTGCATTAAGGAAAAGGAAATATTACCAACCAACATACTACAATTAGAGCAATGACGCAATAGAAATAATAACACCAAGAAGTAATTTGATACCACAAACTTAAATACTGGACAACCTCTAACACCAATCTTTACAGGTCTGCCACATTACATAGGCGTATAAGATCCAACAACTTAATCCTCGTTTATCATGACATTTCTACAGCTTGACTTCGTATTTCCAGGGCAAACTTACACACATTAAATAAAAAGGGAATAGTGATGCAATAAACAGTTCATGCAAGGCAATTTCATTGGCTTGCAAGATTCACACTTCAACGCCGAGCCAAAACCCACCATTCAGAGGGAAGAATAAGACAATCCATCTTCACCCTCTTTTATACATCAAGTTACAAAATACAATCTTTAATACATGGATGCATGGGGGAAATGCCACAAACACACACCCAAATATACACATTTTCTTACATAAGATAGACCAAATGAATAATAGGAACGTAACTACAGCCGGTTTTTCTCGCAATTCACCCTCAGAAACAAGATCACTCGTGTCAGAAAATGATATTGACCGAATCTCCATTTCCTTTGACCATGTCCTCCACATCTACCAAACCAACAGGAGTGCGGGACGGATCCTTTTTTTCCCTTATCGACATGAAGTGTTCCTATTTTAGAATTCAGAAGTCTCCAACTTGTGTCCCCTGCCCAATTAACGCAGAGAAGAGTCATCTAAATTTTGAACAAATTCACAAGGATCCTACTGTTCTTTTTTGATGAAGTAGGATCCTACTGTTCTTACCAAATATAGAGACCCCCCCCCCCCCCCCCAACCCAAAAAATGAATTCAATGTGTGCATCTCCACTGCACATTCTCTATGCAACAATAACTGGATGCTTGAACAAAAGAAGGTTACAGAACTCACTTTCCTGGAGTCTCGTCTGACCAAATATTGCCCCATCCTTAATCTAAGGGATGTTGAACATTTTGTAATATCATTTATAGTTTTCTATTAAATTATATTGGATTCCTACTAACAACTGACTAAAAGCTAAGACGATTTCTAGCTAGAAGCAAAAATAGGGTGGGCATGATCAAACCTTCCTATAACCACATAGTGCAAAGAAGAAGTCAAAAGAAGCATTCCAAATAACAAATACCACTCAAATAAGTTACCTTACCAGCAGTTTCTCTACCTTTTTTGTTCTGTTTTTCTTCACTAACATCACCTAATTGAGACCCTTGCTTCTTCACATTGTCCACATCATCGCATTTACTCTCGTGACCCTTCTTTTCCCTATCCGACCCTCGCTCCTTTTCCTTCACCTCCTTAGAATCCTTCCCTTCTTTTCGAGCAGAATCCTTTTCAGATTTCCTCTTTGACTCCACTCTTCCACTCTTACTCTCCTCTTTTTCCACCAATGAGGCAATACTACCTTCTTTCTTACTGTTTTTACTCTTGAAATCACTAGAACACTTTGTTTCCTTCCCTTTAGAGCCCTTATCTGCATCAATTTTCAAACTTTCACCCTTCACTCCACTATCCCCAACGCCATTCCACCTATCACCCCCACCGCTACTCACATCTGCCTTTTCTTTTCGCCTCTTTGAGGCTACATACTCCTCCGAGGCATCACCATTTCCATAGCCACTTAGATCTTTACCTTCCTTGGATTGTGAAGAATGTTTTCGCTTCTCACCAGAAGAGGAATGTACTGAATCCTTAGAAACCCTAGCCAAACTATCCTTCTCCTTCTCCTTCATTTTCACTTCCGAATCCGAATCCGAGTGCGAGTAATCTCTACCTTCCTTTGGACTATGTTTACTCTGCTTATGTGATTTATGCCTTGAACTTCGAGGCATAACTGTAAATATTCCAAAAACTACACCTTTAAATCAGAAACCCTAACTCTCTATCGTTTCCACCACAACAAAGCAACAAATCATAAAGAGTCCACTAAAATCACTCGCTACAACTGCAAAACCAATTCGAATCTTCCAGAAACTTCCAGAAACCCTAACTCCTTTAAAGTTCCAGAGTAACAAATAAAATTAAACAGATTTCATTACATTCACGCGCCACCGCTGTAAAAACGATTCGAATCTGACCGGTAAACTCGCCGGAAACCTGAGAAACTTCCAGAAACCCTAACTCCTTAGCAGTTGCAGAATAACAAAAACATTACACATATTCCATTACATTCACGCGCCGCCGCTATAAAACCGATTCTAATCTAACAAACTCCCGCCGGAAACCTGAGAATCTTCTACAAACCCTAACTCCTTTTGCAGTTCCAGAATAACAACAAAAACTACACAGATTTCATTACAATCACGCGCCACCGCTAAAACCAATTCGAATCTGACCAGTGAACTCGCCGGAAACCTGAGAAACTTCCAGAAACTTTACCTTTGTTCTTATTCAAATCGGTTCGAGACAAATACAACAAATAGTGTACACAGTATATAAATATATATATATATATATATATACGTATAGAAAATACAAAATCTAGAGAGAGAATTTATTGAAAATTTGGGGAAATATATCGAGAGAAGATCGGAGGCGATGGGGTTTGTTGCTGCTTGGCTGCTAAAATTGAAATGTGATTCGTATTGGGGTTATGCAGATAAAAGGATGTTATGTCGGAAATACCCTCGATGACAGTTTATATTTACCATAGAGTTAGGGCTGACACGTACTGCCGTACTTGTCTATGAGTAGTAAAAGGGGTATTTTCTATAATAAAATTCCAATTATATTTTTTACTACTAAAATCAAATTGTTTTATTCTACCTCCTATCCTAAATAAAATTACTTTTTTGTTTAATTTATGGAAATATTATATGTAAGAAATGTGGAACTTAACACAACCAATTAAACATGAAAGTTAATTATACTAAAAGGTTTATTTCTTAGAGGATTAACAAAATATATATCGTAAAATCTTTGTATAACGACGTCTTGATTATTATAGTGACATATTGTTATAAGATTGTATTTGCGCATACAAACTATTATATTAAAGTTATTTTTGTGAATGAGATCAATCAAACAATACCTTAAGGAAAATTTAATTATTATTTGGATTATAATTCATAATTAAAATAACATAATGTAGACAAGTTGAATTAGACATGGTTCTAAAGCTCCAAGCTTGGTTTTTGGGGTCCTAAAGCGAGCTCAAGTTCAAGTGATAGGAGTATAAATTCAATCCTATTTGTAAATTTAGTCGATATCAAACTCATTTAGACTAGTTTTTTTCTAGTTTTCTCCACTAGTGACTTGAGTGATAGTTGGTCTTATAAAGCTTAGATTGCTAAGGCTCACTTTCCTCTCTCCTTCACTTATTAAGTGTAAAATAATCACTACATTCTATAAGCGACTTGCTTAAAGCTTCAAAGATCAACAAAAGTGAGAATAGGAACTCATAAAGCTGTTGGAGCACACCCATTGTTATCTTCTTTTACCGTCGCACTTCTCTAATCAGCATTTCGATACTCTAAAGCACACATAAGATACATAGAATAGTAATTAACATATTCATTCTTTCTCCGTATCTAAATGAGTCATAAACTTTTTTATTCTTCTGAATATAAGAACACTCGCCTTTTTTGTTTAATATTGCAACAAATAGAAATATCTATCAAGTGAAAATAATGTCAAAAATACTTAAATAAGTCAAAGTTTAATCAATCAATCAATTGTTCTCAAAATTCACCTATTTGATGTCAATTATATAAACTTTATATATTTGTTACTCCCTATTAGGTCTCGGTTCATTTCACGGGAAAATGTTTTCCTCAAAATAGAAGAAAATATCTTCACTAAAGATTGATGGAAACATTTTGTGAATCAATAAAAATACGCCAACAATACCCCCCCCCCCAACCCACTCTCACACTATACACCACCACCCCCCGCACTACCCAACCCCACCCACCCCCACTCTTTACACCCACCACTACCCCATCTAAGTTGATCGAGATTTTCTGAAATTAGAGGTCTAAATTAAGTAAAGTTAAATGTTTCATAATAAAGAGAGGTAGGCTAATTATTAACCATTCTTAATAATGTCTAGTTATATTAAATAGAACCAAGTATTGTAAAATACATATTCTTTGTATTGGATATCCATACACATTCACTAACTTTTTGTATGTTATATGTATCTATTAATTTGGGCACTTAATATTTGTAACCTCCATTGGGTGGTTACATGTACCTATTGATTTGGGCACTTAATATTTGTAACATCCATTGGGTAGTTTCATCCTATAAATTGGGATGTTATTCACCTTTGAAGTAAGAAGAATATACACTTGAAATAAGAAGAAAGTCTCCTCTTCCTTTATACTTCTTTGTCTACATCTCTTGTCTTATATTGCTATTGCTATCATTTTATAACACGTTATCAGCACGAGACTCTGTCATCTTGAGCATATATTTTAGAAAGACTAAAGTAATTTCCAGATAAGTATCATATTATCTAGTATTTTAATTATGTTTAGTTATGTACAAAAGAACATGTATGTTTACTGACTATCCATGATAACTGTCTATCTGACCGTGGTTATCCATGTATAGATATTACACCTCTCCCCTTTTAAAATTTCTTGAAATCTTGTTGCTGAAATTTTCATGTCTATTTCCTAATTTATTGGAAATTAATTTTATGGTTCTTTGGTCCTTCGTTTCTTTTTGAGTTGAAATTACCACCTTTCATTAGTTTCATTATAATCAAATTTATTTGTGTGTATAATCATCAGAAGTTGTAATATTTTTATAGGTCTATTATGATTACAATTAAAGATGTGTTAGAGAAAAATTCTATACATCATATGTATGCCTTGATTTGCTCCTGAAGTAGCAATATCTTAAAAGAGTTTCTAAGCAATCACGATTTGATATGTTTAAGGCATGTTTGGATGATTGTGTTCCATTCCTGAAGAATGAGATCTTGATAAATGTTACAAATCCATTCCTTGAAGTAAATGTGATAGTATATAATAAAGCTTATGAATACGGACGTGTGTTTGGTTGTGAAGTTATCACGACTCACCTCCAGAAGAGGTAGAATAGTTGAGAAAAATATTCTAAATATTTTATGCTTTACTCCCAAAGTAGTAAACTCAGAAATCTGCTCCCGAAATAGCAAATTTTGAACTCTACTCCCGAAGTAGTAGAACTTGGAACTTTACTTCAAAGTAATAGAATTTTGAACTCTAATCCCGAAGTAGTAGATTATTGAACTCTACTCTCGAAATAGATAAATTTTAAGTTGACTCTTGAAATAGTAAGACCTTGAAATCTACTCCTTGAGTAGTAAGACTCTGGAATTTACTCTTGAAGTAGTAACTCTGGAGTTTACTCTTGAAGTAGTAAATATGAAATTTACTCCAAAAGTGGTAAAACTTTGAACTTTACTCTTGAATAACTTTGTAGCTTTGTAGGTTATAACAATTATTTGGTTGGTTATCAAAATCTGGCATGCTTACTTTTATTTTTTCATTCAGAGGCAATCGTGTGTACCAAGTCAAAAGATTATGCTACTGCTATAACTTGATGCATATGAAATAGTCACGGATTTATGTTCAAAAGAATGACTAGTCACATAGTAATTATTTTTCATGAAATCATTTAAGATGTTCTAGCAGATATTGTTATGTCTAAGATATATTTATGTTGGGTAATTATTACCTCAATATGATAAGAACCATATCAAAGTGAAGTTATAATATTTTAAGATGCATGTCGTATTGCTAAGTGATAAAGTACCGACTAATTATCATCTATGATGTGATAACATATTTGTGGAAATAATGTACTTCTTAGTAGATTAAAAATTATTGAACAATTGATAATAATTATGGCAATTGATTACAAATACAGCAACCCTTTTGACAATAATTATTAGTTTGAGTCCTTTTTTGTTTTTCAGATATAAGGAGATATTTATGGATAACATCATTGCCAAGTATGCAACAGAAGCACTAGTCCTATGAATTAACAAGTTCAATTTAGTAAAATCATATCATACATAGGATATATACTGACAATGAAAATAAAAAATAAATCTAAAACACAGTCATCTTTAAACTTAACAGATCCAAACATAACGAACTTAGTAATTTTTTTAATATAGGAGTTGATATGTAATGAGTAGGGTATTTTTGACTTATTAGATTGGACATATGGATAATGCACTAATATATTAATGGATAGTGGGATAAGAAATTCGGTTTTCGGATATCAAAAAAACTGAAGTTCCAAACCGAATCCGATCAAAAATTCAAAAATTCAAAAAAAATTAAATTAAATTCAAAACCTAATCCAAATCTTAAAATTACAAAATATAAGTTTAAAATATTCGAATTTCGGTTTAGACTTCGAATTTATCCAAACTATGCACACCCCTACTTTTGAAGAAAAATAAACTTGGTCAAACATGCTTTTTCGAAGGAAGATAGACAAAAGAAAGAGAGTAAAAAGACAATGTACTACTATTTCAATCCGTAACACCAAACTAGTAGTCCCGAGGCATAGCTGGATGACAGAGGAGGGGAACTTAAAATCCAACTGAAGGCTTGCAGCGTGGGTTCGAACCCTGGTGAGAGCAATTTGCTCTCTTTTGGAGTAGAACCTTGTATGTGATATCAGTTGCTCTATTCTCAAACCCTGGTCATATGTGATATTAGTTGCTCTGTTCTCAAACCCTGGTCATTCAGACACATAACGCGATTTACTGATAGTAGAGTCTGACGTAAACCGGAAAGCTGAAATAAAAAAAAAATATCAAAACACAACTAGATTCGTGGACAGAATTAAAAAGGACAAATTACACTCTTCCATTTCTATAACACTTCTCATCTCCTCCACCTTACCAAATCCAAATTCTTGAAGAAAAATAAATCAAATTCATGGCTTCTTCTTCATCCTTTCAACTCTCAAGCGTTCAAATTCAAACCCCTCCTCTTAAAAAATCAAACTTTCTTGGACAACCCCACAATCTCAACCTCACTAGTACTCATACCAAATCAACTTTGAAATCATCTCCAACCTTAGTTACAGCAAAATTCAATCTTTATGAGATTCTGGGAGGTAGAGGACTATGTAATGGAGAAGAGGGTATACAAAAAGAGCTAAAAAAGTCGGTTTCAGAAGAACCGTTAGCACCAGCAACAGCTAGTGATGACAATCAAGAAAACAAGGAAACTGGGGAGCTCCCTTTGGATGGATTTGATAAGGAAATGATGGGATTTACTGGCGGATTTCCGGGAGGTGAAAAGGGTTTAAAGAAATTCATAGAACAAAATTCACCACCTCCCAAGAAAAAAGAATCATCAAGTATGGTTTTTTCTGGTTTTAATCAGAGACCAAAGCCACCTGAATTGCCACTTCTGTTACCTGGGATGATTGCTATTGTCAAGAATACTAATAATCCATATTATATGTATTGTGGGATTGTGCAGAGGATTACTGATGACAAAGCTGCTGTTCTTTTTGAAGGTGGGAATTGGGATAGGTTGATATCTTTCAGGCTTGAAGAGCTCGAACGAAGAGAGAAAGGACCACCAATGGTGAGTCCTAGGTCTGTGATACTTGAAAACATGGTAGAAAAGAACTCAGAAGCTTGAATTTGCTTCACTTTTATTGAGTAGATTGTTTGTTCTTTTGTGTCTTTTGGGTACATACAAGATGTGTAAGTTTTGTAATGGCAATGGCATAATAAGAAATGCAGAATGCTTTTGTGCAGGAAGAATCTGTTCCAAATGAGAAGTTTAACTCTTAGCAATAATACCTTGAAAGAACTCCTAACCAAAAAAAATGAAAAGAATAAGTACAGACCTCGCAATAACATCATCGTTAGTCCCGCTATTTTTGGCTGTTATACCGAAATGTTATTGTAGAAAACATATAATATAACATAACATAACATGAAAGATCAGTTCTACAAAAAACATACTCCATTGTTATAGTGAAATGCTATTATAGAGAATGATTGTTATAGAGATGTTTGATCGTACCAGGTTATTCAGATTCAGGGTAAAGGAACAAGCTCATTATCCACCGAGTTGAACTGTGTAGAAAATGTATGGTCAAATATTCAATATGATTCCACAAGATCTAGTTCGTTCAAGTAATGGATCATAGCCAACTGAAAAGACCTTCTGATCAACCCATAGATCATTTGGGTTACTAACCACAAGATCTAGTTTCGTTCAAGTAATGGATCACAACCAACTGAAAAAAACCTTCTGATCAATACATAGATCATTTGGATTCCATTAGTATCGAGGATTCGAAATATAACGCATTGATCAAACAAAGGAGAGATCCAACAACGAAAAGAAAGCTCACCAGAAGTAACACATACACAACCTAAAAAACAGAGGACTTAACAGGGTGTGATCAAACAATTCTTACTTTTCACAAGCATGAAGGAACTCTAATGCTACATATGGTGGATTTTTAGACTCCAATTAGACAACAGGTCGATGTCGATGTAGACAAGTGCAATAATGCTAGCTAGCCCGAGAGAGAGTATACAATTGGTACAAACTGCAAAGTCTTGACAAATTCCCAAACAGATGGATCAGAATTTTATCATGCATAGTGTGCAAATGTTTACATTCTGTATCAAAGAGTTCAATAATGCTTAACAATGGAAGATAGTAAGCCAAACGCATTAACCTCCAATGTCTAAAAATCATTAATCAAAAACATTCATTTGCAAAAGAAATCGCCCAAATGTTAGCCCGGCATCGAAAACTATCTCCTCTGTCTGCACATCTTCGCCTCAAAATTAGTTGCAGCCACCCAACTGCAAAAGTGGAAAAAATAGTTTAAGGTTGGTTAGTGGGAGATTTGCATAGAACTATCTCTTAAACAACATCATTTGGTTTGAACTTATCAAATATGGCATCGTGAATCTTCGTATTCCCAGCTCAAGATCTATATGTCTGTGTTCACAGATCTTACATGCAGCATGTAAAGTGATGGAAATGAAGATCATATAATTAACACATTAAGGCACAAACATATTGATTGAGGCCTTACATTTCTTTCACCAGTTACGAATTTTTTTTTTACAGTATCAGAAAGACTAAGAAAATAGATAGTAAGAGCGAAAGATCGAGTTTCCCATACATGCAAGGTCTTTCAAGCAAAACAAAGAGCATGTAGATGCAAATCTCAATTTTTCTGAAACTCTTATCTATATCTATACTAATAAAAGTCTCAAAAATGTTCTCGGATAGGTTTCCATTCCCATGAAAACAGCATCTGAACAGTAATAAAAAGCTGAAGCAAGAAATAAGTAAAAAATGCAGAATTACCAAATGTAAAAAAAGATGCTTTATTGAAACAAAACTAAAAAAATAATATGTTAGGATGATTAAAATCTTTTTCTAAATCTTTATAACTATTTCTAAATAACTAGTACTACAATATAGAGGAATATATTGGGCATTCCTTATTAAGAAAAAAAGATATCGAGGATTATCAATTTTCTCACAATGTGAGACAAAATTAAAGAATTGTACTTGTAAAATTCGAGTTCACTTAGTATAAAACTGAAGAACACAACAACCTTAATGATTTATAATATTTTAAAATATTATCTAGGATTTACAGTCACTAGATTATCTAATCAAAAGGTTCCTATATTCAATAAGCATTTCCCAAGTAAATATAAGTTTTTTTCCATTTCTGTTACTACCATGTGAAGTGCAGATTCATGCAAACTAGCTAATACTTCCTCCAATCCAATTTATATGGTGTACTTTGACTTAACACGGATTTTTAAAAAAAAAGAAAAATTTTTGGAACTTGTGGCGTTAAACCATGCATGAGATTTCTGTGGCTATAAAGTATGCTACTAAGGGTAAAATAGAGAGTTTAATGTCAAAGTGTTTCCGAATATAGAAAGGTGTCAGACTTTTTGGATTGGCCTGGTAAGGAAATAAAAAAGGGCAGCCCGGTGCACTAAGCTCCCGCTATGCGCGGGGTCCGAGGAAGGGCCGGACCACAAGGGTCTATTGTACGCAGCCTTACATCACATTTCTGCAAGAGGCAGCGTCACATAAAATGGAACAAGTTATAAAGGGAGTAATTAATACATACCAAAATGGCCTCAATTTCCTCCTGAGACACCGGTGTTTGTTTAGGTTGATCAGAAGCCTTCCCAGCAACAGATATGCTAGATGGGGATCTTGAGAAGAATGTTTGAGGAACATCATCAGTTGTCGAAGTTCTCGTTTGTTGTGAGTTCTGCTGCATGGAACCTGCAGAACAAGAAAACTGACTAAAGAATATGGCAAATCTGCAATCAATCAATCATGCTCAAAGCCTATGTTGGAAGACAAATTGTGAAATAAGAGCATCCTACAATCTGAGAAGGTTGATAGAGTTTGAGACTGAGAGTTAACAATCTTTACTACTAGTACCTATCAACTAAGTAGAATGAATCTCAGGTACCATATTTCAGCCACTTAAGTTTAATATCTCAACTGATGGTACGAGGTGAAGAAAACTTAGTGAAGTAGATATGGATGATGAACAACTATTTAAATGAGATTTTCGAAAAGCAGCACAATAGTTTTGAAAAGAGCTTAAGATAGTTTCTCATAATAGTTCAGCCTCTATTTAAATTGATTAAGCAAACACTAACTCAAAACTGCCGCCATTCGGAATCAGACAATTTCAAGCTTTTTTAAATGCAGGCATTTACCATAACGAGCAAATATAGTAACGGAAGAAATAGGAAGATTCGGACCATGCCCCTCTCCCCACATAGAACCTCCTCGTCGATAGCTTCTTCACACAAACAGAAATTGAAGGGCGCAAAATACTTTAGTAAGATAAAACAAAAACATAAATTATGACAAATATGCCTCAAATAGGGGCCTGGCCACCTATCGTGAAGAGGATATACTAGGCAAATAGGGTAACAAGAATTCTTGATAACTATGGTGTCTGCCAGTTTCTTACACAGCACTTGTCTCGACTAATTGCACAAGCTTCATAATGTGATAAAAGTGCACTGGTAATCCGTCCACCAAGGATTAGACTGATCGGAAGAAATGACAGTGTTTTTGTCTCCGCAGAGACCACACCTTTGGGTGCTAGGGTAAAAATAATTTCTTTTTTATATACATAGATAGTTGAATCCCCTTGACATAAGAAAAACTTCAAGTTAGTGGTAAACAGGTTCAAAAATTACTTGAAACCATAGGTTCAAATCTCAACTGCGTCATTCTTATATCTTTTTTGAATCCCCTTGCTAGAGTTTCAATCTAGTGGCAGATCCAAAGCTTTATCTATGGGTTCACGGCAATCCAGAAGCTTTTGCTCTTGCTCGATCATACCCTATATATATATATATTAAAAAATCTACTAAATATTTATAAGTACTTGATTGTGAACTCAATTATCATTGTACACTAATTTGAAATTAGTGTAGGAACCCATAAACTTCACATCCTGAATCCTCGAACCCAAACTAATTGAAGTCGGCTATGTGAATCCTCTATATCTATCCTGCTCCAAAATCCCTGCCTACGACAACATTGGATTTCCCTTCTGGGACGAGCTCGTCGCACGGGGCTTGCCTAGTGCGGGTATCTCTCCTATTTGATTTTCGGGTTATTGCATAGGAACAGGATTTACCCTGTGCACACCAAAGGATAGCGACTGTGGTTACTTGTCATAAAATAAAAAATATCTATCCTGCTCCATTTGGGCCAGTTTCATTATAGTACATTGTCTTTAACAATAAATTAGTGGTTCTCTAACAGTAAATAAGAATCTATATAGCTGTTATTAGCTATATGGATTCTTTATATCCATTTAGCTCAATCAATTTGGACTCTGTCTTTACAACAAATTAGGGGTTTCCCAACACTATACTTCAGTATATTAAACCAAAAAAATAAGGCGAAAAAAGCAGATTTGAAGGAAAATCAAACAAGTCAAGAAATTAATCAATATTTCATACTACATAAAAACAAAATTAGGAACACCAAGAAGGACGAAAAACAAAGGGGGAATTATCAGAAGAAGGTTTTGGGTGTCGCTGAGGAAATTTGATGCGTTGGATTCTCTTGTTTCGTCTCCAATAATTGTTTCTTATGATAACTGGAAAAAAAAGGTCTAAACTTTGTATCCTTGAGTAAATAAACAGAACTTTAAGAACAAAATTAGCAAATATTATCAACTTAAGTAAGCAAAATAAGGAAAATACATAAGTTTGTATCCAAATTTTATTCGAAAAAATTATTTACATACTAGTACTTTGATAAAACTTATTTATATTCAGTGTTTATACCAAACCATACTAATTTACTATGATTAAACTATAAATTAAGAAGACATGTGTGGTTTAGTTATAAGAACAAATATATTAAGACACATGTCATGTGTTTATTGAGTTGATATAAATAGTGGGTGTGAATGAGTTTTATCGAGTAATACTTTATGGGGATCAAGTATCCTAATCTTATCTGAAGTGTTATTAGTATCACTAGATACAAAATCCTGTGTTGTGCACGGCCCAAACACAGGTAAATTTTTTTAAATTGGTGATTAACTTCTTATGAATTTTGGATTGATAATATATGATTAAAATTAATTTAGTTATTCTTTAAAGGAAATATTTTTATTCTATTAATATTTTCAGTTATTTAAAAAATAATATTAAAATTTAAATATAATACTCTCTCTGACCCAATTTATGTGATATACTTTTCATTTTAATTTATTTAAAAAAGAATGATACAGTTCTAAAGACTTTGTGTTGTACACGGGCCCAAACACGGATGAAAATATTGAAATTGATGATTTTTTTTTTGAATTTTGGATTGATAATATAAATTAATATTTATTTAGTATTAAAAAAAATATAAATTTTGACTGTGAAATTTTTAAATCATTTAGCTAATATTTGTAAATTGCAGGTCCTCCTACATATACTATTTAATATGCTTTGGGAAAACATATTTGTACTCTATTAATATGTTTAGCTTTTTTAAAGATACTACAAAAAATTAAATATAAATAACTTTGTTGATATTTATCAAGAATACGAATACGTTGAAACACATTTTCATGTTAGTATATTACTTATGTTATTTTTCAATTTTTTTTGAAACATTATAATTTCACTCAAAAGTCAAAACTAACTTGAATTTAAATGGCTAAATGGTTAGAAGAATTAATGGATGAGCATGAGATCAGCGAAATGACAAAACTACCCTCGCTAGCAAGCAGACACGTAGTAACACGTCGACAAGTGTTTGAAAGCACAGTCCACAAATAGAGAGGGACATGTTTATACCTATTTCTAAACTAAAGCAGAAACCAATAAGGATTTGGGCTGGGCCAAAGCAGGTGAGGGGTGTGAGTGGCGGAGAGGGTTATGTAAAGCCCACTTTTTAGACCATCTATTAATGGGCTGATTTAAGTAAATATTCCTTTTTAGGCCATCATTCAGATTTTGTTTCAATATTAAAAGTTGCGCAATATTGTCTTTTAGACTGACGTTTACAAAATTTAAACTGGGTCTAATGTTTTCACATAAGATTTTAATTTGGTCAAAAATAATCTTTATCCCGTAGTCTAAAAGCCCATAAGTTGAAAGAGAAATAAAAAAAGGATCATTTACTAAATAATTATCTCCAAAAGGAAACTTGCAGGAAAGGATAATTTTAGTGCGTTGTTTAAGTTTGGTTTCTGTTTAAGGGATCTGTATAAAAATAACCCCAATTTTCAAGTTCAAACGGGGACATCAAGACTTTATCACAAGTTTTAACGAATAGCCAAAATTTAATTATTGGCAAGTTTCATTGATAACCAAAACTTGCTTCTACGTTTTAAACAGTCGCTCCATCTGTTGCTGATCGGCAAAACTTGTGAATATCCGGTAAAATTTTCCGTTGAAAAGGATAATTCATCTAGTATGGCCTCAAAACTTTATTAAGAAGAAGTAATCAAGGAAAAAGAAATAGATCTAATACACAATTATATATTGTTCTTCCTTTTGACAAATAAATAAATTTGCTTCTTATACAACTTAACCAACCAAAGGAGGACATCAAATTCTGATTATTTTGGTTCCCCTTGTCATTTTTCTTTATGTGCAATAATTCAGACGATGAATTGTTTGACTTTGTACTATATTGAATATATGGTCATTACGTATTACGTTCAGGCAAAGAAATAAAGAGTTTTAATAGAAAAATGTTGAAAATCAAAATTTTAAAATACTTTAAAACGTAGTTCGTACAATAGTTGCAAATTCTTGACAGTGTTATAGAATTACAAACTAGTATTGGACCAGAGACAAGATATTACTAGTATTTTAGAAGAACCTATCAGTAAATAACATATACTCTAGCTAGCTTGTTAATAACATGATTGATATTATTCGAGAATTCATCCCGAATAAACAGAAATCTATTCAAACTACTGAAATAGTCATCTCAAGTAATAAGAAAATCTCATGTATTAAATTAAAAAAGACGAACTAAGTGTAAGACTATAACAAGCCTTGTCACTTATAATTGTTCAGGATTTTAATTTTCTTCTATATTTAATTTGTACTTAGTCTGGAATTCTCGTATGCCTTAATTAATTAAATTCTCCGAAAAGTTTAAATTTAACTCTATCATCACACTTTTAATTTATTTAAATAATTAATCTTCTGAATGCCAAAAGGAACAAAGAAGTTCTTATTGTTCTTTGTCGTGTTTCCAATATATTCCATGGATAATCAATTAAGTGTGACAAAAATAGAAGCAATTCGTTTAATTGGTCATAGAGAAAAGACCATTTTGTTTTTGTTCGTAGAAAAAAGACCCTTGAAAAGTTTTGGAGACTTCAAATGATGTGATTGAAGCTAAAATAATTAACCACAAATATTATCAAGACTTTTTTCAAGGATTACACATTAAAAAGTTTTAAGATAGTGGTGGTTTAATACTTGATGTAATTAAACAAAAATAGTACTTCAATTAATATAAAACCTAATATTTTAATGATTTTGAAGTTTATGATTTATGACTTATCATTGAAACCCTAGCTTGTTTTAGTTGTTAGGTTCGCAATTAAATATACATACATAAATAGGAATAACTAATACAAATATAGGGTCTAACAAAAGTTATAGTACTCGTCTGAATCCGTACCTAACACTGTAGCTCCGCCCTTGGATCTAATGAAAAAATAATATAGTACAATAGAACCTAATATTACAAGTCCTAATCCCCGTCCTACATGGGTGGGAACAACTTTAAAATAAATTTAAAAGTATATGAGTCCTCGTTAACCACATAGGCTTTGAAGATATTAATTCATGGTCTAAAGACTAAAACTTGACATAATAAAAAAAGCCATTCTTGTAACACAAAACTTAGACAAGACTTGCAGATATTATTATTCAACGTAAAGTATGATGATTAGTGCTTTAACTTGACCGGTTGATGTTACTAATAATTAATAACATTAGTAAAACAATACAAAAACGCGTACTTATTGGAAATATATTCGACTCAATAATTAGGAAGCATGTCACTTACAATCTTCTAGAAATAGTCTAATTTCACCTTTTACCAATATGATACGTAGTGAAAATCACAATATCATAGAGACCTCCTTAATCCTACTTGCATGAGCCTTTGGAAACACAATACTATTGGTTATAATATTGTAATTACCTATGTTTTCACACTACTAGAAATGAGTATATTTTCGATAGACCGTTCCATCAAAAGCCCATCGAGAAAACACTCGTTGAAGATGTTTCTGAGGAACTTTTCATCGGAAATCCTAATTTTCCAACAGATTTCCGATATATGGACTCCTTCAAAACTTCACTCATCTATTTAAACACTTAATTCATATCTCCTTCTCTTCATACTCTCCTCTCTCTACCACACTACAACTTTAATTTCCTCTACTTTTCTCCTTATACGTTGTACTAAAAGTATTGGCGAAAATAATTATGGGATTTCCTAGTTTTGTGCTAAAGGGAAAAAGAAACAACTCCAAAAAAATCAATAAGGTTGAAAGTAGTAGTACTAATACTACTAATTATGTTTGTAGAGATGAGTTGGACAACAAGAAGCCCAAGATCAAGAAACAAGTGAAATTTGACTTGGAACCTATGTACCAACATCCATCAGAAGAAAGAAATATTTAGCCATGAGGAACCAAAGAAAAAGAATACTACTAATTCTTTGGAGAAATATATAGGGGAAGGTGTTGATGATAATGCAAATATTAATGGGGTTAAAGTGAAAATACTGATGAAAAAAGAAGATGCTGCGAGGCTTTTGTTGAAGTGTAGAGAAGGAAGGGTACTTGAATTTATGGATTTAGCTCAACAACTTGTACAAAATCCTTCTAGTAGTGTTAGAGTTCTTTCTTCTCCTAATCATAGTTCTAATGGTTCACTCATGGCTACTCATGAAGAAGAATGTTAGTGCCTTTTGAGGGTTTCTTTGGTTTATATATTTTCTTCCACTTTTTAGCTTCATGTTTACTTTGAAAAGATTAGAGTTGTTATAGTCTAATAGTACTCAAGTGTTGCATGGTTCAAGTATCATTTTAAGACCTCCTCAACCTGCTTCTCCATGTCCCTCTTACCTTTTTTTGGATTAATAAATAGAGACATTAATATTGCACAAGACCAGAAAAAGTATTACAAAGTGAAGAGAAGATCCTTGTCCTTAGTAAGAAACACGAGTTAGAAGCTCTTTTTGCTTTGGAGGTCGACTTATCTGATTGAAAGTAGCTCATAAATATTAATTTTTGAAAAATATTTTCTTGATGTTGAAACTGATTTGTATACAGACCTTATTCCTACTTTTGTGGGATATATAGATTATTTCTGAAAAATCTTCGACTCAAGATTTTCAGAACAACTTCGAAAGAAATGTCAGAATAGAAAACAATAATGAAAATAGTGCAGAAAGGAAGGTATTGACAGTAAAATAACCAAAGTAAAGAAATAACAATAATAGGATAATGCTAACATAATAATAATAATACTGATTAAGAGAATAAATAGGTGATCCAAATATCAGACTAAAATTCCGCTCTACCATTGGGAAGAGAGAAAATACTTGACTGCCGACTAACGTTCTACCATAATCCTGGACCTCCAAGCTCTCCTATCTAGGGCCATGTCCTCGGTGAGATGAAGATATGTCATGTCTTGTCCAATCACTTCTTCTCAATTCTTCTTCGGTCTACATCTACATCTCCTCAAATCCATCATCGCCAACTTCTCACACCTCGTCACTGGGACATATGTGCTCTTCCTCTTGACATGTATGAACCATCCCAACCTTGATATCACATCTTGTCTACTATAGAGGCGACTCACACCTTGTACCTTATATCTTCGTTTCTAATCTTGTGTCTCCTAGTATGACCACACATCCATTTAAGCATCCTTATTTCTGCTACCTTCATCTCTGAACGTGAGAGTTCTTGACTGGTCAACACTCAACTCCATACAATATAATCGATCTAACAACCACTCTATAAAACTTACATTTAAGTTTCGGTGACACATTCTTATTACATAGAACACCAAATGCAAATCTTCATTTCATCTATCCCGCTCCAATACGATGTGCTACATCCTCGTCGATCTCCCCATTTTCTTGAATTATAGATCCAAGATACTTGAAACTTCCTCTCTTGGGGATGACTTGCGTATCAATCCTCACTTTCCTATTCGCCTCTTGTGATGCGACATTGAACTTGCACTCAATGTACTCTGTACCCTATTTTCCAAAAAAAAATTAAATTAAAAAGTATATGTATAAAGAGAATAACAAACGACGAAAATGAAATGGAAATGGAGTTAGGAGTTTTAATTATTTTGGGAAGAGGTATCTTGAGAATTACAAAAGATACTACAGATAGATTGAATACATGCGGTCAAACTAAAAGTCTTATAAGGTGAAAATTGCCATAAGTCGGGAGTAACCAACTTATGTGTTTTGGCTAATTTTATCTTATGAGTACTTTAAGTGTTTACCAAATATATAGATAGGTTAAAAAGTACTTATATGCTATTCCTTCCTGTTCATAATAAATGACACTTTCATCTTTGGAACACTCTTAAGAAAATACTAACTTCGAAAAAAGCAATTTGACAACTTTACCCTTGAATAAATAGTATGTATTTAAAACAGTTTCTTAATTACATAAAAACTTACTTATCTCAATAGAGGTATATTTTGAAGAAAACAACTAATATCTTCTTGATTATATAAAAAAAGATATTTATTTTAGACCAAAATAAAAAGGCCTAAAGATCACTTATAATGGACCGGGAGGACTGGAGGAGTACTTTAATCAACTTGATTTAAGCTTAGTCAAATACGAAAATACATGCGGTCAAACTAAAAGTGACTAAATTTAAATTTTCAATTCCACCATATATATATGTTCAAAGGGTTACGTTCGGTACGTGGTACGTAGTCTAGAACACACATCATAGTCTAATTTTGATGTAATGAAAAAAACTCTGATACGTATAATAATACTTAAGTATTACAATTCCACGTTCAAAGGTTACACTAAAAAGGGTTTAAGATAATCATGATTAATTATCTAGAACTTGACATAATTAGAAAAAATATTCACACCAAACCTAGACAAGATTTAAACATATTCACATTGAAGATATCATCATCAGCGCTTTAACTTGACCAGTTGATGTAATAATAACATTAACGATAAAACCATACAAATTAAAACGAGTACTATTAGAAATTTAGAATTACATTCTATTCAATAAATAAGAAGTACCATCACTTTCAATTTCCTTAGACCAAGTCTAATTCCACTTAGTTACTACCACTTGTAGTAAATTAAAATAGCGACAACATAGACTATGGAGGACCTCTTAAGTCCTCATCGTGCCTCTAAAAAAATTATCCTTACCCGAACAAAAAAACATCAACTCATTTCATTTTATCATATATAATTAAGTAAAAAAATAAAAATAAAAACAAAAATGTACATGTATTTAATTAATTATATATGATTTAGCTATAAAAATGTAAGTCAAGATACATGTGTCGTGTATTTATTGAGTTGGTGTAAATGTTGTTTGTGGATTCATTTTTATCAGAAAACTCTTAGTCAATACTTTTTTTTAACCTATATCAACTAACAAGTAACATCAATTTTTTACTTTAGTCGACCAAATAAATAAACTTGGCCTCGAATTCAAAGCAAAAAGACTTCCACTAGTAGCATAGATTACTGGTTGTAGCAGGTTGATTCTTTGCCGTCTAGATTTTACTATTAATTTACACTAATTATAAATAGCGACACGTAATAATTATTGGATATTGTAAAGCAGTACGGGAAGTAAATAAATATTACAAGTGTTCGAAAGGATAAACAAATAATCAATATTCAGAACTTCTGCAAAGTTGTTGAATCTTGAATCTTGATAACCTGAAATCAAGACACACTAAATCTGGATTGTTACAACTGTGTGCTGAGTCGAGTGATGGCACTCTGTCTTTAAGACAAGATTGCCCCGTATATATGCTTTTACGTTAACGGGCAATAGTCTCCCAAGATAAAACAACATCTAATCAACACTACAAAGCAAATAGGTTGATTCTGACGAAGAAAACAAACACGAAACGACTTGCTGAAGAATGGAAAAGGAAGGAAGAGTTTATGTTTTCGTCCAAACGTTTCTGCTCACGTTTTGGACTTTCTGTTTCTCTTCTGTTTTGTCTCTGTGTGTATAGTGTGTCTCGTTTTTCTGTGTATATGTTGCTCTCACAATTCAGCCCAAAAAGCTCCAATATGGACTTCTCAACTGCCAAGAAAATGGATGTTTAAGGCCATTGAAGGAGGGAGTAAACTGCCAAGTAATGGCTGTTTATGGCCATTGAAAGAGGGTGTAATTCAGCCAAGTAATGACAGTTAATGGAGGGAGTTAATCAACCAAGTAATGGTTGGTTAATGCACAATAATAATTGAGTTTTAAGGAGCATAATAGTATAAAAGTTCTTTACGCGTCCCACGTATAAAAATTAGAAATAAAAGATAATTGTTGTTTGAAGAAAAGCAATATGTTTGTAAAGAATAGGAAAAAAAAGAAACAAAATCTCTCTGAAGACCACAAGAAGGAATCGTCTACTTATTAGTTTTCTCCATTTCTCCCCTCCTTTATTACAACGAAAACCGCACAATAGATCGGGCTCTCATTGAACTTGACAATTTTTATTTATTATAAATTTGAATATTATGTGTCTAATTGCCTCATCTGGAAGCTAATTTTTATTTATTTTTCTTTCAGGTGCCTAAAAGAGAGTAAATTTCATGCCTTTTGTCACATGAACGTCCAGACGGGGTTCATTCTATAAAATTTTCAAATTTAAAGGGTAATTGTGTTCAAGTGTGTATTGAATATCAGTCATCAAGTTCAAGAGTGGCGATCTATTTTGCACGAAAATAGTAGTATAGCTCAAATACTTCCATTATTGAAACAATAAATTGTTTTATTTCTCCACTGTCACAGTCATGACTTGTGTGGCTGCTCCAAATTATAATTCAATTGACTCTTTCAAAACTTCACTCACCTATTTAATCACTTAATTCATTGTCTCTTTTTCTTCATCCTCTCCTCATCTCTACAACTCCATTTAGTTTGTTTTACAACAACTTCATACTATAGCCCCTTTTCACTCCTTCTCAATATCCTACCTAGCTTTAATTTCTCCATACATAGTGCATTATTAAAAGTTATGGGATTTGGGAGTTCTTTGCTTAAGGGAATTCACTTTGGTGAAAGAAGTAAATCAAGAAGAACCAAAGTTGTTGAAAGTAGTAGTACTAATACTACTACTTATGTTTGTAGAGATGAGTTGGATAAGAAGAAGATCAAGATCAAGATCAAGAAACAAGTGAAATTTGATCTAGAACCAAAATACCTACCACAAGAAGATCAAGAAATTAGTTATGAGGAGGAAAAGAAAAAGAATAGCACTTTGGAGAAAAATACAGTTACTCAAGAAGAGAAAACAAGAGTACAAGGTGTTAATCATGCAAATAATAATGGGGTTAAAGTAAAAATTTTGATGAAAAGAGAAGACGCCGCAAAGTTTTTGCTGAAATGTAGCGAAGGAGGTGTACTTGAGTTTATGGATATTGCTCATCAACTTGTACAAGTTCCTTCTAGTAGTGTTAAACTTCTTTCTTCTCCTAGTCATAGTTAGGGATGACAGTGAAGCAGGGCAGGTTTGCTGCGCCCCGCCCTCCAGAATGTTAAGAGCCTTTGAGTTTTTTTTTTGGGAGGTATGCTTGAGTTTATTTTGTACTTAACTTTATGTAATAGCATTGATTAGTATTCTAAAATAAATGGTATGTAACTTTTTATAATATGTTAAAACTATATTGATAGCTTTAAAAAGTTCATTGCATTATCAATGTATATAGTTTAAATCATTTAAAGTTAAATTTGTCTTAATTACCTTTACTTGAAAAAATAAAAAGATATTTAGAATTAATCCCCACCACGAACCTATCAATTTCAGAAAATCAAAATAAAATATATTTTCTATTAGTTAATTTTGGAATGAGTGTAATCAGCGGCGGAATACATTATAAAAAATTAAACACACGAAAAAGGAAAATTCGACTATTATGACCTTATATATAATACAATTTTTTTAAAAAATGAAATTTGAATAAATCATTTGCACCTCCTAACTCCGTCCCTCATGGTAATGTATGTTAATTAAAATCACATAATCATTTGTTGCATATATTTAAATAACGTAAGGATCTAATAGTTCAGTTAGTTAGCTACCTGAACTTTTATCTTGTTGGTGAGAATTCGAATTCCCACGTGAAGTCCCCTCCTATTTTTCCCATCCCCTACCCCATCTAATAAAAATTAAAATAAATAAATATATATACTTAAAGAGCCATAATAATGAAAAGCGGTCCAATAGTTATTGTCTATGTTGTCTTCGTCTCTTTTACCTCTCAATTAGGAAAAATGTTCAAATTTGTCCATAAACTTACAAAATGGTCTAAATTTATCCTTTAATAATAGTGGTCAAGTATAATATATCCTTATTATTACAAGATTGATATGCCCTTATTCATTAGTGAAAATGTACTTTTCAATACATAAACTTTTTTTACTATGAAAAATGATCAAATTTATCCTTAAACTATGTGAAATGATTTAAATTTAGTTTTAAACTTTGCAAAATTGCACAGACAGATATTTATCAATATTTGAGAGTGAATTGAACCCTTGATTTCTTAGTCAAACAATCTTAACTTCTATGCGACAAATTTAGCTTTTGAATTCTTTTTGTCTCTTTGTTTAACTAAAGAAAAAATGAAGTTTCATGTAAGACATTTGCATAAGTGTTAGTGTTTTGGCCCAGAAATGGTATTAAGACACGTCTCTTATTAGACTAAAACTAATGGAAGATTAGAAGATAACTTATAATGACAAAAAAATATTTTAAATGACTTGGTAGTGTCAAACAATGGCACTACTAGTCTAATACTCAATCGAAAGTTTGCTTTTTTTATTTTATTTAATTTAATTTATGTGATATATATTCTTTTAGTCTATCTAAAAAATAATAATATCTCTCCTTATTAAAAAATAATTTGATTTTTAACTTTTTTTATTTTCGTCCTTAGTAAAATGATGTATACCTACACAAATACTATGGCTACGAATTTTAAAAATCTTTATTATTTTTTAAAATTTTTATCTTCACTCAAAATAATTCACATAAATTAGACCTGAGAACATACTAATATTATTCTAAATTGAACAAAAAGAAGATGTGGAAAATATATATATTCTGACAAAATACAACACGCTTGATTACATGATTTACATTCATTTTTCTCTATTGGGACAAATTTATTTGCCCTGTCGTAGAAGACACGTTCCCTGGTCCAATGTCTACTAGTAGCCTTGTGTCTCCATCCCAACACCTCATTGTGAGGCATCATCCTGGTGAATTTCAGATTTAAACTTTGACGAATTCAGTCTTTAATATTTTTAGCACGGAATATATTATTTCATATATTTATATTCTGCTGGAGGCGGACGTATTGTTTGTGATAGGAATTCGGCAAAATTCAATAGCTTTGACCTAAATTCTGTATTTATCGTAAGAAATCAGTTAAATATGTACAAATTATTAACATAATTAGAATCCAGTAACTAAAAAAAGACTAAAATCTCGTATTCATAAATTTCAAATCTTGAATACGGACATAAAAGAATCGCTCCACTCACCAATACAACACAATTAGATAAGAAATAAAACGACAATTACGCTTCAATTCTAAGAAAGATCGTAAACTGTTCTATGAATCGTCACTGTCGATGTCACTATAACTTTTTAAAAAATACTATTAAAAATAAGATATAGAAAAATCGAGTTACAGCTGTTGCTTGAGAAAGTGAGTCTTTCAATTATGTTGGAAATAATAACTCAAAGTTGTAGAAAATCAAATTTTATTAGGATTTAGTATTTTAATTCATGTTTAAATAGAATTTATAGTTAAGATTAATATACGAATATGTTTTCATGTTTTGAGTTAAAGTAGGTTTCTTACTATTATAAATAAGGGTGTTGCTAGCTATTTTCATAATAAGAGAGAATAAGAGATGTTGTCGAGATTCATATAGTCTATCAATAAAATATTTTCCTTCAAATTGGTATCAGAGCTTCTACAATCCTGGTAGAGAATCAAGTGGCTTCCGCTGCCGGTGGGCGGCTATAATTCTTGAAGAGAAAGTGCTTCAACAATTGATGGATTGAAAACAAGTGTTTCAACAAATTGGAAGATGGTGACAAGTGCATCAAAAATTGGATATACAACTTTGAATTACGGGAGAATGTTGGAAATAATAATTCAAAGTTGTAGGAAACTAAATTTGATTAGAATTTGGTATTTTAATTCATGTTTAGATAGAATTTATAGTTAGAATTAATATAGGAATAAGTTTTCATGTTTTGAGTTAAAATAGGTTTTTTACTATTATAAATAAGAGTGTTAATATCTATTTTTGTAATAATAGAGAACAAAAAATATTATAGAGACTATCAATAAAATAATTTTCTTAAAAAAAAATTCATCACATACAAAAAGCAGAAATGTCTTTGATTAAGAGTGCTACTGAGATGTCAAAAGAAATGTCTTTGATTAAGAGTGCTACTGAGATGTCAATTCAAATTTCAAAAGTATCAAAATCCAAGTAGTACACTTGTTTTAAGGTTCTTTTGACTACTTAATTGACTAAAATTCAAGTGATAAGTTTGAAAATAAACTTCAAACTTTATTATAAAAGGTTGAAAGCTCTTATTAAATTAAAGTCCAACAACGTATTTGACGTGTTTTTCGAAAGATTATTTTGTAGAATTGAACGATTACAAGAACTTTAAGACTCACTTAAGGGTAACTTGGTTTCCCGCATTAACTAAAATAATTTTGGTACAAAATTTTACATAAGCATGATTGTGTTGGAAATTTACTAATGTGGAATTAAGTGTATCCCATTATTTATGACTCGAACAATTGGGGCCCCGCACATCGGAAACGTTGTTTCCACACACGTGCACATGTAGTGCCAAGTATCGTAAATTTCATTAGTAAAAGAGATATTGATACGTAAGTGAAACGGTTGAGACATAGAATGATGGACGGTTATTGGCCAAATGACAAGTATTCCACATTGGTAAACGAAAGGAGAAGTGTGCGAAGTGTAAGATGAAACGAGTCGGAAAGAGCCGCGGAGCCGCGAAGGGCCGCGGCGCCTCTAAGCCAGCGCCGCGACGCTAAATGGGCAGTAGCTACTGGAGCCGCGGTGCTAATGTTGCAGCGCCACGGCGCTTCCGAGGCAGAATCTGCGACGGAAAGCTAAATATTTCTGACTCTTGGGATGGTTTTGGAGCATTGAATCTCCATTACTTGGCACATGAATTCAGCCATTTACTTGGCTAATTGTAACCCCTCAATAAGTGCCATTACATGGCTATTGAAAGTCATTAGTTGGCTTGTTGAGAGGTCATCTTCCTTACACTATAAATTGAGGCCTTTGGCTCAATTGAGAAACACTTGGAAATATTTTTCTGAAATCTTCTTCCTCTTTGGCATCCTTTCAATACTCAAAGTTCTTTAAGAGTAACACTTGAGTTTCCTTTGCTCATTTGTTAAGTTGTTGTTTTATCTTAGGATACTATTGCCCTTAACGTAAAAGGATATATACGGGGCAATCTTGTCTTAAAGACAGAGTGCCATCACTCGACTCAGCCAAGTCACAAAGAGTTCGTTTTTGTTCTTGTTTCCAGTTTTGTAAACTAAAGATTATAAGTTTCTTGTTGTAGTCTTTAGTTGTTTCCAGTTTGGTAAACTAAGCGATTGTAATATTTACTTACTTCCTGTTTCCTACACTTGTTACGCTCACAATTTTAAGACAAGATTGTGTAAGTGTTAAGAAAGATGACTGGACAAGAATAGGTGGCCTCTGGTTCTGCGAAAACTACTCAAGGCAACCCCTCTACCTTCCCAACTACTGCTCAAGGCACACCCAATGCCTTTCCTGCTGCTAAAGGGAACGTGACAGTTCCTCCACCCTCTGGTTTCCACCATGAACGCCCAGAAAAAATTATGAGCTCCAACTTCACGAAATGGCAGCAAAAGATGTTGTTTTACTTGACTGTTATGGGAATAACTCGTTTCCTAACAGAAGATCCTCCATAAACTGGAGATGAGATGGACCCTCATCCTAATGAAACGGCTGAAGGGGGCCAATGTATCCATGTCGTTAATGGCATGAAGATGGTTCTTGATGCATGGAGTCACAGTGACTTCATGTGTAAGAACTATATTTTGAACTGTCTGTCAGACCTACTTTACACGGTGTATTGCACTGTAGGCATCGCCAAATAGTTATGGGAAAAACTGCAGAAGAAGTACAATGCACAAGATGCAGGTACGAAGAAATTCATTGTTGGGAAATTCCTGAAATTTCAAATAGTGGATAGCAAAACTGTGATGTCCCAAGTCCAGGAATTCCAAATGATTCTACATCACCTGGATTTGGAAGGTATGAAACCAAATGAGAAGTTTTTGGTTGCATCACTAATTGAAAAGTTACCTCCCTCGTGGAATGAGTTTATGAGTTACTTAAAACTCAAGACAAAGAAAATGACCTTTGAAGAACTTATTACCAAACTCTAGATTCAGAAATATAATAAGAAAGTCGTGCCTAGGGGAAAGCTACTCGCTGAGGCAAAGGCAAATCTGGCTGAGGCCAAAGGGAACACTAGCAAGAAGCACAAGTTCCAGAAAGATGGCAGGACCCAGACGGCGGAGAAGTTCAAGAGGAACTGCCACCACTGTGGGAAACCTGGTCACATGATCAAGGAATGTCGTAAGCTCAAGACTGAGCAAAAAGAGAAGGCCAAAGGCAAGGCACAAGCTAACGTCGTCGAAGACACGCTTCTTGACGACATGATTGAGGAGTTCTCGGCGGTGGTGCTTGAAGCAAACCTTGTTGAGAATCCCATGCAATGGTGGATGGACACGGGTGCTACCAGACACATCTATTCCAATAGAGATGCCTTCTCCACATATACACCAGTTACAGACAAGAAGTTGTTCATGGGTAACAACGTTTCCTCTTACGTGCTGGGGGTAGGAAAGGTGGTCCTGAAGATGACTTCTGGAAAGGACCTCACTCTGAAGGAGGTGATGCATGTCCCTGAGATTAAGAGGAATTTAATTTTAGGTCTTTTATTGGTTAATGCCGGTTTTAGGCTAGTATTTGAGTCCATTAAATTTGTAATCATCAAGAATGAAACTTTTGTGGGGAGAGGCTTCGTCTGTGAAGGCCTCTTCAAAGTTAACGTCCAGTCTGTAATGCGTCCAAGAAATAAAATTGAAGCTTCTTCTTACTTGCTTGAGTCTTCTAATTTATGGCATCATAAATTAGGGTACGTCAACTATAAGTCCATCCAAAGGTTGGTGAAGTGTTATTGTCGTCTATCGACATAAGAGTCAAAACTCACAAAGACTCTTTTTTTATCCGTCGATAGGAATACCGCTCCTCTAGAACTTATTCACACAGATATATGTGACTTGAAGTTTGCACAAACTAGAGGGGGAACAAGTACTTTGTGACAATCATTGATGATAGCATAAGGTATTGTTACCTTTACTTGTTGAAAAGTAAAGATGAAGCTTTTGAAGTGTTCCGACGCTACAAAGTAGAAGTTGAAAACCAACTAAGCATGCAGATTAAATCAATTCGTAGCGATAGATGGGGAGAATACGTAGCGCCATTTGAGGAATATTGTGCCCAATCGGGTATTGTTCATCAAACGACAGCTCCATACTCACCCCAGTCGAACAGAGTTGTTGAACGCAAGAACCGTACATTGAAGAAAATGATGAATACCGTGCTCATCAATTCCAATCTTCCCCAAAACATGTGGGTAGAAGTTGTTCTTACCGCTAATACGATTCTTAATAGAGTCCCACATAAGGGTAAGGACAAAACTCCATATGAATCATGGAAGGGAAAGAAACTCACCTATAAATATTTAAAGGTGTGGGGTTGTTTGGCAAAGGTCGAAGTGCCTAAGCCAAAACAAGTCAAGATTGGGCCTAAGACTGTAGATTGCATTTTCATCTGATATGCAAATAACGGTAGTGCTTATCGCTTCTTAGTGCATAAGTCAGATATTCCAGATATCCACAGGGGTACAATCTTGGAATCAAGGAATGCCCAATTCTTTGAGGATACTTTTCCTAGAAAGAAAAGAGACATAACCTCTCGCAAACGAATTTATGAACAGAGCTCTCAGGAACCAGAAGTCGTTGACTGCCCGGATCTAGATGGTTCAGATCTAGTGGACTCCGAAGTGGCTGAATATCCGGAATCGAGTGTTCCAGATTTTCAGAACTTGGAGACTCCAGAGATGGAACCAAGATGAAGTAAGAGGGCCAAGAAGGATAAAACCTTCGGTCCTGATTTTGTAGCTTATATGGTTAATACCGAACCAAGGACAATTGTTGAAGCGTTGTCAACTCCAGAGGCACCGCTCTGAAAAGAAGCTATTGAGAGTGAAATAGACTTTATCCTGCAAAACCATACTTGGGAGTTGGTTTATCTTCCTTCGGAAAACAAACTGTTAGGTTGTAAATGGATACTCAAATGGAAGTATAAAGCAGATGGGTCTATAGACAAGTACAAAGTCATGTTGGTAGTCAAGGGCTATCGACAGAAGAAAGGCCTTGACTATTTTGACATGTACTCTCCGGTGTCTAGAATGACGTCCATACGAGTATTCATTGCGATCGCAGCGTTGCGTGACCTTGAGATACATCAAATGGATGTCAAGACAACCTTCCTGAATGGTGATTTGGAAGAAGAATTTTTTATGGAACAACTCGAGGGGTATGTGGTTCCAAGGTAAGAGAAGAAAGTCTGTCGACTTGTCAAATATCTGTACGGGCTGAAACAGGCCCCGAAGAAATGACACGAAAAATTTGATAGTACTCTACTATCGAAGGGTTTCTCCATTAATGAGTATGACAAATGTGTCTACATGAAAGGTAATTCCGACTCGTTCGTTATGATATGCCTTTATATAGACGACATGTTGATCACATGGAGTAGTCCTAGCTTGATCCTAGAGACTAAGAATATGTTGAAACAATGCTTCAACATGAAGGATATGGGTATTGCAGATGTCATCTTAGGGATCAAGATCTCTAAGACGTCTGATGGACTGGTCTTTTCTCAGTCTCTCTACATCGAGGATGTGTTGAGAAAGATTGAGATGTTCGACAATTCGCCAATAAAGTCACCATTGGATATGAATCAGAAAATTGATAAAAATCGTGGTGCGCCCGTATACCAGGAGCGTTTTGCTTAGGTGATTGGGAGTTTGGTGTATATAACAAACTGCACCAGACCTGATATCACTTATGCAGTCAACAAGTTGGCTAGGATTACCCGTAATCCAAGTAATGATCATTGGAAAACAATTGAATTGGTACTACAGTACCTGAAATACACGCTAACTTATGGGTTGCATTATTCGTGATATCCAGCTGTACTAGAGGGGTACAGTGATGCAAACTGGATATTTGATATAGAGAACACCAAGCCCACCAGTGGGTATATATTTACAATTGGTGGTGGGACTATGTCTTGGAAATCCTCTAAGCAAACTTGCATCTCCCGATCCACGATGGAGTCGGAGTTTATCGCTTTAGACAAAGCAGGAGAAGAAGCAGAGTGGCTTCATAACTTCTTAGAGGACGTCCATTGCTGGGACAAACCCGTACCTTCTGTAATGATCCACTGCGACAGCCAGTCGGCTCTAGGAAGGGCACGTAGTTCTATGTATAATGGCAAGGCTCATCATATTCGACGGAGACATAAGACCGTTAGACAACTGATCACCACGGGTATTATTTCCATTGATTATGTAAAATCAAATGATTCCTAACACTTGTGAAGTGGGGTATAACAGGATACCTTGTTGGAGACCACCTATTTAAGTGCGAGGATAAGCCGCCTCAAACAAACGCACTTAAGAATCCAAGAGTGTCCATGGCCACAACGGACAAAACATTAAGAAGAACAGAGTAAGGGAAGTTGTTGTGTTGGTACCTTTGACTTGACTTACACTAAACACTGACGGTTCAAGACATCACGTTTACTGCGCAGTAAGTAAGTCCGATGGTATTCAACTATGGAAGGTTCAAAGTGGAAGCTACCTATCCAGATGCAACATCTGTCCGCTGAAAGATTGCTGGAAATAGGTACCTTGTGAGTGCGCCAAAATCTTTTTATAGAGGGGATTGTTGGAAATTTACTAATGTGGAATTAAGTGTATCCCATTATTTATGACTCGAACAATTGGGGCCCCGCACGTCGGAAACATCGTTTCCACACACGTGCACACGTAGTGTCAAGTATCGTAAATTTCATTAGTGAAAGAGATATTGGTACGTAAGTGAAACGGTTGAGACATAGAAGGATGTACTCTATAATTTTTAATGCTATATTTATACCATAGAAAATAAATCATAATATATCCTATGGTTTCTTAATTTTGGTGGTGTAGTTGTATTTATGGAGGAGAGAGGAGAAAAGAAAAAAAAAAGATCATACTAGCATTTGTTCCTTAATTTATTTTGAGAAGAGAGAGAATAGAAGGTAAAAGGTATTCTGAATTATCGAAATTTAATGAGGAAGCTAATGGGGGTTATGAATCTCAATACGCTAAAATTGATATTCTATTTTTATGCTAAAAATATGAAAGATTAACATTAAACATCTCATGAAAATTACTAAAGATTAGAAGTTGTGTCATGGAATTGCCTTTGATTGTCAAAAGTGCTGGTCTTTTTGGCTCTAAAATAATGCCAACTTGTCAATAATCGATTTTGACGTGTTCCCAAATGATTAATTGACTATTGGAAGATAATTAAATTATCGGTGTAATCTATGTCAAGTTACTTACCTTTTTATTTATTTTTTAGATTTAACCAATACTTATCACATGTATGCGGTAATTTTATAAGTGACTTGATTATGTCAATTCTTTTTAAATAAATAATTCTTTGATTATTTTTATTATTTAAAAGAGTATATATACAATTTACATATTTCCATAATAGGAGAATCATATTTATATTCTATTCCTAAAACCTTATTCTACTTGGATACTAACTATACAATTATGGTAATACAAATATTATGGTAAGTGTACAATTCTAATTACACCACAACATTACCTAAACTAGGAGACTAAAACATTACCTAATATACATACCGTATACACGGAAAATCAGTAAACCCGAGAACCAATATACATAAGATATACACGTGTATATCGTGTATATCCTATGTATATTTAACTTTTAATATCTTCGGTACATAGAACTTAAGCTCAATCCCAAAGTAGTGCAAAATTCCCCCAACAATACGTAAGACAAAAAGTAAAGGCTGGTTTACATAAATGACCCCTTTTAGACCACCATTTAGAGTCTATACATATTTTTAAAAATTATATAAATATAGACCTTGAAAAGTTACCTGTCCGAACAATGTTAGACTCGAGTCTAATATTTGTTCATATATTGTTTAAGCTCAGAGAAAAAATATTAAATTATCATCTAACGTTTACAATAACTTAAAATATATTATATATAATCTAATGTTTTCTCCTAAGATTTTCAAAGTTTATAAGCTATCCTAACAAGAAACAACCGACAAAAAATATATGAAGAGAAAGAAACAAAATCAATCTGAAAGACCAAAAGTAAACATGGGTCTACGAGATCCAACTTGAAGAATGGGTCAATATTTGATTTTTACATATTTGATCCAGAAACTGAACTTCGCCCATGAGAGAGGTGTTGGATGGTCCAAAAAGGAAAAAATGCCTACTTTATAAAAGTTTTAAGTGTTTAGATGAAGTGATCATATAGTAGCGTTAAATCACTCTATAACAGTAATCCTCTATAATAACATTTAATATAATGAGATAATTTTTTTTGGAACTAATTTTTCATAATATGTTATGTTTAACAGCATTTCACTACAGCAATCAGAAAATTTCCAAACAAACGATATCATTATAAAAAGTTTGAGTGTACAACATTGGAAAAGTAAGCTTTTGAATACTCATCACCAAGACTAAGGAAATGTCTTTGATAACAAAAGCTAAGAGAATCTCAATTCAAATGAATCGAATTTCAACTAGTAGACTTGTTTTAAGGGAACTTGGAATAGTAAATTGACTTGAATCGAACAAGTGAGAAATTCGAAAGACATTACCTTGATTCAAATTTTATTTCATCAAAAGTATTGAGGCTCAAACGGGGTCATTTTTTTTTTTTTTTTTTTTGTAGTTGAAAAGTAAATATTACATTTACTTGAATTACCTAAAAATTGGAAGAGTGTGTATAAGATAATATGAATATTCAAAATGTCTCATATATCCTAAAACAAATATGCCTTACACTGATACGTTTCAAATTCATACAAAGTTAGGTAGTAGGCCTATTTATGGGATAATTTTGTATCTTAGAATTTATTTGAGCAAATAAAGATCTAGTTTTTCAACACGTTAAAACTTAAATAATTATGAATTGCCACAACTCGACAATACTAGTCGTAATTCAATGGGACTACAAAGTTCTAGTAGAAATTTAAGAGAAGTAAGATTTTTAATTTCTTTTCATGAGGTTGACTTTACTTGATCAAACTAATAAAACGACCTAAGTCAAATATCTTTTTAAGCATTAGAAAGATAAGTGTTTTTTGGTGAGAAGAAATCATTAAAGTCGGTAGCACTTCTATGATAACCGATAGGTTGCAGAAATAACATTCATTAGCCATTTTTCGGCCCAATCTTTGAAAATAGTTATGGAATTTAAAATTCCACTTACGTCCTGGAATTTTATATGTGAAATTTGAAAATTTATAATAGTAATTATTTTTCAATTATATTGACCGAAAGTGATTATTTGTGAATTTTACTTGATAGGTTAGATGTTTAAGTCACGTAAGAATACATAAGAATACTCTAATCTTACCAATGTAAAGGGGTGAAAAAGAAAAATTATATCATAGGTTTCAAAGTTAAAATGAGAATTTAAAGATTTATTTTGTGTGTTGTACAACTAGTTTTAGTACTTTTGGGCTGAAGTTAGTAGAGGCGGAGCGGAACACTATTTTCTTGGGCTTTAAATTTGGGTTAGAAACGTTTGGGCTCCATCTGGAATGGGCCTTCATTGACCAGCAGATTTCGACAATAATTGACGAGTAGAGAATAATTACACCTACTACAAAAGATATACATATAAATTATGAAATGAATTTTACTTTTATAAGTTTAATTGAATTTAAATAATATTAAACCTAAGAACAGTATTATAGCACAATAGGGTGATAATACAGATACTTAACTAATTCCCACTTATAATTCTAAAACTTTCCCTTAGTTTGGAACTAAGCTCAAGGGAAGGAAAAAATATACAAAAAGAAATTATATTTTTTGGATTACGTGGAAGATAGTAGTAATATAACTAAGAAAATTGTGGAGCGTCTCCTAATATTTTTATTCGTCTTGGCGAGGAACATAATCAAATAAAGTTAATGAATTTTGCTGAAGTCGTATTCTAAGATCTACATTAGCCTCGATATATTAAGTGTATATATATAATTTGAGTTGAAGACACAAACTACCAAATGTTATATCCACCCTGCCTAAAAACATTACAATTTTCAAGTCTAGAACATTCAAATCCTTCATTTAGTATAGAATCATAAGTTAATACAAGCATGGGTTCTAAGTTCTAACTAACATCCATACAAAAAGGAAGCAAAAAAGTAAGAGAAACTCAAATATACAATTGGGAGGAAGATTAGAAAAGAAGAAATCAAAAAATCATCGGTGATCTCGAGTTCAAGTCTTAAAAATGTATATCTTCCAATAATAGCGAATACTCTTCTTTGGTCGGCATTACATAACGCAAATATGAATTAATCCGACCTGATTTTAGATACCCATTGCATTGAGAATTACAAGCATGGATTCTAACTACATTCATACAAAAAGGAAGCGAAACTAAAATATACAATAAGGAGGAAGAAGAGAAAAAGAAGAAACCAAAAGGCCTCGAGTTCAAGCTATGAGAATATAGGTCTTCTAATAATAATAGCACTTCTCCTTAAGTTTGCTTTACACAAAACAAATCTGAATTAATTCGGCCTAAACTGTAGATATACATTGCATTAAGGGGAAAAAAGACCATTCAAAGCCTCAATTAAGTACACAATCATTAGTAATTACAAGTACGGATTCTAACTACATCCATACAAAAAAGAAGCAAAAAGTAAGAGAAACTCAAATATAGAACAAGGAGGAAGAAAAATAGATAAACTAGAAGTCTCGAATTCAAACCTCGAGAATATAGATCTTCCAGTAGTATCAAACACTTCTCCTAAACTTACGTGACGTAAATATGAATTAATTCGGCCCAAACTTTAGGTAAAGGAAAGAAAAGAAAGGACTAAAAAAGTTATGAACATTCTTCAAAAGTCATCTATTCATCATTTCCGGAACTTCGGGGCTCTCTGTAATACTTTCTAAACTTGGTTTCCATCCACGAGAATTTTTTCCTCTATTTCTTTCAATTTCTCCCAAAACTTCTTCCAATTTTTCCCCTTCTTGAAATTTCAGCTTAAGAAGTAACCATTCCAATTCTTCTTTAGTCAAAACAATTTTCAATCTCATATTTGTTTTTCCCTTTTCCATCTCAATATTTTCCTTTACAAATTCCCCTGTTTTTTCTTCTTGCACCCTTAATTCCTCTATATTTTCCCTTTGTAAACATGTCTCTACACAATTTCCCATGATTTTAGGGGGTTTTTCTGCAAGATTTTCTCTCTTTAAAAAGTGGGGAAAAAAAACACGAGAATTCGCCGACACAATTGCAATCAAGGCAGAATTTTTGAGAATATCTTAAAAATTTCTTCACAAGACTCGGCACGAGAGTTCAAAGGTATTGAGAAGAAAAGGAGAAGAAGAAAAATCAATAATTTAGAGAGAGAAAGAAAGAAGGGAAGTGTTAACTAGAGTTGCATGTGAGAGTGGGTGAAGAGCTATTATATAGATGTTGAATTGAATAATTAAAAGACAAATTGGATTAGTTAATTTCTCCGTGTTATTGTTCTTACTTTACTATAATTAATGGAATTTTTGTCCGTTTGGCTATTAACGAATTTTAGGATTTATAAAATACTAGTTTGACTATTCGTATTTGTAAATATTGAAACTTAGTATTTGAAAAATTGGTAAAATATTGAAAATTTTGATATTTAAAGTAAAACTATTTTCACTCACAAAATTTTAACTTCACAAAAATTATTTATATTAAGTTAACACCTTTTGACCTCTATTTTCTTGTCACTTGATCCATTTATCTTTAATCAGATTCAAGTTTGGATATAGAAAATATCTTGGCAGGGAGGGCTTCCCTCTGTAATGAGTCTTACATTACGCAAATTTAAATTATTTAGGATCTCAATGTGGATACCAGACAGTGAATGAGAAATAAACAAAAGTTGAGATGGGTGAACGTTTTTGTTGGAAATTTGCCTTTGGCGGGAGTTGCGACCGACCAACTTTAACGGCTTAAACACTAGTGTAACGTATGTTGGAGAATCCGGTTCTTCACACATGCATGATCTACTAAGTACGTAGATAACCGTAGGGCCAAGAATCGTCAAATTTCATTGAGAAATGAAAGAGATATTGGTTCACGAAGTAAGGTGTTTGAAGCATGGAAAGTGTGGTATTGTGTGTAATTCTCCCACATCGGTAGAGGAAGAAAGAATTGTTGTGTATATAAGACTCGAAATTGGTAGGGGTTTGGGACCCCGGGGTATCCCATGTGTTTAAAGGAGGGAGGACCTAGATGTGCTTCGGTTCGAGGAAAGACCACACGCGCGCGCGCGCGCCCGCCCGTCCGTCCGGTCGGTTCGGTTCGGGTTCACGGGTTCACGGGTTCACGGGTTCACGGTTCACGGGTTCACGGGTTCACGGGTTCACGGGTTCACGGGTTCACGGGTTCACGGGTTCACGGGTTCACGGGTTCACGGGTTCACGGGTTCACGGGTTCACGGTTCACGGGTCGTGGGCATGGGCCTTCGATATTATCTTTTTGGGCCGAAAACTTTGCCGGAAGTACGGTTTGATCCCGAAGTTTCGGATGTGCGGTTTGGACCGTAGAATTCTTTCATATGTACAGTTTGGTCCCTAAAGTTTCAAGATGTACGAGTTTGGTCCCCGAAGTTTTCGAAAAAGTTGGAATTTCGACAGTCAAAGCGAGAAACGTCCAAGCTCTCCATTCAGCCATTTATTTTGGCTGAATTACTCCTCTATAATGGCCAAAACGGTTGGTCTTTCACCATTTATGTTGGTGACTTTACTACCTCCATAATGGCCATTATTTGGCTATTATGGAGGCGATTTTCAGCCCCTCCCTCACCTATATAAACACACCCTTACACCATTGTTGAGCACCACAAAGAACAGAAAATAACAGGTTCATAAAGCTCACGAAAATACACAACAAAAATAGTTTTCTTCCTACAACTTCCAAGCATCATTTCGTTACTCAATATTCTTCACGGTAGCTCTTGAGTTTCCTTTGCTCAAGGGTTCCATTGCTTTGTTTTATCTTGGGAGACAAATTGTCCAGGACGTATAAAGGATACATACGGGGCAATATTGTCTTAAGGACGAGTGCCACACTCGACTCAAAAAACCGCTTTCCATTTTTTCGTTTTCAACAAAATTGTAATTTCGGTTTTGTGGTTATCTTGTAATTTTCAGATTACTAGTTGAACTATTGAATCTTTGTTTATCCTTTCGAATACTTGTAATAGTTATATACTTCCCGTCTTGCTTTATAAAGTACCATAGAGCAAAATCTCCCAACAACTTAAGACAATATCTCGTATAGTATTACTATTAGTGTTCGAAAGATGTCGGTCAAAAGTTGTGTGACCAAATCTGGATATGGCAATGGTTTTCGGTAGAAGAGAGTGATGATGATGAACGTGTTCATGGTGTCACCGCCACCAAGACTGGTGGAAACAAGCGCTCTCGAGAGCTCGAGGATGTCAACCGGGACAAGAGGAGAAGATCGAAGATGTACTTCTATCTTGCGGCGAAGGCACAGTGTATCTATCCCGGACAAAAGATCCGAATAATGGTGAGAAGGAATTGGACACTCGGTCGATGAAGTGGTCGAAGTGAGCCGAATCCGAAATTGGGATAAGTATTTTCTTACTTGTCAAGAATAAAGATTAAATGATAAGTATTTTTCTTACTTGTCAAGAATAAAGATTAAATGATGTCTGATTAAAAATAAATTAAAGTAAGGAGGAATATAAAATTAATTTATATTCCTTACGCTTTAAAAATCAGAAGTTTAATCTCTTCTTCTTTCCCGTTTAAAGATTGGATTTTGTAAATGACTTAAAAAGATCGGTTCTTTTAAGTTTAATAGTTAAAAGTGTGTAAAGTATGTTCGCACATATGATGGAGAGAGATCCACTAACTGTGCAAAAACTGTAACCACACTTAAGTAAGCGCCAAGAATTATCCGGGCACCAATCATAACGGAAGAAGTCTAAAAGTTAATGACGTTGAGCCTGTCATATTATTTGGCAGAAGATCCTTCATAGGATGATATTGGACACTCGGTCATAAAAAGCCTCCGGCGACTGGAGTGGGCCAAAATTCCTTTGATATGATGATATTGGACACTCAGTCATATAAAGCCTCCGGCGATCGGAGTGGTGCCGAAATTCATTTCATAGGAAAAGTAATGGACACCTAGTAAGGTGGGCCGAGTTTCCGTGTCCTAAATGATCGAAGGCCTAAATAAAGGCGAAAAGAAATTGGACACTCGATGCGCAAAAAAACTAGAGTGGGCCGGAGTATCTAGATCACATATGATCCGGTTACGCCCTAACCACGGGCAAAAGGTTGTTCATGTGAAGCAACGCCACCTCTAAAATCAAAGGGGCTGGAGAGGTTGTCCTCAATAGGACTTCAAGGAATGAGATCACTCTAAAAGAGGTGATACATGTTCCTAACTTGGTTAAAGGACGTTGTTGGTCAAATCTGATTTGAGACTAGTCCAACAGGTCCGTAATAACTAAGAGTGGTACAATATGTCTATAGCCAAATGAATGATATATTTGTAATCCGTGCATCTATGCCATCATAGATTAAGACACGTTAAATAGCAAGTCATTCAAAAGCTAACGATGTTGAGATTGTTGCCTTCTGTCGACATAAACCCTCAAAATAAATGTGAGGTAGATGAAGAGGCAAAATCACCTTTCCAAATTCCGTCAAGGGAATAGCGAAAGAAGCACCGCTCCTCTAGAACTTAGTCACACCTAATTGGGTGATTTGAAGTTTATACAAAATAGAGGGGGGAGACAAGTACGTTGTGATCTTCATTGATGATGGTACAACGTATGAAATCCTTTGTTTGTTGAAAAGCAAAGATGAAGTTGTTGAAGCGGATAAGCGCTACAAAGCTGAAGTTGAAAATCAACTATGCCTATGGATTGCAAAATTCGTAGCAATAGAGGGGGAGAATTTGAAGCATCATTTATTAAACGACTGCTCACTACTCACCTCAGTCTAACGGTGTTAGCCAAGCGCAAAGCCGTACTCCCAAATTATGTGGGGCAAGGCGATCCTTACCGCTAATGCGATTCTCAACAGAACTCCGCATAAGGATAAGGATAACCCTCCGTGTGAGACATGGAAAGGATCTCACATACAAATGTTGTGATGTGGGGTGGTTTCATACCTAAGACTGTAGATTGCATATCCACTGGATCTGCAAATAACAGTAGTTTTTATCGCCTCTTGGCGTCAAAGAATGCTGAATTCTTTGGAGATAACTTTCCTTGGAAAAGGAAAAAGGAGTAATTGCTCAAGGTTAACAAGAACCCGCGAGGGCCTGACTGTCTGGAACTAGACGTTCCGTATCTTCATGACTCGAAAGTTGCTTGTCTATCCGGAACTTAATATTCCGGATCTGCATGAACTCGGGGATTCTAGATGTTGAACCAAGACGGAGCAAAGAGGGGACAAAGACTTGTTCCAGTCCTTCTAGCTTGTATGGTTGAGAACGAACCATGGACAATTGACAAAGAATTGTCATCTCCAAAAAGCACTGTTTGGAAAGAAGCTAAAGAGAGAAATAGATTCCATCATATGGAACCATACGTGTGTAATGGTTGATCTTCCTCCGGGAAAAGAATCTTTGGGTTATAAAAAGTGCTCCCCTGTGAGTAGCTTCACATCCAGGGGCCATTGTAATCTTACATGGCATGGGTGTTGAAACGACCTTCCAAACCGGAGAGTTGGAAGAAGAGGATCGAATTGGTTTGTTGAAACTGTTGGGCTTCTTCCCCGAACTTTCATTTTGGTCCCCGAAATGTTAACATTTTGGTCCCGAAAGTCTCGGATAAAACGAAACAATGAATCGATCACGAAACATTGACTCGAAGTTAGAAAGCCAACAGTTGGAAAACCAACGGTCTTAGAGTGAAAATCATATTGAAACAAAGTCTCGATATGAAAGATATGAGTATCACGGATGACATCTTAGGAATTGGATTTCTAAGACATCTAACGGATCGGTCGATAGTTGACGAGTCTCGTTGAAGCCACCAATAGATATGAATCATAGGATGATTGGAATCATGGTGCACCCATAGACAAGGAGCGATATGCTCGGGTCACGTGTAGTTCAATGTATTGTACACACTACAACCGACACGGTATCGTCCAACAAACGAGATCGGTTGAACTAAGGTTCATTTGATGATCTTAATACATGATCAATAGAAGGCGTTAAGTCGGATATGATGATATCGAATTATTCGCTTATCTACGGATTATAGTATTCTGGATGTCCAATGGTTACGAGAGAACCCGGTGATGCAACCGGACATCGGATCGAAGAACACCAAAGCCACAAGTATATGTGTATGGTGGTTCTTGGAAAATCCTCTAAGCAAACTTGCATCGACCGATTCATGATGGTATCGAGTTTATCGCTTTATACAAAGCATGAAAGAAGTTGAGTAACTTCACGACTCATTAGAGGACGTCCCTTATTGGGAGAAACCCGTGCCTTCGCGGTTCTACACCGTGGCTAGCCGGTCGGCTTTAGGAAGGACACGGATGACGGCGTCTTACATATCTGTCACGATCCGTCGGAGACATAAGACCGTATGGCGAGTTGATCATCACGGGTGTCACTTCCTTATTTACTAACTAAGGGACTACCGGAGATCAAGTGTTCTGCTGTCTAGGGGAATGGGCTTAAAACCCAAAATATACGGACCAATACGGTGGAAACCCAACCTTACGAACCGGAGATCCCGGTAATTTGGTTCAATGGGAAAACTAAGTTGTAAAGGTTCGGTTGATCGCTTCGGTGGAAGCATGAGCACTTCGGATAGTGATTTCGAAAAGAAACACCAAATCCAAAGCCGTTCCGCGATAGACGTTAAGTGCTATCTGCGGTATGGGTAAAGGTTAAGTTTTCAAAACACGTAATGATCCTCAACGGTTGAGGTTAGGTCTTTGGGAAACTTTTAATGGTTCCTAACACTTGTGAAGTGGGGTATAGCGGGATACCTTGTAGGAGACCACCTATTTAAGTGCGAGGACGGGCCGCCTCAAATTGAACGCACTTAAGAATCCAAGACGTTGTCCATGGCCAAAACGGACAAAACATTACGAAGAAGAGAGTAAGGGAATTTGTTGTGTTGGTATCGTTGTCTTGGCTTACACTAAACAACGACGGTTCAAGACATCACGTTCACCGCGCGATGAAGTAAGTCCGATGGTATTCAACTATGGAAGGTTCAAAGTGAGGCTACCTCTCCTTATGCAACATCGGTCCGCCGAAATATTGCCGGAAATGAAAAGACACCATGTGAGTGCGCCAAAATCTCTTTCAAGAGGGGATTGTTGGAAATTTGCCTTTGGCGGGAGTTGCGACCGACCAACTTTAACGGCTTAAACACTAGTGTAACGTATGTTGGAGAATCCGGTTCTTCACACATGCATGATCTACTAAGTACGTAGATAACCGTAGGGCCAAGAATCGTCAAATTTCATTGAGAAATGAAAGAGATATTGGTTCACGAAGTAAGGTGTTTGAAGCATGGAAAGTGTGGTATTGTGTGTAATTCTCCCACATCGGTAGAGGAAGAAAGAATTGTTGTGTATATAAGACTCGAAATTGGTAGGGGGTTTGGGACCCCAAGGGGTATCCCATGTGTTTAAAGGAGGGAGGACCTAGATGTGCTTCGGTTCGAGGAAAGACCACACGCGCGCGCCGCCGCCCCCGCCCGTCCGGTTCGGTTCGGGTTCACGGGTTCACGGGTCGTGGGGCGTGGGGGCGTGGGCCTTCGATATTATCTTTTTGGGCCGAGAAAACTTTGCCGGAAGTACGGTTTGATCCCGAAGTTTCGGATGTGCGGTTTGGACCGAATTCTTTCATATGTACGGTTTGGTCCCTAAAGTTTCAAGATGTACGAGTTTGGTCCCCGAAGTTTTCGGAAAGTTGGAATTTCGACGATCAAAGCGAAACGTCCAAGCTCTCCATTCACCATTTATTTTGGGTGAATTACTCCTCCTATAATGGCCAAAACGGTTGGTCTTTCACCATTTATGTTGGTGACTTTACTACCTCCATAATGGCCATTATTTGGCTATTATGGAGGCGATTTTCAGCCCCTCCCTCACCTATATAAACACACCCTTACACCATTGTTGAGCACCACAAAGAACGGAAAATAACGGTTCATAAAGCTCACGAAAATACACAACAAAAATAGTTTTCTTCCTACAACTTCCAAGCATCATTTCGTTACTCAATATTCTTCACGGTAGCTCTTGAGTTTCCTTTGCTCAAGGGTTCCATTCTTTTTTTATCTTGGGAGACAAATTGTCCGGGACGTATAAAGGATACATACGGGGCAATATTGTCTTAAGGACAGAGTGCCACACTCGACTCGGCAAAACCGAGTTTCCATTTTTTCGTTTTCAACAAAATTGTAATTTCGAGTTTTGTGGTTATCTTGTAATTTTCAGATTACTAGTTGAACTATTGAATCTTTGTTTATCCTTTCGAATACTTGTAATAGTTATATACTTCCCGTACTGCTTTATAAAGTACCATAGAGCAAAATCTCCCAACAGTTTTTATGTTAAGAATAGTATTAAAATTAGAACAATATTTTGTATTTATTCTCTCTAATCACGAGAGTAATAGTGTACTTTTATAGTACAATTTCTCCCTCTAATAGGAAAAAAATCTACTGATTTAAGAAGTTTCCTTGAACGAAGATTTATTTTAATTTTGGAATATATATGTGTTTTTTTTAATCTAAATCAATCATTCTCGTATTAAATAGTAAATAAAATGAACAAACCCGTGACTTACAGGGTTTTTAATTAGTTGAAAATAGATTACAGTATGATACAACTAGCATTTGGTGTATGATCTGTCCTTTTTTTTTGTCAAATAGAAATTTGGTTGAAGAGAATTTTGAAAATGTCGGTCTTGAATTTCTTGGAAAGTGACTTCCTAATTCAAGATTCAATAATTCTTCCATATTCATATTTCAGAAATTATTAGAAAATATCTTACTAAAATATCACAATAAGACGTTTATATAACATTCTCTAACTTCATAATTACAACCTTTATTAGAATATATGATGACATAAGAGGTGATAACATACTATGATCAATTCCAAAAGATCATTTTTCATCGAAAGATGCGTAACTGTCGCACGATCATTATTCATCGAAAAATGCGTAACTGCCGCACCGATCATTAAGTAATTTACCTGATCTTGCAAATTGGAAGTCCAATTAGTCTTTCTATTGATCTAGCTAGGTGGTGGGGTTAAATGTGTTTGTTTATTTGCCTTCTTTTGCATATTTTACATTTTAGGTTATAAGGTCACAACTTTGCCTTAGTTAAATAAAGAAACAGTAGAAAATGTTGACACTTTGTGGAAATATAAGTAGAAAAAGCAAAAAAGATTTATCATAATAACTCATAAGAAGACATTTCAATGCTGCATGTGACTGACCCCAACATGCCCCCACACACCATATAACCATTACCCCCAACAAATTGGATTGGAGCGTCTTTAAGTGCCAACACTTTCTGTCTTTTGGGGTGGAACAATGTTATCTGGATCAACCTACATGCATCTAAACTATTTCACCGATTGGGAGAGGAGCTGGAAAGTTAAGTACGGATTCGATTGAAATTAATAATTTTAATCCAAAATATGTATAATCAGACTTATCTATATCAATATTTCACTATAACAATCAAGTTTTCAATGATTTTTCATGTTAAGTTATATTATATGTTCTTTATTAATAGTTTTTAGCGTTATAGCAGTCAAAAGTATCCAAATAAACAACGTCACTATAGACATATTTGATTGTATTTATATTAAGAGATTCATTAAATATATATAAAAAATTATAACCTAAAATCTAGTTACTAACCTCTGGAATTTAGAATTCAAGAAGTTTAAATCCTAGCTCTCTCGATGTAAGTTGCCTTCCTTCAGATATCGAGTGATTCTACCCACTAAAATGTTTGACATATAGAAAAAATTACTTAGCATTTTTTTGTTGTTCCTTAGATTTTATTCACTTAGCGTACAATAGACCCTTGTGGTCCGATCCTTTCCCGGATTCCGTGTATAGCGGGAGTTTAGTGCATCAGATTGTCTTTTTTTTAGTGAGATTTTATTCCCTAAGCCCTCGTGATTTTCATACTATTTCACTTGACAGCCACAGCAAACACTTAATTGGTACAACAAGGTCACATATTCTTAGATTTAGTCATGTGAAATCAAGATTTTTCTTTGATACGGTTGGAAAAACTTATCGTTAACTCTGAAAAGAAAATTAGAAGCTACAATCTTTTGACAAAAATCTTCTAGTAACAAGTCAGAACACTTATTTTGTTCATGTGTTTTGCTCAAACTCACCTCTTTGCAATTTCAATAGTTTAAGTTGTATATATGGTTAGTGTAAAATATTTTTTACCCCGAAAATAAGACAAGTTACATTACAATAGGTTAAATGACTTGATGATATGAAAATTTCTTACACTGACGATGTATATCACTTAAAGTGCTCGAATCACCAGCTGGATGAATACACTTAATTTTAAAAATATATGCTTAAAGCACAAATCTGAATTTTCTTAAACAGATAACAGATGTACCACTTATCTAGTGACTTGTCAAATAAAAAAAGTTTTTTAGGAAGCTTTTACAAAGTAAACTGGTTTTATGACCTTTTTTCTCTTTTTCAATATGATATCAAAAGCCTAAAATTATTTACCCTAAAATTTTCTCTCCTTTTTCTCGGCTAATTCTCCAAGCCGTCATCAACATTCCTTCTTTTTCACTCTTTTAGTTTGTTGCTCGACCAAAAACCCTACCAACCCCCAAATCATAAAACCACCACTTCCTAAACCCTAAACTCCTCTACTACAAACCCTAGCCGACAAATATACCCCCAACCTCAGATACAACATTTCCCTCTCCAAAAATTAGGGTTCTTTACTCTACTTCCATCAAACCCAAAATAATTTCTCTCCTTTCTTTGTTTGATTTCTAGTAGAAACTATGGCCGAAAAACAAACTTTTCATCATGCTCTTGTCGTTAATAACGTCAAGAACTTTATCTCCATAACTCTCCAAAAGTTAGCTTGTAGGGTGAGGATTGTTCAAGTCCATATAAGGAGTCCATGTTTCCATTCCATATCCGATGTGGGACTCTTAACACTCCCCGCACGCCCAGACCTTGTTAACTAGAGCGCGAATAATATAATTTGGGGGCCCAACATCGGTGAACAAATAATTGAAATGGGTCTGGCTCTGATACCATATAAAGAATGGATCTTGGACCTAACTCAACCCCAAAAACTAGCTTTTGGGGTTGAATTAGGCCAAAAATCCATTCTTTTACATTTTTAACTTCACCTTTTGATCATTTCATTATAGGAAGACAGGTAGTTATACATACTTTATAAATTTAAATAACCATAAACTTTATGAATTTTCCATCAAGTGAAGATTTCTGTTTCCCAGTTTCCTGCCTAATAATGGTCAAAAGGTGAAATTCCATTTGGAAGTGTTAGGCTAGAGCACCAAAGATCAAATCTTAGAGAATAGATATTATATTATGACTATGCACTAAAAATTTAATACAAGAGGACAAAATATAGTTTGGAAAATACCCTTTAATTAATTTTTGTATTTATTATACATGGACAGATGTAACATTCTTGTACGTGACTAATTTCATGACTAATTCTTCTCTCTTAAATTTTTGTGGGGTGTCTGGTTCTATTGGGTTCTAAAGAGTCAATAGTTTATTTAAGCATTATGACAATGATTTAATTTATTACTTCTATTTTTATGCAATATCGACGGGTCCACGTCACTGTATATATATGTAATGATACAAATTTATTTGTATCGGTTGTTGGACATAAAATTCTTTCACTTAAGTTCTATAGTTAATTTATACATATTTTTATATTATTAAATTATTTAATTATGATAATTTAATATAATTTAATGTAAATACGGGATCTATAAAAAAAAATTACGATATGGGACCTTGCGGCGTTGTTAAGCTAGCGGGCGTGGTCATATGTATAGTATCTTTTTGGCCTTTTGGCGGTATTCAAGGATATGATTAGTTGTAGTCCTTAATAATGGTCTTAGGTTAACAAAATTATTGCTACTTTAGTATGTAGACCAGTAAAACTATAAAAAGTGAAACCACTAGGGTTTAAATAGTCCGTTACTCCCTCTGTCTCAATTTATGTGTCACTATTTTCTTTTTGGTCTATCTTAAAAAAATGTTACATTTCTATATTTAGAAACAATTTAACTTTATGAAATGATTTACATCCACATTTATAAAAGACTTATTTTGGACCATACATTTTAAAAGTCTTCATTTCTTTCTTAAACTACGTGTCAAGTCAAATAGAGTCACGTAAATTAAGACGGAGGGAGTAATTAATATAATATTCCATCAATGATTAGAGGCGGAATCAGGATTTAAAAGTTTATGAGTTCCGAATTTACTATTGAATCCATAGCTTGCTTTAGTTACTGCATTCTCAATTAAATATTATTACATATTTACTTGAATTTCTAATACAAATATAGATCTAAGTAAAAGTTATTTTGTTCGTCCGGACCAGTATTTAATATTATAGCTCCGCCCCTACGTACGGGCCCCACACATTGTGTCTTTACTCGCTTCAGTTCCCACTATTCCCTTCCTCTTCCTTGATCTGATCCCTATGTAATTGAGAAATTAAAAAAAAAAAAAAAAGGAAGGTGAAATCGCCACGAGGTGTAGTGGGATAATTGAAATCCTTTTATCCGTAATCATATATCTCGTGTTTCAATCCTTGAAATGGAAAACCTTTTATTAGGGAGCAGTTCATCTCCTCAGTGGAGCTATAACTAGCATGAGCCGAATTAATCGAGAATTAGTAAATCCTAAATACTCAATGATCAAACATCTCCAAAAGAAGTCAAGAAGGGTAATTAATTATTTTCCTCACCTTTTATCATTCTAGTTGAACACATAACACCAGCACCTAATATAGGTTGTTTATTTTGTGAATTAACTCCTTGTGAATGTTTTGAACTTTGATCACCTAAATGAGGCTAAAAAGGAACAAATGTTTCAAATGCATGGACAAGTCAAAACTTAAAATTCCCTCTGGAAACCAATAATTACGTCCTATGAAACATTTCATAAAGACCTCACGTCTATTGCAAAGTCTGACCAAAAATACATAAAACACTACATTTTTTGTATAGTAATTATTAATTTGAGAAGAATATTATTTCATATTAGTAGTCGTAGTATTATTTTTATAATTTCTTGTCCTTTGATTTTTTTTACTATCTGTTATTTTTTGTACTTTGGTAATTATGGTAGAGAATACATAAATATTCTCAATATATTCCGTAATTATTATTTTAGTATAATTATGTAAAGTAGATAGCCTCATTCGATTAGGATTATAATTGTAAACAACTATATATATATTGTATTAATGAGAAGACTCAAAACAAGGAGAATTGCACTATTCTACATGGTATCAGAAGTCAACCCCTAACACCTAAACACTAGTCGGCCGCCACCCCCTCTCCTTCCTTGGTTACGTCGGAAGCCTCCCCAAACCCTAGCACATTCCGCCGCCTCTCTAATTCCTTGGTTACGGCGGAACCCTCCCCAAACCCTAGCAAATTCCGCCGCCCCACCCTCTCTTTTTCCCTATCTTCCGGCGACCACATGGCTTCTCCCGATTCCTTATCCTCCACACAAGATGTCACATATCCTCCTCCTCCTTGCTCCTCCTCTCCCAACACCTTATCCGGCATTTGCCGTGACGAACATCAAAAACTTTATCCCCTTGATTCTAGATCAGGAGGATGGACAATACTCTCCGTGGGTTGAGTTATTTCAAATACATGCTTGTGCCTACAACGTTCTATATCACATCGATGCCACCACACCCCGTCCACCCGACGTCAACAACATAACGTGGAAATGACTTGATGCAATCGTCAAGCAATGAAGACAGGTGCGTCGGCTCACGACTTATGGACAAGACTAGAAGAAATTTTTCAAGACAACAAACATACACGTGCCGTGTATCTGGAAGAACAATTTAATAACACACGTCTTAAAAACTTAGGTAATATGTTCGACTATTGTAAGCAATTGAAATTAGTTGCAGATCGACTATCTAATGTGGGCACTCCGATTTCAGAAACAAAAATGGTTTTGCAACTAATTAATGGTTTGCCAAAGGGTGAGTACGATACGCTTGCAATGATGATCCAACAAGTCGATCCCCTCCATAGTTTCAACAAGGCCCGGTCACAATTACTATTGGAGGAAACTAGGCGTGCCAAACAGGATGAACATAATCAGAAGACGTTGGTGGTTGATGCACCGGTGACCACCACATCACCCACCGGACAACTGCCACACACGGACAGTCTGTGGTGGCGGCAAAGGCAGAGGTTGTGTCGGCAAAAACTGCGGAAAAGGTATAGGCTGCGGTCGAGGCAACAATACCGGTGGACAAGTCTAGCAGGACCATTACCATCTTAATGGGCATGCCCACTACCTTGGCATGTTTTCGGAAATTGGGCTTCGCCCCAATGCCCTTACCCGACTGTCTCGGCCCAAAACACGGGCCAGTAGCAGAAGCCCAGCATTCTGGCCCCCCCTCTAAGCCCACGTTTGATGGCCCAACCACAGCAGGCCCACTTCTTAGTGGCCCAACAGCTACAACAACCATATGGCCTACTTACCCCTACCGAACTGGGTCAGGTCTTCAGCACCATGAATTTACAGCAGCCCGACGATGCATGGTATATGGATATGGGCGCCACATCCTACCTCACTCGTAACTTCGGTAATCTTCCTCAACTGTTTAATTTGAACAATCTTCAATTTATTTTGGTCGGCAATGACAATCGCATTCCAATTCAAGGCTATGACACCACTCAAACTCCACCACCTCACCCTCCATTTTCCTTAAAACGTCCTATATGCTCCTAATATAATTAAAACGTAATTTATGTTAGAAAATTTCCTAGTGACAATTCTGTATCTATTGAGTTTGACCCTTTTGGTTTTTCTGTGAAGGACCTACGTACGGGGACAACTCTTAAGAGATGCAATAGTGTGGGGGACCTCTATCCTTTCTCATCCACTTTCGTTGCAAGTGTCACTCAACAAATCTCTCTAGCCGCAATCTCTCCATCCACTTGGCACAATAGACTTGGGCACCCAGGAGCACCAGTTTTTAATTTTCTTAGAAGTCAAAATTTAATTCAATGTAATAAAGGAAACTATACCCTCAACTGCTACTTTTGTCCTCTAGAGAAGCATGTTAGACTGCTTTTTACCTCCTCATTGAGTATAACTTTTTCTCCTTTTGATATCATTCATGCGGATTTATGGACATCTCATATTACTAGCAATCTGGATCACAAATATTATTTGGTGCTTTTGGATGACTTATCTCATTTTCTTTGGGTTTGTCCTCTAAAATATAAGTCCCAAGTTTACTCCACTTTTCTAGAATTTTAGGCGTATGTTAAAATCCAGTTTAAGAAAAACATCAAAACATTTCAATGTGACAATGGTCGTGAGTTCAACAATTCCCCTTTTCATAAATTTTGTGCGAAAAATGGAATGGTGTTTCGATTTTCTTGCCCACATACCTCACATCAAAATGATAAAGCCGAAAGAATCCTGCGCACCATCAACAATAAGATCTACATTATGCTCTTTCATGCTTCTGCCCCCCCTTCATTTTGGGTTTACACTACACATGACAACTTACCTCCTTAATATATTACCAACACGAACTCTTTAAAAGAAAACTCCAACTGAAATTCTCTTCCGTCGCATCCCCTCTTATGATCACCTTCAGATTTTTGATTGTCTATGCTACATGAATCTCGCCTCCATGGCCCCTAAAAAATTAGCACCTAGGACTACTCCTTGTATCTTCTTAGGTTTTCCGTCGAACCATATGGGGTACTTATGCTATGATCTGCCCACAAATAAAATCCTAGTCTCTCGCCATGTTACATTTGAGGAGACCATTTTCCCATTTGCAAACGTCCAAAAATTTCAAGTCATTGATTACGGCTTCTTTGATGATCCAGGCACTTCACCTCTCATTAGAAACGCAATACATAGTGCTAGTATTCCGGCTCAAAATTCACCGCCCCTGCCAGTTGTCCTTCTACCACCCCACAACCCATCGATTGTCGACTACCCCCTTCCCCTGACAACCCCGCTGCCCAGCCCAACCCCATTGCCCCCAATTCCCGCCACCCAAATGACCCCACTGCCCCAGTCCTGATCCCATCCCATCGCATGGAAACCCGTGCCCAGCACGGGATTTTCAAACCAAAAGTCCACTTAAACCTATTCACTCAGACTATCTCACATCTATCTAAAAACTCAAAATTTGCCAAGCTTGACCCAAATTGGAATGCGGCCATGCGTGAGCAATTTGATGCACTCACTACACATCACACTTGGAATCTTGTCCCGAAACCAGAGGGTGTGAATGTGATTCATTGCATGTGGTTTTATCATCACAAATTCAGAGATAGTGGTGAGCTTGAACGCTACAAGGCAAGACTTGTGGCAAATGGCACAAGGCAACAAGAAGGAGTTGATTGTGGTGAGACCTTCAGTCCAGTGGTTAAACCAGCCACCATTCGCACTGTTTTGAGCCTTGCTATGGGAAAGAATTGACCGATTCATCAACTTGATATGAAAAATACATTTTTACATGGGAATTTGAAAGAAATCGCATATATGCATCAACCATCTGGCTTTATGCATCCTTCGGCTCCTTAGTATGTCTGCCGGCTTCGAAAGTCACTTTGTGGCTTGAAACATGCCCCCAGCGCTTGGCATGACCGTTTTGCCACATATATCTTGTAGATTGCGTTCATGTGCAGCAAAAGTGATAATTTCACTTTTTATTTTTCATCGAGGTAATGACATTGCATACCTTTTTCTCTATGTGGATGACATTGTCCTGACTGCCTTCTCAGATATGCTGAAAAATGAGATCATTACCATGCTCAAATCCGAATTTGCCATGACAGACTTGGGTAAGTTGAGTTATTTCTTGGGAATTTCTGTGACTAGATCCGAGAATGCCATGTTCCTGTGTCAGCATAAGTATGCTGAAGAGATTGTTTACAGGGCTAAAATAGCTAACTGCAAGATCATGTCCACTCTAGTCGACTATAAATTGAAGCTTAGCGCGGATGACGGAAATCCGATGCTTGATCCTTCTCTTTATAGGAGTCTCGCTGGTGCACTTCAGTATCTTACTTTCACTAGGCCCGATATTGTATACGATGTTCAGCAGGTGTGTTCATGCATGCTCCTAGGGAGCCTTACTTCACAGCTCTTAAACGTATCATTCGTTACGATAAAAGTACTATTGACTATGGGTTACATCTTTATCAATCTGCATCGACTAGGCTGATATCATATTAGGACGCCGATTGGGGCGGCTGTCCAGACACACATCTTTCTACTTCCTACTATTGTGTATTTTTGGGTGATAACCTCATCTCGTGGTCTACCAAACGGCAGGCCACGCTTTTCCGTTCGAGTGCAGAAGTAGAATATAAAGGCGTTGCGAACGTTGTTACCTAGATTTGTTGGCTCAGAAACCTCCTTCTAGAGCTCAATTGTCCCTTACGTAAGGCATCTATTGTCTATTGTGATAACATATCTGCTGTCTACTTGTCTCATAACCCAGTTCAGCATCAGCGAACCAAACATATTGAGATGGATATTCATTTTGTTCGTGAGAAGGTTGTCATGGGCCATGCTCGGGTGTTGCATGTTCCTTATTCATATCAGTACACAAATATATTTACTAAGGGACTTCCTCGGCAGTTGTTCCTCGACTTCAGATCCAGTCTGAGTGTCCGGCCTCCTCCCGCTCCGACTGCGGGGGTGTGATAGAGAATACGTAAATATTCTTCATATATTTTGTAACTATTATTTTAGTGTAATTATGTAAAGTAGATATCCTCATTCGATTAGGATTACAATTGTAAACACCTATATATATTGTATTAATGAGAAGACTCAAAACAAAGAGAATTACACTATTCTACAAATTATATGATTTTTTGTAGATACTGTTTCCGTTTCAGAATATTTTGTCATGCTCTATAGTATTTTGTCATGGCTTCTTCACTTTCCTCATTTTCTTTTCCGAACTACTTTCATTTGCTTGCCTTGAGCCGAGGGTCAGTTGGAAATAACTTTTCTACCTCCCAAAATCGGAATACACCGGGTATGTTTTCGTTGCATATTGTAGAGATCTAATAGATATTTAACGCAAGAAGAAAAAATATAGTTAGGAAAATGTCCCTTGGATCTTACTTCAATTGATGCATGAAAGATGTAACATTCCTGTACGTGGGCTAGTTTCATGACTTAATTTGCTGACTGATTCTTCTTCTTCTCTGTCTCATTTTTTGTGGTTGTGTTTGTTCTCTCAAGACTCAATATTTTGTTGAATAGCCCTTGAAAGTTGAGTTTTTGAATATTATTTTTTTGAGTTACTTCAACTTTTAATTTTTTAAGAATTACAACAGTGCTTTGATTTTTTACTTCATATTTATGTCACTGTCTATATGGGTTATTGTGATACATGGCACATGCTGTGGCTTTTTGGCGCTACAAGGCTATGATTTAGTTATAGGTGAAAATTAATCATTAGTCATTATCTTGGTGAAACAAATAGTAAGTAGAACAGTAAAGGTAAAAAAAAAACAAAGACAGTGTAAAAAAAGTTTATTATATCATATTTATTATGAAGAATAATACTAAACTATTCTTCATTGTCAATCTAAGGAGAGTTTTGGAGCAACAGTAAAATTATTGATTTATAGGTCTCGGGTTCGAGTTGTAGAAGCAGTCATTAATATTATTAGGGTTTATTGTCTACATCATACCCCTTAAGGTTGACCCTTCCCCCGACCTGCTAATGTGGGATGCTCTGTACACTAGATTAACCTTTTATTTTATTTAACCTGATGGCATAAAGACTTTATAGGAATTTCAGTACACAACACTTAAACTCTTCTTAAATTAGCTAACACTTCAAAAATTGTAAGTAATAGATTCTCTATGCAATAACATGACTTCGAGATTGAGATTAAATAACAATATAATGGGATTTGGCATTAATAGAGGAAGGTAATTCACCTTACTTTAACTCAACGCGAATATCTTTAACTCAGAACCAAATCGACTACTTGAGGCCAAAAAAAGAACAAATTCTTTTAAGAGAAAATTACAAATTTCACATTTTAAAAAGCTTGAGATACATTTTAAGTAACTTGATAATGGGAAATAAAATTACATTAAATTACATGGGTGGCTTTCCAAACAGACCCTAAAGGTGTATATAACGTAAATTGTTCTCTTAAATGCATTGACCAAGTATAAAACTTCAAATTTCCTCTTGGAGACTAATGAGTCCTATAAACATTTCATGAGGACCTCACATCTATTACCAATAAAGTCTTACCATCTCACAACCAGAAGTACAAAAACATAACATATAATGTTTCATTTTGTATGGTAGTTATTAAATTCAGTACAACCTATACAGTTTGTTTGCAGTGACATTTAATATAAGATGCAACCAATGGTTTCAAATTACTGCAGCTTAGAAGACTTTTGATCAGCACAATGTGAACGTTTGATGAAAATAGAATATTTCTGGTTTGTGAGTGATGGGTTTATTTAATAGCTGCAGATCTAGCAAATTCAATAATTTTACATACATATATATAATAGGGGTCATCTTCAAGTAGGTAATTAATTAAATGCCGGTCTTAATTAATAATGTCTTTATCTTCTAATCTTCTTTCCCTTTACATAAGAATATAATTACTACTTTAATTTTGCATAACAATTTATCTATGATGTAAATTAGACTGAAAAGAAAGAGAGTAATAATTAGAGTTTAAGAGATAATTCAATCTTTAAAAAAATCTTCTTCTATGATAAGCGTGTAAAGCTTACCTCTTATATATGAAAGATTACTGCTAGGCAAATTCAAGATTTAAATTTTATGTGTTTTACAATTATCTCAAGTTAATTCTACTATAATAATTAGTTTCACAATCAAAAGTAATATTTATAAAGATTTAGTAGATTTCTTAATATATGGATATATCGGATTTAGGCAAAAACTATTGGATTCAGTGAACATGTAACCATGCCTCTAGATCCGCTTCTAAATACCAACTAAAGATATATATATATATATATATATATAGGTACTAATTTACTCTACTCAAAAACAAAGTTCGTCTTAAATATATTGCTAAAAAGCTTGTAGCTAACAAATTTTAATTTTTTGATAATTCACTAATAGAACTATCGATTTTTTATAAATTGTTTAATTAAGAATAGAAGTCCATCAATAATATAGTAGTGAAGGTTGAATTGGAAGCGAATAACAAATACATATATATATATATATATATATATATATATATATTGAGATTTTCAGTTAGAAAGGGAACCTTAACACAACAGTAAGAATTATCGTCGTGTATGACTGGGAGATCAAGGTTCAAGTCGTGAGATATTTTCTTCCAAAAATGTATAATAATTACGTATAATAGATCTAATATGATTCAATCTCTTTTCAGAATCATCTTATATAACGGTAGCTTAGTGCCTTTCTTTCCATAAAATCCTATTGTTGCTAAAAGGAGCATCTGTGTATCATCCCAACAAGTTGTGCATGTATTGCATGGATATAATTTTATTTGTTGTTCAGCGTCATTGCAAAATATGGATAAGCATGTGTATGGTTAACGTATGTGTAGCAAATTAATTTAGCTTATCTAAAATCAATTTGTTATATATGTTAATATAATCTCTACAAGAATGTATAATATATTTTTCCACAATTGACATAATCATGACGTTAGTCTATCGTCATGGAACTATATGTAGTGAATTATGAAACTATAGTAGTCAGAAATTTAATGTTTTTCAAACACAATTTAGATTAAAAATCTTTTGTCGTTTTTGTTAACGAGAAATTAAAGAATCTTGGGACTGAAAAAAGGGGATTTATTTCGCTTTCGAAATAGTCTTCAAAAGTTTAGGTGAGAAGATGAAGAGTGACTGGTTGTGAAAATCTTTTGTGAAGACCCTTTTGACTTGCTTGTAATGAAGAACATAATTATAAACCTAATCCTGACCCCACTAATTGGAATTAATAAATTAATGTACTACGTTTTTTTTTTTGCCAACAAGATCTTAACAATAATTGTCTTTGATGCATAGTTTGATGGGTCAAATCTAAAATTTTCACCCTAGCTAACCATTTTAGTGTCCCCTATAACACATCCAAAATCTTGTTCTTTCTAATAGCGACGGTGTTCGAGCAAGCTTGCATATGCTTAAAATATGATTAAAGCTTATTTATACCGTGTATATATATCTAATCAATGAATGTATGATGTTTTTGAACATAAACGACTATCACTTAGCCTCGAGTAATTTAATGTATTTTTTCACTTCATCAAACCACTTAATTATGGTATGTTGAATTGTTTTAGTATAAACATTTCAGTGCGAATAAATACCATCCCTCAAATATTTCATAGGTACTTACTTCCCCTACCAACACGAGTGTAAATAACTCCCCAAAAAATGGGAGTGGAATATCTTTCATGGGCTAAACCTTGAATCCCTTATTTTTTTGTGCAAAACATCATGAAAGTATCAAGATTCTCAAGCTAATTCTTCAATTTTACAAACACATGGCATAAAAAAGAGTTGCCCAAAAGACATATCTCAAGTTATATAATGCATTTCCATATCAAAATCATTGATGAACTATACACTCTGATTGGATGGTTGTTATATATTGTTTCATAATGTATCGTATTGTCTTATGTTGTGTTGAATTGTATCGTAATGTATTGTTTTGATTAATACAACGTTTAGATAGATTATATAGTTTCCAATCATCACATAATCTCATACATAAACAATTTGAAGGATAAACATACAAGAAAAGTAGGGTAGGGGTAGAGCTACTATAAAAAGGTAGGGTAAATGATAAAATAGAATTAGTAGATAATAAAAATGAGAAAAAAAGATAAGGTAACGACGCGATAACACCAAATCGTTCGTTACATAAAATGGAACTTTTCGTCGTTACGTAACGATGGATTTAATTATATGATACATTAAAATTAAAGTAGCAAACAAAACTCCCAACAAACATGATATTTAAACTAACAACACGATACAATGGGTAACAATCATCCAAACAAGTTGATAGTATTTTCACTAGTCTGAAAAATGCACTGTGGGTCTTACACAACACTAAATTGTACATACTAGAACAGGCTTGTAAAGGGAAGAAGAAGAAGAAAAAGGCATCACAATGCACTAAGCTCCCGCTATGCGCGGGGTCCGGGGAAGGCCGGATCATAAGGGTCTATTATACGCAGTTTCCCCCTGCATTTCTACAAGAGGTTGTTTCCACAACTCGAAGTTGTGACGTTCTGATCACATGACAGCAACTTTACCAATTACGTCAAGCTCCCCTTCAAAGGGAAGAAGAAGAGCAGAAATTGTAATCCAGCAGATACTTTCTACAGTAGTATTCATTCCTCAAATGAATTCTTTGCTATTAGCATAAAATGATCGCGTTGTCTCACCATAGCTAACAAAATACAACAAGCTAAAGTTAGATAGTAGTTGAGTAAGATTAACAATTGCCCTTGTACATAGAGCAGTTAAAATACTAGTACATGATTTAGTCTTCAGCTACATAACTAACTATACTAGATGTCTAGCTGCTAAAGCTACATTCTTGAACATCCAAAATAACTCGAGTCATACGCCTGTGTTTCTGGGCAAGATACTCAAAAATGTTATGAACATCAGCAGATGTAAGTGTAACTAGATTCGATGGATCAATGGATGACTGTCAAGGAAATGTGAAGGTAAATATTGGCCAATAGCTATATCCAGAATAAATGGACATGCCAGTTAAAGAGTAATAATAAGGGATGATGGAAAAAGACGAGCTCGTTCATCCAATATTCATTTAGATACCGGTTAAACATTAACTAAAGCAACAATGAGAAGGTTGGTTCTACTTTCGCATCAGCCAATATTCGTTTATGTAATAATTTGAAAATATTTTCCTGAATTGTATTCCTCTATTAAGGGAATAATATATATACAATATACAAATAAATGTGAAGAGGAAATCAAGCCTCTAATCTTCCTAATCAATCCCTAATAATCTTCTTCCTAATTAACATATTTCTAATTATCATTTTACTACTTACCATACATAAAATGATACCATCATTAATTATAATAAATAATTATTCTAACTACTGTATTCTAATAATCTAACACTCCCCCGCAGTCGAAGCTGGAGGGTGGCGAATACTGAGACTGTCGCGAAAATCTTCAAATAATACCAGCTGAAGTCCTTTTTGTGAAAATATCGGTGATTTGATGGCGTGGATGATTTGAGATCCGTTGAATTCAGACCATAAAGCGTCAAAGTCTTTTTCCTCCCACATGAATAGAAGAATGTCGGGACATGTAACACTCACACTTGTCCGCGAGCCACCTTCTCACGAACAAAATGGATATCTAACTCAATATTTTTAGTGCGTTGATGATTGATCGGATTCCCTAAGAGATAGATTGCACTAACATTATCACAGTATACCAGTGTGGCTTTTGGAATTGGGCAATGAAGTTCAAGTAACAGATTTCTGATCCAACATGAGTCAGACACAACATTGGCAACAGCACGGTATTCTGCTTCAGCACTTGAACGCGATACTGTGGCTTGTCTTTTTGAAGACCAGGAGATCAAATTGTCACCGAGGAAGACACAATAACCTGAAGTGGAGTGTCTGGTGTTCGGAAAACCTGCCCAGTCTGCATCTGTGTAAGTGACAAGTTTGGAAACGAAGGATGAGTATAGATGTAATCCATACTTCAGAGTGCCCTGAATATATCGCACAATACGTTTTATAGCATGCATATGTTCCTCCATCGGATTATGCATGAATAAGCACATTTGTTGCACTGCATAAGTAATATCTGGCCTGGTGAACGTGAGATACTGCAAAGCTCCTGCTAGGCTGCGGTATAATGTTGGATCGGCAAATGGTTTGCTTAGGGTGGCACTCAATTTAGACTTAGTGTCTACCGAAGTTGCGGAAGGTTTGTAAGATGACATTCCAGCTCGTTCAACAATCTCAGATGCATACTTCTTCTGGGAGAGAAATAATCCACATGCATGGCGTGTTAGAGCAATTCCTAGAAAGTAGTGTAGTGGACCAAGATCTTTCATAGCAAATTTGGAATCAAGCTGTGACATGATAAACTTGCGTAGAGAGTCTGATGATGTTGTTAGGAGCAACACCCCATACTTTCGGGTAATGGTTGGACGCAAAAACGTATGCAAGTAGACCAGACTCCGGGAAGTTTATGTTGTACTTGCATATACTAATAAGAAAGTTAGTATGTAAAAGGATGTGGTCCCGAAATAATTTTTGGAATTTATTAAGTGAGATGGAGGGGAGTAATTATAATAATTTTACATCCCCACAAAGGTTATAGACTAGTGTCATATTACATGAATTATGACATTGAGTATAAGAAGGTTTTATAAGTCATCTGAATTTAAGTAAATCAGGATCGGAAATTTAATTGTGTGTATAATTAATTAATTGTGGGATTAATTAATTAAAAAGGGGACAACACTTAGTGAAACATTACGTGTACTCTTATAAAATAATGTGGGGTGACTAAGCCCAAAGTAGTCAACCGATGGCAGCTCCTCAAGTCTCTCACATTTCTCCTCCTCCATTACTAATCAATCATCATCTCTACAAATTCCTCCATCATTTCAAGCTTCTGTAGAAAGCACTTCTGGGAGAAAGAATTCTCAGAGCTTTGTCAGAAGGAGTAACATCTCAATCAATAAAACTCTCTGAAATTCTCGATCGAATTTGGGGATTTCCGTAAGATTTCACATAGACAAAAAAAAAGGGAAATTCATTGTGTCCTAGACCATGATTCGCAGTGAATTGAAGCCTAGAACAAGTTTAAGAACTCGGAAACCCAAGTCGTGACCCAAAATCAAGTTTGGGGTCCTGTTTCTCTTTGTCGAAAACTTATTTAGGTGAAAGTTTTGCCGACGACTCCCGTTGCTGATTCTAACTGAGGTAATTCTTCTTATCCTTTGGTTTATACGAATCACAGAACATGATTCTTGTCGTTAGCTCTAAAAAGATTATCGAAAATGTTAAGTTTGGGTTGGGTGTTGTCGGGATTGCCGTAATTGTGAGGTATTGGGATTGCATGTGAAATTGTTGTACTGTTTTGTATATTGTAACAGTAAAAATAAGGATTAAGAGGGTTGGGTGTTTCGCTACATGTATAGGTTTTGATATAGAAGGAATATAGGTTCTACGCGTACAAGAAGTTCGCTAGAATGTCTCAATGAATTTGTTTCTAGTATATTGATTCGATTATGATTTAAATCATCCGTGTGATGTAGATAATCATTCATAGAGCTTACAAGGATCCGCGGAACTTAGATAATTTCGACAACAAGGTATGCAAGGCTCTTTCCTTCTTTTGGCATAATTCTATGTGTGAAACATAACCATTGTGTTGCTACATAAATTACTCTACTCTTAGTAGTTAAGGATGATCAAGTCATTGACTCCTATGTTGAAAGAATATCCAAGCATGTTTCAAAGACCTTAATAAGGCACACCGGAAAAGATGTTGATGTTCCCAATGTTAACCAAAGGTGTAAAGGATATTATGTCACTCCGGATGTTTTATCATTTTTCATGCATTTCATTTGCATTGCATTCATATGTTATCCTGGACCACTTGTGCTATGCACACTACTATATGGTAAATAATATATATATATAAGAATTGGGGAAAGGGGAAAAGGCATTATATACGCACACCACCTGCAGCTGGTACAGACTATCACAAAAAAAAAAGCCCGAAGAGGCCAACATGATGTGATGATGTGATGCCCTTATGTGGCGATATAACCTGATGACCATAGAGGCGGTTATGGGAGGATTCCTGTGTGGACATTAGTATACCGCATTTGCATTATGCATACATTCATTAATCATTATATGGTATGATGCCCACAGAGACTGTTATGGTAAGAAAGATGCCCGAAGAGGCTGATGTATATGTATACTGCATTATGCATAACATTTAGGCATGTGTATTAGGGCCCTCAGAGGCATTTACTGATGTTCAACTGTTTGTCTCAGACTATGATATATCTCTGGCTATGTTATTTCTTATGCCTGACATACTCGGTACATCGGTCGTACGACGTCCCTTTTATCGGGGGACGCTGCGTTTTATGCCCACAGGTTCATATTGCGAGACTGACAGTTCGCCCTAGTGGGTTGCTGGTTCAGCTGGTATTTGGAGCGCTCTATTCATTTCGAAGTCGCGGTCTGGTCGTGGTATGTTTACTCTTTAGAGGCTTGTAGATAGGTGTCCTGTGGTTAGTTGTCATGTATGGTCTTGCCGGCCTTGGTATATAAATGTGTAAGTTGGGGCTGTTGGGTTGAAACTTCATATTATCTATCACAACTCAATCCGTGTTTAAATATGATTAAGGGTAAAATGTATCTGTGGTGCCCGGTGGGTAGGGTCTAGGTGCCCGTCACGGCCCTCCGGTTTGGGTCGTGACAAACTTGGTATCAGAGCATGTCTGTCCTAGGGAGTCTACAAGCCGTGTCTAGTAGAGTCTTGGTTATGGGTGTGTTGCGCGCCACACTTATAAGCAGGAGGCTACAAGGTATTTAGAATTGTTTCCATTCTTTCATAATCTAGATCGTTCGATAGAGCTGAGTCGTGAGAGTTTTGGTTCCTAATCAAATTTTCTCATTTGAACTGCAGTAACGTCCACAATGAGAAACACCTCGGATAATAAGGATGCGGGTACTGTCGCAAGACAATATGTTAGACAGATACCACCCACTGGCACGGGTCGGAGGGTTATGGAAATTGAAAGAAGAGAGGTGAGTTATACTATGGACTCAGATCCATCAGAAATCATGGAGTCTATAGAAGAGGATCCATCTGAAGATCCCTATGAGTCACCCGCTCGAACACCCTCGGTTCTTCCAGCAGGAAGTGGGGTGAGGGGAGTTCCGACTTCACCAAGGACTTTAGTATCAGTGTCGGGCCCCACTGACCATGGGATAGGTTGGAAAAGCACAGGGACGGGTACAACCGGATTTTCCTCAGACATCACGCCATGACCGGGTATACATGTCGCTTAATGACCCCGACCCTTCCGAGATTCCGAATAGTCCTCAATCTTGGGGATCCGTTAATCAGGGCTCGCCGGTCTATGTTATGGGATACACGTCGGGGGAAGACAAGAGACATGCAATTAGAGAAAGTAACATCGCATTGGGCCCGTTTTCGCCTCGCCTTCTCCTGATCCCCCATTCTCTCTCTCTCGATCGATCGATCGATATTCTATTCACTTATTGGTTGATTCCGTATTTATTTACTTTAGTCACTTTAATTACTACACTTTTACATCTCATTTCGAGAGTGATTTGCTGTTGTTACTTGCCTTGCGATTGCCATACTTTATTGCAAATGATTGCTACATTTTGAGATTGAAAGACGTCACACATTGAGTAAAGTTGCTGCTGCGTTTTAGCCAGTTTGCTGCTGCATTTTTGCCTACTTTGCTGCTGTATTTTGGGTTGTTGGCTGCTGGATTTCTGACCATTTTTGCTACCATGTTTTGGCCCATGAGCTGCTGCATTTAGGGGCCAACAATACACTATTTTCATCGAGTGCGGCATAAATGAAGGCCCAACAACATATTACTTTTCATGAATTATTTATTTACATTTTCTTATGTATATATTTTCATGTTCCGTCTACTAATCTTTTCCCTTTTTTTGTTTTACATGAAATGCATCGAGAGCAATGAAGAGTCTCGTTATGAGACTCATCATGGCTATTGTCAAAACGAAGACCCGCATCCACGTTCATTGCATTCACTTGCCTCGGGACTTCCAAACAAATAAGGCGGGATGATATCGTCATCCGCCCTAGTCGCTGCTTTTAATTCTTTAATACCGTCCTTTTTATTTTTCGGGTTATAATTTAATTATTCATTTTTGTGCGATCATTAGAATACTTAGAATAATTAGGCCTTGAATTGATAGATTAATAGGGTAGTTTGAAATTGGAAACCCACCGCTAGTTCATTTATTTTAGGCTCAGTTAGTTTAAAATTGGAAATCCGCATCTAGCTTATTTATTTTAGGCTCGTCATGCATATTCAAAACTTTCAAAACAATTTTCCGTTATTCGCATTATTAATCATACAAATAAGGTTTCGTTTTTCATCCAATTTGCAATTCAAAATGACTTCCATAAAAATCACTTCCTTGCATTATAAACAATTCGCTTTTCTCCTTACTATCGATTGCCAAAAATAGGTATTTTATAAATAAGATCATACAAATGCATGCTTTTTATCCAAAAATCAACTTTACATATATTTTATAAATAATGGCATACAAATGCATGCTTTTTATCCAAAAAATCAATTTTACATATATTTTTATAAAACAATGACATGCATACTTTTTTCGGATTTTATACCAAAAATCTATGTCTCCAAACTGCAATCACCTTTGCGAGATTCCTCAAAAGAATAAGTGGTAAAAATCTTTACGTTGTCAACATGCATCTTTTATTAAATACTTGCAACATCCTTTTAATTAACTTTATACTTTTAAACATGCATTTTCTTAGCATAATAATTAACCTAAGTTTGACCGGATAACAGTAAGTTAGCAGACCATTAATCAGAGTTCATTTTGCAGCATTTATGTTAACATTTAGGTGCCCTAATTCACCGTAGAATAATTAGGTGGCGACTCTTTAAGCTTTAATTAATTCAGGAAACGCCTATTACGTCGCGACCGTGTCGAATCCCCTTTACTTGCAGATGGGGTGGTTAAAAACGGGTGTGACACCATCGCAGTAACGTATTGTTCAATCTGCAACAGGTCAGTAGAGATAGTGATGTAAATCCACTGAAGAACGGTAGCATCAAGGGTCGTCCACAATTTAGGATCATCCGCGGGTTTAGGCACCTCCGTATCCGCAGGGTCCGAGGGAATTATTCGGTGGAGGACTTGATGCGACCGTGCGTGAACTTTGAACAGTTCGGCCCACGTCGCGTATTGGACGTTTTCTATTTCAAGAATGATAAGGATATTGTTTTTGATGTTAGAAACAGTAAGGACAAGGTGAAACGTGTTCTTAGCCATCACAATCAATGCAAGACGTGACATAGGGATTTGTGGAAGAAATTTTGAGAAGGGGGAGGGATCACAATGCACGGAAACCGAGGGGGAAATCTCGAAATTCGAGACACGAGAGATAGGAGAGTTTGGGAGAATATGTGACCTAGACTTCTGATACCATGAAAGAATATAATCTCTTGATTATTTTCATTAATGAAAAGAGTATATATACAATTTATAATTTTCCATAATAGGAAAAGCATATTCACATTCTACTCCCAAAATCATATTCTAGTACAAGAATCATATAATTATGGTAAGTGTACAATACTAATTTAATACAATATATACACTAAATATACCTTCCAAAAACCGTGATATACACGGGTTTGTATACCATGTATACCACGGTTTCACATATGGTAAGGCCTTGTGAAACCATGATATACATGGTATACAAACTCATGTATATCACGGGTGTAACTAACAAATGTGAAGCATGTTACAGTAATTTATTTATTTTTGGTAAAATATTATATAAATGTCATACTATTTCATACAGTCATAGCTAATCAAGTTCGTGTAACGAATTATACACAGAACTATCAATCACAACGCCATGAAAAGAAAAAAAATCATATCATACATTGAGAGCTTCAACGTTTAGAAGTTGAGTTCTTTCTAACTTTATAAACTCTATATACATGAAAAAACTTGATAAAAATAGATGGATTTTTGTCAGGATCAAGAAAAACATTAGGGTGTGATAGTTTAATTTAAGTTAACATATACATGGGGGAGGGGAGATATTTGGTGGTGGTTTGGGCTTCACTTAATATTATGGACAATAGGATACATTGCAATCCCAAACATGACGTTAAATACAATATACAAAAATTGTAGTGTTAAAGAACAAAAAAATGCGCTGGTTTCCCTTAGTATGGGCTGGTCTTTAATTTTTGCCCGTTAAATTACTGATGTTTAATTTTTGTCTTTACTTCTCATTTAATAAAAATTTGTGGGCCAAAGTATTCTTATTCACACGTCTACGAAACCAGAGAATCGGATTCGAACCCCAGCAGAATAAAAAAAAGGCAAGGCAAAGGTTTAATAGGAACTATGCCCATTCATGCATAGTTGCATAGAAACTATGCCTTAAGGCATAGTTCTGTAGGATAACTTAATTTTTACGGCATAGTTAGGATAACTTAATTTTTACATTACTATGCCGGACAATGCATATTATACAGAACTATGCGGCATAGTTTCTATGTAATTTTGCGCGAATAGGCATAGTTTCTATAAAATCTTTGCCTTGCGGAATTATTCTTTTTTTTTAAAACTATTTCAGGGTTCGAACCCAGAATCCGAATTTCTTTTTTTATTTTTTTGGGTGTCAAGAATATTTTCAGCCACTTTAAAGTACCAAAAGACAAAAAGCATTCCTGCGGATGACCCGTTACAGAAATATATACAAAATAGATAACAACAAATAATTTTATATACTATAAAATAATTTTTAAATATATATATATATTGTCGGGTTGGTTTGGCCAAATCTAAAATTTTCATCCTGGCTAAACATTTTTATGTCTCTAACACATCCAATATCTTGTTCTTTTCACAATGGTGGTGATTGAGCAAAGCTTGCAGAGATCTCAAATATTGTAAAACTTCTTTGCACCGATGGTTTACACTTGACTAATAGATGCATGAGGTGTTTGAAAATACACAACTATCAACTTAATCTTGGTTAATTAATGCATATTTTCACTTCATTAATCTACTCAACCATGGTGCACTAAATTGATTTAGTATAAACACCCCGTGCAAGTATGTATCTACCCCTCAAATATTCCACGGGTACTTGCTTCCCCCCTAGCAACGCAAATGGGAATCAAATCACCTAAATTTAAGCAGATGAAAAAAAAAATCACCTACCAGCCTACTTTTAAGTTTTAACCCATCCAATATATGACGATCTACACATATTTCCTTCTTGATTTGCATGACTTGTCATGGGCTACACTTGAATTTTTTTTCGTGCAAAAAAAAGGATCAAAGCATCAAGAAATTCAAGCTAATTCTTCAGCTACAGGAACTCTTATTCTTCAATTTTACAAACAGATAGCATCCCAAACAGATGCCCATAAAGACATACCTCAAAGTCATAATGCATTTCCACATCAAAATCAATTATAAACTATACTATTTTCAATAGTCTGAACAACGCCCCTGTGCGTTTTACGGAAAACTTATAAATTGTACAGATTAGAACAGGTACCATGTAAAAGGGAAGAAGATGAACAGAAAATTGTAATCCAGCAGATACTTTCTACAGTAGTCTTGATTCCTCAAACGAGTTCTTTGCGCTTAACAGTAACATGTTCCATTGCCTCACTATAGTTAACAAAATATGATACGCTAAAGTTAGATAGTAGTAGAGCAACATTAGCAATTCCCCTTGTACACATAGCAGTTAAAATACTACATGCTTTAGTCTTCGGCTATATAACTAACTACAGTAGATGTGTAGCTACATATTACGCTATATTCTTGAACAACCAAAATAAGTTAAGTCATAAGCAGGCTCCGGGCAAGATTCTCAAAAAACTGTAACTGGCTTGGACTGATCGAAGGATGCCTGTCAAGGAAATATGAAGGTAATAACGGGCAAAAGCTATATAAAAAATAAAAAAAAGGGCACGGGGAAGGGCCGGACCACAAGAGTCTATTGTACGCAGTCTTATCTCATATTTCTGCAAGAGGTTGTTGGCCAAAAGCTATATTTAGAATAAACGGGACATACCAGTTAAAGAGTAACAATAAGGGATGAGGGATAAAGAGGATCTCGTACATCCAATTTTCGCTTAGACACCAGTTAAACAGTAACCAATTCAACAATGAGAAGTTTGGTTCTACTTTTGCATCTCCTTCATCCAATATAAGGCAGACAACAAATCTCAGTTTGCAAGCGCGGTCACCTTCTCATATCCTATTTTGAAGAGTGTTTTTATTTTAACTTAAAGGTTTTAGATTCCATGTATTTGCTCAAATTAAAGATCAGAAATTCCAATGTACAAACTTCTCATGCTCAAGGGGAGTTAAACATGCAAAATTGCTGCAAGACACGTGCAAACAGCCCAAACTTCTACATAGTTAGCCAAGTTATTTACATAAACATTTGCTAGGCTGTTATTTTCTAATTACTGACTTAACCAGTCTGATAAGGTAGGACAGGCCATGAGAGTTAACATAACAGAGAAATTACAAGAAAAACAAATAAGGAAAACCATACAAGTACGGATATCATCACTTCAAACAAAAGTTAAATGACAATAATAGAGCAGTTTCTTTATCAACACAATATTTACCATAGATACTAAACAGAAAATCAGAAAGGAGGACCAAGCTATTATCTCGGCTCACACAACATTAAAAGGTCCAAAAACAACACGAAACAGTCTACTTCTTGCCTTCATTTGTTTCTCCATCAGTTAATTCATCATCATCTATGATTAGGTTCATTATCTTCCTATTCTTAAAGCCATCATAGAAATGTTGATCCTCCTAGAGTCTTCCAAGTAACCCAATGAGAGACATCATAAAGTTCCTGATTCAAGAAAGAAAATACATTTACATATCTATTAAACATGTTTATTTATTAATGAGTGTAAACTTCCTAAGGAAAACAGTAAGGAAAATTACATTTTCTTTGTAAATCCTTCTGCCATCTGTTTCTTCTGATTGACTTCTATACACCACAAAGCTTTTCCTCAAGCCCAAATTGTGGTACAAAATTTGGATTTTATTATACATACTGCCACTCACCAACATGTTCAGGTTCCTTTTAGGATGATAATAGAAAAACAAATTGTGATGAAGGAGTAATGTTGTAGAGATACTATACAGGATCAAATCAAAGTATCTCAGGTTGGCTATTTTTCTGGATGAGAAAGACCAGCTAAGTTGGCAGAATGCAAGGTCACCTACAATAACTTCAGTGGTTCGCTTCCTGCCGATTTCAATTTTACTTCCAGCAGTTCTTTGGGTAATCAAGGATTAGGTAGAGAGGGCCATTGGCAAGAACACGTTCTGTTACTGCTACCCCTCCTCCGGTCTGTATCTTGTCTTATACTATTTTTGGGCCGATTATCATAATTCAACTTGCATAGATGCTTTTAAGGGAAACAAGGAGAAAAAGAGCAACAATGCTCAAATAAAGAACATAAGCAGGCAACAATGGCCTCATCAACATTTTTTAAGTTTCTTGGCCAAATAAATGAGATTCAAGTATTTACTTGAAGGTCCAGCTGAATTGGTTGGGATCGGGAGACATGCAATTGCTTACAAGGCCAAATTTGATGTAATGTCGGTCTCTAGGATTAAGGGTTGGGTAATTTCAAAGGATGATTTCAAGAAGATGATGCAGAGGGTACATCAAGAATCTTATCTATTGCCTTGTTGCTTTCCACTATTTCAAGCAAGAGAAGCTAACAATTATACTAGTACCAGCAGAATGGCAGTATGTTCAAGCATCTCCATCATATATTTTTTTGTCTTTTTATTGAGAAGGTTAGTAGCTAGTATATTGAAAAGGGAAAAAAAAGGAAACTTAGCACCAGCTTGGTGCTAAGGCAGTACAAGAATCAAAAATCCTTCTGAACGACAACAAAAAGAAGAAGGATATCTATGATAGTCCCAAATTTGAAAGGAGTCAATGAAGTATAACATACTATCTACCTCCTCTACATCCTGTAGATTACACCAAAAGGCTAACAGCGATAAACATATGTATTTAAGTTGCTTAGACTAACTGACTTTCCTTCAGAACATCTGGCATTTCTTTCCTTCCATATATTTGTTGTTTATGTGTGCAACTCATTTTACCTTGTAGAGATAACTTCAAAACATGTTTACTGAAGTAAGAGTAATAGAAGCATCTTACACTCTCTTTCTTTTCTATAGACAGCTAGAAGATGGTTACATCGCCTACTTCTGTTTTTCATTTAGTATGTCAATCGCAAAGGTGACTGTACCTCAATATTATTAGATCTTGAACATTTTCCAGTAAGAAATTTGAGAATAAGGACAATACTGATACCGAAAGAAGATTTCCAGGAAATAATGATTTCCAACACAACATGCCTTGAAGCAAGGAAGTATAACAGCTAATTGTAGTACCTTTATGCAATTATATGAATAACAAGAAAGATACATCAATCAAGACTGAAGGTAAATGACATGTTGTAAACGTTTTGAAAAACAAAACAATTGAGTATCAGGGTAAAACAAGAACATATAGCATAATAAATAGAGTAAATAAAGAAAGGTGACTTACTCAACACAAAGTTGGCGTGACCCAAATTGGAGGACAAACACGACTGAGGGAAACACCATCATAATGTGGCTGAATACTTCCATCTGCTAAGTTGAACACCCCCATGTCCGAACCACCTCCTTCTTCGAAGTGGAGGTATGCACCCAAACAATTATCTGTAAAATAAATATGATTGGGCTTGATTCCGGGAAATTGAGAAGCTTGGACTGAAAGAGAAGAATTAGCACCCAGAAAAAAAGCTCGGTCCCCTAAATCCCTGGTTTCCGTAGTTTTGCAAGTATCTAAATCAATCTGGTAAACTAGAACATTTCTTGTCTTGTACGTGTACATCTTCTCCTCCTCACCATCTTCACCTTGGATGTGTGTCAGTGGAATCCTTTCACGGTCATCTTTGACGTACTTTATATCAACACCATCTTGCGAAACTACAAATAATGATCCTAGTGATTCTAGGATGTAATACTTGCCATCAATCCATGGTGCTAGCTCTGCTATTATACGACTTTTAGTGGGTTCAGAGTCATCGACATCACAAACTTGGACGCAACCACTATTATCGACCACATAAAAGTGGCCAGTGAAATATACCACATCACTAATATGTGGGAATTTCCTCATCCTGGTCCATAACAAATCTCCTGGTCTCCAGAAACTGAGGAATTGGTAGTGTCCCTCAATGACCATGAGAACATAATCAGATGTATGGGAAGGATTGGCTGACAGAACTGCTTTCAGGACAAAGGTCCAAGGAACGGGAGTCTGGTTGAGTTCATAATGTTCGGTGGTATTTTGATGGGGCAACTCAATCTGAACACCGGAGAAGGGGTGTAGCAGACTAATTTCACCCTCGTCTTTTCCGACTGTGATAAGCCATCCCATAGACTCCATACATCGTTTTCCACTTGCTTTAGGAATCCGCTTCTTCAAAATCATACAATTATAAAGACTGAAGAATTTTCTACATGTGTTATCATCCTCTTCCTCAGCTAGCATTAGCCATGGAACCCTAGGCAAGTTACTGTTAAAACTATCCTTGGTGACCACAGAGTGCCACGATTTGCAGACAATGCCGAAATTAAGGTAGTCTTCAATCAAATTTAAACGGTTAATAATTAGAACCAGTAGATCATGTTGAAGGTCTGACCAATCAGGCATATCTGTAAACAGAGTTTGGCAGGAATTTCACTTTAGGATTTTCACTGTTTACTTTTCCTTACTAGTATACAGAGATTATACACATTATATATGGATAACACATTATATTATATATCCGCCACCTATTTCTATAGAGTTAATTCTTCTCACTTTTGGCGTAGTTGAACTACTGAACTTCAAACACAGAGATCTAAAGCAAAAAAAAAAAAAAAAATACACTATTAGAAAGAAAGAAATTCTGACCGTTTTTTGGACAGCTTCGCCGGCGGCCACCAAATCGGACAAGTCTCAACAAAAAGGGGCCTCTATTTGGAGCATTGTAGGGAGTTTAGTGGAGAAAAAGAGGGAAACTGGAAAAATAAAATAAGTAAATGAAGTAAGTGTAATTAAAAACTCCATTATTTATAAAGCAATTACATGGAAAAAGGACAAAAATGGTTTCTTACGTTTGGAGGTAGGTTCCAAATAGCGTTTAAATTAGGCTTTCAACAGTTTTTGATCCTTTAAGTAGGGAAAAAATAAACCATAAACACTACGAAAATGTCATTAAATTCCAAAAAATGCAACATAAAAGATTGTATTCGACATAGATCAAACATAGCAGAAATTCTAAAAAGTGCAACATAAAAAATTGTTCAATTAGACATAGACCAAACATAACAGAAATAAGAAATTACAAATAAAATAATTAAACTGAACTCTAAAGACATATCAAAAATAATAAAAACTATAAAAGTTATCTCCAAAAGTGGATTCACCTAAATCCTTTTATTTTTTCAAAATTCCTATCAAATCTAATAGACAGAATTTTTAAGATAATTGACGGAGGCAAAAATGCTCAGTATTGACAAGCTTTAATGACAATACTTTTTAGGAATTATTTTGAACATACAGATCATTTTTGTCATTTTCTACAACTAAACGCTCCTATATTAATTATTGTTAAAAAGTTGACACAAAAAGTAGTTCACTCAACCGTTTAAAGAATTAATGTACTTGGTTCTTTATATATTTCCAGTAAGAAAAATTCATTAGTTTCTGATAAATATACCGTGATATACTTTCTTTATATGGCTCGTGTTTCCGTGATATACACGGTATACACAGGACAGTGTATATACCATATATATCACGAGTATATCGGGTATATTTATCAGTTTCTTCTACCTTTTCCATCCCGCTTTATATTCTGATGTGAAGGAAAGAAGAGTTGTAGGCTTGTAGCATTATGACCTTTGGTAAGTTCCTAATTATGTGTTGCTGCCAATTCAGTTTGCCAAGCACATGGTATCAAACATTCATTTAGTAAAACAACAAAAACCATGTCTTAGTCTCAAACTAATTTGCATAACGCTCCATTTCTGTCGGCTTCATTATCACTACCTTGAACTACGCCCATTCGCGATACAGGTTACTGCAAGAAAACTAGAACAGGAACCTTGTTCAGAGGAAATAAAAGGAACGGGAATTCTTGATCCGATAGATTATAGATACTTTCTAATGCAAGAGTTCTTTGAGCTTAACAGTAACATGATAGCATAGTCTCACTATAGCTAACACAACTCGATAAGTTAAAGCTAGATAGTCATAGAGCAACGTTAACAATTCCCCTTGTACATAGAGCAGCAAAACTAACTACACTAGATGTGCAGCTGCAAAGCTACTTCCTTGAACATTCAGAATAACTCAAGTCATACGCCTTCGCTTCTGGGCAAGATTCTCAAAAATCTTATGAACATCAGCAGATGTAACTGGCTTTGATGGATCGAAGGATGCCTGTCAAGGAATTATGAAGGTAAGAGAATGCCAGGAGCTATATCCTGAATAGATGAGAAATACCAGTTAAGCAGTGACAGTTAAAGATGAGGGACATACCAAGTAGGTACCAATCTCGTCTTTAAGGTCAGCGATACCAGTCAAAACCTCCATTTTCTCGACATGGCCCAGGTTATTAAGCAACTGCTCAGCACTCTGTTCTTGCTCATGTTGAGCTCTCTTCTGCTTTGCCATTTTCTCATATTCTGCAATTGTATCCTCTTTATCAAGTAAGAACGTAAGCCTTTTCTGTTTGTAGAATTCTGTGCAATTTGGACACCTACAGAGGACTTCTCTCCAATCTTTGGAAAGGAACATTGTCTTGCTTTTCTCAAGGCCAATTGGAGCTTCTAACAAATTCAGTCCAATAACACATTTGGTACTAGGACCAGCAACTTGGTTACACTGATTAAGGTTTGTGTTTGTCGCGGCGTTTTCTCCAAGAAGAACAGTCTTTCCATTGCAGTCTTCTATAGGACTGTTATCAGTTACAGGAGTCTCAATTGAGGAACTTCCATTGCTAAGCTTCTCCGAAGATCCTACATTCAAGGGTGCATCTTCAACCACCTCCTTGTCCTTTGAGGAATTTGTAGCAGTCTGCTGCTGGACTGGTGCAAAGATGGAACGAGGATATAGATTTAAAAAAGAACAAACAATTGCGCACGCCTGGCAGATTAAATCCTCAAATTGAGGCTCCCCCTTTTCATCCCTTGGAACCTGTAATAAGAGCATAAGGATTAGTAGCTTCTTTTAACTAATGAGTCATAAGAGGTAAATTATAACCAATTCACAGATCAGGAAACAAGTAATGCATTAGTTACAGGGATGCATCTGATTTCATGACTCAAAGGGTATACATCCTTTGTGATGGAGAAGAATCAAGGAACAATACGGATGAAGACAACATTTTCCAGAAGCTACAATTCCCCAAATATCTCAAACTAACTCCTCGAAACTTCAAGTTATCTCATATAGAAAAGGGAGTTGAAAATGATCAGCAGAAATTAAGCAAGAAGAAAAAGAGCCACCAACCATATCAGAGGTCTCAAGACCAAGATGCTCCTCATGAAACCAGTCCTCACAGATGCAACATTGGAGATTCTCCAATTGGTCTTCAACATCAGGATCAGGATATGGTCGGCCACATGTACAGTATGAACCTTTGAAATTGTGATTATATGAATTCTCCGCGTTTTCAACATCTTTGCTGGCATCAAGCTTGCAGAAGAACTCCCCGAACTTTGAATTTCCACAGTCACACCTAAAGTTTCTTTTGGTCCAAAGTTCCAAAATCTTGTTCAACCAGCATTCCAAAAATGATAAGAAAAAAAAAGAAAAAAAAAGAACAAGATTAATATATCTCAATGTAAAAAGTGAGAAATTTAAATTATCACCAGAGAAGAAAACCATGAAAGCACACCAAAGTAATCAATTTGAAAAAATCGTGCCACTGAAGTAGATAACATTCTTCAACACATTATAGTCATGGCTTCACAAGAATATCACTTGTGGGAACTCAGACATGCAAAAATAAAAACATGGCCACGCAGTTCATATTTGAAAATGAAAATCATAAGTTAGATTCAAAAACATATCAGCTTTATTTTACCAGCCTATTTACACTAGAGTGATGAAAACCCAATCAGCAAGTTGGATTAATCAAAGATAACATTTATTGGATAACACAATCACTGAAGTACAGCAGCGACCACTCATATATAGCGTGCAGAAATCATAAACAACTACCTACAACAGGAAATCCTTATTCTTCACATTTTAAAAGACAGAACGGTGACATGGGTTATTCAACATTTTCCCCAGGTAGTCCTGGGTTTTAAGAATATAAGCTGAAAAGTTTTACCATCAGTGGCTTGAGATCATTAACCTAATCATTAATTATATGCAGGAAAAAGGCAAGTCCTTAGATTAGTGAATACCTCATGACCATCATGGCAAGAAAGGCAACAAGCTGTGCAAACCCCAGCATTACCATCCGGTGTGCATGTCAAACAAGAAAAAATAGCTTGTCTCTTCATATAACCTTTACTATAGGTGCACTCCTTGCCTTCATCACCACCTAAGACCAGATCCGCCTCCTACAGAGATGATTTATCCAAAATATATATATATATATATATATATATATATATATATATATATACTAGAGTTAAATAAACTGTCAAATTGAAAACATCACGATCAACTCACAGGTCAAACATTTCATAGAAGACTATGGTTCATATCTTTTGGAAACTAAATGCTCTTTAGGGGGGAAATCAAGAGTTCAACATGTTCATATTTGGCCCCAAAAAGATCCAAAAGAGGTATGCATGCACCCACCCCAAGAAAAAAAGGAAACTCCATACTAATTTGATGCTCCCTCAAGCCATTATCTTATCATGGGATTAATGCTACTTGAGAAAATCAACAGTATCCAGATGAAAATGAACAGATCACATTTAGCAAGTTAAAAACACTTTGAATGAAATACTGAATATAGAAAGCACTTAGTGTAAAGCCAAAGAGTACAAATTAGAGCACGCAGCATTTTAAAAAAAAAAAGTGTGAAAATGCTCCTGGGGCTTTAAGCGGGAAGCAAATCACATGCTTCTTCGATGCCAATATTCTTAAAAGCAAAAAAGCAGCAAGGTCCATGGGCCTTGAAGCGAAAAACAAGAAAAGCAAACACACAAGTTACAAGGGGGGGGGGAGGGGGGTACGAATCCCATATACAAAAATACCGGTATAAATTCAACTCCTTAAAGTTGAGATTCAATGAAGTGATTGATTATCATTGGAATCACTTTTACGCCATTTTTTAAGTGCTAACTTCTCCAAAGCGCGTAGCTCAACCCATGAAGCCATGACCCCTGGTTTTGTATCGCTTCTATGGCTTTTAAAACAATGTTTGAAGCAAAGTGCACTATTTCCAAAAAAATAAAAAACTTAACATGTATTAATTTTATACCATCTAAACTGCTATTAGCATTTCTTTGTTTTTTTTCTTTTCCATCTCTTTAAGTCAGATTCAAAGAAGCTAACCGTTTCTCATGTGAAATGCTTTGCGGCTCACCTGTCCAAAGTGTGTTCTTCTTCATAGTTACACTCTTCTTCTATGTGATTGCTTGCATCGCTATCCTACGCGTGATTGTTTTCCATAACTGTGAGCACAAGTATACTAGTCCAAATGTAACAGACCATCTTAGGCTCCATCTAGAGTCTTGCTATGTGACAATAAGAAGCATGGGCATATGTTTTCTTGACTTTGCAGAGGATTAAAGTATTCTATAAATAAGTACTGGTGCATTCAAGATTTGAGCAAGTTTCCTTCTAGAAATCCTTCAAGGAAGAGCTTTAACGTGCATTCCACCACATTAATTCAATCGTTTCAAAGTTCCAATTCAGTAGTCAAATTTGACGGTGAATAGCCATTATGTAGCATAGCTCCTAATTCCACGTTTATCTTCTCAAAATTATTAACCAGTTCTCCAGTAGGTCCAGACTTCTAGTGAGGAAACAATGAAAGCGCAAAGATATTAACTCACCCATTAGATATCTGAAGAAACTAGAAAGACCTCAAAGTCACCATATGATTAGATAAATTTGAATATAGATTACCTTTCTCACTTCTCTCACACAGACATAAGCATAGAATAATGAGCTGAGGCTCCTGCCTGTACACTCATCATCATCTACACCTCAAACTCAATCTAGTTGTGATCAGCTATATGATTTGTTTTCAATATTAAGAGGATTAATCACAATTTGACTATTCTTACTCTGGTCGCAACTTTACCAAAACCCTCTTACTTTACGAGGCTTGAGACTTGCAATACATAAATATAAATTATATTCATATTAAAATTTATATTTGCTCTAGTACCGATCTCAAATTTACATGTTAAATGCTCCTAAACATCTATTTATGGAGCAAAAAGAAAATTAACCCAAATTGCTTGTTTAAACCTTAATTTTCCTTAGTTAGTTTAACATGTGGATCTAAGGTCTCAAAAAGTAAAAAGGCATATGACCATCATAAAGTATACACGGTATATAATTATCAACTCTGTTCCAATGCAAAAGAAGCTATTTGCCTAGCATCGGAAAAGGTCAACTCTGAGACATCACACTAATATGATGTGCTCCACGCAAACTATTGATTGAATTCATCTAAACAACCATATACTTGAATTTCAGAATCATCATAATGGAATTCAAGGCTGGCAATAGTTAAGCTTTACATAAGAAAGTGGTTAATATGACGAGAAATGCAATAGAATAAATGACATCAAACTATAAAAAGACTTAACAATAAAGAATATCATCTGGTGATGGGCATTACTATCAATCAACAAATCAGCCCATCAAATCTCAATTCCAAATTAGTTGGTGTTAGCTATATAAACTCTATATATATGTTCTGCTCTATTCGGGTGCATTTCATTCCTTTTTTGAAAACCGATAAATCTCCGAGGACTAGTGGCACACAATTAGAAACTCGGTGGATAAGCAATTCGCCCCTCTACGCTTTTCCACTTATATACTAGTTTTTTGAATGCGACAATGATAGAACCCGGTGATGTGAACCTAACTTACACATCACAGGATAAGCTCTTACCACTAGAACAAAGCCCTGGGGGTTCAGGTGCATTTCATTCTAATACTAAATAATTTGCATTTACGGTAAATTAAGGGTTCTCTTATTCTCACACCTGTCTCTAACATTTCAATATGTGGATTTATCATAACTTATTATCTTCAAGGGAGAATGTATAGGCTAAATTACGGGGCACATGAACTCATCATCTCTCCATAAAATTAGGTATTTTATGTATCCTTCCAAATTTAAGTGTCTTATTTTCCTTTTTGGTGTGTCCCAAAAAGAGTAACTCTTTCTATATTTAGTAAGTTGACAATTCAATCATCCTACATGACAAGTTTAAAACCACCAGACTCAAATCACATTTCAGTACATTACACATATTTTTAATCTAGGACCACATGATTCAAAAATCTCATTTTATTCCTTAAACTTTGTGCTCAGTCAAACTAAGACACTTAGGGACGGGGAGTATCTTTTAAAATTAGTATCATATTAAGTATGTGCTAGCAGTCATGCTACAGTAATTCTAAATAGTGCACTTGGTTGAATATTTTAATTATTTACCTATAGGACTAGGGATCAATTACTACTTAATACATTTTTCCTTCTTTTTCTGCATTGGTGCACCCATGTTCTAGAAATCCTAGATTCGGGAGCCCCGGACTAAAAAGGGCAGCATGGTCCACTAAGCTCCCGATATGCTCGGGATCCTGGAAAGGGTCATACCACAAGGGTCTATTATACACAGCCTTACCCTGCACTTTTGCAAGAGGTTGTTTACACGGCTTGAACGCATGTCACATGACAACAACTTTACCAGTTAATTCCATAATTGAATACTATTAACATACAGTAGCAAACGCAGATATAAGACTGCAACATAACAAATCAAATGGAATAAAAATACTAATCAATATTTGGAAAGTGAATTACCAGCTCCTGTTCTTCGAGATCTTGGAGATACTCTCCAATTGAAACAGTTTGATCAGCATCATCTTCAAATGCGTCAGCCATTTTCAACCCAAAATTAAGCTATCAAATTAAATTAAACCCTAAAAGTAGCTGCAAAATACCTAAACCCGGGTACACGAAACCCTAGCTTCACAAAGAAAAAAGGTATCTAAACGCAACGATCAGTGAAATCGATGAAGTTTACTGCTATTATCCATAGCCAAATTGAAGAGAATAGAATGGGCAAGGGTTTTATTCGAGGCAAAAAAGGGTTGTAAGGACATTTTCCCGCCAATTTGAGCTACATTAATTATTATTTTTCCAATGAATCTGAATTCATGGTATATATATGGTCTGCCAGTGGATTCTTCTAGAACATATTGTGATATTAATGTGTTTGTACATAAAATTTTTAATCATTTAATTTTTGACGAACGTGAGTAAATACTAAATATAGAGATATAATAGTTGTTCTCTGGCTACTATTACCGATTATGGTTGCTGTTTTTTTCATTTCTCTTTGAATTAGGATCTATCGGATATAGATTTTTTATTCGTTAAAATAGAAATAAGGTATGTGTACACTTTATACTTTTAAAATATTAAGATTTGTGTATATGATATTCTCCCAAGATCACATTTAATGGTATTATACTCGGTATATTATTGTCGTTATTGTTCTTTTCATAAAAAGAGCGCGAAAATATTATATATTAATTTTATCACTAGAAATCTACTGTACGTGAATCTTATTTAATGAATAACAATTTGGACATTTTTTCATCGTTTTGAACTATATTGATTTTTTGCAATAAATTTTTCATGATGTTTATATTTATGAGATAGGTGTTCTGCCAGGGGATTCTTCTATAAAAAAAATTGATACAAAAACTTCTACATATCATAATATAATAATATGTATATGTATATGTATATGAGCCTTTAATCATTCAATAATTGACGAATGTGAGTAAAGATGAAGATATAATAGTTGTTCTCTTCATAAAAAAAGCTCAAAAATACTATATGTTTAATTTTATCACTAAAAATGCACGGTATGTGAACCTTATTTTACGAGTAACAATTTAAAGACATTTTCATGCCGTTTTGAACTACATTAGTTATTTTCATTGAATCTCCATTCATAGTATATATAAGGTAGGTGCTCTATAATTGAATTTCACTAGGAAAAATTGATACACAGAATCTCTACTTATCGTGATAATAGGTATTTGTACATCAACTTTAATCATTTAATTATTGACGAATGTGAGTAAATATGAGGATATAATAGTTGGTCTTTTGATAAAAAGAGCGCGAAAATATAACGATATGTTAGTTTTGTCTCTAGAGATGCACAAGATGTGAATGTTACAGTTATGTATGACTAAGTTGTAGACATGCATGAAAAAATAATTTTAATAAAAAATATTCAGACACATATGACTGAATTTTTAGCATATATTTATATATAGTTCAGTCATGTATGACTGAAGGTTAGGTATACATGAAAAAATCAGATATACATGACTGAAATTTTAACAATTTTTTACAAGTACTAAGTATAAAATATCCAAACTTTGCCTTGGCAAGCCATACTAAACATCGGGCAAAAGCGTCTGATGCTTGCCCTTCACAAGGCCACAATTTCATCCATGAATGTCTGAAGTTGTCAAGCTTCATATGTGAAATGGTTACTCATGCAAAACAAAAAACAACGGGTATTGAGTATTATGTAAATTGCGCGACCAAAATAGAGAATTTGTGCGCTTCGGTCAATAATAGAGAACACACGAAAAAATGAATTGTTAGATTTAGGTAAGGCTGCCAAGTGGGCTTAATCGGATCGGACCGTGCCATTTTAACATGGGCCACACCGGGGCGGGGCGGGCGGTTGTTAAAGGGGCGGACTGGAGCCGGATTTGGGGAGAGAAAAGGGTGTCCGTCCCGCCCCTACTCGGATAGGGAGTACATAGTGGGCTTATCGGACCAGGCTGGGTTTTAGTTAGTGGGTTAGACCGGGTTTTATTTTTTAAAAAATCTAATACTAAAATAGACATTTACATTTACTTATAATAATTAAAAAATTAACATTTACATGTAATGATAAAATTGCTAAACTAAAAAAATAGTGGTTGCCCAATTCAAAAAATTAGTCATTGTAAATTTAAAAAACTAGTTGTTGCCAATTTTATTTGAACCTCTAACTTCATGAATAAACTGCACTTTGACTCTATTTTCAAACTATAAATACCCCTCCATTCTTTTTCATTTTTACACAATTCTCTCTTTATCTAAATTTTTTGTAACTAGTCTACATTTCTACTTTCAAAGTTCATGGATAATCTTTCACCTCCATCTTTTCCTCAAGTTCGAAGATCAACTTCAAGTGCGGTGTGAATGCATTTTGAACGAGTAGACGAGGAACATGTTAAATGTCAACATTATGGTGACATATATCTCCATAAGTCTGGAGCGTCGCGTATTGGAGGGGGGTACCTGTGTGTTGTGTAGACACTTGGTGAAAAGGCATGAAGTTGAATTTTGAAGTTTATCTCTTCTTTAAATTTTTCAATCGATGTTTGTCGTTTAATTTGTATGTGTTTGAACTTTTGATTTCAATATTTCGTCGTTCAAGTTTGTGTGTTTTGAATTTGCAATGTTATCAATTGAAGTTCATTGATATCTTTTTGTAATAAAGCAAATCGACTTAGATTGAACGTTGACTTATCTTATTGCCGTTCAATCTCTAGGTTTTATTTTAAATTATTTATGTAGTTATTGATATGTCTATTTCCTCTTATCCATTCTTATTGAACGACGGCGGGGGCGGCATGAAAACAAAAAAGTTTGTGACGCTGAACTGAACTAATTGGACACGGAGTTTAAGAAAGAAGATTTTTTTTTTTAAATTGTGGTGTTATTAAATGAGTCACATATATTTTGTGTGGCTATATTCATTGCATAAAGGTAAACGGTTTTCAAATTAAATATTTAATTTTAAGAATAAAGAAGGATGAAGGGGTATTTATAGTTTAAAGATATGGTCAAAATATAATATATTGAAGTTTGGGGTTAAAAAAATAAATTTATTTTAAATTTGTTATATATGATTGCTAATTGTTGTAGATAACAAATAAGAATGTAGCTCAATAGTTGAGAGCATGCTTTACTGCTAGAGGTATAGGGTTTGGACCCATGTGTCTCCAAGTGGTAATATTTTTCAGAATATGAACATTTTTCGAAGTGGGCCGGGCCACCAACGGGCCACTAGTGGGCTGGGCCGGGTCATCAACAGGCAACTGGTGGGTCGGGCTACCGAGTTGTCCACCTTGTCCAACCTAGCTCCCTAATAAAACCCACCTAGCTCAGCCCCCTACCCTCTTTGTCGGGGTCGGGCCGAATTTATTGGACCAGATCATGCATGCTCGGCGGGCCGAGCCCACTTGACAGGCTTAGATTTAGGTATATCGTTCAGAACCTTACTATTTTTTCTCTTCAAATCACGTACTCCTTCCAAAAAGAAAAAAATAGGTTATTAACGAAAAACCCTTCCTCTAAAATTACAAAGTCAAACTATTGAAAATTTATTCGCGTTTTATTTCTTTTTATATCGTAACGTTAAAGTAAATTTACGTACGTGCTCATAATTATAGGATTTCTCTTCTTCTTCTTTTTCACATTTTCAATTAAAAAGTACTCTTGACGAGGAAAATAACTAGAAGTAGCAAGAAAATTTGAAAGCATGCCTGACCATTGACCAAAAAATCTTTTTAAGTCCATATTCTTTCTCAAATTATTTGTCTTATTTTAGTCGGTCGTCTTGGATATTTGGACCTTTGAGTAGTCAAAATACTTTAAACAAGTTAACCAGGGCTAGTAGAAATATTTTATTTATAAAAAGTATGTATACACCTAAAGAAATACAACATTTAGGATATGTTTGGTATGACATAAGTCATGTTTCATGATTTTTTTTTAATTTATTAGATACCTCAAAAATATTTGGAGTGGTCTGATTTGCAGGATAAAGAGTAAATTGTCATATATTTAAGGTTAGTCTACAAGATAATACTTCATTCAATCTTAAATATAAGTCGTTTCTAACAACTTGAATTTGTTTCAAATATATAGCATCTTACAAAAATATAAAGTCATTTATTAATTTTCTTTCTTAAATTTAGTTATTCTTTAGTGTTAGTCGACTTGGACATTTAGACCTCCACTAACTTGTCCAGTCACATAAAAAAAAGCAAATGAGTAATTACTAATTAGAGGACTAAAAACTTCCGGAGTAGTCAAAAGAATTTATTCAGCCTTAACACAGGGGCCAGTATAACAAAAAAATCCGCATTCATATGAAATTGAAGTTTTCAACAAATGACTTGTAGTTAATTAATGTCCCATAATCTACAATTATTTCCTATCGATATAACATAAATATCATATTTGAGGTGAGGGTCTATCGAAAACAGTCTCTCTAACTCCCAAGATAGGAATAAGATCTGTGTACATTCTACTCTCTCAAATTTCACTTGTGAGATTACATTGGGTATGTTGTTGTTGTATTACATAAATATCACCCCGGAGAGTGGATGTACTATGTATGAGAGTTGGAAGTATTATGTATACATGCATGTAAAAACTTAAAAGTATTTGATGTGTATATTAATCTAGCTTACTTTATCACGTTGAAGTAATAAATAAGGAGAATTGCATATTAATTAATCATAATTAAGTAATAAAATATAGTACGCAAAAGACCAATAACATGCTATAATTAATTGTTAACCAAAAAATGCTATCATTATTGAGTGCAAATAACTGGGGTAGCACGGACAAGGAAAGTATGTAATATGACTTACTTTCTAGATTATATACTATCAAGATTATAACAAAAAGTAACTATTTTTACTCAAGATTACAAATTCACTTTTTGAAGGGTTAGTTGTAGATATCATTTGAGAAATCCGTTAGTAAAAATATATTGATACTTTTTGTATACATCAGTTAAGCTCATATTTAAAGGAATTACGTTGTGTGTTTAATAAAAAATTTAACATAAATGAGAAGTTAAATAGTGAGAGTTGTGACATTAACACTCAAAAATGTGGAGCGAGCTTGCACTTTTTTCCAACCTAAAACACGCATCGGTAGTTAAATTTTCATTATCATGTCACATTACATTATTTTTTTAGTTTCATACATATGGACAAGTATGTATAAACAATTATGTTTCTGCTTTCATACGTATGGACAAACAAAATTGTTTTAACTTTTAACTAGTGGCCATGCAATATTTCTTTTGAATTGTTTTTAGAAAGGCATAGAAAGAGAACAACTCTTAACATAATGAAAATTTTAAACTCTACGCCTAATAGCTTTAATGATCAAATTTCTAAAATCTGCTTATTTTAAAAAGTTCTTTGTGTCGTAAGTTTTTTTTTAAAGAATAGCAGTTTGTGCTTGACTAATTAATTTGAAATCACTTTTATTAATATTTGAGCAATAATTTATTATCCAAACATCTAAAACGTGCTTATGGAGAAACTACTTTTTTTAAGTTGTGAGAAATAAATTTTGTCTATTGTTAAAAGCTTGTCAAACACGTCAACTCTCAAAATTATCAACACTTTAAAAAGAAATAGTCACTTTTGGCTCACTAAAATTGGGGAAACAGGATACAAGTAAAGAAAATGAAACAATAACAAGATTGTAGCTACATCGATATCGTTATTCCACAATGTTACTGCACATTCATAGTTGATTGAAAAAATTTAACCGCTCTTAATATTCACAAAACCCAGAAAATATATGGCAAGTGCTAATACCACGTAATTATAGCTAATTAATTATATCAATACATTTTTTTACTTTCAATTTTATCACTAACCCGTGTAATTAATATTAATATGATTTGGTGAGCAATATCATATGTGAATAAATCTATTTGCTATCTAGTTTTGTAGTTTTAAAGAGTAAATATTAGAGGCGTGAGAGTTGCGGTCTTTCCAAGTTATACTAATTTAGCTTCATATTTTCTATTTTCCCAAATATACTAATTAGGTCACTTGTAATTATGGAGTGAACTTTTTTTTTTTATTCAAGATAAAGACTACCAAGTACCATGTAATACATTCAAACACCTACACCATGTGTATTTTCTTAGCCATCATTATCCTTGACGATGTAAAGTTGAATGATTAAACTATTAAACCAAGACAATTGGACTCTCACAGTTTAATTAATTAAATAAGACGGCTATGGTTTTATATTCTACATTTTTGCATAATGGTTGAGCCCCGTGCATGACTCGGCACCTAATTCAATTGTCTTTTACCTAAATAATTTTAATCAATATTTTAGGAAACGATAACAAATGTAGTAAAGTACATACTTGTAGTTGTAGGTAATGTTTTCAGAATTATGAAATGATACATTTATTTATTGTTAGTTTTTGCGTCACTCGTTCTCTCTCTTGGAGGAAAACAAGTAAAAAACCAATTAATTAATTGTTAATTTTGAAAGTAACATTTTCACATAATTAATAGGAGTACAAAGAAGACTAAAAAGTTAGTAAAACAATACTACAGTTCGAAACTTCGAATTGTAGCCTTTTAGACACAAATTAACTCAGTAGGTAAGTAGTGAGTGCACGAGAAGAGACATATCTAATACTTAATATTATAAATTGTTACAGCAATTTCAAATTAAATTATATAATAATATTAAGATACACAAGTAAAATTACTTCCAAGAAAATAATAGTGTTTGGTATGTCAGCAAATAAATTGAAAATTACTGATGATGCACTTTTGATGGGTTCCGTGTAAAATATTTTTATGAGAAATATTTTCTTAAAAAAAATATAGTTATTACTTAATAATGTTTGGTGAATAAATATATACTATTATTTCAAAAATATTTATATAAAATTGAGTCGAATACTATGAGGGTAGAAGTTGGGCGGTGTCGGGGTGGAGAGGGATGAAGGGTGGGGTGAAGGTGTGGATGGTTGAGGAAGGAGACAATAAGCATGAAATACTTCTTCTAGAACCTAAGGTCTCTAATTTTTTTGTCCACTAAAAGGACTAAAAAAAATTATAATCTCTTAAGAGCAACGCTGTTAAAACCTGTCACGAAAATAATCTCCATGTACTTGAGCGCATTTTTCCATACTGTTAGATCTTGATCATGATTGTATCCTTAGTTTGTTACGACATCGGCCTTTTGGTTCGCCTCTCCAGATGTGTTTAATAAAGACATTATTGATATTCAACAAATATTTGAAGTCTTCAATAATAGCTCTAAGGGGATGGTATTGTATTTCCCATCCTTAATCAATCAGTTTCCACCTTTACTTCCTGATATCTATATGAAAGTATTGTTTAATTTTTTTGTTTCTTAATTGAAAAATTTGTAAACCAAACACACCCTTAGACTGTCACTGGGGCACTAATTTGGAAATTGGAAAGTACAAGCATCTTAACCAGTGTTTTAAGAGGCGGGTGCGCGAGGCGAGGAGTTTAACGCAGTACGGGGCGAGGCGTTTAACGCAGTACGGGGCGAGGCGTTTAACGCAGCACGAGACGAGGCATAAACCCCGAAACACCCGTAAGTCCCATAGATTTATGGGGCGTATGTCTCATGTATCTTCTATTTTATAATTATTATATGAGAAATGTAACAACACAAAAAATGATACTCCGTAATAGCCTAGTTAATCTTTAAAATAAAATCTCCATCCACTTCGTCATTAATCTCCACATCTATTAGTTCTTTCCACCCTCAATTAAATTAATATTTACTTTATTTATATATTTCAAATAAGGAGAAGGATGAAAAGTGTAATAGCAATGACAAAAAATGAAAAAAAAAACTGTTTCAGCAACATAGTACTATGAAATCTCTATCCAGCCAATTTCATACACAAACATTTAAATTTTTTATTTATGGCACTAAAACAAGGGCAACCCGATGCACTAAGCTCCCGCTATGCGCGGGATCCTGGGAAGGACCGGACCACAAGGGTTTATTGTACGCAGTCTTACCTTGCATTTCTGCAAGAGGTTGTTTCCATGGCTTGAACCTGTGACCTCCAGGTCACATGACAACAACTTTACCAGTTGCATTTCTACAAGCTATTTATGGCACTAGTATTTATATATTTTAGGAAAACCACTACAACATGAAAATATGATAACATAAAGTATAAATATAATTACACCAATAATAAAAATTATAATTTATGGCAAAAATACTTTTAATTTTTAAAAATCAAAGTTAACGTCTGGGGCATGTGCTTTTACGTCCGAGACTTATGCCCCAAATTCTAGAACGTACGCCCTATGAATCTACGCCTTTTTATTTGTGCCCCGAGCATTTTTGGTACGCCCCGCTCCAAGGCTCACCCCGAAACTCGCGCCGAAAACGCTTCTGAAAACACTGATCTTAACTTGTGCCGATCAATAGAGCTAGAATCTCTATATTTATTTAATTTCAAAACTTAAGTATAGTGCTAGTAATATTTAATTCAACTTGTACAATCAGAATTCATCTAGAAACTCCAAATACCTACAAATTTAAAACAGCAAAAAATTCCTTCAAAATTTCCACTTTATATAGTATTATTCAAACACCGTTTCTAAGCTCCACCAAGCTTCATAACTTTAAATTTTTTCATATTTTTTTCTCTCTCAAAAATGATAACAACAGAGCTTAAGCTAATGATTAACATAAACATAATCATAATCATCTTCTTCTTCCTTAATTTTTTTCCAGCTTATTCTGTTGATGTATGCAATCCAATATCATGTTCCGAAATGGGAATCGGACCGGAAATCCGGTTCCCTTTCCGGTTAAAAAAACGGCAACCGGACCGGTGCGGGTACTCCGGTTTTGATCTTTCGTGTAATGAAAGAGGCCAAACAATTATTACACTAGCTTCTTCAGGTGATTTTTTAGTCACAGATATTGATTATTCGGCTCAATCTATAATTCTCTATGATCCAGATTTTTGCCTCGTTAAACGACTCATTGATTTCAATCTCACAAATTCGCTATTTAGAGCTGCTCATCAACGAAATTACACAATCGTCAGGTAAATACTAATCTAACTGATTTTGAAAATTGTAGTATTCAACTGAAAAATGCTAGTTAGGAGATTTACGTGTTTCTCCCTAATGAAAGCGGATCTGCATTAACCACGATTAGTGTAGTCTTCTTGAGAAACAGTTGAATTTCCTTTGTTCACAATTTAGATATGCTAGGTGACGCAGAGTGTATTCTTTGTACAAACTCTAGCCGTCATATTATGGTATAAAAATTGGTTATTTTCTGCTCTATAATAGTGTATTTACATAGGCGGAGTCAGGATTGAAGCTTATGAATTTGAGATTTCAATCGTTTAAAGTTACTAGTTTCTAAAATAATTAATCCAAACAGTGGACGAGTTGTTTGGAGTTAGTTCACCAAACTGCCATTGATATTAGCTCAGGGACTTCGGTGCCTTAAGCTGCTTGATTCACTCTGGCTTTACGCTTGAGCATTATAGAGTCACCGAACCTTCTTTATTATGATTCGACACATATCTCTGACCTAAGGTCGAGCACCATAGCCGTTCATATGCATCCAAGCAATTGGTATCTGATTGAAAGATAGAAAGCATAGATATGCATCGCCTACTTGTTGAAAAGTAAAAATGAAATTGCCAATCATAAATTCTATGACGTTTTTAAGACCCGCACGTGTGTATTTCTAGTTATAGATATGATTTAGAAGAAAAATGAGCTAATGGGCTAATTAACATTTCTTATGAGCAGAGATGGCAGTGGATCCGGGACCCGGTCCGGATTCGGTGGATTCATATCCGTTTTATAGTATATGGATCTTCAAAATTTGGACCCGACGGATCCGGATTGGACCCGGATCCATTTCTGACGGATCGGATCTGGATCTTGTATTTGAGATCCGTATCCGGTCCAGATCCGACCCGTGGATCCATTTTTTATTAAATATATTCATAACCTAGAATGTAATTTTATAAGTATTTTTTTAAAATTGCTAAGCACATCCTTTGCAAGTTTAATTCTCAAAACAAGTTTAATTTATCCCGCGTTAACTCAAAAATAAAAAAATAAAGAGGTAACTTCGATAATAAAATCAATGTTATATTAGTGAATGACTAACATCTCCATAGACAAGTAGTTAAAATTATATTCACTTCATTTGTGAAGATTCCAAGCATATGCAAGTTCTGCATTGTGGAAATACTAGTCAGCATTTTCCACAACTATTGTCATTGTCCAATATTTTCAATTAATAGCTCACAATTAAAACGAGACAATGAACAAAATATCTCATATGAACATTTCAAAATTGAAACACAATAAACTGTTAGCTAAGTAAAAATCGTTTGTCAGTTCAAAAAAAAATAATTTAGCAAGACAAATTTTTTAACATATGATCCAGATCCGATTTGTGGACCCGGTGAATCCGATGAATCCGGATTTGGATCTGATTTTTATGAACCCGATGAATCTGGATTCAGGTGGGAAAAATAGATCTGGATCTGGATCTAGTAGGATCCGGTCCAGATCCGATCTGTTGTCATCCCTACTTATGAGTGGACCCGATCCAATAGTTATTTCGAACAGATATACTGATTTGGAATTTGAATTTTGAATTTGTTCTCTGTTTTTTTAGGTGTACTTCGGATGACTGGTTAAGTTACCCAAATTATCAGGTGGCGATTCCATTGTATTGCCGGGGAATTTCAAGCAGAAATCAAGCGATTTTGGCTATGCCACCGAGTGTGTATGAACAAGAAAAGCCAATTGGTTGCAAATTGATGAATCCTAGGGTTTCAGTTCCATTGCAATTGGAAGATACTCAATTTTGGTCTCCAATGGAGGGTCTTGTGTTAACTTGGAGCGACCCGGGTTGCAGGATTTGTGAAAATGAAGGGAAACTTTGTGGGTTTAAGAGTGATACTGGATCTGATATTGCTTGCTCAAATCCTCCTTCTTCTAAAGGTATGTTGTAGAATAATCTCTCTGTTGCATCTGTTAGTATGTTCTTGGTGGAGCATTATGTGCATTGTACACTTTGTAAGAATGTATGTACCTTATAGAATTTAGGGGTCGTTTGGTTACTGGTTAAGAGCTAAGTTATTTAGTTATTAAATCATGAATAAGTAATATCGTGTTTGGTAGCATTCTTTTGCTATGTACACACCTAATAAGGATATTTGGTTTGCAATTTAGAAACCCCCTATAACTAATAAATATAATCCATAAGTTATGAGGAAATTGATGTATTATTTTATGCAGAAAATGGAATAACTAATACATGAATAATTAAATCTTGTATAACTAATCTATGCATAATATAATGTATAAATTGTCATTATATTACTAATACATGCATAGCTCTAACCACCTATTAAACGACCCCTAGTATAAAGGTTATTCATCATTAATGGAAGACTATCAAGTTAATGATTAAATAAAATTAAAGGATAATATAGGAATATTTCGACTATTTTATAAGATACTTGTTACGTTATTTATCTGTAGTTAGTGTATATAAATCAAATGGTTTAATCTTAGCAGTTAAAAATTAAAGAAAAAATACATGTCACCCCACTATTATCATAGTTACTGAGTGATAAATATGTGTATGACTGACACATATTTTAACTTCATTGATTTGATGTAAATATTCAATACAAGTAAATTTTGATTGTCGTTATCTTTCACTAGCATAGTTATTGGAATTTGATAATTTTCCCTCATCAAGTCTTAAACTTTTAAATTCACCCATCTTATATCTTGCATTCATTAGTTTGATGTAAATATTACCAGTTACCTTTCACTAGCTTTCGTAAATGAATTGGATGACTTTGCAAATTAGGTCTTAAGTATAATTATTCGAATTGGATTTCTTTTCCTCTTTGTTAACCCCTTTGGAACATTAGAAACTTTTTGAAAATAAATTCAAGAACAAATTTTGGAAAGATACTTTTCTCAGATATGTATAGAGATGGCAATGGATCTTGGATCCGGTCCGGTGGATCGAGATTCGTTTTATAGGATATGGATCTTCAAAATTTGGACCCGACGGATCCAGATCGGACCCGGATCCATTTCTGACGGATCGGATCTGGATATGGATCTTGTATTTGAGATCCGTATCCGGTCCAGATCCGATCCGTGGATCCGATTTTATTAAATATATTCATAACCTAGAATGTAATTTTATAAGTATTTTCTTAAATTTTTTTCATAATTTATGTATTGGGTAAAGGGTTGAACCAGGATAAGGCACAAGTCACACAGCCATGTAATTTGTCTTTGAAGTTTCATTTCTTTTACCTATATGCTATATGCAGTTTTTCATATTTTCATTTCTATAAAAAGAAAAAATTATCACTCTTCTTTAAATTTCCTTTCTTGAATCTGCTAGCGGTAAGCTTTAAGTATCTGTCTCTCATTTGTTTGATCAGCAAAAAAAAACTGAGACTTTTATATATATAACTGACATTGTTTTATGTTGTTTAATGAAGTCAATCAGTAGAACTACAAGTGGAGCATCACTAAAGCCTCCAAAAATTAGCTCAAAGTTGCAACTTGTTTGCATCACTAATGAAATCAATCGTCTTTATTTTCTTGTGATGCTAAAACTTTGTTCAGTATTTTGGAAGAATGGTGTCATGTTTGTGTAGGTTGATTGAATTCAATTTTTTTCAATCAGATTGCATTTCATTTTGTCATAAAAGTTTCAACATGTGAGAAAATTATTCAAGCCAAAAAAAATTACATGTAGATCTAGATCCGGATTTGAATCTGATTTTTATGAACCCGATGAATCTGGATCCAGGTATGAAAAATGGATCTGGATCTGAATCCAGGTATGAAAAATGGATCTGAATCTGGATCTAGTAGGATCCGATCCGTTGGCATCCCTAGATATGTATAAGAAAAAGGTTTAAAGGGGTACCAAAAATTTTCAAAAAGGAAATTAGATTTTCTTTTTCAACAAAAGCTCTTTCCAAAAATTTCAACTTGATTCTTGATGGGGTTGTTGAACTTTATAGGTGTTAGCATGTCATTTGTCGAGTGTATTACTATCAGTAGTGCTGCATGGTCCATGTGCATGCCATGTTACATCATCTAAACTATCTTATAGGTGATGAAATTTCAATAAAAAATTGGTAATTTTGTTGTGGGGTCAAATAATTGTAGCTCACCTAATGAATTTGAAAGTTGCTTGGTCGGTTTAAGATCGAGTCGTGTTCTATTGTTCTTATAAAATGAGGAAAATGGAATATCATAATTGCAGAAAGTAGCTATTTGAGAGTATGTTATTGGGTAACTCTATTTATTTATTTGTTAGAGTTTTTGGGTTACTTTTATAGTGGTAAAATATAGAGAAGTTGAAAGCAGGAGATTCACTAAATTGATAAAGCTGAGTAAAAATATTTAGACCGAAATTGAAAAAAGGATAGTTATATGCTATGCGCGGATTTTGGGAAGAACAGAAAGTAGTAGTCATTTTCCCCCTCAAAATTCTAAAACTTAATATCTGTCCAACTTGTCACGTTATTGCTCATTTAGAAGAGAAAAATAGAACTCTGACATCAGTGCGGTGATATGTGGCTCTGATTTCACAAAGTTGTTAAAGTCTTAGCCATACATATGCCACGTTATAGAGAGCTAACAGTGGAGAAGTTGGTGGAAAAATTTAGTTTGCACTCACCATTAGTGTTGGGACCAATTTATGTGTGTCTCGATTATTTCATGAGGTACCTACTAATTAATTTAGGTATTGAATAATTTGTCCAGTGAGATTTAAGTTAATGGAAAAAAAATCACCTAACTTTTGCTTTTACGAAATTTTATTCGAGTCTCCCGTAATTTTATACAACTAATTCATCGAACGCTAGGTCACTTCCTTGAATGCTATCAGGGGCGGAGCCACATTTGGCCAAGCGGCGTCACTAGACATCACTTGATCAAAAAATTATATTAAATATATAAGAAATAACACATGAATTTATAAATTGACAGTAGAATACGATGCATCATTATTCGTTTAATCATGATTAGGAGCTCGAGGCTCTGCTTAGATGTATATGTCTTCAATTTGTTAGCCTCAGTTGTTAAAAAGAATCAAGGACACAAGGAATTGAATCCTAATATTCTTACTATCAACTAAACTAGTATGTCAAAGCTCATTTTGGTGTCTTACAATGAAAAAGGACTTATTTTAAAAGTATCTATAACGACATTATCAATTTATCATGAATACAAATTAAAAAAATGAAAATCATTTAAAAGAGTTGTAGCAATATGCTTATATAATGTTTTATCACTAATATAGTCTAGATTGTGTCATTTGTTACAACAAATTGTTCATTTGTTACAACAAATTGTTCATTTGTTGGCTTTTTTAAATGTTGACACCGTGTACTAAAAATTATGTATTTCTACTGCGGGTTACATTTGTAAAATTTCTACTACTAATAGATTTCTTCACTTTAAATGGGCACCTCAGATTAAGTGAGGTAGATATACAAGATTCATATAATTAATCGTAACTAGTTTGGAGTTCGGATTAAGGTGTAGGTAATTAATTAAAATATTAGGTCCTTCGACAGTGGTGGAAAATCATGGTTTAACAATCGTTTGGTATTCTTTTTGCAGGACTTCCTAGAGGAGCCAAATATGGCATTCTAATTGGAGTTGGAGTACCAGGTCTTGTATGCTTAATAGGAATAATAAGCTTTGCTTTTGGTAAACTCAAGGTTTATACCCTCCACCGCGATTTAAACTTTGATCTTCCGACCACCATTAATCTCCAATCAGCAATCGCCACGACAGGTCTTAACAGGGCAACCATCGATTCCTATCCTAAGATCGTGCTAGGGGAGAGCCAGCGCCTCCCCAACGTCAACGATGGCACTTGTCCGATATGTCTATCAGACTACATGCCTAAAGAAACCTTAAGAACCATACCAGAATGCAACCATTATTTTCATGCTGAATGCATTGATGAATGGCTTAAGCTCAATGCTACTTGCCCCTTGTGTCGAAATACACCGGATGGTTCGTTACATCCTTGCTCATCATCAACTTCGTTAGTCTCGTCTTCTCCATAGGCCTCACAAAACTCTATTTTGCTCTGATTTTGATGTTTTTCATAGGGAATTATTCTTGTTGTATATAAGTTGTGAGCTCGAGGTATTGTATATAGAAACAAAATAAAGTGTGTAGGATAGAATTCTTTTTGGCATTGATTGTTTAGAAAGGAAATGGAAGGAAAGGAGAGGGGACAATTATGTTTTTCATACAAGGTGTTAGTACATAACAACGATTGATTTTGCTCTTTACAAACAAGGTGTACACATGTTACTCCTTTCCCCTTTATTTTTTCAATTTGTCCAAGTTTTAGTGAATAGAGTTATTGATATTTGTGTTGGTGGAAGTAACAAGTACTCATTGAAATTAGTCAAGGTGCGTGTAAATTGACTTAAGGCGTCACGATTATTAAAATTACTGATAAATAAGGTGTATACCCGTGATATACACTTACCATAAGTAGTGTATATCACGGGTTTGGTACTCTTTTGGACCGTGATATACACTTACAATACTTAAGTGTATATCACGGTTTTGGGCTTATTAATTAGTGTAAAATAATTGTATTAATTAGTATTGTACACTTACCATAATTATAGGATTCTTGTACTACTAGAATAAGGTTTTGAGATTAGAATAGGAATGATTTTCCTATTAAGGAAATTGTAAATTGTATATATTCTCTTTCATTAATGAAAATAATCAAGAGATTATTTCTTTAATGGTATCAGAAGTCTAGGTCTTAAATTCCTCTCTCAAAATTCCATCCACTTTACCTCGATTTCCGAGCCTCTTTTTCTCAGATTTCGTGCCCGACAATACCTCATCTCTTCCCAAATTTTTCTTCCAAATCCCTACATCACGTCTTGCGTTGCTATTATGGCTAAGAACACGTTTCACCCTGCCCTTACTGTTTCTAACATCAAGAATTACATCCCTATCATTCTTGAAATAGAAAACATCCAATACGCGACGTGGCCAGAACTGTTCAAAGTCATTGAGTGAGCTGGTATGTCATCATGTAAGTCTACTTCAACTCCAGTTGATACTAAACCCAAGCTAGGAGTTGCGGTTGGCTCCCTTTACGAGGATCCAACCCGCTATCGCAGTCTAGCATGGGCTCTTCAGTATCTTACGTTTACTAGACCTGACATTACGTATGTCGTACATCATGTGTGTTTGTTTATGCATGATCCCAGTATTGAGCACATGAATGCGCTCAAACGCATTATTCGGTACATCCAGGGGACACTTGACTTTGGCTTACATTTATATCCCTCATCGACGTCTACACTTGTCTCGTATACCGATGCTGATTGGGGTGGCTGTCCAGACACCAGACACTCTACGTCTGGCTATTGTATGTTTCTTGGTAATAACTTAGTCTTATGGTCTGCAAAGTGTCAGTCGACTTTGTCCCGATCTAGTGCAGAGGCTGAGTATCGAGGGGTAGCCAATGTGGTCTCTGAATCCTGTTGGTTACGTAATCTTCTTTTAGAGCTTCATTGTCTTATTCAGAAAGCTACCTTGGTTTATTGTGATAATGTTAGTGTCATCTACATTTCTGGTATTCAGCACCATCGTACTAAACATATCGAGATGAATATCCACTTTGTTCGCGAAAGGTAGCTCGTGGACAAGTACGTGTTTATCATGTCCCTTCCAGATATCAAATTGCAGACATCTTTACCAAAGGTCTTCCCTCAGTCCTTTTTGAAGATTTTAGGGACGGTCTCAGCGTACGAAAACCGTCCTCTATGACTGCGGGGGTGTGATAAATAAGGTGTATACCCGTGATATACACTTACCATAAGTAGTGTATATCACGGGTTTGGTACTCTTTTGGACTGTGATATACACTTAACATACTTAAGTGTATATCACGGTTTGGGCTTATTAATTAGTATAAAATAATTGTATTAATTAGTATTGTACACTTACCATAATTATAAGATTCTTGTACTACTATAATAGGGTTTTGAGATTAGAATAGGAATAGGATTTTCCTATTAAGGAAATTGTAAATTGTATATATTCTCTTTCATTAATAAAAATAATCAAGGGATTATTTCTTTCAATTACAATTTGCAAGCACATTATTTTCTATATATAGCTTGTTTGACCAAACTTACTTTTTTTCATTAAGTGCTTATTTTAAAAAAGTGAGGCGTTTGGTCAAGTTTTTTTTTTTTTAGAGAAAATAAGTATTTTTGTGGAGTAGGAGAAACATTTTTTCATAAGCTAAAAAAATAGTTTTTGCCCCAAAGCATTTTTTTTTGAAAAGTAATTTTGAGAAAAATACACTTAGAAACACTTTTTAAAAGCTTGGTCAAACATTAATTGTTGTTTAAAAGTATTTTTAGATTAAGTGGCCAAACACAAACTATTTTTTGTCAAAAAGTATTTTTTTGAAAAATACTTTTAAAAATGTATTTTTTTACAAAATAAACTGATTTACGAATCTTGGTCAAACAGGCTAAGAGTCCTTACTATTAGCGAATATTCTCCATATATTCCCCATATATTGTGTAATTATGAGTACTGTATATTTATGGTATATTAGGAACATTACTGTATTAGGATTCCCCCATTGTACACACTATATATATTTCGTAATAATGAGAAGACTCCCCAAGGGAGATTATTACAATCTTACATGGTATCAGGAGCCAAAACCCTAGGTCTTCTCTAAATTAATTCCTCCCCCCTCTCTTGGATCTCTCGCCGACGGCTACCACTTCTTGGCCTAGAAGACCACCGTGTCTTTGTTTGTTCTTCCTTGTCTTCTTTCTTATACTTCGACAAAATTTATCCACTATAATGGCTCCTCCTACAACTCCCACAGTAGCCTCATCCTCTACCGTCGTCACCCATGACATATCAAAATCATCATTTTCACCCTCTGTTCATCCAGCCTTCATCGTCACTAACATCAAGAATTGCCTCCCCATAATTCTTGATCAAGAAAATGGTCAGTACTCTCCATGGGTTGAACTTTTTCGTATTCATGCATGTGTCTATAACGTGCTTGACCATATCGACGACTCCTTCCCTCGCCCCCCTGAGGTTGATGACTCAACATGGCGTCGTCTAGACGTCGTTGTCAAACAGTGGATATATGACACTATCTCTCAGGACTTGCTCTTTACTGTAATGAAATTTGGCGCCTCAGCCCATGATTTATGGCTTCGGTTAGAGGAAATCTTTCAAGATAACAAGCACACTCGTGCTGTGTATTTGCCAGAATAATTCAATAATACACGCCTTAAAAATTTCTCTAACATGTTCGATTATTGAGCGCAGTTGAAACTTGTGGCATACCAATTATCCAACGTCGGCACGCCTGTATCAGAAACAAAGATGGTCCTACAACTAGTTGCAGGCCTACCAAAAGATGAGTACGACACTTTAGCCACCATAATACATCAGGTTGATATGTTACCCAGTTTCAATAAGGCCCGCTCGTAATTATTATTAGAAGAAACTCGTCGTGCAAAGCAGGATGAGCACAATCAAAAGGTGTTAGCAGTCGACACGTCTCCCCAAAACAACATTACCGCCGGCTCGCCTCCGCCGAAAAATAATCAGTGACGGCAGGGGCGGCAGAGGTCGAGGAGGTGGCAAAGGTGGAAAATGACGTGGGAAATGGGGCAACGGCCAGCAGCAGAATTCACAGCCGCCGCAGCCCAGTCCATATGTGCATTGGACCGGCCCAGTTACTCACTATTTGAACGGGAACTGGGCCTCCTCTCCTGCCTAGGTACATGCCCACTACCCTTACCCACAACATGGATTATTGGGCCCCACTCCATCAGCTCTGTCAGCCCACTATCAGTCACACCAAGCCCACTTCATGTAGGCCCAGTACCTGCAGCCTTCCTCTGGTCTGGCCCCGATTGACTTGGGCCAGGCCTTTAACCGTTTGAACTTTCAGGAGCCCGATGGAAATTAGTACATGGACTCGGGGGCCACATCTCACCTCACCCGCTCTGCAGGTAATATTCTCAAATTGTTTCGATTAAAGTATACTCAGTACATTATAGTTGGCAATGGTCACCGCATTCCAATACAAGGCTATGGTACCTCATACACACAACTGCCTCATCCACCCCTTTCTCTTAACAATGTCTTGTATGCTCCAAACATCATTAAGAACCTAATTTATGTCCGCAAATTTACTCGTAATAATTATGTCTCTGTTGATTTTGACCCTTTTGGTTTTACTGTGAAGGATCTTCGTACGGGGACACCTCTTACGAGATGCAATAGCACGGGGATCTCTATCCATTCCCATCCACCTCCGCTGCGAGATCATGCTCACCCGTCTCTCTCGCTGCTATTTCTCCGTCCACATGGCATAATAGACTTGGCTACCCATGAGCCCAAGTTTTTAATTTTCTTAGAGGCAATAATTTTATTAAATGCAATAATGGAAAACTTGCCCAGCACTGTGTTTCTTGTTCTTTAGACAAACATGTTCGTCTTCCTTTTAAATCATCTTCTAGTATTACGTTTTTTCATTTTGATATTATTCATGCTGATTTGTGGACGTTTCTTATCTCTAGTTCACTTGGTCATAAATATTATCTTGTCTTGTTAAATGATTTTTCTCATTATATTTGGATCTACCCACTCAAATTTAAATCAGAAGTGTTTGCCAAATTTCTTGAGTTTCATACTTTTAGCAAAACACAGTTTGAAAAGTGCATAAAATCGTTTCAGTGTGATAATGGTCGTGAATTAAACAATTCCATATTTCACCGATTCTGTGGAAATAATGGCATGGTTTTTCAATTCTCGTGGCCCCACACATCGCCTCAAAATGGTAAAGCAAAACGAATCATCCGCACCATTAATAACATGGTTCGTACTCTCCTGTTTCATGCCTCCCTTCCTCTGTCCTTCTGGGTCTATGCCGTAAAAATGGTAGAATACGTTCTAAATATTTTACCAACTAGCACCCTTCACAATATGACTCCAACCGAAATTCTATACCGAAGGATTCCCTCTTACGACCACCTAAGAATATTCGGTTGCATGTGTTATCCCAATCTTGCATCCACTGCCCCTCACAAATTAACACTTCTAACTACTCCGTGTGTCTTCATAGGTTTCCCGTCTAATCATAGGGCTATCTTTACTATGACCTGTCCACCCATCAAATCACGTCTCTCGTCATGTCACTTTTGACGAGACCACATTCCCTTTCTCGAATCTCCAAAAATTCTGAAAAATGGACTATACCTTTCTTCACGAGTCTGACATCTCCCCATCATTCTCAGCCAACTGCATCAATCAGAAATAGTGAGCCAATCTCTGCCACCCACCGCTGCCACTACCGCCGTCAGCTCCGCGGCAGTGTCCCCGACCACCTCTCAGTCACACCCATCGCAGGTTGCCACCGCCACTGGCATCCGATCCAGCTCCCCTGTCTCACCATCGTGTCATGACCCAAACTGGAGGGTCATGACGGGACCCGAACCTTACCTGCCGAGTACCACTAATCATATATTTATCATATATCCATAATTTCGCATGGCCCACGAGGCCGCCATGAGATATCCTACTGACATACAAAAAAATAGTAGATTGGAAAAGAGCTATATAAAATTAATGCAACCTGAACAACCCAATTACTATACATATACATACCAAGGCCGACAAGGCCATACATGACTACTATACACAGGACAAATGTCTACAAGCATCTAAAGAGTACGTGATATCATAAGGCCGGGACAGGGTTCCTCCGTACCCCTATGTATATGCAGAAGTACCATACCAAGATTAGCCTGCTACTCCAGAACAAATGGAGTGCTCCAATATCTGCTGAACCAACAACCTACTAGTGTTAACCGTCACCATGTCTACTTAAGCCCGCGGACATGAAACGCAGCGTCCCCCGACAAAAGGAACGTCAGTACGACTGATGTATCGAGTATGTCAGGCAAAAATAATAACACAATAGAGACCTGAAGGTAACATGAGACAAGAAACAACCAACCAGTAGAGAATGCCTCTGAGAGCCATAATATGCATAAGTATCATGTCTGTGCAGAATGCCTCCGAGGGTCATAATATGCCTAAATGACATGCACAATGCGGTCATGCATATATATATATATATATATATATATATATATATATATATATATGCATATATAACGTCGTATCCCTTTAGCCTATGTGGGCATCATATCATATTGGCCTATGTGGGCATAATCATCATCATATACCAGCTGATCATGTGGTGTGCGTATATAACGTCGTATCCCTTTTCCCATCTCATACATATATATAATGCATATCATATAGTAGTGTATATAACACATGTGAGTCCAGGGTAATACATGAATAAAATGCATGAACGATAATAAAACATTCTGAGTTTATCGGAGTGACATAATATCGCTTCACCTCCGATTAATATTGTGAATATTAACATCTTTATCATATAACTCAATAAGGATTTAGGAACATATTTAGACATGCTTTGACAATATGAATGAATAACATGAACATTCTTAACCACTAAGAGTAGAATAATTTATGGGACAATATTACGTTCACGTTTCGTACGTAGAACATTCCAAGAGAAAGAATGATTTGCCTTAACATACCTTAGCCATTTTGTGTCCACAATACAATTAAAGCAACCCGTGACTCCCCCCCCCCCCCCCCCACTTTAATTTTCTACAATCCGAAGAACAATTGGTGATAAATTACGTAATCGACGTGGCATAAATTCTACATCGTTCTTCGTGTTTTGTTGCTTCTTGGCTTGGAAATAGATTTGCTGCGTATTGTAAATGGGATAATTTGCTTCTAATAAAAAAATTCATTACTTTGAAGCCTTATTTTGCTATGTGAAGTACTAAGAAAGTGAGCTAGATGTCATAGGAATAACAATTTCCTCTTTACACGTGTAACCTCATTGGTTTACACTTCATTAATAATTATGAAATAATGCCACCTCCCCTTTATGAGTATGACACCTATTACTTGCTTCCATCACTACCTAAATAACGTGGACCATTTCCACCAAAGATTTATTTCATGATTTTAATTAATTCTTTAACTCCCACTACAATACCCGATTTAATCATACACACATAATAAACTTTTTTATCTCAATTCACTTAAATCTTAATGACTTATAAAGCCTTCATATATCCAATGTCATAATCATACGATATAACACTAGTTCATAACCTCTTTTGGGACATATAACTATTACTTTCAATTCCCGTCGTCGCACTTCTTAAGTCCTAATTTATTTCGGGATCACATCTTTTTACCCCCAAGCTCTGATTTGCATACGTGAATACGATAAAGTCATCCAACGCTCGGGTCTATTTACATACGTCTAGCTATTCAAACCATGACCCGAAAGTACGGGGTGTTACATCATTTCCCCTTTAGAAACATTCGTCCTCGAATGTTGGGGTGACATATCTAAGGATTCTAGTCCTCAACAAATAGGACTATCTGGATCCCCGTCACGTAGCCAGAAAACACAAACATCGCTTCATGGGGCCATATAATACAACATACATCATTATACCAGATCTCACATGGTCACCAAGCATTAATTGTAATAATTTGAAATAGAACCCACCTCATGCTTCTCTCGGAATCTCGGCGTTGGTCTGGAATAGTTAAGGATATTTATGTTTCATTTCCTTTTCCGCCTCCCGTGTCACTTCCTCTATATTCTTATTCCGCCATAAACTTTCACGGAGGCTACTTCTTTAGTCCTCAACTCGCGGACTTGTCGATCTAAGATAGCAGCAGGGACCTTCATATGATCGATGCTCCGTAGCCTTCACATCATCAATCAGTACAATTCGGGAAGGATCCCTCACACACGCTCTTAACATAGAAAATTGGAAAACCGGATGAACCAACTCTAACTCCGAAGACAAGTTCAATTCGTAAGCCACCTGGCTTATTCATCGAATTATGCGATATAGCCCAATGTACCTTGGAATAAGCTTTCCCCTTTTTTTCAAACCTCATTACATCCTTCACAGGCGAAATCTTCAAAAAGACCCAATCATTTACTTGGAATTCTATGTTCCACCGTCGCACATCTGATTACAACTTTCGATGACTCTGAGCGGTTAACCACTGTTCTTGGATAAAATTCACCTTCTTTATGGCTTGGTGAACTAGGTCAGGCCTAAATAATTTTGATTCGACTACTTCAAACTATCCGATAGAAAACCTACATTTTCGTCTGTACAAAGCTTCATATAGAGCCATTTAATGCTAGCATGGTAACTGCTATTGTACGCAATTTCAATAAGGGGTAAATGATCATCTCATGATTCGATTGTGGCAATCCATTCTTGTTAATAAAATCCTGGGACAATTCCTAATCTATTCTCGGTAAGACATTAAAATTTAGGTCGCACGTACATAACATATTCCCTCATTCTAATTAGCAAGAGTCACTGTAAAACGGATAGATTTCCATAACCTACTAAACCTTCTCATGATGTCTTCTACTTTTCATTTGTACAACTCATAATCATCTTACCCTTACCTTTGCGCATCAACTTGGGACACTTCGAAACGTTGTGTCCATGGCTGCACACTCAACCAACCCCATGTACCTGTGCGGCATAATTTGGCATGCGCTCGACCACACTGATTACAAGATGGTCGAGACGGTCTCACTCGACCTTTACAACTTTGACCCTGAGATATTGGTATATTTGAACCATTTAAATATCAGTGATCCCTGACTAATAAACTCTCTGGGTTATGAGCTCATTGACCCCTCAAGGGGCCTATCTCTATCAGATGCTCTAGGATGAAGTCGTGCCTGAGAAAGCAACTTACGCATATCCTTTGACGGATCTATCTCAATGGAGAGCATACTACTCGTATTTACACTCAATCCAACTTCAATCTCCTTGCTAATCATAACCCTACTAGAAGAAGGCATTGTTGTAATCATAAACACAATAAGCTCTACAGAGAGAATTCTTACATTCTTCTGCGTTCAGGTGCTTAGTACTTCCTTTACTTTACTTTGTTTTTTCTGTATCCAAAACAAACATTTTGCTTTCCAGGCTTGCATTATCTCTTCCGTATATGAGTGAGACAATTCCTCACAATATCAAATTTTGAACATAATACGGCCCTTCTGGCGTATCAATCGTATGGTAGAAGTCACTCATTTACTGGCTACGAATATTAACTAACCGAAGACTTTTTGGTAACCGGCATTACTGAAACAATATCAGGCACGAGTTAAACTCGAATTCTTAGGATTCAACTCTACTGCACGATCTATGATATGAAAGAATGGAAACCATCCCTAAATGGCTTGCAACCTCCTATTTATAAGTGTGGCGTATAACACACCCATAAACAAGACTCTACCAGACACGACTTGCAGTCTCCCTAGGACAGACCTACTTTGATACCAAGTTTGTCACGACCCAAATCGGAGGATCATGATGGGCACCCGGACCTTACCTGCCGAGTACCACTAATTATATATTTAACATATATCCATAATTTCACATGGCCCACGAGGTCGCCACGAGATATCCTACTGATATACAAAAAAATAGTAGATTGGAAAAGAGCTATATAAAATTCCTGCAACCAGAAGGACCCAATTACTATACATATACATACCAAGGCCGGCAAGGCCATACATGACTACTATACACAGGACAACTGTCTTCAAGCCTCTAAAGAGTACGTGACATCATAAGGTCGGAACAGGGCTCCGCCATACCCCTATGCATATGCAGAAGTACCGTACCAAGATTAGCCTGCTACTCCAGAACAAATGGAGTGCTCCAATATCTGCTGAACCAACAACCTACTAGTGTGAACCATCACCATGTCTACCTGAGTCTGCGGGCATGAAACATAGCGTCCCCCGACAAAAGGGACGTCAGTACGACTGATGTATCGAGTATGTCAGGCATAAAGAATAACACAATAGAGACCTGAAAGTAACATGAGACAAGAAATAACCAACCAGTAGAGAATGCCTCTGAGAGCCATAATATGCATAAGTATCATATATGTGCAAAATGCTTCTGAGGGCCATAATATGCCTAAATGTCATGCACAATGATGTCATACATACATACATACATATATATATATATGCGTCTATAACGCCGTCTCTCTTTAGCCTCTGTGGGCATCATATCATATTGGCCTCTGTGTGCATAATCATCATCATATACCAGCTGATCAGGTGGTGTGCGTATATAACGTCATATCCATTTCCCCATCCCATACATATATATAATACATACCACATAGTAGTGTATATAACACATGTGAGTCCAGGGTAATACATGAATAAAATGCATGAACGATAACAAAATATTATGAGTTTATCGGAGTGACATAATATCGCTTCACCTCCGATTAATATTGTGAATATTAACATCTTTATCATATAACTCAATAAGGAACATATTTAAACATGCTTTGACAATATGAATGAATAACATGAACATTCTTAACCACTAAGAGTAGAATAATTTATGGGACAATATTACGTTCACGTTTCGTACGTAGAACATGCCAAAAGAAAGAAGGATTTGCCTTAACATACCTTAGCCATTTTGTGTCCACAATACAACTAAAACAGCCCGTAATGCACCCAAATCTTATTTTTCAAGAAACCCTCTTCTTCCACCTTACTTCACTTTGAAGAAACCTTTAATTTACTACAATTCGAAGAACAATTGGTGATAAATTACATAATCGACGTGGTGTAAATTCTACATCATTCTTCGTGTTTTGTTGCTTCTTGGTTTGGAAATAGATTTGATGCGTATTGTAAATGGGATAATTTGCTTCTAATAAAAAAATCATTACTTTGCGACCTTATTTTGCTATGTGAAGTACTAAGAAAGTGAGCTAAATGTCATAGGAATTACATTTTCCTCTTTACACGTGTAACCTCCTTGGTTTACACTTCATTAATAATCATGAAATAATGCCACCTCCCCTTTATGAGTATGACACCTATTACTTGCTTCCATCACTACCTAAATAACGTGGACCATTTCCACCAAAGATTTATCCCATGATTTTAATTAATTCTTTAACTCCCACTACAATCCCCGATTTAATCAATTACACACATAATAAACTTTTTGATCTCAATTCACTTAATCTTAACGACTTATAAAATCTTCATATACCAAATGTCATAATTATACGATATAAAACTAGCCCATAACCTCTTTTGGGACATATAACTATTATTTTCAATTCCCGTCGCGCACTTCTTAAGTCCTAAATTATTTTGGGATGCATCCTTTTACCCCAAGATCTGATTTGCATACGTGAATACGACAAAGTCTTCCAACTCTCGGGTCTATTTACATACGTCTAGCGATTCAAACCATGTCTCGAAAGTACGGGGTGTTACACGCCGGTCCTCCAACCCACCACCACATAGAACCTTTACCCACCACCAACTGCTTTGCCACCTCAACCAATTGATAATTCCGACAGCCCAACTACCAACCCATTCCCTGTCGACCAGCCAGTTACCGGCAATACCACCACCACACATATGCACCAGCGCCGCATCTTAAACCCACCACCGTCCCCTTACCCGACAATACCTACCAGACCACACATCACCCAACCCTCATCTCCGACCATACCGGAATCATCGTCGACCCCACCAAATCTGCCACCACACTGATCCTCACCTCACCCACTGCCTTGTTCCACCACTCTACAACCCAACCACACACAACAGTTCTGTGACCCGCAACCAGCAAACCACCCAACTAACCACCCACCCACTACCCCCCACACCAAATGGAAACCCGTGCCCAATATGAAATTTTCAAGCCCAAACTCCATTTTAACCTATCCACACAAATAATTTCCCAAAACCCCCAAATTAGCCACACTAGACCCTAATTGAAATGCGGCTATGTGTGAGGAATTTAATGCTTTAACGAAACAACACACGTGAGATTTGGTTCCTAAATCGGAAGGGTGAATGTGATCCATTGCATGTGGCTCTTTCATCACAAATACAGAGACATTGATGATCTAGAGAGGTATAAAGCAAGACTTGTTGCTAATGATACAAATCAACATGAGGATATTGATTGTGGTGAGACGTTCAGTCCGGTTGTCAAATCGGCTACCATTCACACAATTTTGGGTATAACCATGGGCAAACATTGGGTGATACATCAGCTTGATGTGAAAAATGTGTTTCTATATGGGGGCTTGAAGGAAATATTTTACATGCACCAGCCACATGGCTTTGTCCATCTAGAACCCCTCAGTATGTATGTCATCTCCGTAAGTAACTGTATGGTTTGAAACAGGCCTCCAGAGCGTAGTATGAATGCTTTGCCAGGTACATTATGCATAATGGGTTTGTATGCAGTAGGTGTGATAATTCTTTTTTCATTTTTCATCAAGGTAGTAGCACTGCTTACTTACTGCTATATGTGGATGATATTATTCTCACTGCCCCATCTGATGTGTTAAAAAATTAGATTATTGCTTTACTTAAAACCGAATTTGCTATGAATGACTTGGGCAAGTTAAGTTACTTCTTGGGAATATCAGTGTCCAGATCTGTCAATACTATATTCTTGAGTCAACGTAAGTATGTAGAGGAGATCGTGTACAGGGCTAAGATGGCCAATTGCAAGATCATGCCAACTCCGGTAGATTCTAAATCAAAGCTTAGTGCTACTGATGATGCTCCAGTCTCCGATCTTACTCTTTATAGGAGCCTTACAGGTGCACTTCAGTATCTTACCTTCACCAGACCTGATATTACATATGATGTTCAGCAGGTATGTCTGTTTATGCATGCCCCAGAGAGGCTCACTTCACTGCTCTTAAGCGTATCATCCGATACATTAAGGGCACACTTGATTATGAGTTGCATCTATACCCTTCTGCACCAACCATGTTACTATCATATACAAACGCAGATTGGGCAGGGTGTCTGGAAACGCGATGCTCCACCTCCGGCTATTGTGTATTCTTAGGGAATAATCTCATTTCATGGTCTGCCAAGAGGCAAGCCACGCTATCCCGTTCGAGTGCCGAAGCAGAGTACCGAGGTGTTGCCAATGTTGTAGCTGAGATCTGTTGGCTCCGAAATCTACTTTTGGAGCTCTAGTGTCCCTTGCGTAAGGCGTCCATCGTCTACTATGATAACATATCTGTCATATATCTATCTCACAATCCGGTTCAACGTTAGAGAACCAAACACATTGAGATGGATATACACTTTGTTCGTGAGAAAGTTGCTCTCGGTCATGTCAAAGTGTTACATGTGTCTTCGTCATATCAGTATGCAGATATCTTCATAAAAGGGCGTCCTAGACAGTTATTGCTCGACTTCAGATCCAGTCTTAGCGTCCGGCCTCCTCCCGCTCCGACTGAGGGGGGTGTATTAGTGACTATTCCCCATATATTGTGTAATTATGAGTACTGTATATTTATGATATATTAGGATCCTTAATGTATTTTGATTCCCCCATTGTACACACTATATATATATTTTGTAATAATGAGAAGACTTCCCAAGGGTGATTATTACAATCTTACCCTTACACTTTCTTATTGACTTGTCACTAGTAATTACAAGCACAAGTTAATTATATTCTTCATCAATGAAAAAAATTAGTTCCTAATCAGCATCAATCTAAAAGGGGAAATCACCTTTCTTCAGCGTTGGTGATTCACTCATTGTATCACAAGTTCGAACCTAGAAACATCTCTGTTACTACTATCCTAATTGCATGTCAATGTTGATTGTGGTTGGACTCCGCTAGTCATCTAGCAATAGCATTTATAAACGTCATCACGATTAGACATGGATACTCATCGTAAGTTGCTCTAGATAGTCTATATAGTGGTTTGAAACTAATCTCTCATAATTTTCCATCACGTGTCACAAGGGCGGAGCTATCATGTCAGATAACTTTTGCTTAGACCCTATATTTGTATTATTTTTTAAAATATGTATAAATATGTAATTGTGAATTCAATAACTACTAATACAATGGAAAATTTAGAAGGGATGAGAACACAAATGGCCATCCGGGTGAAACTATTGACACCCGGTGGCCCAAGAATCTTAAAGGTCACTTTTTAGCCTTTTCAAAATAATTCCATTTTCTAGTCATTTTCAACTAATTCTAACATATTTATATAAACTGTATCATTGTTGTATATATATCATTACTGTATATGTATAGAAAATGTATCATACGTATAAATACTTATCATTGTTGTATAGAATATGTATCACTACTATATATGTATATAGAAACTATATCATTATTGTATAGAATATGTATCCCTAAAGTATATGTACATAAAATATATAACTGTTGTATAATGAATGTAACCAACGTATAATTTTTGTTTAATAAATGTATACTTACTAATTATACACATATTATACATGTTTTGAGATATTTTTTGAAGACTCAATTAAATTAATGTTATACACATATTATACATATTTTGAGATATTTTTTGAAGGATCAATATGAATTTTTTTTGTTGATCTTGATTTTGATTTTCCCAAATAAACATAATTCTGTCACCAATACCACCAATAGATGACGATGACCATGTGGAATATCCACTTGATAATATGGCAGATTTTCCAAGTAATGTAGAGGAAGAAGAAAGGGTAAGTATGTTATTTCATTTTTTTCTTTTTAATTCCTCTTTTATATTGGTGGGCTAAACTTTTGTCTTTATTTTGAGCTTAATAATCATTTATTTAAAATGAGGTATTTTTGGATGTTCTTTTTCCAATTTAGAGTCCATCAGTAATTTGGGCCACTTTATAGAGTCCAATCCAACTTCCACAGGCCCAAAGGCAGGTGCAAATGTCTAAAATATCAGAAGAACATGCTAAAAACACAGGGTACAACCTCCAGAACACTTCCCATAAAAGGTCAAAAATACCCCAAATATGAACAAAATTCCTCGGAGCCCCGATACCTAAACGGGTCAAGTTAAAACACAGAGAAAAACGATCCTAGATTTCACTTCTCTGCAATTACTTTTCACTTCATTAAACCCTTCTTTCTTGACTCTCATAATCAGTAAGTTTTTTAACTCTTAAACTTCTTATTAATCTATTTACGTAATCAATAATTGGATCTGAACTTTAATTCCTTCTGTATTTTGCTTGTTTTTGTGCATTATGTTGTGTAAATCACTTAATCTTTAGGATTTATAGTTTCTCTTGTATTATATGTTGTATGAATCATCTTTATTGTGTTGTGTGAATAAATGTAAAGTTCTCATCTTTATGATCAAATTTCATTTTTATGATGCATATGTTAATGGGGTTTCCATACTCTTATGTGTGTATTCATACGCGTTGCTTTATTTGTTTTATTATTTTGATATCTTGCTGTCGTATTTTCCTTGAATTTCTACTTTGATTACGTTCTTTTGAGCCGAGCGTCTATCGGAAACAGCCTCTCTACCCCACAAAGGTAGGGTCCGGGGTAAGGTTGCCTATGTATAATATGGGATGCTAATTTTATGTCAGATCTGATTCTTTTCAATATTTGCTTGTTTTTGTGCATTATGTTGTGTGATTGACTGTAAAATTTTAATTTGTAAGATTCATTTTTCTGTGTATTGTGCTGTGTGAATAACTGTAAAGGATTCATCTTTGGGATGTATTGTTTCTTTTATTGTGTTGTATGAATGTTTATAAAGTTATCATCTTTAGGATGTGAATTTTGTTGTGTGCATAAAGTAAAGTTCTCTTTTTTATGATTAAATTTCATTTTTATGATGCATATGTTGTATATATACTGTATAGGTTGGATATATATGATATCGGATGCTAATTTTGTCTCAGCTCTGATTCTTTTCAAATTTTGCTTGTTTTTGTGCATTATGTTCCTAATCTTTGAGAGTCATATTTTCTGTGTATTGTGCTGTGTAATAACTGTAAAGGATTCATCTTTAGGGTGTATTGTTTCTCGGTATTATATGTTGTATGAAATGTTTATAAAGGTATCATTTTTAGGATGTGAATTATGTTTTATGAATAAATGTGAAGTTCTCATCTTTATGATTAAATTTCATTTTTATGATGCATATGTTGTGTATATACTGAAGGGGGAGCCTTGGAGTAACTGATAAAGTTGCTGCCATGTGACCAGGAGGTCACGGGTTCAAGCCGTTTCCACGGCTTATGGCAGAAATGCAAGGTAAGACTGCGTACAATAGATTCTTGCGGTCCGGCCCTTCCCCGAACCCCGCGCATGCGGGAGCTCCGGGCTGCCCTTTTTTTTATATGTTGTGTATATACTGTATAGGTTGGCTATGTATGATATCGGATGCTAATTTTATCTCAGCTCTGATTTGTTTCAAATTTTGCTTGTTTTTGTGCATTATGTTGTGTGAATGACTGTGAAATTCTAATTTTTACAATTCATTGTTTCTGTGTGTTTTGCTGTGTGAATAACTGTAAAGTTTTTATCTTTGGGATTTTGTTGTTTCTCCATTATGCTGTATGTATGATTATAAAGGTATCATCTTTAGAATGTGAAGTTTTCAGTTTTATGATTTATTTATGTGTATTGTGTTGTACGAGTGACCGTAAAGGTTTCATCTTTATGATGCATATGTTGTGTATATATTGTAAAGGTTGCCTATAATGACGTGGGATGCTAATATAAGCTGCTAAATCTGTTTTTATTGAAGGAAGTAAATCTATAGAATGGCTTATAGGCGCAGCATAACAACGCGAGCGAAGCTTCTTTATCAGCAACAAAGAGTTACCCCTGCATTTTCTTACTTTCATAAGGATGATGATGATCGTAAGAGCCCTGAACCCAGTTTTTCCCAATCCCGTTACATGGGAAGTGCAAGTGGAGTTAATAGCTTCATTGGCTCAAGAAATCCATATCAAGATAGGAGGTTTTGTGCTTCAGGCCTTATGATTCCGATGAGTTATGGGTCTTTTTTGACAAGGAATATGTCGACTGATATTGGTGGTGGAGCAGATAAAATAGAATACATGACTGATGTTGCTGAAGTACTTGCTGATAAGGCTGTGGAAGCTGTAGTTTCTCAAGCTCCAGCTGTGAACGAGGTGGCAATTGCTGCTGCTGATTGTTTTTTACCGGTGAAAGCATTGATGTATTTGATGGATTATGTTCATATATTTACTGGGCTTGAATGGTAAGAGTAAATGTTGTTGCCTATAAATTTTTCTGTTATCACAAACATGTTCTTGTTGTATCTTTTTACAGTTTATTTAGATTGATTTAGGGTGTGTTTGGTATAACGGAAAATGTTTTCTTGGAAAATATTTTTCTGTAAAATAAGTTGTTTTTTTAACTTATTTTTGTGTTTGGTAAGTGATGTAGAAACGATTGTCCCAAAAGCATTTGTACATAATCTAGACAAACACTATACGGGATGAGGTGAGGCTTTGGGGGTTTGGTTGTAGTGCAGATGGGGGCTATGGAGGGGTGGGGGTGGGGTATATTGGAGGGTGGGGAGGAGCCAATCAATGTGGAGTGTTATTTATGGAATTTGTTTTCCCTACTTCCATTAGGGAAGTCATTGTCCTCATTTTAAGGAACTTGTTTTCCTACAGAAAATCTTTTCCAAAAATTTTAACCAACCAAATATGAGCAAATTGGAAAACATTTTCCATAAAATGTTTTTCTCCATACAAAATATACCCTAAGTAAGAAAGAGAAATGGACGGTATAGTAATTCACCTCTTGATTAAAGTTAGGTGAGAAAGACTGAAAAGAGAGTGATGACTAGATACATAAACAACTCATCAATGCCCCCCCCCCCCCCGAACACACACACACACACATTCTTTTGTAATTTTAATTTGCAGAAAGTTAAAGTGACAACTCTTAGGATCTTGATCATTTGAAAATTTTGATGTTGTTCAGGTGGGGATCCATAATTGCTACAAGTATTATTATTCGGTTGTTGACTCTTCCATTTATGATTAATCAGCTGAAGGCTACTTCAAAACTTACGGTAAGCATCTGTAGTGCATCTTAACCTTGCTACATGTCTCAGTTTGTTTATTTAATAACATCTTAAAGGCAGTTGGTGAAATAACTATACTAGATTACATATGATCTTACTTTTCCTAAAAGAAAAAAGAAAGATTCCGTAGGATCTTATGCCCACATAGGACCTCCTTTATATGCACAAAACTTGGTAAAGGAAACTGAGGGAAGAAGTTCAAGTATGTCAATATATACGAGTTACAAATGTTGTTGAGCAACAAAATTTTGTCCAATTGATTTTCCTACTTATCTTTTTTATTTGGGCTGAAGGAACTTATAGAATCCTAACCCTTACACAAAGCTCATTTGTTAGCTACTCCTATCTTGGACTTGGAGCCTGTTTTCAGTAATTTCTTGTTCTTTTGCACTCCTAAATTTAAACCAGAACAGTTAAAATAAAGCCCATTGCTTGTAAATTGAAGTATCTGCTAGAATGAACCCTGAGTGTCATAGATGACAATATATTTATAAAAAAATGTCATATATGACAGTAGCCTTGGTTTGGAAATACGCTTTTTAATTGTTACCTGTCAAAAATGAAAAGGTGTGAAATAGTGTAGTAACATTAGATAGTTTTTTGAGAAATTAGTAACATTAGATAGTTAGTCATGTCAAACCCAGTTCTATGTTCTGGAAGAAGTTCATTGCTGTCATTAATTGGTATAGAAACTGTCAATTCAAGTATTAGAAATTTTTTGGTCATCACATTGTTTTTAGAAGCAAACAGCGCAAAAAGTGACAAAGGCTATGGGGCTTGAAGCGAAAAGCGTGAAGTTAGTGCACAGTTCTTTGAAATAGAGTGCACATTTCTGGAAAAATTTGAAGTGCCAAACACAATGAATTTAGTACAGTCAGACCTCTCTATAACAATCATCCTCTATAGCAACATTTCACTATAACGACCTAGTTTTCCTTGGAATCGACTTTCATATTATGTTATATTATATATGCTCTATAAAAACATTTCGCTATAGCCGCCAAAAAATATCCAGACAAACGACGCCTGTTATGAAGAGGTTTGATTGTATATAATCATCAAACTATAATTAAAATACTATTCTCTCCGCTTCACTTTGTTTGTTGTAGTGTGACCTATTACAAAGTTTAATAAAGAAAGGAAGACTTTTGAAACTTGTGGTCTTAAATATGCCATAACATTTGTGTGGCTATAAATCTTTTGAAACTTGTGGTCTTAAACATGCCATAACAGTTGTGTGGGGATAAAAGCTTCAAGGATTATAGGAATGTGCCATTCTTTTTTGAACGGACTAATAAGAAAATAGTGCAAAATAAGGCGGAACGGAGGGAGTAACTAATTTCAGTATCCAATACACCAATAATGTCAGTATTGATCCAATTCCTCATACATGAGACGCAAAGAACTAACAACTGAAGCAATAACAGCTTGCTTCACATCATTAAAGAGTTGAAGACATGCCTCCTCCTAGTACAAGTCAGTGCGCTGTACCTGAATTGTTCGACATACCTGCTTGCTCAAGCTTGATTTGAAAACACAGGTTTTTTTTCTTTTTAAGAGCGGTATGATCTCATAATGACAGCACTCATGCTCAACAGGATCACTTTTAACCTTTTAGTTGTTACTTGTTATTTAATTTGAAGTCAACTGGTTCTGTTCAATGTCGCGCTTCTACAAAATGGAAGTATGTCTTTGCAAAGTCTAGGAAGTCAGGCGGGGTATACGGCTGTCTAGTTTACCAGATTGCAAAAGCTATGTTTCCTTCTTTTGGATCTTAGTTTGTTGACTTCATGACCTAATAAAGTGAAAGGGAAATAAAAGAAAAAATGTAGACATGCATCGACATTTCTACCTTTCTTTAAGTTAACAAAGTTTATTAATGAACACCAAGACGGTTGACACTCCTACTACTATGCTGGATGTGCTTGAAACTTTTTGAAAATTTTATATTGAGAGTTCCTCGTAGGCAGGGTAGTTTCTACTCCTAAAGTTACCTAAAAGTAAATGGAATGTGGTGTCAAGTTTCTTGTTTTAGTTGTAGGTATTGTAAGCAGAGGCGGATATAGGATTTGAGCTTTATGGGTTCAGATTCGTAGTTCTACCGCCTCCATCAAATTTATTGGGTTAAAAAACTATTATTTGTTACATATTTAGTGATTTTATAAACACATATACATAGCCTAAGCCAAAACTTATGAGTTCAGATGAATCCATAGCTTATTCATAGGATACGCCCCTGATTGTGTAAGCACTAAGTGATAAGGCTGCAGTACCTTCCAGATACCAGGATGGAAACTTTCTACAACAACATACCAGTGTGATCCCACAAATCGGGTTTGGGGAGGGTGGGTATACGCAGACCTTACCCCTACCTTGTGAAAGGTAGGATCAGAACTTTCTATTTAAAGAAAAATATTTTCAGAAAATCATGGTCGTACTCTACTACTATTGCGCTTCTTGTGGAATTGAGAACTAACTGAGAAGGATATGCTACTTACTATAATCAAGTCTTCTGATCTTAGTTATCTTAGTTCTTTGACACTACCATAAGGTCTCTCCTTTTTTTTCTTAATATGCGCTTTTCTTGTGTTTAGTCTTGTGCGCAATGTAAGCTTGATGGTGCAGAGTAGCTGGATAGTGGTTGTGCTTCACCTGATTCTAAAATTACACCGAGCAATCATATTAGGTGAAGCCAAATTTTTTACGGCCGAGAAATTCGTATAGGGCCAACCCACAGGACCAACCGCAGCCTTCGAGACTCGGGGATAATGGACCCACCCCTTTATCCTTCTCCACTTAAATACCAGGCTTAGGTTGCATGGCGCAGGGCCCGAACATGTGACCTAAGTCACAAGTCCTCAAGCTTTGCTACTTGAACTAAGCCCTTGTAACATGAGGTGAAGCTATAATAAGTGACTCATAATATTTCATTGGTCCAACCTCTTGTTGATTAGAAGTTGTTAGGTACAGCGCAGCTTCGTCATGCTTAGGTGGCAGTTCAATGTTGACATTAAAGCTCTAACACATGCACCTTAGTGTCCATGGGTTCTGAATTGAGCAACAACTATATAGCTGACAAGCGATATATTATGCTATGCATGTATATGCTATTGGGAATAGGAAATTAGAAATTCGCATGTCATTGGATCTGAATAAAATAGTCAAAACTGCATTTCTCATTTGGATCAAACATTTAGATTAGTTTCTTAAACTTGATTGACGTAACTTATATTTTACGTGTTTAATTCAAGTTTTATTTTCACATGTGATTGTTCTTTTGTAGTTATAGTTATATATATTGTCTTTATTTGTGTCTTTGGCTAAAAAAATGCTTGCTTTAATTCTGTTTTGCGATTAAATCCCCCACATCTTGCATCCTTGATATGTTACGGCTTTGACTAGCTGGTTTCACTGAATTTGGATCAGTTCAGGCTAAGTTTTCTGTGCCAAAAATAAATTTCTCCTCGAACTTCAGGAAGTAGGAAGGGGATGTCCCAACATTTAGTACCCAGTTGATTCGACAGCCAAATCTGTTCCATTGTGATGTCATTAAGTGATTTTCTAGTTATTCCTTGAATTAAAGAGAAAAATTTAAACTTGCATTATTCAAAGGAAGGTTTAATACATCTTTATGGCTCTAGACTTTATTCTTTCTTTTTTCAAAAGTTGTGCTTGATGGTTGATTTTTGTTTCTTCATTCTTTATTGACTTCTCTATTTATTTCAGTTACTGAGATATTGAAATCAGCTATGATATGTTTACCTTTACCAAAGCAAACCAGCTTTACATTCATTTAGAATCCATTGCATTCTAATAGTTGGTCTAGTTTTCTCCTACACAGTACTACAATAGAATATACATGAAAAGACTGATAATTTTCCTTCTAAAGTCTCCGTGCTCCATCTTTGTCCATGATTTTCATTTCATTCGCTGATTGTCCATTTCTTAACTTGCATGTCTTGTGCAGCTTATAAGACCAAAGCTGGAAGAGATTAAAGAAGAGATGCAAAATAAGGTTAGGTTGATATGTGTCTCCTCTCATTTTCTTTCCTGTTTGATTGAGCTAGCCAATTACTAAATATCTTTACCGTGTCCTGTAGGTCATAGTAACAACAACTGAAGCAATATTATTTATGTGATCCAGTCACTGAGTGTTCGATGCTGCTTTAAAATTCATTGATGATTACACTTGGTGTTTGTGTTCTGTTGCACAATTCTTAGACTCTAAGCAGGCGTTTGGCTATAGATTCCAAATACCTTTCACTTTATTTGCAATTTATGAAGATGGAGTCGGGTTTGGTTATACTCTTTGCAAAGTATAGAAGAGAGCACATTATTTGGAATTTATGAAGATGGAGTTGGAAAACAGGTTCGGAGCACTTTTCCAAATTTGGAATCCAACTCCAAGTTAGATTTGGAATTTTTATAACCAGACACTGATTTTGAAATAAAGTGAAATATTATCCCGGAAAAAAGGTGATAATTCTCATGGCCAAACGGGTCCTAAAACCCTCGCTAGTATCATCTGTAAGTAATTAATCCATGCAACAAACAGACCCACACTCACTTGGCTTCTCTACTGTCAGAGTTTTTGCCTCAAATTATAAACATGTGTTTTCTTTCCTCCCTTCTGGAGGCAAGAGTTATGTGGTTATACTTTTACCTACAAAAAGTTATGTTGGTTTAACTTTTTACTTTTTAACAGGGTCATGCACCAGCAGTAGTTGCTGAAGGTCAACAAAGAATGCAAGAAATAATGAAGGAGTAAGTAACTTTTCCTTGTTGATGATCTAATGAACTTTCGTATGCCCTGTTTTGGACCAAAAGTTCTTGAAGAATTTAACTAGCTTCTCATATGAAAGCCTTGTGTATACAATTACCCCGTACCTCTACTGGTTAGGTACTTGGTAGAATAGTCGAGCTTCCCGAGAGCCGAACTGGACACCGCCATTTTTAGAAAAGTTAACTAGCCTCTCATATGGATTAGTCCACCAATTATTTCCTTTTCTTTTAGTGTTATATTTTTTCGTTTTGAGTCTCTCTGTATCTACTTTGAGGGTAGTATAATTCTAAAATAGCTAAATATAATATATTTCCTACATAAAACAATCAAAAACACAAAAAACTTGTTAATTAAAGATTAAATGTGTTAAGTCAGATATCATAAGGATCAAAATTGAAATTTAGTAAAATTTGAGAACTAAAAATGCTATTGTCCTTAATGATATATTCGTAGAATAATGAAAATTTATGACATATTTAAAATGTTAGTCTTATTAAGTGTTGCGTGTTTTATTGCAAATATTATTAATCTGTAGATCGTGCAGTTTTCTTTCAAACGGATGGGAATGATTCCTCCAGGATTTTAAGCAACTGACAGAATTGAATGGGCATTCTGATGAGACTTGTAATATATGTCGTAAATCAACCATGTTAATATGTTCTCTTTGAAAAACATTATTCCAATTTATGGTAAGCTTGGTCACCTTAGTAGTGTTTTTCTTAGCTTTACTCTCTGATGTAGATATAAAATATAGGTAGCTGCAGCCGCATACTTCCAAATTCGATGATGCTCTCAGAGAAATACTTGATATGATGAACGTCTTTATTAAATCAATGTCATGCTTGCAGATATGGAGTCAATCCATTCACTCCCTTAAAGGGACTACTAATACAAGGCCCGATCTTTGTCAGTTTCTTTATGGCTGTAAGATTTATCCTATCGCTATATGTACTATTGGTTGCTCCCCACCCCCTCTCTCTTGCATAATTAGACCTTTATGGTATCTCACGAAAATGCAGATTAGGAACATGGTGGACAATGTGCCTTCTCTCAAAACGGGTGGAGCATTTTGGTTTACTGATCTAACTACTCCAGATGCTATGTATATCCTTCCAGTTTTGACAGCTTTGACATTCTGGATAACGGTGGAGGTAAACTTATTAGTTATCTCAGTCTATTAATTTTCTTTTCTGCTTCATTAAATGCTCTTTCGCCTAATTATGGTCCAATGGATTATTATTCTGGATGACTGGCGATCGTTTGATGTTGTGTTGGATTGAATGGGACAAGATATCTAATACTACTAAAGAGAGAAGACAGTAAAAAAAGGGCAGGGCAGCCCGGTGCACTAAGCTCCCGCTATGCGCGAGGTCCGGGGAAGGGTCGGACCACAAGGGTCTATTGTACGCAGCCTTACCTCACATTTCCGCAAGAGGCTGTTTCCACGGCTTGAACCCATGACCTCCTGGTCATGGCAACAACTTTACCAGATACTCCAAGGCTCCCCTTCAAGAGAGAAGACAGTAGTGACAAATAAATTATTCCCTCTGTTTATTTGTTTGTCTTCGTTTGATTGGGGTCGGAGTTTAAGAAAGTAAAGAAGACTTCTGAATCTTGTAGTCTTGAATTAAAGATACGTGTAATGTACCAAAATGCCCTTTAATCTTGTGGTCTTAAACATGTCATGTGGGATGTTTGAATTAATGAGTTGCCAAATTAGGCAAGAGAAATTCTTTTTGAAACAGACTAAAAAGGAAAGTAAGACAAACAAATTGAAACGGAGGGAGTATAAAACTTCAAAATTCTGTAACAGAGATCCATTATCTTATAGAATCTCTAAAGATATTTGTTCAGATTGCACCAGAGCGGTAAATAAAATAAGCAGGGAGATAAAGAAAGAAGGAACAACAGAGAGAGAGAGAAAGGATGACGGAATCAACTCCTTTAAATATGTCATTATCAAGTTAATCAACGCTCATCTCCTTTTAGTTGATATCAAGTTCAATACTCTAGCCATATTAACAGCTGTTTGTTTTTCTTAACAGTCTTTTACAGCATATTATTCTGGTCAATTCTGTTAACTGGAGTTGTTCTTTTGCAGTGCAATGCTCAAGAAGGGTTGGAGGGAAATCCTGCTGCTCAAACCATAAAAAATGTTTCACGGGGTTTTGCTGTGCTTACTATCCCATTAACTGCTAGTTTTCCTAAGGTGGGATATGCAACCAACTTGTTTATAATGGCTCATAGTTTATTTATCCTTTTTATACATGATGAATCTACAGAATCTGTGTACCCTAGAAGTTTATGATGTGCCTTTGTTGCCAACTTCCTTTTCTCTTTGTTCTTTTTCCTGGTGGTTCTCCTAATTGTAACCAAATTCTTTTTTGGTTGAATTGGTGGATACATTCATAGCCTTAATTTGGTTGAATTGGTGGATACATTCATAGCCTTACTCCCTTTGATGCACAAGTTTGTTTTACATCTTCGACTTGTATGAAAGGTATGTATATGGTGCACGGCGACATATGTAGTTATTGATTAAAATATTGAGAGCAGCGTTCCTTTTTTTTTTTTTTTTTTTTTTTTTTTTTTTTTGGGGGGGGGGGGATACAAGCTATCACCTTTCAAAATTGAATTTTTGATGTTCATATTTGATGGCAATTTAGATATTTTCTTTTGTGAAGGAAATCAAGATGAACAATTAAATTGGTTCCTCTTTGTTTTCGTAAGTTTCTTTGATGGCCTGCCAACTGTATGTTTGTCCATTTCCGGATTTGAAACATACTAAGTGTTGTTTTTCTTTTTCGTTTTCCTTTATCCATTTTATCATTTTAAACATTCTATCTTTAGTTGAATTTTAATCTCACATGGACTTTATGTTTGATAAATTGCTTGCGCCCATGTCAAGTCCTGATGATCATGTAATTTTAATCTTTGCTTTTTATTGTCTTATTTTTCTTGAATCCTGCATCTACTACTTTCCTTTTGAGCTGAGGGTCTATCGGAAACAACCTCTCTACCCCATAAAGGTTGAGTTAAGGTCTACGTACATCTTACCCTCCCTAGATCCCACTTTGTAGGATTACATTGGGTATGTTGTTGTTGAGCATGCAATCAGCATGTCAAAAAAAAAAAAAAAAGTAAAACACATTTCCACATGCCTATAAGCATGTGTTAGAGAGAGGTGCTTCTAATATTTGCTGGAGCGTTCGTTAAAGCCGTTTTCAGTGTGAATTGCCATATGTGGATGTTGCTACTAGTGTCTTTCTGGAGGTAATTAATAGGCATGGTTTTATCAAGAATGAATCATCCCTCTTTTGCCGCGAAGAATTTGGGTGTGATTTTGGAATCCGGTACATTGTTTATATCTGTTGCATGCATGTTTTATTTTATGGATGTTGCTTATCATGTGATACGTAAGCTTGTTTCATTTGAACCAATTATGCTCTGTACATGCATTTGTTGTGTGTGCGCGCGCTTGCTGCCATGTTTGTTTAAGAGTTCATATATGCAACATAATCCGTGTGCATGCCGTTTCATGTACTGTATTTGTTTATTATTCATAATGGTTTGTTTTTAAAGCGGGACTATTAACATCCATGACATTTGAATAATTGCAGGCGATATTCTGTTACTGGATAACCTCAAATCTTTTTTCACTCTCCTATGGTTTGGGTTAGTATAATATGCTCATTCTTTTCATTCCTGCTGAAATATAGTAAATGCAATCTCTATAACATGTCTCACTTTTCATCTTGTGTCAGTGATAAAAAATCACGCGGTCAAGAAGGCACTGTGTATTCCTATAATACCCGTCAGTCCTCCATCAAAACATAAACCGGGGAAACCGGCGATCCCATTTTTCGAAATGCTTAAGAAATATGCAGCAGCACAACAACACATAGCAGCAAAGCAGCACGCTGAAAAGCAGAGCACAGCATCACAGCAACCGGCTTTATCATCGCCTCCTGTGGAAGAAACATCAAGACCTTCGTGTCAACGAGTACCAGCATCATCGGTTCTTAGTCAAAGGATCAGAAGTTTAGAGAAAGAAGTGAAAGGAAGAAAGAAGAACAAGAAGAGGTAATTGGAGGAATATTGGTGAAAACTCGACTGCTAGTTATAGGTTATCGCTAGTGCATATACACAGTTAAAAGCTGTATTTGTTGAAATAATCGGAGCAGAGAAGCTCAATGATTTTTGGCAATTTTGCGCGTTTGCATCACCGAGTGTTGGGAGTAAGCAAGATTTTGTGTTCTTTCTGAGTATCTGAGAGAGATTCCAAGACCAAAATGTCTTCATTTCTCCTCATTAGACATAATTGGAGAAAAAAAATCCCTTTAGAGAGCTTGTGATGTTATATGCCTTATTTCTGTAATTGGCAAACATATCCAATGCTACATGCAATTGTGTGGCAAAAATTAATACCCTAATGCTAATTTGTTTAAAGTAGTTGCAAAAGTTCCCAGTTTATTGTTAGTGACTTTATTTCTTGTAGAGGAAAGTGATACTTTAATAATGGACAGAAAGGTGATTATACTTCAACAATCAATGCATTACATAGAGTTGTGTTTTAGCTATACTACCAAGGTATGTGGTAGGATAAATGAGATCTTCGACCCTCAACCAAAGGTCTCGGGTAAATTATGTGAATCTGAATTAGTCAGGTTAAGTGGATTCTGGATATTGGATGATTATACCGTAAAGAAAAAAGTTGTGTTTCAGCTGAAAAATAGTGTGAAAAATCCTAACAAGATAACTTAAGTTAGGTGATTTTTTTTTTCATTTGCTAAAACTTCAATAGACAAAGTTTAGTATTTATGTTGGTGGGAGATAGATATAATGTGAAATAGTGAAGGAGTAACACATATATTCTCTTTTATTTTCTCTTGTTCAACACTTTGAAGGTTCATAAATTGGGGTTTCAGTGTTAAAACACAACCAATAACAAAATAAATCGTGTTTGGCATGCACACAATATCTTCAGTGTGTAGAAGGATCTGAAATTTTTACTTGCATTGACTTTCATTTTTTTTTTAAAAATTAAATAAACAAATGTAACAGCTGTGGCACCGCATGCATTTGTATTGAAAAAAATGTTTCTATTGCTTTAACTAGTCAATTAATTCACAAGCTTGTTCATCTTTAATTTATTGTTGCTGCAGTCTGAGACTCTGAGTAGAAGTTACTCAATGACACATTAAAATCTTGGGTTTTGTTTTATTTATTTGAACTTAGTGTAGTTACGAGGCGATAGTACCTATGTGAAATGAATTTTAAAAAGATTAGATAGCTTGTAAGTAGTATACGAAGATAGTTCATGTAAGAAAATTATTTTACCATTAGTATGATTTTAACTTGTCATAGCAGATGACAATTTGACATGCGTGTATTATTTTCTAACTATCAATTCATACGGACGATTATAGCTAGTTTTTTTTGTTGACGAAGGAACCCGCAATCGCTATTCTCTCGAGTGCGCACAAGGTAAATCCCGAACTGACGCAATAGCCCTGCAAACCACGTCAGCCGATTAACCACACTTGGCAAGCCATGTGTGACATGCTCAACCAAGAAGGTTTATGCAGGGTATCGAACTCGTGACCTTGCGGTCTCACGCTATACTGCTACACCAACTTAGCTATCCTTGCGGGTGACGATTATAGCTAGTTGTCCTGATAAGGGCGGATGCTGGCAAATTAAATGATGACAATCAACCCTATAAAGACATTGAGATGCGAAAAAAATAAAGAAAAGCGTGTTAAGCTTGTCTTTTTTCACCCTATTGGCATTCAATTATGTTTTTTTTTTCGACTGAAGAGTCAAAATTTTGAAAAGAATAACATCTCATAAATTTCAAAAAGAAAGACGCAAAAATAAATATTGATGAAAATCCTGATCTGAAGAACTTGTTAAAATAAATAAATCCAGCAAAGCCTTTTCTTGTTCGTTAAAAAGAGTAGGGGAGCTCTAGCTCGACTTTTTATAAATTATTTTTGCACGCTATTAATATATAAGAGTTAAAATTTTAAAACATGTGTTAATATCTTGTGTCATACAAGAATTTCTCATAATTTAACTATTATTGACATCAATTTATCGTTACTTAACTTTATCAAAACTTGGGATAAGGTACTCATAGCCTTTTGATATAATGTATGTACCATTATTAGTTAATTATTACATAATCTTTTTCTTGGTCAAAGTGTTTTTATGATGACAACTAAAAATGGAGGGGACCCACGTATGCACCGATGGCAACAGTTGAATCAGTGGTTATCTTGAATTTAAGACTTTTATTTGCTTAAGACCAAAGAGTTGACAGAGAGATATTATGAGGCATTTATCTTAGCTAAATGTTGTTAATTACATTTGAAAAGATTAAATTACGGCTTAAATTATGCTTAATCAAATATCCTTCCCATTTCTCTTAATCTTTCATTTAAAGTTTTGACAGTTTACCCGTAAAACGGTATAGTTGAATTTGTGTACGTGATCAAGGACACGTGGATCTCAAATGACACGTTTAGTAAGAATTCCAGATGAAATACACTGAAAACAAGTAATAATAAGACAAAGAAAAGTAATGATTAGCATGAGCCTTATGTTTATTTTTTGATAAAGCCTCTGTGACTAGTATGAAAGCGTAAGAAATGATAGAAGTGTTAAAGAGTATGTTGTATTATCTTGTAGATAATGTCTTACAATAGAATGAGAACCTCTATTTATACTAGAGCTATAGGGCGCAAGTTCCATGAATCATGCATTAATATTAATACTACAATAAAAGGTAATTAAAAGGCCATAAAGGCTAATAAAGGCTAATAAAGGCTAATAAAGGCTTGAGGAAATTTGGGATCTTGTGTAACATTTCTGTACATTGAATGACGCTTAACCGGTGAAATGACATGCTTATTTGGGTTCTTTGTAATTTCTGCCCCGGAAGCAGGTTACCAAATTACTTCTCCGGAGCTTTCTTGGAGCCCCTCGCTTGCTGACTCGAGTCTGATCTATCACCACGCCACATGTCATCTCTTGATACGTCCACTTGTGTTTACGGATTTTGCCTTATACATGATGTCTTTGGGCACAATGCTTTCTTTTTTTCTGTCCCGGAGCCACCTTAAGATGTTTCCGGTACTTATTATTATGATTTCCGTTGTTTTGACGCGATAGTCCCAAGTGTTCGCAGACTTTACTACACTTCATGTAAATTGTTTTTGGCGACTCGCTTCGGAAACACTCCTAACTCCTGTCAGTCTGTGGTTCTGACGGGTGTGGTTCAAATTGGTGTCTGGAATGCATCCGATCAAAGTTCAATTGACCTTGATTCTGGGCCGCAGAAGATGTCGATATATTTTCCTGATCATTTTTTATGCGAATCTTTGATGTATACCGGTCATGAACATCTTCCCACGTTGTTGCCTGGAACTCTACCAGGTTTTTCTTGAAACTCCACAAGGCATCCGAACTCAGAGGATTTAGATCCATGGTAAAAGCTTCGGCGGTCCATTTGTCCGGTACTGCTGGCAACAACATCTGCTCCTTCTGAAATCGGGTGACGAAGTCACGGAGCCGCTCAGATTCACCTTGCAAAAATACCAAGTTAGGGCCCCTTTAGTCAATGTCTCGCTGAATTTCTTGATCAGGATCGATTCGATCTCGTTCGATTTCTGGTCATTTCCCTTGACAGTTGTGGTATAGCCATTATGTGTTTCTTCGGATCTGTCATCCCGTCATACTTGGGGATGTCCGACATCTCATATCTCTTCGGGATCAACTCCGGGGCAACTTCTAGCTTGTATGTGAACTGAATGTATTTCTTTACATTCGGACCGTCAACCACAGGAGGAGCCCCTAGTATCTGACTGAACTGGCACTAAAACTCCTGGGCGGTTTTTTTCGCCTTCTCTGCGTTGGTATTGATTTTATTAGTCATATCTTTCATGAATTTTAAAACATGTTCCTAGAACGCTTTCTTAGGGGTGGCTTCGCTTTCTGAACCGTCACTTCTTAATCTCCCGTGATCATTACCGGTTTGCCCATTAGCATTTGGTGGAGGCACCAGTTCAATTGTTGGAGTACTACTGGCATTTTTGAACATATACTCCTCTTGAAATCGCCTCAGACGCTCCAACTGCTTACTGATAGCAGCATTCTGCGCCCTCGGGTTATGTATGGCTTCTTCGGGTGTTTCGTCTGTGGGAACATCCTCATGCCGAGTCTGTCCGTCCTCGGAAATGACTATGTCTGCAAACATTGGGTCCTCTGGTACCGTAGTTCCTATTGGCAAACCATCTGTTTGTTCTGAACAAAAAACAAGACCCAACGAAAAGATTATATTAGTAGAGAAAATGATCACTTGTGACACCACAATTGTCCATACCCCACGATGGGTGCCAAACTGTTTACCGTAAAATGGTACAGTTGAATTTGTATACGTGGTCAAGGACACGTGGATCTCAAGTGACACATTTAGTAAGAATTCTGGACGAAATACACTGAAAACAAGTAATAATAAGACAAATGAAAGTAATGATTAGCCTGAGCCTTGTGCTTATTTCTTGATTAAGCCTCCGTGACTAATATGAAAGTGTAAGAAATGAGAGAAGTGTTAAAGAGTATGTTGTATTATCTTGTAGATGATGTCTTAAAATAGAATGAGAACCTCTATTTATACTAGAGCTATAGGGTGCAAGTTCCATGAATCATGTCCCGATATTAATGCTACAATGAAAGGTAATTTAGAGGTCACATAGGATAATGAAGGCTGGAGGAAACTGGAGTCTTGTGTAACGTTTCTGTACATTAAATGACGCTTGACCGGTGAGTTGGCATGCTTATCCGGGTTCTTTGTAATTTCTGCCCCTGGAAGCGGATTACCAAATTACTTCTCCGAAACTTTCTCAGAGCCCCTCGCTTGCTGACTCGAGTCTGACTTGTCACCATCGCCACATGTCATCTCTTGATACATCCACTTGTCTTTACGGATTTTGTCCTATACCGACACACATATTTAAAAGGTTATTTAATTTCATTAATTTTAAGATAATTTGACTAAATTACTCTTATTTTGTTTCTGAAATTGTAATTAGTGCCTATATATATTTTCTTCTTAATTTTCTCATTTGATGAATATTAAGGATTGAAGCCCAAGGGAGCACATACATTTCCCAATTTCCATTCATTTGCCTTACAAACATTCATAATCATAGTATGTGTGACACTCATGATGAAAGGCAGACCTATATTTGAAGACGGTCAAGAGAATGATTGATATATTTTTAGGATGTCAAGCTTCTAAAGAAGAGGTCATGCATAAAATACTTTAGGCGAATTTCACATCTGAATAAAAAAAGAAAGTGAAGGCATTTATCAAATATAAGACAAGTTCATATGATAAGTACGTTTTTGAACTCGATAATAATATAGCCCAAGAGTCAAATTCGTGAGACGTGTTGAACCAAAATGAACAATTCGTGTCATTTGTTTGAACTATGTCAATAATATATTTTTGCATCTTAAATTTGTTTTTGCTTACGTTGATGTCCGTACTATCTTAGATTACCTTTTTTTTTTAAAAAAATTCAGAGAAAGTTTGACAATGTCATTGATGTACATTAAGAAGTCCTGGGCAAAAAAAAATAAAAATTAATTAACAAGTCAACTAAAATACTTTTCCTCTGGGCTCTGGTTTGTGTTATAACTTATAGGTAATACTCCCTCCATCTCAATTTCAATGACATCATTTGACTTGACATTAAATTTAAGAAAAAAAAAGGCTTTTGAAATTTATAGTACAAAATAAATCTTAAATATTTGTGTGATTATAAATCATCTCATAAATTATTTTTAAATATAAAAAAATGATATCATTTTTGAAAAAAAAATAATAACGTATAAATTGAGACAGATGAATGAAATTATAATTACGTAGTGCCCTCGCCATCGAATGTAACATGGAGAAGACCACGTCCATGTTCTAGACGTATGGGAGAATTCATAAGTACTATTTATTAATTTCTTGAATTTTCTTATTTGACTAAAGTTATGGGCCTCCATCTAGAAAAATTTGATTAATACAAATTCAAAACGCATCACCTTTTTATTTATTTCACAAAGTTGGCAAGATGTATGAAAAACTTAATTATCAAACAGTCATGGAAGCCACTAACATTTCAATTTAATTTACGACTTCTTGATCAGTAAGCTGATTTTTTGAAGTTAGATGCGAAATATTTTAGTACATGAAAGGAGAAAAATAAAAAATAAAAATTAAGTGATTACTTCAAGGAGTATAAGACTTAAATTATAGACAATTACAACAACAATAACAACATATCAGTATATATATTCCCACAAGTGAGTTATGGGGACGGTAAAGAGTACATAGACCTTACCCTATCTTGGAAGGTAGAGAAGTTGTTTCCGATAAATCCTCGGCTCAATAAAAGTCACATCGAATAAGAACATACCAGAATGGACAGAAGTAAAGAAATTATCGCAGAATACAATGGAAGACATGACAAAACATTATTGGGAAAAGGAACAATACCTACAACAAATTAACAACATATAGTAACACAAATTGAAAGAAACTTATAAATAATAATTAACATGGTTTAAGTTATACTAGTAGTAAATTAATCATTCTCTTTTCTAGATTCAACAAAAATGTTAGGTTATCCAAAACCATAGGAATAAGTTTGACAAAAGGGTTGAATAGGACCAAGAAATAAACAAACGATGGAGTGAAACAAAGGTAAAAGAATGTAGGACATGTAATATAGAAGGTGGATTATAAATACTATAAATATACTAATTTAGAATTAGTCGATAGATAACTATTTTCTTGGTCTCAGTGTTCTTATGATGACAACTAAAAATGGAGGGGATAGCATGCATCGATGGCAACAGTTAATGTAAAATTATACCTATAGTAGATGGAGTAGTAGTTATCTTAAATTTAAGACTTCTATTTGCTTAAGACCAAAGTTTTGATAGACATATATAGACCATCAAAGGATTTTAATATGGGTATCAAGACACCAGATGAAAAATAAATAAAAAAATATCCCGTCAATCAATATGTCAAAAACATAATATGGATAGTCACTCAAAAAAGATGACAATCAACATAAAAATAATAATTAATGTAGTCTATCTACATAACTTAATTTTTTTAGATTATCTTACTCCTAGTTACTATCCACAACTATCCAAATTTAATTTTTCAATAACTCAATCATAAAAAAATCAACATTATATCGTATCGAAAAATCCCAAGTGATCAATGTAAATATTGATTTTTTTCATCTATAATTTTTGATAAACATAGTTACTCAAAATGTGCGCTAATAAGAGGTAACATATACCTGATAAATAATCGAATCACGAGTAAGTTGATCAAAATACCAACGTTATTAAAAAAAGATAAGAAACCAATGAAATCTACAAACAACCAGTGGCGGATTATGGCAGGGGCTGTGCCCCAAAAAAAAAACTCAATTTTTTTTATATATACCTCTCTCACACACGTCACTCTATTTGCACGTTCTAAACAAGACATCAGCTCCCATTTTGCTCTTACCCACTACGGCCACCCCCACCGCATCTCAGCCCCAAGCCCCCCAACAATGGTAATCTCTCTTTCTCTCCTCTTTGCTGATCTGTGAGTTCTTAATGACTTTTAATTTTTATACTATTGACTGTATTGAGGACGAAAAGCAACATATCCCATTGGTTGAGAATCAAATATTTTCGAAAAGAAAAAAAAAATCGATGAAATTCACTTGTAGTTGTCCCACATCGATTTCAAGAAGAACTTATGAGGTTTTGGAGTTCTATATTTTCTACTAATTCAAGAACCCTTACAAGTCTCATTTTCGAGCATAGAAACCCTAGATTTTGAAATTACGATTTGGAATTTGTCTTTTGCCAAAATCCTAACTATTCTTTTATTTTTTCAAGGTTTCTCCTAGTCTAAAAATTTTCTTTTTCTGTGTGGCTGAATTCGTGAGATTGGGGGAACTTTATGTTTGTTTCATCATATACGAGGCTATTTTGGGCTTATGAGAGTCAAATTAATAGATTAAGGCTTTAAAAGCCGAATTTCTCCTACTTAATTCTGTTTTCAGATTTAAATGTTATCTTTGATAATTGATTTATGTATTTTTTTAGGAGTGGTACGATGGTCTAACTTAAGAAAATTGATGCATTTTTCAAGAGGAAAGCTTTCAACAAAGATGAAAATTGTATAGCTTCAACATCGACACTTGAAAAGTACCATCCCCATGATCAAACGGTTCAACATGATGATCCACCTTGCAAGATTCAAAAAGTCACCATGGATGAATTTGATGTCAATTGTTTAAAACGTGACCCCGGTAAGCGTCCCCATATTTGGGAATATCCAGTGAATCGAAGAGATGAAGTTCGAAGAGCTTATCTCAATTGGGTCCCTATCAATGTCAAGTTGAAAAGTATCCCCTCAATAGAGTTAAGCATCCAAGGCGATTTCAAGCATATTGGTTCAAAATTTTCCCTTCATGGCTAGAGTACTCACCGACTAATGATGTTGCTTATTGTTTGCTTTGTTACTTGTTCAGTAAAAAGCCAAGTGGGCATCCTAGAGCTGATGTCTTTACTAGAAAAAGATTTAAAGCATGGTAAAAGGTCAATGATGGGAAGAGTTGTGCTTTGCTTAATCATATATGTGCTCGTTGGATGATATATGTGCTCTTGAAGAAAAATTCTATCCAGTGAATTTTAGTGAGCAAGAGAAAACAAATTTGAGATTTCAACACTTTATTCTTGAGTCTGTTAGTCATCCATAATTGAATAATTTGTCAACTATGTCTGAATTGTGTGAAGCTTTGGAAAAAACAGGGAAGACGAATACATATTACTTGATTGACCGGATAATCCGTCTTATCTTAACTCTTCCAGTTTCTACGGCTACTACAGAAAGATCATTTTCAGCAATGAAAATAATCAAGACAAGGTTGCGTAATAAGATGGAGGATGAATTTCTTGCTGACAATATGATGATTTATATTGAAAAAGAGTTGGCTGAAAGCTTTAGCTCTGATTCAATTATTAATGATTTCAAGTCTTTAAAAGAACGAAGGGCGGCACTTTAATTCTAGGTACGTCTTTCCTTTTATATATTATATTTTTGTTGTGTTGATGTTATTTTGAATCTTTGATAAAATTATATTTTGTTCTTATAAATTTCAATTATAATATTTTTGTTATAGTTACCGCCCCTTAATATTTGGGCAAGTTCCGCCCCCGCAAACAACAACAATAACATATCCATTGTAACCCCACGAGTAGGGTCTGAGAATGTTAGAGTGTACGTAGATTTCATCCCTACCTATCAGGTAGAGAGACTATTTCTGATAAACCGTAGACTCAAAAACCAATAAAATCTATTTTTTTAAAACGAGTTAAAACTTAAAACAATGAAATCTAAATATAAAAAAAGAGAGAAAATTTAGGGTTGGAACTTGGAATAGTCCAGCAAACACAGCTGCCTGTTTACTACTAATAAATATTACAAGTGGACCAAAATTTCCCATTGGTCAATATACACTTTTCTGTTAGAAAAAACGTCCTTTTCCTACTTGGTCAAGAAAACTCCAAAATTCAAGAAACTCGTCACCACCCAACTACAAAACACCCATTTTGTCCAATTTTCCCATCAAATTGTGTTTTTGTGTGTGGTATACACTATATATACACATAATATTCACTGTATTTGTGTTTGTTTTAGAAGGAAAAAAAAGAGGGATCAAGAATGTCACCAGAAAAATTCATTATAGAAGTAGAACCAGCAAAGGTTGCTAAAGATGGAAGACCATCAACGGGTCCTGTTTATAGAAGTGTGTTTGCTAAAGATGGATTTCCTCCACCCATTGATGGACTTGATAGTTGCTGGGATATTTTTCGGTTAGATAAAAAAGTTTTAATTTTTTTATGTTAATTGCTTTGATATTCAATTGGGTTCTTGTCTTTTTTGTTTTGTTTTGTTTGAGTTTATACACTTGATTTTAATTTTTGTTTGTTGAATCTGAGTGTTTGGGTTAGTAAAGGTGGAATCTTTTTAGCTTTATGTATCTGATGAGTAGCATAAAGTTCCAATACTTTGCTATTGTATTGGGTTTTTGTCTTTTTGTTTTTTCATTTAGATTTATGGATGCTGTCATACCAGCACTAACACACTGGAACCCATTAGAACTCCGAAGTTAAGCGTGCTTGAGCGAGAGTAGTACTAGTATGGGTGACCCCGGTCCCTCCTTTGGTTCGAACCTGGGCAGCATCATTTTTGCACTAGGCTGCCCTTTTTTTTTTTTAGATTTATGGACTTGATTTTAGTTTTTGTTTGTTGAATTTGAGTGTTTGTTTGGGTTAGTAAAGGTGGAGGCTTTTTAGCTTTATGTAACTGATGAATAGCATAAAGTACTAATTTTTCTGTTAATTCCCTTTGCTATTATATTGGGTTCTTGTCTTTTTTTTTTTCTTTAAGTTTATGCACTTGATTTTAGTTTTTGTTTGTTGAATCTGAGTGTTTGGGTTAGTAAAGGTGGAGTCTTTTTTAGCTTTATGTATCTGATGAGTAGCATAAAGTTCCCAAGATTTGATTTTTGTTTCACTTTTTGTGCTAAAAATTTGATCTTGCTCTATTTTTTTTAATGTATCATGCAATTCTATGTGATTTGTGATTTATTCTGAATCTGATTGTTTAATTTGGCTATAAGGGGTCTAATCTTTTAGCTTTATGTGTTTAATGATTAACAAGTTCGAAGAATTGATTTTGACTTTCATTTTATTTTTGCTGCAAAGTATTCACAATGTCTCTAATTTTTCTTTTATTTCCTTTGCAATTATCTGTGTGTGTGTGTTTTTTTTTTTTTAAAAGTTCATAGACTTGATTTTAACTTTGTTGATTCAATTGTTTAATTTGGCTTCAAAAGTTCTAGTCTTTTATTATGTGTTTGATGAGTAGCATAAAGTTCAATGTAATGATTTTTTACTTTTGGGTTTTTTCTTTTTCTGCAATATCTTCACTCTTGCTACTTGATTCTGATTAAAAATCACACTTTTTGGCCAATCATTATATACGTAAGGTGACATGATTTCACTGGTAATGCTATTACTGCTTACGTCAGCCGAGTTTCTAACTGTGCACCAGTTGGCCCTTGGCGATTTCTCGGTTACCAAAAATAAATAAATCATAGCACGACATTCTCGGTTATAAGAATATTCAAGTGGAGAAGGGCAGATGGGCGGGGCCACTATCCACCGAGTTTCTGATTGTGCACCAGGTGGCCATTGGGGATTTCTCGGTTATAAAAATAAAATGAAAAGTCATAGCACACCGTTCTGCTTTTTTAAGAATGAAAATATATCTAAATATATCGGGCATAATTCTATAGAGAATATCACTTCTAAAAGGGCCTGTATAAAGCAGAATGGATGGAAATGATTCATATAGTTGACCTCGACTAGTTTGGGATTGAGTAAAGTTGATTCATGGATATCACTTCAATTATAGGTCTTTCTCCATTAGTAAAAGGCCTTAGATTTTCGAGCTTTATTGTTCTCCTTTATTCAGTATATACTTCATATACAAGCTTGTCCTCACTGTCCGTGTTCATTCTAGTAAAATTAATTTGGCACTTCGTCAGAACCTGCAGCTATTTCTTTTAGTCAATAACGATGCTTGTAGAAACTTGCCAGTGTGGACAAATGACTATTCCATTATAGCTTAAAAGCAGATCTTATAGACAATTTCTTTTCTATGTCACAGTTTGTCAGTGGAGAAATATCCTAACAATCGGATGCTTGGATGCCGTGAGATTGTAGATGGAAAAGTACGTAGTTACCATGAGTAGTTTTTTTTGCATATGTTGCAACTCCTACCTCCAGAGAAGTTCTCTTTTTCCGCAATTGACTTTAGCTGATTCATGCGATTGTTCTTACTTTCAGCCTGGCAAGTATGTGTGGATGTCTTACAAAGAAGTGTATGACATTGTTATTAAAGTAGGAAATTCCATCCGGAGCTGTGGTGTGGACGAGGTGAGTTCCAATATTCTATGTATACACTTTGCTAAAAGCTTGGTTGACTGCAAGGGCTAGCAAAATGGTTAAAAAAAATAACCATCCAATCCGACCCATTGGACATGGGTTGGATAACTGATTTTTTAAAATGGATCAAATATGGATATTATCCACTAAAAATGGATATCGAGATGGATAATATGGATATCCATATTATCATTACTCATTTGTCTTCTTGTAATTTTTCATGAGTTCATATTTTTTGGGAGTTTAAGCTTATTTTGGCTTACAACTTGTGTTCTTACATGATTATTCCTGAAATCAGTTAACCCATTTTTACCCCTGTTAAATATGGGCGTGTCAGATATTTTATCCGTTTTTGTTTAACCCATTTTAGACCATATCCGATCCGACCTGCCCATTTGCCACTCCTAGTTGACTGCGAGAACAATGCCAACTATAAGTGGTTATAATTACCTTCTAGTGTTTGAGTCGTGTCATCAAATACTGCAGAAGATGTTGCCTTTTTGTGCGTGTCAAGCTATTCATTTGTTGCCTAGTCGCATTAGGAGCAATGAAAAGCTATTCCTTTTTTTTAATGGGTGAAAGAAAAACTATGTTCACTTTCTCTGATGGTTCAGTTAGGCACTTTAAAATTCACCCCCTTAACAGTGAAGAGACTTTCAGGCACCTTTCAACTTATGATTGGTTTACAAATTCTAGGCCATCTCATGCATCAATATTTTCTGATATTTAGATGTTTCTATCATTGATTATATTTCATAATCAGCCTCTTGCAGAAATGTGAGGTAAGGCTGCGTACAATAGACCCTTGTGGTCCGGCCCTTCCCCGGACTCCGCGCATAGCGGGAGCTTAGTGCACCGAACTGCCCTTTTTTTTCTCGTTGATTATATTTCACTTATTCTTTTGGAAGTTAGGGTGTATTCACTGTCTATATTATACTTGTGAAGACTCGTGTATAGGACTTTTTAGCCAGTCTCTAATTGTTCATTCTCCTTGATTAATTGTACTTCCAATCATTGCCTCATTTCCTGTCAATTTGACTTCTGATGTTAGGGAGACAAATGTGGTATCTATGGCGCCAATTGCTCTGAGTGGATAATTAGCATGGAGGTAAACTTTTTCTATTCAAAAAAGAATTAAGGAATTATTTTTCTTTCATCCTTCTGATGGTCCTGTTTTCTGCTGTGTATTATGTCAATCTTTTATTCCAGGGTATTTTAGAAATTAAACCTTCTCCTTAATTGTTGTGAGCTCTGATAACGACTTACCAATGCAGGCATGCAATGCTCATGGACTTTACTGTGTTCCTCTGTATGACACCTTAGGTATGCATTCTCCTCCGGCGAGAATCGTGGTTTAAATGTCTTCCTCATTTTTCTTTTGTTTGCTTTTTCTTTTTGTAATTTATCACTTCTTGGTATTACCTTTATAGATAGAAGACATCTTCTGTCTTGTTTAAACAAGATCCCATTTTCATGCAATCTGATATCCAGATGACTTATCACCCATTAATCATGTTTAGTGGTGGCAAAATAGCCCAACCCGCCCAAGTTTGGTTGGGTCTGACCCGCCCATTTATTAGTTCAGCCCATTTTTGCCCAACCCATTTCAGCCCATCTAAATAGTGGGATGATATGTAGCCCGAATTGATCTATGAGAAACCTTGTCAAAATATTCTCAAAAAGACATTTTTTCATTTGATATGTTATATATAACCATAATAAAGAAAAATGTTTAGTTTTATTAGGTACATAAAAATTATAAAAGAGCAAACAAAGACATTAAAACTTAGCAAGAATTGGGCAGGAATTGGGTTATGACCCGCTTTTTAGCTCATTTTAATCCACTCCGTTTTCGCCCAAGTAACTTTTAGGCGAGTCGATTACCCGTCCATTTATTAACTCAGCCCATTTTGACCCGCCTAAATTCAGCCCAACCCACCCATTTGACACTCCTACATAGAAGACATCTTCTTGTCTTGTTTAAACAAGATGCCATTGACATGTAGTCCGATAGCCAGATAGTTTACACATTAATCATGTCATGTGGCCTTCTATTTTATGTTTAAATAATCTTCTTTGTGTGTTTTAGGTGCTGGAGCAGTGGAATTTATCATTTCCCATGCTGAGGTTAAAATTGCTTTTGTTGAAGAGAAAAAACTTTCTGAGGTACGCATATTCGAAATAAAACTTTTGATAGACGACTGATATGATATTCTAAGACCTGACATCACTGGCCTATTGATCCTCACGCTGGATAGAGAATAGTATATCTCATAAGCCACAACTCATTAAGAACTTCATTTGCTGAAGTTATAGACTGTAAACAATTAACCAATTTCCATATTCCATAACAATATCATGTTCGGTAGTTGCATTTTATTCTATATTTTCCTCGAGACCACTATGTTTTAGATGGTTCCTTGGAAATCCATTTGCAAGAGGTAAATATCATTGTTTCTAGAGGTTGTTGCTATACTAATAATATTTTGGAGGTTATAGAAAAGCTAATAATATTTTGGAGGCTGTGTCTTTTAACATTTTGGGATGTGCTTTCTTACTACAATGTGGGCTTATCCCTTTTCAGCTTCTGAAAATTTTTCCAAATGCGTCAACGTACTTGAAGAGTAAGTCGATTGTAAATTCAGTCCCTATTTCAAACTGTGATAGATGAAATGGTGGCAATAACAAACTTCGTTTCCTGTTTGTAATGACCAGCTATTGTGAGTTTCGGGAAGGTCACTCCTCAACAGAAGGAAGAGGTTGAAAAGTTTGGGGTGGCTCTATACTGCTGGGATGAGTTTCTACAATTGGTAAGACTTGTCTTCACTTTTTGATTGTTAGATAAGATTTGTTTTTTCTTCTATATTTCTTACTTCTTCTGTCCCAATTCATGTGACACTCTTTCCTTCACCATTCTATATTTAGTAACAATTTGACTTTAAACCTCCCATTTTCCCCTTAACGAGACGATTTATAGCCACACAAATATCTATGTCTTATTTTAGACCACAAGTTTCAAAGGTCCTCCTTTCATTCTTAAACTCTGTGCCTATTCAAACACCTTCATATAAATTGGGACGGTGGGAGTAATTGTTAGGAGTCATTATTAAGGAGTGTTATAATTTGGACCAAGGTCGTGGCTTTGAATATGAGACAACAAATGGGGAATAAAGAACTTGATTTGTTAAATCTCATCTATATAGAGATACATGTTGACTTGAGTTCTATTCAGATTCAACATTTTCATTTTTGTAATGGTTTTTAAATTTCTGATTCCACCTTCAAATTCTTCTTTCCAATGTTATATTTGTTTTAGGCTCACAGCATGCAGCCAGTTATGTTATGAGAAATAGATATTTATCCACCTTTTGGAATAAGTTTGTAGTATCGACATTTACATGGCATGATCTGCTGACCAAAACAAAAGTGTCTATATGCCCTTTGAACTAAAGCTCAGACTCAATGTGCAGGGAAGCGGAAAACAATTTGATCTTCCAGTGAAAAAGAAGGAAGACATTTGTACAATAATGTATACTAGTGGAACGACTGGAGACCCTAAAGGTGTCATGATTTCAAATACTAGCATTGTTACTCTTATAGCTGGAGTAAAGTGTCTGCTTGAGAGTGTCAATGAGGCGGTAATGAATTATTTTCTCTTTATTTTCATGCCTTCATAGCTACGGTATAGGATTGATTATCGAACCTTTTTATGTTGCAGTTGACGGTGGACGATGTGTATCTTTCGTATCTTCCCCTGGCACATATCTTTGATCGTGTTATCGAAGAATGTTTCATTAATAATGGTGCCTCAATAGGATTTTGGCGAGGGGTAAGTTGTTCAGATCTTCGGCTAAATCATGGTTTAGAGCTTATACTGATGCATTCTTAATCGTGTCCGCAGGATGTCAAGTTACTAACCGAAGATATTGGAGAGCTGAAACCTACAATCTTCTGTGCTGTACCTCGGGTACTGGACAGAATATATTCAGGTAATATCTTAGTTGTCTTCATACCTTTGCATCTGTCAAAACTTTTCTCTTGACCACTGATGTAGACTACCTTATGCAAATCTGTGTTTGACCAGAGAGAAAATGACAAATATGGTCCCTTATGTTTGAGGATAGGTTCAAAATAGTCCCTTAAGTATCACTTGAGCAGTTTTGGTCCTTTAAGTTCGCCAAAAGTGAGCACTTTTGGTCTCTGTCAAATATTTACCAAATTTTGATTGCTAGATTTAACCGGAACTGTGGAAAAAGTAAACCAGAAACACCAGAAATTTCCGTCAAAATTTCAGAAATTGCAAGATAAAAATCTACCCCCAACACAAAATTTGGTCCAAAAATAACAGAAATTGTACTTCAAAAGTTGCACCAGACTCTTGAAAGAGACCAAAAATAACATAAACTACAAAATCTATACTTCCAAATGTGAGTTTCCGTTAAATATTTCTATTTTCACAGTTCCGATAAAATATAACAAGAGTTCGGTAAATATCTGATGGATACCAAGTGCTCACTTTTGGAAAATAACGGACCAAACTGCTCAAGTGATACTTAAGGGACTATTTTGAACCTACTAGCAAAGATAAGGGACCATTTCTGTCAGTTTCTCGAACAACCAAATGATGAATGCACGTTACAATGGTCTACTGTTAATTATGGCTTTTTGGGAGGTTGATTGTTAACGATGACGGATGCCAATGCCTTAATATGGTCAAAAACGTTTTGCTCCCTTTGAAGGGACATCCAATTATTCACATTCTTATCTTCTTGGTGTACCTTTGATTAAGTGCCTTCTATGTCTTGTTGAAATGCTGGATATGTTTTAACTAGTCCGTTTATTCTCAGGTTTGCAACAGAAAATCTCTTCCGGTGGTCTGCTCAGAAGCACCTTGTTCAATCTTGCCTATGCTTAGTAAGTGCCGTTCCAATTTTTGAGATTAATGTACTACTTTTGTGGATAATAAACAAGAAATAATAAACTACTTTATATTTATGTAAAAGTTCATTAACATAAACTAAAACTACATATTATTTCAAATTTGATGGGGACATCTTCTAGACTTTAATTCTTGAGAGTTAATATACCAAACTCAGTATAATAACTCAAACATTTCATTCTCCCTAGAAAGCCGACCCAAGTTTGTTAACATGGGATGGAGGAAATAATACTTGTTTTTTTTAAAAAAAACTTGATTTTCATACTTGAATTCAAACTGATTTTTTCTTCATGCTTTGCATTATTGTATACTGGGGAACTTTGGTTGCGATTTTTTGGTTTAGCATAAAAAAAAAATCATACTTTGAGTTATTCTTTGTGGAGTTTGTTACCTAAACTTTTGAAATTCTACAGCAAACACCACAATTTGAAGAAGGGGCGTAAACACTATGAAGCTTCTCCGATTTCTGACAAAGTTGTCTTCAGTAAGGTATTGCAAATGCCCTTGGAGCAGCTAGCACATCGATTTTTCCAATTCTTCTGTCAGTCTTACCAGTTAGTCCGTAACTCCTGTTGTTATTTTTTTCGCTTAGGTAAAAGAAGGGTTAGGAGGCAAAGTACGCCTCATATTATCTGGAGCAGCCCCCCTTGCATCTCACGTGGAATCTTTTTTGCGAGTTGTGGCATGTTGTCATGTTCTTCAAGGATATGGTATCCCATTCTTTTGCTTCTTCTGAAAAATTCAGTGGTCTTGATCTGCTTATAGACTCAATAACATAATTGGGAAATCTTATTCTGTTCATATACTTGTTGCCAAATACTCACTTATCTAAGGCCCCGTTTGGACATAATCTTTCTTTTTTGCTATTTTTCAAGTTTTTTTTCTTCAAATAACTGGTTGGTTATATATTGTAGTCAATTTTTAACACGAAGTTAAACCAGTTCTTCAAGTAAAAAAAAAAAACTCTTCCCTCACTAAACTTCAATATTTTTTCAAGTGAAATGCATTGTCCAAACACAACTTCAATTTCAAAATACTTTGTTTTATCTTAACTTCAAATACTATTTTTTTTTAAAAAAAATATCACCCTATTCATGTCCAAACACCTACTAAGTCAACTATCCTGTACATGTCATTAATTAGATGGAATGCATAGTGTCAATTTGCTCCTCTGACCTAGGCCTCATGTGTTGCAATCAGAGAAACTTTAGGATTTTCATCTTACCTATCCCAACCCCCCCACCCCCCAACAAAAAAAAGGGAACCCGTCACTCATGTTCCCTCCAAATGTTGCGTTTCGACATATTGTTGGCTATTAGCTTTTATTTCTAACAAAGATGGTAGAATGTATTTATCACCAAAAAATGATGGTAGAATGTAAAAGCATCTCTTTATAAAAATTGGTTGATGGGAGCATCTCTCAAATTTTCACTAGTGAGCCATATAATCTTCAACAATGTGATAATTGTAACACCTTGTTTTCTAGTTACTGTGTAATGAGTTTTTTCTTTCTATTCTTATATAGGTCTGACTGAAACGTGTGCCGGTACATTTGTGTCACTTCCAAACCAGTATAATATGCTTGGTACGGTTGGTCCTCCAGTGCCCAATGTGGATGTATGCCTGGAATCTGTTCCTGAAATGTCATACGATGCTCTATCAAGTACGCCACGTGGAGAAGTATGTGTGAGAGGGGACACTCTTTTTTCAGGTTATTTCAAGCGTGAGGACCTAACCAAAGAAGTCATGATCGATGGGTGGTTCCACACAGGTTTGTTTATTTTGTGTTCAAGTTCAACTGATAAATCTCGGAATGCTACACATTTGGCCGCTCGCCACTAATAATTACAGCTGCTAGCCAAATATACAAAAATATAACTAGTTATGTATAAAATATGTATATTATATGTATACATATGTTCATATACAAAAAAATTATACATTTTCCGGCTATTGTTTTGGTCTATGGTTATAAGTGTAAAAATCCGATAAATCTCCGCTTGTCAGATAGCATTCGAATGGACCTTGTTTCTAAATAAATTTTTCTTCAGGTGATATTGGTGAGTGGCAACCTAATGGTAGCTTGAAAATAGTTGATCGCAAGAAGAATATTTTTAAACTATCACAAGGTGAATATGTTGCTGTTGAAAATTTGGAGAATATATATGGCGATAATCCTGTTATTGACTCGGTATGCATCTACTTCTGGTTAACTAGTGACTTATAGTCTTTTCATGTTAGATATGAAAGTGGACTCATTTATCTTTTCTACCTCGACTCCAGATATGGATATACGGAAACAGTTTTGAATCTTTCCTTATTGCTGTTATTAACCCAAACCAACGAGCAGTTGAACAATGGGCCGAACATAATGGCATATCTGGGGATTTTAATGCCCTATGTGAGAATTCAAAAGTGAAAGAGTACATGATTGGAGAGCTCGCAAAAGCTGGAAAAGAAAAGAAGGTTAGTACTCCTCATTGTACTTGCTTTTTCCCATAGTGCGATCACAGTGTATGCGTTGTAATGTTTGAGAAAGCGCATGAAAAAGAAGCAGTGCGTCCTATTGAGATATAAACTTGATCAACTTTTTGCAGCTGAAGGGCTTTGAATTCATAAAAGCTGTACACCTTGATCCTCAGCCATTTGACATGGAACGAGACCTTTTAACTCCGACATTCAAGAAGAAAAGACCCCAGTTACTCAAATATTACAAGGTAATTTCTCAAATAGTAACGTGCTATTTTTATCCATTTCTTTTCTGACGTTCTCTAATTTTGCTAGAATAATATGTGAACTCTGATTAAATGTGTGTTGCATTGAATAGATGTTACTACTCTTTCTGTGATTTAATTTCACGTTGTAAAAAAACCTTGTTCTATTGCCCCTTTTTAATGTCTTAATAGACATGAATGAGGAGTAGAAAGTAGATTAATTTTTCATATTCTTGACAAAGTTTTTAATAGGAAAATTCAGACTTTGTTAAGAGTCTCACATTGGAAATGGAACGAGAACATGGACTCTTTATATGGACTTGGACAATCCTCACTCTACAAGCTAGCTTTTGGGGTTGAGTTAAGCCCAAGATTCATTCTTTACATGGTATCAGAGATAGGCCCATTCCAATTCTTTGTTCACCGATGTTGGGCCCCTAAATTATATTGTCCACGCTCCAGTTAACGAGGTCTGGGCGTGCGGGGGAGTGTTAAGAGTCCCACATTGGAAATGGAATGGGAACATAGACTCCTTATATGGATTTGGACAATTCTCACCCTACAAACTAACTTTTAAGGTTGAGTTAGGTCAAAGATCCATTCTTTACGGACTTTGACCCGTTCTTGATTGCAAAATAATATCCACAAGTGAAATGCCGTGTCTTAATCAAAATGTGGATCGATCACTTTGGATGTCGATAGTCCATTTAAGTATTTAACATGCCTATGGTTGTTTTTAGGCCTGTAACTCCCAGATTATTAGTTAATAATGTTATCTCTTTCAATAAATAAATAGAAAAAGGTGAAACTTTTTAATAACTTGTTCATTATATGTTGGAATATTTGATAGTTGTCGTCGTGTTTGTTTACATTGTTCTTGCCTGATTTTAGTTTTAAATTGTGCAGGACGTGATTGACAACATGTACAAGGGTACCAAATGAACCTAACGGCTGAAATTAGCTGCCCCTTCTTTTATATTCAATCTTACTTTATCTTTGCTGTTTTTGGTTTTGCACTGTATATAACACATGAAGATGATGAAATTGTTTCATAAAATTGGATTTGACTGTAATACAAGTGAAATTGTTTATTTTATGTTATAAGTACTATTGAAAAGGAAAAACTCATCGGAGTGTTCATAGTGTCTTTATCATATACTAATAGCAAATAAGTCATAAGTTTACGTCATTGCTCAAAGCACTAGTAACAAATTGTTTTAGTCGAGATTTCATGTCACTAAAATGGTTTCTAAAATTTTGAATCGTCATAGGTTGTGTTGGGTAAGTAAATATAATTCTTACAGTTTTTCACCGAGAGGGTGAATAGAAACAATTGCTACGGAAAATTGATCTGAAATAACATACTCTTCTATAGTCATTTGTCGGAAACAATCTCTCTACCTCCCACCAAAGCAGGGATAAGCACTACCTTCCACAGACCCACTTGTAAGATTACACTGGGCATGTTATTGTTGTGTAATAACTTACATTGAATAAGGGTATATACATAATTAGCAAATACATGAGAAAAGATACAACCTAAATTATTATTTAAAAAAAAATAAAAAATCCAAGGGAGTGCATGGTAGCAGCAACTGGCGAACCCAAGCAGAAGAAAAGAAAAAGAAACCTACGCAGTGCCTTGGAACCAAATTAACAATAACTGAGAAATCATAAGCACATATTGAGTATTTCAGGCATTACTTGAACACAAACCTTGAATCTTGTGGTGTGATTCGTTTTCAGCGTTCACAAGAATTTTTTTGGGTATTAGAAATTTAACACCAATGAAAATTATGATGGACAGCAATGCTAATAAGCTGGGTATTCATATGTTTAGGGAAAGTAATTTACGAATAATACAGTGAATAAACTATATGAATGTTCTTCTATATTATAAGATTATAGATTGGTTTAAGTTATTCACTGGCATGAATAAATATATTTTGACTAATTGAGGCCTAAACGAGGAAATTAACATGAGATCGATATTGATGTGATTATAGATTAATCGAAGGAAGTCGTATTGATTGCTCGAGGCGACACGTTTGATATTTCGACAGGAGTATTGTGAGTAGTAATCTTACCACAATTTGTATTTTCATAACCTGCATGATTTATACACGATTTTGAAAATAAGATGTGTTACCGATGTTTTGAAATTGCATGTGAGACAAGTCCTTTACTCGATATGGTACCGAACAATTTACTTGAGATGTTTGTCGTTATTTGAAATGTTTTCACTGTCACTAGATATGTTTTACTATTACTTGAGATGTTTACCGTTATTTGAAATGTTCTAACTGTTACCAGACATGTTTTACTGTTACTTGGGATTTGACTACTATTACCGAGATGAAAATACATGATTTGATAAGAACTGAAATGCCCTGTACTATTTTGAAAATGCTTTCATACGAGTATTTACTGTTTGCAAAGAAAAGTATAAATGGGAGGAGACTTTGAAGGATCTCGTAGCTAACGGCGGATTCGTTAGACCTGGTGCACCTTGTACTTACAGATTATAGTTACAACCCTCGCTAGTGGAAAGGTAGAACTAGCATACATATACCATTTCCCTCGAGTAGGGACCTATAGTTATATTGACTCCTTTTACAAAGGGATTCACAGTGACACATATTACATGATCCTTTCTTGGAACCCTCCCAAATATAAAATTTGATATGAAAGTGTTTACCGAGTTTATTACCGAATTGTTAACTAATTTCTGCTTACATGAAAATAGACAAGATTGATTATTATTACCGTTTATGAAAAGGACATTTATTTCATGATGTTTCTGATTATTATATAAGCATGTTATCATACTTGTCCCCACTAAAAACGATTATGGTTAAGTGTTATTATCATTGAGCTAGCGTCTCACTCCTCGCTTTTTTTTTTACAGAAACTGTAGGTGACATTGGTGAGGATTTCGTTAACTAGAGTGTACGAGTTTACAGTTTCTGGTGAGCCCTGCATTGTTTCACGTGGGCAAGAAGTTTACTTATTTGCTAGTCCTTTTCATTTGAAAACTCTTAAGTCGCTCCATTGATCATTTTATTAGTGTCATGAGTATTCATTTATAATTATAGACTTGTGAATATTATTAGACTTCTTATTTGGTGATGTATTTAGTATTATTGATTTGCAAAGGTTAATTGATAAAGATTACAAATTGTTTTGGATAATATTGGTTGGTTGGTTGTTGATTCGGAGACGGGGAAATTTTGGATGGTCCTTAAACTATGCCCGATTTCTGTAAATTCTCGTTGAAGCTTGCTTTGGATCCTACCCCTTAGCGCCGGTCATCACCCTAAATTGGGTCGTGACATGTTGCATCTATAGGCATTTGCATAAAAGAAAGATCATGAACCTAATTGTTCTTCTCGAATCACTCATATATGATGTAATATAAAATCACCATAGAAAATGCAACAAGATAGAAGAATTCACTCCGCCTCATAAGATACTCGAAACATGCGATAGCTCTATTACTCGTGCAAATTTAGGAATGCAATATCTCAAGAAAAATGGCATTTCTAGGTTTGTACACATTATAAATAATATCCCCACAATGACCAACCAAAGTAAAATACAACAGATAGCTACAAAATGACCAGAATCATAGCTAAAACACATACAGGTTTACAAAAACATGGGTATTATACAAAAACTAGTCAAGCGGTGCAATACCAGCACTGGAGAGCTTTCGGAATATCACAGGATATTCTGTTCCTTGTATTTCAAAACAGTTGGTAATTTGTGTCATAAAAACTTGTAGAAATCCAGGAATCAGTTGGATGTCTAAACAATGCTCTTTAATTGAGCTTTGCAAGATCAGAAGTGCCGCAACTCACATAAAAAAGTGCTCCAAATTTTCTGTAAGGCCATTGGTCACCACCAGATGCCATTTGACCGAGGTAACAAGCCAATGGCACATTACGAACAGCACTAACATGGTTGGGCTTATATCATTTATCATCCTGAGTTACACTCTGCGTCATTCAAAAAAGAAGAATTAAAATTCTGACATTGAAAAAGAAACTCAAGAACTACTATTGGTAGGTAATAGAATACACACATGAGATGAATCCAAGAAATTCTATCCATCAGTTGCCAGCGCATGAGGTATCCAATCAACATTGTCTCTGGAAATAGAGGCAGAGCCAAAGCTCATTGCAAGAAGTTCTTCTCTGGTGTACTTCAATCTTTGATCTAGTTTCAAATTATGAAAAGAAGGAACATCAGACAGGACAGAAGATAGCATATTTTTGACCAAATAGGTTTGACAATGCCTCACCAAGATATCTGTCTCTGTTAGATCTAAGGGGAGATGTTGATGGCCCTCCCTTCTTGTTTGTGTATAGTTTGGTCCGTGGTGTCGCTTGGGACAAAGGTGAGTGAACAGATAACCTTTTAATCAATGCAATACTAAGAAGATCATGCCTTACTTCAATTTGCGGATGCCTTTGCTGAAATGACAACAGAGCATCCTCTGTCAGCAGCCAACAACCCCTGAGATCAAGAATCCTCATAGATGGTGGAGGGTTGAATAAATATAGGCCGGTATTAGTAAGCACGCCATCACGAATCCCTAGTGTTACCAAGCTTCTATTAGACGATAACTGATGCAAAGTGGTGTCAGTAAGGTGACCACTCCGTAAAGATAAATAGCTCAATTTGCGAAAGCTCGGCAAAGGAACCAAAGCTGAATCCTTGATTCGAGTCTCCTCCAAATCCAATCTCTCCAAATGATCAAGATCACATAACCCAGACAGTGACGAAGCGGAATTAGATTCAGAGTCCACATCATTGATAATACCTGACATAGTGGCAGATTACGCTACAATGTGAGTTAAGAAAGAAGAGACAATTGTTATTCTAACCGTACAGGAAAAAGATCAGTCGCTACTTCAAGTTCCACTCCAATTAATCTTTGGTTGGATAAGGAATATATGCATCCATCTATGATAACATCTCTGAAAATTAATTTAAAGTACACTTAGATCTTTTCAAAAAGATAATCATCACAAAGTTGAAATTCTACAATTCATCGATAACTTTTCCAAAAGCTACTCCTTAGTTCCGATTGCCAGTGTGTGTTCATCTTGTAATAGTCTAGCCTGGTGTAAGATACATATTGACATCATGGTGTTGTTTTCAAGTATTCAAGCATCTTTTACACCTATCTAGTTCCAATGATGAAAAATTGAGGACCACAGAAGAAACAAAATGTAAGTGAAGGAAGTTTTGAGGACAAGAACATATCATACCTCTGATATTTGTACCACTCAGATTGATACATTTTAGCAAAGGCATGGTGATCAAGAAGGAGATAGCAAAATCGTCAATGGCTGTGTAGGATAACAATAAAGTTTCAAGATTGGGAACAAAACCAGCTAAAATTCCCAGTCCTGCAGAGCTTAATTTTGTCCTGCTGAGATTTAGATGGCGTAAATTTTGACCTACACAAGCAATGTGTTCAACTGTCTCATCTCCTGCAGATGTACCACTGAGATCTAAATCTGATATCGCACTCATATATGGCAAAAAGCAGTACGAATTAAGAGATGAATTGGAAAGGTCCAGGATAGAGAGGGAAGATGTTTCAAGATGTATGAAAGCTTCAGACACATTTCTTATGGTTGCTCCAGACAGAATAAGCTTTGTAAGAAGAGCTTTCTGTCCTTCTCCTTCGAATATAGAATGTATCGTGCAATTGCTCATGTTTAGGCATGCAAGAGAAGGCAGACTTGGCAACATAGTGACCTTCGTCCAGGCCAAATTCAGAGAACTCAATCTCGGGAACCATTTAAGATGAGATGCTCCTTTGTTTGATACTTCACTCCCCCAAAGATCCAAATGTTGTAGTTTCCCGAGAACCTTCCAGAAGCATAAAACGTGTCATTGATCTTGAAAAAGTTCAAGCATTCTAAATAAGTAACGGACGAAATGATTAAAAGAACAATGCATAACAGTTTAGTCCAGGGAAAAGTAACCAAGGGAAAAGTAAATCAAAGCAGAAAAGCTATGTTCTATCCTCTTGTTTGGTTTTGAAGGAAACAGAACACTGTTAACTGATTTCTTTCAAAATCAAAAGAAATGCTCCCAAATGGTAAGCAATCTCACTCCTCTGGTACTATTTTTTTTCTTTTTACCTTTTCTGCAAATCAAAAAAGAGGAGAGAATATCAAGCTTTTCCTTCATTTATTTTGCTTGATTGAATAAAAAAGAGAAGTGGAAATTTCAAGCTTCCCCTCTTCTTTTCCCTGATTTGTTAACAACGAGCTAGTTCGTGGACGCAATAAATGTGGCGAGTAATGTTGGATATCTATCACAAGTATGCATATGTGTTCTCTTTGAAAAGGAAACGAAACATAGATAAAGAAAAATAAGGCATGGCACACTGCTAACTCTCAATCTCACACTCCCATGGTTAAAGAGATAAGGCTTTAATACACCATAAAGAAAGGGTGGGGAAGAGGAAAGACAAGGTATTAAAGATTTGTGAACAATAAATGATCTACCTTAAGACTACACAGAGCCGAATCAGATACAGGCAGGCCTCCCAAATCTAACAAAGATAAGTTGGTTAACGAAGACAGGAGTACCACACCATCAGCTGTGATGCCTGTTTCCGGAATCCACAACTTTTCCAAAATTGGGATGGTTGTTAGATGGCTAATTCCAGCATCAGTAATCTTCGAGCATCTGGAGAGGTCAAGCTCCCTTAAGTTTGTCATTCCTGATGAAAACAAAAACATACCTATGTAAGTAAGCATTTAGATATGTTGCTCGGACTCGGGTGTGGTATCCCATCCGGGTGCGGATCTAGAGGTTGGATGCTTCATCACATAAATTTTAGGATTTGAGGGTATGGATCCCCGTGCAGATACGGGTGCAAGGAAACAGTCATTAAATGTATATGACGACATATAAAGTAAAGTATATATTTCGATTAGTTAAACTTACACAATCAATCTATACTTCTCGGTCATAGAATTGGTCAAAGTACCCAAGGTAAGTTGACCAAATCCAGTATGGATCCCACACCCACACCCACACCCATGTCGTGTCGACACGGGTGCGGCAGGGATTTTGAAGAGTGCGCGCAACATAGATTTAGAGTGCCATGTACTAATTGTGAACCAACAAAAACAACAATAACAAACCCAGAGTAATCCCACAAGTGGAATCTGGGGAAGGTCGGGTGTACGTAGACCTTACCCCTACCTTGAGAAGGTAGAGAGGTTTCCGATAGACGGCTCAAAGATGTATTAATTGTCAACCAAGGGAAAAGAATAAGGAAACAACATATAACGGAAACTTCCTAGATTAATTACATCAATCTAAATAATATTAGAGGTCAAATAAAAGGTTACCTGTAATAGCCCAAATGGCTGAATTGTTAATTTTGTCACAATCTGATAAATTTAGAGAATGCAAGTGGTCAAAAGCACCGATATATGCCATCCATTCTGCATCCACACAACTCTCCCCCCTTAAGTCAATCTCCTCGACACAATATTTGAACACTCTGAACAAGAAAATATATATCAGCCTCTGGAGTAGATAATGCATGATATTCAACACATGGAAGAAAGAAGTCAGTAGCTTAAGCATATAATAAGTTTGATGTTACACTGTTGTAGAATCTAGTAGGATTATAGGAAAATATCAACTTTGATAGCTAAGACGATTTGCAGATATTAGATGATAGTACTATCATCATTGCATCACAGAAGTTCCACATTAGCAGCCTCATTTCATTGAGGAAGCAATATAATTGAATCAACACACAACCACCCTCCCTCCTACGTGCGCCAGAGAAAACATATACTCCCTCCGTTTCAATTTGCTTGTCTTAATTTCTTTTTTAGTCTGTTTAAAAAAGAATACCTTTTTCTTATTTTGGCAACTCTTTAATATGACAGCCCTAATGACATGTTTAAGACCACCAGATTAAAAGGGCATTTTGCTACATTATACATATCTTTCGTTTAAGACCAAAATATAACAAGTAATTCAACTCCTTCACTTGCATCTCTACACTCTCAGTTAATTGTGTTCTCCCATTTTCTTCATTAATTTTTGTGACAGGCCATTTTGTTCATCAATTATCTACACACTAGACAACCCCTTTTAGTCTACTCCATTCAACATTTTCTCTTTTCAACTATCAACTCTAACCAAATGTGTTAAGTAAAACTATACACAAATTGATTTTGACTTTTGAAAATAGTGGTTATTAAAGCTGCAAACTATGCATATACAGTATCAAAATATTCTATTACAGTCAGATTATTATTTCTCAATTCACATTAATATTGATCTGATCCATAACCGATAGATTATAAAAGGTCACATTAGTAGCAAATTATGGAATAACTAACCGTAAAGCCGTAACACAATCATATAATTTCAGTACAGTGCGAAATTACAATTAAGCATACAGAAATTTTTTAGAAAGCATGACGTCATAATTAGGAATATACTCGAGTAAAGACGGGAAGAGGAGACGGCGGCCAAGAAGTCGGTGAAGGAGAGCTTCGGCGAGGTGATTAGGCATGCTTTCCAAAGTCCGCCGTTGTCTCCGCCACGCCTCGACGGCGTCACGGCTCTCCGTCGCGGATTCCATGCACATCTCAACCAGCTGACTTTCCATTTTCTGACTTTCCAACTCAATCCTAATGGAATTATGATATTTATTTTATATTAATTATATTAAAATATTAATTATAAAATATATTATTAATATATGGAATATATTCACTCACACCACCTCAGTCGGAGCGTGAGTAGGCCGAACGCTCAGATTGTATCTGAAGTCAAGTAACAGTTGTCGAAGAAGCCCTTTGTGAAGATATTTGCGTCCTGATACGAATAAGGAACATGCAACACCCTAACGTGACTCATTACAAACTTCTCATGAACAAAGTGAATATCCAATCTCAATATGCTTGATTCGCTTATACTGAACCGGGTTATGAGACAAGTAGACATCATATATGTTATCACAATAAATCAAAGATGCCTTACGTAAGGACAATGAAGCTCGAGAAGGAGATTTCAGAGCCAACATAGCTCAACGTTCGCAACGACTCGATATTTTGCTTCTGCACTCGAACGGGAAAGTGTGGCTTGCCGCTTGACAGACCACGATATAATATTATCCCCAAAAAATACGCAATAGCCGGACGTAGAGTGACGGGTGTCCGGATAACTTGCCAAATCTGCGTCTATGTAGGAGAGCAACCTAATCGGTGTTAATGGATATAAATGTAGTTTATAGTCACCGAATGATACGCTTAAGAGTTGTAAAGTGAGGCTCCCTAGGAGCGTGCATGAACAAGCACACGTGCTGAACAACATATGTAATATCTGACCGAGTGAAGGTGAGATACTGAAGAGCACATGCGAGACTCCTATAAAGAAAGGGATCGCTGACCGGATCCCCGTCATCCGCACTGAGTTTGGACTTTGAGTCGACATGAGTAGGCATGATTTTGCAATTTGCCATTTTAGCCCTCTAAACAATCTCATCTGCATACTTACACTGACACAAGAGCATGACATGTGCGGATCTGATCACCGATATTCCAAAAAATAACTCAACTTATCCAAATCTGTCATAGCAAATTCAAACTTTAGCGGGGCAATGATCTCATGTTTCAGTGTATCAGAAGAAACTGTCAGAACAATATCATGCACATATAAAAGAAGATGAGCCATGTCAGTACCTCGATGAAAAATAAACAGGGAATGATCACTCTTGCTGCACACGAACCCTATATGTATAATGTATGTAGCAAACCTCTCATACCAAGCTCTAGGGGCTTGTTTCAAACCATATAATGACTTACGAAGACGACAGACATAATGAGGAACCTCCGGATGCACAAAGCCAACAGTTGATGCATATAAACGATTTCTTTCAAATTTCCATGTAAGAAAGCATTTTTTACATCAAGGTGGTGAATAGGCCAATTTTTCCCCATAGTTATGTTCAACACTGTGCGAATGGTGGCTGGTTTGACCACCAGACTAAAAGTCTCGCCACAATTAACTCCCTCTTGCTGACCAATACCATTAGCCACAAGTCTTACCTTGTGACATTCAAGTTCTCCACTATCTCAGAATTTGTGATGATAGAGTCACATACAACGAATCACATTCACCCCTTCTGGTTTCGGAACAATATCCCAATTGTGTTGATTGGTTAACGTATTAAACTCCTCACCTATGGCCGCATTCCAATTCGGGTCAAGTTTGGCTAATTTGGGGGTTTTGAGAACGGATGAGATGGTTTGAGTGGATAGCTTAAAGTAAACTTTTGGTTTGAAAATCTTATATTGTGCACGGGTTTTCATGCGGTGTGTGGGGACGGTCACAGGTGGGGCAGGGGGGTTGGGAGGTGGCTGATTGGATTAGGCAGTGGGGTCGTGACTGGGCAGTGGTGACGGGCTGTAGGGCTGGGCAGTGGGATGGGCAGCGTGGCGGGTGTATCGTTGGGCAACGACTGAGTAGGAGTTGGCCAGTGAGGTAGGGTCGACGGGACGGGTGTCAGTACGGCCTAAGAGTGCAGATTTCGTAGTGCATTTTGGACTAGAGGTGAGGTGTCTGAGTCATCAAGGAATCCGTAATCAGTAGGTTGGAATTGGTAGATGTTGGCAAAGGGAAAGACGTTCTCCTCAAACGTGACATGACGTGAGACTATTATTTTTCATGTGGACACGTTATAGCATAAGTACCCCTATGGTTTGATGGGAACCCTAAGAAAACACATGGGGTGGAACGGGGTGCTAATTTGTGAGGGACGGTGGAGGCCAGATTCGGGTAGCAATGACAACCGAAAATTCGAACATGATCATAGGTAGGGATTCGACGGAATAGGAACTCGGTGGGGTCCTATTTTGAAGCGTACGGGTAGGTAGTATATTAAGAAGGTATTCTGCCATTTTAATGCATATACCCAGAAGCTGGGATGAAGAGATGCATAAAAAAGTAAGGTATGAATCATATTGTTAATGGTGCGTATAATTCGTTCGGCTTTACCATTTTGAGGGTAAGTATGGGGGCAGGAGAAGCGAAAGACCATGCCATTAGAGGTACATAATTTATGAAAGAGAGAATTGTTAAATTCACGACCATTGTCACATTGAAACGTTTTTATTTCTTTTTCAAATTGCGTTTTAACATAGGCACGAAATTCAAGAAACTTTGAGTAGACCTGAGATTTAAAGTGGAGCGGATAGACCCATAGGAAGTGAGAAAAATAATTCAAGAATATTAAATAGTACTTATGACCCAATTTGCTAGTAATATGAGAGGTCCATAAATCATCATGAATAATATCAAAGGGAGAAAAAGTAATACTTAAAGATGACGTAAATAGAATTCTAACATGATTTCCTAGATGACAATAATAGCAATTTTGGGCAAGGTTCCCTTTATTACATTTAATTAAATTGTGGTTTTTAAGAAAATAAAAAATATGAGCTCCGGGATGTCAAAGTCTACCATGCCACGTTGAGGAGGAGATGACAGCTAGAGATGTGGGAGGATTGACACTGGCAGCGGACGTGGATAGAAAAGGATATAGGTCCCCCACATTATTACATCTGTAAGAAGTCTCCCCGTACATAGATTCTTTACAGAAAAATCAAACGGGTCAAAATTAATGGGTACGGAATTATTGGTGGCAAATTTTCTGACAGAGATTAGGTTCTTGATAATGTTAGGGGCATATAAGACGTTTTGAAGGGAGAAGTGGGGATGTGGTGGTGGAATTAGTGTGTGGCCAAATCCTTGAATTGGAATGCGATGATCATTTCCGACCAAAATATATTGAGGAGTATTTAAATTGTGCAGTTGAGGAAGATTACCAGAATTATTGGTGAGCTGAGACGTGTCGCCTGTATTCATATACCACACATCATTGGGCTGCTTAATTTTTAAAGAACCGAAAGCATGACCCAAATCCATTGGGTTGAGGCTAGACGGCTTCTGTTGGGCCGCTGTGTAGTGGGCCCGGTGGCTGGACAGGGGCTCGGTGGTGTTGGGCCGCTGTGTAGTGGTCGTCGTTTGTGCCCACTGTTGCTGCTAGGCCTGGCCTGGAAAGGGGTTGGTCGATAGTGCCCACTGTGGTTGGGCCGCTGTATAGTGGGCCTCGGCAGTGCCCACTGTTGCTGCTGGCAAGGCCGTATATTTTATGTTAGAGGTACACACTGTATACAGCTGATAAGGCCGTATATTTTTTATATCAAGTTGGACTAATTTAATTATCGCCAAAAAATCTCATGAGCTGAATTCATGTGCTAAGTAATGGAGATTGAATTCTCCAAAACCAGCCCAAATGTCAGAACTTTCCAACTTCCCGTCACAACATTCTGCCTCCGAAGCGCCGCGGCTCTGTGAATTAGCGCCACGAATCCAGTGACTGGCCAACCAATTAGCGCCGCCTGGGTGGCACCGCAGCCCTTCACGGCTCCGCGGCGATTTTCGACTCATTTCATCTTACATTTCGTACACTTCTTCCTTCGTTTACCAACGTGGAATACTTTGTCATTTAGCCAATAACCGTCCATCATTCTATGTCTCAAACGTATTACATACGTACCAATATCTCTTTCACTAATGAAATTTCCGATACTTGGCACTACGAGTGCACGTGTGTGAAAACGACGTTTCTGACGTACGGAGCCCCAATTGTTTGAGTCACAAATAATGGATATACTTAATTCCACATTAGTAAATTTCCAACATATAGTACTAACATTGTGTCACTTAAACAGAAAAGTTATTGATAATATGCTAATACCTCACATTTATTTGGCATAAACTTAAATCCAAATTCAAGTTATTATGTTAACTCCATTAAGGTTTAAGAGAAAAAGAAAACCAGAGCAACACCGTAGAGTTTAACAAGTGGTCATTAATTACGATTTTGTGGCAAAGGCAGCTTGATTTGACGTTGTTGTTTATTCTGATTCAGTCGAGATGGTTTTCATTTATCAGCATACAAGTGTTCTAAATCTCTAAGATCATGAGCTAAGAATTAATCATACGAGCCTTTTGGGGGCCGCCCTCTTCTTTCTGATTATGTGTAAGATTTATTCTAGTGACTCTCTTGACTATCTCGTAACATAATAGGTCAGTTGAGAAGAAATTAAATCAATAGATTAAACAGTAATAAAGGATTAGAGGATGAATTATTCTATGTCATGTGGATCCTCTCACCAACCGCACGAACTTCAAGATGACTAAGACCCTCTCTATTCGAAAAAAAGAAGAATGAATGAGGATCGAGAAGAGGATGTAAGCCCCTACTCAAGTATGAAGAAGAGTGGGTTCTAAAAAGGATTGCGCTAACGTGACATTATAACTCTTCATAATAAGTTTTGTATGGTAACCGAAAAGGAGTAATAACCTGTTATAGTAAGTTAAATTTCACCAATAATATAACAATTATTTACACAGTAAGTGATGTAACTTAAATCCATTGATAAATATATAGCCTAATAACTTCTTATTGGAATTAGATGATCTTCTTTCTTTAATGATTTTTTTTTTATCTTATTGTGATATTTTTATATCTTTTCTATTCAATATCAATCTCATATGTGCAAAGATAAGCAAGATTTGACTAGAAAATATCTTAGGAAAGATCAATCAACCAGAAAACAAAGAAAGAAATAATGCAGAAGTGATTTGCCTACTTTTCTGTGTTCTGGGGACTGACATTTAAAGATCTCGAACAGAAGTTCTAACATACGTAGACATTAAAAGGGTTGGCATAGAGACATGCTCTGCCTCACATGATATGGGCAATCTACATAGACGATCCTGGATTTGTAGCTTATAGATTTGTTCCCGTCCGAAATGTTTGCCGTTTTATCGACTGACAAAATCGGATGATAAATTGATTCCTTAACTAAGCGATTTGGGCTGAAAGCGGAACTCTAACTTCCAGCAATGAGTTCTCCAACTACCTCAGAAAGCGTTAGGATGGTGATTGAGTAAACTAAGTGGTAAGAAACATAAATACAGCTAGAGTGCAATAAAGACGATAAAGATAGAAGATATGAAAAAATAAGTTTTTTGATTGATTGTGTTGTCTCTATTCTGTACAAGTGATCTTACATTTATACTACAAGAAATAAGACGTGATCCCCCTATGTTAGCCACTAAATTACCCACTAAATCCACTAGCCAACTATGAGGGGGTGATGCCGAGTTTTGCTCCTTGTTTTCCTCTTGCACGACCGACGACACTTCTTTCTAGCTGTTGATGGTTTATTTATGTTTCTTGGGGTCTAGAAGGTGCTTTGACTTGGTCTTCGAGGCTTCCAAATATGTGTGGGTCCCAGTCATTCCTTGGACTTGTGATTCGGCCAGGTTACCGAAATAACCGATAGAGCTTTTCTAGTCGAGGGCTAGGACTAATAGATTCGGCTACGAATCAGTTCGATTATCGGCTTACAATTTTGTTGCCTGCTCATTTTGAGATTTCCACCTTCGGTTGCCACTTGATTCGGCTAAACACTAAAAGTATTTTTGAGTGTTAACAAGATTTTCTAGAACAATTTTAAGTTAATATAACTCCTGTGAACCCGCACAGAACATGCTGAATCCATTCCTAGTCAAAGGCGAATAATTATAACGTATACATATAATATCATGAACTCACTTGCTCTAAATCTTGAGTTCGCATCTGTCCCTAGTAAGAATTGAATAAAAAGATAAGTCTTGTCTAAGATGTCATCAACAATTAGAACCATAATCTAGTATCAAGGATGGTGTATTGCAAGTTGCTAAAGAACCAAAAATACAAATGTTAACACTATTCTTTGAACAGAAGAATACCAAAAGCAGAAGGAAAAAATTGCAAAGCTTACAACATAACAACACAAAAAAAACAAAGTGGAGCAAAAATGATATAAACATTTCAAGCTTGCATTCAATTACAAAGGAAAATGAAGACTTTAGACATAATATAGAGAAGCCAAGAGCAAAACTTTCTTTGCTTCTCAACCCCTTTCACTGTTTTTCTCTCTTTCTTTCTCAAATACTATGTATATATAAAGTGGAGGAGAAAGAGGATGAGCACTTGTTTAAACTAGTCTCTTCACTCCTTTCTTCCTCCGACTTTTCCACATTATTAACCTAAAAACGTCGTCATCTAAAGTCCTAATCAAACTGCAAACCAACAAGAAGTTGACACTTACAGACCAAACTTTCAAAGAGAAAGAAAAAAAACCAAAACCAAAAACGATAAAGGGACTTCCTTGACCTCGCCGTGTAGTTGTAGTAGTAATAGTATAGCTGCACAATTCTTACATTAGAACCACAAGAAAAATGTGTGAGCATGTCCACTTCCTTTTAAGTTGTTTTTCTTTAGGTCTTTTAGACTAGAGTGTAGCTTGAAACCGAGACAATTGCAGGTGAAGCAGTGTGAATGTACACGAACTCAAGGCTTTTTCCAGCTGGTAAAGAGTTGAACCAAGATGGGAAAATGAACGAGTTACCATACTTTGTAAGACCCCAAAGAGGACCATAGAGCTTGAGTATTGAAAGCTTCAAATTCTTAACCGTCTTTCCGGACTTGTTAGTAACTATTGCTGAGTATCTGTAGTAAGTCTTCCCATTCAGAGCCCATGAAGCAGTTGCCCTTTGTGTAATGGTAACATGAGCATTAGCTGCAAATATATAGTTGTTTATTAGATTTCAATAAAACTTTACTATTGCAATTTATAGAAGAGAAATTGACATAAATAACCCTCTATTAAAATAATAGCCAACAAATATATATTTTTTGTATATTATAAATATATATTTATGATACATAGTAGTGTATATTTTTTGTATATATGACCAGCAAATGTAATTATTTTTTGCCAACCAGCCAAATGTGTAACTTCCCCTTTGTAGAATTGGTTCTATACGCGTTGACAGAAGAATAGCAAGTGAAAATACCTGGGACTGGAAGTACTCTTGGCCTTGGAGCTGGAGTTACTTTGGGTCTCGGAGCAGGCTTTGGAGTTGGCTTTGGGTCAGGAACAACTGTAAGAAGATAAACATTCTTAGCATAAAACTTTGAAACATTACTATTAAATGACTCATGGAACGATGTTACCACTACGTCTCAATCCCAAGAAAGCAGCGCTAGGTTCACAACCAGCTTAAACTAGTCAATTTACAATGAATCCTCACAATACTGATACAAAAAGATGTTAATTGACCAAAATTATACCTGGGAGGAGCTGATTGTAACCGCTGTGACCCGCATGAAGTCTTGCTAACACACCGATCAACGGAGCATTGTTGTAAGTAGCAGGCTCAGTTTGCTCATAGTTGTCTCTTTGATCAGCAAAGTTGTCATAGGCATCAGGTCCACCAACAAGGGCACCGGTAAGGAGATTAGGATCACTCGCCTTTCTGCTATACCAGGTGGCATAGCCTCCACGGCAGGTAACGAAAGTAGGATTAACCTTAAAAGAAACAATGGAAGAAGCCCTATGGTGTACTTGTCTTGGGTAATTGCTTCCATATCCCACCATGTAACTTGTGGCTCTTGGGTTATCTCCAAGAATGTAGTCCACCTTGAACATCAAACATGCTCATTAGTTTACCAATTAAAATCCAATGGTTTCAATCTTGCTATTCAAGAAAATACATATTGCTAGTTCCAACCTCCGATAAGCTATGTTGCCCGGACTATCCAAAAATGTTCCTCCTGAACTACTTTTGAAGGATCTAACACGGACCGGTCAACATTATTAAAGAGTCTTGAGCAACATAGCCGATAAAGGGAGGGGATCGTGATAGATTGACATCCAACATAAAACTACAATTCATGATGAATCCTCGTAATACAAACTTGTAATATCTATCAAACTTATAATGTTTACCTGTGACTTGGCGAACGAGAGGAGCTCATTTGGAGAGACATAACCAGAAGAACACTTGAGGGATTTGCCGGCAGAGGCCAAATAATCAGAATAAACAGTGGCAAGGAATGAAGCACTTGTAACAAATTGCATGTTGTTCCATCTCTGCCTGAAGATTAGACCTCCAGGAGTCTTCTGAGTATTTCTGTTACCCTTTCCAAGGCATGAACACATAAAGTTCTCTGCTTTCTGTTGGTACCTCTCAAAGACAGGTGCATTGTGACCAGCTTTGCCTGACATCAAGAACTGCCAACAGATATACAAATTGATTATTTTTGCAAAGTAAGAAATATCCCTATGAAGTTACTAAGCTTGTAAATCATCTTCAAATTTCAGCTATCAAGAAAAGAGGGTGTCTATTATATTGCTCGAGCACTTTAAAAATGCTATCGGGTGTGTGTCAAATCCTCCAAAAGTAGTACATTTTGGAGGATTCGCCGGCAACATTTTTTATGACTCCGAACAACCTAAAGTGTCAAGATTCTTTTCTTTTTTCCAGAAGGGTGTCAAGATTCTATTTTTATTTTTCAAAAATGTGTCAAGATTTATTTTTATTTTGCAGAAGGGTGTCAAGATTTTGATTCATGTTTTTATGTTACTGTCCACTTGAATTTTTTAAAGAGAAAATTGAAATTTATTTATTACCTGAGCAACAAGAGTTTGGACACCAGCATACTTGACATCCCAACCAAATTCAGTCATGGACCAACCAGTTCCACCAAGTGCATCACCATTTCTTCCCAAGTAGTTCAAGTAGAATTGATTGTTTGATGCCTTGTACAACCATGCAGCTCCCCATAGTAATTCATCCTGTAACAACAAAAATTAATTTGATAAATTCATATTGAAAGAATTTTTTTTGGATGTGATGGGACCATGAGTACTAATTAGGGACAATATGATAACTCTACAGCTGATCTTCCTCAACAAATTCAGGTTTTTTCTCTCAGAAAACATTTATTTAGACATTGAAATTTACTTTATTATTGATTCTTATTTAATTAACCAACTCAAACTAATTTAAGAATGAGGGTTAGTTGATTAATACTATTACTTAATTAATGAGATTTAGAATTTACAAATAAAACATGAAAAGCAAATATGACGAAGAAAGAAAAGGGAGAATAGCACTTTCGTCCGTCACTTATAGACAAATTCTTACTTTGATTCCTTGTGATATATTACTCAACATATTTAATTTATTATTAATTAAAATGTATGTTTTTTAGGAAACACATTATACTTAAACTATTTTTATAAATAGATTACCCTCAGGTATGAAGTAATGATGCGAATACTTAACATGTGGACAATCAAACAGTGAAACGATTAATAATCTCAATATTTTTGTTACTATTTCATTAGAAAGGATATCAAAAGTGCACATTAAATAATTAAAGGTAAAACATGATTAATCAGATATTACGAGGACAATATTAAAAAAATTATATTTGAGGGACTAAAAATGTTATTAACCCGAATAGAAAGGAGAAAGGTGTTGATATATTCTCAAACATTAGTTATTCAGATACATTCCGTGATTTGTGATAATAGTGCTAAGGTCTGACATTAAAAAAAGAAAAAGGGAGAAAGGTGTTAGAATCATATACCGCGTATCCACTGACAGATCGATAGTATTTCTGGGCCACGGTAATGCTGCTATCATATTTGCCCCTATATTTGTCAGCAAACTCGAACAGCTGAAACGTAATAAAATCAGAACAACAAGGGCATAGTCGGAACTAGAAACAAATATGGTTAGTGAAGAAAGTGTGCTGCGTGTGATTGTACGGCACAACTGCACCGACAATCCACATAACGTGGAAAAAGCGACGTTTAAGGATCAATAGTTGATGTACGGTTGAGATTTGGTGAGTACATTTTACATCAGACGGTTATTAACACATTACCCGTGATACACGGCAAATCTGTTCCTTATGGACCCACCACCATCCTTTGTTGCGCCGAAAGATTTTGCTAACATTTACACCGGCAGGTAATGCTCATTATTATTCAAGAGCAAAATTCAATTATTTCACATTATTACAACCGTGATAAATGAAAAAAAAAAGTTAATCTTTTTCTTTTTAGGTCTTCACCTGATACACGCATTAGAATTCGTCTAAATCAAATTTAAATCACGTAAGACCCGTTTCAAGGTTTATCAAAAAAAAATTGTACTCAAATTCAAACACGAGACTTTTGATTAAAAAATGAGAGATTTTATCTGTCTCAACACATTATTTAGTAGTTAAAGCTTTACTCATATAATAATGTAATGTTTGTTGATGTTAATTGATAAGTTGAGTGTAAACATAGCGTGAGTAAATATTTTACTCCAATTCGATTAATTTGGTAATCATGGTGAATTTGTACATTGACTACTCTATTTCATCTTATATAATTCTAACCATAACCATTTAATCTTATTAATGATACTATTATAGAGCAATCTTTATTGCAATTGAAAAAGAAAAAAAGTTAATCTTTTTCTTTTTAGGTATTCACCCGTACCCGCATTAGAATCCGTTTAAATCAAATTTAAATCATGTAAGTTCCGTTTAAAGGCAAAAGCACTCCCTATTAATTCATGTTTTATGGCTTGATAGAAAGTTTTGGAAGAACGTTAAAGTTATCTCATGTGTGAATTATAGGTCACATGTTCGAGCCGTTAAATCAATCACTAATGTTTGTGTTAGAATAGGTTGCATTACGGTCTTTTTTGAAATTGTTTGTGGACACGAAATGTTTTGTTAACCGGATTATCTTTTTGTTATTTTAATTTATTTTAAACTATAAATTAATATTTTTAATTTATTTTAGATCACAAATTTTAAAAGTTTGCATATCGCTACAAAATGTAGAAGCGTAACATTTACCGCTAACTTGCGCCGGCTAATATGGAATTTATTACGGCATAGAAGGGCGTTAATGTTATAGTAAATGAAAAAGTAGCATACGCCCCCACAACTAACCTACACCGACAAAAAAGCTGAGCTAATCGTAACTACCTAATTACTCGGGGCCCTAGCTAACATATGCTCTTTTCCCAACACCTAACTAACATGCGCCACTCTCTCACTTCACAGTCCACACACTGAAGACTGAGCCACTTTATTGTCTTAACTAAAAATCAAATTAAATCATAATTAGAATCATAAATCATAATTATTGAAACTTAATTAACCTGATGAGCATGGTTAAGGAGCTCATTAGCATAACCAGGGTTGTAACGGCGGAAGACGATGGAAGCGGCAGCCATAGCGGCGGCGGTTTCTCCGGCAAGATCCGACCCGGGGTGGTTCGGGTCAATTCTGTAAGCAGCTCTTGATGTGGTCATATCTTCGGGTCTTTGCCAACAGTAATGGTCCGTATTACCATCTCCCACCTAACAAAATTACACCATTAAAATTAGTTAATCACCAAATCCCAATTAACTACACAAAACAACATTTCATTTGGTCCAACTTTATGTGTATAATAATATTAGTAGTTCGTTATAAGACATTTTTATTCCATTGATAATGACATTAGGCACTTACCCATCAATTATACAAACAAAAATATCAAAAGTTCCAATTATATTACATGAAACTTCACTCAAGTGTCTGTAAAAACAAAGTCAGAACTTTAAGTTTATGAGTTTTAAACAGTAAAAATTATAGCTTTTTAGACTCGAGATAAATTATTCACATTTATTAAGTGGATTTACAACACAAATATAAGCTTCTTCGCTTAGTGCTTATGAAGCAAACTGAGGATAAAGTTACTCACATTCGATATTTACATCAAATTAAGTAATTTAGACTTCACTAATATATATACAGATAAAAAGTCGAGCGCGGGTAAATTTTTACTGAAAAAGTCACTACTGTAAGTTACCTCTCCATAGAGAACATAAGGTTCAGGGTGAGCTTTGAGTAGATAATCAGTACCCCACTTAACAGCATCCATAGCATGGCTAAGTTCACCACTAGCAGCCATTTGCCTACCATACTCTAAAATACTCCATGACAACATTGTCACAGTAAATGCCATTGGCAAACCAAATTTCACATTGTCACCAGCATCATAGTACCCTCCAATCAAATCAATCTGCAAAAGGATCAAACTCAAAATATTAAAACCTCATCATCAAATGAAAAAGTAGTATTCACTCTGTTTCAATTTGACTTTTGACTGTTCATAGTAACTAAGACAAATAAATTAAAATGGAGTGAGTTAAAAGTACTAAATAACTATTAAATAGCAAACTAACTAATATCATACCCCATTAGCTTTTCCATCATTGAGACCAGAATTTCCTCTCCATTGAACTCTTTGATTATGTGGAAGGTAACCAGATCTTTGAGCTTCATAAAACAAAAAGCTCTTACTCAAAGCTTCACCATAATTATGACCAGCAAATGTTAATGGAAGAAGAACACCAAGAACCAGAAAAAACAAAGAACCCACAAAACCCTTCATCTCAAAATTCAAAAGGGTATGTTTAAATGACTTAACTATGTAGATCTGTTGTTTGTACACAAATGGGTATGTGGTGTTATAAGTACAAGTAAAATCAAGAAAATGTGGCAATGCTGGTTTGTTTATCAGCTAAAAATTTACTGATAAACTCACCCCTAAAGAAAAGATAAGTTTAAGAAGAGAAAGAGAGTGGGATTGGAACAAAAGGGGAAGAGCTTGAAGGAGTATATATGGTTGGAGGGAAGAGAGAGGTGCCAAAATTTTCAGAAAGTATGAATTAATGCAATTTGTTTGATTTTTTAATATTTTTTTGAAAATTCTGTATAAAAAGGGATAACTAAATTATAGGTATATTTTAATTTTGTTCTTTGTGATATCTGGCGAAACACATTTAACTTTTTAGTCCTTTTATGCAAAAAGTAAGTTGTATTTGAACTATTTTTAGTATTATATTATCGTCAAATATGAAGTAATAATAAAAGTTTAACACAATACATGGCTAATTAAGTAGTGAAATGACTAATAATTATAAAATTTGTGAATATTTACAAGTAAAGAGATAAAAAAAACACGTTTAAATTAATTGAAGGTTAATGTATAAGTCAAACATCACAAAAATCAAAATTAAAACTTATCAATATTTAAAGGACCAAAAGTGTTATTAATCCCTACAAAATTAAAATAATTTGTAGGAATGGAGAAAAATGGTAGGAAAGAGCTGGGTAGTGCCATGTGCTTTTGTTCGGTGCTTTTACGGTACAAAATTGTGCAGACAATAGGGGAAGATTAAATTAATTTAATGTGTATTTACTAAAAGGAGAAAGAAGAAAAAAGTGTGTAGGAAGAAATAGTCAAAATAGTTTCAGGAAATTGGCTGTGTAATGTTTCTGTGTTACACACTGTTAATAAGAAAGTAAACAATGATATCTCATTTAATAGAAGGAGTTGTATTAAAAGCAAATGAAAAAGTTATAAGGTAGTATCTATTTTACCTTTATTATTAAGTACTAGTATAATTAATTTCAATTTCATTTTTAATATATATAGTAATAATTAAAGTGATATAGTAAAATTATCATTTTATTTCTAAGAGACACGAACAAATAAACATGAATGGAAGGAGTATGTAGTATTATTTGTATACTTTGATTTGAATCATATCATCTTGATTTTCTCCCTAACCTCCTGATCATTTAATCATGGAAAATGGTCAAAAAAAATTCAATTACTATATGAAATATTTTAATTTACCTTGCGGTTACATCTCATAATTATCATTATTCTAACGAAGTTCCTATCTAAAATATAACCGACAATAATTTTAAATAATAATCAAGAGTAATAGAGAAATTCAAACTTGTTTTGAAGTATTTAACATGTCGAATTCATTCAGTTTGTGTAAAGCTCGATTAATATCAATATTAAATATGAGCCGACTTATTTATGATAAAAGTATAAATAATCTCAAAGTATAAGATAAAATAAAATTGAAATATTTTTGTAGTAAAGAAGTAAATTTGGACTTTGCCTTTTTACTATTAATTATAATTTGACCTCACTAAATTCATGGATTTGTTAATAGGTTAAATCTTGAACTTGGACAAAAACCCAAAATGTACAAAGAACTGTTGTATTTGTTATGTGTAGACAATTGACATTGCCAAATGGTAAGCCCCAACGAGATGCTTATAAGAAATCTACTCGAACGGTGTGCAAATATTTACACGTTTCATTTATGAAGTTTGAAAATTAATATTTCAGTCAAAGGTAAAGTCTCCAACTATACGAACAACTATATATCAATAGTAATTTCATAAGTAATTGGGATCGGCAAAAATAGAATGTACGCATATTTTATCCTTATTTTTGTGGTAGGGGATTATTTATGATAGACCTCGACTTAGAAAGAATTTTTTTTTAAGCAGGGTTGCAACTTGTAAGAAAAATATGACAGTAAATTTGCAACATAAGCAAATGAAACAACAAATAGTAACACACAAGGTAAAAAATATAAAACTACGCTATTACTAAATAATACTACTAACAAGGAAAAGAGGACAGGAGAGACTAACTCCATGTCTCTCCCACATAAAGAGCGACAACACTCGGTTACCTTCCTATCTAAAATCATGTTCTTAGTAAGTTAAAGTTGTGGTATGTCTTGTCTAATCACTTTCCTTAATTCTTCTTCGTTCAACATCTACCTCTCTTAACTCCTGCTACAGTCAACCTCTCATATCTCCTTACTGATACATATGCGCACCTCTTCTCCAAGAAAATATTTATAAATTCCTTATTAATATTTTCTTCTATTTGATATTTTACATAAAGATCGTATAAAGTGCATCTTAATTGAAAAAGTTGGTGCCTAAGAAAGACTATTAGATTGACGATTCCTCAATTTTCATTGAAATAGGGCAAGCGGGATGAAAGTTTTAAAAAATATTTATCTGTTTTTCTTTGTTTTCCAACACTAAAAAACTCTTCTAAATTAAAGTTGATCATTGATTTAGAATTTAAACTTTATAAGTTAGAATTTGAATTTTTATAATAATGTATTTGATTTACTAAATTCAAAATTCAAAATTTATATTTTTTAAACAAATCTTTGACATATGTATATACAAAGTAAATATTGGGTATGTTGTTGCGGCGGTGGTGATGGTACATTGTATATACAAAGTATAAACTAAAATTTTGAATTCGATAATCATATAACTTTTACACTCAATATTCGCCCTCGAACCTAATCATTTGCACCAAACATACGCACAGAATGACATTTTGATGTGTTTTTAGAGTATCATGCATTGCTATATTATCATTATATATATATATATATATATATATGAAAGTTCTTATATCAAATACTTCTAGTGCATTGCAACCTACTCTTTTATTTTAATTTGTTTGGTAAATCCCACTTCGATTTTAAGACTTGATTTTGTTAGGTATTCAGAAAGAAACAAATCAAGGAAAATCTGAAATGGTGCTTCTTTAACTTCATTTTTATCCAATGAATAATGATGTCGATATTTGCAATTTTATCCAATTTTTAGTTCAAAATTTTCTTTGTTGGGCATCTTTAGAACACTTCTTGGACTAGTATATGATTTGCCATTTCTTTTCGGCAATCATAGCTAGCATAAAAATGGATGATTTGTGCAAATTTCTCTTTTTAGGTTATCATTTTAATTCCATCTTTATTTTTAAAAGTTGTGCAAATATAATTCTTGGGAAGTCAATCTCCCGGACAACGTTAGACTCAAATTAATGTTCTCGCACATTGTTCAACCTTACAGACAAATTTAGACAAGTGTCTAACATTTTATAATAACTTGCAAAAATTTAGATTATAGACTAACGTTTTCTCATAAAAAAATTAATTTATTTAAAAGAGTTCTTTAAAATCTAGTCTAAAATGTCTATAAGTTATACACGAAATAAAACGAAGATCATTTACTAAACTGTTATTCCAAAAGGAACAATGAGATGAAAATTTCAACATAAAAAAGACTAGCAAGAGTAATAAACAACCCAATAAAAGAACATTTTATTTGAAACTAATTCATCAATTAAATGGTACTATACATAAGTCATTAGAAATTTCAGTCAAAGATATCGAAGTTGACTCGCAGGATTACTAATAAAACAACCAATAAAAGTGCATTTATAGTACCATTATGGACAAATATCAAGGGTTGGCACGTTCATTAGGAGGAATTAAAAAATGATTACTCCATAATTAACACAATTTATGAACTTTCTAATAAGAATTACTCTGTTGCTAAACTTGCCGTGACCGTCATATAACCGGCGTCTGCCGTTAATCACGGAGCCTTTGCCTTTTTGACTTATGTGTGACGTGCTTTTTAATTTCTTGTTCTCACTACTTCTCGTAATTATTTATCTATTTATTTAAATAAAAGGCTTTCACTTTTTAAAAAAGTACAAAAAATAGTAAGAGAATAATAAATTTTTATTCATCTATACACACTGGCCGTTGAATGCGGTTGAACTAGAGACACGAGTATAGGTCCCCAATTAATTTTTTCCATTTTTTGTTGTTTCTTTTCATGGTTATTTGATAAAAAAAATGAATTTGAGTTTTGGTGCTTATGAAAGTGTTAAAAATATTTATATAATTAAACTACTTGAAAATAATAACATGTTATGTAATTGGTATATTAGTCCGAGGTGAATTTAGAATTTCTAAAATATGGATGCACCACTAAAGAAAGATGAAAAATGATACAATGAGTGGGAATTAATTTTTGTTTCTCTTGGTAAATGACTAAGCTTTGACACAAGTGCATCGTTAAACCTTTTGTAGCTTGGACGTCAGCACGTAATATTAGTTCAAAACTATAAAATATTATTATAAAGTATCTAGTTTTGCGGAAAAAATCATTGATTCGCGTGTCTTAAAAATAGCACATAAATTCGTCCATGGTAGTAGTCCCATATCTGTGGTGGAGTGATAGTCCTCCTTGTATATTTGGTTAATTCTCACCTGATAACCTGATTTTTAATGTTGAATTAGGTCTAAAATTTATTCCATGTTGAACTCTTATACTAACTGGTTCACGTTCTACTTGTCATACCAGGTGAGATGACTTTTATTTTCTTATATGATCTTAGACAATATTCATTTCTTGAATTAGTTAGCTTGTGGAGTTTAGTCAGACATAAAGTTCATTTTCTTATTATGATAATTTGACATGATAATTAGTCTTTTATCGTAGATTAAAATAAATTGAGAGCACAAAAATCTTACGTTGATCGCGTATATAACTTAAATCTTAAACAAGAAAAACTTTTACTTTTTAATAAGTGCAAAATAAAAAAGAGAAAATTATAAGATTGTCCTTCTTTATCTACACTTTGCCGTTGATTGCGGTTGAGAAGTAGAAGATACGAACATAGGTCCCCATTTCATTTTCTCCTTTTCTTATTTCATTTTTTCCCTTTAGATGTGTGAAAATGGGCAGACGGTTTAGAGAAATAACAAAAATGCCACTACTTATATGAACCGGAAATGGAGGTGTCGGTGAATGTGAAAATGGTGAAAGGGCAAATTGCCAGGTAGAAATTTTAATGGCGACGAGTGTTCTTTGTCGGGTTTTCGAATCACTTGACCAATTTGCATTTAAGTTTCACTTAATTTATTAACTCTTTGAATTTGAAAATAATATTTTCCTTTTGAATGATACGGTGAACCTCCTTAATTTTAATCAACAACCAGAAATGAGTTGATTAATGTGCATATTTACAGAATATCAAAATTTACCTGCTATAATGATAAGTTAATGTATAATTTACTTTCTTTTTAATTTTAATATTTTTGATTGTTTATTTCTCAAAATATAGATTATGATAATGTTAATTTTTTTAAAATATTTCTCACGTGGCATGTAGATGAAGCAAATGATAATACTACAACAACAACAATAAATCTCGTGTGATCGCACAAATGGAGTCTAGAGAGAGTATGATGTACACATAGCAAATGATAATGCGCAATAAAAAGTCATTTTCCGTTGTTGACAATTTGATTTTTTAGTGAGTTTTATTGTCTGACTAAATAACAAATTATTTATTAGTTTACCGTTATAAAAACAAATTATGTGATTTTAGTGTTATAAATAGTTAGTTTAGTGATTTTACTGTTACAAAAAATAATTATTATGTGATGTTAGTATTACAAAAGAAAGTGACAGGTGAAATTAACCTATATATAATACTCTGTCCATTTTTATTTTATGTATATTACTCTCTTTTTAAGGTATAGCTTAACGCTAATATGTTCTTTTTATTTTTAAGATCATTTTCTTAGGGGTGGATACATAATTTATTGTAGCATTGTCATTTGTTTTAAATAATAGTTTGCTTTTCCCTTTTCATATACTCCTGTGATCCCATTACTTTTCTGTCCTTTTTTAATTTTATTATTTAGTTATAGTTGTACCAACTTTTTTAATCTTGAGCATATACACTTGAGATATGCATTCAAAATGGCTTACAAAATACATAGCAAGTTCAAAATTCAAATGACTTTTGCAATTAATGTAAGAGGGGAAAAATAGCAGCGGAAACTTAGCGATTTGCCCAATTTTATATTCATATTTGCAAATATTTTATTTTAATTAACAACTTAAGTGAAACAGAGTGATGTTGCTTAAATTTGCAACTAATCCAGATATTATGCACCCATCATTTGACTAAGTCTTGGATTTTGGAATTTCAGTTCCCCATAAACATTATTTTTTTCATTTCATTCGGTGAATGCATTTTGTACTTTGTTGTTAATTAATTAAAGTAAGTATATTAATTTAAAATTGAACACCACAAATCTACAAGTTCAAAATGGCATGTCTTCCGGGAAGCTTCTGAAATGTTTTCATTATTTTTTTGAGCATTAATGTTGTCTTCAAAACAAAGTAATTGTTTATTATTTATATATGTCAATGGAATTTCAACTTGTGAAATGCTTAGTTGTTCAAATGAGCTATTGCGTGGAAGCTTGTTAATTTTAGATCCATTTAAAAAAAGAAATCGTGATAATGGTTGAAAATTTAAAATATATAATAATTTAAAATTATTTACACAGTTAACTTAAAACAGAATCCAACTTGTTCATGCTTTGCTCTTAACCCTATAAGGTGGGAAATATAATACATTTTCTATCGTTCTTTTCGATCTGATTAATATTAAAAACGATAAAAAATGAAAAGAAAAGAAGAAAATATATCTTATTTTGGTTTTGTAGAGCTACTAGTGTTGTCAGACTAGAGCCGCCGCGATCCCATCTTGAGATGGGTACGCCATCAGTTTCTCACGTTTGGAAATCTCGTAATATAATGGCATGCGAGCTTCTAAAATTTAATAAATTCTCTGTAAAATCAATTATTATGATTGTACGTTTCATTCGATTGATAGGTCTAATCGATTCATAGCTTCTCTATTACATTATTGCCTCTTAGAAATAAACTCACTAAGTAAAGATTATGATAATAAGATTACATAAATCATGTGTGCACGAGGACAGTCTATCAATATTATTGCTGAAGAAACTTCCTAATAAATTCCTACATAAATTCCAATATCAAAGGAATTAAATCAAGAAAAATATAGTCATGTGAAGGCAACACGAAATATTGAAACAGCATTGTCTTGGGATACATTAAGGGTTCAGAAAACAGAGAGGCAATCACATGAGAATTTTTCAAGAATGAATCCATAAACTATATAGTATAATGTATATCATTAATTAATACTAATACAGTGAGAAAATAAATATGTAGTTGTAGTTGTACACTTGTATTATTATTAGCATTTATATGTCTTGTAATGTGACAGCTCCTTATAAAGGAATGTGAACATGTGCACTATAATTAATGTAGTCGTACCAAATTTATTACTGTAAAAGTTTCAAAGTTCTTTTTTTTTCTTTCTATTAGACGAGCCGACATTTGTTCTAACCATATTTAGATTATGTTATCAAGATAATGAATGTGAGAACTGAGATTAATCAATTTGGGAATCAAGATTATTTTCTTCTCTTTAGCTTAAGTGTTATGTTTGTTGGCACTTTAAACTAAGCAAATGGAGTGACAAGACAAATCGTTCAAAAAAAGACTTTTCACTAATTGGATTTTAGTCTTTAAAAGCAATGTTTTCTTGAAACTTAAATTGATTTTAGAATCGTCCTTTTTTATCGTGAACATCTTAACCGATTATTTATCGTTCAAAATTTCATGGTTAGACAAGTTCTAACCGTCCATACATATTGTAAGATAACATCATTCAAACAAGTGTGAAATATTGGTATGAACTAGATTCACTCTTAGATATTAATTGAAGTTAAGCTTTATAAGGATTCAAATTATACAAATGTTACAAAAAAAATTACTTAATACACACATCCATCCACATAATATCAAACTCATCATTAAAACGAGCTCTGCTTGCACCCGTAAGTCTTCTATAAAATTCATGTATTAATCTAAAATCGCGCTATTCTTTTACACCGTTCTCTATTATTTGAAAAAAAAAGAACATCATAGAGATATATTTAGTTGGCATTTATTAAGGGACCTTAGAGGAATAGGGAGAAGGAATAATAAGAGCACAATACATCAATAAGGGTTGGTTGGAATGGTAAGTATTTTTCCATTCTTAATTGAAGGTTTTGAATTTGAGCTCTGAGTATGAAATCTCATTTTTAAGAAATGATTTACCCATAATGTGAGACTTTTCAAAGCGAATTTGAGTTAATTTAGTCGAGCTCAATACACTTACCCTATGAGAGACTCACAAGGGTAAATTGGCTTCTAGTAGTTGTGAGAAGCTCAACTACACAATATATAGGAATAAATGCCAAAGAGGCCAAAGTGTCTTTAATATGATTGCATATGAGCGGTTGTTTGTACTTTGTACTATTATTATTACTCCTACCTTACATACACCCTTTTCGTTGCTGTCAATGGCCGAGAGTTGATCTTCACTAAGATATGCTTGTCCAATCCATGGAACCACAATATCCTCCCTTAGAAGAATCTCGTGGCCTTACACTAAGTTAAGTCCTCTCACACAACTTACATGTGTTCCATCAACGTCCTAAGATCTAACACAAATAAGAGTCCTATCCATCACACCCAACACCAATGAGGAAAGTGAGTTGGTTCATCGTGAGACCGTTTAGTTTTATCCTTCAAATACAAGCATTGGTTTGGGGGTGGGGGTGGGGGATCTCTAACGATGGATAATTAATGTTCAGCGAATTCCTCGTTGATCGATCAACTCATTCCAAAGTCCAACTGTGACTTTGACTTTTTTAACGGCAACAACCTAAAAATAGGCCGTCGTGAGACAATTTAGTTTTGTCCAGGTGAAATTTCTACCGACGACAAAGATATTTAGTCGAATCCCTTGTTGATCGATCGCCACATTCCAAAGTCTAATTACGACTTTTTTAACTGCAACTGTTTAAATATAGACAATCATAAAATAATTTAATTTTATCGTTCAGAAGACAGTGTTGCAATTGTAACCCAACCTAATACAAGACCATACAAGTACTAGTGTGCAGGCAAAATCTCTACCGATTGCTAAAAATGTTCAGTCAAATTCCTCATTGATCGATCGACCCATTTTAAAGTTCAATTATGACTTTTATAACTACAACAACTTAAATATGTATAGGTTAATGGAGCTAAAATTACTGGAGCTGATGAAAACACCTATTACCGTTAGTTATTTATTCATATTTGAACAAAATTAAATATATTTTCTTACTTAAGAAATGAAATCAACCACCGTTACTAGGAACTAAGGGTGCTTGATTGTTATAATATTTATTCTAAGCTTGATTTATTACCAATTTTATTATAGAGTATATCATTATATATATTCATATGTTACTATTATATAAAATTTTGAATTCCTCTCTATCCATAATTACCAACGGGGCATGCTACGTGAAAGAAATAATCTCTTGATTATTTTTATTAATGAAGAGGTATATATACAATATATAATATCTAAATATGAAAAATAAATCTACCTTTTCCTAATACAAGACTAATACTTATTCCTACTATAATACTAATATCATAATTACACTTGTACAAGAATTCTACAAAATATGGTAAGTAACCTCATTATATTTGGTCATTTGGTATACACGGGTATATCGTGTATACACATTCTATCACACCCCGCAGTCATAGCGGGCGATTTTCGTACGCTAAGACTATCCCTAAAATCTTCAAACAGAACCAAGGGAAGACTTATAGTAAAGATGTCAGCAATTTGGTACATTGAAGGGACATGTAAGATACGTACTTGTCCATGAGCTACCTTTTCGCGAACAAAGTGAATATCCATCTCGATATGTTTAGTGCGCTGATGCTAGACCGGATTTTCAGAAAGATAGACTGCACTAACATTATCACAGTATACCAAGGTAGCTTTGGGTAGGTGTCGGGTCGGGTAAAACTGGACCAGCATGTAATGGGTTTGCTGTCCCAGAGGCAGTGGGGCGTGACGATAAAACTGGGCGAGGGGGTGAATTTGGGGCAGCAGGCAGTGGGCCTACTGGCCGAGAAACAGGAACTGCATCGGTAATATTTGGGCCTGCTGGCGTATTTTGATCACGGGATAGCTCGGATAAATGGTGGATAATATACGGTGAGAGCCCATTATTCAAAATATTATACGAACTAGACACAAAATTATACAATTTAGCAAACGGAAATTGGGTTTCATAAAAAATGACATGTCGACTAATTATGATTTTATTAGCAGATAAATTAAAATATATGTAACAATGATGATTAAACGGATAATCCAAAAATACACAAGTGGTAGAGCGGGCTTGTAGTTTGTTAATTGTAGTAGACGGGAAAAGCGGATAGCACAAACACCCTAAGATGAGACTACGAGGGATACTTGTTATAAATAAATTTTAGGGGTGATTGATATGCTAAACCTTTGTTAGAGAGTATGTTAAGGAGGTAGGTAGCCATTTGTAACGCATGATGCCAAAAAGATGGAGGTAATAAAGCATGGACTAGTAAGGTTCAGACAATATTATTGGAATTGAATTACCACTACCAACAATTATGCCACGATCATTGCTCAAATTGAAATAAGACGAGAGATTATCTTGTGCGGACGTCATATGAGAAGTGGCTCCGGTGTCCATGTACCAATTTACGTTCGGGAAATTTAATCCAAGTGTATGCATCACAGCCTCAATATCCATAGGTATCAGACCAGAAATTGGGCCTGTAGCAGTAAAGGCCTGTTGAGGCCGAGGTCCAAGCAGGTCAGCCTGATGCCTAGGCTGAGATTACTGGAATGGTGAACTGGGCTGAGAATACTTGAACGGTGAACTGGGCCTCTCCTGGACACTGGCCCAGTTCGCTGGAAAGCCTGGAAAAAATGGATAGGCCGAGTTGGGCCACTGGCCCAGCAGCCCCATGACCAGTTTGCATTGGCCCAAAGTTACGGCCAATGGTGATGTGGCCTAGCCGGCCCACTTCCACCACGTCAGCCACTGCCACCATGTCTGCCATCGCTGCCACTTCTCCGACCACCGCCACTGCCGCCGCCGCTGCGATTCTTGTCATTATTTTTCCGATTTTGACCCTTTTTGCCGCCACCGTTGTTACGGCTTTGGATAGAATTATCTGAGAACGAGTGAGGGTCATCGGACGTGGCCATCATCATGACAGAATTAGCTCAGGTATCTGCCTTTTTTGCCAAACGGCCTCTTATAACGTGAGCACAGAACATGCCTGGTAGAACGGCGGAAGAGGATTACTTTGACGAAGAAGCGTCTCAACGCCATTATACGCCTCGGACAGGCCTGCAACCATCTGAAGAACAAGACGATTATTTGTGACTGGCGCACCAACGTTCTTAAGTTGATCCGCCAATTCTTTCAAACTTTTACAATATGCTGAGACATTCGGAAAATCCTCCATATTGACATGGAAAAATTCTTGTTCAATAGTGACAACACATGAATTTTTGTTATCTTGGAAGATATCACGCACCCTATTCCAAGTTTCCATCGTCGTGGCATCGGGTTCAATAATCGTCTGCAATAGGTCCGTAGAAATAGTAGAACATATCCACTGGAAGACTGTAGCATCAAGAGTCGTCCACAACACAGGATCATCAGCGGCGGTAGGCACCCTCTCTTTGCCTCTATCTGATGGGATGATGCGATGAAGGACTTGATGCGAGCGTACGTGAACTTTGAATAATTCCACCACGTCGCGTATTGGACGTTTTCCATCTCAAGAACGATAGGGATGTTGTTCTTGATGTTGTTGACAGTAAGGGCATGATGAAACATGTTCTTTGTGGTAGACATGATAAAAGAATAAGAGGAGAAATAGGGATTTGGAAGAGAAAAAAAACAAAAGTTGAAGGGAGGAGGAGGTTGGCCGAAGGCCAATGGAAAGTAGGGCAGCGGAGGAAGGAGTTTGGAGAAGGAAAAATTTGCTCTAGACTGCTGATACCATGAGAAATAATCCATTGATTATTTTCATTAATGAAGAGGTATATATACAATATATAATATCTAAATATAGAAAATAAATCTACATTTTCATAATACAAGACTAATACCTATTTCTACTATAATACTAATATCATAATTACACTTGTACACGAATTTTACAAAATATGGTAAGTAACCTCATTCTATTTGGTCACTTGGTATACACAGGTGTACCGTGTATACACGTTCTATCACTATGGTTAGTTAAAAGCTATATGCTTCAATAATAGAATAGAGAGATTTGAGTATCCAATTCTCATACCAAACTTTGGGAAGCTTTAGGACCATTTTGGTCCACACGTGCTAACCGCGTGCACGGAAAACACACGGGACCCTATATATATTTAGATCTTTATGGGATTTTTTGCTTAAGAAAACAATTGAAAATCATTTAATATTGTAGGTATAAATACCTCTCTAATTCTTCATGGTCCCAATTGCATCACTAAGTTTGTTTAGTAGTAAGGATTAATCATTTAATTGGGGTCGAGCTACAAAGTTATAAGAAAATTATTTGTATAAGTAGGAAAACTGATTTTTTGTATAAATACAAATTGTTGAAGTTCGTTGATGCATCAAAAATTTCTAATGAAATGATAAATATGATTCAAAAATTATTTTAGATAGCAAGTTCAACCTATCATTCTTGCACTTATTTGAAATTTTGGATTTGGCCATGTATAATAGCGTTGTAAGAAAGACACAAGGTAATTATTGCAAGAAAAACAAAGTTAGAAATGATTAAATTGGTTTATGAAATTCTGATTCATCCAACCTGTAAAAGTTTAACCTATTCATTTATTAATTTAGCCAATCTTGATCTATTCAAATTCAACTAATCTGGGCTAAATATGTTGCTCAAAATATTCAAATAATATTTTATGTTTGATATATTATATATAATTATAATTATAATAATAATAATAAGAAAAAGGTTTTATTCATTTTGTTTGGTTGTTACTAGTTACACATATCATAAGAAAACAGATACGAAATTAAAATTTGATAAGAATAGGAACGAGTTGAGTTATGACCCATTATTAAGTACATCTTAACCCAAATACTTATAGAAGAGGATAAGCATTGACTCAATTATTAATTTATTTCATTTTAATCCGTTTAAATTTAATCCAAACGGCTCATTTGCCGTCCCTAACTAAAAACTAGGAGATCACGGCTCAAATAGTGATTTTATCAATTGGATTATTATTTTCGATATAAAGTCTTCAAATTGTGTTCCCTCCAAATAAGCATTATCCTGAATTCCGGACAATTTTTATTTTGGAAATTTGATCCTTATATACTCAACAAAATAACTTAGGATTAAATTAATTAAAGAGAAAAATTCTTCCTATCACATCAAGATAAAAAAGTTATGTCCATATATATTATTCTCTCCGTCCCAATTTATTTGAAGGTGTTTCACTGAGCTCGGAATTTAAGAAAAGAAGAAAGTCTCTTGGAACTTTTAGTCTAAAATAAGCTAGAGAAATTTATGTGGCTATAAATTATTTCATTAAGGGTAATATAAAAAGTTTGAAGTTGAATTATTATTAATAATTATAGAAAGATGTCATTTTTTTGAAATTGACCAAATAAATTAGATATTATATGTTAAAAAAATGTTCCTTTATATGTTTATTAATTTATTTATATTTTAAATTTTCTTAGTGAAAATTTTGAGTCGACCGATGAAATAATGAATAGAGAGCCAATCACGGAGACATGTGCTGCAGCGGCCTACATTTTTATTTTTCTGGTTAGAATGTTTGGATTTGACTACATTGGATGACACTCTTTGCGATTAAAATGTTTTTATTGATCTTATTTTTACTTACTACTTTCTACATATGATATGAGTGTCCATTTCTCTAACATGTGCTTCTCTCCAATTCTTTGTTTGTTTCCAATATTTGATTTTATCTTTCTGACATCTGATAGATTTGTGTTTTGGAACGTTTTGCAGTCAATCTACAATTTTTATTCACATCTTTTTTTAGAAATTGTGAAACAAGTGCATTATACAATGATGAAGAGTCATTACTCGAGTCTTTCTCTTTATTTAATTATTTTATTGTACTGATGAACTTGCGTACATCTCGATCAATTATTTCATCAGGTATCTATTAGCTCTCATCATCAGTATTGGATTTGCTTACTATATATAGCATGGGTTAATGAGAAAAAACTAATGTAACCTTTTTTAATATACTGAAATTTTAGCCATGATTTTCCAAGCTTCATTTCGCTATTGTTAGGTCACACCTTTGACTTCCTTGTGGGCTCGTATTCAATATTATTTTTCTTAAGTTAATTGCTTGATCAGTATATGTGTAGACTTTATGATAAAAAAATGGAATGTTGAGTTTGACTTAACTTTAAAAGCTAACTTAAAAGGTAAGGAACTGAGAATTATCTAAGACTATATAAGGAGATAAATTGTCATCCAACCTACCAACATTGGACTACTACCCCCACCCCACCCGCACGCTTATGTCTGACAAAACTAGAGCTCAGACAAGGTACTTATTTTGGAGCCGAAATCGGGTGAAGCAAGAATTAGGTGGGCCTAACGTTGATATTTTGATAAGAAAATGGATATTGCGCCAAAATTTGCTCAGAGGTGAGAATTATTTAAAACTATAAATGTAAATTATAACATCCAACTATCGCAACTGTTGGGTCCCAGGTATGCTATGGAATAATAAAAACAAACTGAAAGTAAAATAAATCGAATGTCAATACAGTTTGCGAATGTCGGCGACAATGTCGTCCGGCACAAGTGACAACACTTTAATAAAACTGAAAACCTTTAAGAGTGAAATGCATCGGAAATAATAAAGAACACAAAGGTTTAATATTTACATATGTTATATTGATTATATAACCTATGACGGCCAGTGACCGAAAGTATTGTATATATTTATATACAATTGAATAAATTCCTTCTTTTACAATTTTACAAAATAAAATAAAAGGAATTAAAATGTTGAAGTCGCAGATGACTTCAGCCTGAAAAATCTACCTAAATAGACATAGACAACATCTCATTATAATTGCTTCAATACATAACAAATCTAGAATCTAAGCAGCAATTATAATGTTGGACAGAATGTTGTTGACACGCTCATGCAACACTTGTGATCCAGTTTTCTGAGATGAATTCTCGAGAGCTCTCTTGATATTTTTGTAATCTATTTCTGGATATCGATTCACTATTGTAGCCTCTCTATTTATAGTAGAGAATCTTCCTTGAAAAGCTCATCGACTTGTTGTGAAGGTTGAAGGAAAGGTGGGCAGCTGGTAAGGTTTGATGGAGAAGATCATGGAGCAAAATCCTCTAACTTCTTAGACTTGTTCCCCAAGCATAGCAACGGCTTTAACTTGTTCTTCCCACGTTTTTCATCAGCTCCTAATTACCTTGCCAAGTCACTTCTCCATCGTAGTAAAAATTCCACAGGAATTGCTTCAGTCCGTGAAGTAAGGCAAAATTCTTTGTCATAAAAATGTTGGTCCGAATGTTATGACATTTGCTCCAACATTTCTTAACTTCATCTTAGTACTAAAAATGATTTGTTGGGTAGAATGTCACAACACTACCAAACCCAACATTAACAGCAACAACAACATTTGGTATATAATTACTTGAAAAATGAAAACAGGATACTTAATGCAAACAGGTTAAACAGTATGTCAAAATAGAAAGGTCTTGTGCATATATAATTAGTTTTCTTAAATTGATAGGTTTCTACCAAGCTACCATTATAAATGATATGATCGTGATGGTAAAATTGAATTGCAACCCTACTATATAAGAGGATGTAAAGAGGTTTATGATAAGTTAGCACTTAGCAAAATGGTAAATGATTGGAGTAATTAAATTGACAAGCATGTTAATAATGGCCGAGTTATTAAAGTTAAGAATCAATCCGTACTTAAAATGGTTAATGGCAAGTAGTCAAATCAAATTAGGAACTGTAATTGACACAACATAATTGCTATGCAAGTGACAACCTTGATTTTGACTTTCGTCATTTCACAGTTATTTATTACTAGCATTTCGTATGACCTTATATACAGCTTTAATAAAGTACAATCACATGACCACGTCAAAAAGTTTTAAAATTATTCTAAACAAAACAAACTGATAATCATATATTTTACGTCCCCTCCCGCCACATACTCTTTTTGGGGGTAAAAACTAAAAAGAGGAAATGTTTGCTAATATTCTAAGCCTTCAAACTACAATTCACTAAAGATTTAAGTTACTATATATGTAATATACTTTATAGTATAATGAATTTTTTATACCATTGATATAATTTAATATATTATAATAAGTTATTTATCGTTTAATTTAGGTTATCTATTAATGCTATTAAATAAAATTACTTGCAATTATTTATAAAGACCAGTCCATCAAAATGTCTTTTCATAATAATTAAATGTTTTAATATGATTCAGTTTTCGTCGCTATAATCATAGCCTAACAACATAATGAAGGTTACGTTGCATTAAAATAAGAATTATATAGCAGCTTTATGTGGTTATTATGAAAGAAAGAGAAAAATATTACTCTATTAGCAAAAGAAACTCATAATAATAATTGATAATAATTTGTAATCATCTTGTTTGTCTTTAAATCTTTTAGGTTTTGTACCTCTTGCTAGGCTCCAATACCCCACCAATAGATGTCCTCTAAAAAAAAATTAAACAGAAGATTAAAAAAGCACTTCATGACAGGGACAGAGCCACCATTAGAATTATAGGTTATATAGAATTCAATAATTTTAGCTTAAATTTTGTATTCGATTGTAAAAGTCATTTAATACGTATAAATAATTTATTCAAAAATTTAATAAGCAAAACGATTTGTTTGTAGTAACAAACCCATAAACTAAAATCCTTGATTCCACATCATAGACCAGAAAACTTGAAATTAAAAAAGGAATCTTTATACAAATATTCAGCTGAATTTATTGTGTACTTTTTCTAGCAAGTATACATATATTATATATTCGTTGTTTCTTTTAAGTTTACACGATTGGATTGCAATGATTTATTTTTTAAAAATAAATATCTTTCGTAATTACGCATGGTGAAAATCGACTAGAAAAGCTTCCACTTGTGCTTTAAAAGTGATAATAAAAGAAAAAGATGCAAAGGGGACATAAGGATTACGTGGGAAAGAAAGCAAAGTATAAAAAAAGATAATATCTCTTCTTAGTGGTCCAAATAAATGATTCCTTTAATTAAGCAATATGACATAAATTAGAGGGATTTAATTTCATTGAGTGACAATATTTATAATGAACTTGTATAAACAAGAGTCAAGAAATTGTTAATGCAAACCCAAAAAAGGAAATAAAAAATATGAAAATGCGATTCAGAGTTGGCCCATTGTTATAAGCACAAAATTTGTCTAACTACCATTTTAGATTGCTCTTGTCCTTTTCTTTTTTTTTTTTGCTAAATGTTATTATCATTATTAATAAGATAATGACATGGTGATATAAAGATGTCGGAATTGTAATGATATGGTGATGCAAAGGAGTTGGAATTACATGATGTTGGAAGCATCGAAGGCGGATTTAGAGTGCAATATATTGATTTACTGAAATTCATTAAATTTTGTTCAGACTTAAATTGTATAATTTTTTAAACTAAATATTCATGAATTTATTATCATATGATAACTTGAGTCATTACAGGATACATAAATTTTAAATTCTGAAAACATATCTGGAGAGTACTGATTCTCCGTAGAAAGGTTAAATGATAACCTTGAAAATATGCAAACTAAACAATCTTCTATAACATGTTACTTAACATAAACTTACCGTGTAACTTAATTCTTCTATGAGTTACTTGCGAGCTTAAGCAAATTTGCAAAGCATTTACATGCATGATAAAACGACTAATCGCAAAATTCCAATGAGATAGCTCAACAACCATGAGATTTAATATAGTATCACCGGAGACGACGAAGCCTCACATGCCCCACTAGGGACTACAGACCCCAATAATTTTTTTTTACGATTATTATGTTAACAATTGCCAAAAAGTTCCCATCCACAAAAACAATAGCCCCCAACCTTTTGGACAAACAACTTATGGAGTTAAATAGCCGATTTTCTGTGACAAATGCTGAATTGCTTCTATTTGTTGGGTGCCTTAATCCTAGCAATTCATTCTTTGCTTTCAACAAGAAAAGTCTCGTCAAGTTTGCTCGATTATATCCTCGGGAGTTTTCTTCACATGATCTAGAGTTACTTGATAATCAACTTGAGATTTATATTATTGATATGCGTAGTAGCATTGAATTTTTAGAAATTGTTGGCATTGGAGATCTTGCAAAGAAGATGGTGGAAACAAAAAGACACGGAATCTATCATTTGTTTTACACGCTTCTTACCCTAGCATTAAGTTTGCCAGTTGCTACTGCAAGTGTAGAGAAAGTTTTTTCTGCTATGAGCATCATCAAAGATCGACTGCGAAATAGAATATCGGACGATTGACTTAATGATTTATTAGTACCTTATATTGAGAACGAAATTTTGTATGAGATCAGTAACGAAGCCGTTATGCAACGGTTACAGACTATGAAATCTCGTCGAGAAAAACTGTGATTATATTTTCATTATTCTTGAACGATTTGTATTTATGTTATTTAGAATTTAAATAATTACTGAAAGAAATAATCCCCTTGATTATTTTCATTAATTGAAGGCTATATATACAAGTTACATATTTCTATAATAGGAGAATTCTATTCCTATTCTAATTCTAAAACCTTATTCTACCATAATTCTAACTATACAATTATGGTAAGTGTACAAGACTAATTAAGGTAACCTTTACACTACAATATATCAACAATATACATTCCATTTATACACCACTGCTTTCTGAAGCCACTGCCCATGATGGGCTTACGAACTGGGCCTACTGGCCACTGTCGGTTCCGAATCAGGTACTCTCTCCTCTTATTCCAATTCATCCGAGTCATGTGAGTAGTGGCCCCGGTGTCCATATATCAATTTGGGTCTGGTTGAGTCAACCCCAACGTGTGCATCGCGGCCTCGATATCAGTCTGAGTGGGGCCTGCTGCATGATGGGCTTGCGGAGGTCGGGGCCCAAGAACTCTGTCCGTGATGGACGGAGCCGGGCCGTAGTTGCTTGGAGCTGCCGCCGTTGGGCCACGAGCCGGTGGGCCGCCACCGCCGGGTGTTGGGCTCGAACGTTGGCCGCCCCACCGGCCGCCGGAATTTGCTTTGCATGAGTAGAAGGGTTGCGGCCCCGCCCCACCGCCCCCCCCCCCACCGCCGGGACCAGGGGTTGGTGGGCCACTGTTCCTTGGATGGGGCCCACCGCCTGCTTGCTGACCACCGGAACTGCCACCGAACCGCCGCGTTTGCCCCCGCGGTTTTTGTTATTATTCTTGCGATTATTCTTACTGCCACCATGATTATGGTTTTGACTCGAATTATTAACAAAACCCGAAGAACTAGGAGAGGATGCCACCATGACGACGGGGCTTGCTCCGGTAGCCGCCTTTTTAGCCAAACCGGCTTCTTCCAAAGTAAGCATGGAGCGGGCTTGATAGAAGTCGGGAAGAGGGTTGCTTTGGCGAAGGAGAGTTCCAACACCATTATAGGCCTCCGAAAGACCGGCAACCAACTGTAGAACGAGACGATTATTAGTTATTGGTGCGCCAACATTACGCAGTTAATCTGCCAACTCCTTGAGTTTCTTGCAATATGCAGAAACGTTTGGAAATTCGTCCATTCGAACTAGAGAGAATTCCTGCTCGAGTGTGACGACACGTGAATGTTGGTTGTCTTGGAATATGTCACGCAATCTATTCCATGCGGCCATAGCCGTGGTATCCGCTCAATAATCGTCTCGTAGAAGGTCCACCGAAATAGTGGCGTAGATCCACCGGAGAACTATAGCATCAAGAGTAATCCATAACTCAGGATCCTCCGCAGGAAGGGGTCTAGCGGGAGGAATGATGTGATGAAGAACTTGATAAGAGATAGCGTGAATTTTAAACAACTCCGCCCACGTCGCATATTGGACGTTTTCCATCTCAAGGACAATATGGATACAACTCTTGATATTGGAAACCATAAGGGCAGGATGATAATTGTTCTTAGACATATTGAAAGAACAAAGAAGGAAGGGAAATTTAAGAGAGGTGTTTTTGAGAGCGGAAGATGAATTTTGGAAGAGAAACCCGAGGGGGGGGGGGTGTCTCGGCCGAAATCAAAGAGAGGACAAAAGTTGAGAGAAAAACTTTTGTTTAGACCTAGTCTCTTGATACCATGAAAGAAATAATCCCCTTGATTATTTTTATTAGTTGAAAGGCTATATATACAAGTTACATATTTCTATAATAGGAGAATTCTATTCCTATTCTAATTCTAAAACCTTATTCTACCATAATTCTAACTATACAATTATGGTAAGTGTACAAGACTAATTAAGGTAACATTTACACTACAATATATCAACAATATACATTCCATATATACACCATCGCTTTACGAAGCCACCGCCCGTGACGGGCTTCCGAACTGGGCCTACTGGCCACTGCCCACTGCCTTTGTTGGTCCACTGCTTTTCTATACCTGTGATATATACTTCTGTATATTCAGTGTATATAACAGGTATATTGCTCTGTTAACAATTACCTATTTTTAAAAATTTGTATAATATAGTACTAGCTCCCTCGGGAAAAAATTGGTTGGTTTCGTCCCTGAGTGTCACGAGTATAAATTTCACGTTATCATCCTATAGAATTGATGGAGATCTTGAGTTCAAGTCTTATCATCACCCACCTTCATATAAATTTTTAAAAAGTATTACATATTTGACTATTCATAAAAAAGAATGAAATTCACACAAAATAAAATTTGTTAGATATATAATTAAGTAAAGTATTCTTTCTTTAGATGGTCACACACTTTTGATGAAATTCGATATAATATAAGCTCATTTTTTCTTGAACATCAAGGAAATGGTTCACTAGTTTAAAAATCATAATTCAAACCGTAAGATTATTCATTCGAATTATAGGGAATTATCCTCATCACTGCGATTCATTCAATCATTTTTTCCGTTCCTGTAATAACCATTTAGAATTTGCTTCTTATAATCATTTGGTAGCTATAACTTACAAATTCGATTAATTTAAATTCGCCCTTCATAAAATTTATTAAAGAGAAAAAATGTTCACTACAAGCAAAAACCAAATTCATGACGGACGATTCAGTCACGATGGATTTTGGTCCGTCACATTGTCGCTCGTCGCAAATTTTTGTGACGAAAAATTAATTTCATCACAAATTGTAATGACGGATTTGTGACATAATGTCTCAATTTAAGATGGATTTTGTTAATCCATCTCAAAATATTTGACATAAAATAAATGAAAGAGAAATTGTGATAGACTTGTCTGCCATAAATATTCTATTTTAATTTTTTATATTTTAAAAACTCTTACCCAAAATTTATAATCAGAATCTAATAACGGTGGATATGGAAAAGAGAAGGGAAGAAATCAAAGCATAGAGCCCCACAAAAAGTAAAAAATAACACAATCTACCAAACTTCTTCTTTGTACACTTTTTTCATGCATAGATTTCAAAGTGCGACCTTTGAAAAAGGCAAAACAAAAGAAAAGAACGGAAAAAATGAGGGTATTTTATTCATCTAACGAGATGAGAAAAAGTGAAGATAGAATAAGTATTTTATTTTTTATCGTGGGGAGGAAAATGAAAATTGTAAAAACTTTAGCAGACAAGAGTATCTCAGGGGGATATTGTAGAGATAGATACATTTAACGTCCCCACTAACTGAAAATGATTTTTGGGCCCTTCATCTTTTTGTAACTACTTGCCCAGTCCCCCTAAATACTTTTATTTTGACGGTTTGCGTTTTTCTTCCTTTTGTCGAGGCTGCATTTAACTACCAGCCCACTCTTATTCAATAGGAATATTAAATTAGGGGGAAGAGACTTCTAACTCTACAACAACAACATACCCAGTGAAATTCCACAACGTTGGATCTGAAGAGGGTAAAGTGTACGCAGATCTTATCTCTACCTTGACATGTAAAGAGACTGTTTACGGGAGATCCTCGGCTCAAGAGACTTCTAACTCTATGTCAAGAAAATTATGGACAATAGTTAAATACACATATACAGCTTCAGTCGAAATAGGATGGTGGAGTGTTGTGTGTAAGAGTATAAGATAGAACACAAGTTACGTGTTATGTACATTTTTTGGTTTGATGATGACGTAATCTAAGCAACAAATCTATGAACTATGTTGGCCCAAAATGAAAATTTTATCACGGTCCAAACATAACTTCTCTAAGCCACGTCAAGGCTTTTCGGTGTTATGAAGCATTATTTCGTGAAATTTGTTAGGCCAAAACGTGAAATTTTTTAACGCAATGATAGTGTAACTCAAGGATATATTCGTGAAATTTGTTAGGCCAAAACGGATATTCTATCACGATGCATGTTCAACTTTCAAGATATTGTCCGCCTTGACCGGGCCTCACCACAATAAATTTGGGTCTCATGATTTTATCCCCTCAAATTCTAAGGAGTTGTTCGGACATGATTTGAAATCATGATAATTTGAAGTTGAAGTTTTGTTTGAACATGCAATTTGGATTTCTTAAGTTATATTTTTTCTCATTGACATAAAAACCCCAGAAGTTATGAAAATCATCAAAACTTTTCTAATTCTTGTGCAATCTTATCAAATGAGCAAGTCATAGTTCATAAAAAAATTAATACGCGGCTAGAAGACCTTTATAAAAAATACAACATCAATTTATCGAACTTTAGTTCAATAAAAATGAAAATTGAACATGAATAGTAGTGTAACTACTCTTTAATATAATCCTCCCACATGGTGTGGACAATCTCTTCACATTGAGCATGAATTTCCCGATCAAATGACCGAGAAGGCGAAGCTACATTGTTACTTTGAGCCGGTTGTTGGTCAATATCATTAGCAACCGTATCATCATGTTCATATTCCGTGAATATTTCATCACTCCTTTGGTATTCCCTCAAAAGTTTTTGTAACACTGCACAAACTATGACAATGGTCCCAATGGAAATAAGAATTTCATCTTGGACAATTATATCCAATACAATATAAAGTCGATCAATTGGTATATATCTACTAACTTATGGATTTTTTTTACAAAATATAAATTTATGGGTCATGTTTTAAAAAAAATTAAAATCGTGATTTGGAATCCCAAATCACACCTTTTTGAATGATTTGGGATTTCAAATCATGACATAAAGTTGAAGTTGAAATTATTACAAATTACATAATCAAACGGTGATTTGAAATCAAATTATGAAATTATAATTTGGAATCGCATGACCAAACGTCTACTAACTCAAAAGATGTTTCAATAGTTAACATATACGACCCCTTACTTTCTCTTTGCCAAGAGTATACAAGTCTTTATATTGAAGATAGGCATTGAATTATTGTTTCAGGATTGCTTTGTAAGTTAATTATGTGTAATTGACCAGTAACGAAATTAGCATCAGAACCAATATTTTGCAATGGCAATTCTATCTTAATGAACATCTTCAATAAAACGATGTCAACATTTCTACAAATTTTGCGCGTATTGAAATACGATACTAAAAAATCAAAAATCGAAATTGAAAATTGTCATTGTGATCGTCTTTTTCTTTAACTACTTAATATACGATATTTACAAGTCCAAATAATTCAAATATGCATCACATAAAATTTGTTAGAATGAAAAATACTTCCTATCAAGTATTATTTTTATTTCGATGACTTGAGCCCGACCTCCATTACAACGGACCGGAAGAGGAGCTTTTTTTCGTAATTGAAAGAAAATCTAAAGTAAGATCAGAATAAAATTGAGGGAGATAAAGTCATCATTAAAACAAAAATAACTTTGATTAAGAAGGAAAGAATTTCATGTGTTCTACCACATGCCTTAAACGGTGAATTTTCTGGTGGAGAAAAGGTACAAAAGGTAAATATTTATCGGCACTCGATGTTTACACTAAATTAATTCAATTTATCATAATTACATAATTTAATAAAATGAATATATATATATATATTAATTATAATTAAGCAATAGTTATATATATTCAAAATATATCATACAAATGGAGGTAAATACGGGGTGAGTAAATTTTTACCATAGAAAAATAGATAAATTAACAACACGAGTTGACAGACCTCAGTAGGATAATATGAATGTCTCATAAAAACCGAACCGGAGCCGTAAAAATTCGAAACAATAGTTAATGTGAGTGGGTCCCAAAGGACAACTCCATCTCATGCACCTATCGCAATCAACGGTGATTACGTTGCGAGATCAGGGGACACGTGTGGAAACATGTGAGCTCTCGTGCATGTTCTTTATCGTGGACCCCACCACGTGCCAGGTTCACATCAATAGCACGTGCTTTTGTCCATCCTCAGCAAGACAAGAGAGATACGTGTCGAAACATGAAAGCTTCAACGCGTGTATCGTATAAAAATTAAGCTATTGAATTTTTTTGGGGGAAATAAGACGAGGAAGAAGAACAAGAGAGCATGTACACAACTCACAAGTATGAATTATGAAGATCATAAGGAATTTAATTATACTTCCAATTTTACTCAAGAATGGCGAGATTAGACTTTATATTCCAATTAAAATCTCACGAGTGGGTCTGGGGAGAATGGAGTGTACGAAGATTTTATTTCTAACTTGGGAGATAGATGGATATTTTCTTATAGACCCTCGACACAAGGACAAGTAATTCAAAATAATATGAAAAAAAATTAACTGAAGCGAATAAGTTATCTTATATAAATTTGTGAGTAATTTTAGATATTTGATATTTCAACTTTTGAAAGAAAAGGTCGCACATTTGTAAAACAAAAAAAGAATACTACAAATGGTTATCTAACCATTCGTGAATAGACGATAGAGCATTTGTTTTTTATAATTAATAATATGACACACGTTAGGTACATATTAAAGTCATATACACAATGTGTGATATGTCCATCACCTATAGATCATGTTATGAACAGGGATAGAAAAATCATGATTGTTTAGTCCCATGACATTCTTAATTTGCTCTAATTATTATGACAGCTCTTCAAGAAAGATGTTTTGAGTGAGCATGACCTAAATTTTTTGACACTGCTTATAAATAACATGTGACCTGTTTCTCTTATGAAAACTTTATCTTATGCTCTTTTTGGTACCCATTGCTACAAGGGACTAGTAGTTTTGGTGTTCTAACAACTGTATTTTATGCTCTTTTCGGTACACATTGCTACAAGGGTACTCCCTCAAGAAGGGGTGCTCTTTTTGGTGGTATTTTACGTCTTACTTCTTAACTTTAAATCTTGAATCCGCCTCTTTGATGTATTACATAATCATACACTTACGACATGGTTTTGCTCTGTGCACAAGCAAAAGGAAAAAAGCTAAAAAAATTTTAACAGGTATAGCATAAAACTAGATTGTCCAATCCAAGAATCCTCAAAAAAGTAGGCCCATATTGACATCTATTGATGTCCAATTGTCTTGTAACAATGGTTTCATATCCAGCTATCCAAAAGCCTAAGAGCATCGGCCCAGGCCTATATTAAATGTTCTTACATTCTATTATACCAATGCCTTGGACTCTCTATGGACCCATAAAAGAAAAAATCCCGAGTTAGAAGGACAAAAGCAAAAAAGAAATGCAAGCTTAAAGGGTGTTTCTCATCAAAGCCCAAGTATGGTTAATGCAACCACAAAAGAGACTTCCATCTCTTTCCAAATATAATGAAATAGAAGCCCGAAGGGACAACCCCAGATGTTACAATTTGAACCGTAATGCCACGACTACTGTGCAATTAAGTCATATCTATTATCTACTTACCAAGTGGAAGAAAAAAAGGTTGACGAAAAGAAAGTGTTCCAGATACACTCATCAAAACTAATCTTTCCAGCCTTCCTTACTAGACCGTCGTGAGGAAATACTTTTAGAAGAGAGGGAAGGAGTTACTGGTGCTTTGGGCGCCTCCTCGTCATCCCAATTGTCATCCCAGTTATTGTCCCATCCATCAGTTGAGAGAGTCTCTACCTTTCCGCCACTGGAAACTGGTAACCCCGTGTCAAGTTTTTGATACTTGTGGCTGCCATTGCTTACTACAAGCCTCCGCTTGATGTACATCAAGACTGTGGCCACTAACGCAATTGCAACCATACACATTATTCCAAAGGACGGGAAGAAATAATTGAACTGAGATGTTTTATCAGCATTGTCAATCAGACCCGTGAAATCAAGAGAACATTGACTGTCCCCTGCCTTAAGAATGATGAAGTTGTCATTTCCTCCATTCCTCAAAGAAACCTTCATCTGCATCAGGAGTAAGCGTCACAACTACAGGTCAAATTTAGTAAAACACTTAAAAAATGAAAGTGTCAAAACTCAAAACATAAGCTTTGCCAGAATACTTCAAAAATCACCATTCTGTTTCCTTGGGACTATTTTAAAAAATAATAAACGCAGTAATACCACTTGATCAGGAGGAAACGAGACAAAATGCTGCAGGCATCTATCAGCATCAGGCATCAATGCAGGGTGGTGATTCACAGTTTCACACAAACAGGATAAATCCATGTGACATGGTTAGACCAATATGCAAGAACTTCATCTTGACAACTTTGAAAGGAATGCAAATCAGAAGTAATGTCACGAAATGTTTCATCTCGTAGTAACTAAGGAGATTCAGCCAATTATCTCTTACTATGTAATTCATGAATAAGAAGTACAAACTAACAGAAAGTCTTGACATTTCGGCTTAAGATTCACTTTTTTTTCCTGCTCGACCGATTGTGATTTTCATGTATTTTAAATTTTGGCTCACATGCATCAATATTCCCTATTACAAGGTGCCGATCTAGTCTTCCTCCTGCAGATGAATAAAACACTGATTTAGTCACTCTTCTCATTATGCAGATCAGTGAATCAGTCTTCATAGTCCTGGCCTTTTTGGAAATAAATGGTATCTAATCACATCACTGTTCAGCATCAGGGTTGCGCAGATATCAGCAAGTTTTCCAATAAAACAGCTCCTTTACCTCTTAATTACCTTTACATGAAACAAGAACCCATAACCACTTCTAGACTTCTATATCATATCAAAAATTGATACACCAGAGAAATAATCACTGGAACAAAATGTTTTTGTTACAGCTTATCGCTGTAAAATGATATATCTGTCTTCAATGAATCCCCTCCATGCAAACAAGACAAAGATTGATAGCACAGCAAGTAAGTTAAAGGGCAGTGCACCAAACCCATAAGCTGTAGCTAACCAAAGGCTAAAACGTAGATTAAACGTCAAAGGTCTCTAAATTATCCAACACATACTTCAACTTAAAATTGCTAACATACTACCAAGATATCATCATATTGACTAATTTTGAACCATCATCAGAAATACATTCTCAGAGCTCCATAAAGTTCATATTGGTTATGCATAATTAACATCTTAACATAGTTGAATTGACCGAGGTGCTCAATTTTCCAGATCGGTCGCGGGGTCCTCCACTGCAGCTGTAGTTAAACTCCACCATCTTATTCTACTGAAACGAAAGATGGAACTTGATGGAAGTGGTAAGCCATAGCTAGACAATTGCTGCCACTATTATTTTGAGGAAAGAGGCAAATAACCAATCATATTCTTTTCACTATGACAAATCATGATTATACTAAGGGCAAATCATCTTGAGGACATCAACACTGTAGAAAGAATTATTTCCCAAAATCGCTCTGCTTTTGGGGCATTTAAGCTTAATGGGGTTTTATAAAAGGAAGGTTTACATTCAAGGTGGCCACCTATTCATCAGAAATAACCATTTAAAGAGACTGGTAATTTTTCTCCATTTATAGAGATAACCAGAACTTCCATTTCTCACTTAGGTCTACATTCCTTCCAGAAGTGGGTGGAAAAAGTAAAGAATTGATTAAAGTTCTAAAATGAGATAAGACAAATCATGATTATACTATGAGCAAATCCATCTTGAGAACATCTACACTAGGGAAAGAGATAATTCCTGAAATCTCTCTGCTTTTGGGACATCTAAGTAGGGAAGGTTAACTTTCGAGGTGGCCATCGATCATCAGATTTAATTCAGAATGCTCTAAGATACTGCTAGGAAAATACTGTCACCTTATTGTTTTCCTTTCCTTGGAGTTCAATCTGGTTTTGCTCCAGTTTTACAAACTTAGGAGCCATAATAGAAATCCTGGCAGTGTCTTTTCCCTTGTTCTGAACCAAAAGTGAAAGGTCTGGAGATTCTGCAAGAGAAAGCAACAGGTTATACTTCATTTACTCCAACTGGAATGGCATGAGTTAAGGAGAAAATTGGATAATCCATCGGATTACAAGATAAACACTTCCACCTGGAGAATATCCTACTTATGGTGTTATTTTCCTCTACAATGCAATATACTAACAGGACTACTTTGAGCCATTCGTTAGAGACATGTATTGCGAGCACACATCATACAGATGAAACAGCACCTATATTTATTTTGGAGGGGCCCAGTTAAACGTTTAATATCATACATGAGCTGATGCTTATGATTTCCACAGCATCATAAATGCCGATGCATGAAAGTCAATTAACTCTACCTACTCTGACAGAGGATTCCCATGGACAACCCCAACTTTTGTTGGAATTGAAACACGGAGGAGTAATTAGGACGGAGACTAGTCATTATTCTGACCACTCCCTCTGTCCCAATTTATATGATGCACTTTCCTTTTTAGACTGTCCCAAAAAGAATGATACATTTCTATATTTAGAAATAATTTAGCTTGAAACTTCCTCTTTTACCCTTAATGTAATGATTTACATCACACAAATATCTATGACTAATTTTAGACCACAAGTTTCAAAAGTCTTCCTTTCTTTCTTAAACTCCGTGCCTAGTCAAACTATATCCCATAAATTGGGATGGAGAGAGTATTTGTTTAGAGATAGGGGAAGAGCAGCGCCTAGGATGAGCTTTCCCTTTGAGGCAAAGTTGACAAATTGATAAAATTCCACTTAGTTTTTGACTTTCGTAATAACTCTTGAACATCACAGAATGTTCTCAAGCAAGATATGAAGCTGTGAATTCAGAGAAGGATAATGTTCCATTTCCCTCTCCAAAACTGATATAGGAATATATAATCTGGCACAGTCTATGTGAAGTAACCATCCATGGGATTTGTCTATCATTACAATCTCTAAATTCAGATACTGAAACAGGACTTCTTCAACAACTGATCGCACTGAATAACAGGAGCAAAACAAGATCAGTTTCTTTTAAAAAAGGAAGGAGGGAAGAAATTATATAACTATAGTTATAGGGAGAAAATAATATTATAATTTCCATCTGAAGATTATTGCACAAGAATGAGTTTTAAAGACACAAAGATATGCAGGCAGCCTAAGAATAAGAAAGAAATCTCAAAATACACTTGAAGGTGTAAATGAAATGTCCAATGCTGATTCAACAAAAGAACTTAAAGGCCATCTCCAGCATATGAGCACTTTCTCATTTTGAGTCATTTATGGAGCATTTCAAAGTAGCTTCATATGCATGTTTAATGACATGTAAAAGGATAAATTTGAATCAATTAATCAGATACAGGAAAATATTGCAAAAGTATTTATTGCCATAATGTACAGAAAATCTGCAACTTCTTTGTTGATAAAAATATGAACGGATGCAACCATATCTATAGATGGAAATATGAAGGACCTCACAAACGTACCATTGCCCGGAACTCTTAGACATGCAACCAACGCCTTTTCCTCTATTGTGCAGCTATAAGATGAATCACATTCTTCTCCATGAAAATTCTCCTTTCTTGTAGGCAACATCTCCTCTGTAGAGTGAATTTCATCAGCCATAACCTTACCCTTCTCCCCTTGCTCCTCGGTACTACTATTATTTGCTTTTTCTTTCTGTTCACCTTCTTTTATCTCCTTTTTCCTGTCATCTCTCTCGGAACTATTATCATTTCTTTTCTTTTCCACCTCAGCTTCGTTTAACTTGTTCTGATTGCCAATATTTGTCAACTCACCTACACTGCCACTACTATTATTATTCGTTTTCCTTCGATCCACACTTTCCATCGACTTCTTTTCATTACTCGAACTATCATTATCCAAATGAACATCTTTTTTCCTATTCATAGTTATCGGATCTAATTTATCATTCACACTGCTATTAGTATTACTACTCAAAATTGCTGCATCTTCCCCTGCTTTTTCAGCTCCATTGATCTAACATCCAAATTAACAATCAATAATACACTTAATTCATAATAAGTCACATTTATTCACTGTTAAGTAGCATCAATTTGGAAATTTGAAACTTAAAAGAAAGCAAAAAAACAAAAGGAACACCATTATTTTTTGGGGAAATTTTCAAAATTATACAACTTCTGAAAATATTTACGCCACATAGACCAATATACAGTATTATACAACATCATTCCTGTGGGGAAAACATTATACATAATGTATCAACCTTGTATAAAGTGTATAATAGTGTATAAAAGGTGTTTATACATAAATATGAGCTAAATCGGGAGTTTATACGCAAAGTATGAGCCACGTGGCGTAAATATTTTCAGAAATAGACATAGAGCGTGATTTTGCCCTTTTTTTCTTTCTAATTCGTAATTATCGGATCTAATTACTCAATCACACTGCTATTATTACTCCTCAAAATCACTGCATCTTCACCTGCTTTTTCAGCTCCATTGATCTAAACATCCAAATTAATAATCAATAAAACACTTACTTACTCACAGTTAAGTTGCATCAATTTGGAAATTTGAAACTTAAAAAAAAAACTATTACCTGTAAATCAGTAGCAGCAACGTAGGCAATGAGTAAAGCTATAATCAATCGACGAGTATAAGTTATATGCATCTTATTATCGAACAATAAGCTCCTTCGAACTACAAAACGAGCGAAAAATCTACAGATTTGTATATTAGAAAATCGGAAAAAATTAGCAGAATCGAAAGGACTTACTTATATGATTAGCAACTATATTGTGCATCCTTAATTATGAGAAAGAGAGAAATCTAGGGTTTTAATTCAAGTAATAGAAGCATATTTAAGATTTTCTGGAAAGTGACTGGATAAAAAATGCAAGTTGCAAGTGGAGCAGGTACACTTGCTTGAAATTTTTGAATTGTTTGCACTTACTACTATTTTTGACTTTTTAATATTTTTGACAAAACTTTGGTTTATTTGGAAGAAAAGTCCAATTAAGTCAATTGATTATGGATTTTGGGGGTACAAATTTGGTTCATTTGAAAATTTAAGAATTATATTTGGACGTGCAAGGAAAAAATTAAAGGTGAAAATTAAGAGAAATAATTGGTAGGCTTAATAATTACAAAAAAAATCTTTTCGTTACAATTAATTTTTAAACTAAATAGGACGGGAGAATAATTGATAAATTCTATTGCTAATATAAGTAATCTTATTTTATAATTTATTTCGCATAGAAAAACATATAGATATTTGCATTAATATTGTGACTTAACGCTCCATTAATTATGCATAAATTATTCTTTTTCTTCTGTAGCCAATGAGACGTTGCATTAATTATGGGTCGATTATTTCTTTTAATGTGTTGAATCAAATTTTGTATTATTTCATGTGAAATTTTATGTTTAATTATACTAACACAATAAACAAAAACTGACCATTAAGGAGCTGACATGTGCAGCACAAACAAGCCACCAAGATTTTGGAGCTTTATTTTAACTTGAACATCAAGCTTAGAATATGCTTAACTTGTTAAAGAGGCCTACCATCTCTCTTATAACAAGCTAACATCATCTTTTATTCGATATGTATCGGTTGAATTAGGACACATACAAATCACATTTGACATTGCATATTTTAAAAATTATCACAAAAATTACTAAGTAGTAAAAAAAAATCAATCAAAATTGTACATTTTTGGGGAAAATCACTTTTTCTGCTCTAAATTTCTAATATGTGTTTGTGGATTGTGCCTTGAACGTTGAAGAAATTGCACGGTTTTCTTCAAATGGGTTGGTCTTTAATTTTTTGCCCTTAAAAATTAAAATTATGTCTAACGAGGCTAAATTATTTAAGGATGTTGGATGTAGCTTGTTGGATGTTATAATGTGAAAATTTAAACGTATGTCTCGCGAAAACAGTTATTTGCATTGAGGGGTAAAGACCAGCACAAAATAGGGAGAAAAGTGCAAACGACCCTTGAACATTTGATCTCAGCATTTGCACAACCAAGTGTAACTGGGCCATGCTATGTGCAAAAGGCCTCTACATGAAGCCCAGTTATATTGTCTCAATAAGAGATGAGATCAACTTGGGTTCTTTCCTCAATATTTGCAAATTTCAGCCTTGGGATACAAGTTTGACAATTGGCCTTGTCCCCTACATTTATGGTACTTTAAGTAAAATATCAAAATATTAATTTTAGTTTTGGCTATCACAACAACATTATGATAGCCATAAACTATCATAGTGGAGGGTTTACTATGAACATTATTAGTGCTTACGCGTCACAGGCGGGCTTGGACGAGGAGAAGAAGAGGTATTTTTGGGCGGATTTGGACGAGGTGGTGAGAGGTATACCACCCATTGAGAAGTTATTATTTGTAAGAGGGAATTTCAATGGACATATCGAGTCACTTTCGGGGGTTATGACAACGTGCATGGAGGCTTTAGCCTCGGGGACATGAACGGGGGAGGCATCTCACTTTTGGAGTTTGCTAAAGCTTTTGGGATGGTGATAGCAAATTCGAAGTTCCTGAAGAAGGAGGAGCACTTGGTGACTTTCCGTAGTTCGGTGGCTAAGACTCAGATAGACGTTTTACTCCTTAGGAAGGTTGACAACGGTCTTTGTAAAGACTGTAAGGTTATTCTGAGTGAGGATCTTACAACCCGACATAAGCTTTTGGTGATGAATTTGGAGATCAAGATGGAGAAGAAGAGAAGGGTTGTGGATGACAGGCTAAGAATCAAATGGGAGAGTTTGACCTTGGCTAGTGCAAAGGAGATGGGGGAGAGGTTGATGGCCGGAGGGATTGGGGGAGTAGTGAAGATGCGATCGGTATGTGGGATAGGACGGCTAGTTGCATTCGAGAGGTAGCTAGATAAGTGCTAGGGATCTCGCGGAGTAGCCGTGGTAGGCATCGAGGGGACTGATGGTGGAATGGTAAAGTTCAAGAGAAGGTGAAATCAAAGAAAGTGGCGTATATGAAATTGGTAGAAAGTAAGGATGCGGTGGAGAAGTGGACAAATAGGGAATTATGTAAGATGGCGAGGAATGAGGAAAAGCTAGCGGTTATGGCGGTGAAAACAACGGCTTTTGAACGCATGTATGTGGAATTAGAGAAAAATTACATGGATAAGAAGTTGTATAGACTAGCCAAGGCTAGGGAAAGGAGGACCCTTGACTTGGATCACGTGAGGTGCATCAAGGATGAGGACAACAAAGTACTGGTGGAGGACGCGTGTATTAGATGGAGGTAGCGGCATTACTTTCATAAACTCTTGAACGAAGAAGAAGATAAAGACATTGTGCTGGAAGATCTGGAGCAATCCGGAAGGTACCGGGATTTTGGATATTGTAGAAGTATTAAGGTTGAGGAGTTTAAAGATGTTGTTCACAAGATGCGCATGGGATGAACGACCGGGCATGATGAGATCCCAGTTGAATTTTGGAAGAGCGCAGGCAGGGCAAGTTTGGAGTGGCTGACTGAGTTGTTTAATGTCATTTTTAAGACGGCAAAAATAGCCGAAGAATGGAGGTGTAGTACAATGATTTCTTTGTACAATAAAAAAGGTGACATCCAGAGTTGCAACAACTATATCGGTATCAAGCTGCTAAGCCACGGTATGAAAGTTTGAGAAAGGGTCGTGGAGATGAGGGTGAGAAGAGGCGTGCCTGTTTTTGAGAACCAGTTTGGATTCATGCCGGGGCATTCGACTACAGAAGCCATTCATCTTATTATGAGGTTGTTGGAGCAATATAGGGAGAGAAAAAGAGACTTATATATGGTTTTCATCGACCTCGAGAAGGCATACGACAAAGTCCCTATGGAGTTTCTATGGAGATGTTTAGAGGTTAGAGGTGTACCTGTGGCGTACACTAGGACGATCAAGTATATGGATGATGGAGCTAAGACCAGGGTACGAACAGTAGGAGGAGACTGGAAGCACTTTTCAGTGATGATGGGGATGCACTAAGGATTAGCTTTTAGCCTATTCTTATTTGTTTTGGAGATGGATGGACTAACGCGATAAATTCACGGGAAGGGGCCATGGTGTATGTTATTCACAGATGACACAGTCTTGATTGATGAGACTCGCAACGGAGTGAATGCTAAGCTGGAGGTTTGGAGACAGACTCTAGAATCTAAAGGGTTAAGGCTGAGTAGGACCAAGACAGAATTCTTGGAGTGCAAGTTTAGTAAGGGGAGTGACCATGAGACATGCGTGGAGGTGAGTCTTGGTACTCAGGTCATTCTAAAGAAAGGAAGTTTCAAGTATCTCTGGTCTATTATCCAAGGGAATGGTAAGATTGATGACAATGTCACACATCGTATTGGTGCAGGGTGGATGAAATGGAGGCTCGCATCTGGAGTCTTGTGCGATAAAAAAATGTCACTAAAACTTAAAGGCAAGTTCTATAGGGTGGTGGTTAGACCGACTATATTGTATGGGGCGGAGTGTTGACCAATCACGACTTCCCATATCCAAAAGATAAAAATTGCGGAGATGAGGATGCTGAGATAGATGTATGGAAATACAAGGAGGGATAGGATTAGAAATGATGATATCCGGGACAGAGTGAGAGTGACCTCGGTGGAGGATAAAATATGGGAAGCGAGGTTGAGATGGTTCTGGCATGTGCAGAGGAGAGACACAAATGCCCTAGTGCGGAGGTGTGAGAGGTTGACTATGGACGAGTTCAGGAGGGGTAGAGGTAGGCCGAAGAAGTATTGGGGAGATGTGATTAGACGGGATATGGTACAGGTGAAACTTATTGAGGACATGACCTTAGATAAGGGGTTGTAGAGGACACATATTAGGGTAGTAGGTAGTTGAGTATAGTCCTACTTACGCTTACATACTGGTAGTTGTAGTATTATTATTGTAGCTTTACTTAGTTTATCATACTAGTAGGCACAATATTGTTTTATAGTCATATGTCCTTTGATTTCTGTTGTTGTGTGTTCTTTCGTGTACTTTGTTTATCTTATTTACATGCTTTAGTTACTGTTTCTTTTTTCAGAATGTTTAATCATGGCTTATTCGCTTTTGTTACTCTCATTTTCATACTGCTTTAAATTTCTTGTCTGGGTCTGACCGTTTCTCTTGCTTTGCTTGTGCTTATGCTTTGTCTTGAGTCGATGGTCTTTCGGAAACAACTTCTCTACTTATCAAAGTAGAGGTAAGGTCTGCGTACACTCTACCCTCCCCAGACCCACGTTGTGGACTTCATTGGGTATGTTGTTGTTGTTGGCTATCACAACAACTTTTTTTTGACTTAACTTCAAATATTTATTTTTTCAACTTAAACTCAAAAATTGCGCCCCTTTAACCCCCCCACCCCACCTCCCTTCTTCCCTTTCTCCCAGTGCATTACATTTTTATGGAAAAGGATAAATTATGTCTGCTATTATGATTGAATGTTCGTAATTTAAAAATGATTTTGGATCAATACGCTATGTAAATGGGAATTAAAGGGTATCTAAATATGAATGTGTTACGAATTGGTCGTCTGTTAAAGCCCAATCAGAATTACACATTGGACGGGCTGTTTTCGGCTCTATACCTGATCATCAACTTAAGAGAAATTCATTTTTTGCGCGGATTTCCCTTCAAAGTCACTGGTTTTTTATTTTTGTCTTTCCCCTTAAAAAAAGTGATCGAAAATATCCCGAAGTTTCGGGTTCGGCCCCCCGCTCAATCAAAAAAAAAATTTAAAAAATCGTAAGACACAGTTTGGATTCGCAAGGCAGAATTTACCTTCATGCATAAGGCAAACTCTCCCTTAAGATAGAGTTTGTCTTATGTCTGAAGGCAAACTCTGGCTTGCGATTTTTTAAAAAAAGTTTTGACTGAATTGAGATTTGAACCCATAACCTAGGGGGGTTTAGGCGAAAAGAAAAAATTAAAGATTTTCAATTTAATGGGTAAAAGTTAAATATCACCCCGAAATAAGGGTATCCTGCGAATTGCCCAGAAAAATTCACAATCCAATTACAACAAGATGTTTTTTTGTTAAAAAGAAAAAATTTACTCGGCGTTCATTACACGTGTTGAAGTTCGATTAATTGATATTTGTGTGGAAAAAGTTCACTTTAAAGGAAAAGCCGATATGAAGTTCAAGTTAGCTAAACACTAGTTCTACATTTTTGTTTTCGTTTTTCCCCAACAACTAAATTGCAATAGACAATATGTTACTAGAATTCAAAATCGTGATACTGTGATTTAAATTGTAGTTTATAAGACAAATAGTCACTTATTGACAGATAAAAATTACTGAATGCTTAGTTAGTTTTAGGCTTTTAGCCAATTGTGATAAAGTATATTGATATTAGTAGGTTAGGCATCAAAACATTCAAAATTTTAGTTACTTTTTAATTCTGAATTCAATAAACAATTCCTATGTTTGACTAAAAAGAGAATATTGTCAATAATCAACACAAAAAAGGAGATTGTAATTTGTTATTGGTTGGCTATTGGACTGTTCTATACTAATTGCCCTTCCTAACCTAATTTTTATTTTATTTTTGACAAATGTTGTAGATATCGTGTCACATTCTCCGGTTTTAGGACTTAATTAATTCTCCAGTGTATAAAGTTGAATTCAGCTTACCCTAGTCTTAGGGTTCTTAGTTTAAAGAATATGGTTAGGCTTTATACTACTAATGGATAATGACACTTCGATTTAGATTGTGCATATCACAATATTTATTAGATTGTGCATATCACAATATTTATTAGATTGTACGTATGAAAATGATATGAAATAAGTAAACATCGCTCACGAGTTAGAATTTCGCTCACATTTTCCGTGTATAAAGTTCATGTTAGGTTTTTCAAAATTAATACAATTACAACAACATTGTATACAATTTTTATATAATATTCAAGACTTAAAAACATGGCTCACAATTTTATGTATGAAAACTGTATTAAAATTTTCACTCGTATACAATCACTTTTGCCTTAAATGCATGCAATGATGGTCTTATTAAAAATGTTCTTTTTTCTTCCACAGAAACGTTTCGGCTTCCACAATTAGTTTCTGATGGATTTTTAGCCGCACGTTTTGGACGACTAGACTCCCAACAATGTCAATCATATCTCCAAGAAAAAGGAAATATTTAGGAGAGACATCCCCCCACCAAAATGGTTTCTCATTCAATCTTCTCGGTCATTCCCAAATTTCTTGCCTTCTTCAGAAAACACTATTTCTTCATCAAAAAAAAAAAATCATGTCTTCATCTTCTTCTCTATCTCTGGGATCGGATAGCACCGGTTTGGCTGCTGATGACCTAATCCCTACTTTTGCCTTCGTAGATGAGCAACTGGTTCTCGCCCCTTTTGGTACACCTGAACAAGGTGATGTCATTCTTTCTCAGTATTTAAGCCCAGCGAACTACGACCTTCTGATTACCTGTGACTGGTTCACCAGCGACCGTTGTCCGGCTAGTCTGCGCACCTGGCCGACCAAGATTGCCAACTATTTTGTTTGGTTGAACCGAGTGAAGTCGGCCAAAAAAGCCGAATGGAGGCGCACGTGTCTCTACGCCGCTATTGCGCTATCGGAGTTTGACTCCCCCTGCAACATCGGTCTTATATATGCCTTTCTTGGATACTAGTCGACCGCTGCCAATGCCTTTGTTTTCCCTTGGGGAATGATAACCCCCACACTGCTTGATGTGGCGGCGATACTTAGCCTTGCAATTCCGGGAGCCGAGGCGCTTGTCCTAAGCGATATAGATGTTGCCGATTAGGCATCAAAGTCTCAAAGACTTCTTCAAGCTACAACCAGTTTATAACCAACAACCGCCGAATATCACCTCTTCCAATCGATGATGCCGAGCATCATGCTTTTTTGTTTTTTTGGTTTAGCCGATATTTTGTATGTACGGGCTCTTGTGCAGTTGTGAAAGAGCTGGAAATTTATGCGGCGTAAGCCGTTTCGGGGAAGGATGTCAGCTGGGCATCTCTCCTCTTGACCTATCTTTACATGGCTTTGGGTGATGCCCAGGCGAGGTTAAGGGATTCCAAAAACCTGGATACCTTAGCCGGTCCCCTGTGGTTTCTTCAGTTATGGATAACCCTCTATTTTCCTAAATTTATCCCCGATATATTTGATGACAGTTGTTTTCCGTTAAACCCACCAGTATAGCCGATGCTCTTCGGAGAACATCCCTTGTGCCCCAGGAGGATTTTTCCGCAGTCTCCACCCTTCATGGTCTGTCTAGTGACCATTATACAGATTGACAATCGGTCCTAGAGAGATGGGCCACCCCTAACTGGGTCCGTTAAGTAGCTGATGAGGACCTTACTTTCTCCCAACGGAGGACTATGGTCTCGTATAGGGGCGGATTCTCACGGTCATGGACTTGTTGGGTTGTTTGAAGCCCAGTTCTAGGAATAATAAATTGACCGCGGAGCCATATCAGCCAAACTTTGTAGCAAGGCAATTCGACCTTACTCAGCACGTGTCGTGGCCCCACCGTAGTATTGTCAGTTCAACCCAACGCTGCCTTCTGGATGCAGAACAAGCCAAGAAGTTAGTCGGTCATAATCTTGACAGGCTCGCCCTGTTTGACTGGTAGCCGTTTCCCCTGAGAGCGAATACTACCGTCGCTTTTGATGATTGGTGGGATACGGCTAAGAAGAAGTTTTTTCAATCTCTTTTAGATGTCTATTGTGATCGGCTAATTCTGTCGAGAAAAAAAAAGAACCCGGAAACCTCTAAACCGTGGCCAAAAGAAGCCACTTTGAAAGATGCTTCTTCTAAATCGGCTAGGCCTGTTGGCTCAAGGTCTTCCGTCCGGTTGCTGTAGATGAAGAGAAAATGTAAATTGTATTCTACATATGTGTCGGCCAGATTATTCTTGTAAATTTTGGCTAACATCTCTTATGTATCTTTTAGCAACCCCATCTCCTCTAGTGTTTGTTGATCTAGAGACCACTTTTGATACCGAGTCCCCATCACCCAGGAAACCAATGCCCAAGCAACCCCGACGAAGTAGAGGGGTTGTCATTTGAGATTATAGTGAGGAATGCCCCCACAGACCCGACGTTCATGTTCCTGCTGAGAAAGAGGAAGAAATTGAGGTATACTACTCGGCTGGCTAAAACACCTTCGCATCGACTACTAATATTTATGTTTTCTGTTTGCTCTCCAGGGATCACAACTGATAAGGCACAGACGGCTGCATAAAACACCTGATGCTTTCTTTCATATTTGTGGATCGTCTTCACTGGCTCATGCTCCCGTGCATTCTCAAGGCCCATCATCGGTAGCCCTCAAAGCCACAATTTCTTCTGCCAAGGCAGCCGAGGCTTTCTATGCTGGGGCAGTCGTAGAGGTATACCATTTCTCTTATGCTTGGTCTTTCACTACCTCCGGGCTCTTTCCTCTCTACTGATCTTGTTCTTTCTGTACAGGAGACCGCTGGAGATAATCATTCGGCTGAAGCCCACCCAACTGACGACTCGGAGGTACCAGTCGAAATCATCCCAGAAGATGTGTTTTTGCGTTACTTTAGCTCAGTCGATACTGCATCTTCACTAGCTTCGCATGTTGGCATCCACTGAGACCGAGTCGAGGAGTTTCTCGCCAGGGGAATTCCAACCAACAAAGAAGAGTTCCATGCTCTGAGGGCCTCTTTGCTCTGATTATCAAAAGAAACAACGGATTCCCCGGTTCTGGCCACCACTTACAGTGACATGGCTTTGGCTCTGAATAATTTATTTATTTTACATAGAACGACCAAATATAGCCATGATGAGGTTGTCGCTGCTCTGCAACACTTGGGGTCTCTTCGGCAAGAGAAGAACCGCATTCAGACTTCTTTCAACGAGGTGAATGCAGAAAGGCAAAAAAACATCAGCCGAAGAAATGACTTGCAGGAACAGCTGTCCAAACTGTGAGTTGAGTTGGAGCGGATCTAGGCCGATATTGGGGTTATTATTCTGGCTATAGGTGCCTTAGACTTGGCTATTGGTGCCTACGACTCCTCCCGTTCTTATTTGTTTCGACAGAGCCTTCAATTGGATAACAAAATCTGGGAACTCGGTAACCAGCAGGTGGTTTGGAAACTGGATCAGAGAGCTGGTAGCGAACTACTAGCCAAACTGGAGAATGAATGGACTGAGTGGAAAAGTCGTCTAGTTCAAGCAATGCCGAAAATCACTACTCCCTTGCCAGCTGATCCTGTTGCTGAGTTGTCAGCCGATACCCTTATGGACTTGCAATCCGAAGCCATCGTTGCTTATGTTGTTCAAGAGGTATCGGCTGATACTAAGGCTTTTATCGATGCCCCATCGACTGTTATGGCTGAGCCTTTGCTGGGTGCTGAAATGGGAGGTCCAAGCAGAGCGGGAGCGGTTGAGGTAGTAGCCGTTGTTGCAGCCGAGACAGAAAAGGGAGATTGCAGGTACCCAAGATGCCCAAGCAACCGTGGACTCGGCTAATCCTGAGACTTCTATTACTGTTGATATATTGCAACCTCTAGCTGGTGGAATGCCGACCAACTCGGCTCCCTAGCTTTATCGACCCCAAATCGAAGGGTATGTTCCTGTGATTAAGCAGTCGGTCTATGGCTGTTGTTTACTTTTGCCTTCCCCAAATTGAAGGAAAGTACTTTTTCATGTGACTGTGACCATGCCATTTTTTTACCCCAAATCGAAGGGTCTATTTTTTGTGACTAGGCAGCCGTGGATTCGACTAATCCTGATAACGTAGAGTAACCCCCGGCTAGTGAAATGCCAAACAACTTGGCTTCCTAGTTTTATTGACCCCAAATCGAAGGGTCTATTGTTGTGACCATGCAGTCGGTCTATGGCTATTATTTACTCATGCATACCCTAAATTGAAGGGTAATACTTTTTTAGTCATTTACGTTTCTGTCAAGCTCTTCATCATGCATGTCTATTAGTCGATACGCATTGCCAGCAATCCGTTGGCTTACTACGAAGGGTTCTTCCCAATTTGGCGACCATTTGCCGAATTTACGATCTTTCATTCCGAGTGGCGATACGATTTTCCAAACCAAGTCTCCTTCGGCGAACCTCTTGGATTTAACATGTTTGCTGTATGTTTTAGCCATTTCTCATTTGCCGACTTCGATTCTCTTTAGAGCCATCAGTCGATCTTCATCTAGCTGATCTAACTCCATTAGCATGGCCTGCTGATATTCTTCCAAGTTTAAAAAATTCTGTTTGGCCACCCGTAATGACTTAACATTAATCTCTAGGGGTAACACTGCATCTTGACCATGGGTTAGCCGATAAGGTGTTGTCCCCGTAGCGGTAGACTTAGAGTTTCTGATTGTCCAAATAGTTTCATCAAGAGTGAGATTCCATACTGCCGGTTTATCCTCCATGTTTTTACTGATTATGTCCACAATAAGCTTTTTAGCTGCCTCGGCTTGTCCATTCGCCTGTGCGTAATAAGGCGAAGATGTGATCATCTTGATCCCAAACTTCTCAACAAAGGCTGCTACCTTAGAACAAGTGAATGTCGTCCCTTGATCAGTTGTAATCATCTTAGGAATACCATATCTATATATGGTTTGGTGCTGGATAAGTTGAATGACATTTGTCTGATGAACCCTCTTCATCGGTTGTTCCTCTATCCATTTAGTGAAGTAATCGGTAACCACAATAATAAAATTATGTCCTTTAACCGATTGTGGGTGAATCTTGCCGATGAGGTCTATAGCCCATCCTCTGAAAGGCCTAGGCTTCACGATCGGGTGCAATACCTCAGCTGGTACACGTTGGATTGGTCCATGTCTTTGACACTCTTCACAGCCTTTTGCATATTGAACGCAATCGACCGTGATGGTAGGCCAATAATAGCTATGGCGATAAATCAACCATTTCATCATTGGCCCGGCTCTGTGTGATCCGCAGATTCCTTCATGAACTTCTCCCATGACTCTTAAGGCCTCTACTTTATCAATGCACTTGAGAAGCATCCCATTTACACTCATTTTGCAAAGATCATCATCAATGAGCGCTTACTTCAAGCCCCTCCTCTTAACCTTAAGGTCCTTGCACGTGGAAGGATATTTTAAGTAGCCGATTAATGCATGCTTCCACGAGTCGATCTGGTCCATGGCTAACACTTCGGCTGACAGCTCATCATACTCTAGAGTGAGTAGAGACTTCCTAAATCCAGAAGCTTCTTATGCCAAATCGTTAGCCTCAACATTCATGCCCCTGGGAACATGACTTAACGAAGATGATGTGAACCTACTAAGTAACCTACTAGCCGTTTCGTAATGGGCCAACAAATTTGGATCCTTGCAGTCATATTCCCTAGCCATCTGCTTGATAGCCAACTGAAAGTCTCCGTGAATCTTGTTGTATTTTGCTTTCATAGAGATTAAGAGTTTGAGTCCTATGATGAGAGCATCGTATTCAGCTTGGTTATTTGTCACGTCAGAATCTAACCGATAAGAGAACCTCCACATTTCGTCTCTAGGATCGGTTACTGTTATCCCGGCTCTGACTCCCTTCTGGATTCTTGACCCATCAAAAGTCAGCGTCCAATAGACGACGTCCATACATGCAGTAGAGGGGCGCATGGGTCCTCCACATCTACACAAGGGTGGTCTGCCAAGAAATCGGCTACCGCCTGACCTTTGACATCCCTGAATGGCATGTACTCGAGGGATAACGCAGTGAGCTTGATTTCCCATTTCATTAGTCGTCCTTGCAAAACAGGTCTATTCAATAAGTACCGGACGATGTCAATCTTGCACAAAATATGAACCACATGTGGCATTAAATAATGTTCAAGTTTTGTACAAGCGTAGAATAAGGACAAACAAAGCTTCTTTATAGGAGTATATCTAGTTTCAGCTTCATTGAGCATTCAGCTGAGATAGTAAACAACCCTTTCAGTTCCATCATCGGCATCATGTGCTAACAGGTAGCTGATAGACAAATCTGCAGCCGAGATGTACAATTTCAACGGCTTCCCTGGCATGGGAAGTACCAGCACATGAGGAGTTGCTAGGGCTTTTTTAATTTGGTCGAATGCCTCTTGCTGTTCTGGGGCCCATACTAGCTCTTCTGACCCTTTAAGCCTAAGCAAAGGTGAGAAAACCTTCATTTTGCCGGCTGAATTAGATATGAACCGTCTTAGGAAGTTGATCTTCCCTAGCAGGCTTTGTAAATTCTTCTTTGTTCTGGGTGAAGTCGACTCCATCATTGCCCGGGATTTGTTTTGATCTATCTCAATACCTTTCTTATGTACCAAGAAGCCAAGGAAGTTGCCAGTCGATACCCCGAACATGCACTTGGCTGGATTCATTTAAGATTATGAATCCTCATTCTTTTTAGTGCTTGTTCCAGATCGGCTAAATGATCTTTGAAGTCCTTAGACCTCACCACAACGTCATCAGTGTAGACCTCCACTGTCTTACCGATCAAATCATGAAAGATTGTGTTCATTGCCCTTTGATAAGTAGCACCAGCATTCTTCAGACCGAACGGCATAACTACCCACTCGTAAATCCCTAAGGCTCATGGACACCTAAATGCGGTCTTTTGAATATCATCATCGGCTACTGCTATTTAATTATAACCAGAGTTTCTATTCATGAATGTCAGCACTCCGTTTGCGGCTGCCAAATCGACTAGCATATCGGCTATAGGAATAACATATTCATTTTTGGGAGTGTCTAGATTTAGGTTCCTGTAATCAATACATACTGGAACCTTTCCATTCTTCTTCTTGACATGCACAATGTTTGCCAACCATTCTACATACCTAGCCGTTTTGATGAACCCGACTTTCAGTAGTCATTCAATCTCGGCTTTAATTTGAGGTATCAACTGAGGGTGATATCTTCTGGGCAATTGTTTATGAGGCGTGAAACCCTCTTTAATTGGAAATCTGTGCTATACCAAAGTTCGTGCCAGCCCAGGCATCTAGTGATAATCCCACGCGAAGCAGTCCTTCTACTGAAGTAGAAGAGTCGTTATGCTTCGGTCGCCGTTATGAGGCGTAAAACCCTCCTCCTTCAGCAAGCCACTAATATGCGTTAGCCGAGGGACTTCCTCAGTACCCAAGTTGACATCTTCCAAGGGATTCAGAGAGTCAAAACTAGGCATAACCCTCATTATGGGTAATTCAAGTTCCATTGGCAACTCAATGTCATCGGTCGCCAGTGTTGGTTCTCTGTTGTATTCCTCTACCTGCGATGCTTTGGCTATCGTTGCTTCTAATTTTAAAGCAGTCAGTCGATGCCACAAGTCATGTATGATTTGGGTCTCCTCAATCATTTAACTCTTCCAAGGTAAGCCGTGGTTCGACTAATTATTTTATTTTAAAACCTCATGAAGTAAGATTGCAGTATTCCCAAGATCCTTCTTCGTACTGCTCCGCAACAGCTATGGGAGCCACATAGGGTGAATATAAGACATCCTCCAAGTTTTTCACCCTTGCTTGAAATGGATTATCGTCGGCTGGGATGATTTCTATTTTGTCTCCTTCCCAGAAAATGAGCTTTTGATGCATGGTGGAAGAAAGGAATCGGCTGGTGTGAATCCAGTCTCTGCCTAACAGGATGGCGTAGGATGACTTTCCATCTATCATAAAAAAGGCAGATCTGACTGTCTTAGGACCTACGGTGATTTCTGCTACTAAGATCCCCAAAGCTTTAGAGGCTTCTCCCATAAAGCTAGCCATCTTCACATTAGTTAGGATGAGATCCTCCCTGGTTTTGTTGAGGCTTTTCAGAGTAAGTAGTGACATCACATTCAGCACAGCCCCATTGTCGACAAGAACTCGGCTAAAAGCTTTACCGTTAATGTAAGCCTTAACATAGAGGGGCTTGAGGTGTTTAACCATCTCCTCCGTAGGTGTACCAAATACAGTGCTCAAAGCATCCCTAGCCATGGAATCAGCTAATGTCGCCCATTCGGTGTCTTCCACACATATATCGCCTTTTAGGCTGTCTAGCTGAGGGCAACCGACCCAGAACTTGCATGGAATCAGGCTGACCATTTCAATAGCTTCCCAGATCTCATCGACCGAATCCTACTTAAATAAATCAATGATGGAATCTCCCACCTCATCGAATTCGGTTGACGAAAGTTAATACCTTCTATCTCCTAGAGACATACAAGAGCCGACTGAGGTTCCAATGCTTGGATTCTTTGCACGGTTTGTGGAACTGTTTCAGCTAGAGATTCCTTCAAGACTGTAGTCTCCTGGTGAAGTCCCTTTGTTGGGCCGTCACCCGTCTGTATGCTCATCTCTGGCTGGTCCAAAGCTTCTCCTTCATGCGGCTCTGTCTCTGAAGAGGCTAAGTCGAATGCCCGCTATATAGCTTCAGCCACGGCAGACTCAGGAATTTCCTATCTATCGGCTGCCTCAGCACTGGATATCATGTGCAATGTTAGTTTCATCTTGCGCAAGGTTTTGGTACGCTGCATCCTTCTTTTATGCGTCTTGGACATGACACCTGGCGGTGCCTCTTTCTTTCTAGAAGCCTGATTGATGAACCACTTTCATTCCTCTATATTGGCGTTTGGATTGATCATCATTCGAGATCTCAGTTGACCGTCATCCCTTACTGTGATACGTAGGGAAGAAATATCTTCATTCACATTGAACTCTGCCACCCTCTGTTTAGTCATGGGTAGTGGTTCATCGCCTATCCGGGGCACGCTCGACTTTTCTTCAATTGGCGGATATGCTTGTCTCCCAAGCCTGCTCTTGAGGTCTGTTGGGTCCCTTTTGAATACCGGGTATTGTATGTGAGGTTCCTGAGCCATGTGCTCTGGTTTATAAGGGTGGTCATGAAAACTGCTTCTAGTTGGCTACCTGCCCAAGTCTTCATAGATGTCACGTGAGCTGCCTATTTGATCAAACACAGAGGTCCTGGTGACCCCCTCTTTACCATTGGGCTTCTTTGGGACACATATGGTTTTCATCGGTTGTTTCCCCTTGACGTCCTTTGATTGATCTGGCTTGGCAAAGGATACCATATATATCGGTATTGCGGGGAAGGGGTCAGTATCAATCGAAAATTCAGCTATGCTTTTATCGGCTAGCTTGAACCTGCCCTCTTTGATGCCCTTTTGAATCGCCTTCCTGAAGACCACACAATTAGAAGTAGTGTGGCTATATGAATTGTGCCACTTAGAGTACTTCTTATCCTTAAGTTCTTTGGCAGACGGAATTCTATGGCCATCAAGCAGCCGAATCTGTTTATCTCTAAGCAGATGATCAAAGATCTGATCTGCCTTCGTAATGTCAAGCGAGTAACCGACCATGTCATCAGTCGAACTCGTCTCCTTGTCCTTCGTGGCTTTCTAGGCTGGGCAAGAGTAAACCTTACCCCTGACGATTTCGGCTACCATAGTGTCTACCGTGCAATCGGCTGACTCTGAGTCAGACTCATCTGCCTCAATAATGGATATCAAATGGGAGCCTCTGTTTTGGTTAGCTCTCCTTTTCTCCTTCTCCTGAATAAACTGCTTTATTTGGCTAGCCTTCTCGGCTAATTGGCTTAAGTCAGAGCAAGATTGTCCTACTAATTTCTCCTTTAGTTGTGGATGCATGTTGTTGATTATCATGTGGGAGCATTCTGATTCAGGAAAATGTACAGTGCTTTTCCCAACTTTCCTTCTGAATCTCTCGATATAATCGGTAGTTGACTCATCGATCAGTTGCTTGAGATTCGTCAAATCCATCACAATGAATTGAGGCTGGGGCCAATAAAATCTATCATGGAAACAACGCTCCATGTCAACCCAATTTTGCACGGAGTCGGAGGCCAAGGATGAGTACCAGGCAAATACCATTCCGATTAGAGAAACGGGGAATAACTGCAGCTTGTGGTACTCGTTCTGGCCAACTTTGCTACACTGGGCGGTAAATATGCCGATGTGATCAATGGTAGATTTGTCGTCATCACCCGAGAATGTGGTGAAATCAGGCGTTTTGAAGTCTCTTGGCAGTGGTGCTACCCGATCTATCCAATCAGGGCAGGGCTTCCTGTAAATAGGCATGTCCAAAGATTTTAGTTGGATGTCAAAGTACCTCCTCATGGTATTCGCAATGGTTTCAAGGTTCATCAGCTATGGCGTCCCCTGTCGATTCTCAACTAGAATCGGCTGGTAGGCGTTCTGAACTGGAGGCCTCCATTCTGCACCTTGTTGAACATGATTTTGAAAGTTGTAGGTGATTTGATGGCCATTACCAACAGGTGGGGTATATTTCCATTGCTGTTGTTGGGAAAGACACCAAAGACTGCAACCTGAGCTTCATGAACAACCGACGGAACTTGAGGATAAGGTGGAACATTGTTCCATGTCTGCTTTCTTCGGACATCAGTCGTTCTTAGAAAGTTTGCGCTTCCTATATAGTATGTATTGGGTACCGGCTGTGACTGCTAGAATGGTGTCCCGCTGTAGACAGCATCACCAGATAGCCTAGTAGGGTCATAGCCAGGGGCCATCGGCTACCAGTTCTGCTGGCTAACATTGGTCGCATATATCGTAGGGCCATTTGCATAAGCGTACGACATAACAGATGGCAAACCAAGGTGTCCGGACGTCTGAACTGGTCTCCGAGCTATATTGATCTGTCCATAATGTATATTCGCTTGGTCGAGTGGCACAACTTGCCCTCCAGTGTTTGGTAGCAACCATACAGTAGGCTGGTTACCAAGTAACTAGGCTTGTGCTCCTATGTGTGCTATCAGTTGTACTTGAGTAGGTATTGACTGATACACATTCGGCTGAGGAATAACACATGGAGTCACAGTTGTATGCTGCACAGCGCCATTCGTCATAGGGATGGCAGAACTAGCCGAACCTTCTCCTGGTTGCAGTCGATTAGCTTCCAGTTCTCTTGCCTGTTGAACCTCATTATGCACCATTGGCTTGACAATGTTAGCCAATTGTTTGGAAACCTTGTACATAATGTCATGGATGCCCAAGTCAATCTGTTGTCTGATGAATGACATGGTCATAACAGTTGGACCCTCAGATTGACTAGGTTCACCCACAGCTTAGGTTAATGGAGGAAGTGGAGGGGTATCAACCGATGTAGGCATAACCGAAGAAGATGGTGGCTCGTTGTTCATTCTGGGAGGATTCTATTTAGGATGTGGACTGGACTCTTGGTTCATTTTCTTACCAGACCTTAGGCGCATACGCCAAGTGTGATCCTGATCTGGAGAATCAAACTTCACTATGAGATCACCTATGGTTCCACTGGGCGTGCCAAATTTGTTTCCCTCCGAAATGTTTGTCGTCTTATCGGCTGACGAAATCGGATGACAAATTGATTCCTTAACTAAGTGATTTGGACCGGAAGCGGATCTCTAACTTCCAGCAATGAGTTCCCCAACTACTTCAGAAAGCGTTGGGATGATGATTGAGTAAACTAGATGGTAAGAAACATAAATACAGCTAGAGTGCAATAAATGCAATAAAGATAGAATGAAGATATGTAAAAATCAGTTTTTTGTATTGATTGTGTTGTCTTTATTATGTACAAGTGATTTTATATTTATAGTACAAGAAAAATAAACGTGATCCCCTATGTTAGCCATCGAACTACCCACGAAATCCACTAGCCAACTATGAGGAGGTGGTGCCGATTTTTTCGCCTGGACCTCTAGCACGATCGACGACACTCCTTTCGGGCTGTTGCTGGTTGCTACCTTTTCTAGAAGGTCCTTTGACTTGGTCTTCGAGGCGTCCGAGTGTGTGTGGGTCTCAGCCGTTCCTCAGAATTATGACTCGGTCAGACTACTGTAATAGCCGATGATATTTTTCTAGACGGGAGTAGGGACTAACGGATTCGGCTATGATTCCGCTCAGTTACCGATTTAAAACCCTTTTCCACCTTCGGTTGTCACTTGATTCGGCTAAACACTTTTGAATATTAATCGTAAGCATTTTAAAATAGTTATTTAAATTGTATAATAATTGTTGAATGAGGTTCAATAATAATTTTGGTAGGCAAAAAAAGTCAAGAAAATGATAAGAGAAACTAAACAAGTCGGTATCTAAAAGTCCCATATAGAAACTGATAAAATTTTATCAAACCGACCATCATGGCCTTGCTCCAAATTATGTCTTTTTAATTATATAATATTCCAAAATGGACAGCTCATCTTCTACATGAAAAATAGCGACCCCTTTGATTAGACATTATATTCACCCCTTTGATTGCTTCAATCACGAATTCTACACATTATTGCCTTCTATTACAACTTCTTACATGATGAACTAATTACTACTATTAGGACAATAAAAATTATGGAGAAAATTTAAAGAAAAAATCCATGTTACTACTATAACGTAGCAAAGGCCAAACCCGAATCCGATGTCTTACTAGGGATATCTAACAAATGAGAAGTTCCTACCTAGCCATGTTCAGTTATATTTATGTCCTATATGGAGTCTTATTCGATTCTTTTTATATGAAAATAATTGAAGTTTGAAGTTAAGTAATTGAATAATGTTAGTCATTTGATTCACAAAAGATAGTTCAAAACTACACGGAGGCGGATTCAAAACTTAAGTTTTGGGTTGTATATTCTGGGACATGATAATTTAGTGGGTTCTGGATAAGATAATTTAAATAAATAAGTGAAAATAATATTACGAATACATAGTTTGAATCAAAACTATTGGATTCTACCCAGTGATAGAGGTAGGATTTATATCAAGGGGATTCAAAGAAAAAGTAAGAACGCTAATAGTGTTGAAAAATGAGCGGATCGGATCATAAATGAGCGGGCTAAACAAAGTTCATGAATGAAGCCTCCTTAGTTACCACCTCGCCAAATGAAATTAATCTATCTAGTAAGTTATAATCAGAAGTAATATATCATACAAATATATGGTCAGGTTTATTACTGGAGAGTAAGTTAATGGAGAAAAAGAATTAGTAAGACAAGGAATGTTGCAAATAGGAACAAGAAAAATTCTACAGAGACAATCCATGAAAGACCAAATCTTTCTACATACTATTTGTAAGATTTAAATTCTGCCTTTGGGGTTAGTATATATATATATATATAAAATAAAATTTTGACCCTACATATATAGTCTAACTTTTCGATGAAGGGGGTTCGGATGAATCTGTTGGGCTCCATGTAAATCCGCCCGTGATTCTACCGAATCATAACTAATGTAGATCGGCCCTAAGTCCCTGCATGACCATCCATAATTTTCCCGTGAAAAGATAAGCTAGAACGTTCTTATTATCCAATACATTTTGAAAAAAGCAAAGAGTACAGAGAAATATTACATGAGATTCTCCTTTAAAGTTTATTAGAAAATCTTTGAAGAATTAGGGCGTGATTGCGTTTGTTGTCCTCATTCTATATACGAAATATTAGTCGCATTTAATTAGTGTTTATACCAAAAACATGACACATATCTTGTACGTATTCATCACTTAATGGTGGTTAAGCAATATGTATTTTTATTTCAATTTGTGCGTCTTATAATTTAAAGTACGTACCTATTTGAGCAAAAAATATCAAACGCGGGTAAGTATTTTTCATACACATCACAAACAACTCGCCAATGCAGGTGATCTTATAGGATTTTATGTTCCTTCTCAGAAAATTCACAATAAGCAAGTATAGAATTGTATTAATCCCCCTTGAGGAGCCTTTCTCATTAATACAAAATATATATAGGATATACAATGTGGAATCCTTATACAATAGGGATACTATATTTACCATAATTACATAAGACTAAATATGGCTAAATAATATTGTACACATTCTAATACACCCCCTCAGTCTGAGCAGGAGGAGGCCGGACGCTAAGACAAGATCTGAAGTCAAGGAATAGCTGTCTAGGAAGGCCTTTTGTGAATATATCCGCATACTGATAAGAAGAAGGCACATGCAATACCTTGACATGACCGAGTGCAACCTTCTCACGAACAAAGTGGATGTCCATCTCAATATGTTTGGTTCGTTGATGCTAAACCAGATTATGAGATAGATAGATGACGGATATGTTCACAATAAACCAAAGACGCCTTACTCAACGGACACTGAAGCTCCAAAAGAAGGTTTCGGAGCCAACAGATCTGAGCAACAGCATTAGCAACACCTATGTACTCTGCTTCTGCACTCGAACGGGATAACGTGGTCTGTCTCTTGGCAGACCAAGAAATGATATTATCCCACAAAAATACGTAGTATCCTGAGGTGGAGCGTCGTGTGTTCGGACAGCCTGCCCAATTAGCATCCGTATATGACAACAACCTAGTTGGTGTTAAGAGGTATAGATGCAGTCCATAATCAAGTGTGCCCTTAATGTATCGAATGATACGTTTAAGGGCAGTAAAATGAGGCTATCTGGGGGCATGTATGAATAAGCATACCTGCTGAACAACATAAGCAATATTAGGCCTGGTGAAAGTAAGGTATTGTAGTGCACCCGCAAGACTCCGGTAGGGAATGAGATCTGACACTGGATCACCATACAAAGCACTAAGTTTTGATTTAGATTCAACTGGAGTAGACATGATTTTGCAATTTGCCATTTTAGCCATGTACACAATCTCCTCTGTATACTTACGCTGACAAAGAAACATAGTATCTGCAGATCTAGTCACTGAAATCCCAAAAAAATAGCTCAACTTCCCCAAGTCAGTCATAACAAATTTTGTTTTGAACAATGTAATGATCTCATTTTTCAACAACTCAGATGAGGCAGTAAGCACAATATCATCCACATACAATAATAAATATGCAATGCTACTACCTTTATGAAAAATAAATAGAGAATTATCACACTTGTTGCATACAAACCAAATATGCATGATATATTGTGCAAAGCGATCATACCACGCTCTAGGAGCCTGTTTCAAGCCATAAAGTGACTTACGTAGATGCTTACCCATAGCAATACTCAGGAGTGTACGAATAGTGGCCAGTTTAACAATCGGACTGAATGTCTCCCCACAATCAATGCCCTCCTGCTGATTAGTACCATTTGTCACAAGTCTTACCTTATATCTCTTTAAGTCACTGTTGTCTCTGTACTTATGACGAAAAAACTACAAGCACCGGATCACATTCACCCCCTCCGGTCGAGGAACCAAATCCCAAGTATGTTGTTTTGTTAAAGCATTAAACTCCTCACACATGACTTCATTCCAATTTGGGTCTAGTTTGGCTAATTTTGGGCTTTTGGGAATTGGGGAGATGGTTTGTGTAGACAAGTTAAATTGGACTTTGGGTTTGAAAATCCCATGTTGTACATGGGTTTCAATATGGTGTGAGGGTGTGGGATGGGTATTATTGCTGGGTATCGGGTCGGGTGCACTATTTTTGTTATGGGTCGGGTGTGGTTCTCTGCAGGATGTCGAAATTTGGTGTTGTGGTAGGGTGGGTGACTCGTGACTGTTTATAGTGGTTGGTGTATGGGTTGTTATCATTCTGGGTTGGGTGAGTACGGGTGTAGTGGTGGTGTTGGGTGTTGTCGTTCTAGGTTGGGCGAGTACGAGAGCAGTGGTGGTGTTGGATGTTATCGTCGGTCTCGATAAATTAGGACTGACGGAGGATGATAGGGTGGGTACGGTGTCGGTGGTGGGTGGTGACCGGGATTCGGGTTGTTTGGTGGTGGTCTATGTGTGCGAAGGTGGTTGCTGGTGGTTGGTGGGGATGCAACTTGGTGTTGGTGCAGCGAAGATGAAACAATGACAGGGATGGGGATCGGTGAAGGCACTGAGTTGGTTGGCCGGTTGCCGGCGGTGATGGCAACCAGCGGTGACGGTGACAGCGATCTGACCGAAGGCAGAGACGCCGAAGTTGGCTCTGTGGTAGTGGCAGTGGGTGGTAGAGACTGGGCGGTGATGGAAGACTGACACCGTTCACGGATGATGACGGAAGAGATGTCAGACTCGTCAAGGAAATTATAGTCTGGTTTTCGGAACTTTTGGATGTTCGAAAATGGGAAAATTGCTTCATTGAATGTGACATGACGAGACACAATAATTTTGCGGGAAGACACGTCATAGCACATATAGCCCTTATGATTAGGCAGAAAACGTAAGAACACACAAGGAGTGATGTGGGGTGCAGGTTTATGTGGGGCTGTGGAAGCAATATTCGGGTAGCACAGGCAGCCGAAAATTCATAGGTGCTCATAAGTTGGGATCCTACGGAATAAAATTTCGGTGGGTATTCTATTTTGAAGAGTTTGGGTGGACAAAATATTTAGAATATATTCGGTCATTTTAACAACATAGACCCAAAAAGAGGGGGGAGAGAGGCATGAAATAGGGTCGTATGAACTATGTTATTGATAGTGTGAATGATTCATTCGGTCTTGCCATTCTAGGAGGAGGTGTGGGGACACGAGAATCGGAAAACCATGTCGTTATTAGAGCAAAAATTATGAAAAGCTGAATTATTGAAATCACGACCGTTATCACACTGAAGTGATTTTATGTCTTTTTCGAATTGTGTTTTGACATAGACACGGAATGCAAGAAACTTGGCAAATACTTCAGACTTGAATTTAAGCGGATAGACCTAGACAAAATGAGAATAGTCATCCAATAAGAAGAGATAAAATTTATGACCCAATGAGCTAGTAATTGGGGATGTCCATAAATCTACATGAACAATGTCAAAGGGAGAATACGTAACACTTGAAGAAGACTGAAACGGGAGGCGAACATGTTTGCCTAAAGGACAAGAAAGACACTGTCTGGAAAATTTGTCATTATTACAACGAATTAAATTATTGTTTCTAAGAAAACTAAAAACAGTGGCTCTTGGGTGTCCAAGCCTATTGTGTCAGGTTGACGGAGAGATTGTTGCTAAAGCAGTGGGAGGAGTGACATGGGCCGTTAAAGATGTGGGAGGAGTGACACTAGCAGCGGACGTGGATAGGAAATGATAGAGATCACCCTCACTATTGCATCTCGTAAGGAGTTTCTCGGTACGGAGGTCCGTTACAGAAAATCAAACGGGTCAAAATTAATTGAGATAGAATTATCAGTGGAAAATTTTCTAATAGATATTAGGATTTTGATGATGTTAGGAGCATATAAGACGTTATTCAGGGGGAAATGGGGATGCGGTGGTGGGGTTAATGTGTGGCCAAACCCTTGAATTGAAATGCGATGACCATTTCCGACAATAATAGATTGTGGAGCATTTACATTTCGTAGTTGAGGAAGATTACCAGAATTATTAGTGAGGTGAGACGTGAAGCCCGTATCCATATACCACGCATTATCGAGTTGCCGAGAAGTCAAAGTGCCGAAAGCCTGTCCCAAAATTGAGTGGGGATGGCCAGTACCGGACTGATGGGCTCCAGGTATTTGGGCCTAATTTAGGTGGCCCGTCGGCTGTGCTGGAGCGGCTTGGTTGGGGACCAGCAATTGGACCGCTGATGAAGTGCCTGAAATTGGGCTGGTTGGTTTCCAGCAACTGGGCCGCGGCAGGAGATGGGTTGCAGCTGCTTTGGAGAGTTGTCTCTGGCTGCTGGGCTCCTGCTGAGGGCCCAGGTCGTGTCCAGCCAGCCAGGGCAGTGGTTGTTTGGTGCTGCCATACGGACTGTCGGAGGTTGGGTGAGAGAAAAAAAATTATAGGGGGGTTCGGGACGTATACGAAGTGTATGTGAGGCCATATACGAGGTGTATAGCGGCGTAGGTAGGTTGTATACGTGCAGTTTCGTCCGTAAACTAAGTGTATATCGACTTAGGGAGGTCGTATACGGGTAGTATATAGAGGCTGGAAATGTATATCAGCCGTATACATGTGTATATGGGCGTATATGGGTTGTATACGAGGGGTATATGGCCTGTTGAAGAGATAGGGAGGGAAATAGTGCGGTATATCAGTGATATATCAGGTGTATACATGGTTGTTTATAGAGTATAAGGGTTGGACATTTGTATATCAACGTATATCATATGTATACCGGAGGTATACAGGCGGTTTGGTGTCAGAAAAAGAAAGGGAATGGCGGCCAAATTTTAGGTTTTAGGTCGGAAAAAGAAAGGGAACGGAGCCTTTCTCATTAATATAAAATATATATAAGGTATACAGTGTGAAATTCTTATACAATAAGAATTCTATATTTATCATAATTATATAAGATTAAATATGACTAAAGTACACATTCTAATATCAAGAAAAACATAGGGGAGACAAGGCCATGGCAGCTGCTGCATGGCCATATGCATTTCATATTCAAGAAAACAACCTTTGAGATTTCGATAAGAGGGGACCATATCTTGATAAAATTATATTTGAACCCCTTCTCCTTTATGCTCTTATTTTCTTGTTCCAATTCTTGATAATTCAATTATTATATTATTTTATGGTTAAGTGGACTTTTTCTAACAATTCTTTAAAAAGGAATTAAATAATGCAAAAGACAAGTGAATTCTCTAGAGGTTGAGCTCCCTATTCCAATGGTAAACAATATAGCTAAGACACGTTTTCCCAAAATTAATTACTTCTACGTAATAAATAAAACTGAATTATTGCTTCAATCATTGAAAAATCCCCTATAGTTTCTACTTAATGGGTTCATTTTTACTTGTCACGTATTAATTTGGCACATCTATTAAGAAGTCAGAAATAGAATAATAATTTTATTATATCACTCCTAATTATTATTAAGTAGCCTAATAATTAAAATAAATAAAATATAATTTAAAAGTTGTGCAACCACTAAAACTTCCTTATCAGCCCAATAATAAATGATAAGGGTAAAATAGGAAAAAAATGATAAATTATCTCTTGATTTTCGAAAGTGAACAAGTAAAATTAGATAACTATTTTTAGTATAGTGGACAAGTAAAATTGGACGTAGGGAATATTTACAGGTGTCCTTCTTTCATTAAAAACATTATTTTAATTCAATGCATGCAGCAACAGTCGGAAACAAGGTGTGTTGTGTTATTAAAACATGTTGGTGTGCACATAGAAATATAAATTATTCTATTCAATGCAAATTTATATCAATTTATTTATTCTCTCAAGAATCAAAGAATATTCGCTTTCTGAAAATTAAAGCAATGTTTAATTAGATTAACATTACCAAGTACCAATATATTTCTCTTAACATGTTATGTAAAGTTTGAAAATGTAAAAACCAACCTATCTAAAATAGTCCATTTAGGCTGCATTTATTTTCATTACGTCTGAACCTGAATGCACATCTGAATAATTAAGATGTTCTCTATAGATATAAATCTGAACACTAAATGATTAAGACTGTTTATTTTTCAACATCTGAATGCGCATAATATATTTATAATACATATACAATTTAAATAAAAAATAATTAAATATTATCAAAAAATTAATAAATTTTTTATTTGATTAAAGATGAACATTGTCTGGTACCGACAATTGAGATAGTTTGTAGTGGTGGTGGTTGGTGTTAAGTTGCTATAATTTGTTTTTATTTTAGAATTATTACATATGAAATCTAAATAAAAAAGTTACTAAATATTATATCAATAAAATCTTTTGAAAAATATTCATATAGCAATTAGATCAAACTTTATAAAATATGAAAAATTAATATATAAACGAACATTTTATTAATTAAAAATTGAAGTATCTAAAGTACAAATACAACAACATATCCAGTGAAATCCAACAACGTGGGTCTGGAGAGGATAGAGTGTACACAGACCTTATCTCTACCTTAGTAGGCAAAACGACTGTTTTCGGGAGACCCTCGGCTCAAGACAAAACATAATCACAATCAAACAAGCATTAAAAAAAGAGAAACGGTCATAGAAAAAAAATTAATTCATTTGATAACACTATGTATATCCTCTATAAAGACCACTAAGTCATTTGATAAATCATCACATTTCTACTTCATTTCTTAAAGATTCTATAAGTTAAGGGGAAGCAGTGACACGTTGAAGATATTTTATCATCATATTCAAATTGGAATGTGGCATTAGATCTAAGGATTTAGTATATGTATGGATTTTGGGCTACACAATTTCTTGTAAATGGCAATTTCTTACTTAAGAGATAGATAGTGGGTGTGTAAAATCAACAATATTCACCCCTTCTTAGGTGTTAAAGAATATATTGGTTGGAAATATAACATAATATCAACCTACAATAATCATGGTTGGAAATATATAATTGTAGGGATTTTGTTGGGTTCAAAACATATAAGTAAGGCACAATGGAAGTTTAAAATTTTGTTTCTTACTTACCCCAATAATATTTTTGATATGGTTATACAACGATTAAACTTTGTAACATAAAGCATAGACTTACAAGTTAGAATATCTGGAGTCTTTATCTACTATAAGGTGCACACGCGGTTGCCCTTTCAATTGCAAGCTCCAAACTTCAATGTACTTCTTTTTCGGAAAGCTAGGAAATCCGGTAGAGGTTCGAGAGAGTATTTGATTCTAAGTCTCTAAGACTTAGAATGATATTATGAAAATTAGTATGTGAATAATGAAGTGAAAGCCTCTATTTATAGTTGAAAAATAGGTCAAAATCGGATTAGAGTTTGACCTTGGGCCTGACCCAAAATTCGAGGCAGAGGCGCCGCGGCCTAGGGTATGGACGTCGCGGCGCTCGACGTGCTCTTGCACTGCGCCGCGGCCCTAGGGTATAGGCGCCGCGGCGCTCGACGTGTTCCTGCACTGTCTCGATTTATTTTTCATGCATTCTTAATTAAATCCAAAATTCAATTTTGAGTCATTGTTCATTTAAATATCTCGATTCCAAATCGAACATTTAATTACTCTCTCAATACATCCTTAGATTGAAACGGACAATCGACATAGTGTGACCCTACAGGCCTTCTCATATCGACATTAATCAAATTAAAGTCTACACGGAACTCCTAGACGGCGCCGGAGGACGAACTCAATATGTGAAGTACGTTTACATGAATCTAGTAAACTTAACATTTATGTGGTAAGATAAAATCCCTTCATTCACGACACACCTGATCAAGCTTAGGATTTGTCAAGTGTCTATCCAAATGACTTAATCATTGTATCTCATCTATATTAGTTGACAACTAGACCATATTCTAAATATGTCAATTGCGTTGGCCAACGACTTAGTCAACCTAATATCACTGAGAATCTGAGTGTTCTCTTGAATATTCATTCGAGGAATGAATCCTAATCTTGGCTCAACTACCACCTTTAATCCACATCGTAGTGTACCCAATACAAGCTGTATCTCAACCTACAAGGCATTTGAGCTTGAGACGGGATCAAAGTACATTACTTTGTAGACAAGGCGCGTATTGACCTCAAGTCTAAGGACTTCTATCTCCCACGCGCTGATCATACTTTAGACAAGTATAACAAATAATATATCAGCAGGGTATACCAATACTTCCAAAGTATCCATGTGTCCATCACGAGTAGCCATTACTCGTAGCAGGTGAGACATACTACATCCTCTAAGGATGTGATGCAGACCACATGTCGACTTATCACATATCATCGATATCCCATTTTCGATGATCATTAGTCGAGGCTACTTTAAGAGTTACGCTCTATCATTAATATCTCACTCTATTAATGACAACGCAAACTCAAGGGATGCACATTAAAGAATAATTACAAACAATCAAATAATAATTCAATAATTGCAAATGCCAAAATATTAATCTCCATTAATAATAATCTGAATGTGTATAAAATACATTTGTCCTAATACAGATTGTCTCTAGGACATAAATATACTTTCAATACTAATATCAACCTACAATAATCATACTCAGTGTACTACTATTCCATAGGTTATACACAAAATCCATCTCAAAATTTCTCTCTCATCAATTATTGAGGACTATTATAAAAGTAACACACCAAAAGGAATTACTGAATAACTTAAAAAGATAGATATTACTGCTATGAATGGTCCGATACGGAATAAAATGGTTGCAAGTACAAATACTACATAGAAATATTTGATTGAAAAGCTCCACCAAATGGTTGCATCTGTGGAGTCTCTCCATCTCGCCTCCTTCCCCTTTCTTCACCATCTCCCCTGCTATGTGACGGATTCACACAGATCCATCAAAATTTCAATTAAAAATAGAAAACATTCTAATTTTTTTATGAAATAAGATAATAAATGGATCAAAAGAATAAGAAATCAAAATCATTGAAGGTTAAGGATCATAAATCTGTCATGATTTTTATCCTAATACTTTGGTGTCAGACTATAAGTGTAGACTGTGGGTGTTTTTTCATGATATTTTCACTTTCAATGACAACTCACATGAAGAAAATGTTGCTTCACTACAAGAACAGATCGAAACTTTCGAGTCCCACAAAAGCTATAAGAATTAATAGTGTTTAGTGGGATATTTGTGGAAGGTTTATGTGGTCTGATAAAGAAAGCATTTTATTAGAAGTGTGTTTGATGTCTGAACAATTTAAGAGACCTTCCCATATCTGAAATAATCAGAGGTCTTGAGATAAGTGATAAAAAAATTTATAAAAATAAATGTGCTTAATAGATTAAAATTCGAACGATTCAAATTTAACTTTCATTAAGTATAAATAAATGAGGTCTTATTTCATAAAAACACGAACATCTTCTATGAAATAATCATGGTGTCATAATTATCGTCATACAAATTTTTTTTTTAAAATATCATGAGTCATGAAAATTAAAATCTTCTCTCTTTATAAAATCTTTTTATTGGTGGTTTAAACTTTAAACTACACGCTGATCGACACGTATGATTTCAGATTAGCATACAGTGTGATGACGTGTCTCTCTTATATGTAGGGCCAGATAGCAGTGGGGCCACTTTTGGTTGTTGTGGGACCTACCATCTTCATAGTCGGCGTCATCACAGTGATTAATTAGATGCTATTGAATACTGCCAAAAAATAACTTTTTGCAAATGTCAGGCATATTTAATTAAGTAGACCCCACATGTCAAAATCAAATTTTCCCTATAGTATCATACTTTTCTTTTCTTGAAGTTAATTTCTCTTATGTTGAAAAATCAATAATTTGAGACGTGTGGATGTGCTAATTTCTTTTTAGTTGAAAATATGACTTGTAAGGTCGGTGGTGACAACTCAACGTGTTATAGATATAAATATAGAAATTTATCAAAATTTTAATAAAATATTAACTCATAATTTTAAAAATACGATAAATTTAATCTTAAAATCAAACTCATCAAGCTTAATTTATAAGTTTGACTTTGCAAACAACTACATAAAGCTGATAAAGAAACGAGGAAGGGAAGCAGAGAGAATTTAACACATACTTATAGTGCGAAAGACTTTTACTAATACATTAAATATTACTTATGATTACATATTGACCTTTTCCCAATGTATGTCATATATATTCAAAAAAAATTCTCTTAAATTAAATCAAGCAACCTTAGCCTTGGGTGTCAATTGCAGTCATTATTATTACCACAACCTCTAATTTGGATAACATTTATTGCTTTCAAATAATCGAATTAAAGAAAATGAAAGGCAAATTACCGAGTCAAATTCTCTGTACGAATGGAGACAACTTGCTAGAATTAGAGAGTCGTGTAATTTATAAACTTCTAAAGAAAACAAAAGAAAGGTTGAGAGAGAAATGTCGACTAATCAAAATACAAAAGTTTTTTACATATCGATGTATACTAGTGTCATGTTAAAATACATGGAGTTTTTTTTGGCTATGGCACAAGGATTTTTATTTGCGAAATTTAATGTATATATTAGAATATTTATCTTTTATTTATAGCATATATCTTTTATTTATAGTATATATATATATATATATATATATATATTGTGTATATTCTGATGATTTGATCAACATAATTGTAGCCATCATATTAGCTTATAATCATGTATATATTGATTGGGAAAGCAATGAAATACACAGCTAAAATATTTCTACCATGGTATCACGAGTTTAGGTTAGATTTTTTTTCTCCTTTTCTCTAGATGTCGTCACCTTCATCGTTACTTCTTCCTGCTCCATTTTCCGCCACCATGATTAACCCAAAAACCTCCTCTAATCCTCCTCCTCCTTATCATTCTCCTCCTCATCCCGCTCTTGCGGTTCCAAATATCAATAGCTTTATCAAAATAACGCTAGACATAAAAAAGGGTCAATATATCACATGGTCAGAGCTCTTTAAGATTCACGCTAGGGCTTATCAAGTTCTAAACCATATCATTCCTCCTTCAACGGAAAAGGTGACACCGGGTTCATCCCTTAAAGACACGGATCCCGACCTTTGGTCCCGTGTTGACGCCATTGTTCTTCAATGGATATACAGTACCATTTCTGAAGATCTTCTCAATACCATTCTTGAATGTGATTCCACTATCGAATTGGCATGGAATAGGTTGCAGGATATTTTCTTTGACAATAAGAATTCTAGCGCTCTTTACCTAGAACAAGAATTTATGAAAGTACAAATGGAGGACTTTGCCAATGCATCCTCTTATTGTCAACATCATAAATCACTCGCGGATCAACTTTCCAATGTCGGCGGTCCCGTGTCAAATGAAAGGTTGGTACTTCAACTAGTTTCACGTTTAAGTGATGCTTATACTACTCTTGGGACACAGATTCGTCATGGCGACTCTCTTCCCCTATTTTACAAAGCCCGATCTATGCTCTTTTTGGAGGAAATGACAAAGGCAAAATAGGCCATAAATTCTATCGATAATTCTGCCCTTTTAGTATCTCATGATGATAATTCAGATGGACATTCGGGTGGAAATTCATTCCAAAATCGCAATAACCGTAGCTCCACCAACCGCGGTGGCAGAGGCGGAGGAAAGGATGGCCGCAGTGTCAAAGAGAAGGGCAGAGGCCAACAGCAGCAGCGACAATCGACACCAACACAGCAACAACAGTGGGCTTTCCCACCGACCTAGAAACCCTGGGCTACACCTCCATGCCCATACCCAACTGCAGCACACTAGTAGAGGCCAGCCATATCTCACCGCCAACCCAGCCTTCTTAGGCCAAAGCCTAGCAGGCCTACATGGCGACAACAACTCAGCCGTCCCAATCCTTGTATGCTCCAACCAATATTCAAGCTACTATGCATATTCTCACGATTGCTCCTCCGGATTAACAATGATACATGGACACCGGAGCAACATCTCACATGACTGCAAAAAGAGGTAATCTTACGTCTTATTTCAATATGAGCAAAAATCATAATATTACTGTTGGTAGTAGCCATACTATTCCAATTATTGGTTGTGGAAATACATTATTGCCCAATTCCCATCCTCCTTTAATTTTAAATAATGTCTTGCATGCCCCCAAATTGATTAAAAATCTTGTCTCTGAGAGGAAATTTCCCATTAACAATGATGTTTCCATTGAATTTGATCCATTCGGATTTTCTGTGAAGGATTTTCATATTTAATGAGATGTAACATCTTGGGTAACCTATATCCACCACAAGACCCTGTAATGGAATTTAAACACCATCTACCTTTGCAGCTTTATCTCCCGAAATATGGCATAGTCGTTTAGGACATCCGGGAGCTCCTGTTTTAAGCTTTCTTCGCAAAAACAATTTTATTGATTGTAATAAATTTTGGGATAATTTTTTTTGTCATTCATGTCCTCTATTGAAACAAGTTAAAATACCATTTTATGACTCATTATCATACACTTCTCTATCATTTGATATTGTGCATAGTAATTTTTTGTCGTCACCTATTCTTAGTTCGGGAGGACATCGATATTATGCTTTGTTTCTTGATGGTTTCACGAATTTTCTGTCACGACCCAAAGGCCGCGACGGACACCCGGATCTCATCCGTCGGGTACCAAAACCTTACAGTCAACACCTAATCATAATTAAACACGGGCTAAGCTGAAAAAAGACTATATAAAGTCGGATAACCATCTTATATATATATATACATACCCAAAGGCCGACAAGGCCGTACATGACTACCACTCACACGATACATGTCTACAAGCCTCTAGGAGTAACAATATCAAAGGTCAAGACAGGGCCCCGCCATACCCATATATACAACCAAAGATGTACCGTACCAAAATTAGACCAACACTCCGAACAAGGGGAGTGCTCCAAAAATCCGTTGGATTTGCAATCAACTAACGTGAACCGTCACCTTCCTTAACTGAACATGCGGGCATGAAACGCAGCGTTCCCCGACAAAAGGGACGTCAGTACGACTGATGTACTGAGTATGTCAGGCATGAACAATAGTATAACAGGGATATAACAACAACTGAAACAGAAACAATCGACCAATAGTAAGTACCTCTGAGGGTCCTCATACATATGCCTAAAATGTTATGCACAATGCAGTATACATATACATCAGCCTCTTCGGTCATCTTCCTTACCATAACAGCCTCTGTGGGCATCATTTCATATCGGCCTCTGTGGGCATAATATGTCTAAATGTCATGCATAATGCGGTAAATACATATATACTGACCACACAAGGGCATCTTCCTCCCCACAACAAATATATATAAATATATTGGCCCTTAATCAGACATCTTCCTTCATTAAGCCACACAGGCTTTATCATTATCATATCTCAACTGATCAGGTGGTCTGCGTTTCCCTTTTTCCATTCCCAATATACGGTCTTGGGTAAAACATGAATGCAATGCAAATGAAAATGCATGAATCACAATAAGTATCCTGAATGACATAATTTCCTTGTACCTTCGGTTAACGCCGTAAATATTAACCTCTCTTCTGTATACCTTAATAAGGACTTAGAAACATATTTAGACATGCTTTTAACATAGGAATCAATAATATGAATATTCTTAACTAGTAGGAGTAGAATAAATTATGGAGCAATATCACGGTTATATTTCGTTACATGGAGCATGCCAAAAGAAAGAAATAATTTGTCTTAACATACCTTGAAACCGACCCTTCACCATGGTTAAACTAAATCAAACACATACTTTAAATGATACTTCTGCAAAATCAGGGAATTTGAATCACGAAACAGGCTGAGTTCTGGACCATTTAGCAAGCTTCGGATGCTTGTTTTCAGTCAGCTTTTTATCTTCTTTTTCTTTTCTTTTGTCAATTGCAATACTTGGATTGGATGTATATTCGTGATGATAAAATTTCAATGGCGGGAGGGGTGAAGAAGGAACTAAAAAATATGAAGTCAAGGGCAAGTGAAAGATTGATTTGAAGGGTGGAATGTTTGTACTGCTAAGCGTATTTGTGTGGATATGGAGTTATTAGTACTACACACAACTCACTCCACGTTAATTAACTCACAACCTTCCACACTTAGCTATAACACCTAGTCATTAGGTGATTCCTTTAAAAGCCTACACGTCAAAACTTCCACTCAACTTTGTCCCCCCAATGATTAAACGTATCCCCTAATTAATCAATCACACGCACAATTAATTTCTTAATTTCAATTCACTTAAATCTTAATAACTTATAAGACATTCATATACTCAATGTCGTAATTTTGTGTTATGACACTAGTACATAACCTCTTTGGGGATATACAACTATTATTATTAATCTCTATCGTCACACTTGTTACGTCCAAAATTATCTCTGGGTTTTTATATGCTAAACTCTTTATTAGCATACGTGAATATGATCCAAAATTTTCCAACGCTCGGGTCTATTTACACACGCCTAGCGATTTTACATACGCCTAGCGATTCAAACCGTAACCCGAAAGTACGGGATGTTACATTTTCTATGGACTTTTTCCATTGCAAATAAATCTCAAGTCCATTCTATTTTTCTATCTTTAAGAGCTCACGTTAAAACATAACTTAAAAGGCAGATTAAATGTTTTCAATGTGATAAAGGAAAGGAATATGACAATGGACTTTTCCATAACTTTTGTAAACTAAATGGAATGAGTTTTAGATTTTCTTGTCCTCATACATCTCCACAAAATGGAAAAGCTGAAAGGAAAATTCGTACCATAAATAACATCATCCGAACTCTCCTTGCTCATGCTTCCCTACCTCCTTTTTTTGGCATCATGCACTACAAATGACCACTTATCTCCTCAACATACTTCCCAACAAAAAGCTTGCTTTTCAAACACCCATAAAAATTCTCTATCAAAAAGACCCTTCCTACTTTCATCTTCGTGTTTTTGGGTGCTTGTGTTATCCTTTACTTCCGTCTACTTCTAGAAATAAATTTCAAGCTCGGTCAACACCATGTGTTATCTTGGGATATCCGTCAAATCATAATGGTTATAAGTGTTATGATTTATCGAGTCGTAAAATACTTGTTGCGAGGCATGTACTTTTTGATGAAAACACTTTCCCATTTTCTAAAATGCATACTCCTACCTCTTCTACTTATGAGTTTTTTTATGCAGGCTTGATATCTCTTTTAAACTTGCCTCCTCACCCCATTGATGATCCACCGGCCCAAACTACCTCTCATATGCAGGCCCATCAACCACAAATTATAACCCCCACCCCTGCATCTCATGATCGGTCCCCATCTGCTCAGATAACACCGACCATTGTGCCTTCCCCACAAGCCCAGTGCGTAGCGGATCAGCACTGCCTAGTTCTTCTTCACACCCCACTTTATCGCCACAGCCCATATCTCCTTCCTCTCCAAATCAGCCCAACACGCACAGTCCAACACCACCACAACAACCTGCCCCGCTCAGCCCATATGAAAATCCTACTTACTCTTCTCAAATGACCAAGAGCACAACATGGAATTTTTAAGCCTCGAAAACTTCTTAATCTTCATACTAAAGCTAAAACTTCCATTTCTCATTTGTCCACAAACCCTATTCATGCATTAAACGATCATAATTGGAAAATGGCTATGAAAAATGAATACGATGCTCTTACTGAAAATAAGACGTGAGACTTGGTGCCCCGTCCGTCCAATGCTAATATCATTCGAAGTTTGTGGATTTTCAGGCATAAGAAAAAATCCGACGGATCCTTTGAGAGGCATAAATCCCGCCTTGTCGATGATAGTGCAGTTCAGCGAAATGGTGAAGATTGTGGAGAGACCTTCAGTCCGGTGGTAAACTCGACAACTATTCGGACGGTACTAAGCATTGCATTATCTAAATCCTGGTGTCTTCATCAGTTGGATGTCAAGAATATTTTTTTACATGGAAATATCGATGAAACTGTCTATATGTTTCAACCTCCCGGCTTCCGAGATTCTGCACACCCTAATTATGTATGCTTTCTGAAGAAGTCTCTCTACGGGCTTAAGCAAGCCCCTTGTGTTTGATACCAGAGATTTGCTGATTATGTGGCTAAATTAGATTTTTCTCATAGTGTTTCAGATCACTCATTATTTATTTATCATTGGGGGAGCGATATGTCTTACATTCTTCTTTATATGGATGACATTATCGTCGTTGCTTCTTCATATGCTCTTCGACAGTCCATAACGTCTAAGCTTGGTTATGAGTTTTCCATGAAGGATTTGGATCCACTAAGTTATTTTCTCGGTATGTCTGTTACATGACATTCATAGGGTCTTTTTCTTTCACAAAAGAAGTATGCAGAAGAAATTATTGAGCGGGCCAGTATGTCTTCTTGCAAACCATCTCCTACACCGGTAGACACAAAAGCAAAACTCAGTATATCTTTAGGTAATCCCTATCATGATTCGATTGAGTATCGTAGTCTTACCGGAGCCTTACAGTAGTTGACTTTTACTAGACCGGATATTTCTTATGTTGTTCAGCAAGTGTGCTCGTTTATGCATGATCCTAGAACTCATCACATGTCTACTTTGAAGCGAATTATATTCAGGGTACTCACATTTATCCATCTTCGATTAGCAAGCTCATTTCCTACACCGACGCAGACTGGATGGTTGTACAAACACCAGACGGTCCACTTCGGGTTATTGTGTATATCTTGGGGATAACTTGATCTCTTGGTTTGCGAAAAGACAGCCTACTTTGTCTCGATCTAGTGCTGAAGTCGAGTACCGTGGGGTGACTAATGTCATTTCTGGATCTTGTTGGATTCAAAACTTACTTTTGGAGCTACATTATCCTGTTACGAAAGCCACTTTGGTCTATTGTGACAACGTTAGTGCAGTATATCTTTCCGGCAACCCGGTTCAACATCAACGCACTAAGCACATTGAGATGGATATACATTTCGTACGTGAGAAAGTCGCACGTGGTCAAGTACGTGTTCTATATGTCCCTTCGCGTTATCAAATTGCCAACATCTTTACTAAGGGGCTTCCGCTGTAACTTTTTGATAATTTTCGGCATAGTCTCAATGTACGACAACCTCCCGTTTTGATTACGTGGGTGTATTAGAATATGTATATTTTATTTATAGCATATATCTTTTATTTATAATATAGGTATATTTTGTGTATGTTCTGATGATTTGGTCAACATAATTGTAACTATCATATTATCTTGCAATCTTGTATATATTGATTGAGAAAGCAATGGAATACATCTATCACTATATTTGCCAAACAATAGGCATATTCAAAAAAGAAAAAGAGTACTAGAGTGTAGAAACGGGTGATTTGCAAGAACGACTAATATGACCTTTATTCCCTATCATACATAAGTTATGAACATAAATTAATTTTACATTTGAGGCAGTAGTTCAGACATTTCAACAAGTAAATGAAACTGAATTTGCACAATTGACAACAAGTCAGCAACTTATGTCTCATACATAGACAAATATTGCATGTGTTATTCGATTGTTCACAAGTCAATACAACTTAAACTCCTGCACAATAGGCAACTCATTACACTATCTTCACTATTTGTAACTTCTTGAAATGACTTGATCCCTTGCCTCATAGGCAACACTAACTTATGTGCGCACTGCAACTAGAACTTGCCATCCGGCAACAAAGGTTTTTTTAAAAACAAAATCCTGTTAAGTGAGGTAAAAAGTTCAAGACCACTCTGTATAAATAATTTATTCACTCTTAACCAGATGTTGCGGGTTTCAGCTCTAGAAATGAGGAAAAAATATGAGAGACCGTTTCTCCTGAGCCTTACACTACTCGAATCTAAATTAGTCAGATCCCCTAAGCGAATACTACCCCGGGTGAAAATGATTGTTAATCTATATCATTTAATTATAACTCATCACGTAAATAACCTCTTCACCATAATATCCTCATAACTAAGATATTTACCCAAACGATTCCTAAAGTGAAAAAAATAGATCAAAGAATGTGAAAAGGTGGGCCTAGAGATACCGAAAGATACGAAGAGTACGGCTTTGGATTGACTTTTGGAAGGAGGAGTTAGGTCTGCATCACATGCTAAAGTTTTTTTGGGCCGTATAAGGGATGGATGGAGTGGGCCCACTACTACACGAGTCCTGTCTTCCAAAGGCCCCATCATCATTTCTTCTTTATTCAAAGCTCACCTTCATGTATTTAATGTAATTTGGGTCCATACTTCTTTGATCGTACAAACTTTTACTATGATTAACACCACTCACGTCATTTTTTCTCCTCTCCATCTATCTAGTCTAGACTCTAGAGAGGAAGAATTGACTTACATAACCACTAATAAATTTGGTGAGATAATGAGATTTTTTTTATCTATAATTAAAGGTTTCGAGTTCGAATTCTCGCAATTCTAGAAAAGAAGATCTTGTTTACGTAATCATTAAGAGATAGGGTGAGACAAATGAGATTTTTCTATTTGTAATTAGAGATTTTGAGTAATTCGACCTTTTGCAATTGAAAATTTTCGAACAGAAAACACTTCTTTCTTAAATGGATCAAACAGAGTGAGAATTTTGATGAATCAGGATAGTGAGTTTTCAATATCATATGATTAAAATTAAGGAGAAAAAGTGTACATATATTTGTTTAAACACCCTAAGGGGACAATCATAGAAGTTTTAAAAATCATTATGAATTAAGTAATTGACCGGATTTATTATTCAAATTGATATTTATAAGTGAAAACTGTCAAACAAATTAAAATGAGAGAAGTATTTGTTGGAGATTCTAGATATGATCGTACTTTTTCCAAATTAAATAGCTACGGATCCTACATTTAATCAAATGAAAATATGAACCACATATGTTTAACGAAAGTCACATAACCAAGAGAATGGTGACACAAGTTACACATAAATCTCAAAGGAAACATCGATTAAAGAACAACTAGTCTATCTTTAGCTCAATTTTAGAATAGATCTTTAGCATTAGGTCTTTTTTATATTTGCTTGGCTAACTTCGTGCATGTGATTGAATGTTTTTTTGTCCCTTTTTTCTTTTGTATGAATGGTTTCAAATCCCTTTATGATATGCCAATTCGAAGACTTAACTTGACAATTAATATTAATGAAAAAAGAACAAATGTTACTTTCGACTTCTTCTCATAACGACGCCAATTCATTTAACTAGGTATGAGCAGTGGAGAGGTATCCAAGCTTGGTGGAGTTTTGAAATTAAGTGTTTAGCATATGGCTTGTCCTTTTACCCTATTTAGCTAATCACCATCATTAGTTGTTTACTAATTTCTTTTGAGATCTTTCCTTTTATTAGTAAGAAGCAAATAATAGGCAAATAATTTCAAATACCTCCCTTGTAAAGGGTTTCTTTTTACAATCTTCACACACCACTTAGCAAGAATTACTTCAAGATCATATAAAGAGATCAATTATCCATCCCCCAACGATGTAAAAACTCAACAGTAAACTAGACAGGATATAGTAGAATTTCATATTTAAACTCATAAAGTTAAAATCATAAGTTCAGCTCCGTCCATTATTTACCTCTCCTACCCTCCTTTTCAACGTAAAATACCGTAATACCTTTCTATAACAATCATCCTATATAACAATCATATTCTTTGTGGAACCGATCTTTCATGTTATATTATATATTCTTTATAATAACATTTCGTTGTTAGCAACCAAAAATCAAAACAAACGACGTTATAAAAATATTTGACCGTAAGTTGAAACTAGAAAGAAAAGGCTCTCTCTCAACTGTATTGAATGCTATACATAAATTCATAAAGTTGCTTTTTGATCTCTCAGCAGTTAAGTACGCAGAGAGAGTGACCACTCTTGTTTTAGGTCCACACGGTAATTGCTTTTGGCCTAGTCAAAATTACCCTTTTCACAATGTGAAATCCCCCCCCCCCCCTTCCTCGTTGATATTTTTCTCAAAGTACAATGACACCCCTTACACTATTTTTCATGTTTAAAAAGTGAAAACAAAATATAGTGAAACATGTAATCTGCCTGTTAGTTCCGTTTTCAACCAATAGCTTAAAAGAACGCAGCAGCGGAAAACAGAACCCCTTTCCTACGGCCAGCGGAAAGGATGGTCTTATTAACAAGGACTGTATTTTTCTTGGAATTTACAGTTCAATTCAGTTGTAGATGAACATTACAGTACATTCAATAATTGCATTACATGTATTGTTGTGTTACTTCTCTAATATGTGAACTCATGCCTTAAGAGTCAAATATGCACATTAACTTCCACTTTTTTTCCATCTCAAATCCTTCCCACCCCCCCCCCCCCCCCAACCAACCGGCACCTGCACCCAAACATGAAATTGGTGGTACTTTACTGGTCGATCTACCACACGACAAACTAGTCGTGAAAGGTTCTTTTGGTTGCCGATACAAGACTGGTTGATCGTATGAAGCAGAATCCAGTACTTTTGATTCTAGAAGGCACATAGTCCGAACAATATATTGAATGTGCGATTGAGACTACACTAAGCTCTTATAGTCCGAATAATATATTGAATGTCCTGTCGAGACTACACTAAGCTCTTATAGTCCGAACAATATATTGAATGTGCGATCAATACTACATTAAGCTCTTATGTTCCACTTTATTGCCATTTCAAAGCCTTCCCAACAACTCCCCCACCCACCCCACCCCCACCCACCTCACCCCAACACACACAAAAAAAAGATAAAATAAAATTGTTCTTGTAAAAAGGTCAGTGCCCTTTGAATAAGAACATGGAACCACTTTTCCTGTCACAATTACTGCAAGGGTAATATCGAGATTGCCAAGAGGACTTGGTAGATATGAGTAAAAAGTTGAATCATAAATGCCAACTTTTGAATAGAAAGAAGAAGAAAAAAGTTATGGGGCCTTAACATTTAGCGGAATAGATCCTTTTCTCAGCAGCTATAAATACAAGCAAAGAGGAAACCAAAACTTAGACAACACCAGTGACATCAAACTCAAAAATCTTTACTTCTCAACTGCCCCCTTCTTTCCCTTTTTTCACTTACAAACAACACACAATAACTACAATCTTTCTCCCAACCATTTCTCTGTTTTTTTTACTTCTCAACTCAATCATAGATTACGGAATCATCAAAGATTAGACCTTTTTGAACTCTGTCTGTAACTCACTAGAGGCCCGGGTTTCTCCATTAATCCTCATATTTTTCTCTGGATCAGTTGTTTTCTTGGAACAATTCTTCCTGAACCTCAAAAAAAGGGGCATTTTTTAGCACCCCCGTTTCCTCCTCTGTTCTACTCTGTTTTCCTCTGTTTTTCTAATTTTATGATGCTATAAATGGACAAAATCCAAGAAAATAACACACTGTCTTGCATATTTGATGAGGGTGCTCAAATTAGATCTTCGTTATCTCAACTAATTTTAACAAGTGGTACAAACACATTGGATACAATTTTTGCCCATTGCCAAGAAAAAAGCCAAATTTCTAGCCCTGTTTTTGAACCCTTAGGTTCTTCAGTATACCTCAGACAAAGAGATTTGCTAAAACAATTTTGCCAAGAAAACATAGCAAATATCCCAATACCAACAACTTCAACAACTACCCCTTTTCAAAACTCTTTGTATACACAAAGTTATAATACACAGAGTTATAAGTTCCCGGAGAAGAAAAAATTATACAGGGGAGTGAGACAGAGGCATTGGGGAAAATGGGTTGCTGAAATAAGACTTCCACAAAACAGAATGAGAGTTTGGTTGGGTACTTATGACACTGCTGAGGCTGCTGCTTATGCCTATGACAGAGCAGCCTATAAGCTTCGAGGTGAATATGCGCGATTGAATTTTCCTAATCTTCGCGATCCGAGCAAGTTGGGATTTGGAGATGGAGAGAAAATGAATGCTGTGAAGAATGCAGTGTATGCTAAGATACAAGCTATTTGTCAGAAGGTGAAAAGGGAGAAAGTCAAAAAGGGTGCCAAGAAAAAGAGTGAAAGTGAGAGTAAAGTTAAACAAACTGTGGATTCATTATCTTCTACTACTACTGGTACTACTTCTTTGGTTGGTGATGTGATTTCACCAAGTGTTTCTGAAGATGGATTGTGGAAAAGTGAGAATTCGGATTGCTCTGTTTTTGGTGACTGCTTGAAGGGGCCATTAATGGAGTCTGAGTTTGATAGCTGTTCACTTGCAAGAATGCCTTCTTTTGATCCTGATTTGATATGGGAAGTTCTTACTAATTAGGAGTTAGGACTATGGTTTTTTTTTTTTTTTTTTGGGGGGGGGGGGGGGGGGGTATGTTAAGTTAGTTAGGAGCCTTTTTGACATTTCTGGTTGACGTTGGCATCGCATGAGCCTGCCTAGTCCAAAAAGGCACAGGTCAAGTCCAAGACGAGCACAAATATCATTGTTAATTAGGAGTTGTTCTTGGGATTTAGTGGTAAATGGTTAATATTGAAGATTAGCTATCTATGTTATGACTACTTTTGTCAAATTTAAGCAGTGATGAATGTCTTGAGTTTGTCTTGTGCTTCCTTATGGGATGAATGGACATATTTGAGCTCTATTTACTCCCAAATATCTGTATTATGTCAGGTTTTGCTATTTTTAATAATATTAGTGATAAAACCAGTTTGCAGTTTGGTATCTACGGTAAAACCTCTATAAATTAATAACCTCGGGACCATGAAATTTTATTAATTTAAAGATATATTAATATATCGATAAATTAATATTTTATTAATTAAAAGAGAGATTTTTTAAATTCAGCAAATTTAGTACATACATATGTATTGAAAATAAATGAATTCATGTATGTTTCATTGATTATATCCATGCATCAACCAATTCTTTGTAACTAATTAAATATATTCATGTATAATATCAATTCATTGTATACAATTAACTATTATATTCATGGACGCATGTATCAATTCATTGGAATTACTTAAATAATGTATACATGTTTACATTAATTCGTTGCACTTAAATAACTATTATAGCCAATTAAATATATTCATGCATGATGAATGAAACATTTACTATATAAATCTCAATATGGAAATAAAATAATTCATAACACCCAACCATGTCTTCTCATCTAAAAGGCATCACAAAATCATCCATGAATGATCAAATGCGTAAAGCATTATGTGAGTATAAGAGAGACCATCCCACATGCACTCAAAAAGATTTACAAGAGTGGGTTGATGAAAAATATCGTTTGAAAGTTAGTCAAGGTACAATATCAAACACTCTCAAGAGATCATCTGAGTACCTTTCACCAACTTTGAGAAGGGTGGGATATTAAGCGACACAAATCGGCGAAATATCCGGATATGGAGAAGGTTCTTTATGAATGGTTTCTTCAGTAACAAGATCGAGTCAACATGACCGGAGAGCTTATTTTGGAGAAAGCAAAGGATATGATGAAGCTTTTGCATCCTCAACACCCTCATGAACATCAATTTTCTCAAGGTTGGCTTGAAAAATTCAAGGTAAGACATGGTATTAAATCATTCCGTCGCTTTGGAGAAAGTGGTTCGGTTGACATACGGGACATGGAAATGAAACTCGAGGCTATAAGGGAGAAAATAAACCAATTTCCCATTAAAGATATTTTTAATTTGGATGAAACAGTCTCCATTTTACAGTTTACAAGTGATCACTCTCTTGCAACCAAGCAACTTGAGGGAAGAAAGCAAGACAAAGAGAGGCTTACAATTGTTATTTGTTGCAACGAGGATGGTTCGGAAAAAATTCCTTTATGGATTATTGGAAAATATGCAAAGCCACGTTGCTTCAAAAATATCAACATGAGCAACATCAATTGTCATTATCGTGCCAACAAGAGGGCATGGATGACTAGTGTGTTTTTTGATGAATATGTTCGCTGGTTTGATCACAAAATGAATGGCAGAAGAATCTTGTTGATGGTTGACAATTGTCCAGCCCATCCAAAAAATATTGAAGGGTTACGGAATGTTGAGTTATTTTTTTTTGCCACCTAACATGACATCAAAGATTCAACCATGTGATGCAGGAATAATTAGAGCTTTCAAGATGCACTATCGTAGGAGATTCTACAAAAATCTACTGGAAGGTCATGAGTTGGGGCTACCTAATCCTGAAAAGATTAATGTTTTAGATGCCATCAATTTTGCAGTCTCCGCTTGGACAACCAATGTTTCTCAAGTGTCAATAGCAAATTGCTTTCGGCACTGCAAAATCCGTTCAAATGAAGAAATTTCAAGTGAGACAAACTTTGAAGAAAGCCTACATGAGCTTGAGAATATGGTCAAGGATGTTGGTTATCGCAATGAAATGGACGTCAACAAATTGGTGGACTATCCGGTGAAAATGATGAATGTTCAATGGTTCAAAGTTTAGAGGAAATTGTTGCTTTGATATTATTGAAGATCCTACTAATGATGAAGTCAAGATGATTCAATACCGTTGGAACCAAATCATGAGAAAGGAGGCTTTGAGCGCGACAACAACTCTTCAAAATTTTTTGTTGCAAAACTAGAGAACTCGACACCTAAACTCTTGGTCGCAATTAAAAAAGTTAGGGATGAAATCCAATTAGATTTAAATTTTAAGAAAAATCAAGTAACAATAGATTCATATTTTAGCAAATTACCATAATATTTATAATTGTAATATTTATGAATTATTAATTTAGAGTTTTAATGGGACCTAATATTTATAAAGGGATTTTCCGAAAAATTATTATCTTATTATCTTATCGAATTTGATGATTTTTTACAAAGGCCCAAGTCGGGACCGGAAGATTTTATTATTTTAGAGAGTTTATTAATTTATAGAGTATTAATTTATAGAGGTTTTAATGTATTTGTTTTAAATTTTCTTTTTGGGATGGTGTGAATAGGGAGAGAATAAGGGGAAAAGAACTTCCTACGCACAAACTGTACTCAAGTGATGCAATGAAAAGTTACAAGTTACAACTAATAAAGTACTAAGTTTAAACTTTAAAGTAGGAAAGGAAGATATTTCACAGAAAGCTTGAGCAGTGCTTCTAATATGATGGTGATTTGGTCAAATTTTAGTAGAGGTAATTTTTCTTTAGTAGAATTATTTGATACATGTGCGGATGGGAAGTAACTAATTTGATAAAATAATCGAGATGCACACAAATTGATCAGATATTACTGTTATAAAAAAATAATGATTTGGTTTTAATCTAGATTCTCAAATCAACTTGAGAAACAACACAAAATCTCGAGGAAAATAGGTGTGAAAAGGAACAGTGCCACATATACTAGATTGCCCGTACCGTGTACCATGTGATGCACAAAGCTAGTTGACTATTTGAGATTTGAGAAGGCCACATGTGAACCGCAGAGCTCACTGCCAAGTCACTGTGGTCCAGCCTTGATGCTTCAACGCTCACCTACATTCTCTTTTTTTGAAAAAAATAATTGACGGTAGTATCCAATTTAACTTATCCACACCTCAATTAATTTCATCGAGTTTCTACAACCTTCCACCAGCACAGATACTGAATAACTCTATCCATCAAGACTATAACAAAAAGAAAGAAATAACGCACTACTTTTTGTTCCACTAGGATTTGACGTGAGACCTCGTAATTTTTCTCCGCCTAGGCTACACCCTTGGGTTTTCTTTTTTATAACCTCAACCCCTCCTCACCTCCATGAGGTTTTGCTTCTCTTAAAAACCCTCCCTCCATAGTTTGTGCAGAGATGAAATTCAAAAAAGAAAAGAGGACTAAAAGCATCTCATAGTTTTCAAATAATAAGAAGAGTCACATGAAAAAGGAACAGTAACTCCACAATATTTTATCTTAAAGATAATCCCATGCATCCCCACTTGTGTAACCCCATGCATATTTCTCTGACTATGGCTTGGTTTGTCAACAAATTTGAAGAAAAACGAAATGGTCCCAGAAACTGGTGTGAATCAATATAGTACAGTAAGATCTCAGTAACGCTCGTCTGACACCTTTAGAACCGTATCAAATGCAAAGAACTAAGGCCCACTGATATTCTCACAAACCACAAATACACAATAGTCAACATCTTCTGAGTTTTGATAATGTTAGTTTGAAGTTTTGAACCAGTTAAGTTCAATATTTCATTAAATGAACAAAACTTATCAGTGTAGATTCTTGGCAGACAACGTGGTATTCCAAGCTAATTATGTTTTAGTAAGATTTGTCAACTGCAAGGAAAATTTGGTTGCCAAGGCTACACGTCTTAAGAAGGCAACTACAGATTAAAATATAGTACAACCCCAGGTACTGGACCATATTACACGCTTTGTTACTCAAACTAGGAATAAATTAACAAACTAAGCACAACAATATAGTATTTAAACACAAAATTACAACGACTGGCAGGGTCGCAAACATCACATGTAAATAGGAGATTTTATAAGAACACTACCAGCTAATTGAGTTCCTTGACTGCTGAACCTTTGCATTATAAGAAGTCTCTATCTCCTCCTGCATGGGTATGAGTTGCGTAAGACTTAGAGCCGGATTCAAGATTTAAGTTCTATATGTTGAATCCTTGAGGTTCGTAGCATTAAACCCATTGTACTTCTAAAGTTGTGGATTCATATCTACTACTTGTTGCAATTATATTGAGTTTTTACACAGAAATTTATGCTCCATGTCGAAAGTATGAACCTAGTCATGTAAAGTTTGAATCCGTCCCTGGTGTCAGTTTCCTAACCTATGACTTCAATTTTAAACATTGATGCCAATTATAAAGTAAATGCATGGTTAAAACATATTTTTAGATGCTCAAATTTCTGATGAGTACAGTATGATAAACCAATATTAAAAGGACAGGCATGTCAAGAGAAATACAAGGACGGCTCCTGGAAATAGCTTGTCTCATACAAAAGTCTCAAGTTCTAGCATGGCAAGAGAAACACAAGGATGAGTTAATTAAAGTAGTTGAGATGTACCTTGCAAGACTTTAGCAGAGATTGCAAGAAGGATTCCCTAAAGTATCTAACACAGCCTCCAAGAGAGGTTCCTTCCCATTCTGTCATAAAGCGATTCATCAAAAAGTAAAACCATAAATTTAAGATCAGTTAGACTAGGAAAACTATAAAGAAATACATTGTAGTAGCAAGAGACCCTAAGTTAAATAAAGGAACACAGTTAGAAAGAGCTCAAAATGCAGATAGTTAATAGTGCTGCTAGAGTGAAGCTCATGAGTTATGATAGCTGAATGATCCCCAGCTTTAGCTTAATGGAGTATCAGTTAAGAACCTCAAGTAAATTAACTATTACCGTTTCTGACACCACTTGATAGAAAGACAAATAAGGGATAAAAAGTTACCCAAAAATACAAGTAAATGGAAAAAAGAGAAATTCAGCATACCATTATCCCCTTCTCCTCTAAAACCTCCAGTATTAAGTTCCCCAAGAAGCTGCAATAAAGTCGAATCAGTGTCAACAAGAGGGAAAAGAGGTAGAAGCTAGAATAAAAAAGCGTCTCCACGTATTTATGATTATATGATAATATATTGCCAAATCTTACAACTATTGAGTGAAAAAAGCATTGAAATGATGATGGTTAACATATCACATAGCTGCACCAATCATGCTGTAACTGAATGATGGATAAGATTGTTAACAGCATTATGTCATAATCAGAAGTATCTATTGAAACTGGAAAGCAATAATAGTCTGGTCTCGAGTACGTGAGAAATTCCTTTGATCAGGTTCAGCACCCTTTTGCTCTAACAACTACAACCAGCCTTGATTTATTGAACACTTGGAAAAATGCCAATAGGCAGCGAAGCAGCAGTTGGATTATGAGGAAACCATTTGCTTCTGAATTGAATATTTGGTAATGGAAGAGTTGGGAATAGACAAGCATAACTACTTTGGTTTTGCAAACTTCAGTTTGATCATCCCTGATGATAAATATATGTTTTCTATATTGTCTTCTAAATGACATTAAAAAACTTAATTTTACCTCTCCCAAGTAACAGATAAACAAGAGTCTTCAACAATTGAAATCAAATCAATGATATCTTGAAAATGCTAAAGGCAAACTCTTCGAAGATTGTTCACCTGGGAAAGGGTTGGAACAGCAGAAGGATCGAATTCCTCACAATTCTTGGGATTAATAGGAACACAAACGCGGCCTGGAAAAAAGAACAGTAAATTCCGTTAAAATTATACAGATATAGATGAAAGCATATCCATGATAAGGAGCAGTAACAATTCAAGTATCTTTATCTTTCAGGTGCTTTGAGGTTCAAGCATTATAAGGAGCAAACCTGTTTTGGGGTGCACACAGAAAGGAGCCTTTAATAAGTGATTCATGTGCTTTGAGACCTGAGATGTTAAAGAAGCAAATATTCAGTAGGAAGTTATGCATTAAAACATGTAAGGAATAAAATGTTTACACTCCATATAAGCATAAATGAGGCTCCAAAAAGGTGGAAAACTGGAAATAGCACAAACCTCCATATCGAGCCTTGGATAGGTAAAAGAAAACACAATTTCTTCAATGCATCTACGAAGACCCTGGCCCTGAAAAATGAAAGATGGAACCATGGGTATTGGAAACTGACAAAACACTTGATTCAAATTTGACGTATAAGCAATCACATGGAAAGCCACAAGCAAATTAGAAGATATTACAAGAAGATCAAGAAATGCATTCACACATTTGAGCTAATATATTAAATATATCATGGTTCACTCAATTCGCAAAAGAACATGATAGATCTTGAGTTCTGGAGCAATGACACACAATACAAGAATCTCAATGGGTTCAAGAGTAATAATTAAGCCAGACTCAAGTCATGCAATTAAAAGGACAGTTTAAAACTTTAATTTCCCAGAGTACAAGTTAATATAAAATTCCTACCTTCTGTTTACTGGATTGCAATAGATGTTTAAGTTGATCCCAGCGAGCAACATTAATTTCTTCTTTTGAGCGCTTGTTAGACAACCACTTTCCACGAAGCTCAGATGTAACAGCTGCAAAATCAGCTCATCATCACTAAAAACTCGATGAGATGAAAAAGATTTAGAAGAAGTAATGAACGGTAAACTTGAAAAAGATTTAGAAGAAGTAATGAAATGTAAACTTGCATACACTCATCAGGTATCATTTCCAGAATCTTCTCAAACCTCTCCTCATTCAAGAACAATTTTTGACTTAATAGCAGTCTGTTCTCAAAGTAATCTTTCAAGACTTCATTATAAGATCTCCTGCAGAGGTAGAATTCGACTAAGAATACAACCTAAACCTAAACAAAGAGAAATTAAATGGACAAAACCTTACACGAGGAAAGGATGAAGTGCAGGACCCACAAGAGAAACTTTTTTACTGCTATTCTCATTGCCCTGAGCAGTAAACATAATATTTTTCTGTTAGAACCTCAAGCTATCATATTCCGCTAGCAGGCATGTAAAGCATCTCTAAGTACCTTGTAGACACGAAAATAATCAACAATTGCAGCCCTCTGTTCATTGTTCAACCTGATGATGACGATGGTTATAAGAACATTATGAAATTAGTAGAAATATAAAACAATGACCATATCAGTAAATAAAATAAACAGTAATCATAGAATAAACGTCTGGAGCAGTACCTTCTCGCTTTTCCATCACAAACCCAACAATGGACACCACGTCTACCACTGTATACCCACAGGATGTGGCTGAACCCAAAGTCATCTGTTAAACACCAAAACGAGAGCGTATTCAACATTCATTTGCAGAAGTTCCAGATAAAAAATCAAAAGTCAAAAATGATTCCTGGGGCAAAAGAGCAGCTTGTTTTTCATGTCATAAAGACTATACCTCTGAGAGAAGTATCAATAACCTTGATAGCAATTGTCATCAGCGGCCAGCACTCTAAACAAACGTCAGCTCCTGAACAGCAGTATCTGACATCATCATAATCCGATATATCCTGCAGAAAAATATGTATGCGACAAACTTTCAGCTGCAACATAAATTGGGAAATTTTCTGCGGAAACATTGATATATTCAGTATCAATGACTTACAATATCAAAAACTAGCTCTCTTTCAACAGGCGTGAAAATATTGTCACCACCTAGTGAATAGGCATGCCTTTTTGCAGGCTGCAGCAGAAAACAAGCAATTCTAAGTATTAATTAAAATGTAAAAATATATTTATCCTGCTGAAACAACTTACTGATTCACAAACACAAACCTGTCTACACCGGAAAAAAAGAAGACAGAGAAATTGGGGTACCTTAAGCTAAGGGGAACCATCAGAATGAGACTAATCATATTATTAACTCAATATATTGCCATTATGCGTGTTTCAGCTAAAAAGAAACTCCCTTTTTTCTTTTGAAGTGTACTAACAAGCAGTTACAGTATAAAAACCCTTATTAGAACTTCGCGTACACATAAAAGCAACAAATGCAGCAGATTAACTATAACTCTATAAGTAGCTTTTACCCGAAACCTCTTGTTCATAACAGCTAAATTTATGTTTCAATGCAAGGAGAATGACAGTTGCAGAGATCTTACATCAACGCTATAGACAGGTCCAATGTCTATTTTGAAAGGACATTTTTCTTTGATAGCATTTTCCAGCTCAGATGCACTATTAAATGATTGAAACCGCAGGTAAATATCATTATCCAATGTGAAAGAGAACTCCCTTCGACCAAAGTATGAGTGATCACAACCTGGATGCTTTCCATCTGGAGAACTCACAATAGTAAAGTGTTAGAGAAGAAATACGAAATGAGAAATTGCATATCGAAGAACTGCTTTTACCATTGCCATAAGACAGCCACTTGAACATATCAACATAAGGGAAAACCTTTCCTGCAAACAGAGAAGACTTAGCTTGAGATATCAATCCATAAATGGCTCTGAAGACCAAATGAATTTTACTAAAGTGAAAGAATTTCTTCTTATATAAAGATGGATTGAGGAAGGTAAAAACTTGCCACAACATAGCTCTATCACATCAATTTCAAATTCCTAACCCTATTGCTTTCAAGGCAGGGAAAGTGCTACAGTATCCTTCGGAGTATATTGATACTAGAAGAACACTTTTCATGTGATTGTACTTAACATAATGCAATTCAAAAGTTCAAACTTAAAGAGGCATATCAATAATTCTTTTTCTTGATAATCGAGAAATCCCTAAAGCCCAATAGCACATGGTTAGAAACTCTATGAATGATGAAATCGCTTCTCTACCCTTCTACACTTAAATACAAGGCTTTTGTTTGGCGCGGATTCAAACCCATGACACGCGCATAACCCACATTGCGCTCTTACCACTAGACCAAGACCCCGGTGTAGGCATATAAACAATCCTAAAACAAGTATTCAGGTAGCAGCTGTTTGATTCATCAACATCCCGTTAATAACAACCAAGTTATATTCTGTTAAATGGATATCTGAGAAATCAGTCACTTGCGCCTCTCAATTACAAGTTAGTCAGGATTGAATCATGTATACCCCTTCAGCTCTTCTCAAACCGATTTTATTACGAAATCAAATAACATGTCTGTCTGAAGCAAATTAAACTTATTTAATACAATAGGTTTTACAAATTTCAGCCTTATCCCTATAACAAATGTACATATGTCAAATCATAGTAAAGAAAACTCCTGACAAATAGATGTGAGTGTAAAATATGTGTCTTAATGGGTTCATCTGAACGCTAAACCATTGTATGTGTTAAAAAGTCTCAAACCGAGTAAATCAAATGAGATTGTTAGAATTCCGAACTCCAGCTCATAAATTTAAAATCATGGATCCTCGTCTATTTACAAACGAACAAATTAAAATGCAACAAAACGAAGCATTACCATAATAAGCTTTTAGATAATCGGCGTTGAATCCATCTGGAACGGCATTCTCTATCCTCCGTTGCTCATTTTCATCTCCGTCTATTAACATATCGTCTCTCCCATTCTCAACTTCTTCTCTTCTCATTTTCCAAAAATTCTTTATGCAAAATTAAACACGCGGCACTGGAAACATAAAAAATATTTTAGATATTAAAGTAAATCCTAGGTTTAAGGAAAGCGATTGTAAACAACTGGAAGTTATAATAATTTTCAATTAAGCTTACAGAGCACGGGATATAATTTCATTTTCGTATTAATAATATTCTCATAAAGTTCATTGGAAGGTCCTTTGGAGATGCTTGAAGTCTAGAGGTGTGCATGTAGCCTACGTTAGGGCAATTAAGGACATGTATGAGGGATTCAAGACTCAGGTTAGGACAGTGGGAGGTAATTCCGAACACTTTCCAGTCGTGATGAGGTTGGACCAGGGGTCCGCCCTTAGCCCGTTTATGTTTGCGGACGAATTAACGCGACATATTCAGGAGGAGGTGCCGTGATATATATTATTTGCAGACCACATAGTTTTGATTGACGAGACACGTAGAGACGTTAACAATAGGCTAGAAGTTTTGGAGAACAATCTTAGAATCTAAAGGTTTCGGGTTAAGCAGGACTAAGACGGAATACATGGAATGCAAGTTAAGTGACGTGACCCAAGAGACAGATGTGGAAGTGAACATTGAGACACAAGTTAAGAGGGAGTTTCAAGTATCTTGTGTCCATTATACAAGGGAACGGACAGATTGAGGATTGATTTTTCACTTGGTTTTGTTAATTGTAAACAACTCTACATGCCATTGAGGGTAAAGTTCATTCCACTCTCTACCCGCAAAGGTGAAGGTAAGGCCTGCGTACATACTACCCTCCCCAGACACCACTTGTAGGATTACATTGGGTATGTTGTTATTGTAATATTCTCAACTTCTTCTTCTCGTCATTTTCAAAAATAAATTGTCCAAATTTACAGAAAAATATACACGCGGCACTGGAAACAGAAAAATATTTTAGATTTTGTTCAACGGAGTAAATAAACCCTAGGTTTAAGGAAAGCAATTCTAAAAACCTGGAATCTATAATAATGTTCAAGTAAGCGCAGATATAATGGTACGGTCAATAGAACTCACGATATAAGTAAACAGGCTATATAAGTAACCCTAGGTTTAATGAAAGCGATCGTAAACACCTGGAAGTTATAATAATATTCAAGTAAGCTCAAATGTTACGGATAATAGAACTTGCGATGTACTTGAATCGCTTGCGACGGGGGCAGCGGTCGGTGGTGGAGATCTAGAACGGTTGCACGGAGAGGAAACTGGAAATGGCGGGAAAGCAGTTTCGGGGATAATGAAGGACTTGGCGGGAAAAAAGTGAAATTATTGAACCGCTTATTGGGCCGGGTGATTTAGTTTTGGGCCTGATTCATATCTGCGAAATTGCGAGAAGTCGGCAAATAGGTACTTATAAGTTATAACTCCTGCCATCGAATAGGAAAAGTTACAAATTTGGCCAACGGTTAAATAATTACATTTCGCTAGTTAAAATATATATAAAAATATATATAATATTATGTATAACATATGCATGTTTTTGTATTTTTATTTAATATGAAAAAAATATAGATTTCTCGGCTATTATTTTAGTAGGCAGCTATACCATATAGTTTTTCCTATCAAATATTAGTTATTATTTTAAAAGCTATCATTCTTTTCATCCCTATTTATATGGCACCTTTCGAATTTCGAAAGTGCAAATATAATACTTTTCTGATTTCGAGAGTGCAAGTATATCTCTTGGAAATTTATCCTTTCAAGTCTAATATGTGCTCATATATTGCTTAACCTTACAGATAAAAACATTAGACTGTTGTCTAACGTTTGCCAAATTTATTTTTACAATTTGAGATAATGGTTTACGTTTTCTCATAATATTTTTAATTTGCTTACAATGAATCTTTAGGTTGTGATCTAAAAAGTTCATAAATTATTTTAAAAAATAAAAATGAGGATCATATATTAATAATTATCACAAAAAGGGGACCAACAGTGAAATTTCACCGGTTGTGTGATGTAATTTGAATGATAATTAGATGGGTCGTGGCAACACATGTCTAGACGTTTGGGCCATGATTTAGAAGTCCAACTAGTTCTGAAAGATGATGGGCCTGGCCTGTCATTGGCCTATTATTCCAAGTCCTTGTCAATATAGGAATAGGAGTATACTTGCACGCCTATATGTTTCAACTAGTTCCATGATTCAAAAGTATACAATAGAAACTCCAACTATATTCCAGATTTTTTCAAAGCTATGGCTGACTGGGCAGATTTGTACATCGATCTCCTTGGTCTGATTGCAAATCATGTTAAAGTGATTGAAGATTTCATTGCTTTTGGTGCTGTTTGTACCTCTTGGCGAATTGCTGCTACAAAGAAAAATTTCGACATGCTTTCGCCCCAAGTTCCGTTGCTAATGCTAACTGATAAAGATGATGATTATCGAGAATTTTATGCTCTTTACAAGAAAAAAGTTCCGCGCGTATTTCTCCCTGAAGCTAGAGGGCGCCAGTGTTTTCCATCAAAGGGATGGCTTTGCACCTTGACATCTACCACCGGTGAGATGAACTTATTGCATCCTTTCTCTCACATCAGTATACAGCTTCCCTGTCTTGGACCTCAAGGACAGATCTGGAACGTCGTGGATAGAGTTGCCTTAAGTGTTAGTCCTTCTCTTACATCATATTATGTACTGGTGGTTGACTATTATGGACGAACTAATCGTTTGGATTTTTGGCGACCTGGTGACCTCAACTGGACTTATATCGACATTAAAAATAAAGGTGCAGTAGCATGTATTAATTATTATAAGGGTCAATTCTGAAAGAAATAATCCCTTCTTATTCTTCTCCTAAAATCTTATTTTATTTGGAGACTAACTATACAATTATGTTAAGTGTACAAGACTAATTAAGGTACAAGACTGACTAATATACACATTGTTTACAAAATCAACCCAACCGTGGGCCTGCTACAGTAACCCAAGAACATTGTTCATCCGATATACACATGTATATTGTGTATATCGGATGTATATTTAACACACCACCACAGTCACAGCGGGCGGTCTTCGAACGCTAAGACTGTTCCTAAAATCTTCAAAAAGGACCGAGGGAAGACCCTTTGTAGAGATGTCTGCAATCTGATATCTGGAAGGGAGATGGCAGACGCATACTTGTCCACGAGCTACCTTTTCGCGAACAAAATGAATGCCCATCTTGATATGTTTGGTGCGTTGGTGCTGAACCGGATTACCAGAAAGATAGATGGCACTAACATTATCATAGTAAACCAAGGTAGCTTTCTGAATAGGACAATGAAGCTCTAAAAGAAGATTGCGCAACAAACATGATTCAGAGACCACATTGGCTACCCCTCGATACTCGGCATCTGCACTAGAGCAGGACAATGTCGATTGACGCTTTGCAGACCATGAGACCAAGTTATTATCAAGAAACATACAATAACCAGATGTAGATCGTCTGGTGTTAGGACAGTCACCCCAATTAGCATGTGTATATGAGACAAGAGTAGATGTCGACGACGGATATAAATGTAAGCCATAGTCAAGTGTCTCATGGATGTACCGAATAATGCGTTTGAGTGCATTCATGTGCTCAACCCTGGGATCGTGCATAAATAAACACACATGTTGTACGGCATACGTAATATCTGGTCTCGTGAATGTAAGATCCTGAAGGGCCCCTGCAAGACTGCGATAGCGGGTCGGATCCTCATAAGGTGAGCCAGCCGCAGCTCCCAACTTGGGTTTAGTATCAACTGGAGTGGAAGTGGACTTACATGATGACATCCCAGCCCTCTCAATGATCGCAACTGCATACTTCCTCTGTGTTAAAAACAACCCACCTGCATGACGAGTGACAGCAATACCCAAAAAGTAACTCAAGGGCCCCAAGTCTTTCATAACAAACTCAAAACTGAGCATTGTCATAATAGACTGGCGTAATGCATCAGAAGAGGCCGTCAAGATAATATCATCCACATATAATAGTATATAAGCCAATGAAGAACCACGCCGATATATCAACAGTGAATTATCATACATGCTGTGAGAGAACCCAACAGTCGAAACATAATCTGCAAACCTCTTATACCAAGCCCATGGAGACTGCTTAAGCCCATATAAGGACTTCTTCAATATAACAGACATGGTGAATATTTGGGATCCCTAAAGGCTGATGCATATATACTATCTCCTTGAGATTACCATGTAAGAAAGCATTCTTCATATCTAACTTATGAATGAGCCATGCTTTCGAAAGAGCCAAGCTGAGCACAATGTGAATGGTAGCCGGCTTGACCACCGGGCTACACCAACTTGTTGAGTCTTACCATCACCTACAAGACGAGCCTTATGCCTCGCAAAAGAACCGTCAGAATTGTCGTTATGAGCAGAAATCCACATAGACCGAATAACGTTAATACTAGATGGACGGGGCACCAACTCCCACGTCTTATTATCAATAAGAGCATTATATTCGTCGATCATAGCAATTTTTCAATTCGGGTCATTTAAGGCAGACACAGGATTACGGGGTAAGGATGATTTAAGAACATTATAATTTAAATTAAAATGTTTTCTTGGTTTAAAAATACTCCGTAGACTATGAGTGACTGGTCTTTGACTCAGGGAAGAATTGAGCGGATTTTGAGAAATACCGGGACCAGGGACGGACTGGCCAGTAGGCAATGGGTCTACTGCCATAAAATAACTTTTTTGCAAATGTCAGGCATATTTAATTAAGTAGACCCCACATGTCAAAATCAAATTTTCCCCCTTATCAAAAAATTATGCTTGTAGTATAGTACCATACTTTTCTTTTCTTGAAGTTAATTTCTCTTATGTTGAAAAATCAATAATTTGAGACGTGTGGATGTGCTAATTTCTTTTTAGTTGATAATATGACTTTTAAGGCCGGTGGTGACAACTCAACGCTTGAGAAAAGGTGAAGGTTGAAGACAACGTGAGGAACATAACCAACATAAGATATAGCTCTTAGACAATGAATTCATTTAAATTTGCTATTTTTGAATGTAGAGTTATAGATATAAATATAGAAATTTATCAAAATTTTAATAAAGTATTAAATATTAACTCATAATTTTTAAAATACAATAAATTTAATCTTAAAATCAAACTCATCAGCTTAATTTATAAGTTCGACTTTGCAAACAACTATATAAAGCTGATAAAGAAACGAGGAAGGAAACCAGGGAAAATTTAACACATACTTATAGTGCGAAAGACTTTTACTAATACATTAAATATTACTTATGATTACATGATTGACCTTTTCCCAATGTAGTCATATATATTGATTGGGAAAGTAATGAAATACACAGCCAAATTATTTCTATCAATATATTTGCCAAACAATAGGCATATTCAAAAAAGAAAAAGAGTACTAGAGTGTAGAAACGGGTGATTTGCAAGAACGACTAATATGACCTTTATTCCATATCATACATAAGTTAATTTTACATTTGAGGCAGTAGTTCATACATTTCAACAAGTCGTTTCGTGTTTGTTTTGTTCATTAGCAGCCCACGCCTGTGATCCGAGCCCGGACCAAACGGGCGGGCGGCGCGCGTGTGGGGCTAGCCTCGAACCCAAGCACACCTAGGTCCTCCCTCCTTCAAACACATGGGTTACCCTTGGGGTCCCAAACCCTTATCCATTTTTTAGGCTTATACAGAGAACAATTCTTTCCTTTTTCCACCGATGTGGTAGATTTGTCCCACGCCATATTTTCATGGCTCAAACACCTTACTTCGTGGACCAATATCTCTTTCATTTCTTAACGAAATTTGACAATTCTTGGCCCTACGGTCATCTACTCAGTTAGTAAATTATGCACGTGTGATGAGACAAAGCCTTCAACATGCAGAACCCTAGTGTTTAAGTCATTAAATATGGGTGGGCGCAACCTCCCCACCAATGGCAAATTTCCAACATTATATACAACCAAGATGAGAACCAAAGAGTGTGAAGTTTTTTAATGAAAGAAAGAAAGAAAGAAAGAAAGGAGTGGAAGCAAACTTCTCATGCCCAAAAAAATACTACTCCAGGAAGAGAGAAATAAATGAATAAGTGAAGGCGTGGCACAGAAATTAAATGAAGAGCTATAAGTTGAAACTAGAAACAAAAAGGCTCTCTCTCAACTGTATTGAATGCTATACATAAATTCATAAAGTTGCTTTTTGATCTCTCAGCAGCTAAGTACGCAGAGAGAGTGACCACTCTTGTTTTAGGTCCACACGGTAATTGCTTTTGGCCTAGTCAAAATTACCCTTTTCACAATGTGAAATCCCCCCTTTCCTCCTTGATATTTTTCTCAAAGTACAATGACACCCCTTACACTTTTTTTCATGTTTAAAAAGTGAAAACAAAATATAGTGAAACATGTAATCTGCCTGTTGTTCCGTTTTCAACCAATAGCTTAAAAGAACGCAGCAGCGGAAAACAGAACAACCCCTTTCCTACGGCCAGCGGAAAGGATGGTCTTATTAACAAGGATTGTATTTTTCTTGGAATTTACAGTTCAATTCCTGTTCAAGGGTGACAATACGAGAATGTCTGTTATCCTGGAATATATCACGCTATCTATCCCAAGCAGCCATAGCCGTAGAGTTGGATTCAATTATCGTTTGTAAGAGGTCGACGGAAATAGTGGCATAAATCCTCTGGAGAACCGTAGCATCAAGAGTAATCCATAATTTAGGATTGTCCTCCATGGTGGGTACATCCTGCGTGCCTGGAGTGGGAGAAATTATGTGGTGGAGGACTTGATGTGCAAGTGCATGAATTTTGAACAACTCTGCCCACATCCCATATTGGACATTTTCTATGTCAATAACAATAGGAAGAATGCTCTTGATGTTAGAAACTGTTAGGGCATGATGAAACATGTTCCTGTCAGTCATAGTGAATAGAACAAGAAATTTGGACAAGAAAATTTTGAAGGGAGGCCTCAGGTTTGAGGAAGAAACCGAGAGGGGATTTTCGTTTGGGAGAGGAGCGGAAGTATTGGAGTCCTAGACTTCTGATACCATAAAATAAATAATCCCTTGATTATTCTCATTAATAAAAAGAGTTTATTTACAAGTTACAATTTACCATAATAGGAAACATATTCCTATTCTAAACCCAAAACCTTATTCTAGTAGAACAAGACTCCTATCACTATAGTAAGTGTACAAGACTAAGTAAGGTAATACTTACACTAAAATATTACAACAACTATATACAAAAGCTGCCCCGTTACCGTGGGCTTCCTATACAAACACGAGCATCAATATTCATAAATATACACACAATATACACGTGTATTTCGTGTATATTATGTGTATATTTAACAATTTGTTAAATGGATATGAGAAATCAGTCACTTGCGCCTCAATTACAAGATAGTCAGGATTGAATCATGTATACCCCTTCAGCTCTTCTCAAACCAATTTTATTACAAAATCAAATAACATGTCTGTCTGAAGCAAATTAAACTTATTTAATACAATATGTTTTACAAATTTCTGCCTTATCCCTATAACAGATGTACATATGTCTAATAATAGTAAAGAAAAGTCCACAAATAGATGTGAGATTGTGAGTGTACAATATGTGTCTTATGGGTTCATCTGAACGCAACCAATGTATGTGTTAAAAAGTCTCAAACCGAGTAAATCAAACGAGATTCTTAGAATTCTGAACTCCAGCTCATAAAGTTAAAATCATGGATTCTCGTCTATTTACAAACGATCAAATTAAAATGCAACAACACGAATCATTACCAAAATAAGCTTTTAGATAATTGGCGTTGAATCCATCTGGAACGGCATTCTCTATCCTCCTTTGCTCATTTTCATCTCCGTCTATTAACATATCGTCTCTCCCATTCTCAACTTCTTCTCTTCTCATTTTCCAAAAGTTCTTTATCCAAAATTAAACACACGGCACTGGAAACATAAAAAATATTTTAGTTATTAAAGTAAACCCTAGGTTTAAGGAAAGCGATTGTAAACAACTAGAAGTTATAATAATTTTCTGTTGGAAATTTGCCTTTGGCGGGGAGATGCGTCCACCCATCTTTGATGAATTAAACACTAGTGTTCAGCATGTTGGAGACTTTGTCTCTTCGCACATGGATGCTCTACGAAGTGAGTAGATGACCGTAGGGTCAAGAATCGTCAAATTTCGTTGAGATATGAAAGAGATATTGGTCTACGAAGTAAGGTGTTTGAGGCATGGAAATATGGTGTGGGACAAATCTATCACATCGGTGGGAATATGAAGAATTGCTCTCTATATAAGTCTCTAATGTGGTAAAGGGTTTAGGACACCAAGGGGTATCCCATGTGATTAAAGGAAGGAGGACCTAGATGTGCTTGGGTTCAAGGCTAAGCCCACACGCGTTGGTCTTAACGCTGCTTCCTCTCCAAGCTTTGACTGTTTCTTTTACCACGTTTTAAACACAACATCATTGTAAGCTTGCCTAGGTCATTTTTTACTCACAGTAACACAACTTGTTTTGGCCCGAAGAATAGGCAAAATCGTTACAGAGATGTTGTCAGGAATGTTGTCACAACATCGCAGACAACATTCTTATTTTCATAAGATGTTGTTCTGAGCATTTACAGATGTTGTCACAACATCCATCCAACATCAACAGGTATAAAGGGTATGTGGAAAATTGTTCGTCAAGAACTTGGATCTTGACATCTCCGAAGATCAATTCTCTGAGTTTGGGAAATTTATCAAATACTAGGTATATATGTTTTTCTCATTTCCTTAGTTATTATGTGTTACTTCACATAGAAACACTAATATTTATAATAGTCAAGTTAATAAGATGTTAGTCATGTATTTTAAATACATTACATTGGATGTTGTTGTAAAAAATTATCTAATAATATGAAGATTTGAGTAGTTTAGTTCAAAGTTCTAAAATATATTTCTTAAAAAGTAGATAGTTTTTATTTTTTTCTTTTATTATATAAATTTTGAACTTCTTTTTACAGTTTTCAATATTGTGTAAGAAAAAATAAATCTAAAACAAAGACTTTACTAGCCTCACCCTTGAGCCATCCTATCGAAGTCGAGATGGCGAAGCTCCAGGCTTCTATGCATATCCATTGAAATCCTTATTGGTAATAAATTATAGTTGTTTTTGTTTAATAGTTTGTTGCTTATGAATTGTTATCGTGTATGTTTCCTGGGAATTCTTTCTGAGTTTAATTTTTCACTTGGTTTTGTAAATTTTAAGTAGCTTAATTTACATGCCATTGAGGATATATAATTCCACTCTCAATGGAAAAGTTAGAAGAGATAGGTATAAAGTTTGTAAGTTCGTCAAGAATTCAATTCCCTTCACTTGCATTCTGCAAGAGTGATTTCCTTCTAATAACCAGCAGCACATATAAGACGGAGAATACAGCCTTTCAGTGTCTATCATTTATTAATTTTTTAAAATGTGTTCAACAACATTTTTTTGCTCTCTTCCATCGCCTATTTTTATAACCTTGTCCAAGAATTCCTCCTATAGGCTCCAATGTGTTTCTAAATTGTGACTCCATGAGTTAAGACTCAGACTAACTGGTTAAGTGTGCCCGTCTCAACGAGTCTTTTCTACCTTCATTAAGTCTCTAATATTTAAGCATCATTATTTAGTAACTCTTCCTTGAATTAGTGAGTCAGTAGTGGGCAATAAGTAGCAGTGACAAAATTAACTCATGAAAATATCATTTGCCAAATCTGTTCTAATTTGGGCGGGTCAATTTATTGACTCATCCAATTCAATCCATTAAAAAAATTGGGTTGATATGTAGTCTAAACTGACTCATGAGAATTTGATACTATGTTATATATAACCATAATAAATAAAAAGAAATTTTATTTAGGTATTTAAAAATTATAAAAAAATAAATAAAGAATTAAATTTAGTAAAAATTGGGCGGCTTGGTTTGTGACCCATTTTTAGCTCATTTTAGTCCAAATAATATTTTTGACTCGCCCAAATTGAGTCCAACCCGCCCGCTTGACACTCATATTCACAGGCATATTATAAACTCAAGCATTTTATATCACACATAAAACGTAGTAAACACTAGAAGACCTTTATTTCCATAGGGAATAAGTAGTTACATTATTAGTACGTAATACACCAACACACAAACATAAATTCTCAAGTTCCATAATAGTTTCATAACTTCAGTAGCCATGCCTGATTTGCTTCTTATTTATTGTCATATACTCCCTAATTAGTATTAGGAGCTTAATCTTCCTTCTCATAAGCCATGCTGCTGCTCAACAAAACCCTGCATAAATGAATTTAAAAAAAATCATAAATTTATTAGTATCTGAACCAAACAAGAAAAGAAAAACAAATAAGAGAATTTTTTAAAGAGAGATAGCACAATACTATATTTTTAAAACCTTAAACTCTAAGGGTGTGTTTGTACGAAGGAAACTGTTTTTCTAGAAAATGTTTTCTTGGAAATGTTTTCATGAAAAATAAGTAGGGGTGGACGTATATCGGTTCGGTTCGGTTCGGTTTTGTATTAAAAAGGTATGAACGAATAAAAATCGGGTTTTTAAAATAAAAACTGAATCAAACTTTTAAAAAAAATGATATATCGGTTTATATCGCCGAACGTATCAGTTTATATCGGATTTTTCAATTCAAATATAAAGTCCAAAAAAATAATTTAAAGTCCAAAAACATAAAGTCTGCATCACATATATACTTAAAACATGTAAAAAAACTCTAAATTAAAGTTTACATCCCCACAAAACAAAAGATCAACACTGAAATAAAATAAACAAGTCGTTGGATTTTTTTTTTATTTAAAAAAATGAATTTCCAACACTGAAATTGACATTCACACCTACATTACCATGAAATTTCGACGTTGAAATATATTATATATCGTGAGATCAATACTAAAGAAAAAGGAAAATTAGAAACCGCTTTGGGGGGAAACACAAATTGATTGGGAAAACGAATGTTTTTCTAAAAATTGATCGGGTAAAACGGGCGCAGAGTTATGACCATTTAAAGTTGCACCAATTTACAACTACTTTCTCTCCCTACATTTTATGTCATGCCGCATTCGACTTCCATAAAAGCTTCATAGATTGATTTCAATGACTATGATTCAAGAGATAGTAGTAGCCTAAAATTAAAAATAAGGTTAATTACATATTTGCCACCGCTTTTTCGGTTCGGTTCATCCGCAATACTAAAGAACCAAACCGAATCAACAGGTAGGTTTGATTTTTTTAAAACCGAATAAAAATCAACGGTTCGGTTCGGTTTTTTCGATTCAACGGGTTTTATGCCCACCCCTAAAAATAAGTGAGTTTTTTACTTACCTTCTAGTGTTTGATAAGTAAGGCGAAACTATTATTGAACTTTTATATATAATCTAGATAAATACTGAGAGAATGGAGGTAAGGCTGGTGGTAGGGGTCGGGGATAGGAATGGGTGTTCGGAGGGTGGCAGGACGTAAAAGCTTAATTACTTGCACCCGATACGATGTTATATACCAAACAATGTAAACTTCTTATAGGTAAGTGATTTAATGAGATAGTGCATGTTAATTAAACGTAGTTAAATGTTGAAAGTTTGCATGAAAACACCTGTCATGCATCTCTTAACGTGGTGGAAACATTGAGTGCAAGTTATTAGTTTTTACTGTGATGGGGTGTGGGTGTAGGTGTGACTTGTGAGTGAGAATGGTGGGGAGTGACAATCAGATCTCTACCCCTACTTGAAAAGTTATTTTTATAATTTTTAAATATCTTATTTTCTTAAAAAATATTTTTACCAACCAAACATCGTTCATACCAAACATACCCTAAGCTTGTTATAATAGGTTATCTATTATATTTTCTAATTAATTAGTTCCACTTGTTAAGGATTTACCTGTAGTTATTTTCTGCTCGTCATCGCTGCTGTCGCTACCACTGCCGCTGCCATAACCAGCCATGCCCTTTCTCCTACGGTGTTGTTTCTTGTAAGTGGTGCAACCCGAAGAGCCCATTCCATAGCCACCATGTCCCTCATGTTTCTTTCCAAAGCCCATAACATGGCCCAAGGCAGTGTCTGTTCCCAGGCACAGGCCATTGGACCCAGGTTTGTGCATTTGGTGATTGCCATATTCATGAGAGTGACTGTTGTTGCCATAGCCCATCCCATGAGTGTTGTGGCCCGTACCATAGCCCACTTTCCCATGGCCCATCGTTGGCCCACATGGGTTGTTTCCATATCCATTACCCAATCCATGTTGATGGCCATGGCTAGCGCCGTAGCCCATCATTCCAGGTTTGGTCTCGTAACATTTGTCTTTCTCATAGTAAGATTGTCCGTACCCAGAGTTCGAGTAAGTGGTTGGTTTTTGGTAAGTGCCTGAGGATTTCTCGTAACTATAGTAATCGAATTCTTTGCCTTCTTCTTTGTAGCATTGCATCGAAGCCATGATGTTTTTTTCTTTTTTGGATGTTTGAGATGAGTGTGTTGTTTGGTGTTTTTGATGGTTTGAGGAAAATGAATAGGGCACGCTAGGTATTTATACTAGTTATAGCTTAGTGGGATTCTCTTATTTCCTCCATTATTTAATGAAGAGCCAAAAAGAACTTATTCTTAAAGGATAATACGATTGAATATGATAGAGCAATATTCTTATCTCTTGTTCAATTTTTATTTGAATGGCATAGAATTTGGTGGAGGTAGATTAACGGTTTGATTTGATGGGTGCAGGATTTCAATGTAAACATTATTTTATGACAACGTGCAAGAATTTTATTAGCTTGATAATATATTAATTTGAAGGGAAAAAGTTAGAAGATATACGGAGCTCTTTAAATTTGTTCATCTTTTTTCACTTAAACACATATTTTATGATTTGTACCTATTGAACACTTGTTACGGTAGATACTATGCCACACCTGATGGATAATTTCTCACAAAAATGAAGTGCATGTATTTTAATTATAGTGACGACATAGCAAAGTGACGAATCAATAAACCACACGTCGAAATCATAATGTCACGTGTTTATACTTAATAAGTATTTAATGGGTACAAACCTTAATATAAATGTCTAAGTGCAAAAACGGGACAAATTTAAGGAACACATATGTATTCAACCAAAAAGAACCCAGATAATTATATATCCCATGCATGGCAAATTTACTACGTAATACAAATTGTCGAATAATTTGTATCTCATGCATGGCAAAAAGAATTCAAGATTCACTACGACTGATAATATTAAGTGACATAAAGTTGTTCTGTTTCTTTATTGAGGAATACCACTTTCAATATTTGTAATTTTCTAGAATGGAATATAAAGATACTTCATAGCTTTTTGGTATTAGAATCATAAGCTACACACTTATTAACGAGGAAATGATATCTCTTATGGGTGAAAAATGAATATTTTTTGTAAAAGGATTATAAAACTAATTTTTTTTGTAAAGGGTCAAAAAAATCATTTCTCCCCATTTATTGCTCTACGCTAATGAGATACTCCCTCCGTCCTCTTTTATTAGCTCGGTATATTAAAAGTAATTTTTTTCTTAATTACTTGTCAATTTTAGTAAATCAAGAGAAACTTACTTATTTTGATCCATGCATAATATATTTATAACTATATATAATCAATATATAATTTATGTATAACGACTATAAAATTAACGTCAATAATATATATATATATATATATATATATATATATATATATATATATATATCGTACTTGCTATTTGTATAAAGATTCCAAATTAAGCAACAAATCAAAGAGTTAAAGCATATGTGAGGACAAAATAAGATTGTATTCTCCCTCATAACATTGATACTTCAGTTATTGAAATTAGGTCATTTTTCGATTTTTATGGTTTCATTAATAATTTGTCACGATATAGCACAGTCCACCAGCTAGCTGTGTAAGCTGCTCCATATATTCGACAAGCACATGTAAAGTCTAATATATTTATGATTAAGAGAATTACATGATATATTGATATACCAAATAAATTATGTTTGTTTAGAACTCCACATATGTTGTTGTGAACTTGTAACAAGAAAATGAATAACAAGTAGTGTTGTAGATATATTTTGACTGAATTTCACTTAATATAGAATTTAAGGAAAAGACATAAAAACACTCTTAAATTTGTCCGAAATTCTCAATTATATACTTGTTCTAAAACATCCATTGAATTATTTCGAATTGAAATATATACCTTCCTAAAAAGTTATATCCAATTTTGTTAAAGCATAGATATGCACGCTTGTTATGTGCATATTTAATTATCTTTTTTTTTCTTGTTTTTCATTTTTTTTTTCATCTTTTACTTTCACCGAATAAAACAAGAAGTCACGCTTCACCTCCTTATCTGTCTCTTTTTCTTTTGTTAATTCTATTCTATTTTTTTTTCCTTTCTTTCTCTCTTTTTGTACTTTTTTTTTTGTCTTTCGTGTGTGTAATTTATTTGACAAAGCAAATTCTTTGCCCGGTTTAATATTTCCGGCGAATGATTATTTAGCGGTGATTTAGTGGTTTTTGGTGATTTTGATGGTGGTTTAGCAGTGGATTAATAATTATAGATAATGGTTAAACAAACTGTGAAGGAGCAAATATTTGATAATTATGTGGAAAATGACTAAGAATATGAAGTTGAATAATTGATAATTTTCTCAGTACACAACAATCACACGGCAGACAATTTTTTTTCTTCTATTTTTTACATTACAAGAACATTGTGCTAGAACTTTTTAGTGCACCAAAGAAAAAGTTAGAGATAAGGTCCAATAGGACATCAACTTATATCTAAATTATAATCTCTATTCATTAAATATTTATTTTATTTACATATTATTTTCACTAATAATAAAGAATAAAATGTAAAAAAATAATTAATTATATTTTAAAATTTTAAAATCATAAATAAGTCGAGATAACTATTTTAGTTATCAAGCAAAATAATTTGAGACGGAGAGTATTAAAAACAACAACTCTATCAAATTTGTACCACTCAAAAATTTTGAGGTTCCAATAGCGGCGTGTTTTGTACTCTTCTGACAATTTCCCCCATTTCACACTTTTATTTTTCACCTTCTAATGTGTGTTTGTGCGTGTTTTATTTGATTTTTATTCCTTAGCTTTATTTATTCGCCGTTAACGACGTTGTCGGTGCCCTTTATTTTCGCCGGCGATGGTTAGCAGCATGAACGCCGATAGACGGAGTAGCAGTATTACTGAAGATGATTACATTAGGAGACATCACAGACATGATGTTAGGGCTAATCAATGTAGTTCATCACTTGTAAAGCATATCAGAGCTCCTGTTCATCTTGTAAGTACTAATTTTTATGTTTATTTAAACTTTTATTGCTCAGATCTGTATGTGATTTAACGTTTTTTTGAGTCTCTGGTGTGTTTATTTTCTTGCTTTATGTTCGATAGTGTTGAAGGAGAAATTATTGAGCAGTAGTTTGACTGGACACGGAGTTTAAGAAATAATGAAAGATTTTTTAATCTTGTGGTCTAAAACAAGTCAGATATATTTGTGTGTTTATAAATCAATCTCGTTAAGCGTAAAAGGTTCTAAAAAGAAAAGTGTGTCATATAAATTGAGAGACAGAGGGAGTATTAGTTTAGATTCTGAATGATTTATACTGATGACCTAAACTAGTTTGGAATTTAGACACAATTGTTGTAGTATTTGAAACTTGCTGCTGTTTACAATTGTATGTGTAGTTAGGATTTAGCTTTAGACAAATAAAAAATCAACTTTATTGATGGAAATTGGAATTAATATATCGAAATCTTTATGGTGATTTTTGATAACATAGATTATTGATTTCAGTTTTCACAAATAACTGTGGATTGGGGGGGGGGGGGGGGGAGAGAATCTTTGGAGTGATTTTTAATAACATAGATTAGATGCCTTTGAACTTCTGTTTGGAGATGATGTAATTTAAGCTGTTTATCAGGTAGAAGGAAACAATTGAGTTTGAAAAGACGTTTGATCATTTTATTGCCTAATCTCATTGATGTTGTTTATCCAAACTGTTACTCAGGCGTGTCAATCGATCACTGGATAAGATTCTGTTTGGGTTTCTATGGTTTACATGTACAGTCAAACCTCTCTATAACTGCGTCGTTTGTTCCGATATTTTTTGGTCGCTATAGAGAAATGTTGTTATATAGAACATATAAAATACGATAACATGAAAGACCGGTTCCAGAGAAAACGTGGCTGTTATAGTGAATTGTTGTTGTAGAGAGGCCTGACTACTGCATTCTATTTGAACATGGATACTGGATGTGTACTGTGTATGTTTTTTTACTGGGGTGCTTGCTGGATTTTGGTATGTTTGATAGGTTTGGTCCTTAGTGAGGAGGTTTGATCAACCACAAAGGTACAAACCATTTGTTAGCAGGTGCATCGTTCAAGGGGACCTTGAAATCGGAAGTGTTAGAGAAGTGAATGTTAAGTCTGGACTCCCAGCTACTACAAGCAAGGAGAGGTTAGAGCTTCTTGATGATGATGAGCACATCTTTGGTGTAAAGATTGTGGGTGGAGATCACAGGCTTAGGGTATAATCTTTTATCTTCTCGTTTGATATGTTAATTGGTGTGTTAGGTGCTTATTTTTTTGTGTGCAACCTTATCAGGAAGAAAGAAAAATATATGTGGGGGGTGGGAAACTTTGTTGAGATAACATTCTTTGAGCTTCTAATAGAAGTTTTATTTTTTGTGAAAGAAGGAATAAAAACAAGATTTCACGACCTTTTTAGTCAAAATGTGTAATCAGAAAACTAATTTACTCTATGGAATGATGAGAAGCAAAACAGAACTGCTTAGAATAAGATCATAAGAATGTTACGGTAACTTTTTTCGTCTTTCATGAATTCCCAAGAACTGACCTTCTATGTCAAATTCTTAAGATCTCTAGTCATTCATGACCTTTTTCTTGTCATATTTTTCGTTCTATTTTATTTTCTATCTGTCTCTATGTTTGTGTGTGTTGGCTGTTCACTTTGGATGCTTCAGCACATTATTCTAATGTTCTCAAAGTAAAAAAATGAATGGTAAGTAGTTGTTGGAGGCCTTGGAATAAATGGTATTCTATGTACATTACCATCTTATTACTTCTATCATTTCACAACATCCTTTCTGATCTAACTGACCTCACATGGATTACAAATCTGAGCAAGGGATGAGAATCATCGGGAATTCCTCTATATTAGTCTAGTCCTGTTTCCATTCGTGTGATGTGGTGTGGTGGGAGGGGGTTGTTTCTGCTGCTTTCTTTCCACCCTGTCTGTGCAAATTATACTATAGTTTGTATATGTATCATTCTCAGTTGTACTTTGCTCGGGAGTGGAACTGTCTCACTTACTGTATATGGTAATTCATTGATATGGTGTATGTCTTAATGTTTCCTCAAAAAACTTGCAGAACTACTCATCAATTATCACTGTTCACCCGGAGGTCATTGATGGAAGGCCTGGAACAATGGTAGTTGAGTCATTTGTGGTGGATGTTCCAGATGGGAACACTAAGGATGAAACATGCTACTTTGTCGAGGCCCTCATCCGGTGTAACCTCAAATCACTAGCTGATGTGTCGGAGCGTTTAGCCGTGCAGGGCCATTTGGAGCCTATCAACAGAATCTAGGTTTACTATATGATCGATCATTTTGCTTGAGTGTGCGCATGGATTTGATTAGAAGGCGAGTAGAGTGACTGGTACTTATGCCAGTCCTTCTCAATCTCAGAAGTATATAAATATGTATGTTCATACTTCCTTTTCATCGTTTGTAAGGTCATCGCGGTTTGTAAAATGCAACCTGTTGTTCTTGCAACTGGCTATTTTATAATGTGAAGAACCAGCCATGCTGTTTGTGGCTGTGTGAATTGAGCTTGGGTTGTAAATATCTATGCTCATGAAGGGTGCTGTTTCTTGTTATAGGATAATTACTGTGTGGTTATGACACACTATAAGCTTGTGTATCTTTGAGTTTGGTTTGTTAATAAGTACTAGAAACAGTATTTGAAAATTTTAAAATAGAGTGCTTGCTTTTTGTTGTATAATCCACTCTCCCTATTCTTTCTGAATATTGTATTATCTCCTGTGTATCACACTGTAAATGTGTACCTTCTCTTTAGCATAATTTGTTCTTAAGAAAATCAGAAGCTTTGCAGCACTTGAGTCCCAATAGGAAAAAAAAAAAACTTAAAACAGAATACCGTAAGGTGTGGTATAGCGATCGATGAAGATGGGTAAAAATCACGGGTGATCAAGATAATCGCCGAAGATAAAATATTATTATTAGGTGACTTTTTTCAATGTGACTATTCTTTGGTGAGTAAAGATATTCGAAACGTGTGTTGATACGAGACAATAAGTTTTCGCCTTTTCAGTGAAATAGCTAGTGCACGTGTGATGCAATGCAAAAGCTGGTACATGTGCTGGTTTAGTGATATATGTATCCGGTGAAATAGCGGGTACATGTGTTGATACAAGACAATAAGTATTTAGTGAAAAAGCTGGTATATATACTAATGTGAGGTGATATGTATTCGGTTACATAACTGGTACACGTGCTGATGTGAGACAAACGACATTTATTGAAAAAATTGGCACATGTGCCAATGCGAAGTAATATGTATTTGGTGAAATAGTTGATGTGAGCGCAAGCTGATCCAGATAAGAGACGCACATTGCTATTCAAAAGTTTCAAAGGCTCTAATTTGCCTAAATTCTCTTTGGCTGGATTCCTCCAAGAGGACACAAAAAGTAAAACCAAGATATGAAAAAGAGATAGTAGGGCAAGTTTGATGGCAAGGCCCAAGCAAGTTTCTTTAAGGAATTTGGGCTATAAGTTTTAATTATATGGTGGGAGAACCTCATTTAGAATTAAGGCTAATTAAGTGGAGACAAGTTATTGAGGCGTTAAAATAAGCCTCCAAGTTTAAAAAATATATAGTTTAGTCCAATAATTTTAAAAAAATAATAAAATAAAATTATAAATATTCCAAGCTTTCAACCCAACCCTCAAGTTTTAAAAAATACACTTTGATCCAAGGTAAGAAATAATAAAATAAATCAAAATAAAAATTTAAAAATATATCTTTTACCTTATAAATATATATATATATATATTCTCCTCTCTCAATTCATTCCCACGTTTTTATTGCTACATCTGAAATATGCTCCATTGACAACCATTGTTGGAGCTTGAGCTTAAAGCTTGAAAAATGGATTTTCGAAAGAGTAATTCATTTTAAGTGAGTGTTATTGGATTTTGTTAGGGATCTTTTGATGAGTTTAAATCTAAAATTTTAGAGAATTTTGAGAAGACTTAAGGTGATTTTGGATTAAATTTCGAATTTGAGCTTGAGTATAGCCATTATTAAAGCTTGAGCTTTAAACTTGAAAATAAATTTTATGAATGAGTGATTTATTTCAAATGGTTGTTTGAAGGAATATGTTGCTTGATTTTATTCATCAATAATGTACAATATATATAATAGTACAAGAATATCTAAACGATGTAACTAATCAACCTAATTACAATAGGAAATACAATTCTACCTAAAATAGGAGACCTAATTACAATAGGAATATAATTCTACCTAAAATAAGAGATATACAATTAATGAAAGAATATTCGGGAAATATTCGATTACACCCCCGCAGTAGGAGCGGGAGGCTCACGAACACTGAAACTAGCTCAAAAATCATCAAATAGTATGCGCGGAAGTCATTTGGTGAAGATGTCGGTAATTTGATACATGGAAGGAACATGAAGGACACGAACTTGACCACAAGCCACTTTTTCGTGAACGAAATGAATGTCCATCTCAATGTGTTTAGTGCGCTGATGTTGGACGGGATTGCCGGAAATATATATCGCACTAATATTATCGCAGTAGACCAGTGTTGCCTTTTAAATCGGGCAGTGAAGCTCAAGTAAAAGGTTATGGATCCAACAAGACTCAGAGACAACGTTGGCGATACCTCTGTACTTTGCTTCGGCACTGGATCGGGATAGTGTACGTTGCATTTTGGAAGACCAAGACAATAGGTTATATATACCGCAACAGACACACATAATCCGGATGAATAGAATCCCTGAAATCCATAGGTTGATGCATATATACCGTTTCATGAATATCCTCATGTAAGAATGCATTCTTTACATCAAGATGATGAATGGGCCAAGACTTGGATAGGGCAATGCTGAGGACGGTCCAGATGGTTGCGGGCTTTACGACCGGGATGCACGTTTCATCACAGTCCACTCCCATCTGTTGAGACATGTCATCACCTAGAAGACGAGTCTTGTACCTCTCAAAAGAACTATCAGATTTCTTTTTATATCTAAAAATCCACATATAACGAATAATGTTAGCATCAAGTGGACAGGGTACTAGGTCCCACGTCTTATTATCAATAAGAGCATTATATTCGTCAATCATTACGACTTTTCAATTAGGATCAGACAAGGCATCCTTCAGATTTTGAGGGACATGGGAAGGGACAACTGAAGCGGATAGGTTAAACAACTGTTTAGGTTTATGAATTTCGTGCATGGCATGGGTTTCCATGGTCTGAGAGCGTGTCTCGGGACACGGGATGTTCTGGGCCGCCGTCGGCAGAACCGAGTAGGCAGTGTGTCCCAGACTGTCCGAGGTGGGGGCGGGTGCCGGGGTCTGGGACATCGGACTATGTAAATGATGAATTAGAAGAGGGTTCAGGCCATCATCTAAGAAATCGTAGGAATGCCGAGGTGGCGAGTTTAAGGAGGCAAAGGGGAATCGAGACTTATCAAATAGGACATGACATGAAATAATTATTTTATGGCTTGACAAGTCATAACACGAATAACCAAGATGATTGGCGGCGTAACCCAGAGACACACGGGGAAGACTGGGTTGGAGTTTGTGAGTGGTCGGATGGAGAGGATAACAGAGACATCCAAAAATACGCAAGTGTTGGTAGGAGGGGTTCCTACGAACCATAATTTGAGTGGGCGACTGTTGAGCTATAAATTTGTTTGGGATTATGTTTAGGAGATGGGTGGCCATGGAGAGTGTGTAATACCATAATTGAGGGGGAACTGAAGCATGAGCAAGTAGGGCACGAATTAAGTTGTTTATGGTTCGGATTTTCCGTTCGACTTTACCATTTTGGGAGGAGGTGTGAGGGCAGGAAAAACAAAAGGTAAGACCGAATTTTAGAGCAAAACTGTTTGAATTGATTATTATTGAATTTCATGCCATTGTCACATTGAAAACATTTAATGCTCTTTTCAAATTGTGCTTTTACGAAAGCATAAATGAGGAAAAAATGGGGTAAACCTGGGATTTATTGCCAATTGAAAAAATTCATAGAAAGTTGGAATAATCGTCCAAAAACAACACATAATATCGATGGTCAACCGTACTTAAAATAGGAGATTGTGTATGATATCGAAAGGCAGTAAAGTATAATTTGTGGAGCAGAAAATGGTAATTTAATATGTTTCCCAAAAATACAGGATTCACATATAGGAGTCCTAGAAATACAGTTGCAATTGATAAAATTATTTTTCCTAAGGGATCGTAAAATAGAATCTCCCGGATTTCCTAATCTTGAATGACATAAGGAGGACGAAATAGCAACAAGGGTTGATGGAACTGAGGCTAGATTGTTGACGGCATTTGAAATAGGGTAGAGATCTCCGGTGCTGTTACATCTCATTATTCATCTCCCTGTCGTAAAATCCTTCACAAAAAAACCAAAAGGATCAAAGTCAAGGGAAACATTATTATCAATTGTAAAACGTCAAACAAAGATTAGATTCTTACTGAGTTTAGGGGCATGAAGGACATTTTTTAAGATTAGTGGTGGATGTGGTAGGGATAAGGATGAATGACAAAAATCGCGAATGGGAATGCTTGTCCACTACCAACAATAATATTCCGATTTAAATTACTCAAATTGGAATAAGACAAGAGAGTATCTTGTGATGTTGTCATGTGAGATGTGGTGCCTCTGTCCATAGACCAATTTTAGTCTGGAGCGTTGAGTGCCATTGTGTTCATAGCTGCCTCAATGTCAGTCAGTGCATAAGTTGAGGGCGGGGGGGAGGGGGGGCTGTCAGTTCTGAGGTGTAGTCCACGAGGATGTCGGATACGGGCAAAGAGGAGAGGTCCATAATGGTAGGGCCCATGCGGCCCATGACGGAGGTTGTTGCCACTGTCGCGGTAGCTACTGGTTGTTTCTTACCGGCGGGGACTACCCCTTCTCGCCGCCGTTGTTGCCAAAATTCCGTCTACCACGGCCCTTGCCGGACTGTCTGCTCCGGCGATTGTTGCGGGTGGATGCGGGTTGTTGTCGGTCCTCGGGCCGACAGTTTTGGTTGCTGGAGTTGGAGGCCCTACTGTCGACGGAGGGACCGACGGTGGTGGTGAGGGCGACATCAGCAATGTTGACCTGAGTGGTGTTGCGCTTGATTTTCTGAGTTTCCTCAAGAATAAGCTTCGAACGGGCCTTATAAAACGGAGATAACGGCGTGCATTGCTGAAGGATGGTGGCAACACTGTCATAGGATTTGTTCAAGCCTGCAATAAGTTGCATGACCAATCACTGATTAGTGACTGGTGCACCGACGTTGGAGAGTTGGTCGATAAACATCTTGAGTACTTAACAGTATGCAGAGATGTTTGGGAAATCATCTTGATGAACATCCTTGAACTGATTTTCAAGGTATAACACTCGTTGAGTTTTGTTGTTGTGGAAAATACTTTCCAAACATTTCCACGTTTGGCAGGCAGTGGCATCGGTCTCAAGGATGGTGTGCAACTGATTATTAGAGATCGTGTCGTATATCCACTGGAGGACGACTGCGTCCAAACGAGACCAGAGTGTATTATCAGAAGTCGAAGCCGACGGTAGGTCTGTGGACTTCGGTGTATGAGGGATGATGTGGTCGATAACTTCATAAACATGACAATGGATCTTAAAAAGCTCTGCCTACGAGGAGTATTGATCCTTTTCCATCTCAATAGTCACAAGGATGAAATTTTTAATGTTGTTGACTGCAAATGCAAGATAAAATTTGGATTTGTCAGCCATGAGAGAGAAAATTTAGGAGGAAGAGGGAGGGATAATGGCCGAAAAAACTAAAGTTTCGTCGTGGGGAAAAGAGGGCGGCCGAAAGACGAAATCGACGGCTAGGGTTCCGATATGTCGGTCGAGAAAAGAGGTCAGCGGCTAGGGTGGGATATTTAGGGTTAGGATTCTGATACCATGAAGGAATATGTTGCTTGATTTTATTCATCAATAATGTACAATATATATATATATAGTAGTACAAGAATATCTAAACTAGGTAACTAATCAACCTAATTACAATAGGAAATACCATTCTACTTAAAATTGGAGACCTAATTACAATAAGAATACAATTCTACCTAAAATAAGAGATATACAATTAATGAAAGAATATTCGTGAAATATTCTATTAGTGTGATTGGGTTTTGCTGGTGAGGAGTATAAATCTCAAATTGAAGGGAGCTTGGAGAAGATTTAAGGTGATTTTGCATAAAAAATCATATTTGAGCTTGAAGTACAAGATGAACATTTGAGCTTGAAGTTGAAGATGAACATTTCAGATTTACAACTTTTATTATATACGAGAAAACGATTATCCATGCACCAACAACAAAAATACATTTATTGATGATTATGCATTCATGAATATCTTGTACCGCTTAGTCTACCCCATATCTTTACCAAGAGGCACCATCGAATCCGAGCAATACCTTTTGGCCTTTTTTCAAGATGAACATTTTAGATTTGAGCTTTAGGTTGAAGATGAACATTTCAGATTTATAACTAATATTATAGACGAGATAACGATTATGCATAGACCAACAACAAAAATACATTCACTGCTGATTATTCCTTCATGAATTTCTTGTACCGCTTAGTCTACCTCATATCTTTGCCACGAAGAGGCCATTACCATCGAATTCTAGCAATACCATTTGACCTTCTCAAGAATTGAGGATTGATAATAGTTGAAACTAATTATTGAGGTGCTTTGGGAAAGGAGAATGGAGTTCTCAAATAGCTATGACATCATACTTGCATACTCTGAGTTATTATAGACCAGCTACGAAACATTAGAATCTATAATGTAACACTTGCTTTTGAAAAAAAAAACTTTTTTGTAATAAGAAGTGAACTAATTTTAAATTATAAAACTTATATTTGTAACTAAACAATATGTTATCACCATGAAATTACTGAAACAATACTATAATAATCTTAATAAATAATAATTAATGAGTAATGTTAATAACGTGTTGAAGAAAATGTTGTGATGGTCATAGATATATGTAACAATTTGAAATTGGTGACATAACTAAATGTGAAAATCACATATTTTTTAGCCATGATGCAAATGATTACTATACTACATATGATCTATATTGAAAATTTGAAATTGATGACATAAACATGTGATTAATGTGAAATGTTCTTGTCTTTATTGCAATAGGTGAAATAATTATGCGATCAACTTGTAATGTTTAGATTAATAGCGAACGACCGTATTATTTAATCTTTTGTAACCAAAAAAGATTTTTTAAAATAAGAAGTGAACTAATTTTAGATTATAAAACTTATATTTGTAACTAAACAATATGTTATCACCATGAAATTAGTGAAACAACACTATAATAATCTAAAATAATGATAATTAATGAGTAATGTTAATAATGTGTTAAAGGAAAAGTTATGATGAGCATAGCCATTTGTAACAACTTGAAATTGGTGACATAACTATATATGAACATCACATATTTTTTGTTAGTCATGTTGCAATTGGTTACTATACTACATATGATCTATATTGAAATTGATGACATAATTATATGTGATCAATGTGAATTGTTCTTGCTTTTATTGCAATAGGTGAAATAATTATGCGATCAACTTGTAATGTTATTAATAGCGAACGACTTGTATTATTTCATTGATATTAGTCTTTATATCCATAATGACGTCATAATTTTATTAAAATATTCATTTAAATGGCAATAACAATAAGTTTCAAGAATTAATTCATCAATTTTCAAGATAATTTCATCTAAACCGTAGGTTGCTTACAAAAATCGTAGTTGCTTCTAATAACCGTAGTGTGTTCTAATAATCGTAGTCGCTTCTAATAACCGTAGTCGCTTTTTAGTGGCTAAAATATGACCCTTTTCGGTTCTCAATTCATATTAACAACTAATAATCGTAGTTGCTTCTAATAACCGTAGTCTGTTCTAATAATCGCAGTCGCTTCTTAGTGGCTAAAATATGACCATTTTCAATTCTCAATGCATATTAACAACTAATAATCACAGTCGCTTCTAATAACCGTAGTCTGTTATAATAATCATAGTCTCTTCTAATAACCGTAGTCGCTTCTTAGTGGCTAAAATGTGACCCTTTTCAATCCTCAATGCATATTAACAACTAATAATCATAGTCGCTTCTAATAACCGTGATGTTGGCATTGATAACTGTTACATTCCATATAAGAACTAATTCTGTCATGTTATATATATATAGCCAATGCAAAAGCTTAGCAAAAACTATATATAGGATGCTAATAAACTTATTTTAGACATGAATAAAGATTCTATTCGACTATTTATGGTAGTGTCGTTTTCTTCCTTTTGGACGAACAATTGTTGTGTTTGATCCAAAATCATGTCAAATCTTAACCAAACTGGTTTAAATATAAGATATGAGGTCCCCTACATGTTCTGTTTTTTTAGATATCACCCACATAAAAAAAACTCAATTGCGGTAATCTAAAATTTGAACAATCATCTTCTTCAACCTTGAGAGTTGCTATAAAATCGATCAAAAATCATGTCAAATCTCAATGAAATTGCTTGAAATTTTAGATATGAATTCTCCTCCGATTTTTTTGAGGCATTGGCAGCTGCTATATTCCATATAAAGTTTAGTCTATTTTAGACCTGAATAAGGATTCTGCTAGATTATTTCTGGCAGTGTCTTCTTATTCATTTTGGACGAACAACTGATGTAATTTGATCCAAAACCATGTCAAATCTTAACCAAACTGCATCAAATTTCATATATGAGCTCCCCTCCACGTTACGGTTCTTTTGAGATATCACCTACATGAAATAGAGCTCGATTGAGGTAATTCAAAATTTAAACAATCATCTTCTTCAACCTTGAGAGTTGCTATAAAATCGATCTAAAATCATGTCAAATCTCAACGAAATTTCTTCAAATTGCATATATAAATTCTCCTCTATATTCTATTTTTTTGAGGTATCACTCACTCAAAACGAAGCTCGTTTGCGGTAACCCACATTTTTTAATTAGAGTTTCAAAGCTTTCTTAATGGTCGTCAATGACTTTCAGTTCTTTCTTCACGTTTTTCAGCAACCAACATGTACATATTCTTCAAGTATAGCTTTCAATGACAATTACACACATAGAAGATGAAGGGATGAGAAAATTTGAGAGTAAAAGAATAATTTTTGGAGAAGAAGAACATGAAAGAAGAAAGAGAAATAAAATGAGGCTCTTTTGAAAAATTTAAAACTTAATCCTGAAATTTCTAAAAATACAAAAAGGCCCCATGTGTTTGTTAATCCTATCATTAGTAATTTCTGGACCCAAAATAAATAAAAAAGGGCCCTGCGGGCCCTGCCACTTACAATTTTTTTTTTGGGGTCTTGTGAACTAAATCATCCGAGATAGTAATAAGTTATAACTATTACACCATCAAAAGATACAAAAAGCAATCCATTTCCCCTTTATTTTTGCTGAGATTGGCCAATATTAGACCATTTCTAATGGAAAAGAGAATATGGTATCAAGTACAGTAGACTCAAAGAACTTTTAAAGTGGAGAAATTATAGTGATTTAGTGGGGAAACTAACTTTAGTTGATGGGTGTGGCCAGTGCCTCGAGAGCTTTATTCTTCATGTCATCAATATCTTCTAGTTGCAAAAACTTACACGTAAAGATGTGAATCTATGCTTTAATGGGTAAAATAATTAGTTACTATATTGAACTTGTGAAAGTATTAAGATTTGAGTTTTATGAATTCTAAATTTTAAGATAATGGACATAAAATATTAGTAACTGATACATATTTAACGCCGAAGTTTATAAGTACCCAATTTCGAAATCACAATTTAAGTCATAGTTGTGCGAGTGAAGTTTCATATGAGGCTGAAGTTCAGACACACATGACTGAAGTTTCGTATTTTTTTCTGAACTTCATCCGTATGTGAATAAATCAATCATTTTATTTGAACTTTAGCCATTTTTGTTTGAAGTACATGCACATGTTTGCCTGAACTTAAGCTATATAAAACTTTCGATTCCGTAATAAAGCCTAACTTCAGATGGCGCATATCTGAAGTTGTTTCGAAGTGGACAAATATTCAAATTTTGAAAAATTAAGTACATGATAAATAACCATTTTCAGACAGGTACCCATGAAATTTTTATCATATTTAATGGATTACTTAATACAAATTTAAATTAAAGTTATTGAATTCGACTAAACTCGATAAGGAATGTCAAAATGAAAAAAGAAAAAACAGAAGATGGTGGAGTCCATTTAACATAAAGTGAGCTGGAATGTGTTCAATGCTACAAAGGCCAGGGCACATGGTATTCAGATGCAGTTAATGACTCTTTTAGCTTGGTCTTTCTTTTTGGTTTTATTAATACTATCAGCTACTCCTATGTGACAGAGATTGGCTCAAGATTTTAAATACGTTGCATCTATCAAGCTGTTTTAATTGTGACAGTCTGTGTAAATTACAATATTTTTAACTTTTTGCCTATAATATATATAATTTAAATAAATGCTATGGTGCCACCAATTCCTATTGTCAAGGGCTGCATCAACTAGTTCATTCTTCCTAATAATATAGGAGTATTATTTAATTTACCCGTGACATTTTTTACCCAAAACAAAGGCGCTACCTGCGCTACATCCCTTTCAATTTGAGCTCTCTATAAGCTATATTATGCTCATGATGCCTCGCTTGTTGTTACCGTTTTTTTTCTTTTGAATGATGTATTATTTTTCATTTTGTATTATTCATTTTGTACTATTTTTATTTCTGTTTTTCATTTTTTATGTTACTTTGAAATGTGTTACATAAGTCGAGGATCTATCAGAAATAATATCTTTATCTTTATAAGGTAGATAAAGTATGTGTATGCAGATCTCATATGTGAAATTATATCTTGTTGTTGTTGTTGCTCATGATGCTGAAATATAGATTGTGTGATTGGTCAATATTTAGGACATGTTTGGAATGTCATTTTGTAATTGAATTTAACTACATTTGAGATAATTATATAATTTTGCACGTTTGTTAGGTCAAATAATTGTTTGATCAACATAAAAAAGAGATGTATATACCAATGCAACTAGATTGACTCCGTGGACAAGGTCAAGATTAAAGTAACTTCGCTAGTAAAAGCACTAGTAAATAGAGTTATCATAATTTTGTTAGTAAAAGGTATTCTAACTATTTCGATTATGTGAAGGTGTTTGATTAACTATGAAATTTAAGAAAGAAGAAAAAATATTTATCAAACTTATGATTTAAAATAAATTAAATAGTCATTTTTATGATTATAAATCATTTCATTAAAAATAAAATAAGAAATTTAAAAGAAAAATTATTTTTATTTTTTCTTGATAGATAAGTGGGTTCATTAATTACTCCACTCATTCATTTTTACTTGTCATGTATACTAAAATAGTTATCCATTTTTACTTGTCAAATTTGAAAAATCAAGAGATAATTTATCACTTCATACCTATTTTACCCTTATTATTAATTATTTAGTTGATAAATTCAAGAAAATTTTAGTGATTGCATAGATTTTAAAGTATATTTTATTAATTTTAATTAATAAATTACTTAATAATAATTAGAGATAAAATAATAAAATTATCATTCTATTTTATAGTCGTGTCAAACCAATATGTGAAAAGTAAAAAAAAAAATGGACGGAGGGAGTATACCATAGAACAGTTGAGCCTTGAAATGCACAAATAAACATAAAGGGGAAAAAAACACTAGTCATCCACCATTGTTAGTACAGTATCCCTGAAATCTATCCGTTAATAATAAAGAAAACTTTAGTATAAGCAGCTCTTACGGTGGCTCTGTTTTAGTCTTTTCCTGTTTTTCTTATTATCTGTCTTTCTAAGTATTACGTACTATAAAACTATACTTATGTTCCGGACATAGCTGAATGACTAACTCTTGCAGCTGGATATAAAAAAAAAACTATACTCATAAATCTTGTGAACTCTTCTCTCTTGCTTTTTTTTTCTTCTTAGATAGATACAAAAGACACTTACTTGTAGTCAAATTCCAGCTTTGCCCTTCTCCATTCTCCAGGTAACCCTCTAACAATTCCCAATTTCAATTTTTTTTCCTAGTTTTGTTATTTTCTGCTAAATTATATAACAATTACTTGACTTTAATTTGGGAATTCATGCATATTGAACAAGATATATGTATTTGGAGTTATCTTCCTGGAATTTCTACTGCATTTTTGTTAGTTTCTGCTTGTTTCCTTTACATTTTGTTGGTAGAGTGTACCTTTCTTTCTGTTTAACATTATAAAATTTCTGAACTTTTAACTGCATTTTCAATTTTTCTAATACATATTCAACAAGATCTGTGTATTTGGAGTTTTCTCTTCGTTATTTTCAGTGCATTTTCGCTTATTTAGTTGGGTTTTAGCATTCTTGCACACATTTACTTGGACCTTTTTCCTCACTATTAACAACAAAAAAGAAAAAAAGTGAATTTTTTTCATACCCTTTTGATTGATCTTGCATAATCTTCATAATTAGCTCATAAAGACAAGTTATTGAATATTGGAATGAAACGGGTTCTGATTAAACTAAACGGGTATTGAAGATTCTTGTACTTATAGCCAACAACCCGAAGTAATATAGGATTGAGATGCAGTTGTTATTGTGATTGTTGATAAAGAAGTTCGTTTTTTCTCACATTTGAGTAATCTTGCATACTAAAATACAAGATATAGTTTAGTAAGTTACCCTTATTTAATAATGGTATATTGATTATTTCCGCTTAAATACCGTGCATTCTTCTTTAATATTAAGGGTATAGTTAGAAACAGTAGCCAACTTTAGTTTTGAATTCCTAAAGTGAGAATTACTTTGGTACAATTTTTTGAGCTAAAATGACAGTTAGAATGGGACAGTGGGAGTAATTTAGAATTGAGATGGAGTTGTGTTGTGATTGTTTATAAAAAAGTTCTTGTTTTTCTCACATTTGATTAATCTTGCATAATATTCACACTTAATGTTTGTGTACAGTTTCTTCTTTTCCAGTTTCCTTCAACCCCAGAGACAATGAATCGGTGGGTTAGGTCAATATTCCTATGCCTTGGTAGCACATTGCTTCTAATGAACTGGTCGGTGGCGGCTGAGTGGGAGACGTGCTCGGGGATAGTACCTATGCAAAATCGGTATGATAAGATATCAATATTGGACTTTGGAGGTGTAGGTGATGGGAGGACATTGAATACGAAAGCTTTTGAAGAAGCAATTTTTAGAATTCAACACTTGAAGAGGAGGGGTGGAACTTTGCTTTATGTACCTGCTGGTGTATATTTGACTGGTCCATTTAATCTTACTAGTCGAATGACTCTTTATTTTGCTTGTGGTGCTGTTATCAAAGCCACTCAGGTATATTTCCAACATATTCTTCATATATGTACATAATAACATTAGGATAATTTGCATTTAGAGAGAATCATTTACTTTGAACTTTGTTCTTTTGACTATCATTGATCCATTTCAGCCATGAATGCAACAATTTAATTGAAATTTTTATAAATGTAGCTCTTTAAGACCTTTTTTTGTAAGTATGAGCTGGGTTTGCTGGCATGGACAACTGAATGGTGAGTGGTATAATTTTCTTGACCTAGATTTCAGGTCAGGTTCACGTGCTTACACGACGTTGTTTGTTTTTAATGGTGGGGCGTATAGCACGATGTTCAATATATTAAGGAGATAATAGCATTTTTGGTCGTTAAATTATAGATAGATTCTGATCTTGATCCTTGTGATATTGACGAAGACATTTAACTTTTTATTAATAGAAATGTGTGTTTTTAGTTCATCTATGTAAGAAGTATGTTGTATTTGAACTACATTCAGAACTATATCATCGTCAAATATGGAATAACAATACAACCTTAACATAACATATGAGTAATTAAATGGTGGAACGAGTAATGATTATGTTAGAATATTATGCAATCATATTATTATTATGTATTAATGTAGTATCATTTTATATATGGTAGGTAGTAAAATGTTAATTAGGAATATTATGTTAATTAGGTAGAAGATTATTAGGAATTGAATAGGAAGATTAGACATGTTTGACTCTTCCTAATTAATGTATATGGTGTATTTATTGTACCCTTGAATGATGAATACATTGAGGAAAATATTTTCAAAGTCTTACATGGTATCAAGAGCTTAAGGAAAGATCCAAAATTAGTTTAATTTCTTCCAAATTTTCGGTCATCTTCCTCCCTAGAAACCCTAGTGGCCGAAAATTCTTCATTTTTTTTTACTCCATTATTGATTATCTTTCATCACAACCAATTATGTCTGAAACCAAATCATCCTTTCACCCTACCCTTGCTGTCTCAAACATCAAAACACATGTTTCTATCAAACTAGAAATGGAAACTGTTCATTATGCGACTTGGGCGGAATTATTCAAAATATGTTGTCGTGCTCACAAAGTTCTTCATCATAAAATTCCTCCAAAAGATGGTAAAGGGAAAGACATAACAAACGATGCAGACAAGGAATTGTGGGATACACTTGATGTCACAGTCCTTGGTTGGATTTATGCAACAATCTCCACTGACTTGTTGCATACGATAATGGAACCGGATTCCACAGCCGTAGCGGCGTGGGAACGTTTGCGAGATATTTTTCAAGATAACCAAAACTCTCGCGCTGTTTCATTGGAACAGGAGTTCTCAACCATTGACACAACGGATTTCCCTAATGTTTCTACATATTGTCAACGACTCAAAGTGTTGGCCGATCAATTAAGAAACGTTGGTTCACCGGTTACTAATAACCGGTTAGTCTTGCAATTAGTCGCCGGTTTCACCGACGCGTATAGCGGCTTGGGAACTCTAATCCGTCAAAGTAATCCTCTACCACAATTTTATCAAGCAAGGTTCATGCTTGTACTTGAAGAGTCGGGCTTGGTGAAAAAGGCCTCAACTACTTCAAATTCCGTCATGCTTGCCACTCCTTCACATGATGGTAATTTTTTTTTACCCTTCTCAACAAAATAAGGGACAAAAAGGACGTCATAACAATAAAAATAAGGGTGGAAATCGCGGAAATAACAAAGGTGGAGGCCACCGAATTTTCGGTGGCGGTGGTAATGGCGGCAACACCAACTCCGGTGGTGGACGATGGCGACGGCCGGCGGCGGGCGGCGGTGGCGACAACCCACCGGCCGACGGTGGCCTTGGGCTATACCATCCGGCCCCCCCCAACGAGCAATTGGGCCAGAGCGGCCCCAAAGGCCCACCGGCCGGCCTCGAAAAACGGTGGGTATTTTCCATCGAATTGGCGACGAAGACAACGAGGCCCGCTTGCTCGGGTCTCGTTAACACAGCGAAAGAGCAAATGGCCTCAGCCGATCCAGTGGCATGAGGCCCATTAAACAGGGCCCACCCCACGGAAATTGAGTCCGCCATGTACACTCTTGGACTTAATCCACCTGATTCAAATTAGTATATGGACTCCGGAGCGACGTCACATATGATGTCCTCCCAAGGTAATCTCTCGTCCTATTTTAATTTGAGCAATGATAATGGAATAATTGTCGGAAATGGCCATTCAATTCCAATAAAAAGTTATGGTTCTAGCAAATTGTCACCACCAAACCCACCCCTAATTTTAAAGAATGTCCTTCATGCTCCCAAATTAATCAAAAACTTGGTTTCTGTTAGAAAGTTTACAACTGATAATTTGGTATCTGTTCGGTTTGACCCCTTTGGCTTTTCCGTGCATGATTTTCATATGGGGAAGCTTCTCATCAGATGTGATAGCAAGGGGGAGCTCTATCCAATAAATCCGTCAACACAACAATCCAAGTTTCCTTTTGTTTTTGCAGCCTTGGCACCATTTTTATGGCACCAACGTTTGGGACATCCGGGAGAGGCTGTTTTGGCTTCTGTTAAACAAATAATTTTATTTCTTGTACCAAAACACGAACTCTAAATAAGTGTCATTCTTGCACACTTGGTAAACATGTTAAATTGCCATTTATTTCCTTTACTTCATGCACTCTTTTGCCATTTGATATTTTACGTTGTGATATTTGGACATCACCTGTTTTGAGTTCTTCTGGTCATAGATATTATTTGCTTATACTTGATGACTACTCTAATTATTTGTGGACATTCTACTTTATCGAAAAAATCACAAGTGTTTTCCACTTTTCTCACTTTTAGAGCATTCATCCGAACTCAATTTGAACGTGATAAAAGTTTGACAATAAACAGTTTTGGGATTTTTTCAAAACAAATGATCTTCAGTTTCGTTTGTCTTGTCCTCATACTTCATCACAAAATGGGAAGGCGGAACGCAAAATTAGAACCATTAACAATATTGTTAGAACATCTCTTTCTCATGCTTCACTTCCCCCTGTATTTTGGCATCATGCACTCCAAATGACCACTTATCTGTTGAATGTCCTTCCTCATAAAAATCTATCATACCAAGCTCCCCTAAAAATGCTTTACTTACGAGAGCCCACATATCATCACTTAAGAGTGTTTGGTTGTCTTTGCTACCCCCTCTTTCCATCCACCACAATCACAAAACTCCAAGCCCGGTCTACTCCATGTATGTTCTTGGGATATCCTACTCATCATCGCGGTTACCAATGTTACGACATTTCTTCCAAAAGAATCTTTATAGGTCGTCATGTAATCTTTGATGAAACAATTTTTCCATTTGCTAAGATACATGCCACCGGGACTCATAACTATGATTTTTTGGATGATAATACGCTTTCGTATCTAACACATTTTTTTCACAGTTCGGTACCTATTACTAGTGTTGAACACCGTAATTCAGGCCCATTGTGCCAGTCCACCACTACGGGCCCAATTCCAGCTCCATCAATGCAGCCCACTAGACCCTCGGTTTCTCACTTCTCGATCAGTGGCGTCCAGTCCACTGGCCCAACAAACCGTTCGGTTACCCGTAGTCAATATGGAATTGTCAAACCCAATGCCAAATATAGCCTTCACACCTAGGTCTCGAAATCACCTTTGCCTCGTAATCCAGTGTCTGCTCTAAAAGACCCGAATTGAAAAATGGCCATGGATGATGAATATCATGCTCTAATTACAAATAGGACATGGAATTTAGTACCTCGTCCATCTAATGCTAATATAATTCGATCTATGTGAATTTTCAGCCATAAAGAAAAATCTGATGGAACTTTTGAGCGGCATAAAGCCCGTCTTGTAGGTGATGGGAAGACACATCAGGTTGGTGTAGATTGTGGGGAAACATTCAGTCCAGTGGTCAAACCTGCAACTATCAGAACAGTTCTCAGCCTGTCTCTCTTTTGGATGGTCACTTCATCAATTGGATGTCAAAAATGCCTTCCTCCATGGACACCTTAATGAGACTGTTTACATGCACCAACCGTTGGGATACAGGGATCCTAAATATCTCAACCATGTGTGTTTGCTCAACAAATCATTATATGGCCTCAAGCAGGCCCCTAGGGCTTGGTATAAGCGGTTTGCAGATTTTGTGTCACGCATGGATTTTTCGCACAGCCGTTCAGATAATTCCTTGTTTATCTATCGTCAGGGTAATCATACTGCTTATCTTCTTCTATATGTGGATGATATTATTCTAACAACATCTTCAGACTCTATTCGCAAGAATATCATGTCACAGCTTAGTTCTGAATTCGCTATGAAAGATCTTGGTCCACTCCACTACTTTCTAGGGATTGCTGTGACCCGACATACATGTGGATTATTTCTCTCCCAGAAGAAGTATGCATCAGAAATCGTGGGCTGGGATGTCTTTCTGCAACTCCGGTCGACACAAAGTCAAAATTGAGTGCCATCTCTAGCAAACTTTTTGTTGATCCACCGTTATACCGCATCCTAGCAGGAGCTTTACAGTATCTCACATTCATCAGGCCAGATATTACCTATGCAGTGCAACAAATGTGTCTATTCATGCATAATCCAATGGAGGAACATATGCATGCTCTGAAACGCATTGTGCGATATATTCAGGGCACTCTGGAGTATGGATTACATCTATACCGTCCTCTGTTTTCAAACTTGTTATTTACACTGATGCAGATTGGGCAGGATGTCCGGATACAAGACGATCCACCTCCGGGTATTGCGTCTTCCTTGGTGACAATTTAATCTCATGGTCCTAAAAAGGCAGGCCACGATATCACGCTAAAGTGTTGAAGCAGAATATCGTGTTGTGGCCAATGTTGTATCTGACTCATGTTGGATTCGGAACCTGTTACTTGAACTCCATTGCCCTATTCCGACTGCAATAATAGTATACTGTGATAATATTAGTGCAATCTACCTCTCAGGGAATTCCATCCACCATCAACGTACTAAACATATTGAGTTAGATATTCATTTTGTACGCGAGAAGGTGGCTCGCGGACAAGTTCGGGTGCTACATGTCCCAATGCGTCATCAAATCGCAGATATCTTCACAAAAGGACTTCCACTGATATTATTTGAAGATTTTAGGGACAGTCTCAGCATTCACCGCCCTCCAGCTTCGACTGCGGGGGAGTGTTAGAATATTATGCAATCATATTATTAGTATGTATTAATGTAGTATCATTTTATATATGGTAGGTAGTAAAATGTTAATTAGGAATATTATGTTAATTAGGTAGAAGATTATTAGGAATTGATTAGGAAGATTAGGCATGATTGACTCTTCCTAATTAATGTTTATGGGGTATATATTGTACCCTTGAAGGATGAATACATTGAGGAAAATATTTTCAAAGTCTTACAGATTATTGTAAGTTTTTTAATATTCATACGCAAAGGGATGAAAAGTGCACATTTCAATTACTTGAAGGTTACATGTGCTTAGTCAGATATCACAAGGATCAAAATTATAATTTACCAATAATTGAGGGACCAAAAGTGCTATTAAACCTATATTAAGCAAGCCATGAAATTGGAGTAGGCTAAAGTGAGTCTATGTAAAATGAGCAATTATTTAAGTATGGACAATAGGAGTTAATTGCATTTAAGTAATTGATGGGCCTTTGCATAACGGGACCTGATCCATGTGATGGTATTTAATATACCAAGGATAGTAGAGGCAACCATGAGGTTTATTGAACTATTCAATGGTCTTTGTCAGCCAAAAACAAATAAAAGATTAGAATAATGAAAGCCAATTTGACCTTTGTCCCATGCTTGTAACTGTGAGGAGATCTCTGAACAGAACTGTGCGGTTAATCAAACAAGAATTTACATTTACAGGAAAAAAAGAACAAGAATGTTAAGAAATGAACTATTTTCAGAAATTTAAGTAGATAAATCTGTGTAAACTGAGCGATTTATCGCGTGTTTGTGTATGAGGTCGCACATTTTAGTTTGAAGTTAAGACCCCACTTATTCTCGTCCTCCTTTGTGTTGTCCAATTGGTTCTGTAATCCTGGCAATGAATTAAAATTTAGGATCCCAGTCAATGGCCATTAGTCAATCCATTGCCTTCATATGGGAGAGGAAGAGAGCGACCTGGTGGAAGGTATATGAGCTTACTCCATGGAAACGGGCTCCATGATGTGATTATTACTGGTAAATATCAATTATTAAAATGACATTCGAGGCCTGATATAATGTGGTTCAACTGAGTATTAAACTGATTTTTTAGGTGAGAATGGTACTATTGACGGCCAGGGTGATGGTGGAGGCAAAGAACTCTTCAATATACACGACCTCATCTCATTGAACTAATGAACTCCAGAGGCATAATCATTTCTAATGTCATTTTCAAGAACTCTCCCTTTTGGAATATCCACCCTGTTTATTGCAGGTATAACTTTTGCATAATTTTGTGTTTCGAAAAGTGTGTCACAAAATCTGCAACCATATAGCTAGTCTATGCAGTCTAGTCTAATTTGTTTATTTGTTCCTTTGGCAGCAACGTTGTTATTCGATATGTCACCATATTGGCTCCAGCTGATTCACCAAACACCGATGGCATTGATCCAGGTAGAGAAAGCAGTATTCACTAAACCTTTTGATTTATGTTAGGAAGTTTGAGTTTTAGCCTCTTTTTGGTGTATTAAAAAGGTAACACATTTTTCTGTCTTTAAGTTTCTCTTCGCCAAGTCTCGTGAGTTCCCTTCCAATGGTGCATTTTTGTTATAGTAACTCATGGTTAAATGATTAGTGCAAACTTTTTGGCAGAAATCCTTGAACTGTTCAGAGTTGAGATAGTCTTCGTCATTTTAGTGCGGATGGTTCTGTAGACTGTTAGAAAACTGAAAAACTAAGCAATCTATGGCAGTTGCTTTTATTTACGATTAATTCATTAACATGTTTATTTACTATTGCAGATTCAAGCTCCCATGTCTGCATAGAAGACTCCTACATTTCAGTAGGGGACGACCTAGTAGCCGTAAAGAGTGGCTGGGATCAATATGGCATTGCTTATGGTCGCCCTAGTCATAGCATAACCATCCGAAGGATAACTGGATCATCTCCATTTGCTGGAATTGCAGTTGGAAGTGAAACCTCTGGTGGCGTAGTGGACGTTTTGGCTGAGCATATAAACCTTTTCAACATGGGAGTTGGCATTCACATTAAGACAAACATTGGTCGAGGAGGGATGATCAGAAACATTACGGTCTCAAATGTCTACATGGAAAATACACGTACAGGGATTAAGATTGCCGGTGATGTTGGAGACCATCCGGATGAAAAATTCAATCCGAATGCTCTTCCAGTTGTTAAGGGTATCAAGATGAAGGACATTTGGGGTGTAAAGGTTTTGCAGGCCGGTTTGATCCGTGGTCTGAAGAATTCCCCTTTCTCCGGGATTTGTCTCTCCAATATCAACCTTCATGGCAACAACCCCGGACTACGAAATTCCCCTTGGAAATGCTCAGATGTTAGCGGAGCTGCAATTCAAGTTAGCCCTTGGCCTTGCGCAGAACTCACCAGCAGCCAACAAACTGGTGCATGCTCTACGTACTTCTGAGTATCTTGTAATTCTATACTTCCAATTCAATTCAGTAAATCACAAAGAAGAAATGATAAATTTTGTTCTAGTTCTAAGTATAATTGTAATGTCAACTTGGTATCACAATCATATTGTATACGTATTAGAGTATTAGAGTTGTTGAAGTGTGTAATCATCTCATCTAAAAGTTTAAGATGTTTGAGAGAGCACACTTTTATTATTGAATTACTCCCTCCGTTCTAATTTATGTGGCACCATTTGTCTTGGCACGGAGTTTAAGAAAGAAAGAAAATCTTTTGTAATGTGTGGTCCAAAATAAGTCTTATATAAATGTGTGTTTGTAAATCATCTCAAAAAGTTAAATTGTTTCTAAATATAGAAATGTGACATTTTTTTGGGATAAACCAAAAAGGAATGGGTGCCACATTAATTGGGACAGAGAGAGTATATCCTTAATACGCCCCCTCATGTGCGGGCTTGATTCTTTTTTCATTGTCCAAGCACGTGGAATTTTTTTGATAATGGGGTAACCGTGAGATTCGATCCCAGCCTGCTCTGCTACGATGTAGAAATGTGTGACCATCTCAGCTAAAAGCTTAAGCGGTTAGATAGAGCACACTTTTATTATTGAATTATATTCTCAACAAGAATCTTTCCTACTACATCTCCCATGGATGCAAGTTTGTTTACAACTACTAAAACACACATCACAACAAGTTAAAGGCTTATCCTATGCACAAACTGCTCCACTGCTAGTGCAGGATAGGCAGAGGGAGGGCGTATATAGTACGCAACCTTCTTGTATTTCTACAAAGAGGTTGTCTCCGGGCCTCGACCAAAAAGAGCAATTCTACCTTTGCGCCAATGTTGAGTTCTCAACAAGCAATTCTACAAATACATACGCTAATACAAAATACTAAAGCAAAACACAGAGCACATTAGCAAACGGTGCTTCAATCGAAGTAGTTATCCAAGAACTTGCGAATGTGCCTCACGAAACCACCTGTCTTCTTTTCCTCCTTATGTGCTTCATTCTCTTCTTCAGCTCCGTGCTCCTCTTCCTCATGGTGATGGTTCAAATGCTTTTTCATTTTCTTCTTATCAAAGCTATGATGATCTTCATGCTGCATTGCTGAAATCTTATCATCCTCGTCCTCATCATCGTCATCATCAAGGGGGTCATAGAAATGACCCTTCAGTTTCATTTTACCAAATTTATCATGATTGTTCCGCTTGATTATGAACTTCGACATCTTTTGTTCATCATCGTCCTCGTTGTTGTGGTGGAGGAAACTCATCCACTCGTCCGGAAACTGATGCATGGTTCCATGAGTGAACATTACATGGTCAAAGTCGTCATTTTTCTCACCAGAAGAAACTATCATATCTTTATTACCATAAGAGATCTGATCATCAAGGTGTGTTGACTGTGTTCTTGGCTTCAGGTTGTGTGATGCATGGTGAAAATGGTGGTGGTGGCATAGTCGAGAAGGACGCCTAGATCTGACCCGAAAGTGGCGGTTGATCGGACGGAGCCGAACAAACGTCAAAGGTAAAGCCTTAATCTCTTTGCCCTTAGGTTCAAGAAGGTTATCTTGAAGAAGGAGATCTCGACTCTCTTGAACATATTGAGTCTCTTTGTCAAGCTGGTTTTTGGGGGTGACATCGGGTTCGGGAAGAGTACTGGGAAGTTTGAGGTCAGTGATATCGTTTTCTTTTTGAGTTAACGGCGTGCGAGCAAATGAGAGGGTGAAAAACAGGAAGAAAATGGCAATAGAGAGTTTGTCCATATTGTGAATTTGTTTGAAAGGTACTATGTTTATTTCTGCCTGAAGAAAATAGAAAGATATGGATATACATATATAGGATTTATATTAAGTAACGAGTAACTCGTTTGACCATCAACGTGGATGAATTGTTGTTTTTTTTTTTCATTTGGAAGGGTGGGCAGTGAATACGGGGAAAGGAGAGGTAAAAGAGGGGGTAAAACATAGTGACATTTGGGTCCACACATTTGTGTGTTAAGAGTGAAATAGTTGATTTCCAAAACAAAAAAAAAGTGAAATAGTTGTTGAACAGTTGAAGTGTAACCATTAGGTTGTAATTTTAATTTTACTGTCCACGTAGTCGGAGTTGAACTACCAAAGTTTTGAACGAGTCTCTAATCGCACCTTATGCCAGGGCATAGAATGATTGTGTAACCATTAGTCCCTTGAGGATGTAGCCTAACGACAAAAATGTTTAGGTGATTTTTTTTTATCTGTATAAGTATTGGTCGGCAAAGTTATTTGGTGGTACTTGTGCTGATGAAACGTAACATATACTATAGTCAAGGTGCAAACATTATCTTTATTATGAGAAAAAAAGTTATCAAGGGCTAGCTAATTCATAAGCCGCTACTGACCTTTATTCACCTCTCCTTTTGCTGGAATGTTCAATTCAATGACACCCTATTGAATTAAGGAAAATCACAAACCACTATAAAAAAACATCATTAATTGGATAAAGGCCCACTGGACCGATACTATCAAGAAAGGCACGTCACTCTACACCATATAGTGGTGGGGAAAATGGATTTTGTTCGCACACTTAACTATTTTCCCATCAAAGTTCACCATCATCAAACCCTTCGAACTAAGTTTCACATGGCCGATCACCTTATAAACTTATCTAGTATTCACTGTGTGTCGCCTACATAGTTCGAGTATCTTTGACTGCCAAAGCCTACATCCTAGTTTTTCTCTGTTGTGTGGTTGTGTCCAAGCTACCTTACTAAACCAAGTTCGAGCCATCACTCCGTTATTCTTCATACTTGTTTCGATGAATCATGATGTGAATATTATGCACTTCGGGCAAAGCTAAGAATTTGTTCAGACACCCAACATTTTTAGTGTAAACCACCAGTGAGGATTATGTTTTGATTGTCACTTCTTAAATCTTGCTATTTGTCATTGGCCAAGGTAAGGTGAATTAAAAACAAAATAAAACCTTAGTATAAAAATGTTAGCGTTATTAGTAAAACTAAATGTATGGAAGATTCAAGTAAAACCCACTGGATCGATGTTATCGAGACATCTAGAAACTCTACACCACAAACTACTAATGACGCAGTTTAGCACAAAATAAGAACAAAAAAAACTTGAAATTGAAGTAGTTATATTATATTACTCCATATATACTTTTTTATAAAGCAGGTAACGTATGACGCTTCATGTCCTTTTCATTTTCCGCCTTATTGGACTCAAATATTCATCCATAACAATCTTTTTGGCATCAGGAAAAGACCGAGGTAAGAAAAAAGAGCGAGTACAAATATTTATCAGTACTAGGTGTTTATACTAAATCAAATAAGTTAATCTTAAGATATTAAATATTGAAGTGCGATACCAAGAATACATATCAACTAATTATTGATTAAATGATAAATATTTATATGAAAGCAAATCTTTTATATATGTTGGTGTGATATAAACATGCAAGGTAAGTTATTTACCACGAAATAAATGGACACACGACACTATTATCCCATAAGTGCGTAAGCAAATCAAGAAATTTAATTCCAGACCAATAAAATTTGTGGCGAAAAAACAAGGAACCGAACTCACTAATCCCATAAATTAATCCTAAACACTATATAAAATCATTTTCCCATTTTTTACCACCTAGAATTCGATACATTCTTCTAAGATACTATAACCAATGAGACAACACCTCTAAACTCTATAAATTCTCTCCAAGGAACCTCTTTCTGAAAGTTTCTTTAATTTAACCCTTTCTTTTCTAACATAATTAAAGATGTTATCAATAGCTTTTGTCACTAAACACCAAATAAGTAGAAGGAACTTCAATGATCATGAAGAAAACAGCTGCAGATCAATGTCAATGCATGAGTACGAGGATTTCATTATTGGATTCAAACAAGATGTTCCCCTCGTATTTTTCGATCAAAATAATGATCCTAACCGTAACCATGGTAATGTTGAACGAGCTTAAGTTATATATGTACCGTCAGTATACATCTTGTTTTACATTATCACGTTCCTCAATGGATATAATTAAACATGTAATCCTCCTTAACGAGTTTAAGTTATATACATCGTTAGTATAAGAATTCTTTTACACTATGTGAGATTTGTACTCTGTGTAACCTGCTACAACAGGTAGAGGTGATATGATGGTGTAAATATTGCTTACACTGACAGTGTATGAACGTTCTCCTTAAAACGTGAGATTGTAATCTTGAAAATAAGATAAGTTACTTGCTACAACATGTAAATGTGACTTTAATAGTGTAAAATTCCTTAAACTGATGGTGTTTATAACTAAACTCATGTTGAATAATGTAGTCATCGCGCCTAAAAATTTAAGTTATATTGGCAAGAATAATGTTTTATATATTTAATTATATTATATCTCAACAGGTAAAGCACGGGCTCGTCCTTGTGAGCCAAGATTGACACTAAAAGAAGTGTTGAGGGCTTCAGCTGGGGTCATGGGAGAGACTCATTTAGGGATGAATGAGAAAGTTGTGCTTTTAAAAGGGAAAATTTGTGCTTTAAAAAGATTTAGAAAAGTGGTGGTGAAAAATAATGAGTTTGGGAGAAGAATTGAGAAGTTTGCTAGGGTTAGTAGAGAGTGCAAACAACTTGTTTCAATCACAGCTTATTTATACTCAAAAGAGGATCAAATTCGTAGTTTGTGATTACTATCCTATGGGTAGTCTTGCTGATTTACTTGCAGGTGAGCTTTCATGTTCATACATCAACAATAGTTTGCTTTGTTTAATTAGTCACTAAAAAAGACATTATCTTATTTTTCAGGTAACTAATCTTACTTATTATAGATCACATGTAATTATCTTTTACACGACCTGAGTGTAATTTTTTTACATTGAACTCATTTATGTTAGATTTATTGTTATTTCATCACAATTTTATAAGGGGAAGTTATACAATTAGCTACTCGGGCAAAAATATTAATAGACTCTATCCCATATACAGATTATATATACATCTGCAGCTATAGTTTAGAGTGGGCGGCTAGTTATCTCAATTTCTCATTTTATAATCCGGTTATTTGTGTATTTATTTCAATTTAAAAAAAAATAAAATACAACATAATCACTCAAAATTTAGACTGGATCTTATTATAATTTGTGTTTATAAATTTTCAGTAAAATACGTTTAGGATTAATTAGTAAAACACAAGTTTTGTAATACATGGTTTGAACGGCTTTCCCTTGTTTGCTTTTTCTCTATGCAAGAAACAATGGATTATGGATATAAAACACACGTTTTGTAATACATGTATCCATGGTCACTATATATGTGTTAGATCATCACATTATTTTTATTATGAATTTTAAGTTAAATATATTGATAGCATAAAAGAATTTTTACACGTCTATCAAGTCACTTTCAGTATAGCGGCTGTGTACAAGTACCCTTACCAAGTTAAACTAATTACTGCAAAAATAAGATGGACAACTTGTTCTAGCAGATTAAATTACACGGATACTATAATTATATATGCTTATTGGATTCTTGGCTGCAGGAGCGAGGGATCTAGGCCAAACTGCATTAGAATGGAAACAATGTTTGAAAATAATTCTATGCATTGCTCGTGGCATTGCATTCATCCACTCTCAAAATCCTCCAAAAGATCAAAAGGATCACAAGGACATACAACTAAATGTTCATGGCAATGTCAAGGCATCCTACGTCATGATCAACATCGATTTCACTGCTTATCTCTCCGACTATGGCTTCGTGCAATTAGCAGAGAGGACAGAGTTCTCCGATACCTGACTAAAAAAGCCACCCCCGCTTGATCCCTATATATATTCTGAATTGTTAAGCCAAAAAAATGATGTATATAATTTTAGGATTATTTTATTGGACATACTAAGAAGGCAAAGGGATGGAGAAAGAAGAGATGGAAAATGGGGAGTTTGAGTTTTTTGTACAAGAGAAGGAAAGGAAACAAGTTCTCAATGTATTGAACATAGCATTGAGATGCATAGATAGTGATCTAGAGGCTAGGCCTACATTGGAACAAATAGTGATATACCTAGGAGATGTATTGAGGATGAGAAATTACTCAAATTAGTGTGTGTTTTTCGATATTACGAAAATATTTGTCGCGCATGCTTTGAGGGATACAACAACAATAATGTCTCATTCCCAAGTGAATTGGGATAAGATAGGCTTTGAAACATACATGATGAAGAAAAGCCCATAGCTAGCTTTTGCTCAATTTTTTGTCGATGGTCAACCTGTTCAGTTGACCTCAGAAAAATTATTGTCACTCGTCACATCATGTTTATTTCTAATAATATTTTCACTATCATGTTTTGACCATTATTTTTTATTTGTTGATCTCTTTCAAACTATAATATTGGACTGTTGGCAACGTGAGTATAATGGCCTGTGACTAGAATAAAGAGCCAATTCGGATTTAAATCTTAACTTGTGGTTTTTAATTAAACATTTTACTAGAAACCAATTGGTAGGCTTGTTACGTCTTTTTCATAACTCTAGTGTACCAAATGTTGAGACTTGAAACATAACAACATGAATGAAAAGGTTTCTATCTAATTAACCTAAACTTTTACTCGAAATGAACACATAATTGACCAATATATATATATATATATATATACTACTACTACTTTTTACCAATGATTATCGCATAAATCTTTTGTTTTCATGTTCTATTTAATTGTGGTAATGAAGAGCAATTTCCCCCATGATAAAGGGATCTTAGAAGGGACAGATACTGATGAAATGTAGAGTAGCCTCACGTGTGATTCTTACACAGAACAGAGATAGATAAGAGGGTATCAATATAGACAATCAAATTGCCTTTTCTGCTTTTTGATTCGTTGATTTCTTCCTAATTTTTGCATCACTAAAACAGACAGATTCAAGAGGACCGCTTTACTCCTACATTGTGAATGCTGACACATGTCAGATCTCACACGTGTGCTCTTATTACTACCCTTCCCTCCTCATACCAGACAGGATGAACGAGAGAGACGGTTGTTCTACTAAATACTCGGCGAGACATAAGCTCCGGACACTCCATATGGATCTTTAATATTTTCTGTACTTTACTTGTACTCTGTGTTTATATATATTTCTTGCTTAATCATTATTAAGTAATACGTATTTTTACTTACTAAGGTTAATTTACTCGATTCGGTATTAACACAAAATGCGAGTACTTCAAGTTTTTAGCGTCTCTCCCATGAAAAAAGGCAATTTCGTGAAAGATATTCTAACGTCTTTTTTCTCGGATATTTAAACAATGGCTGGTCAGTGGTCCGGGTTGGCCCGATCCCGGCCCGGTCCCAGCCCGATCCCGCCCCGATCCCGCCCCGAACCCGAGTATTTAAAACAAAAAAAAATTGCGGTATCGGGACTCAAACCGGGACGGGACAAGATCTCGTCCCGACCCGCCCCAGGCCCGCCAGTCCTGACCCGATCCCGATCCCGCCCCAAACTCCCCCTTTTGCAAAAATAACCGTTGCACCAACGACCATTTTACATTTTGGCTGTTGTGCAACAGTCATTTTTGGCCTCCCCTACCCCCTTAATATTTATTTTTAACCCATAAGTTATTATATTTACACTTTAATTTTTCAACTATAAATAACTCATTTTCTCTTCAGCTTTCTCACAAATCTTCCTACAATCTCTCTAATCTCTTAATCTATCTCTCTACAAGTCTACATTGTTTACTAAATATTCAATTTTATTTATTCATTTGGGAATTGGGAGTGAAGTTGACAACTAGCTTGAGGATCTTCTATCGAGCAAAGTTTCAATTTTCAACATCTCGATTACACGTCGACGTTACATCGGCGTTTGGTACATTCGTTCCTTCATTAAGTTATTATTGTCTGTTTATTTTATTTAGCGCACTTAATTTCATTTACTTTAATTATTTATTAGTATAATTATAAATTTATAATGGAAGGATTTAAACGTATGCTTACGGGTAGGGGTCATGCTTCTTCTAGTAGGGGCAACAAGGGCAAGGGTCCTATTTCTAGACAGAATCATATTCCTACACAGGATGATTTTGTTGATACTGAACATTTTCCTACAATACCATTAGATTTAGACGAGGAACTATTTTCTGGAACTCAAGAAGACTTTAATTTAGACGATGATCTAGATGATACACCCACTAATGTAGATGCCAACACACCCACTAGTGCACCTTCAACTGAAATGCCTCCTATTGCCCCTAGTATGAGACGAGGTCCAACAAAACGAACATTAAAATCAGATGCATGGACATTTTTTGATAGGGACGTAGAGAATCAAGTAGCTAGATGTAAAATTTGTAAAGATGTTTTAAAATTTAAAACTGGAAAAGGTCACTGTGGGACGGGGGTTAATGGGACACGTAGGAAGAGTTCATCCAGCTAGGTATGCCCAATACGAGGCTTCAAAATCGGGTGCGCAAACACCCGCTCCATTGGGACAAGGTTCACATACTGATACTGTCCCGGACCAAGTACATGATCAAATTAACCATATGACGGGGGGAATTGTAGGCCCTAAATACAATAAACATAGAGATATGGAAGCAATATCAAAATTAGTTGCTGTGGAGGGTTTGACTTTTTCATTTCCTTCATCTCCCAGTTTTATTCATTACATTAGATATATGTATAATCCTGCTTTTAACGGTTTTCCTATATCAACTGTTAAGAGAGATGTATTTAAATTCGCACATGAATATCAACAGTATTTACGTTATTCATTATATCATTTTAATGACAAAATTGCTATCACTTCTGATATAGGCCGTAGTACTGACGGCCATGATTATTTAACGGTAACTTGTCATCGGATAGATTATAAATGGTCTATGCAAAAACGTATCTTAGCGTATAGATATATAGATGATAGGCACACTGGTACTTTTATTGCAGAAAATATTTGTCAAGTGTGCGATTATTATGGAATAACCGATAAAATTATGACTATTACATTAGATAACGCTTCTAAAAACAATTACGCTATTACAATTTTAAAAAATAGTTTAACTCTATCTTTTCCAGATCATTTTCATATAAAATGTGTGTGCCATATATATAACTTAATTGTAAAGGATGGTCTATCACTTTTTGAGGACATTCTTAGTAAAATACAATTTGCTATAAACTTTATTTTTAAAAATAATAGAATACAACGAAGAAAAGAATATAAAAAAACTTGTCACGATTGACAACTACCTTATAGAAAAATTCCAGAAGAAGTACCCACTAGGTGAAAAGCAACTACTTGTTGCTTATGACTATAGAAAACCTATAACTTTATTTTTTAACTCTCATAATCAAAATCCAGCTGATGTGGTTGTAGATAGCGATTGGGTAAAAATTTCCGAACTTATTGTATTTTTAGAGAAAAATTTTCAAGCAACAAAAGAATTTTTCGGTATATATTATCCTACTATTTCAACTATGTTGTTTTATATAGCTCTAATATTTTTATTACTTAGTGAATATATGAAAAAACCAGCTTATATGACAGCTATTAAAAAATGTTTATCAAATTAAAAAAATATTTTATTCCTATTCCCACTATTTATATTATTTGTGTTGTATTAAATCCGACTATTAAAATAGACGGTACTAAATCACTTATTGAAACTATTTACAATTGTATAGAAGTACTACCACCTCCAAGTCCCAAAAATCCAAATCACTCACCACATATTGAACAAACTAAAGAAGAAGTGTTGTCTAGCGTAGAAGACCAATGCAAAAAAGTATATAGGTTTTACTAACAAGAAAGTGCTAGTAACTTACCGGCTTCCATACCATCTTCTTCATTTTCAACACAACCTCACAAAAGACATGTTGTTTCTGCGGCTAGTATTGAAAGCCTCAGAAATAGAATGTGCAGCCGTACCGCTACTAACCAAATTAGCGAGTTTGATATTTTTGTTTTGTAGGCTTCTGTACCGTACCAAGCAGTTCTCAATGAAGAAGGACGTGAAGACTTGCTGAAATACTGGAAGGGGGAATGAGAAGACCTTTCCGACACTTTCAATGATGGCGCGAGATGTTTTGAACATTCAAGCGTCATCAACGGCGTTTGAAAACGCTTTTTCTGCCGCCAGATATCAAATAGGAAAGCACAGACACTCATTAGCCGGAGACAGCTTGGAGATTGTAGTATTATTCAGAGATTTAATATGAGCAAAGAGGAGAAGGTGCGGTCAACCGGAGACCAACGGCGAAGAAGACGAAAACTACAACAAAATCTTATCCGAAGGTGGTGGAAGCGACGTGGATCAATTTGACCAACAAATACCAATTCCAATCGAAATCCACAAGAAATTATCAAGAAACTAGAGCAATTTTTTTCAGAATGTAATTTTTTAATTGCATTTTTACTATATAATTTGCAACTTTTGAACAACACCACAAAGTTGCAATTTTAACAATTGTATTTGTATTACAAAAAAATTATATGTCTATTAAATAATATAAAAGGCACAAAAACAGTCTTGAGATGTTTTTATTACACTATCTTGTTTAATTACTGAGTTTATATATATATATATATATATATTATTTTTTAAATTAAGTGCAAAAGAAAAAAACTTGCCGGGATCCCGATCCCGACCAGACCCGATTCCGACGGGATCGGGGCGGGACTTCGGCAAATCCCGCCTGACCCGCCCCGCCCCGATCCCGCCCTTTTCCCCGTGCCGCCCTGACCCGATCCCACCAAACCCGGCCCGCCGGTCTCGAGCCCGGCCCACTAACCACCCCTAATTTAAACAATTAATCACGCGCATTACAAACATTTTAATTTTTTTTGGTGAACTAGACATTTTCATTAATGTTAACCAACGTCTACAACATAGGATGAGTTTTGCGGAGTCAGACTCCGTGATTGTTCAAAACGAGTATCAAGATCATTACATAAATTAATTCAAAAGAAGTTCCTTCCATGTCTGTCTAAAAACTTCTGTTGGCATACACCGGAGGAACTAGTAGTGGCTGCAAAATAACTGATTCATCAAGCTTTGCCCCTTTCTTCGCCAAAATATCAGCGACTTGGTTCTGCTCTCTGAAGACATGCTTTATTCGCGGGTTCCCCAGCTTTGTCATCATATACGTGCATTCAGAAATTATAACATCATAAATTTCATGTCCATTTGGATTACTTCAGTGGAGTCACATTCAACTATTATGGACTTTATGTCGCGTTCTACAGCCATCGTGAGTCCAGCCAATAAAGCTGCGATTTCAGCCTGAGTGCTAATGGATATTGTCAGCCCTTTGGCGAAGCCAATCAACCATTCACCATTGTTGTTTCTGATGACTCCTCCCATACCTCTTGCTCCTGGGTTTTCTTTGCTTGCACCGTCTGTGTTGAGCTTGTAGTACCAGGGGCGTCTTTGGGCCCGTGTGAGCTGTGCTACATCACAGGGCCTCCGAAAAATGAAAATTTTTAGGGGTCCCTTTTTTTTATTTTTTATTAAGTAGTATTAGCCAGAATTTACTGTAAATACCCATAATTCGTAGGTCTTAGCCCAATCTAATTGTTGAAATCGTATATTTACTTATATTAAGGGCCCACTTTTACGAATTAGAACAGGGCCCCAAAATGTTTGAGACGGCCCTGATAGTACCCCATATCAGGATGTATCCATCTAACTTGGATGGTGGTGGTTTGTTTCTTTTGCCTGGGTTTGCTGATTAGAAGGCAGTATTCCAAGGTTTGGGAGATGACAAGCATGTGGTTCACAGGATCCTTTTTCTTATTGAAAAGGTTGTGGTTTTTTGTGAGGCAGATATGCCATAGGCAGAAGGTTGCTATGTTCTGGCAGTAAATGTTATTATCAAACTTTTTGCCCTTGATGTTGCTCCAGTTAGTTTGCCAATTCTGGCCTGAATACACAATTTTATTTCCCTTGGCATCTGGCAGGCTGAGATTACACATTGTCTCCCAGAAAGTTTGTGCATTTTGGCACTGGAAGAATATGTGCTGAATGTCATCATTGTTGTTGTTGCAGAAGCAACATTGATTTGGGACATTAAGACCTATAGAGGATAGGTACTTATTTGTTGGGAGCCTTCCATGTAGGAAAGTCCACAAGAAGAACTTGATCTTGTTAGGGGCAGTTGTTTTCCATATCTAGTTGAACCTGTTGCTAGCATTATGATTTGTTCTCCTCTTCTCCTTATCAATGATCCAATAGGCTGACTTTGTGGAGAATTTGCCATTGTTCGACAAGAGTCAAGTGATGTTATCTTGTCTGGTAGAGTTGTGAGGTAACAAAACATTTCTTATTGAGTTGGTCAGATTTGGGAGGAGATCAAAGGGGAGGTTGTGGAAATTCCAATTACCATTGGAGATCATGTCAGAGACTTTGAGGTTCTCTGAGGGCATGAAGATGATTTCTTAATCTACCCACATTTGGTATCCAGTTATCCCCCCAAAGGTTAGTATTATTGCCATTGTGGATGACATTGAACACTCATTTGTTACAAGTATTCCAACCCTTTAAGATAGCATTCCAAGTCCTAGTTCTACCATTTTTGGAGTTTTGGCCAGGCCTGCAGTGCTTGTGGACCAGAATGAAATGAGAAGTGGTGAGTTATCCTTATTTAAGGGAAGTCCATTGATATACATTCGTCATAAAATTACATTGTGTAATACAATTCTTTTTGTTAGGTCTATATACTATATATATCTTGAATCTTCTTAATATTATTGGGAAAAAATTACATTGTCATTGCGTATATATAAATATGATTCCACTATACTGCTAACGAGCTATTGTTTCATAGAATTTGAACTTAATTTCAAATCTTATAGCATGCAATTAGCTTTTATATTGTATCGGTTGCCCCAATAGGTGTTTATACCTATTTAATAAATATATGATACGTGTTTTCATATACATTCTTATGACTAAATCGTAGTTAATTAATATACATTCTTACCTTAATTCATTACTTAACCGCCCATGATAAAATTATATGATGATGTTAATATCGATTTCAAAATATTTCCACTGAAACTATTCATCAAGAATTAATCTTCGATCATTAAACTCTATTTAAAAAGTTGTATAAAGTTCATTTCAAGCTCAAGTGTAACAATTAAGATATTTGATTCAATCAATCTCATTTAGTCACGGTATGTAAGACACTTGGACCAATTGCTACATATTATACAGCTCTTTTGACCTTTAATGACTAAAAATTAGGTGATTAGGCTTATAGGCCTAAGGTTATTAGGACTTTATATTAATAACAAAAAGCCATGAATTAATTTGTTAATTGGTGCAACGTGCATTTCGACTGATCCAAGTAGTTTACTTTTTTTTTAAAAATTATATACTGTTGACTTTTCTGCCAAAGCGTGTGGTTAGCAGTACTTTAAGATTCTTTTAGCAGAACCCAAGGAATCAAGAAGCTTCGTGTTGGAATCATTAAGCACGATCATGCAAATTATATTATTTTAACATTATTTTTAGTACTTAATTACACGATTGATTAGTGAAGAGAGATTACTACTCCTTTGAGATTGGCAAATGTAAAAAAGGGTATAGTCGGTGAGTATGAATATATAAAATTTTATAAAATTATTTTTAAGAATTGAATCATACGTTTATACAAAGATTGTACTTTGTAAGTACCAACAAACACATACAATACTAAATTCTAGATCTCTATAGACGGCAGAGCCGTCCCTGGGACGGTCAGGCGACGGCGCCGCACAGGCCCCGACCGGCGGGGCCTTCGTTCCAGAATTTTTATTTTTCTTTTATTGGTTTCAAATATTAAGATATGTATTAAAAATGTCTCCAATCTTATCAGTGAGAGTTGTAGCCTAGCGGTTGAGGGCTCCTTTCAAAAGTTCTTCTCTAGTAAGAGGTTGTGTGTTTGAATCCATTGAGCAACAAAATAGTGTTTACTATACATTTATTTGATGTCTTCATTGACTTAAAATTTTAAATCTTTTAATTTTTTTTCTAGTATTGGGATATCCAAATTTCTCGGCCTCTATAAAGAAAAAAATCCACTCAGTAAGTACTCAAATTATTTTTTTTCTGTAAATAATCCACATACCCCCTTTTATTACTTGCAACAATTATTATTATATACTTTATTTTGTAAAAGTCTGTTGACTCTCTAAGTATAAATAGCACCCCCTTGAGCTGCATTTCCTCGTGTACATTTGAAAATAATAAGAAGAAAAAAGAAAAAAACACTAAAGGCAGAAGGAGTAAGAAAGAGATAATGGCAAGTGAAGAGAGTGAGCTTTACTTTGTTTTCATGAACTATGATCCTGAATACGAGAGACTCCGATCCAAAAGGTCAGTAGTTCTTTTTATTTTCTTTACTTTAAAATAAACATGATTTTCTTGATTAAAAGCAGAGGCGGACCTAAAGTTCTGGAAGCGAGTTCAATCGAACCCATCATTTTAACGTTCCTTTTTTTTATTATGAATCTACTATCAGAAATTCAATGCGTAAATCTCAGTATTCAATGTGTATTCATGAATAATCTCATTTTTCAATTATTCAACCATTTCTTTTTATCAAGTTGTATTAGCCAGATTAGTCAGCATTTATCTCTTTCGATGCAACAACAATATCTTATTTATAAATAGTAAGTGTTTAACTCGTATTTTCGAAGAATTAACTCTGAACCTTGAATCCGTTACATTTAAATCTTGAAATCCACATCTAAGTTTGAAAGAGAGTAGAATTAATTGTATTCTTGGTTTTACATTTTATTGAAAATGGTGGATATATATGTATGATAGAACAAAGAAGGGAAGCTATGAGCTGGATCTGTACATAAGCAAGAAACATGATGAGCTGTTAGCAAATACCTTTGAGCCAGGCAGCTATATAAAGAGATTGTCTTTGGTTATTGTTGATGGCTTTGCAGTTGAAATCACTGATGATCAGGTTAATTTTATTTCTTTTATCCCCTTTTTCTTCTTTAATTTCCTCAAATTTATTCTTAATTGATCTTATTTCATTGTTTGTGCAGGCCAATGTGCTTAGATCTGTAAAAGAAGTGAGGATTGTGGAGAAAAATCAAGAACTTGCATAATGCCGCCCGTCGATGACTTTTTTCTGGTGGATGGTTCATTATAGAACAATTTAATATATAGATTTAAAAATCCCCCTTCTCCCAAACAAAAATCAAAGTTGTGGAGAAGAGAAAAGAAAAATAGTGTGGGGGAAAGAAATATAATGTTCTATTAGTGCTTCATATTTTAATTTGGAGCTAAACTATATATGTAAACTCATCCGTGTTCTTAATTAATTAAGCTAACATATCGTAGTGCTTTATGAATTATGATGAATCAATCCCTTTCGTGTCAACCTCTTGCTAATTCGAAAATGGGACATTTCCCGTTTATAAATGAAGAATCATGAATGTTGATTGTAATTTATGGTTGAAAAACTATGGATTCCAAAAAAATTAAAGATGTTTTTTTTTGAGAAATTAAACAATATTGAACAGTATCTATGTAATAAACGCATCTGATTGAATTTTCATCAAATTATTATACTACATGTGATCATTGAAGAAAAAAAAAAAGCAAGTGTAGTGAGCATAATAGATACGAAAACAAAAGTAGCTTTCATGATTGAGTCAGGCTTAAGGTTTAAAATTGCCTCTTAATGTAACAATCTAATCCACCGGTGATATTATCTTTAAAATGCGTCATTAGAATCTAAGGCTCGTTTCCTTATATATCTGATATATTGATTTAAGATTTACCTAGGGGTGTCACATACATATTGCTCCTTAGGGATTCGACGTCCTCGCTGAGGTTTGCTGCATCATCACCACAAAGATGTGGGAATCATCTCAAAGATGTGAGATTCAACTAAACTCAGTTGGACACTGAAGTTTGGCCACCATCGCCCAAGGTTGCAAACTAAGTGACTGGTCTGATACTATCTGTAACCGTCCAACAACTGGTGATATTGTCTACTTTAGATCTAGGCCTGCACGACTTCAAACGTATCACTAGGGCCCAAGACTTATTTACTTATATATTCAACATCTCTTTCATATTTTACCATGAGAAAGGGAACATTGGAGTAACTGGTAAAGTTGATGTCATGTGACCAGAAGGTCACAGGTTCAAGCAGCAAAAACAACCGCTTGCAAAAATGCAAGGTAAGGCTGTGTATATTAGACCCTTGTCGTCCGGCCCTTCTCCGGACCCCGCGCATAGCGGGAGCTTAGTGCACCGGTCTGCCCTTTTTCCATATTTTACCATGTGAAATTTTCCTAGAGCATCCCACTTAAATCGGTATGGTGTCAACAACAACAATACCATATTCAATATAATTTCACAAGTGCACAAGTGAAATCCAGAGAGAATAGGATGTACATAGACCTTATCCTATCTTTATCGAGTCGTGAAAGTAAAGGAGAGGAGGCACACGTTTGGTGAGCATAGAGATGAAAAATAGATAATCAAATACTCTACCATTAACAACTTATTGGACATGTACATGATCAATAAGATAAAGGGAAGAAACAAAAAGTTAAGAGAGCCAGAAAACTATGATATCTTTTTCTTGAGACAACCTTATGGTGGTCCTGGTGGATAGATAAAGAATCAGGCAGCACTTGTAGCTGTCGTCCACAACACACACACACACAAGCACAAACAAATGTGGTGAATAGACAATATTGGCAAGTCAGATTCCTGCAGCATTGGTAAGTAGAAATTGTGTGTAACAGTGGCAATAGGGTCCCTTGGTTGAAGAGGGAAAAATTGAATTCATCAACTGATGTGAAACCTTTCATAGGCTGCATTAATATTCTTAGCACTTTTTTTTTTTATCTAGTTAAGGTTATATTGAAGGACAACATTTTTACGTGCAATACTTCCATTTTTTGACAAAGGTTAAGTGCAACTTGCTGTAGCCTGACATTATTGTGGGGTGCATATATCGTCCTTGTACATTTGTACTATTCCCTTCACATGCTACAGCTTCTCCTTTTTTTCTCCTTTAGTTTTTTACTTGTAATATAATTGATCATCAATTCTTTTGTTAATTCCCCTACTACTTGTACATTGTGTCTTAAGATTGTCATCAAAAGCAACACTATGTTGCTAGGAGCCTAGCACTCTTCAATTAAAGTGTGTGCCGCATTCTCCATATCGAATTAGTGTATTGTTGAAGAATTAAAGCCGATAGACAACATGTGAATATTCTTTTACTTTCCTTTATTAGTCCCAACATAGGAGGCTCGGTTAACTGAAAGATGGTTATCAATTGAAGAACGTAATGTGTCCCACAAGGTCAAAAGGAGTAGAGAAAATGCCTCGAGCGGATATTTAAATACCAGGAGCTACGATGCTGACGTAATACATGTCATACTCCCAAGAAAAGCTCGATTGATTTTGAGAGCAAGAGGGTACCTGTACTCAGAACCAACACAAATGGGTAGATAGAGAATACCTAGGGACGCGAAATAACTCTATCTAGAGAACTCGACAAAATAGCTCACATTAGGTAATATTTTTGAAAAATCCAAGCAACTTAAAACCAGCTATAGTTTTCCATATGTATACAATCTTAAGTACCATAACTGAATCGAATAGCTTCGGTTGTTTTGTCTTTTAATTAGATTTTAACTTATATCTACTGACAATAAGAAAATATTATCTCGTCATTGCAATTTAACATATTTAAGGGTGACTTCGCTTGAATTATTTTTAAATGATGCTAAGAAGCCAAAGGAAAAGCTGGAATAAACAAAAGCAAGGGAAGTAAGATCCAATTGACCTTGGGAAATCCCCTTGATTAGCAAGTCAAACCTCAAAAGTCAACCGTAACCCGATACAGTTAATGTGCCTAAGAAGGTGGAAGTTCAGCACGTTGTAAGTTGGCCCGTAATTTGGTCCAAGTAGAGGCGGATTCAAAATTTTATGTTTATGGGTCTGAATTCTTTAATAAACAATTTAATTATTGGGTTATAGATAAAATAGATGTTAAGTCGACTAATTAACACAAATACAATATTTTGATCAAAATTATTGAATTCAACCGAATTACTAGCTAAAACTCTAACTCCGACTTTCATCCAAGAATGTGAAATATCCCAAGAGCAAAAGAGCCTCGAGAGAACTGTTTTTCCAAAATCCTTTAGGGGTGAAGAACAAGATATTTTTAGAAATAAAAACAACTCAAATACATTTTTTTATTCCAGAAAATTTCTCCTCTCCAAATGCCTATCTCAAATTTTGAAATATATTATTCTGAGAAAAAATTGTGAAATTCGAAATTCATTGGATGATTGCAAACTGTTAGATATACATAATATATCCCGAAATTGTCATGAAAGAAATAATCCCTTGATTATTTTCATTAATTGAAAGAGTATATATACAAGTTACATATTTCCATAATAGGAGAATCCTATTCCTATTCTATTCTTAAAACCTTATTCTATTTGGAGACTAACTATACAATTATGGTAAGTGTACAATACTAATTACACTACAATATTGCATTACATAATTGTACAAAGTAGAGGAGAAGGGGAGACTGTCCACGGGTGGGCAGTATTCTTTGGCAATTTCGGGATACATAATATACACAATATACATAGAGTATATTGTGTATATTATGTATATCTAACACAAACAAATACCTTAGAAACGTATGAAGAAAGTCAATCTCCCTCAAGAAACAAATACCCTAAGAAAGAAACAAGAAAATAATGTTTTTCTCTAAAAACAAATCGCTGGACGGTGGACCACATGCATGCAATATTCACGCTTGATTATAATTATATAAATCTTCCCCTAATCACCTTGGCAAGTACTTAAAATTAAAGAAATATTTTCCTGGATTGTATTCATCAATAATGTACATAAATATATAGTAGTACAAGAATATTTAAACTAAGTAACTAATTAACCTAATTACAATAGAAATACAATTCTACATAAAATAAGAGATATACAATTAATGAAAGAATATTCGGGAAATATTCTATTACACCCCCGAAGTCGAAGCGGGAGGTTCACGAACACTGAGACTGGCTCGAAAATCATCAAATAGTATGCGCGGAAGTCCTTTGGTGAAGATGTCGGCAATATGATATCTGGAAGGAACATGAAGGACACGAACTTGACCACGAGCCACTTTTTCGCGAACGAAATGAATGTCCATCTCAATGTGTTTAGTGCGCTGATGTTGGACGGGATTGCCGGAAAGATATATCGCACTAATATTATCGCAGTAGACCAGTGTTGCCTTTTGAATTGGGCAGTGAAGCTCAAGTAGAAGGTTACAGATCCAACAAGACTCAGAGACGACATTGTTGACACCTCTGTACTCTGCTTCGGCACTGGATCGGGATAGCGTAGGTTGCCTTTTGGAAGACCAAGACAATAGGTTATCTCCGAGGAAAACGCAATAACCATACGTGGAGCGTCGGGTGTCAGGACATCCACCCCAGTCAGCATCAAAATAAGCAGTGATACCAATGAGCGAGGACCTGTATAGATGTAATCCAAAGTGAAGTGTACCTTGGACGTATCATAAAATACGTTTGAGGGCATGCACGTGTGCTTCCGTCGGATTATGCATGTTTAGGCAAATTTATTGCACGACATATAATATGTCAGGTCTCATGAATGTGAGGTATTGCAGGGCCCCAGCCAGGCTACGATAGTGAGTCAAGTCTGAATATGGGGGGAGGGGGAGAGGGGGGGAGGGGGAGGGGTGGAATCAGCGATGAGCTTGGAATTGGTGTCTACTGACGTGTGTGATGGTTTACAAGATGTAATGCATGTACGGTCAATGATCTCTTCGGCGTACTTCTTCTGACACAGAAATAGGACGCTAGAATGTCGAGTGACATAGATGCCCAATAAATAACTCACAGGGCCCAAATCCTTCATAGCAAACTCAAAGGAAATGAGAGACATAATGGACCGACGGAGAGCATCACATGATGTCATCAACATATAGTAATAGGTAAGCCATGTGTCTACCCTTGTTGTAGATGAACAAAGGAATGATCGGATCTGCTGTGTGAAGAAACGATAGAGGAGACATAATCGGCGAACCGCTGGTACCATGCTCGAGGAGCATGTTTCAGTCCATAGAGCGATTTCCTCAACAGACACACATAATCCGGATCAATAGGATCCCTGAAACCCATAGGCTGATGTATATGTACCGTTTCATGAAGATCCTCATGTAAGAATGCATTCTTGACATCAAATTGATGAATGGGCCAAGACTTGGATAGAGCAATGTTGAGGATGGTCCGGATGGTTGCGGGCTTTACGACCGGGCTGAACGTTTCATCACAGTCCATTCCCACCTGTCGAGACCTGCCATCACCTACAAGACGGGCCTTGTACCTCTCAAAAGAACCATCAGATTTCTTTTTATTTCTAAAAATCCACATAGAACGAATAATGTTAGCATAATTGTATATCTCTTTAAAGGAATATGTTCCTTGATTGTATTCATCAATAATATACAATATATATAGTAGTACAAGAATATTTAAACTAGGTAATTAATCAATCTAATTACAATAAAAATACAATTTTACCTAAAATAAGAGATATACAATTAATGAAAGAATATTCGGGAAATATTCTATTAAAAACCTCACCTAAGAGAGGATGATCACAAACAAACTTGGAGTACTAGTTGTAATGAGTAATTTGAAGTTGTAATTAAATAAAAAAAGAAAGAGTAATTTGAAGTGGTCGGCAGGGAAATTAACGAAGCAAACATGTACGTAACTCTTGGCTTATATTGAGTTGAGGCAAATTTAAAATTTAAATTTTATGAATTTTAAATTTAGAATAGCAATGTTATGCGTCAACATATAACACAATTCTAAAATGTTTCTTTTTTCCTTTTCTCACTGGTGTTTCAATTTGCTCGATCGATACACAATGATTGGATAACAAGGCCCTTTTTATAATAAAAAAAATATAGCCCATGAACACACACAAAAAAAGGAAGACGCACACAATATTTGATGAGATCTTGGAGATCAAAACTAATATCCATTTGAGTGGGTTCTCTCTCCATAATTTTTGACTATTTTGTTACTTTCTGTGCCAATTTTCTAGAAGATAAGATTATGAATATCCAATAGTCAAGTGGATCAAATTACAATTTCTCTATAGCACTTTTTAATTTAATTTAATTAAGTTTAAGCTATATACATTTATAATAAGAGAAAATCTTACATTATCATTAAAGAAATGTTATTTATGGACCAGCTCTCTCTCTATATATATATCGCGATATCATATTTGATGCGGAAAATTATTTATTACGTATTATATATCAAAGATGCGTTAAAACCATGCATGATGTAAGATTAAATCAAAAGCACAATAACATAGAAAAAATCTGAATTTCGAGTCAATAGATTCAAACTGAGTATGATCTTATACAATATATGTATAATTTATGTCCATTATGTGTGTAATCATGTATAATAAATGTATACCGGTTAGAAAAAACAAAAGGTGCATTTGACTGGCTATTTGTATAAGGATCCCAAAATAAATCCTAGCCCATGAGGGGAATGTTAGGCAATGCTATAATAGGCGTTGCAACCAAACAATTTCAGAACTTGCTGTTGACATAGCCGGATACTCAGCCTCTGTAGATGATTTAGACGTACGAGATTGTTTCTTACATTGCTAGGATATCAACGATGTGCCAAGAAATATGCACCAACCAGTAATGGAGCGATGAGAATCGGGACAACCAGCCTAATCTACATCGGCATAACCTTCCAGGCGTATAGGAGAATCAGAACGGAAGAGAACACCTCGACTCGTAGAACCACGAACATACCGAATGAAATGAAGTAATGCACTGTAATGTACACGGTAAGGATTAGCCACAAACTGACTTAGAACTTGTACTGCATATGAGATGTCCGACCTTGTCATAGTGAGATAAACTAATGATCCCACCAATTGTCGATACAATGTCCGATCACTGAATGGTTCTCCATCAGCCTCCTTGTACTTCGTATTAATCTCCATCGGGGTGTATACAACCTTTTCATTAGTAAGACCAACCGTTGCAACAAGATCACTAGCATACTTTTATTGTGTAAGCATGATCCCAGTAGGCAAGTATAAAACCTCAAGCCCAAGAAAATATGCCAGTCGTCCCAAGTCCTTCATCTTAAATGAGGTATGCATGAGTTCTTTCAACTTAGTAATATTCTCTGGATCATTTCCTGTGATAATTATAGCGTCAACATAAATGAGAAGGATTGTAATACCTGTAGGAGAAGTACAAAGAAACAAGGAATGAGCTGAAGAACTATGAGAGAAGCCCGCAATTTGAATCGTGGACCGGAATTTATCAAACCAAGCTCGGGGAGCCTGTTTTAAGCCGTAGAGAGATTTTCAAAACGACAAACTGCATTTGGTCTTGCCAGAACACATCCAAGGGGTGGTTTCATAAATACACCTTCTTACAGGTCGCTGTTGAGAAAACATATTTTTCACATCCATCTAATGTATGGTCCAACCTTTTATTGAAGCTACAACCAATTATGTTAGTACCGTTGTCATCTTAGCAACATGTGCAAAAGTCTTCTCATAATTCATCCCATACTCCTGTTTGTACCCTTGAGCAACCAATCGAGTTTTGCAACAATCAATTGTACCATCCGCCTTAAATTTAATGTAATATGACCACTTACTTCCAATGAGAACTCCATCTGCTGGTTTATCAATGAAGTCCCAAGTAGAATTCTCATTTAGTGCATAAAGCTCTTCCGACATGGCTTCTTTCCAACATGTTTGTGTAGAAGCCTCTGAGTAAGATGTAGGTACATCAAGAGAATGTAATGTGGTATGCATGGCGTAAGACTTATCAAATTTCCCCGGAGAGTAACCGAGCCATTCAGGAGCATGACGGTTTGTCCTTTCAGACCAGCGTGGGAAAGTAACCGAATGGGATGAACCCTCTTCCGAAGTTAAGGATGAGGATGAGGAATCGATACTGGAAGGAGAGAAGAGCTGGAGATCATTGTTATCATAGTTCACACGCTGTTCCAGAGGGTCAAGCGGAGGATCATTTGAAGTACGGAGTCTCATTGCCAATGATTGGGGAAGTTTGTCTATTGATCAAATAGATAGAAGTATGTACAACTTCGGGCCAGAAACTCTTTGGCATATTAGACATACCCAAAAGAGCCAATGTAGTTTCCATTGTCACACACACACACACACACACACACACACACACACACACACACACACACATATATATATATATATATATATATATATTAGGTCGCGATATGAGATTTGATACGAAAAATTATCTATTACGTATTATATATCAAAGATGAGTTAAAACCATGCATGATGTAAGATTAAATCAAAAGCACAATAACATAGAAAAATTCCGAATTTAGAGTCAATAGGTTCAAACTGAGTATGATCTTATACAGTATATGTATAATTTATGTGCATTATGTGTGTAATCATGTATAATAAATGTATATCGATTAGAAAAAGCAAAGGGTCCATTTGACTGGCTATTTGTATAAGGATAAAAAAAATCCTAGCCCATGGGCCAATTTCTTTGATCTTCTTTTCAGCCCAGCCCATACATTCCCACCGTTTTACTAAAAATTGGCGCGAAAATCAATATCAGCAAAATTAGGTGACTAAATTCCAGTTCGGACATGACTTCTCCGGTAGCTCAAAGCCAATTCCTCCGGCTCCGGCGTTGTATTCAACGGTATCCGTACTAATGTCGACTCGACGAGCGTTAAAGCGCAGACGAATAGAGCAGAAAGAAGAAGCAGTAGATAGAAAAAAACAACAAGTTGAAGAAATAGAAGCAGAGGTGAATAAAAGTTCAAAAAACTCACCAGTAGTAGTATTTTCTCATGGTGCTGGTGCTCCTTCCACCTCCGATTGGATGATCAGGTTATCTATCTTATATGCAATTTACTTCTAATTACATGCTTATGATAGACAAACGAGAGATTTTCAGAATGGTTTTTCTCCCTTTATTCAATTATACAATGAGAATATTTATAGCTTTACAACTGTAGGGTTAAAGTCCTATTCTAAGAAGTATATATTGTAATAGCTACACAATCAGTAATTGAGTCCTATGTTGGAAATTTGCCTTTGGCGGGAGTTGCGACCGACCAACTTTAACGGCTTAAACACTAGTGTAACGTATGTTGGAGAATCCGGTTCTTCACACATGCATGATCTACTAAGTACGTAGATAACCGTAGGGCCAAGAATCGTCAAATTTCATTGAGAAATGAAAGAGATATTGGTTCACGAAGTAAGGTGTTTGAAGCATGGAAAATGTGGTATTGTGTGTAATTCTCCCTCATCGGTAGAGGAAGAAAGAATTGTTGTGTATATAAGATTCGAAATTGGTTTGGGGTTTGGGACCCCAAGGGGTATCCCATTCACGGGTTCACGGGTTCACGGGTTCACGGGTCACGGGTCACGGATCGTGGGCTGTGGGCTGTGGGTCTTCTGATATTATCTTTTTGGGCCAGAAAACTTTGCCAGAAGTACAGTTTGATCCCAGAAGTTTCAGATATACAGTTTGGACCAGAATTCTTTCGATGTGCAGTTTGGTCCCTGAAGTTTCAAGATGTACAGTTTGGTCCCTGAAGTTTCCAGAAAATCAGAATTTCGACGGTCAAAAACAGAAATGCCAAGCACTCAATTCAGCCATTTATTTTGGCTGAATTACTCCTCCTATAATGGCCAAAACAGTTGGTCTTTCTCCCATTTATGTTGGTGACTTTACTACCTCCATAATGGCCATTATTTGGCTATTATGGAGGCAGTTTTCAGGCAGTAAACAGCCCCTCCCTCTCCTATATAAACACCCCATTACACCATTGTTGAGCACTAAGACATATGCACGAAAATACATAAACAGATGCGAGAAAAACAAAGGCACGAAAATACACAACCGAAATAGTTTTCTTCCTACAACTTCCAAGCATCATTTCGTTACTCAATATTCTTCACGGTAGCTCTTGAGTTTCCTTTGCTCAAGGGTTCCATTGCTGTTTTATCTTGGGAGACAAATTGTCCAGGACGTATAAAGGATACATACGGGGCAATATTGTCTTAAGGACAGAGTGCCACACTCGACTCAGCATAAACCAGTTTCCATTTTTCAGTCTTCAACAAAATCGTAATTTCAGTTTTGTTGTTATATTGTAATTTTCAGATTTCTAGTCGAAAATATTATATTCTTTGTTTATCCTTTCGAATACTTGTAATAGTTAAATACTTCCCGTACTGCTTTATAAAGTACCATAGAGAAAAACTCCCAACATCCTATTCTAGGAAAGAGTATAATTAAGTCCTATTCTAGGAAAGAATATATTTTGTGATAACTATACAATTGTAGCATTGCCTAACAGCTTAATGCTTTGATATTTGAGTGTTATATGGATTTTGATTTTAATATGTGATACAGTTTTTGTACATAGCTAAGCAGAGACGAATCTAAAATTTGAAGTTTATGAATGCATATAGTGACGTCAAGTTAAAATTATAATATTAATTGGGTTCACAATCAAATTTTTATAGATGTTTAGTAAAAATTTCAATATATATATAGAGTCTGGGCAAAAGCTTCTAGGTTCACGTGAATTCATAATTAGGTCTCTGAATCCACCCTTGTAGCTATGTTTTGCCTACCTGAGTGAGTTTCTTAAAACATAGCAGGTTCTAAGTTTGGGTAAAGGTGGAAGGTTGCAGTCGACTGATATTGAAATGAAAAAGAAAAAGTTTTAACTGTGGATATAGATATATAGTGGATTCATATAACTAATCAGCTAATTTGGGATTTAATGTGTTGGATGTGATGGAAATCGGTTACAGAGGAAGGAAAATAAGTTTTTTGGAAGAGTAATAATGACTTATGTCTTATGGGGGGATGTCATCTTTTGCCTTACAATTATCCCGGCTTTTACTCCATATCATTTGCTTCAATCAACACATTAACATTGTTATTATTTAATACACAAAAATATCACCAAATTATACTACTGTATTAGCCGACTTATCTGACTTTGTATAGTATTTTCTTCCATGCTAGACATTTCAAGGAAGCATGCTAATTACTTGTAAATGGCCTTTTCAGAATTAGAATTTTGCTACATGCTTTATAAGTAGCATAAAGCTTCTGTGCTAACTTATCCAAGCTTTGTGAAGATGGAAGGAGATGTTGACCAAGGCACTGAACGCTGCTGAAGTTGTGACCTTTGACTACCCATGTAAGATTTATGTGTCATTCCCCTGTATTATCGACACACCTATATCATGCATAATTTTTTTGCTGAGATTTTATGGACTCTGGCAGACATGTCTGGTGGAAAGAGGAGAGCTCCCCCCAAGGCAGAAAAATTGGTTGATTTTCACTCTAATATTGTCAAAGAGGTGGCTGCAAAATATCCTGGGCACCCACTGATCTTGGCGGGGAAGTCAATGGGTTCAAGGTGATAGTCATTGCATGTGTTTAGAACACCATGTATCACCATCAATATCTGAATATTTTTCTGAGTAAAGAAAGCACCAACTATAAGTGTTACTTTATTCTTATGACCATAGTTTTTCCAATTTGGAACTTTCTCCTGTTTTACTTGAAATCTGTTGATGTCATCCACACAACTTAATTCTAACCTTTGTTAATAAGAAAAACGGGGTACTTCATCTTGAGTTGAGTTTCTATCAGAAATAATGTATCAGGGTGGTAGTCAGAAAGGATGTCTGGTTCCTTACTTTCTAGACCTCTTTTGGCAGATGTACTAAAGTATGTGTTCGATCTGATCCTGTAGCATTGTTACAAGTAACTTATATATAGATTGTAACTTATATATAGATTTCTGAAAGAGAATAATCCCTTACTGATTTCATTAATGTAAATGATTTATATACATGATATACAATAATAATTCTAGGCTATAATTACGGAAATTAAATATTCATCTAACTAATATAAAATATTGCTTCAATAATTATAGATATATAAAATCACTAATTATACCAAAAGAATATACTTGCATATATTCTATCACACTTCTGCCGTCGTAGCGGACGGTCGTCGTACGCTGAGACTGTCTCTAAAATCTTCAAACAGAACTAAGGGAAGACCCTTAGTAAATATGTCAGCAATTTGATAACGTGAGGGGACATGCAAGACACATACTTGTCCACGAGTTACCTTTTCGCGAACAAAGTGAATATCCATCTCGATATGTTTAGTGCGCTGATGTTGGACAAGATTCCTCGAAAGATATATCGCACTAACATTATTGCAGTAGATCAAGGTAGCTTTCCGAATAGGAAAATGAAGCTCTAAGAGGAGGTTGTGCAACCAACAAGACTCAAACACTACATTGGCTACTCCTCGATATTTGGCCTCCGCGCTAGAGCGCGACAAAGTGGCCTGGCGCTTAGCCGACCAAGAGACCAAGTTATCACTAAGAAACATACAATAACCAGATGTCGAACACTTGATATCTGGACATCCACCCCAATCAGCATCTGTATAAGACATGAGAGTAGATAACGATGATGGATATAAGTGTAAACCATAATCAAGAGTGCCCTGAATGTAACGCACAATGCGTTTGAGAGCGTGCATGTGTTATTCCTTCGGATCATGCATGAATAAACACACCTGCTGCACTGCATAAGTAATATCGGGCCTCGTAAATGTGAGATATTGAAGAGCCCCCGCAAGACTACGATAGTGGGAGGGATCCTCGTATGGTGTGCTAGAAGTAGCACTCAGCTTCGGTTTAGTGTCAACCAGAGTAGGAGATGACTTACAGAATGACATGCCAGGTCGTTCAATAATATTTGCTGCATACTTCCTCTGAGATAGAAATAGACCACCTACATGACGAGTTACAACCATACCCAAAAAATAACTCAAAGGCTCCAAGTCTTACATAGCAAATTTGGACCTGAGAAGAGATATGATAGACTTGCGTAGTTTATCAGAGAAAGCAGTCAATATAATATCATCCACATATAACAGAATGTATGCCATAGAAGTACCCTGACGATAGATGAATAGAGAATGATCAAACCTGCTACGAGAAAATCCAAGAGTAGACACATAATCTGCAAATCTTTTGTACCAGGTCCGAGGAGCCTGTTTTAGGCCATACAATGATTTCTTCAGCAAGCACACATGATTAAGATGAGCGGGTCCCTGAAACCCAAGGGCTAATGCATGTATACAATTTCCTTGAGTTCGTCGTGTAAGAACGTATTTTCACGTCTAGCTGATGAATGGACCATGCTTTTGAGAGAGCTAGACTGAGAACAGTGCGAATAGTTGTCGGTTTGACCACCAGACTAAATGTCTCTCCACAATTCACGCCAACCTGTTGAGTTTTGCCATTACCTACAAGACGGGCCTTATGTCTCTCAAAACAACCATAAGATTTTTTCTTATGAGTAAAAATCTACATAGAACGAATCACATTAACACCAGGTGGACGGGGTACCAACTCTCACGTCTTATTTTCAATAAAAGCATTATATTTATCGTTCATAACCATTTTCCAATTTGGGTCACGAAGGGCAGACACGGGGTTACGGGGTAGAAGAGATTTAGTACCAATAGAGTTGAGATTAAATTGTCGCTTTGGTTTAAAAATACCCCGTTGGCTGCGAGTAACTAGCCCTGGTCCCGAAATCGAAGTGGGCTGAGTTGTGTTAGATTCGGGTTGGAGAAGCAGTGTGGGCCGAGGGTCAGGGGTGGCTGGGTTTTGTCCGGAAGTTGTTGGGTCAGCATGCAGTGGGCCTGCTTGCGGAAGCCGTGGATGGGAAGGACGTGGGCCAGCAGGCAGTGGGCCTGCTGGCTGAGGCTGTGGGCAGGGAGTATTTGGGCACTACCGTGCCGCGCAGGCCGCGGCGAGAGAGTATTTGGGCACTACCTGCTGGCAGAGGTTGCGGGCAGTGAGAATTTGGGCACTACCTGCTGGCAGAGGTTGCGGGCAGTGAGAATTTGGGCCAGCTGGCAAAAGTTGTGGATCGGGGGGAATTGGGGCAGTAGGCAGTGGGGCTGACTGCGCCAAATGGTGGACCACATACGGTGATAGCCCATCATCCAAAAATTCATAGGACTTGGATGCAGAATTATGCAACTTAGCAAACGGAAATTGGGTTTCATCAAAAATGACATGGCGACTATGATGATTTTATTAGAGGATAAATCAAAATATTTGTAACCACGATGATTAGATGGGTAATCCAAAAAACATACAAGCGGTAGAGCGGGCTTGAAGTTTGTTAATGGTAGTGGAGTGGAATAGAGGATAACATAAACACCTAAACACCCTAAGATGAGAATACAAAAGGTTTTTTTGATAAAGAATTGGTATGCTAATCCTTTGTTAGGGAATATGTTAAGAAGGTAAGTCGTCATTTGTAATGCATGATGCCTAAATGAAGGTGGTAATGATGCATGGGCTAGTAATGTACGAACAATATTATTAATGGTGCAGATTTTTCTCTCGGCTTTTCCATTTTGTGATGACGTATGTGGACATGAAAACCGAAAAGATATACCATTAACCCTACAAAATTCTCTAAATGGCCCATTATCAAATTCCCTTTCATTATCACATTGAATGTTCTTAATTTTCTCTTCAAATTGAGTACATATGAATGCTCTAAATGATAGGAAGGTGGAATAAACCTGAGACTTTTTAGATAATGGAAATGTCCACAAAAAATTAGAATAATCATCCAATAACAAAACATAATAACAGTGGCCCGAAGAGCTTAAAACGGGAGACGTCCAAAGATCACTATGAATAATATCAAATGACAACATAGTACTAGAATTTGAGGCAACAAATGGAAATTTAACATGTTTTCCAAGCGGACAAGAAGGACAAACATTAGCACTACGAGCGTTATTACACTCAATAAATTTATTATTTTTAAGGGAGGAAAAAACAGACGCTTTCGGATGACCCAAACGTGCATGCCATAAGAAAGGTGCTATAGCGGTAAACGTTGACGGTGTGGCTTGTTTTGTGGTGATGGTGGTGGTGATGGGATAGAGCTCGTCCCGACTATCACATCTCATTAGATGTATCCCCGTCCAGAAACCTTCACAGAAAATCCAAAAGGATCAAATTCAACAGAAACCGAGTTATCAGTTGTAAATTACCGTACAAACACCAAATTTTTAATTAATTGAGGAGCATGAAGGACATTTTTCAAGGCTAAAGGCGGGTTTGGAGGAGACAAATTTGTCTGACCATAACCACGAATTGGAATTGAATGACCATTACCAACAATTATGCCATGATTTTTGCTCAAATTGAAATAAGACGAGAGATTACCTTGCGCGGATGTCATATGAGAAGTAGCACCCGTATCCATGTACCAATTTTCATCCGGATGATTTAGCCCAAGTGTATGCATCGCTATCTCGATATCCGTGTGGGTTGGGGAAGCAGTTGGGTCCGCAGCAACGAAAGCCTGTTGTGGCAAGGCCCAGCAGGCCAGGCTGCTGCCAGTCCGGATGTTGTTGAGGCCCAACTGTGGCATTCTGCTGCTGCTGCTTTCCGCTGGGCCTTGCCCAGTTTGGTGTAGGGTAACGACAGGGCGGCATGGGCCATTGCCCACTGGCCTAAGGCAGGCCCCATGGCCACTGCTCACTGGCCCAGGTCTGCTGCCAGGGGTGCTGTGGCCAGCCCCTTGCTGGCCGCCACTGTCGCCACCACGTCCGCCACTGCCGCTACCGTTGCCACCGCGGCCACCACCCTTGCCGCGGCCGCCACCGCGGTTTTTGCCCAGATTTTGACCCGCGTTGTTACGGTTTTGACCATAATTTTTGGAGAATGATTGAGAGTTATCGGTTTCTCGGGACGTGGCCACCATCATGGCGGAATGTGCATGGAACGTGCTTTGTAGAACGGTGGGAGAGGATTGCTTTGGCGAAGAAGAGTTCCAACCACATTATACGCCTTGGAGAGGCCCACAAACATCTGAAGAATGAGACGATCATTTGTGACGGGCGTGCCGACTTTCTTGAGTTGATCCGACAATTCCTTGAGCCTGTGACAATAAGCGGAGTCATTCGAAAAAATCCTCCATATTTATGTGAGAATTCTTGCTCAAGGGTTACGACACGATAATTTTTGTTATCTTGGAATATATGACACAACCTATTCCAAGCTTCGATTGCCGTGACGTCGGGTTCGATAATTGTCTGTAAGAGGTCCGTAGAGATGGTGGAATAAATCCATTGGAGGACCGTAGCATCAAGAGTTGCCCATAACTCTATTTCATCATCGGTGGAAGACACCTTCTCCTTGCCTTTTTCCGGTTTGACGATGTGATGGAGGACTCTATGAGACCTTGCGTGAATTTTAAAAAGTTCCGCCCACGTCGTGTATTGGACGTTCTCCGTTTCAAGGACGATAGGGATGTTGTTCTTGATGTTGGAGACTGCAAGAGCAGGATGAAAGGTATTCTTTGTGTTAGACATGATGGAGGAATAAGAGGAGAATCAGGGTGGTGGAATTTTTTTTTGAAGGGAGGGACGGCAGAGAGAGGGCGGCGGAAGTAGTATGGAGAAGGAAAAAATTTGCATAGACTGATGATACCATGAAAGAGAATAATCCCTTACTGATTTCATTAATGTAAATGGTTTATATACATGATATACAATAGTAATTCTAGGCTATAATTACGGAAATTAAATATTCACCTAACTAATATAAAATATTGCTACAATAATTACAGATATACAAAATCACTAATTATACGAAAATAATATATTTGCATATATTCTATCAATTTCTTATTTTTTTCTTATGATTATTACCTTTGCTCAAATTTGGTTTTTTATGGATGTTCTACTACTTCCCAGTTTCAGTATCTGAATTGTTTCTTTTAGAAATTATGCTGAATATTACTACTTAGAAGTTTTTATTTATTTTAAATATTTCACATAGCCATGCTTATTTGGGTGCAATGCCAGACAATTGATGAAGTGCAAGGTAATGCCATTTAGTTCCATATCAATACATGCAACAAATGTCCTCTTTTGGTGTAGGGTTAGCTGCATGGTAGCTGCTAATGGCATCGATGCTTCAGCTATCATTTGCTTGGGATACCCATTAAAGGTTATGTATTGTCCAGATAGTACTCCTGTCCTTCTTACCAATCTGTATTACAGCTCTAATTGCTCAATTTTGATGCATGTAAAATGTACACTTTTGTATTATTTACTTCTTTAATCTTCTCTTTGTTCCCCCAAGCTGGAGGAGTTAATAATGATTAATTTAGAAGATTTATGTCTAATCTTTTTAAAGCTAAGACGGTTAAGATTCTACCTCCAACATGTATTTTGCTGACGTTAATATGATGGTGCCTTTTGGAAGATTGCGTGTAAATAATTTGAGTAACCAGAGCTGGTGGAAAGATGACGCTTCTTACATACTGAAAATATAATCCCGCCATAAATTCATGGATTTTTTTTATGTTTGGATTAAATTATTTACTCTTAGCATTCAACCAAAATCTTAAAAAGCTTATAAAATTTGCATCTCATTTTTTCACAAGCTAGTAAGACAGGATACAAATTTAAGCTTGTGCTTGCATCCTCACATGGACGACAATTGGACGCCAGTTGGTTTGTGTCTGGAACACCAACTTAAATATCTTTTTTCCCTTCTAGTTGTTAAAAGCTGGATTGTTATGCCCTCTATTTGAAACTAAGGAGCTGCTCTACAATTTATCTTTTTTAATCTTTTCAGTAAGTCAAAAATCCATTGCTAATTAGAATTCGGAGAAGAATAATGGTCACCTTTAATAAATCTAAGTTATTATAAGAAAAATCCCTTAAATTCCCCATTGCTAATTTATCTATTTTTAGCACTTGAAATTATTTTTAAATTTCTTGATTATTATTGCGATGTAAAGTTCTTGAATGCTTGAATCTATTTTTTGGTCATTGGAGCCTACAATTGTTTGAGTATCACACTTCTCATCACTGAATTCATAGATGCACAGTTGGTTACTCTCGAGAATCTATTTGTGTTTAACAGTTATGTACATGTTATTTGCGTGATCTCCTGCAGTCTTATTCCAAAATCAAGTGCTTTGTTCTACCAATCTTGAGTGGTCTAAATAGATTATTAAGATTAAAATTGTAAAGAATGGATCATGGGTCTAACTCAACCCCAAAAGCTAGCTCACGAGGAGAGGATTGCCCAAGTCCATATAAAGAGTCTAAATTCCCATCCCACAACCTATGTGGGAGAATCAACATCCCGTGCACGCCCAGGACTGGACATCTGGAGCGTGGACAATGTACGATGGGGGCCCAATATCGGGCAAACAATGAATTGAGATGAGCCTGGCTCTGATACCATGTAAAGAATGGATCATGTGTCTAACTCAACCCCAAAAGCTAGCTCATGAGGGGAGGATTGCCCAAGTCCATATAAGGAGTTCAAATTTCCATCCCACAACCGATGTGGCAGAATCAACAAAAATGCTTGTCATGTAAACTAAGTGCAGGTACCTAAGCAACTTAATCAAGAACTAAGGCAATCACATTAGTTTTTGAATTAGTTGCTCACGTTCATGGTGTTCATTACTTATTTGGTTATAAAGGTGGAGATGTTTAGGCATGTATGTGTGTAGATTGCAGTGAAAATATATACTGCATATAAATGCATGCGAAGTTTACCATTGTTATTATACTCCCTCCGTCCCAAAAAGATTGGCCTAGTTTGACTTGACACAAAGTTTAAGAAATAAAGGAAGACTTTTGAAATGTGTGGTCCAAAACAAATCTTAGATATTTGTGTGGCTGTAAATGATCTCATAAAGTTAAATTGTTTCTAAATATAGAAAGAAGCCAATCTTTTTGGGACAAACTAATAAGGAAAGTAGGCCAATCTTTTTGGGACAGAGGGAGTAGTTGTTTTTATTGTTTTAGTAGTTATCTTTTACTGAATATATATGCTGTCATTTTGTTTGTCTCTTTATAAGTCCAGTTGCAAATCTTTCAGGGTGCAAAAGGTGCAACACGAGATGAGTTGCTGTTACAAATTGATGTACCTGTTATGTTTGTGCAGGTAAAAGCACTTGCTTATAGATGGATCCGTGTCACATGGACATAAAGGTCCATCTTATGGAGGCTTATTTGTTAGACAGGCATTATTTTTATTGATATGCCCAAGAATGGACACATTAGCTAAATCTGAATTGTTTACAGAAGGGCTATACACATACGAGTTATATGTGGGGCTAATATATACATTAGAAGCGACATACATGCATACATAAATACGTTTCATTATGATTTCTTTTGACTGATTTTGTGCACTCATTGCTAATTTGCTAGGTCATATAGCTAATTTTGTTATATTATTCACAGCTCCTCAGCCATTACTATAAATACCATAAATTTAGTTCCTTGGGGGGGGGGGGGGGGTAAGTGTAAACTTCTTCATGCTCAAGATTTTGTATAAATGTTGTGACTTATTTTCATGTAGGGTAGCAAAGATGGGCTTTGTCCACTGGAGAAGTTAGAAGCTGTAAGAAAGAAAATGAAGTGTGCTAATGAATTATATGTGATTGATGGTGGTGATCACTCCTTCAAAATTGGCAAAAAGCACTTGCAGTTGGCTGAGTCCACCCAAGAGGAAGCTGAAAAGCTTGCTGTTCATGCTATTGCAACTTTTGTTTCTAATCATGTGAAAGAGGGGGGACTTTAAGTACTTAACTGTCAGAAATGGGTGATAGTTTTAAATTTTGTCTAGTTTGCGTAAAGATGGTTCATGAATACTTCCTTGTAGTGTATATGATTTTTTTTTCGTTTTCCTTTTAGGAGGCCCTTGTGGGGAGAGGGTGGGGGGCATCTTTTTTTTTTATGGCATTGTTGTAGCATATCTGTCAATGTTGCTCTCTATGAAGTACCACTAGTAATTAGTATCTAGAGCTTTAGCATCTGGTTCTTTGCCCACCTCAATGTATCCTCTTTGTCTATTTTTCTATTATTCCATTACTTTCATGCTCATATTTTCGTGCAATGGACTAAGCTTCTGTATGACAAATACGGTATATACTCACTTAAGGAAGTAGCAAGGTTCCTGTAAGTATTTTCTGGAAATTATGTGGTTTTGCTTATAGCCAAGATATATGGACTTCTAATCGGGTTTTCGTTTTCTATAAGCTTTGGAAAGGAAATAAGCGGTCATTGGCTATTATATGTGCAACCCAGTTCATGAGGTATATTCTTACCACCCAAATTCTTTTTCTTTTTCTTTTTCTGGTTTAGGTAATGCTAGTGAAGTTGTAGTTAGATTATATGGCCATATTGATTGGTTAAAGGAACAGATCTTCTTTCTTCTGATCACTTAAAGTCAAGATTGAACTTTTTCATTGCAGAACCAAAATGATAAAATATTTACTGACATGGCACATCATTCCTCCATTTAGGTATAAAAAATTGTTGATGAAATCTGCCTTATTTAAGTTGCTTTCATCCTTGCACTCCTTGTAGCTGATCTTTCACAAGACTCCTCTCTTAGTTCTTCACACAAAACAAGAAATTTAGGTTGTAGTAAAGAAAGGTTTTGACGAGCTCTGGTTATGGGCTCAAAAATAGGAAAACATTTATTTATAAATTTTAAGACATGTTACTCCCAAACAAAACTTCGCAGTCGCGATCATTTCTGCAAGTGAAGTGTCCTACTAGGCTTATATGAAGATAAATGGTTATTAGCACAATTTCCTTATGAATGATGCATAAGAGGTTGTGGATCATACCTTCTTCCTTCCACACTTTTCATCATCGCTGTCATCACTGTTGCTGCTGTCGCTGAACTTGTATTTTTCTTCTTTGTTCTTCTTCCTCATAATCGTAGGCATGCAGTGGACTTCCATCTTTTTCTTTCCATTAGTTGTAGTATGAGTTGCAGTTGAACCATGGGATGCAGAATGCTGGGAATGGTTAGTATGAGTGCCATGCGTTGCACAGGACGCATGGCAGACAGACTGACATCCTTGCTGGGTGTGTGCCTTCTGGCCCTGTTGAGTATGAGGTTCATGGTGAAACATTTTGTGTGCCATTTCTTTCATTTTGTTAGAGAAAGAGTGGTGCTCATTATTTGCCTTTTGGCTTGTATGGGTGCAAGTCTTGTTGCACACAACTTTTTGGCTAGTCGGAGTGCTGGTCTTGTTGGAAACAGCCTTTTGGCTAGTCGGAGTGTTGGTCTTGTTGCAAACAGCCTTTTGGCTAGTTGGAGTGCTAGTCTTGATACTTATTATGGAGGATTGAACATGATTATTTTGCTCAGTGGGCTTGTTACATTGAACTGATGCCATGAGTGATTGAGTTGAAACTAGAGATGTTGTCTTCTGGACTATTATCTTCTTCTTGGTTGAAATTCACAGAATGATTGCAATATATACATGCATGACTACATGTATGCAATAGCAACATGAATTAGTGGTGGGGTTCTTTTCTTATTTCTCATCAGTTGTCCTATCATCTTTGAATCTCCTTTTCTGCCAAAGGCTAAACTTTGAAGAGCATCTAATTCTATTCCAGGCCACTTTTTTCTCCTTATACTTATATTCCAAATCCTTCTTTGCATATTAAATGTTTTGGTTATCAAAAAAAGAATATTTCAAATCCTTCAACCGAGCTTTTGACCGCATCCACCACATATATTACACTTCGCGAAGAAGTGGTAATGTAGCCCATAAACCGACCTTTTGGCTTTTACAAACAATACAGAAAGAATAAGACTGCTTGCCAGCCTTTTGAGTTTTGAGTTTCCCATACCTTTTCTTCCTCCTGTTTCATTTGAAAAAATACAAGTAGAAATTGTTCTGTTCAGACTTAATTGCATAATAAAATAGACCCAAAAATGAAAAGGAAATGCTGGAATTTGTTTGCTATTTAAATTGTAAAAAATTGATGCACAATTTAACAATTTTATCTAGAAGGATCGAAGTGTAAATTTCTGAAAGAAGCAGTGCTGAAACTTATTCTCATCTTGACTAATAGATGAAGGCGAATTAAAATACTATTCCATTGGAAAGCACGGCAAAATTATTAGTCGTTACTTCTTTTGTAAATAGTGCATATTTCTGGTGTTCTTAATTGAAGGCCACTAGCTGAGAGTTGTGGAGGGTAGTCAACATCTTTTAGGTTTGAACTAGGGCTAGAAATGATCACCTTCCTGTCAAGAACAGAGAAACACAAGAGAGAAATTGAAGAATGACTATCTCAATTTGTTCATCTAATACATCATACTACACAAGAGGAGTAAGAGATAAAAGACAGAAAAATATCTTACACTTCATGTAAATCCTACTACATATTCTATAGTTAATGCTACACAATATTCTACAATAAATATAAACTATCTCTAAGTATATTTTCATATATCTAGAGTATCTCTATTTATGTTTCCAATATTCACAATATCATGTCCATCATGCTAACATCCCCTTCGTATTGATGCTGGTGAATCAAGAAGCATCAATTTGCCTACTAGAAACTGATGAAGTTGCCGTGTCATGGATTTTGTGAACACATCAGCTATTTGAAGATCACTAGACACATGTAGAAGAGTAATGACTCCCTTATCTACAGCTTCCCGGATATAATGACAGTCCACCTCAATGTGTTTGGTCCTTTCATGATAAACCGGGTTTATGGCAATCTGAATGGCACCTGTGTTATCAGCGTGAAGAGGAGTAGGATTAGATTGAGGAAATCCAATCTCTGCAAGTAGACCCCGAAACCAAACAATCTCGGAGCAAGCAGCAGACATGGCTTGATATTCAGACTCTGTTGAAGATTTCGAAACGCGAGCTTGCTTCTTGCTCTTCCAAGATATCAAGGAATCCCCAAGAAACATGCACCAACCTGTGACAGAGCGGCGAGTATCAGGACATCCAGCCCAATCAGAATCACTAAATGCATCAAGCCGAATTGGAGAACCACTAGGAAAGAATAATCCACGAGTAGATGTGCCTAAGAGATATCGAATGATGCGACGAACAACCACCAAATGTAGATGACGGGGAGCCTGCATAAATTGACTCACTTGTTGAACTGCAAAAGAGATATCATGCCGAGTAATAGTAAGATAATTTAGGCTCCCAACTAATTACCGAAATAAAGTTGGACCAGGAAGATCTCCTTCCTCACGCCGATACTTTACATTCAATTCCAATGGAGTATCTACAACGGAAGATTTTTGAAGACCAGCCAAAGCAATCAAATCCTGAGTATATTTGTGCTGGTTTTAGAATACACCTAAAGAATCATAATGAACTTCCAACCCCAAAAAGTATGTAAGAGTACCAAGATCTTTCATATGAAAAGAATCCTTAAGCTGCCGCTGGAGGCTAGTGATTAGTGAAGAATCAGTTCATGTAATAATAATTTCATCTACATATACCAAAAGAAGAATACAACCTGTAGATGTTTTACGAAGAAACCAAGATGAGTCATATTTGCTCTACTCAAAAGAGAATTGAAGCAAAGTAGACCGAAACTTATCAAACCAAGCTTTGGGAGCTTGTTTTAATCCATACAAAAATCGCTTCAACTTGCATACATCTGATGTAGGTGATGAGAACAAACCAGGTGGAGGTTTCATATAAATATCTTCTTTGAGATCACCATGGAGAAAAAAAAATTTCACATCCATTTGATGAAGAGGCCAGTTTTGTGAAGCAGCAATGGCAATAATAGTTCGCACTGCAGTCATTTTTGCTACTGATGCAAACGTCTCCTCATAGTCCACACCATACTCTTGTCTGTTACCAAGGGTAACCAATCGAGCTTTATACCGATCAAGAGTTCCATCAGAATGAAGTTTAATGGAATAGACCCATTTACATCCAATTGGGCGGACATTTGAAGGACATGAAACAATGTCCCATGTGTCATTTTCTTTAAGAGACAAAAGTTCTTCCTCCATTGCTTTCTGCCAACATTCATGCTTGGAAGCTTGTGAGTAATGGGTTGGAACAAAAATGGTGGATAAAGTAGAAGAAAAACCATACCAAATAGGAGTACGAGATAATATGGTAGATCGTCAAGTGGGCTCAAGAGGAGCAGAAGAAATCTCAAGTTCTGGTTGTGGAGCAGTCTCAGGTGGCGGATCAGTTTCGGGATGGGGTAAAGTTGGCCGACGTCATTCATACACAAATCCAGGTTTGAACCTCTCAGAAGAAGATGACAAATCCTCAAAAGTAGGAAGAAGAGGAGAAACAGAAGATGACTCAACATGGATAGGAAATAAATACTGATTCTCAAAGAAAACGACATTTCGAGAAACACAAAATTTGTTAGAACTTGGATCATAACAAATAAAACCTTTCTGCGAAGTACTATAACCCATAAAAGCACATTTAGTAGAAAGTTTTTTGCGTTCAGAAGGAGGCAGATGCACAAAACAAACACAACCAAATGTATGAAACTTGGGATAGCTTGGATTTTGGTGATAAAGACGATGATATGGAGACTCAAGATTTAACCCTTTAGATGGAAATCTATTAATTAAATAGACAGCATTAGACAAAGCTTCTACCCAATATTTAGATGGGATAGAGGACTCAATCAATAAAGTACGAGTGACATTTAAAAGATGACGATTTTTACGCTCAACAACCCCATTTTGCTGTGGCATATATGGGCATGAGTGTTGCGAGACGATTCCTTTCTCAAGCAAAAAATTATTGAATTCATGAGACATATTCTTCACCAAAATCAGATCTTAATATTTTGATACAAGTAGAAAATTGAGTCTCAATGTAAGCCAAAAATGTCTTGAATATGGAAAATACCTCAGATTTGGAACGGAGAAAATACACCCATGTAAACCGACTATAATCATCAATGAATATCACAAAGTACTTGAAATGAGCATGAGAAATAACTGGTGAAATACCCCAAACATCACTATGAATGACATCAAAACATTTTGCAGCACGACTACCAATATTAGGAAAAGGAAGAGTTTTACTTTTGCCTAATTTACAAGTAGAACAATCAAAGGAAGCAACTGAAAATTGATTTTTATTTCCTAATAAACCGGAATTCGATAAATGAGACAACATAGTAGAATTTGGATGTCCTAAACGCTTATGCCAAACCGCAGTCTTACTAGTTGTAGACGAATAAGCAAAAGAAAGAACACGGGGAATGGAAAAGTGTATAGAAAATAATCTTCCAACTTTAGGCCCCTTCGCGATTATCTTCCCCGACACCTGATCCTGCACATGACAACCATTACGAGAAAAATTCACATCACAATTGTTATCCACCAATTGACCAACTGAAATAAAACTAGTGGAGAGCTTAGGTGATACAAAACATTTTTGAAAGTTTGAGTAATATCCCCAACCTTGGTAATGGGTAAATTACTACCATTGGCAACCTGAATTTGTGAGGGACCTTGATACTCACAAACATTTTTAGCATACTAGTTGAGTTGGTCATATGATTGGAAGCGCCAGAATCAACAAGCCAAAAATTAGATGTAATATCAGTACCTTGTAGCCCCAAAGCTGAAAAGGCTGATACGATCATTTGTTGTACCATTTCAGGAGTAAGAACTTGTCCTGCTGAAGATGAGTTATCAGTAGTGAAATCTATTATCCCATCTTGAAAAGCATTGAACCTACCGTTTTGAGGGCGCGTGGGACACTATTTGATCATGTGTCCTTGTTGTTTACAATAATTACAGAACTTCTTGCCACAATTGCTAGCAATATGATCATATTCCTTGCAACTGTAGCATTGAGTTCTAGTCATATCTCTACCCTTTCCTTTTCCTTGAGCAGCAAATGCAACAGTGACAACATTTTCTTGTTTGAAAGCGTTGTGTGACAAGACGCTGCTCTTCACGAAGTAATTCCCTAAAACAAACATCCAAGGAGGGAGACGGGTCACGATTCATCAAGTTAGAGCGAACACTTTCAAACTCAGATCGTAATTTCATCAAAAATTGGTCTCGCTTGCTCTGCTCATGAACTGCCTGAAATACAGAGAGAGATTCGACAGGTATTTTAGCATAAATAATATCAGTAAATTCAGCCCATAAGTTCTGAAATCCAGAAAAATAATCCTGAATAGAGAGATCTCCTTGAGAGTAATTAGCAATTTCATGTTCTAACTGAAAGCGTCTTGCGGCATTGTCTTTGTTGTAAACCTTTTGTAAATAATCCCACGTGGCCTTAGCAGTCTTGTACGACCTGAGATTAAGAACTATCAGAGGATCAATTGACCCTAAAATCCATGTCATCACCCGAGCATCTTTAACCTTCCATTGACCTAACTTTGTAGGATCGGGATCACTTCCATCAATATGGCCCCATAATTCTTTTCCGGTGACAAATAGTTGAAATTGAAATTCCCAGGAAGAATAATTTTTTTCAGTGAAACGAACATTGAAGGATTCAAACTGATGTGACGTCATGTTCTTAACTAGCTAAGAACACCAGAAACACAATGATCCAAGAAAATAACTAGAATGACCAAGATCAAAAGCCCTAGATCTGGAGATGGTTCTGATACCATGTCAAGAACATAGAAACACAAGAGAGAAATTGAAGAATGACTATCTCAATTTGTTCATCTAATACATCATACTACATAGGTATTTATTTACAAGAGGAGTATGAGATAAAAGACAGAAAAATATCCTACACTTAATGTAAATCCTACTAAATATTCTATAGTTAATGCTACACAATATTCTACAATAAATATAAATATCTCTACGTATATTTTCATATATCTAGAGTATCTCTATTTATGTTTCCAATATTCATAATATCATGTCCATCATGCTAACACTTCCCAAGAAGGTTCAAGTAGCACACATTGAGGATAAAATGAGAGAAGGTCGCTTGAGATGGTTTGGTCATGTCCTGTGTCGACCTCCAGAAGCGCAGGCGTGAAACCATTGGATGAAGGTGTTAAAAGAGGATGAGGTAGACCTAAAATCACATGGAAAGAAATCGCCTCAAAAGACCTACACTATTTGGGGATTCATGCAGACTTAACAAAAGATAGGACACGGTGAAAGAAAAAGATCTATATAGACAATATATATTAATTGGGAATATGTTTTACACGTTTGCACTTCTATTGTAGGGTCGTATGCTTTTTAGGAGTCGTTTATACCTTTCTAAAATACACAGAACTCGTTACTCGTACTACTTTTTAGTATATTTGCATAATGTTGGCATGAGATGATTTAAAAGGAGTAATGTGGTAAGTGAGGATTCAGATAGCCGACCTTAACTTTTTGGAACTGAGGCTTGGTAGTAGTTGTTTTTGTTATGCCCCTAGGCTCCACTAAAGCATTTATGTATTAATTGACTAAATTTCTTGTGCTCTCTGTCTCTGCTCTCCATCTCTTCTAATTTGGGCTTTATGAACATAGGCGTTCCTTATTTTGTTGTTAAATATGCATTGTCCACTAGTTCCTTATATATCGGCCGGAGTTTGATTAGTTTCAATATACATCTGTCTCTTTTTTGGTCTCATTGCATTTTTCTTTTGGACTCTGATCATCTGGTTTCTGCTTTTATTCCTATAAAATGCAGTAGGATCAAAACCTCCAAGTATCTTATAGAATATACTCTTTTCTTTTGCTAATCATGAGTAGCCTGTAAGCCTTTCTTTTATTTCCATTTTACTTTTAACTACTTTCTTATTAGTTTCTGGAATTCTTATGAGGAGTTCCAAGGATGTTTTGAGCATTCCTCTTAATTCTTATCTCATTTGAATGGTTAGAAAGAAGATAAACTTGCTTAGTTACTAACAACTCCTTCAAAAATTATATTCGTCAGCTTTGAAAGCATGACGTGCTCTGCTCCGTATAATTATAGAAGTAGACCTTCTCTAAATGCTGGAGAAAATGACCAGTCCATTTTGGTTGACTCTGTCTTTCCTTTATTCTTTCTCTCTTATTATCGACCCTTACTCATTCCATGGTTATGTGCACATGGATCTCCATATGTCTTTACTCATTGTTCATCCATATTGATTACATATCCAGAAGAAAAAAAAAGGAGAGAAGAAGAGACTATTTATCTCAGAACCTAATTTCATTACTGGATAGACCATAGGTGATAGGTACATAGAAGTAGTAGCATTTATTAATGTAGCACATCTCACTCTCTCGTAGACACACACACACAGAGCACACGTCTCTCTCCCTTAATTAAAGTACATAATTATTGAGCAACAGAAGTTCATTAGTGGTATAGCTTCTGTCTCTTACTTGATTATTGCAGCTTACTTCTTCAGCAGCTCCCTCTCTGCAAAAGCAAAACAATTTAGGCTTCAAGGTAAGTTGGGTAACTAGTAAAACTGATATCTTTATGAAACTGAGCATTGTGAAGAGTTGCACTAACTGATTCTAGATCTGTCCCCTTTCAGTCTGTGGATGTCCCAGATGTTAGATCAATTTTGTGAAACATTTAATATGCCTACTATTAACAATGAAATTACTATTTTTTTCTTATCTATTGTCAGCTATGTTGCTCAGATTCTTCAAAAATGTTGTCGGGTGCGTGTCGGATCCTCCAAAAGTAGTGCATTTTTAGAGGATCCAACACAGATGCGGCATCATTTTTGGAGAGTCCAAGCAACATAGAATTTGTCAGTGCCCAGCAGACTTTACAGAAGCAAAAATAGACAATAGGTTATTAGGTTATACCTTTCCTTCCACAGTTCTCATTGTCGCTCTCATCACTGCTGCTGCTGCTGCTGCTGCTGTCACTGCCATCTCTGCAGCGTCCATCTCTGTTCTTCTTTTTCCTTATGGTCTTCAGCTGATCACCTATCTTATGCATGAAACCCCCTTCCTTCTTGGAGCCGTGGCATGTAGTCTGCTGGTTGTGGCTACCATGACCACCATGCATAGCAGTGGAGCCATGGCCTGCTGATTGGTGAGTTTTCGCACCGTGGCATGCAGCCTGCTGGCTGTGGCTACCATGACCTCCGTGCATAGCAGTGGAGCCATGGCCTATTGATTGGTGAGTTTTGGCGCTGTGGCATGCAGTGTGCTGGGCGTGGCTACCATGTCCTCCATGCATAGCAGTGGCGCCATGGCCTGCTGATTGGTGAGTTTTTGCACCATGGCATGCAGCCTGCTGGCCGTGGATACCTTGACCTCCGTGCATAGCAGTGGTTCCATGGGCTGCTGAATGTTGAGGTTTGGCGCCATGGCATGCAGCCTGTTGGCTGTGGTTAGCATGACCTCCATGCATAGCAGTGGTGCCATGGCATGCTGATTGTTGAGTTTTTGCACCATGGCAGGCAGATTGCTGACCATGGTTCTCGTGGTGAAACACTTTGCCTGCCATCTCTTTCATTTTTTCAGCCAAAGAGTGGTGCTCATTCTCCTTGTGGCAAGTGACAGTGGTGGTTTTCTGGCAGACAGTTTGTTGAGCAACTGGCTTTTGGCACTGAAGTGAAGCCATTGTATATGTCTGGTACTGAACAGAGAATGACTTGTATTTGAGTTCTAGTTCGTATGGCTCTCTCACTTGACATGACCAGTTATCTGACATCTATTTATACTAGTTTTGGTAGCGTAGAGTCTTCTCTTTTAACACCTCACATCACTAGCTCTTATCATTTTTGATTATCTTTCTGTCAGGTAAAGCTTTTTGAGTGAGCCTTTATTCTATTCCTTGTGATAATTGAGTTATCTGTTTATTATTCTATTTTCTGAACTTGGACTATTCTACATAGATGAAACAAGAATAGCTGGAAGAAAACTCTAGACAAGTGATCATGTGGCCTAGAATATGGCAGTTTAAATTTGCTGATCCTTTTCCTTTTGATTGGTAAAACTGTGATCGTTTGGCCGAAAATATGACATGATTTAAGATGAAGTTTACTCTTGCAAAATAAAGCAAATGAAAATTTAAAATAAAAGATACGTAGTAGAGAGGTATTTTCACTTTTACTTTCATTTAGTGTGATGTGACATGAGTTAGAGCTTGAATGGAATAGTGAAGATTCATATAGTCGATTCTAGTTGCGACTGAAATATGGTTGTTGAAAAGATAGGTAGTAGATAAAGAGATGTAGCTCTGTTAAAATTTGCATGGTTCTTTGTTAGATCATTCAGAATGAGATTTAAGTTAATTATTTTGTTGCTACAATGTGAAACATCAAAATGTTAGATTGCAAGCTGAATAATTTGACCAACTATGTTCTTTTTTGCTATTTGATTTACTATCTATAATGTGTAGAAATGTGTACAAATCTTCAGAGGCATTAGGCATTAGCCAAACGAGGAAGGTAGATAGTATTGTTGGGATATAATTGTTGTAGGGAACGGAAAGTAAGTAACTAATAGAAAGGATAAACAAACTATTACAATAAAACAGGAAACCAAAACCTTAACAAACTGCTTGTGTGATTTGTTGAGTCGAGTGATGACACTCTGTCTTTAAGACAAGATTGCCCCGTATGTCTTCTTTTATGGTGTTGAGCAATAGTCTCCCAAGATACAACAACAACTTTAACAAGTGAGCAAAGAAAACTCAAGTGTTACTCTTGAAGAACTTTGAGTATAGTGACTTTGCTAGAGGAAGAATATGAGCTCTGAAAATCTAGAGAATTTTCTAAGTGTTGAGTGTTGTTTCAATTGAGCCAAAGGCCTCAATTTATAATGTAAGTAGAAGACCCCTCAACTAGCCAACTAATGGCCTTCAATAGTCATGCAATTGCACTTGAATAAGGGGTTACATTCAACCAAATAATGGCTGAATTCATGTGGCAAGTAATGGAGAATCAATGCTCCAAAACCAGCCCAAATGTCAGATTTTTTCAACTTCCCGTCACAGCTTTCTACCTCCAAAGCGTCGCGGCGTCGCGGCTCCAGTAACTGGCCAGCCAATTTGCTCCGCGGCACCGACGGTTGTGGCAACGCGGTCCTTCACGGCTCCGCGGCGATTTCCGACTCGTTTCATCTTACACTTCGTATACTTCTTCCTTCCTTTACCAACGTGGAATACTTTGTCATTTGGCCAATAACCGTCCATAATTATATGTCTCAAACGTATTACATACGTACCAATATCTCTTTCACTAATGAAATTTGCGATACTTGGCACTACGTGTGCACGTGTGTGGAAACAACGTTTCCAACGTGCGGCCCAATTGTTCGAGTCATAAATTAATGGGATATACTTAATTCCACATTTAGTAAATTTTCAACAAGTATTTGTTTCTCTCTAATTGCCAGAGTACATCTGAATATTATATAGGGAAAAGACATAGATTGACCCTGAACTATATCTGAAATTTTGATATCACACTCAAACTATTAAGACGATTTATTACACTCCTTGACAATCTTAAAATTGAATCTATTTACCCCTGATACACATATAACCAGTTGCACAAGGTGAGGTATTACATATTCGTCCGCCACGTCAGCACCATGTCGGCGCTAGTAAGAAATCTTTTAAATTTTAATCTTTATATTCTTTTCCTTTTCTTTTATTTTTCTTTTCCTTATTCATTTAATTTTTTATTAATTATATTTACACTAATTAATCATTAAAATCTTTCGATTATATCTTCTCCTCCACCCAATTATCTTGGTCTTTTACCAGTTATGGCTCCCTGGATGAGAAAGCACTTGAAAATCAACCTAAAAGTAGAAAGAAGATGTGGACAACTTTGCCGGAGATATAAAAGGTTGACATAGAAAACAAGGAAAATAAATTTCCTTTTTTTTCTCTTGCATTATTCATCATTTTCAGCTCAAACCCATTCTTCTACTCTTTGCTTATTTCTCCATGGACTCGAATTTTTTGACCTCTTTCCTTGCCACTGTGCAGCAGCTAAATTTAGACTGAATTTTCTTTTGTTCCTGAGGTATAAGGAAGCAGGTTGGCATTAATTTTTTAAAAGAATGTTTAAATGGGTAGACTGATGGTATCATTAAGTTAGATGTGTCCTCAAATGGTGAATCCAGTAGTGGGAATTCGAGTTGGGTTTGCCTTAGTAGAGAAGATAAAAAATGGTGGAATTAAAGTTTCTTGGAATGGACTTTGGTTGTGCACTTGGATTCAAATTCGTGAATCAGAAATGAGTTCTTGATCCATTTATTGATAGATAAAAAATGATGCAATTAAAGAGAACTATTTTTTTTAAAATTTCAGATTTTTTGAATTTTTGTTTGTGAATTTAAAATGAAGAAGGATTTGGGGCATCGGGGTGGGGGTGGCGTGAAGGTGGAGGAGAAGAGGGGTGGTGGATGGGTCAATTTGTTCCCATGCGCGCGAGGTATACGTGAGGCCTAATTCAATTCCGATTTTGCAAAATATTATTTTTGTTATTTTTGAACTTATCCGAAATTGTCCAAGTTCATGCTTATCGTATTAAAGTCCGGACGTAGTTCTCATATCCGGATGTAGCTCTTATACCTCCGAAATCAATAGTCCCGGAATCGTTCAAGACTTATTCTTTCGGAAAAAAATATCTCAGAGCTGGTCAAAGCTCATTACTTCGTCATTAATTGTTGCAGATTATCCACAAACATTATGTCTTAATGCCGATCTTTATTTCTCTAAACGTTGGGAGACGTTTCAGATCTCATTATTTATTCTCTGAACGTTAGAGACGTTTCAGATTTCAATATTTACTACCGAGACCTTGGCATCAACTTATATATAGAGGTAGAAATCTCTATTGTTGATACACAGAAAAATATATCATCTTCTTAAAAGTTATTTCCTTCCTTCTGTTTTTTGAGTAAATTATTTTGTGCAAACTCCAAACTTTCAGCCACTAGTGTAAGTATTTGGAAGTGCTGTGGAACCTTGGGGAGCGACCGGGCTAAACAATTTGTACCGAATAATTATTAGAATTCTTGTACATATATAATTATGATAGTAGTCTTGTATTAGGAAAATGTAGAATTATTTTTCGTAATTACATATTGTATATCATGTATATAATTCTTTTCATTAATGAAAATAATCAGAGAATTATTCTCTTTCACTATCAAAGGTTGTTATATTATTTTTAATAAAGATTACTTATTATGATAACTTGAAACCGAAATTTTTGGTTAAAAATGACGAATACTTGTCACCCCCACTATAATCATTTGTGTTCACAGTCTTTTAAACTCAATCTCGGACTTTAAAGACAAGTTTTTCTTATCGAAAACTAAGGGTGGCTAGTGGACCGGGTTCGGAGTGGGGCGGGTCCCGGCGGGACTGGGGATTGGGTCGGATTCGGGGCTGTGGCGGGATCGGTGGGTCGGGACTGGCGGGACAAGCCGTCGTCCTGTCCCGTCCCTCATCCTGCTAAAAGGGGGACCGGTATTGGCGGGTCGGGTCGGGATCGGTTTTTTTTTGGCACTTAATATATATAAACACTTCAATAATTGAACAAGATAGTGTAACAAAAACATCTCAAGACCGTTTTTGTGCCTCTTATATTATTTAATAGAAATGTGATTTTTTTGTAATACAATTTCAAAATTGGAAAAAATATCACATATTTATAAACACCTTTTCTAATTTGTTCACAAAGTCTTGTAGTTCTTCGGTTGGAATTGGAATTTATTGATCAAATTGGTCGACGTCGCTTCCACCTCCGTCGGACAAGATTTCGTTGTAGTTTTCGTCGTCTTCTTCGTTGATCTCCGGTTGACCGCACCTTCTACGCTCCGCTTGTATCCAATCTCTGAATAAAACTGCAATCTCCAAGATGTTTCCTGCTAATGAGTGTCTGTGCTCTCTTATTTGAAATTTTCCGACAGAAAAAGTGCTTTCAAACGCTATTGATGACGCTTGAATGTTCAACACATCTCGGGTCATCTTTGATAGTGTTGGAAATGTCTTCTCATTTTTCCTCCAGTATTTAAGCAAGTCTTCACGTCTTTCTTCATTGAGAACTGCTTGGTACGGTACAACACCCTGCAAAATAAAAACATCAAACTCGTTAACTAGATTAGTAGTTGTTACACCTTGTAATTTTAAGACGATAATTAGAGGACGTAATTAAGGAGGTAAGATTCGAATCTTGGATATAGAGTATATTTATATATGCTAATCCGGAAATTAGTATACAAGAGGATGTGATTCCGGAAAGATGTTGGTCACAATGAGGGTGACGTTGGATACTTATAGCAATAATTGTATATTCCCGTTATGGAATAGTATTGTATTATAAAATTATGACATTGAGGATACGAGGCTTATGAAATTCTCGGGAATTATAAGAAGTGGGTTTAAGATTTATTAATTGAAGAACTTGGGGGCCAAAGTGTAAAAAAAAGAAGGAAAAAAAATCAGATTTTTTTTTATATAACCTACACTTACCTCTTCATCTTCTTCCAAACTTAACCAAAAAAAAATACTATCCTCTCATTCTCTCCTCTACACTAATCCGAAAATCACCCTCCACCCATAACCAAAATTAAGGTTGTTATCTTCTCTTCCTAGACTACATCTTTCACCAAAAATTAGAAGCAAAACAACACCAAAATCAGTGGCGAAAGCAGTGGCAAAACAGCCACTGCTTGGACTGAAAACTGCCCAGAAATTGGGATTTTTGGGATGAAATTTTGGAAGAAAAACGTGTAGGGATGATGGCTTAACATGGTAGAACACTTGCATGTCAATTGGAGTTGAAGAAGTGAACAAAAAGGAGGAGAAAAATTACAAAAAAATGGGGAATTTTCGGACAAACAGTGGCAGAAATTTTGCGGACTGTTTTGACGAATTTGAGGTATAAAAATTCTTCTTTCTATGATATAATTGGAATGCATGTTGTTAGAATTAAGGTAATGAATTTGTGTTAAGGAATAATTGAAATTTAAGCATTGCATGTGACCATTTTTGGGCTAGTTGCCAATTTGGGACAGATTTTGGTGTTGTTTGATTCGTTGGTTATTGTTGTGATTATTATCACTAATTGCATGATGAAATTGAAAGGAAACATTGAGGTTTAGTTGGAATTAGTTATATGGAAGTATTGAAATTCGAAATTGGATTATAGGAATTAAGATAAGAGTTATGGAATTATGACATGTTGTGGCCAAAGAACTTGCATGAAATTGTTGGACATGTTGTGATGTTTTAGGGACTGTTTTGTGGTGTTATAATTCTGAAAATTTAGTCACCATTATGCATGTTTAAGTGTGGTAATTGCTAAGGTAAGTCCTAAAGTAATAAGGGTGTAGAAAGGCGTAGAAAGGCTTCACATTCTACCCTCGTTGTTGTTGGAACATGGACTGTTTTTTGTGGGCTGTTTTAATGTGGATTAAGAGGCTAAATTTACATGAGAAGTGGGTGTGTAAATCCCCTTTATTGTTGTTTTGGTTGTGCCCTTAATTGGTGCTTGGTTATTGATGTTATTAGCCTCATTTGGAAGTTGTGGAAACATGTATAAATAGGGGAAGTGCTGTCCAAATTTTTATAGAATAGGAAGTCGTTATTCGATATAAAGTATGCTAGTGATCATAAAATTGACGAACGTATTACCATTGTTATAGGTTGAAGTGCTAGACGAGACGAACTTTAATTAGTAAGTTGGTTAGTTCGACAATAAGGTATGTGAAACCCTTACTTCTTTCTTTTGGCATGCTTTAATGAAAGTACGGCGGACGTACTTAATTCTTATATAGTTTAATTCCTAAAGAGGATTGTTATGAGAAGTGCCTATGATTTTTCAGCAAAGAGTTTATTATGACATTATTGTAATGATTTTATTGAGAGTCAAATGATGATTTTTACTTGCATGGCACTCATGATATCTACTCGTGCTAAGTGTTTCTACTTCACCTCACCGAGTCCCGGGCCGGGTTACGATTCGTGCACCACCTTGCATTGTTCACCGAGACCCTCACTAGGGGGCCGGGTTACGTAGGATGGATCCATAGATGAGAGATGATTTACCGAGTCCCAGCATGGGCCGGGTTATGATATGATTCACCGAGTCCCGCATTAGTGGGCCGGGTTTCGTTACAGGTATATATATGTATATGGACAGGCATACATGTTTTTCTTGAATTGCCTCTCATGTTTATAAGGCACAGCTGACTTTTATGGTTTATGGCATAGATGGATTTGGATCCTGATTTTTATACTGATCTCATGTTTCTGTTGGCTACTTATGATCTCTTTTACGACTTCATGTTTTACATACTCGGTACATTATTTCGTGCGACCCCTTTCCTCGGGGGGGGGTGCGTTTCATGCCCGCAGTACATGTTTTCAGTTTGGTGAACCTCAGGCCTAGGTTCCTACTCAACAGGTTGGAAAGCTCCTTTGATCCAGAGCTTTGTCATGTTGGTACCGAATCTCTTTAGAGCTTCTGTTTGTATTTAGGGGCACGACGGGGCCCTGTCCCGTCATATGTCGTTCTTCTTCTTATAGAGGTCTGTAGACAGTGGTGGGTTGTACGTATGTAAGGGTTATGACTCTGTTTGGGTCACTCATGTTATTGTATTCTGTGCTGGGGTGTTCCCATGTATATACGTTACTATCTGGTGGCAGCCTTGTCGGCTTGCTTGTTATGTTGTGTTGGCTAGTTGTGACTCCTCAGGAGACAGGTGCATTCGGGGGTAAAGGCAGCCTTGTCGGCTTGCCTACCCTGGCGTATGTTGTTATTGCGACGTTATGCTGCCGGATTTCAGACTCATTAAGGGTTAGTTGGATTATGTGTGACAGGTTAGTATAATGACGTCATTAGGGCGGTTAGTCGCGGCCCGTCGGGTCGGGTCGTGACAGTAGTGGTACCACTAAACATTCTATTTCTAAAACTTTCAATACTAGCTGCAAAAACAGCATGTCTTTTATAAAGTTATACTGAAGAAGAAGATGGTATAGAAGTCGGTTGGTTGCTAGCACTTTCTTGTTGGTAATGCGTATATACTATTTTGCATTCATCGTGTATGCTAGACAAAAATTCTTCTTTAGTTGGTTCCTTAGGTGGTTGTTCATTTGGATTTTTTGGAGTTGGAGGTGGAAGTACTGCTATACAATCATAAATGGTTTCAATAAGTGTTTTACAACCGTCTATTTTAATAGTCGGATTTAATACAACACCAATAATATAAATAGTGGGAATAGGAAAAAAATTAATTTGATAGACATTTTTTAATAGGTGCCTTATAAGATGGTTTTTTCATATATTCATTAAGTAACAAAAATATTAGAACTATATAAAATAACATAGTTGAAATAGTATGATAATATATACCAGAAAATTATTTAGTTGCTTGAAAAAAATTCTCTAATAATACAATAAGTTCTGAAATTTTTTCCCAATCATTATCTATAAACATATCAGTTGAATTTTGATTATGGGCGTTAAAAAATAAAGTTACAGGTCTTGTATAATCGTAAGCAACAAGTAGTTGTTCATATAGAGAATTCCACCTAGTCACTACTTCTTCAGAAATTTTTTTATAAGGTAGTCCACAATCGTGACAATTTTTTTTATATTCTTTTTTTCTTTGTATTCTATAACTTTAAAAATAAAGTTTATAGCAAATTGTACTTTATTAAGAATGTCTTCAAAAAGTGATAGACCATCCTTTACAACTAAGTTATAAATATGGCACGCACATTTTATATGAAAATGATTAGGAAAATATGGAGTTAATAGATTTTTTAAAAGTCTCACAGCATAATTATTAGAAGAAGCATTATCTAACGTAACAATCATTATTTTGTCAGTTATACCATAATAATCGCAAACTTGATGAACATTTTTTGCAATAAAATTTTCAGTGTGCCTATCATCAATAAATCTATATGCTAAAATATGTTTTTGCATAGACTAATTATGATCTATCCAATGACATGCTACGGTTAAATAATCATGGTTGTTAGTACTACGGCCTATATCAGAAGTGATAGATACTTTGCCAGGAAAATGATATAATGCATAACATACATATTGTTGATATTCGTGTGCGAATTTAAAAACGTCCCTCCTAACAGTTGATCTAGAAAAACTGTTAAATTCAGGATTATGCATATCTCTTATGTAATGAATAAAATCAGGAAAGGAAGGAAATGAAAACGGCAAACCATCTACCGCAACTAATTTTGCTATTGCTTCACTATCTCTATGTTTATCGTATTTAGGACCTACAATTTCCCCCGTCGCCGGGTTAATTTGATCCTGTACTTGGTCCGAAACACTATGTGAACCTTGTCCCGACTGAGAGTGCATTGGCGCACCCGACTTTGTAGCCTTGTATTCATCCCACCTAGCTTTGTGAAAGCTTTGTACGTGTCTCAATAAACCTCTTGTCCCACCCTGATCTTTTTCCATTTTAAATTTATAAACATTTTTACAAATTTTGCATCTAACTAGACCTGTCCAACGGGTCGGGGACCCGCCCAGCCCGACCAGACTCGAACCGAAAAATCCAGGGAGGGTCGGCTTATAGATGACCCGCGAGCCACCCGATCCGAAAAACGGGGACCCGATCTTATGTAGGGTCGGGCCAGGGTCAAAATATTTTACTTGTCTGACCCGGCCCGACCCCGACCCGCGTGTTTTTTAATATAATGTATATTATTTTTCCTTCATTAATATTTATTTTGTACTTATATATATTTTTGTCACTAATAAGTGATATAATGCATGTTTTTATAATATATGTATTGCTATAATCTACATTGAGCTCGACATAAAATAAGTTAAAAATGATAGCTGATTATTAATAATATGTTTATATTATTAGTCGTTCTGTTAATATCACGGAAGCATAATGTAGGAGAGAAAATAGTTGTAAATCGGTGAAACGTTAAATGGTCATAACTCTGCACTCGGATGTCCGTTTTACCCGATGTATTTTTTTGGCATATTTTTCTAGACGGGGCTGGGCAAATTGCCACAAGGTAGTTTGGCGGAGCCAATTTTTACGAAAACGTCTGTTTTCCCCATCAATTTGTGTTTTACCCCAAATCGATTTCTAATTTTCCTTTTTCTTTTGTAAACATCTCACGATACACATAGATTTCAACGTCGAAATTTCATGATAGTGTAGGTGTGAATGTCAATTTCAGTTTTGGAAATTATTTTTTTAAAAAAAAAAAATCATCGATCCAGCCCTGGCCCGCTAAAAAAATCCGACGGGTCAGGGCCAGGGTCGGGCAAGCAAAAAAAAAAGCCACCCGATCCGTGCTTTGGACAGGTCTACATCTAACTACTTGATTCTCTTGGTCCCTATCAAAAAAATTTCATGAAGGTGATTTTAATTTTCTTTGTGTGGGGCCTCGTCTCATAATAGGGGGAATAGGAGGCGTTCCAGTTTGAGGTGCACTAGTGGGTGTGTTATCTAGATTATCTTCTAATATATCTCATTATCTAATGGTATATCATTAAAAAACCAGTTTCATCTATATGCGTGTAATCAATCAAATCATCATGTCTAGGAATATGATGACTAGAAGAAGTACCCATGCCCTTGTTACCCTACTAGAAGACGCATCCTTACCCTTAAACATACCTTTACCCTTAAACATACCTCTTAATCCTTCCATTTTAATTATGCAAATAAATAATTAAAGATAAAAAAATTAAGTGTGATAATTAAAATAAAGTAACAATAATAATTTAAAGAAGGAACGAATGTACCAAACGCCGACGTAACGTCGACTTGTAATCGAAGTTGAAAATTAAAACTTTGCTTGATGGATGATCCTCAAGCTAGTTGCCAACTTCAGTCCCAATTTTTAAACTTTGATACAATTATACAAATGAGCAAATAAAATAAAATATTTAGTAGGCAATGTAATTGTAGACTTGTAGAGAGATGGATTGAGTTGAGAGACTAGAGAGATTGTTGGAAGATTTGTGAGATAAAATGAAGAGATAATGAGGTATTTATAGTTGAGAAATTGGATTAAATGTAAATATAATAACTTAGGGGTTAAAAATAAATATTAAGGGGTAGGGTTTATGGTGTGGGGGGCCAAAAATGGCCATTGTGCAACGGTTATTTTTGCAAAGAGGGGGGCGGGGGACGGGTCTGGGCGGGGCGGGTCTGCGGCGGCCCCAGGTCCCGTCCCGATTTCAAGTCCCGACACCATTTCTTTTAAAGGGGGGATTGGGGCGGGACTGGAATGGGCTGACCCGGCCCACTGACCAGCCTTATCGGAAACTCAATCATTAACGTCAAAATAGCGAAATCAGCAAATGGATCCCATTTTGAAAGTTTGAATTGGTCATACGATGACTTCCCTAATTTCTAGAATTACAGCGTTAAGCCAACAATGCCTCGTGCAGATGTGATGTGAGAAAGAGAAAGAGAAAGAGAAAGACAAAGACAAAGAGAATGAGTCTGATTCCAAACACATAATTAAAAAAATATTAAGTCGTTTTAGTAAACGCAATTAGTTTCCCAGTTACTCTTTCATGAACTATCATTAGAGATTCAATTTCAACTCATTTGGTCAAATATGATTTTACTCCCTCCGAATTAAAAAGAGTTTCCACTTAATTTTTTTTCTCGAATAATAAAGAGTGTTCACTTATCAAAACATGAAAGAATTAACTTAATTTTTCAGATTTGTCTCTATTAAGTGTTATATGATCAAATCTCAATACCTATTTAATTATGAGTAATTTAGTCAAAGGCATAGATTAGTGCTAATTAATGTTCTCCAATTATGGGTTGTTTTCCTAATTTTGGGATTTGTCATGCTAAATAGGGACTATTTTATATGACACTACGTTCTTTATATATTTTTTGAATAAATACTTAAACATGAGATAAACAGATGTGAGATTGCATTTCCTAATTCGTACATACTCTCTTCTTGACTTTTTTTTTTTCTCATTGAGCTGATTCCCAATTTGAATTGAGTTAATATTGATCGGAATACCAATAACAACCGGATTAATTTCGAGTAGTTAAAGATTCTATAACTTATTCACTAAAGCTTTTACAAAGTCAAAAGTGTCTTTTATATATATATATATATAGAGATTTGAGATGCTTGACCAAACTTTTAGGAAAAAAATTAGTGATTTTAAGGAGTAGCAGAATTTTTTTTTTCAGAAGGTGAAGATAATATTTATTCTCATAAAATAATTTTAAAACCTTAGTCAAGCACAAATTATTCCTCTAATATTGATGAAAGTATTTATTAAATTGATTAATCAAATATAACTGCTACTCTCTTATACTTCTTTTTTCTTTTTTCGAAAAGTACTTATGACTAAAAGCATTTTAAAACAAGCATATTTTGAAATTTTAGCTTATGGACTACTTCAAATGTATTTTTTTTTAAATCCTGTCTCTAATAATAATATCCATTTTCTGTGACTCACAAGCAGAGACGAATCTAGAATTTCTAGAATATGAGTGCATCACTAAAAAAAAAAAAAAAAAAAAATATTAACCTGGAATTGATCTCTAATCCTCTAGATAAATAACTTATCATTCAACCAAGTGCACCCTTCAACCTTCGTGTAGCATGAGAGTCGGCAAATAATATTATATCAGTTTTGAAAAATATATATATAAAATATCTAATTTTATGGAGTGAAAATGAATTAATGTGTCCCTAACCTATAAATTTGCCCTGCTCACAAGGAGAGACCCATTTGAATATGGCTATGTGAAATAACATTAATTCAACTCCTAATTCATTCTACTAGTAATAAAAATTCAACTTATGATGTACCTTTCATAAAAGACCAACATGCCATCACTTTCCCTATTGAAAAGTTGGAGATACTGGACGTGGAGATTATGAAAGCAAACAAAGAACATTATAGAAATATATTTATAATATATAGAGTTGTTTTTTTTTATTGGATGTTTGAATTGGTCAGCATTTGGACCTTGTTCACTATATTTTTTTCACTTGAAAAAAATAAATTATGACCAAAGACTAGTCTACTCAAAATAACTCGTTTTCCACAGTCAACTTTCAAACTATCTTCCACAGTTCCACTTCACCACTCACTTTTTTAGTTCTTTTTTTTTTTCTCCACATGTTATTTTCTTTTCACTTCCATTTAAATACGTCATACTTCAACTCTTATTTCCTCATCACTCTTACAATTCCAAAAAACAAAAACAAAAATCAGAAACTACTATGTTCATTTTATTTATGTAAAACATAAGCACCTGAAATTTAACTAGCCACTTATTTTCACCTGCATTATTTTCAAGATTACTTTTTTTTAGAAGAAAATCAAGAAAATGGATTGTGGATTCAATTGGGAATACAATTCATTGATCAATGAATTAACACAAGGGATGGAACATGCTAAGCAATTAAGAGCTTGTTGTTTTTCAGATAAAATTCAAGAATTGCATTTTCATATGCAAATGATTCTTTCTTCTTTTGAAAATTCTTTGTCAATTCTCAAATGGACTGGTTCAGCAACACAAACTCCATCACTTATAGCACCACCAGTATCAACTGGTGCACTAGAATCATCAGTTTCTGTTGATGAGAATCCTAAAATTGATGATCATCAAGACTTCAGATATATTTCAAAGAAGAGGTTAGAGGATTTTCTATTTCAAAATAGCCTGTTTGGCCACGCTTTCGGGAAGTTAAAAGTGTGTTTTTTTCTTCAAAAATTGCTTATTTTAAAATTTCAGGTGTTCGGTCAAGCTTTTTAGGAAATAATAAGTGTTTTTGAGGAGTAGCCGAAACAGTTTTTCGGAAGTTAAAAGAAATTTGATCCAATAAGCAGTCTTGAAATATTGGCCACATACAAAGTATTAATATTGACAAAAGTGTTTTTTAAATTGATTAGCCAAACACAAAGTGTTGCTCTTCAAAAGTACTTTTCAAAACACTTCGGACAAAAAAGTTTTCAAAATAAATTGATTTTAGAAGTTTGACCAAACTGACTTAGTTACAAAATGTGATGATTAGTTTATTTTTTGAGTTAAATTGATTTGGTTATTTGATTGTTTATTGCAGAAAACAGATGCCTACATGGAGTGAACAAGTCAGAGTCAGTGCAGAGAATGGATTTGAAGGGCCTACTGATGATGGATATAGTTGGAGAAAGTATGGACAAAAAGACATTCTTGGTGCTAAATATCCCAGGTGATAAGTCAATTTCTCTATTCAAAGTCATAGAATTCAAGAATTTAAGGGTACCAGCTTTTCTTTAAAAAATAAATAATTTAACTGAAATTTCTCAAGATATCTTGTACCCTTTTAGTAACTATCTCTTGTAGAGCCGTCAGAACGGGCTGGTTCAGTCCAGCCCAAATTAGCTCTCACCGCTATGGAATTTGACGGACTAAGATGGGTTAATCCTTCATTTAAAATGGCCTTTAAAATGTCAGTCTGGCTCGCCTTAAGAGCCGGCAAGCTAAACTAGTTCGGCCTCGTTAGCCCAACCTGGTGTTTTGGAATTTGACAGGCTAGGATTGATCCTTCATATGAAATAGCCTTAAAGTGCCAGCTCAAAGTACCTCAGCCCAACCCTGTAACGGCGAGGCTGGGCTGTGCTAGTCTCATGAATCAAGCCCATTTTGACGGCTTTACTCTTCTAATATTACATAATTTAAAAGAACATTGTCCTTTGTTCTAACGTCGAGATTTCATATGTTTGCAGGAGTTACTACAGATGCACATATCGTGCAATGCAAAACTGTTGGGCAACAAAGCAAGTGCAGAGGTCTGATGATGATCCTGCACTATTTGGGATCACATACAAAGGGTCACATACTTGTAACCAAGCTTTTAACTCTGCTATAACACAACCAAAATCACCAGAGAAACGCCTTAAGAAACAAGCCAACAATCCAAGAATAATACAATCGAACCAAATGCTCGCGAACTTACAAGCAAATTTGAGAGTTAACACTAATGATTTGGACAAGAAAGAGACAACATGTTCTTTCCCATTTTCACCTACATTCTCTGGTTTCGTAGACGAAAATCTGCATTTCCAGATGTCACAAATTGATGACAATTTGGTTGGGGGTTATTCGCCATCATATGTCTCTCCTACAACCCCCGAATCAAATTACTTCTCGTTACCAAGCTGCCAGATGAATGGTTCGCGAAGAATTCACAACTTGCACCATTCAGAATCAGACCTCCCGGATTTATTCTCAGCCAATACTTCATCAACAAGCTCTCCAATTGTAGGCTTGGAGTTTCCACTTGAACGTGTGGAGTTCGATCCAAATTTCCCATTTGATAATCCAGAATTTTTCACATGAACCACGTCTAATACTGTCGAAAAGGACAACAAAGACAAGCAGTTTGGATTTGATCACTGATTCTTTGCAAGTAGTATATAAGTGCTTGTATAAATTAACAAGAAAACTAGCCAGGGGTATTAACAAGCTATAATATTTGTATTAATAGCCTAGTATTATTTAATTTTAAGCACATTCATGCAAAAGACTGCCTGAATGTTCATCAATTTAATCTAAGGGAGACAGCCAAGCTTGGTTTTTGTTTACTTATTACTCCTCTGTCCCAAGTTATACGACACACTTTTCTTTTTAGTCAGTCCCAAAAAGAATGACACATTTCTTTATTTGACAATAATATAACTTTAAATTTTACCTTTTACGCTTAACGAGATGATCTATAACTACACAATGTCTATGATTTGTTTTAGACCACAAGATTCAAAAGTCTTTTTTTATTTCTTAAACTCCGTGCACGGTCAAACTACATCACATAAATTGGGACGGAGGGAGCATCAAATAAGCTTTGAATTTGACACCGTAGAATGTCATTGTTTAAAGCAACAAAAAGGATAAAGAAAGATTTAAAACAAGAGAAAAGTGGTGACTAAAAGTAGTTCTAACTTCTAAGTTGTCTGTTCCATGGGTATAACCGAACCAGTCTACAAAATGATAGTACCACGAAACTGCTTCAAAATCAAAACCAACGTGATGCTCTATCACAAATAAACTGCTTCCAGTTGTTTAATCATTTGTTCAGTTCACACTAAGGCTGTCCAACGGGGCGGGGCGATTCCCAGCGGGACGGGGAGGGTCGAGACTCGGGTTCCGACGGGCCTAGTGGGCTGGGATAGGAGGGACGGTGGGAGGTCCCGTCCCGTCCCACATCCCGCCGGAACGGGGTCGGGTTGGGGCAGGTCGGGACTATTTTTTTTTTTGCCACTTAATTTTAAAAATAATAAATACAAACACTTCAATAATTGAACAAGATAGTGTAATAAAAACATCCGAAGGTTGTTTTTGTGCCTCTTATATTATTTAATAGAAATATGATTTTTTTGTAATACAATTTCAAAATTGCAACTTTGTGGTATTGTTCAAAAGTTGCAAATGACATAGTAAAATTGCAATTAAAAGAATTACATATTCAACCATACTCTTTCGAATTTCCTCACAATGTCTGAGGATCTTCTGTTGGAATTGGAATTTGTTTGTCAAATTCTTCAACGTCGCTTCCTGCTCCCTCGGGCAAGATTTCGTTGTAGTTGTAGTCTTCTACTTCGTTGGTATCCGGTTGGCCGCACCTTCTACGCTCCGCACGAATCCAGTCTCTGAATAGAACTGCAATCTCCAATGTGTCTCCCGCCAATGAATGTTTGTGCTCTCCAATTTGAAATCTTCTCGCGGAAAATGCGCTTTCAGACGTTGTTGATGACGCTTGAATGGTTAACACATCTCTGGCCATCTTTGTTAGCGTCGGAAATTTCTTCTCATTCTCCCTCCAGTATTCAACAAGTGTTCTTGTCCTTCATCATTGACAATTAATTCGTACGGTATAATACCCTGCAAAACATAAACATCAAATTCGCTAACTTGTGAAGAAGTTGAACCACTACACATTTTTTTCTAAGGCCTTGAATACTAGTAGCAGAAACCACATGTTTTTTATAAGGTTGCAGCGAAGTAGTAGAAGATGGTACAGAAGTCGGTTGATTATTTGCACTTTGTTGATGGTAATACTAATACATATATACTTGTTTGCATTTGGTGTGTATGCTAGACGTAACTGCTTCTTTAGTTGGTTGGTGAGTTGGTTCTTCAGTTGGGTCTGTTGGAAGTACTTCTATACAATTATAAATCGTTTCTACCAATGTTTTTACAACTGTCTACTTTAATAGTTGGATTTAATACAACACCAACAATATAAATAGTGGGAATAGGAAAAAAGTATTTTTTTGATTTTTTAAACATTTTTTCAATAGATGCCTTATAAGTTGGTTTTTTGCATATATTCATTAAGTAACAAAAATATTAGAACTATATAAAATAACATATTTGAAATAGTAGGATAATAAATATCGGAAATTCTTTAGTAGCTTGATAAAATTTCTCTAAAAATCCATTAAGTTCTAAAAAAAAATTCCCAGTCATTATCTACAAGCATATCCCTTGGATTTTTATTATGGGCATTAAATAATAAAGTAATATGTTGTCTATAATCGTAAGCAACAAGTAGTTGCTCATACAAAGAATTTCATCTAGTCGAAACTTCTTCTGAAATTTTTCTAGAAGGTAATCCACAATCATGACATGTTTTTATACTCTTTGCGTCTTTGTATTTTTTTACCTTTAAAAATAAAGTTTATAGCAAATTGTATTTTATCAAGAATGTTTTCAAAAAGTTTTAGGCCATCTTTTACAACTAAGTTATAAATATGGCACGCACATCTTATATGAAAATGATCAGAAAAAGATGGAGTTAATCTTTTAAAAGTTTTATAGCATAATCATTAGAAGAAAACTATCTAACGTAATAGTCATAATTTTATTAATTAATCCATAGTAATCACAAATTTCATTAATATTTTCTGCAATAAAACTTTCAGTGTGCCTATCATCTATATACCTATATGCTAAAATACGTTTTTGCATAAACCAATTTTGATCTATCCAATGACATTTTACCGTTAAATAATCATTACTGTTAGTACTACGGCCTATTTCAGAAGTGATAGTCACTTTACTATTAAAATGATATAGTGCATAACGTAAATATTGTTGATATTCACTTGCAAATTTAAAAACATCCCTTCTAACAGTTGATCTAGGAAAACCATTAAAAGCAGGATTATATGTTTCTCGAATGTAATGAATAAAATCAGGAGAGGAAGGAAATGAAAAAGGCAAATCCTCCACCGCAATTAATTTTGCCATATTTTCCCTATATTTGTTTTTATCATATTTAGGACCAAAAATTTCTCCCGCCGTCGGGTTAATTTGACCCTGTACTAGGTCGGGGACACTATGTGAACCTTGTCCCGACTCAGATGACATTGACACACTCGATTTTTTAGCCAGGTATTGATTCCACCTAGTTGTGTGCTCGTCTTGTACATGTCTCAGTAAACCTCCTGTCCCACCTTGACCTTTTCCGGTTTTAAATTTATAAATATTTTTACAAATTTTACATCTAGCTAGTTGATTCTTTTCGTCCCTATCAAAAAAATGTCATGCATCTGATTTTAATTTTCGTTTTGTGGGGCCTCGATTCATACTAGGGGGAATATAAGACATTCCAGTTGCAGTTTCAGGCTGAGACTCAGTCTGAGCCTGAGGTTGAGGTGCACTAGTGGGCGTGTCATCTATATTATCGTCTAAATTATAGTCTGGTCCATCTACTTCATCATCTAATGATATATCATTAAAAAAAGCAGTTCATCAATATGACTGAAATCAATCAAATCATCGGGACTAGGAATAGGATTACTAGAAGAAATACACTTACCCTTGTTACCCCTACTAGAAGAAGCAGATTTACCCTTACCCTTACATGTAATCATACGTTTCAATCCTTCCATTTTAATTATATAAATAAATAATTAAAGTAAATAAAATTAAGTGCAATAATTAAAATTAAGTAATAATAATCGAAGGTACCAAACGCCAGCGTAACGTCAACGTGTAATCGAGGTTGAAAATTGAAATTTTGCTTGATGGATGATCCTCAAGTTAGTTGCCAACTTCACTCCCAATTTTTTAACTTTGATATATTATTTAATAGTAGGAAGATTTGTAGAATTGTAGAGAGATAAATTGAGAGATTAGAGAGATGGTAGGAAGATTTGTAAGAAAAATGAAGAGGAAAATGAGTTATTTATAGTTGAGAAATAGGGTTAAAGTGTAAATATATTAACTTAGGGGTTAAAATAAATATTAAGGGGGGGGGGGGGGGGGGTTTAGGTTATGGGGTGGGGGGGGTTAGGTTATAGACGTTGCACAACTGCCAAAATTGAAATTTGGCCGTTGTTGCAATGGATATTTTGCAAAGGGGGAGGGGGAACGAGTCAGGATCGGGTCGGGACGGGCGAGACGAACCCAGGTCCCGTCCCAAGTTTGAACCCCGACAATTTTTTTTTTTTGGGGGGATCGGGACAGGTGCGGGCCAGAATTGGGCCGATCTAGCCCACTGGACAGCCCTAGTTCACACTGGACCAAGACCGAATACGTGGTAACTCAAAAATACAGACATTTTCTGGGCAAATTATGACCAACCTTTTTTCTCAATAATTTTAAAACGAACCAGAGTTTTTCCGTTGTACCTTTGTAGAAAGATTCACAATGCACTTAGCTGCCCCAAAGACCTGTTATAGTGCAAATTGTCATATTCTTTGAACTATGTGAACAAGTTCACAATTGTTCGAGTAGATAGTCAAACTTAATCGGCGATCAAAGCAGCGTTGATTCATTGATTGATGGATTAACTGCATATAATTTTTAGCATTTAACCAGAGGACAACAATTCAAACTGGAAATGATAATCATATTAAATGAAAGTTCTGTATCCCCAATTCTACATACTAAAACAATGGGATCAAACAAGTTTCATTATGTCAGATGAACATGGTCATATTGGAGTTTTCATATTCCCACTACCACAATCTCTTTACAGGAACCAAGAGTTGAAGCCTAGGCTATCCACCCACAAAAACAGTCAAAGCAGGACGGGGATAACCACAGAAACTTGTTTCACTGGGTTCTTGCAATCTTGTTCAAGCTTAAATGCGAAAAGCACATAAGCTGCCTAGCTAGTGGGCTCTAATATAGATTGTTCATGCCAAACCCCATTTAAGTTGCACTGCCACAAACGAACTACACCATCACTCCCAGTAGTAGCAAGTGTCATCCCACTCATGTCCCATTCCATCTGCCATACCTACACGATACAATCAAATATGGTATTAATTCAATGTGTTAAGTTGTCACCAATCGCGTTAGAGAATTGGCAGATGAGAAAACTTAAAGATAAGGGAATGTAGGATCACTCAAGACAATTAATTTGAGCGCTAAAAACAAAACAAATAATATTAGTCACTTCACTTAGAAAGTTGAGGTGTTTGGACAAGTTTTTAGACAAAACATAAGTGCTTTTGAGTAGTAACAGTTGTTTTTCAGAAGCTAGAAAAAGTAGTTTTTCCCCATAAGCACTTTTGGAACATCGGCCAAGCACAAAGGTACTGCTCTAATATTGACAAACGTGTTTTTAAAATTAATTAGCTAAACACAAACGGCTACTCTTCAAAAGTACTTTTCGAAAAGCATTTCTGACAAAAAGCAATTTCAAAATATGCAGACTTCGGAAGCTTCGCCAAATAGGCCATTAGACGTTAATTGATTTACAAGCAACCAACTAAAATAAATAGTGTTGCACTAGGTACCTCGCTGTCATGAGTAGAGAGTGTCGCAACCTTCTCCACCGAGAGCCTCCCATCAGGGTCAGGATTTGATCCAACATGCCATAATGCAATTTCCTTGCAAGTAGCAATTGCTATTAACTCGTACGGCCTGAAAAAGGAAGGTTTAAATTAGAAAGCACATTCAACAAACTAAACAGAAATGTTGATTCTCCTTGCTTTGCAGGACTCTAGAATCCACCCGTGAATCCTAGCACTGAGCAGTTCTAAGCCTCATAATCATTAAACAATTCTAACTTCCTATCAGTCAACTGTTTAATTGAGTGTATAGTGTCTGCATTTTATAGGATTACGTTTCTCACTACTGGCAGTGTCTGGGTATATGGTATTAAAGAGGATGTCATCAAGAGCAAACCTTCCAATATTTGGTGCCCATGCAACAGTAGAGACTGGATCACCTTTATCTGTAGGTAAAGCTAATTCTTCAACTGGAAGCCATCTCTGATGATCCTCATCGAACTCCCAAACCTGTGGAAATCTATGATATGATAACATTACATATCTCCCCACCAGAGACCAAGTACACTAACAGCTTTTAAGACAATCTACTGCATGATGGCAGTTCAATAAATACATATAAGTTGCATAACTAACTTAACTATAGTCATAATTAGGAGTAACAAACGGGCAGGTCGAATCAGATAGGGGTAGGTCGAAGACGGGTTAAATAAAAACTGATAAAATATCCGACCCGCTCATATTTAACACAGATACAAATTAGGTTAACCGACGGATAATATGGATATCCATATTATCATGGTTTCAGGATTAATCAGGCGAGAACACAACCTAAAAGCCAAAATAAACTTAGACTCCCAGAAAGCAAGAACTCATGAAAAATAACAAGTAGACAAATGGGTATTGATAATATGGATATCCATATTTAATGGGTGGGATTGGATGGTTACTTATTTTTTTTAACCATTTTGCCAGCCCTAGTCATAATCAATAAGAATCAGAATGCAATAAATTCACTGCCAAGTTTTAGCTAATGAAGAAAGATGATGTAAATCAACCCTTAAAGTAACATTAAAAAAGGAACTTGCCGTACCTTGGAGGAGTTCAGTTGTGGCACATCGGAATCAAAACCCAAAACAAAGCTTGATTGCTGAATTTCTCCTTTTAAGGGATTCCAAGCAATAGAAGCCGATCGGCATGAGACATTTCCAAATTTAGATACAGACTCAATGACATTCTGAAATTCAGCCTACAAAATGAGGACTAAAAGTTAGCGTCTTCAATTTTCAGTAATATTCATAATGTGTCATCTACAAAATATAGTCCGAAGAGCTTAAAATGCTACCTATAAATGAACAAGAGACACATACCAGAAAAGTAAGAAAAGCAAAGCCAAATGGGAAAATTTACTGGACACTATTATCTGACTTGGTTGGAGTTCTCATGCCAAAATTTAACAAAGATCATTTGTTTGATAGCAAGAACAAAACCATGAGTAGGAAGAGAATGTATTATATATATGACACAAGATGAACATGAAAGGTGATTGCTGTATTTTTCAGAGTTTGGCTACTATTCTGGAAAGACAAAGCAACATAGATGACCAGAAGGAAGAACATGACTCACGGGGCAGAAAGTCAAAGAAGGAGAAGACTGTAAATACACACCTGCAGCTGCCAATTCTTCAATTCAAATGGATCTAGGAGCTCAAACACTTCCACTTGGCCATCTGAATACGCGGCAACCTATGCGAAAGAAAATAATGAAATGTGTCGTCAAAATGACTCTGTCTATTCATACTGACAAAAAGTTATTGACAGGAAAACAAGTCACTGGATCAAGCAGATTTATCTCAATATTGTCTATCCAGTGAAATTGAAAGAAAAAAAGGAACATAGCATCAGATCAAAGGCCCATAAATTAAATGTTTTGCCAGTAAAATAAAGTGCGACTACAATGTGATCTTGTTCAAGGCAGCCATTTTTTTTCTTTTTAAAGTACTCTAGAAAGCACCCTCTTAGAGCCAAACAACAAAAGTATGAACCTATAGTTGTTTTATGTGCCTCCTGATCAACAACTTGAAGAACTCTCTCAAGTACCTCAAGCAGATTATGAGAGTTTTACTGTGGGAAGATTGTATCGGGCAACATCTTACCTCATAGATGCTCCCCTTCTTTTCTTCCAGATGAATTCATTAACTAACCCATAAAAATTACAAGGACTTAGAGAGAAGTTAATTAAAAGAATAATTCACCAACACACTGCCAAAAAGAGTCACATTGTGGGATTTCACTGGGTATGTTGTTGTAACTATGTTGTTGTAACTGCCAAAAAGAGTCAGTTTTGACAACAGTGATAGAGATGACTGTAATTATTAATACATAAAGAATAAGCAACTTTGGCATTGTAAGTTCTCTGTTGTTCAGTTAAACTGATAATTCAGACTCACCAATTTCAGATTTGTATGGGAGACTCCAAACTGAACATCCAGAACTTGGGATGAGATTTTGTCAAAGCATTTGCACAGCTTCCAATTAAGCAGCTCTGAATCTAAGGAATAGATACTCATTGTAAGTCTCTAATTAAGTATTAATAAAACAAAAGCAAAAGCAGGTGAAATTATTGTCAGAAGTAAAATTTGAGAAAGTATATTACAGATAAAGCTAAAAAAAATAAAAGATTAAAAAAGGACTATGAAAGCAAGTAACTGAATCCAGGATAAGATTAAGATTATAGTTTTACTGATCATAGGGGGACAACGATTATTAATAAAAGTTTAAGGGAAAAGAGTTTTTTTCACATTTACTCTTGCCAAAAACAATAGAAAAGAAAGAATAAATACCACACAGAACCAAAATGATCTTCAGTTCCATACCAAGTTCTCTTTTTAGATTTTTTTTTCAATATTTCGTGAACATTTGTGGAAAAACAAAGAATAATTTTTCTTTTGCTTCTTTTTCCTGTCTTTATACAGATTCCACGAAAGAAACCAAAGATTTCACATTGACCATCTACTATCATCAGCTAAATATCCCCATGCAAAAAGAAGGGGAAAAGGCAGAGTTTAGAACTAAGCTTCATAACAATCATTTCATCAACACATACCGAAGAAACATGTCTTTACTTTCAACTACCTCCTCCCACAATAACAAACTTCCATCACCACAAATGCATGCAACTATATCTCCATATTCTGGTGGAACCCACACAATTTTTACAATGCTGGATTCATGCACATAAATCAACATGTCAAAAGTTGATATGCAACGGCATAGAGTTCAGTAACATCAGTTCAAGCATTTAAGGGTGCTTTATGATCACAATTACTTTTTTTGATAGGTAAGCAAAAGAAATATTTTATAAGCTTGCTGCTCAGAAATACGTTAGTGCTGGAGTTGGAGAATACAAAAAGGACTAAACCAGTTACAGTTCTTCCATCTGAAGATAGTTTATATAATTCATCAATTTTTCAATTTCATACTCATTCTTTATATTACATCAGTACAAAAGTGTATCTCAACAAAGCTGCCCAACTAAAAAAAATAAATAAGGAATCTACTTTCACTGATTTGGATTAGTTATTTCTTCTGCTTCTACATAGTTATCCTCAAAAATTCAACCTTATTCCACACAGACCATTAACATCAAAAGTTGCCACTTTCTGGACCATAGTTTGATAGTACTACTTGTCCAGTTTGTTGTTTCCGCTGCAAACTTATTAACATATAATTATGGTACTTGTTGGTTGTTGCCTATACAAGCTATGTTACTCGGACTCTTCAAAACTGTCGACGGGTATGTGTCGTATCCTCCAAAAGTCGTGCATTTTGGAGGATCCGACACGGGTGCGGCAACCATTTTGGAGAGTCCGAGCAACTTAGTATACAAGCACGGGGAGGACATGATCATCTCATATTACATTATTACTCCGCTTCAGATATGTTGTATTGAGTACATCAGTCTTCAACATTCAGTTGGTGATCCCCTATACAATGACGACCCTTTTTGCATTTTATTGGCTGCTTAAGACATGGGAGAATTTATACAGGGTCCAAAGTCTGATATCAAGAGTCAAATGTACCTTTTTTTCACGTTTGGGGGTATAATCCTCACTATCCCATATTTTTTATGAGGTGGTGTCTGAACCTACGCAGCTCTGACTAATTCCACCGGATACATACTACCTTCCATCAGCATAGGTACCAAACCTGACAAGACTTTGGGCAAGTGGAAGAAATCAGCTAGTGAACCTAAGACCTCATGATTATATCCCCACGTCATTGATCACTAGGACAATGATCCTCACTATCCCATATAGCCGACCCAATTAGCTCTGATTGATGCATAGTAGTTGCTTTTCTAGTTGTTGTGCAGCAAATTTCTACATGTATATATAGTTTATCAGATTATTTGGGTGTACATTGCTCCAACATTAATTGTAAAGTTATTATCATATCATACTATGCCAAATAATTGTCCCTTTCCACCAAAACAAAAAGAAACTTCAAATCTACCACAGAACTACAACACAGACACACATGACTTCAAAATGAGAGTAAAACGTCAAACAAAAACAAATTCATGTGAAAATTGAGTTTTTGTCGAACCTTAAATTTAGAAGAGCAATTGAAAACAGATGAAGCCGGGTCAGTAGAATCAAAGACGGATAAAGTTCCACCAGTTGACCCGGAAGCTAATCTGTGACCCGAATATTCCACGCAGTGCATGTTGTACCTTCCTCCAGATTTATAATCGTTTTATCCATTCTTGCTTCGTACAAATCTCAAGCGCAAAATCTGCAGCTTTGCTGGTTCTAAAACCCTTTTTCCTCTAGGGTTTTCGCACTCGACGCTATTCAAGCAAAATGACAAAAATGTTCCCTTATCTTTGTCAGTAGGTTCAACATAATCCCCCAAGTATAAACTAAGTGGTTTTGATCCTTAAGTTTGTAAGAAATTAGCACTTTCAGTCTTAATATTATTAATCAAATTCTGATTATCAAATTTAGACCCTAGTTGAAGACGAAAATAGAACGGAGCAATCAACAAGGTACAGAAAAGTAATAAGCCAAAATAGAAAAGGGATGCAAAGGACGCTTTGACCGGAGTTGTGAAAATAAAATTTAACCAGAAACACTAGAATTTTCTATTAAAATTTCAAAACTCGCAATATGAAAAATAAATAAAAAATAACATAAATAACACCTCAAAATGTTAAACCATACTCTTGAAATAGATTAAAAATAACCTAAATTACAAAATTTATAGTTCCAACTTCCAAATATGAATTCCCGTTAAATATTTTTTCAATCCGATTAAATTTAAAGGACATAATGGACACATAATGTTATAAGGATCAAAGGGGAGTATAAATTATTTTGCAGATTAATTGTCCATAACCAATTATTCCCTTTGTCCTGTATTATTTGCGAAATTTTCTTTTTTGAGAATCAAACTCATGAACTTTGACTGGTATATATATATATATATCATATTGTTATTAGATGAATTGTGATTCATAGTACTTCTCTTATAGCTTTTAAATTATAATTTAAAAAATTAAATTAATTTAATCTAATTTAATTAAGTAGATAGTCAAATTAACTTCGGAGAAGCGAAACATAACAACTAATATGGGACGGATGGAGTAATCAACATCCAATATACCAGGAAATATTAAAATGGCTCTTACTCACCTGCAATTTAGTTAATAGAATATAAAGCCGCTGATATTATTGCAATATATGACATGACATATAACGAGTATACGAACATAGAATATACTTAGATCATTAGAACAAACATAATCAAGCTAACATTCCTTAGGAGACCTATATATAAACTTCATAACTAATCATAAGAGGAACACAGAATGCATAAGCAACCATAACAACATGTTTCACCAAAAAATATATGCTGTGTTGGAAAATTTTGTTGAATTATGATCACAAAATTTTCTCAAAGTTTGAGGTGTGTAAAGATATTTAACCCGACGTAAGTGTATTTTATCTTGGTATATAACTCATAAAAACGATTCTATGTATATAAAAGTGAGGTATTTAGAATGTTATATTGATCAAATAATGATCATAACAGTCCCAGGCGATAGTAAGCTCAAAAGGAAAATAGTTCTCCAATTACTTCAATTATTGGAAATGTGACTTTTAATCCATTTGCTCGTGTCATAATTATTAACCGTTTTACCATTTAATTATTTATATTTTATGTTAACCTTGTATTGTTATTTCATATTTTAGGGTAATATACTTTTAAGAAAGTATAAATATAATATATTTCTTACATAAATTGACCAAAAATATATATTTTAATTAATTAAAAATTAAATATATTGAATTATATATCACAAGGATCAACATTAATTACTACTTGAAAGACCAATAGTGTTAGCATCTTTTAAGCATTTATACACTCACTCTTGGCAGTCACGGACTCTGCGTAGACTAGCAGCAATAGGTAGCTTAAAAGGTTAATATTATTCTTATTATTTCCATTATTATAACAGAAAAAGCACAAATTGTTAAAGAATGTGACATCAATAAACAGGAAATCTGCCTTAAATTATGGCACTCATGACAAAATTCCAAATTAAGAAAAGAAGAAGCAGGGTTTAAAGCCTTAAGGAATTTTAAGCTCATGTAGTACATGAAATAAATAATCCATCGATTATTTTTATTAATAAAAAAATATATATACAATTTATAATTTTCATAATAGGAAAATCTTATTCTTATTCTACTCCTAAAACCTTATTCTACTTGTACAATAATTATACAATTATGGTAAGTGTACAATTCTAATTTAACTACAACAAAACATTTACCTAAACAAGACCACTAAACTGTGATTAGAGATGGCAATGGATCCTGGACCCGGTCCGGATCCGGTGGATCCAGATCCGTTTAATAGGATATGGATCTTCAAAATTTGGACCCGACGGATCCGGATCGGACCCGGATCCATTTCTGACGGATCAGATCTGGATCTGGATATTGTATTTGAGATCCGTATCCGGTCCAGATCCGACCCGTTGATCCATTTTTTATTAAATATATCCATAACCTAGAATGTAATTTTATAAGTATTTTCTTAAAATTGCTAAGCACATCCTTGCAAGTTTAATTCTCAAAACAAGTTTAATTTATCCCCACGTTAACTCAAAAACCAAAAAATAAAGAGGTAACTTCGATAATAAAATCAATGTTATAATAGTGAATGACTAATATCTCCATAGACAAGTAGTTAAAATTATATTCACTTCATTTGTGAAGATTCCAAACACATGCAAGTTCTGCATTGTAGAAATATTAGTCAGCATTTTTCACAACTATTGTCATTGTCCAACATTTTCAATTAATAGCTCACAATCAAAACGAGACAACGAACAAAATATCTCATATGAACATTTCAAAATTGAAACACAGTAAATTGTTAGCTAAGTAAAAATCATTTGTCAGTTCAAAAAAAAATTCTTAGCAAGGTTACATTTTTAGCAAGACAAATTTTTTTACATGTGGATCTAGATCCGATCCGTGGACCCGGCGGATCCGGATTTGGATATGATTTTTATAGACCCGATGTATCTGGATCCGGATCTGGATTTAGGTATGAAAAATGGATCTGGATCTGGATCAAGTAGGATCTGGTCCAGATCCGATCCGTTGCCATCCCTAACTGTGATGTACACGGTATGTATACATAGTGTATATCACGGGTTTAACAACTTGATTTTGAGCATTCGACCCGTGATATACACAGTGTATATTCCGTGTATATCACGGGTATTTATCACACACCCCCCAGTCATAGTGGGCGGTCTTCGTACGCTGAGACTGTCCCTAAAATCTTCAAAAAGAACTAAGGGAAGACCCTTATTAAAGATGTCTGCAATTTGATACCTGGAAGGGACATGACAGACGCGTACTTGTCCACGAGCTACCTTTTCGCGAACAAAGTGAATATCCATCTCGATGTGTTTAGTGCGCTGGTGTTGAACCGGATTACCAGAGAGGTAGATGACACTAATATTATCACAATAAACCAACGTAGTTTCTGAATAGGACAATGAAGCTCTAAAAGAAGATTACGTAACCAACAGGATTTAGAGATCACATTGGCCACCCCTCGATACTCGGCCTCTACGTTAGAGCGTGATAATGTAGACTGACGCTTCGCATACCATAAGACCAAGTTATTACCAAGAAACATACAATAGCCGGATGTAGAACGTCTGATATCTGGACAACCACCCCAATCAGCATCTGTATACGAGACAAGTGTAGACGTCGATGAAGGATATAAATGTAAGTCATAGTCAAGTGTTCCCTGGATGTATCGAATAATGCGTTTGAGCGCATTCATGTGCTCAACCATGTGATCATGTATAAACAAATACACATGTTGTACGACACACGTAATATCTGGTCTCATGAAAGTAAGATATTGAAGAGCCCCTGCAAGACTGCGATAGTGGGTCGGATCCTCATACGGTGAGCTAACCGCAGCACCCAGCTTGGGTTTAGTATCAACTAGAGTGGAAGTAGACTTGCATGAGGACATACCAGCTCGCTCAATGATCTCAGCTGCATACTTCTGTTGTGATAAGAATAACTCATCTGCATGACGAGTGATAGCAATCCCCAAAAAGTAACTCAAGGACACCAAGTCTTTCATAGCAAACTCGGAATTGAGCAGTGTCATGATAGACTTTCGCAAAGCATCAGAAGAGGCAGTCAAGATAATATCATCCACATATAATAGTATATAAGCCAGGGAAGTACCACGATGATATATGAACAATGAATTATCAGATCTGTTGTGTGAAAACCCAATAGATGAAACATAGTCTGCAAACCTCTTATATCAAGCCCGTGGGGCCTGCTTAAGCACATACAAGGACTTCTTCAATGAACACACATGATGAGGATATTTGGGGCTCGAAAACCCAAGGGATGATGCATGTAAACGGTCTCCTTAATATCACCATACACATCTAACTGATGGATGTACCAAGCTTTCGAAAGAGCCAGCCTGAGAACAATGCGAATGGTAGCCGATTTGACCACCGGACTAAACGTCTCACCACATCCACGCCAACCTGCTGAGTCTTACCATCACCTACAAGACGAGCCTTATGTCTCGCAAAAGAACCGTCAGAATTATCCTTATGAGTAAAAATCCACATAGACCGAATAATATTAACACTAGAAGGATGGGGTACCAACTCCCACGTCTTATTTACAATAAGAGCATCATATTCGTCGGTCATAACCAATTTTCAATTCGGGTCATTTAATGCGGACACTGGTTACGGGGTAGGGGGATTTAAGAATATTAGCATTTAAATTAAAATATCTTTTTGGTTTAAAAATATCCGGTTGACTACGAGTGATCGGTCTGTGACTCATGGAAGAATTGGGTGGATTTTGGGAAATGTCGAGACCTGTGACGGACTGGCCAGCAGGCAGTGGGCCTGTTGGCCCAATACTGAACTGGGGCTGGGATTTGGACAGTGAACATTAGCAGGGGCAGAACTGGGCTGAATATTTGGCCCAGTTCCTGGACCCGAGATGGAAGAACTGGGCAGATGACCCGAAACAGTGGCAGGAGGCCCATCGGGCAGTGGGTCCGCTGGCGGATTATGGGTGCGGGATGAGTCCGAAAAATGGTAGATAATATAAGGAGAGACGGCGTCGTCCAAAAAATTATATGAACTACGCACGGGACTACTCGCGTTAGCAAACGGAAATTGGGTTTAATAAAAAATAACATGGTGACTAATGATGATTTTATTAGATGATAAATCAAAATATTTGTAACCACGATGATTAGACGGATAACCTAAAAAACACACAAGGGGTAGAACAGGCCTGGAGTTTGTTAATTGTGGTGGACGGAAATAGTGGATAACACAAGCACCCAAAGACCCTAAGATGTGAATACGAAGGAGTCTTATTATATAAGATTTGAAGAGGGGATGAATATGTCAAACCTTTGGTAGAAAGTATGTTAAGAATATATATAGCCATTTGTAGAGCATGATGCCAAAAAAAGGGGGCACGGAAGCATGGACCAATGAAGTTCGGACAATATTATTAATGTTACGAATTTTCCGTTCGGCTTTTTCATTTTGTGAGGACGTATGAGGACAAGAGAAACAAAAATTTATTCCATTAGTATCACAAAAATCCCGAAACAACTCATTATCATATTCTTTGCCATTATCACATTGAATATTTTTTATTTTTCGTTCGAACTGGTACGAATGAATGCTCTAAATTTTAAAAATGTGGAAAACACTTGAGATTTCTTCGCTAACGGAAAAGTCCATAAAAAGTTAGAATAATCATCCAAAATTAGAACATAATAACGATGGCCCAAAGAACTGAGAACATGAGATGTCCATAAATCGCTATGAATAATATCAAATGACATTAAGGTACGAGAAGTAAAGTCTACAAGTGGTAATCTAACAAGTTTTCCTAGAGGACAAGATTGACAAATTGGAGTATTACGCGTACCCTTACAAGAAATAAAATTGTTTTTATGTAAGGAAGAAATAATAGACGATCCAGGGTGACCCAAACGTGCATGCCATAAGGAAGGAGTGAGAGCTGCAAAAGTAGATGGCAAGGCTTGACTCGAGGGACCGGATGTGGGTGTGATAGGATAAAGAACTCCCCTACTATCACATCCCATGAGAGGAATCCCCGTCTTGAAATCCTTCACAGAAAACCCAAAAGGATCAAAGTCTACAGAAACCCAATTATCAGTGGTGAATTTACGGACATACACCAAATTTTTAATTAAGTTAGGGCATGAAGGGCATTTTTCAAGACAAGAGGTGGATGGGGGGAGACAAAGTTTTTATGATTGTAACCACGAATTAAAATTAAATTGCCATTACCAACAATTATGCCACGATTGTTGCTCAAATTGGAATAAGACGAGAGAGTACCTTGGTCGGACGTCATGTGAGTAGTGGCGTCGGTGTCCATGTACCAATTTGTGTCCGCGGAATTTAATCCAAGCGTGTGCATCGCGGCTTCAATGTCGGTAGGGCGGGGCCCATTGCATGGTGGGCCTACGGAGGCCGAGGCCCAAACATATCGGCTTGCGGCCCGGACCCAGAAACCTGTCAGGGACAGAACTGCTGGGCCGAGAAATCGGGCCGGTTGGGATATTGGGCCCAGTTTCTCGGGAAAGAGGAAGGCGGGTAATAGGGGACAGTAGGCTAAGAACTCCAGCCCAGTTCCAGGGACACAGACTCCAGGGCTGTGGCCAGTGGCTTTGCGGCCCATTGCCCCGAGGCCCACCCCCGTTATATCCACCTCGGTTTTCGCCATTATTTTTTTGATTTTTTCCATTATTGCCACCACCATTGTTGTGATTTTGGCCTGATTGTTCGGAGAATGACGGAGTAGTACTGGATTTGCACTAGTAGCCGCCTTTATAGCCAAGCCGACTTCTTCCAAAGTAAGCATGGACCGGGCTTGATAGAACTACGGGAGAGGATCACTTTGACGAAGGAGAGTTCCAACGTCACTATAAGCCTAGGATAGGCCAACAACCATCTGGAGAACAAGACGATTATTCCTAACGGGCGCACCAACGTTGCGGAGTTGGTCCGCCAACTCTTTCATCCTTTTGCAATAGGCTGAGACGTTCAGAAAATCCTTCATGTTAACATGAGAAAATTCCTGCTCAAGAGTAACAACACGGGGGTTTTTGTTATCTTGGAATATGTCACGCAACCTATTCCAAGTTTCCATCGCCGTAGCATCGGGTTCAAGAATCGTTTGCAAGAGGTCCGTAGAGATAGTGGAATAATTCCACTACAGAATAGTAGCATCAAGAGTAGTCCATAATATCGGGTCAACTTCTGGGCAGGCTCTTTGCCTGCAGCTGAGAGAATGATATGATGAAGAACTTGATGCGAACGTGCATGAATCTTGAAAAGTTCCGCCCACGTCGTATATTGGACGTTTTCCATATCAAGAACAGTAGGGATTTGGTTCTTGATGTTGGAAACAGTAAGGGAAGGATGAAACATGTTTTTGTGACGTAGACATAACGAAAGAACAATAGGAGAATTAGGGATTAGGAGGAAATTTTGGGAAGAGAGGAGTAAGAAGTGCACGGAATCCAAGGAGAAGAACGGAAACCGAGGCAGCGGAATGTTATTTTTGGAGGAAGTGGTTGAAAACCTAGACTTCTGATACCATTAAAGGAATAATCCCTTGATTATTTTTATTAATGAAAGAGTATATATACAATTTACAATTCCATAATAAGAAAATCCTATTCATATTCTACTCCTAAAACCTTATTCTACTTGTACAATAATTATACAATTATGGTAAGTGTACAATTCTAATTTAACTACAACAAAATATTTACCTAAACAAGACCACTAAACCGTGATATACACGATATGTATACACCGTGTATATTACGGGTTTAACAACTTAATTTCGAGCATTCGGCCCGTGATATACACGGAATACCGTGATATACACGGTGTATATTCCGTGTATATCACGAGTATTTATCAATACACAATAAAGAATGAAATTAAGTGTCATTGATATGTACTAAATGGTTTAGGTATATATTCAGAATTTGAGTTTTATAGGTTTGGAATGTTAGAACAAGTGACCTCAAGTATTAGTAACAACATTCTAAATTTAATTGTTATTTATTTCTTAAGACATATAAAATTGGGGCCAAAACTATTGAGTTTTACCGAACTTGTAACTCAATTCCACCCGAATAAGTTACCTTATTAAATGATTTGAGTATTATTTTCATTATCATCATCTATTTTAAAAAGGCTTAGAAGAAAGTGAAATTTTCAAACCTATCACACCATATATAGTTTCCCTCGCAAAGGGGGTGTCTTAATTAAAGATTAGTGAATAGTTCACATCTGCATGTCTAACACCACAATCACAGGTTTAGTTTGTAGTGTAACTTTGACTTAAAATGTTATCAACGTGTGTACTTCTAGACGGTGCAGCCGTGCAAGAGAGGGTGGACATCTCACTCTCAATTGTTGATTTTTCGAATTGATGTTCAACACTTATATTGAGATCTGATTAAATTCAGATACATAATTAATTATTTTTGCTAATTGAATTTGTTTTAAATATTTAATCTTTTAAATGAATAAGAAATTATTTATGATTTTCTGCCAACAACTTTGGTAGGGGTGAAATGCAAGAATAGCAACACAAATTAAATGTTCTGTTCAAGCCAAAGAACTTACGTCAAAGAGTTCTTACAGATGATGATTCACATGAAATTTGGCATTTTTAACCCGAAAATGCTCATTTTTCATTTCAGTTGTAATTAAAAAATCATTAAGCTTTGTTTCCCTCTTTCTTTCACTTATTAAGTGAAAAATAATCGTTGACATTTTATAAGGACTTGTCCGATTCAATGAAATATCAAAAAGTTGCTTTTTGTGATCGGTCCGTAATGACTCCTGACTATTAAATATTTTTTAAGGTGCGGACGGAATTTTAAAGGCGTATATAATATACTTTCGAAATAGTAACCTAATTTAAAAACACCACCACGTCATAAGCATTTGGGCAATTAGCACGATTGCACCTATTTTGGGTGGTCTTTAATTTTTGCTTTTCGCATAAAAAAATTATCGAAAATACCCCCGAGGTTCTGGGTTCGAATTTCAATAGAGTTAAAAAAAACCGTACGACAAGATTTATAATTTCGCAAGGCAATATTTTAATAGAAATTATGCCTATTCGTGAAAAGATACATAGAAACTATGCTTTGTCCAACATAATTTGTATGAAAAATTGTCTTGCGAATTAGTACTACATAACTATGTCGGACAAGGCATAGTTTCGATGTACCTTGATAGAAACTATGTTTTGTCTGGCATAGTTTCTAATGAAAATTTGCCTTGTGAAATTATTAATCTTTTACTCAGTTAGGGTTCGAATCCAGACCCTCCGATTTCGTAGTTTATATGTAGTTACATAGAAAATATGCTCCTTACGGCATAATTACATAGAAAATTAAAATTATGCCTTGTCTGGTTAATTACATAGAAACTATGCCCCAAGGGGAATAATCTCTATACAACATTGGCCGAATATGCATAGTTTCTATGAAAATCTTGCTTTGCGAAATTATTTTTCTTTTTTACTCTATTGGGGTATGAACCCAGACTCTCTGATTTCATAGACCAGCGAATTAAGGGTACTTTAGCCCGCATTTTTTCATCAAATGAGAATTAGGGGAAAAATTAAAGACCAGTGATTTGAGGGGCAAAAATTAAAGACCAGCTCAAACGAAGGGAAATCCAGGCAAAAAAAAAAAAGTAAGCATTTCAAAAGTTGAATCTGGGCCACACATGCATGGCAGCCCTGCATTAAGTTCGTTGATCCATCATTTTATATAGTCTTTACTACCAGTACTACTAGATTTACAAGAAGTTTATGAAAGATACTATGAACTTTCTAGTTTATTAAGTAACGAATGAAGGGACATTTTCGAGCTTTGTCTTATTAAGGTCGTTAAGCCTTTCCTCCGTCTTCCCTTTACTTATTAAGTTGAAGATAATTACCGGCATTTTATAGTGATTGTCCGATTCAACGTAACGTTAGGGCACTTTTCTAGTCGATCATGATGCTTCCCGAGTATTAAATGCCTATATGAAGTTGCGTACAAAATCTTAAAAGACAGATAATATACATCGAAAATAAAAATTTAATTTAAAATAATAATAACCCTAACATTTTAAAAATTGAATTTGGGCCACATATGTATGACAACATGCATTAAATTCATTGGTCCGTCCTTTTGATCTTTACTACACTGCACTAGATTGACATGAAATTTGAAAGATACTCTTTGAACTTTCTAGTTTATTAAGTAATGAATAAAGGGGTTTTTTTCTGCTAGCAGCTTATGTAATGATTGCCTTATAAAAGTCATTAAGCCTCTCTTTCGTCTTCCCTTTACTTATTAAGTTAAAAATAATCGTCGACAATTGTCTGATTCTACGAAATGTCAAAAGATTAGTTTTCTTAGTCGACCATGATACCTCTCGACTCTAGTAAATGTTTCTTTAAAGTACGTATAAAATCTTAAAAGACAAATAATATGCACTCAAAAATAGTAAGTAATTTAAAACAATAACACGTGGAAACAGTTCAAAAAGATTGAATTAGGGCATTTCAAAAATTGAATATTGGCCACACATGTATTAAATTCATTGATACATCCTTGTAATCTTTACTACTAATACTACTAGATTGAAATAAAGTTTGTACTTTCTAGGGTCAATTGCCCAATCAAATGCTTCCTTCTACAATGAATGTACGTAGTGCTGTAAAGTGTATAAATGATGTCCCAACCTTACGAGGACTTTAGTAATCTCTACCTAATTAATTAAACCATTCTTTATTATTTTCATACTCCATCCGTGAACGTCTTTTAATTTTTATAGCAACTTTAATTTGTACAAGGATATGAGATACCACCTCACTAGATTTGATCCCAGATTAAGGATTATTCGTTCGGTTCAATTTGGACCCAACTACTTATAGATAATAGTAAAACGAGGCATTCCAATAAGGTGATTCAAATAAAAATATTATAAGGATGATACACTTGAAATTTAAAGTTGCAACCTAAAGTAATTTTGGAACCGGATTTGCTACTATATTAGAGAAGCTTTCGTTTTGTCAATGAAATCCAATAATTTAATTTATTTTTAAAAGTTTAATTTTACTCTATTTTGTAGAGTATAAGTTTCCACAAAGAAAATTCAGTTGAACTTCCTACATTACATGTAACTCTATATCGCTGCCCCTTGTTACCGTATGCTTTGGAAGATGTTTGTATAGTTTGAAATAGATTTTTTATCAAAAGAGAATATACTTCAATCGATATACTTCTTAGATACGACCATACATAACATAGAAATCACACTTGTAGAATTGGAGAGGACAATTAGCTAATTTGTTGCGAAATTGATTGCAAAAGCGGAGAAATCGGACTTATTAAAATTACCTTATGGGGAGGTACGTTTGACATTCAAAAACTGCTCAGCAAAAAAGTCAAGATCGACTAGTGAGACGATGGCTATAATTTTCATGGTCGAGAGGGCAACAACCCGAATCACCAGCTAACTAGGCCCATAAATGTTTGTTCAATGATATAGAAGGTAGGGGTGCAGAGACAATTAGAAGGTTTGTCTAGAAATAACCACCTTTAATTAGGAATACGTAATAGCTCACTAATTAAGTATATAGACCTACTTACCTTATAAAGTTTTTGTTTGGTTATTAAACTTGATCAAGACGAATTAGCTTTTTGGTTCTAATTTTTTTTTCAAGAACAAGTCAACATATAGTACATACCATTATTAAGTTGAATAAAACAAAACAAAAAACATGGATGAGAATTGAAGATAATCGTACATTTCATTAATATTCTCTTTCGTAGTCTTTTAGCGGTCTCCACAAATATAGACAAACTCTTGAGTTTAATGTGTCTCGTTTAATTTCTAATAAGATTTTAATGAGATATATTATCTACCAAATAGACATTTAAGGGGGAGTTTTATAAATATTATTTATTATTATGAATGTATATCTCTATATGGAAAGTTAAGGTTAGTGAATTTGAGATCAAGCTACTTAGACTCTATAAATAGAGATGTTCCCGTCATTATATTTTATCTATCAAGAGAAATAAGAACTTTTCTCTCTTTCTCAATAATATTTTGTTTTAGCTTTATTATTATTTCATAACAAGCATAAATTTTTAAAAATGTATTATCATTAAAAGAAAGAGAAGGAATTGGTCGTATTATTAAGGTCATGACCTAAGACTACATGTTCGAATCGGGCAGATAACTACATGTTCGAGTAAGTCAGATAAATTTAGACTTATTAGGCTCGTAACTTGAAGAGCACATGTTTGAGCCATGTCCTCGACTAATCTCTCGAAATATGTTTTTGTAATTCTATCGGAGTCTTGATCCCTGACTCACAATATAACCTCCATTCACTTTTTTTACTTTCACGTTTTGCTTATAAGATTAGTCAAAGAAGAATTGCAATTTATAATATATATTTTTTTATAGTTTTTGAATATTTAAATTCTAATTTTAAATATTAAATCAATCTAAATCATTTATCTCTAAAGATTAGTTAAATGGACTCTTGAGAAGTAAAATATGACAAGTAAGAATAAATGGACGGAGTAAATAGGATATTGGCAACGGAGAATAATAATATAATCTTTTAATAGGTAGACCCTGTAAATCAGACTATAGAGGTAGATTTCATAATTATAAACCAATACAAAATATTTTTGCACTTCGCGCGCTACTATTTTACTAGCAAAAATGAAAGCGAACTTAATACAATATAAATTTATAATTTAGATATTTAGAAACTATGTGAAAAATATTATAAGTTGTAATTATTTTCATATTAATATGATGAAAATATATATTTCAAAATATTGGTTAAAGTTTTAACAAGTAATATGGGATGAGGGAATACCAAAATAAATCGCATATTCACAATCTTAAATTGAAGAAAATTGGAACAAATATTGGTACCAAAATGATGAACCGATACTTTGGAATGATGACACACAAGTACTACATTGTAGGCCATGAAAACTTCAAATTTGAGTTCAAATACTAGCAACAACAATATCCAAAAGCATAAAGAAATTATTGTACCGCTGAATAATACTTAACCAAACACTATACATATTAAGTCATCAGTTTCTAATTACTACAATTAATTAATACTACTGAAGATCCATATATCAAGCACATGAAATACCAATAGAAGTCGCCGCGAATCGCTCCGAACCCGTTCTTCTAACCAACGACTTAATCTCCGGAAAAAGTCCGTCGTACTCCGGCCCCTCCGGAATCGTCGTAAGTGCACCAGATTTATCATAAACGACATAAAATCCATCTCGATTTTGCCCCTGAAAAAGCGGACTATTACTCTGCTTCGCTCTGAAAACAGACTTGAGAAGCTTCTGGAAAGATCTAGAGATTCTAGAACTTTTTTTCGAAATAGGTTGTGTACTTTGTTGTGGTGGTGGAATAAGAACACGGCGATCGGGTAAATGAGGCATCGAGAAGCTTCTAGAAGCTATGGCTGAGTCGAGTTGGCGTTCGAACGATTTCAACTCGAATGAGTCGTAGAGCGAACTTCCACAATCCCATATTAAAGGCTTGTTTGGTTGTGGTGAGTTTTTTTCTATAGTTTTTGCCATTACTGCTATTGTTGTGTTGATAGGAGAGTTTGGGTTTATATACTGGTAAGTCATGTGAAGGGTAAATTTAGTTTTTATTTTGTGGCGAGTGAGATTTTAACGTGTTGGGGTGGGGGGGGGGGGTGGTGGTGGTGGTGTGGGGTTAAGGAAGTTGAAGGGTGTGATACAGTTGAATGAGCATTTATGAGGATTGATGAACGATTTGGCCATTTAAAAAAAAGATACATATTTCACGGGGTCGGATAATAATCGTATTTTTTTTTTTATAATTATATTGTTTGAGTCAATTTGTGCGCGTGACGACATGTTCGTGATACATATTGTCAGGTTTAATATGAAATGAATAATTGTGACTTTTTTTTATTAGATATAATAACATCTTTTCACACCTCTTTATTGGGTATAAAAATTTATCCGTTTTCTCAGATTTCGACTTATGAAAATTCTGACTGTCTTTCTTTTTTTCTGCACTTCAAATATTTTTTGTGTGATTTTCTACCGCTTGTTGCTTTCGATATTTATTGGAGTTTGAGGTACCACTATTCTGATAAAGTTAATTCGTTCCTCGAAGGATATATTTCAAAATCTCGTGTAGATGAGTGCAATAATTTCTTTAAGAAAACACTGTGAATTCAATGAGTTCGAATTATTCCTTTTATATTTATTTTTTGAATCCTACTTAAGTTATTATCGAATACACGTATTACCTCCCACCAATAAATATACCAGATAAATATAGAAGAGGAAAAAGAAGAAAGAAAAAAGTAAGGCGATTATCTTCCATACAAATATACAATAGTTATATGTATGAGCCAGAAATCCATTTTCCAGAAAGAAACTGGTAGTACTTTGAAACATGCATGCTTTTTCTTTTACCCTAGCTCTTGAAGCAGTATAAATTTTATAGCATTATTTTGCTTATTTAAGTAGAAGAAAAGTATATAATACTCGTAGTATTTCAAATGAACTATACAACCATTTATATAAATATAGCACATTTGAGTCTTAATTTCTATCTTTTTCTATTTGACTAGTGTGTACAGAAATTAAATATTTTTAATGTCTTTTTTTTCCTACGGTTTGGTAGATCTGTACGCTAATCTCACACGTAGAAGGGAAGGAAGGTATAAATAAATAGGGTTGAACTTAGATACCAAGGAAATAATAACTTAATGTGAACATAACTTTATAATTTGATGATGATTGAGACTAACTTTAACGTGGGCTGCAAAAGGGCGCTTAATATTACCAACTCTTCATTGTTCATACAACAATAGTTTTATCATATATAATACTCCCTCTCTCGTCTATTTTATTTGTCATTTAATATATTGGGACATTTATTAAGACACATGCAAAGCTACTATTGAAACAAGGGAATTTCCGACATCTATTCATTGAAATTTTACTCGTCGATAACGTTGTTGATTGTTTCCAACTAATTTCATCGGAAATGTTTGTCAATTTTTTTTTATTTTTTTAGTAGGAGCAAACGGGATTTAATAGTTACGCAAATAAAATCGGCTAGGACAAATTTCTTTGATAATATTAAGGCAAGATTCTAGGTTAGTAGCAAAGGGGTTCAAAAAACTCTTGAGGTCACACGTTTAATTGTTTAAATCTCAAGTGTAACATTCAATTTACTTTTTTGAATCTCGTTACATAAATTGTTTGATCCATTTGCGTTTTAAAAGCTAGTATTTGGCAGAAGTATTTGAGTCAATTACTCCTATGGCTTCCTTAAATGAGTAATTAATGATTAGATGCCTTCTTGGAGTAATAATGATGAAATTGAAAAGAAAAATTAATGTCACGTAGGCTTAGGGATGGCGTGGGTATAATTTTGCGGATTCCGCACCGCACCCGCCCCAGTTGGGACGGGTATGGGTATAACTTTGGCTGGTAGTAGGCGGGTATGTGTATTGAAAATGTACCCGTCACGGATAGGCGGGTAGGTGGTGGATTTGCAGTCATACCCGTCTACCCGTCCGCCTTATACCCACCCAAGCCCAAAATATTAGCAACCCATAAGTCGTGCCTTCAACCCATAAGTCACGACAAGTCTCTCATTCTCCAACAAAACTCAAAACCCTACGTCTCTTCAGTCCTTCACGCCTCCCTCTCTCTCTTTCCCCTTCACACCGTCTCTCCTCACTATCTCATTCTCGACGTTTTTACCTTTTTCTTTAAAGGAAAAACCACAAACTTTTTTCACGAACCACCTCAACGTTGCCTTTTTCTTTAAAGGAGATGTTGATCGGAAAATATTGTTGTCTTTGCTTTGTGCTTTGGGGTTGTCTTGGTGAGGTCAATTTTTGTGCATTTGTTAAGTTTTACCTATTGGGCTTGTGGAGTTCAATTGAAAAAGTTGAAAACTTTAGCTTATATAGCTGAAATAATATATGGGTTTTGTCTACATCTGTAATAAATAGTTATTTGGATGGATAATTTTTGGGTTTTCTTGGAAATTTTGTTTTCTTGATTCTTTGTTGTGCAAGGGGGAAGAGGTAAAAGATTGGGGAATTCTGATGGTGAAAAAATCTGGAATTCTACTCCCTCTCTCCCAAAGAAAATGAGACCGTGACAATATTGATTCTTGACTCAAAATTTTGGGATAATTTTTGGAATTTGAATTTTTGGGATCATGTTGATCACTAATTGATAAAAAATGAATTGATTACAAAATATGGCAGGCGGGTATTGGCGGGTGACGGATATCCACTTGGGTGGTGGAGCGGGTGTGGATTTAGGAATATACCCGCCTAGGCGGGTATGAATGTTGAAAATTGTACCCGCCACCCGTGGCGGGTAGGTGGCCGGTATAAATTTTTCTGGCGGGTACGGGTGCGGGGGTACCCGTACCCGGCCCGCCCAATTGCCATCCCTACGTAGGCTTCCAAATTTGATAAATATCGCGGAAATTAAACATAACTATTTATTTTTCTGACTAAAGTGATATAGTTGATTTTACGTAGGCTATTATGCTCTTCTATCCACTCTCCAAAAATGAAAATCAACAAAACATAGTTGATTTTACTCTTACTTAAGGATCAATCCTGTTCTTTTATAGTCAGCTCAACTATTTTGTAAATTCAACATCTTATTCTCTAGTGATGGGAATCCTAAAGGACCTACACAATTGTCGGAGATTAAACACGTAACTTGTGTAACTTTATTTCAATCGTTTTGTAAAAATTGTTAGCTTCACTTATAAAATAAAAATATTTTTGGAAATTGTTATAAGTTGTCTCGTTTAGATGAATACATATATAAAACACAATTGGTTTAGCTATAACATATTCCACAGTTCTGTCAAAGTAAGAGTGAAAAACCTACTAAGATGCCACATGATGGCCAGCTGAAAAGGAGAAAGCACTTTTGTATTCAACAAAGTCAGGCTCCCCATTACGGAGAGTCGGAGACAGTAGTTTTTTTTTTTTACCTTTCAAAATCGGCTACGATGAATTGCGCACTGAAAGATGATTAAAAAGTAAAATATAAGAAAAGCTCATATAGACATTATTAAAAATAAAACCTCCTTTGCCTGAATTCCTTTCATTATACTTTGAATTGTGCATCTTATAGCACTGGTTTTTCTTGGAGAAAATTAATGGAGAGATCAACACTTGTAATTGTAGAACAATGCATAATTAATGTTATCTGATTTGATGATAGTTACGTAAAAACTGCCGAGTCACAGTTTTGTCTGTTTAAAATTAATTTTAAGTGGTCCAATCCTAATTAGAATTTCAATAAACAAGGATATGTAGTCTATGCATACAAGTAAAAAATATTTTAGTCTTTATCCTTTCAGATTATTAATACCTGTTTCAATGAATTGATTAATTCCAAAATTTTCTTGTTCTTTTCTCTTTAATTTTCCAATTTGAAATAAAATATCTAAGGATTAAAAAGAATAAAATGATGATGACATGGAATTTGTCTAATATCTACTAATAAGGCCATTTTGTCATATAAAAACAAAAGTAAATCCAATATTTTTGAGAAGCTAGATGACATATTGAAGCATTCTGTTATGAAGAGAATCCTAAAAGCATCTTTATTACAAGAAAATAAGCTTGATAATAGTTCGATAGTTGGGTTCTTCTCTTAGTCTTTTGATAATTAAATTTGTGGGAGATAGCAAAAATTCGATCGATGAAATAATCAGGTACAAATTCATTCTAACAATAACCGTATCAAAAGAATCTTTTAGCAGTTAAATTATATTTCCTTCTACAAGTACGTTTGTAATTATAAGAGGGAATAAATGCAGGGCTAATATAAGTATTTTGACACACACATAGTGAAATTAATTGTATATGTCAAGTTAGAATCATTTTTATGTGCGTATACAGTAGTCCTCAGATTCACTTCGGCCTAATCATTTCACTTCTTTCTTCAATCACATTAAAGGATATCGATTTTCGATAATCATTTTAGTCCGATCCAATTCACCTCCATTGAGGCAGCGAACTAGTAGATCATCTTTCCCGAAGAACGGAAGAATGTAGTGGTATTCGAATTCTCTAGCTACACGATGAGAAAAAAAAACCTCTTTTGACTTCTTTGTGGTTTACTTCGTTATGTTTTAATTCCCTTTGAGAAAACTCTAGCTATGCCACTGTTCTTCGGTCATCGCTGATCTTATTCAAATATTACATTCTCAGTGATTTAATAAATCTATGATTTATCTAATTAAACAAATCGCTTATAATTAAACTAAGCTTGTAGCAGACTTCACATTAAAGTACATAGAATACTGGCGATTGGACAATTAGGATGAGACCAAAAAAATAATAAAACAATGCACGACGTTAGCATCAAACTGGATTTATATTACCCAACTAATTGCAAAATCCGCAAAACTTGGGGAACAGACCAATTTTTTTTTGCTTGCTTTGGAAGTTGGAAATACCCTTTCTTTGACTGATTAATAAAATCCAAACATCGTGACAATATAAAACGTGGTCTTTTTTTTTTTTTTTTTTGTGGAGGTTGTCCTCGTTAATAATGCATATTTGTCTCTCATTAATTAATCCATTTAGATATCATGGCAAAAGGGCACATCCCCGCCTTGATTGATAATGGAATATTTCTCAATATTCTTTCATTAATTGTATACCTTATATTTTAGATAAAATTATAATTCTTTTGTAATTAGGTTATTAGTTACCTAGTTTGTATCAAAGTAAATATTATTGTAACCTTATATATATTGTAAATCATTCATCAATAAAATCAAGGAACATATTCCTTTATGGTATCAGTAGCCTAAAACTACAAACCCTACCCTAGTCGCCGATACACCTTCTCGGCTGCCACTTTTTTTCCACGTCGGCACCTAGCCCACGTCGGAACCCTAGTTGTCGACCTCTCTCGCCCCCTCTTTCCCCACGACGGAACCCGTTTTTCCGGTCATTCTTCCTCCATCTTCCTCCGAAATTTTCTCTTTTTTGGCTGACAAAAACCAAATTTCATCCGGCACTTGCCGTAAATAACATTAAAAAAATCATCCATGTGACTCTTGAGATGGAAAAGGGTCAATACTCCTCGTGGGCGGAGCTTTTTAAGATCCATTATCGTGTTTACGAAGTTATCGACCACATCATCCCTCCTACGCCGAAGTCCACAGACGTACCATCGACTTCGACTTGTGATGATGCACTTTGGTCTCGTTTGGACGCAGCCGTCCTCTAGTGGATATACAACACGATATCTAATAATCTGTTACACACCATTATTGAGACCGATGCCACTGCCCGCCAAACATGGGAACGTTTGGACAATATTTTCCACGACAACAAAACTCAACGAGCGTTATACCTTGAAAATCAGTTCAAGGACGTTCATCAGGACGATCTCCCAAACGTGTCTACCTATTGTCAAGAACTCAAGATGCTTGCCGGCCAACTCTCCAACGTTGACGTACCAGTCACTAATCAGCGATTGGTCATGCAACTTATTGCAGGTTTGAACGAATCATATGACGGCGTTGCCACCATCCTTCAGCAATGCATGCCGTTACCTCCATTTTATGAGGCCCGTTCGAAGCTCATCCTTGAGGAAATTCAAAAAATTAAGCGCAGCACCACTCGGGCCAGCATAGCCGACGCCGCCCTCACCACCACTGTTGGGCCCTCCGTCGACAGCAGGGCCTCCCGGTGCGGCAACCAGAACCGTCGGCCAAAGGACCCGCAACAGTCCGCTTCCTCCCGTAACAACCGCTGGAGCAGGCAGTCCGGCAAGGGATGCGGCGGAAAAAATTCTGACAACAACGGCGGCGTGAAGGGGCAGTCCTCGCCGGCCGGAAACAACCAACAGCAACCGCGGCAGTGGCAGTAGCCTCCGCCGTGGGCTGCCTACCCGCCGTGGGCCGCATGGGACCCACCGTCATGAGCCTCCCCTCCTTGCCCGTGTACGACATCCTCGTGGACTCCACCTCAGAACCGACACGCCCAACCTACTATACTTGGCCCACGTCCACAACAGGCCTACACAACACAAACACCCCCACCATTAACTTATGCACCGACTAACATTGAGGAAGCTATGAGCACAATGTCACTCAACACTCCAAATGAAAATTGGTATATGGATACATGCGCCACATCTCACATGACGACATCACAAGTTACTCTCTCGTCTTATTCTAATTTGAGTAATTTAAATCCAAATATTATTATTGGTAGTAGACAAGGCATTCCCATCTGTGGTTATGGTCATTCCTCTCTATCCCCACCATATCCACCACTATCTTAAAAAATGTCTTCCATACCCCTAAACTCATTAAGAATTTAATCTCCGTGCGACATTTCACAACTGACAATTGGGTTTCCCTTGACTTTAATCCTTTTAGTTTTACTGTAAATGATTTTACAACAGGGAGACGAATAATGAGATGTGACAGCACCGGAGATCTCTACCCTATTTCAAACGCCGACAACAATCCAACCTCACTTTCCTCAACCTTTGTTGCTCTTTCGTCTTCCTTATGGCATTCTAGATTAGGACATCCGGGAGACTCTGTTTTACGCTCCCTTAGGAAAAATAATTTTATTAATTACAACCGTATTTCTAGGACTCCTATATGTGAATCTTGCATTTTTGGGAAACATGTCAAATAATCATTTTCTGCATCCACAAATTGTACTTTAATGCCTTTCGATATCATACATAGTGATTTGTGGACATCCCCTATTTTGAGTACGGCTGGCCATCGATATTATGTGTTGTTTTTGGATGATTATTCCAACTTTCTATGGAATTTCCAAGTTGAAATAAATCCCAAGTCTACTACATTTTTTCTTCATTTAGAGCTTTCGTAAAACCACAATTTGAAAAGAGCATTAAATATTTTCAATGTGACAATGACAGGGAATTTGATAATATCATATTCAAACAGTTTTGCTCCAAAAACGGTCTTACCTTTCGTTTTTCCAGCCCTCACACATCCTCCCTAAATGGTAAAGCCGAACGGAAAATCCGAACCATAAACAACCTCATTCGTGCCCTACTTGCTCACACCTCAATTCCTCATCAATTCTGGCATTACTAACTCTCCATAGCCACATATCTCTTAAACATAATCCCAAATAAGTCTCTAGCTCAACGGTCGCCCACCCAAATTCAGTTTCGTAGGAACCCTTCCTACCAACACTTGCGTATTTTTAGATGTCATTGTTACCCTTTCCATTCGACCACTCACAAACTCCAACCTCGATCTTCCCCGTGTGTGTTTCTCGGTTACCCTGCCAATCATCGTGGTTACTCGTGCTATGACTTGTCGAGTCGTAAAATTATTATTTCACGTCATGTATTATTTGATGAGTCTCAATTCCCCTTTGCCTCTCTACACTCGCCACCTCGACATTCCTACGACTTCCTAAATGAAGGCCTAAACCCTCTTCTAATTCACCATTTACATAGTCCGCTATCCCAGACCTCGGCACCCGCCACCACCTCGGCTAGTCTGGGACTAGCTGCCCACCCAGTTCTGCCGATGGTGGCCCGGAACATCCCGCCTCAGTACCATCACCCCTGCCATTCCTCATCTTCCCGGCAGTCCAGCGACAAAACCCCCTCCCGTCCCGCATCCTGAGACATACTCTCAAACCATGGAAATATGTGCCATGCACGAAATTTATAAACCTAAACGATTGTTTAACCTTTCCGTTTCAGTTGTCCCTTTCTCTGTCCCTCATAACCCGAAGGATGACTTGTCCGACCTTAATTGGAAAGCCGCAATGATTAACGAATATAATGCTCTTATTGATAATAAGACATGGGACCTAGTACCCCGTCCACGTGATGCTAACATTATTCATTCTATGTGGATTTTTAGACATAAAAAGAAATTTGATGGTTCTTTTGAGAGGTACAATGCTCGTCTTATAGGTGATGACAAGTCTCAATAGGTAGGAGTGAACTGTGATGAAACGTTCAGCCCGGTTGTCAAGCCCGCAACCATCCGGACCATCCTCAACATTGACATATCCAAATCTTAGCCTATTCATCTGCTTGATGTCTAGAATGCCTTCTTACACGAGGATCTTCATGAAACGGTACATATGTATCAGCCAATGGGTTTCAAGGATCCTATTTGTCCGGATTATGTGTGTCTATTGCGTAAATCGCTATATGGACTGAAACAGGCTCATCGAGCATGGTACCAATGGTTCGCAGATTATGTTTTCTCTATTGGTTTTTCACACAGTAGATCCGATCATTCCTTGTTCATCTACAACAAGGGTACAAACATGACTTACCTATTATTATATGTTGATGACATCATCCTCACCACATCATCTGATGCTATCCGTCGGTCCATTATGTCTCTCATTTCCTCTGAGTTTGCTATGAAAGATCTGGGCCCTCTGAGTTATTTTTTAGGCATCTCTATCACTCGACATTCTGTCGGCCTATTTCTATTTCTATTTCAGAAGAAGTACATCGAAGAGATCCTTAACCGTGCAGGCATGTCATTTTGCAAACCATCCCACACGCCTATAGACACCAATTCCAAGCTCAATGTTGATTCCGACCCTTCATATTCAGACCCGACTCACTATCATAGCATGGATGGGGGCCTGCAGTACCTCACATTCACGAGACTATACATATCCTATGTCATGCAATAAATCTGCTTGCACATGCACAGTCCGACAGAATCACGCATGCACGCCCTCAAATGTATTTTAGGATACGTCCAAGGTACACTTCACTTCGGATTACATCTATACAGGTCTTCGCTCACTGGTCTTACTGCTTATTCTGATGCTAACTGGGGTGGATGTCCTGACACCCGACGCTCCACGTCTGGTTATTGCGTTTTCCTCGGATATAACCTATTATCTTGGTCTTCCAAAAGGCAACCTACACTATCCCGATCCAGTGCAGAAGCATAATACAGAGGTGTTGCCAACGTTGTCTCTAAGTCTTGTTGGATCCATAACCTTCTACTTGAGCTTCACTGCCCGATTCAAAAGGCAACACTGGTCTACTGCGATAATATTAGTGTGATATATATTTCCGGCAATCCCGTCCAACATGAGCGCACTAAACACATTGATATGGACATTCATTTCGTTCATGAAAAAAGTGGCTCGTGGTCAAGTTCGTGTCCTTCATGTTCCTTCCAGATATCATATTGCCGACATCTTCACCAAAGGACTTCCGCGCATACTATTTGATGATTTTCGAGCCAGTTTCAGTGTTCGAGAACCTCTCGCTTCGACTGCGGGGGCGTAATAGAATATTTTCCGATATTCTTTCATTAATTGTATATCTCCTATTTTAGGTAGAATTATAATCCTTTTGTAATTAGGTTAATTAGTTACCTAGTTTGTATCAAAGTAAATATTCTTGTAACCTTATATATATTGTAAATCATTCATCAATAAAATCAAGGAACATATTCATTTAATTGACAATGTGCATATTTTTTCTTTTTCATAAACCAGTCGCGCTCTGATTATTAATGCGCATCTCGACTATTTCATTAAATATTTGTTACCTTAATCATTAACTTAGATACTAAAGTAAGTTAGCACATTTTTTCTTTCTTTGTTTCCCCTCTAGATTTTCAAGGGTGGTAGGGGCACATGGGGATGCGGTGCTCTTTCGACTGTTGGACCCTACCTTCGGCTGCTGTATTTCTGGGGTGGACAAACTGTTAAACGGAAAGATAATTCTTCTCGAAGCCCGGTCGACATCCCAGGACTCCCTCGCTAGACCGACCGACTCATGCTAACTACATGGAAGGAAGATAGAAAGGAAATCTATACACCAAGGAATCACGCTTTTTCTTCCTCCTCAGCTTCGCAAATGGGAGGAGGGCGACAGTGTAGCACACACATATTATGTTTTTCGCCAGCTTTTCCCTAATAAAAGATTAGTTCTCCAAACTCCTTAAAGTTGCATCAATAAGTCAGCACCTTTGTTTTCGTTCCCTTGAATTATTTTTCTTCTGAAGACAAATACACGATTTATAAAATAATAAAGACATGTTTTCCACTACTTCCCGGTAAAAGCAAATTATTAGATACAAATGCTAAAGGGAGAAAATTGGTTCAAGTCCTTTATTTGTACAAAGAAAAAGGTCAGAATTTTCGTGCCATGAAATTATATAAGTTAAAATATTACTAGTATCCTAAATTTAACACTCATATAGTATTTCAACTTTATTGTTCTTTTAATGGATAACTACCATTTTGAGTACGAGGCTAATGAATTTTGACTTCGATATCCTGTTACAGTAGAATGAAATAAAATAGATTTGATGTTCCTTTCCACCTTATATAAGATCAATTAAAAAAAAATTGAATCCCAATTTTGAATGATTTAATTTACCGTGACTCATTGCTGCAGTTAACAACTATTAATAAGAAACTCTAAATCAACTTGAAAAAGTATAGTCTTCTTTAGGTTAACAATTACCTCAGGGTAATAAGATCGTGACAAATCACGATTAATGAAACTTTCATAATCTAGATAAAAATCTATGACGACATCAAAAGATAATTTCTTCTCCCTGCGTTTCAATGATTATAACTATTACAAGTGTTTTTTTAAATAGCAGTAGTATTTGCTCGCACTTCAACTAAATCATTAGGAATGGAGCTACAATTATAATTACGGGTTCGGTTAAACTCTATAGTAACTTTAATTTTGATATAATGCATTTATATGATTGAATATTAAGTGTATTGGTTTTAAATTCACAGTATTTGAGATGTAATGAGATTTTAATCCTAAGTTAATATTTTGGGATAATGGAATGTTTGACTCATTAATTGATAGCAAGATTGAAGCTGGATTGTAAATTCGAACTTCATAGGTCGTTGACTTTTCAAACATGTGTCGGGTTTTGAGGTTTGATCATTTTGCAGATTGACTTTGAGTTGTCTGGAACGCTAATATTTGACAAGTACTAGTTTGTTTTAGAGCTGGCCAGTGGGCCGGGACGGCCCGACCCTGTCCCGAGCCCGCCTCGATCCCGCCCCGACCCCGCTTTAAAAAAAATAAAATTAACGGGGGCGGGACTCGAACTCGGGACGGGACGATGTCTCGTCCCGTCAGACCTGAGCCCGCCCCAGGCCCGCCTGACCCGAGACCGCCCCGAGCCCGTCCCGAGCCCGACTCCGCCCTTTTCCCCCCTTTGCAAAAATGACCGTTGCACCAACGACCATTTTAGATTATGGCCGTTGGCCAACGGCCATTTTAGGCCCCCCCCTCCCCCAACCCCCCCTACCCCTTAATATTTATTTTTAACCCATAAGTTATTATATTTACACTTTAACCCAATTTTTCAACTATAAATAAGTAAATAACTCATTTTCTCTTCATCTTTCTCACAAATCTTCCTACAATCTCTCTAATTTCTCAATATCTCTCTCTACATTGTTTGCTAAATATTCAATTTTATTAATTCATTTGGGAATTGGGAGTGAAGTTGGCAACTAGCTTGAGGATCTTCCATCGAGCAAAGTTTCAATTTTCAACCTCTCGATTACACGTCGACGTTACGTCGGCGTTTGGTACATTCGTTCCTTCATTAAATTATTATTGTCTGTTTATTTTATATTTTTATTTAGCGCACTTAATTTTATTGTCTTTAATTATTTATTATCATAATTAAAATGGAAGGATTAAAAGGTATGTTTAAGGGTAAGGGTAAGAGTGCTTCTTCTAGTAGGGGCAACCAGGGCAAGGGTACTTCTTCTAGTCATCTTATTCCTACACAGGATGATTTTGTTGATACCTCCAATACCATTAGATTTAGACCAGGAGCTATTTTCTGGAACTCAAGAAGACTTTAATTTAGACGATGATCTAGATGATATACCCACTAATGTTGATGACAACACACCCACTAGTGCACCTTCAACCGAAATACCTCATATTCCCCTAGTATGAGACGAGGTCCAAAAAACGACCATTAAAATCAGATGCATGGACATTTTTTGATAGGGACGTAGAGAATCAAGTAGCCATATGTAAAATTTGTAAAAATGTTTTAAAATTTAAAACTGAAAAAGGTCACGGTGGGACGGGGGGTTTAATTAGACACGTAGTAAGTGCTCATCCAGCTAGGTATGCCCAATACCAGGCTTCAAAATCGGGTGCGCAAACGTCCGCTCCATCGGGACAAGGTTCACATACTGATACTGTCCCGGACCAAGTACAGGGTCAAATTAACCCTATGACGGGGGGAATTGTAGGCTCTAAATACAATAAACATAGAGATAGGGAAGCAATATCAAAATTAGTTGCTATGGAGGGTTTGCCTTTTTCATTTCCTTCATCTCCCGGTTTTATTCATTACATTAGAGATATATATAATCATGCTTTTAACGATTTTCCTAGATCAACTGTTAAGAGAGGTGTATTTAAATTCGCGCATGAATATCAACAATATTTACGTTTTTCATTATATCATTTCAATGGCAAAGTATCTATCACGTCTGATATAGGTCGTAGTACTAACATCAATGATTATTTAACTGTAACTTGTCATTGGATAGATTATAAATGGTCTATGCAAAAACGTATTTTAGCGTATAGATATATAGATGATAGGCACACTGGTACTTTTATTGCAGAAAATATTTATCAAGTGTGCGATTATTACGGAATTACCGATAAAATTATGACTATTACATTAGATAACGCTTCTAATAACAATTACGCAATTACAGTGTTAAAAAATAGTTTAACTCCATCTTTTCCAGACCATTTTCATATAAAATGTGCGTGCCATATATATAACTTAATTGTAAAGGATGGTCTATCACTTTTTGAAGACATTCTTAGTAAAATACAATTTGCTATAAACTTTATTTTTAAAAGTAATAAAGTACAACGTAGAAAAGAATATAAAAAAACTTGTCACGATTGTGGACTACCTTATAGAAGAATTCCACAAGAAGTATCCACTAGGTGGAATTTTTTATACGAGCAACTACTTGTTGCTTATGACTATAAATTACCTATAACTTTATTTTTTAACTCTCATAATAAAAAGCCAGCTGATATGATTTTAGATAGTGATTGGGTAAAAATTTCCGAACTTATTGTATTTTTAGAGAAATTTTTTCAAGCAACAAAAGAATTTTCCGGTATATATTATCCTACTATTTCAACTATGTTATTTTATATAACTCTAATATTTTTATTACTTAGTGAATATATGGAAAAACCAGCTTATAAGGCAGATATTAAAAAAATGTTTGTCAAAATTAAAAAATATTTTATTCCTATTCCCTCTATTTATATTATTGGTTCTGTATTAAATCCTACTATTAAAATAGACGGTACTAAATAACTAATTGAAACTATTTACGATTGTATAGAAGTACTACCACCTCCAAGTCCCAAAAATCTAAATCACCCACCACCTATTGAACAAACTAAAGAAGAAGCGGTGTCTAGCGTAGAACACCAATGCAAAAATATATATAGATTTTATCAACAACAAAATGCTAGTAACTTACCGGCTTCCATACCATCTTCTTCATCTTCAACACAACCTCACAAAAGACATGTCGTTTTCGGTTAGTATTGAAAGCCTCGTAAATAGAATGTGCGGCCGTACCTCTACTACTAACCAAATTAGCGAGTTGGATATTTTTGTTTTGCGGGGTTCGTACCGTATCAAGAAGTTATCAATGAAGATGGACAAGAAGACTTGTCCGAAATACGGAGGGGAATGAGAAGACCTTTCCGACACTTTCATTGATGGCTCGAGATGTTTTGAACATTCAAGCGTCATCAATCGGCGTCGAAAGCGCTTTTTCTCGCAGCGGATATCAAATAGGAGACCATAGACACTCATTGGCCGGATACGACTTGGAAATTGCGGTATTATTTAGAGATTGGATACGAGCGGAGCGGAAAGGTGCGGTCAACCGGAGATCAACGAAGAAGATGATGAAAACTACAACAAAATCTTAACCGAAGGTAGTGGAAGCGACGTGGATCAATTTGACCAACAAATACCAATTCCAACCGAAGAACCACATGAAATCATCAAGCAATTAGAACAGGTTTTTTTGAAAATGTAATTTTTTTAATTGCAATTTTATTATGTAATTTGCAACTTTTGGACAACACCACAAAGTTGCAATTTAGATTTTAGACAATTGTATTTGTATTACAAAAAAATCATATGTCTATTAAATAATATATGAGGCACAAAAACAGCCTTGGGATGTTTTTATTACACTATCTTGTTTTGTTTATTGAGTTTTTTTTATACATATGTTATTTAAAAAAAAAAAAAAAAGGAAAACCCGACCGTACCCCCCCCGCCCCGAGCCCGACCCGACCCCGCCCCGATACCGACGGGATCGGGACGGGACTGGAGCAGGTCCCGCCCAGACCCGACCCCGCTATGCCCGCTAGACCCGACCCCGACCCCCTGGCTCGTCCCGCCCCGACCCCGACCCCGCCAGACCCGAGCCCGCCCCACTGGCCACCCCTAGTACTTTGTTTAGTGTAATTAACTGTTCCGAATCCGTTTTTGTGTAGATTGGAAGCGTTCCGAGGCACTTAGTTTGCTCGGCTAAAACCCTGCATTTGCATTACAATAATTCATTTAATATATGTTGTTTCCGGTCAGCAAAAGAGATTGTGATTTAGAACTCATAAAGCTAAAACTCCTAGATCCACTTCTGCCCATCAAAATATGTACGGATAACTTTATCTATCAAGACTAAAACAAATGAAAGAAGAAACACCAGTGTTTTTCTTTTGTCTCTGCTGGATGATAGAAAAGCCCTTGTCTATTTTCTCTTTAACTAATTCCTACTTAGATGGTCCAAAACCTGTAGGTCTTTTAGTCATCATGAAGATATTTTTGCAAAATATATACTCTTCTAGGAAAGGGAACCAAAGAACATTGCTCTTTCTACAGTAGGAAGGTAAGAAAGACTCATCACCCACATAAGAGAAAAATTCCACAACCACGTGATCGACTACTTTGCATTTTTTGTATGATTTGATGTCACATAATAAAAACACCATATATACTTGGCAATAAACAGTGCATCAATGTTCACAAGGAAAAAAGCTGCTCCAAAATCTCAACATCCACATATTGGTAATGTGGTACTTCTCAACTTTCACAAGCCTCAAGACTTGCTCAATTTGTTAAAGTAGGAATATGAAAAAACCAGCTTATCAAATGTACCAAAATAAGGAAAATCTCTAATCAGCAGTCACCTTTAAATTTGTTTATGCTTTAGAATAATTATGCTTATGCAAAGACCTGAAAGCTACTTCTCGAAGTACAAACTCCCGCAGTTCGATAGATATACAACTTCCATAGATACAACCACACTTCAATTCAAAGCTAGTTGGGATCGGCGGTAGGAATCCTCACTATCAACATCTTTCATACACAGGGCTAAGCACATTAGTATACATTTGTCATCTAAACAAAGAGGTTAATCGACAATGTCACTACTAAAAAGCTTAAATTTATTGGCATCTAGAACCAATTTCCTTATAGAAGAAAAGGATCCCAGAAGACCAGCACAAGAGAACACAACCATTATAGAAGTATTTATCCAAAAGGTAATAGATGATTTCTTTGGTTTGAAAGTCATGTTGTAAAGTAGCATTGGGAGAACGAAATCAAGAGGAATAAAGCCAATGGCTCCTACAACACCGTTAATGTCACCGAAGAATGGCAACATGGCTGCAAAGAACCCACAAAGGGTCATGTATAGCGTTCTGAGGATTATCCTCGGGATTAGGTTTCTAGGCGAGAAAACAGCTTTGTTTGCATCAGCCGACTTCTTTTCCATGATTTCATAAGCAACTTGAGAATATACCTGTTTCATATTTTTAAAATAGTTACCACCATGTAGACGACAACATGCTGGGGAACCAACTTTTTATTTTTCTGTACAGTCAGACCCTCTCTATAACAGTCTCTCTCCATAACGACATTTCATTATAACGGCCAAGTTTTCTTTGGACCCGATTTTCATGTTATATTATATTTTATGTTCTCTATAACAGTACATCGCTATAACAACCAAAAGATAGCCAGACAAATGACGTTGTTATAGAGAGGTTTGACTGTATTTGATGCAATTGTTATGCAGCTAATGCATGACTTACCAAACCGATGGCAAAGAGCTGAAGAAGAATAAAGACAATCGCGAGACCTAATACCCATGTGGGTGCCAAGGAAGGTCCTTCATCTGGCATTAAGCTCTTGAGAATGTTTGAATTGGCCTTGTTTCCAAATGCCCAATATCCAGAAACAGAAGCAGAGTAGAAAGTGACCAAAATTACAGAGTAGCACAACATAAGGCCTTTCAACATCTTTCCTGTTGCTGGAGGAGCAAGAGTTGCCTGCATTAATCAGATGATACAAAATTAGTTGCGCCGTGGCAGGATTAATGTATATGTTATGGGTTCATCTAAACCCAAAAGCTTTGGCTCAGACCCTGTATTTATGTTAACATTATTCACTAAACAAGTATAAAATGCGAAAATCAATTATAAGGAAAATACCAATATGAATGAACTACTTATTTACCTGTATTTCTGGTAGTATTCCATTTCCAAAAATGGCAGCAATGATGGAAATAGACGTGAAGGCACTAAATAACTGTGATAGGTGTGAGGCTTCTAAGGAGTAATCCTTTGGAGGTGCATTTTTTGAAGTACCTGCATAATGCTGAAAATATTCAGGTAAACCGAACCTGTATTTAGTAAAGTGATATGCTAATAACAAGAAACATTGGCTCCACTTTCTCCACTAATACTTCTGCTTTGCTTCAGGCTTGTGTATACACTAATGTACGTATAATCGTATATTGATTTCTGAACTCTTGTTTCAGAGTGTTCTTAGAACTCTTGCGTGTAAAAAATTTCCAAATTGTTCAGAAATATTCCGTGGACATGAAAAAGAACCTGAACCACAAATAATATAACAACTTACCAGCACGAATACAAGCACCAACAACTAGGAAAGTGTAGCCCAAGCTCAGAAACAATGACGCCAAGTTGATGTGCCTTAGGGAGTGGAAGGACGGAAATTGAGAGAGAAATATCATTACTACCGTAACCATTGCAATGAAGTGATACAATTTCAGTGGCCCATGTGGAGAAAGTTCGGAGTACATGATCTTGTACAAGCAAAGAAGAAATAACAAAATGTTCAATAACTTGAAAAAAATGTAAACGTAGCAATAATTAGTAACTATGTGCTGTCTGCGGATATAAACTTTAGTATTAAGGACCTTGCGGCATATCACAAACTGAATAATCTTTGTATTGCCTCATGTCTTTTGATAACATAATTTCCATCAATTTATCGGTGAGTACCAAAATCACTAAAAGATCTAACAGGTTAAACTCAAAGCAGGCAATATTACAAACGAAAAGACAGGTGCCACCACTTCTATCTTTCTTATACATCTCAACTTTTATTTCGGGATGCCCCTGAACGTTTGGCATGCTTTTACAAACAACCTATTTTACACAACTATTACTTCTTTACAGAAACAAAATCCTTTAACAATTTAGAGTTAACTTAACTTCTACCATTATAATGCAATAAGTCAAGTTAGCTTATTAAACTTTCTTTGCAACTAACTGCATTATATGAATTTGGATGAAGATCTATTACAAAGAGAAAGTATCATATTGTAGAAGTGAAATCTTTTATAAGAAAAACTGCAAGACCATTTGGCAGTTTGATTCTGTACATGCAACAGGAAAGGACAGGCGATCTTAATATACATCATAATGAACTTATTCTGCACATAACCTTAATATTTTAATCCCAATGATAAAACTGATGCTTCGTTCGTCATTAGTTAATTGTATTAGGTATACCAAATTCTTTTCTTTCAGAAGTTTAAAGAGACGAAATGTTATTCTTAACATTATCCAAGTAATCAGCTAATACATATAGGTGATGACATGTACTAAATCCAAGTAATCAGCTAATACATGCAATATTATCGTACAATTATGCTACTCTGCTAGTTGATTTTCATGGACCAGCTAAATTCTTACTCCCCCTGTTTCAATTTGTTAGTCTTACTATCATTTTTAGTTTGTTTAAAAAATAATGTCTCTTTCCTAATTTAGCAACTCTTTAATGTCAAAATCCCACATGGCATATTGAAGACCACCAAATTAAGGGGCATTTTGGTACATTCTACATATCTTTAGTTTAAGACCACAAGATTCAAAAATCTTCCTTACTTTCTTAAACTCCGAGCTCAGTCAAACTAAGACACATAAATTGAAACCGAGGGAGCAGTATTTATGGTGTAAAGCATATATATTAGTCAAGTCAAATTTTCAACAAGGAAAAAGATAAGTGGATAACTGAAAGGAAAGTTACTGAATACAAATATATGTAAACCTTGGAAATGGGAACTTGTTGAAGTGATAAGTTTATTTAACAATTAACATCAATGAAGAAGTGGATAATGAAATTTAACTGTCCCCGAGGCAAGCACCTGAAGGCATTCTCCGGCAAGCAGAACTGCTCCTATGCTAATGCCAGTGTTGACTGCTGTCTGAATGAGTATCACAAAATAAAACATCCACCCAGAGCCTACAATATTGCAACACAAAATCCTTTCTTTTTAAAGAATATGTTATAAAGTGCTCGAGTTAGAGCTATTATATATAAGGAATCATTCATATGTCTCACCATTCAATGACTAAAAAGATCATACGATGTAATCAATATATGGCTGAAGAAACTGAAATATTAGAAAACTTCTAAAAGTGGCCTAAATTGGATAAGATGTTGAGTAGAATTAAAATAATTGATGTTGTGTTCATCTAGCATTGTAGAATAACTTCTTCATACGAGGTTCAGAATGTTTAACTTCATACGAGGTTCAGAATGTTTAACTTCTTCATACGAGGTTCAGAACTTTAAGCCATTTATTCCATCAATTATCTTTTTCAGCCTCCTCCAACAAACACCAATTATCTAAATTCACTATTTACAGAAGTACAAAAAACATCTATGGGGTGTGACTCTAATAAAATCATTAAAGTCTGGTGCCTGTAGTTAAAATAATCATGCCAAATATCCTTTTCAAGGCCACACCAAACATTGCACTCACATTGAAGCATCAAAGGCCACCTACAACACGAAAGGAAAACTATGCTTTTTCAGTGGAATCAATTCCTTTAACACATGCTAAAATAACTTTTTCCAGTAAAACGACTTTTTAAATATTTTAAAATGCAAAAGGTTGTAACTTTAAATGAAAGATCAACTAAATCATCCTTGGATCTCAGTTCAAAAATTAATAAACACCACTATCTACAACTCACGTCAGCAAATCCCTTTAGAAAAGCGTAACATATCACACAATAAAATGTGATTTAGTGACCACAATAGACATAAAAAATGTTACTACACCATTTGATTAATTTAGTAATAGTTTAGAATTCTATCCTCCAAATGACAAACACCTTTCACCTTTTCCATTTTCCTCTTTGCAAGTCCATTCACATTTTTACTCAAACTACAAAGGAAAATATTGACCATTTCGGCATATAATCCATCATTATCCATTTCACTCTATTTGTGCTCATTCCATTCTAATATTTACTACTCTGTATTTCTCTAACAAAGTATTATTTATAGTTCTTCGTGACATATGAAATCTAAACAAACTGAAAAAGCTACTAGTTAAATTGGAACACCTAAGAATGTGACCTAGTGGTGGATTGAGAACCTTGAGGTCTCAAGTTCAAACCCCAGCTGAGAAAAAACACTAGATGATTTCTTCCTTCTGTCCCAGGCCTTGGTGGACAGAATTACCAGGTAGTTGCGCTGTTGTGCTGCTGGGAGGTAGCAGGCAGAGCCAGAATCTAGAGTTTATGAATTCTGAACTTTCCACCGAACCCATGGTCTTCATAGTTACTTGGTTAGCGAATATTTAATAGATTTTCTAATACAAATATAGGGTCTAAACAAAAGTTACTACCTGTAACTAATTCTCTCCCTCCGCCCCTGCAGGTACCTCGTGGAATTAGTCGAGGTACACGTTAGCTGGCCCCCGAACACCACAGTTATCAAAAAGAAAAAGGCTGCTAGTTAAACTGGAATAAGCAATAAGCGTATCACCATGACATCACACAGAAAATGTCAAATTGTGCAGGTGGGAGGAAGTAGAGCAATTTATTCAAAGATTAGTTGGGGGTATCTACCTAAAACGTCAGCGGCGAGTTCTCGGAATCGGATATGCCGGCGACCGGACTTCTCACAGTGATCAAGAACCAAAGACATGAGATAATATGAGTAAAAAGTGACCAAACCCATCACTGTTAAACAAATAAAACCCAGTACCCATCCTAGCCCTCTGAAAGCATACGGCAATGTCAGTACTGTTGGTCCTACTATCGCCGTCGTCAAATGAAATCCTGCATGCCACCATTCCCCTGTTCCCCCCCAAAAAAAAAAGTAACACCCATTTTAGCATTAGCAGTAAAATTCTGTTAGCAAGTAAATATTGTAATGAATGAATATTGGGCCTAACTCAATCCAAAAGCTAGCTTAAAAGGAGGAAGATTTCCCAAGCCATATAAGGAGACCAATACCCTTAACCCACCGACGTGGGAGAACTCAATAAATAATTCTAGTTATTTATTTTAATTTTCAACAAACCACAGGTATTGATTCTTTTTTCTTGGTCCATATAACATGAATTATATTTTAGTCCGTGAACAGAATCATGTATAAAACTGTAAAAAGATTACATTTTAAACTAAAAATTGACCTTTTGATTCAAGAACAAAAGCAGCACCAGCATCGTGTTCACGGCGAATTTCTGGAAAAGGGTCATGGAGTAGAGGCTCTGGTGGACCCATTAACGATTTTTCTGTTACTATGTATGAACTCATATGTATTTTTTGTCTTTAATTTGTGTATAGAAAGACACAAATTTATTGGAGACGTCGAAGCAAAGGGACGATGATGGCAACGACGACAGAGACGTCTAGCTCTCTACCAATTATGAGAATTGAGAGATGCCTCGTTTTTTGCAATTTATAAATCACCGGTATCTTTTCTTTTTTCTGTTTCCTACCCAATAGGCTTATATATTTACTTTTGAGGTCTCACAATTAATTTAAATCATTAAATGTGCCTAAATCACATTAAAATATGAGTACGGAGGATTAATATTATAACTTAGAATTTGATAACTCTGACTCATACACCACAATCCTCCAGTGACACTTTGAATTCATAATATATACGGTAACGGTTTGGTCAAATTTTCAAAACATATTGTTTTGAAAATTACTTTTTTTTAAAAATATTTTTTATGATAAATAATTTGTGTTTGATTAATTAATTTTAAAAATATTTTTGAGCAGCAATTAATGTTTGGTCAAACATTTAAAAAGTATTTTTAACTTTTAAGTGTATTTTTTTCAAAAATGCTTCCGGAGAAATTTATTTTTTAGCTTAGGAAAAACAACTACCGTCAAAAGCGCTATTTTCTTCTAAAAAATTGGTCAAACACCCCAATTTTCTAAAATATGCACTTTTTGAAAGAAAAAAAAAGAAGCACTTTTAGTAAAAAATAAGCTTGGCCAACAGTTAATTAGTTATGCAAACAATTATATGTATTATAACGTAAAACAAGAATAATATGTTAATGTTGAATTTGATGTTGTGACATTTGACCTAACATATCTCCTCAAGTATTGATATGAATGTGTAAGGATGTTGGGACAAATGTTGCACAACATTCGGAACAATATTTTCTGAACAGATTTTGCCTTACTTCACGCGATGCAGTAATATTTGTGTAAATATTTATGAGGTAAAAACGACTTGGCAAGGTAAAAAGGAGTTGGTAAAAAATGAGTGAGGACTAAGTCAAAAGTTGTTGCTTGTCGTGAGGATCAAACCAAAGCTGTTGAGATTATTTCTCTCTGATCTTCTCCAACCAATCCCACCAGCAGTCCACGTTTCCCTCAACTTCCACAACCGATCGATGAACAATTCAAGGAAGACTTTCTACTATAAATAGAGAGGCTACTGCAGAGAATCGATATCCAGAAACAGAAAGTAAAAATACCAAGAGAGCTCTCGGGAATTCATCTCAGAAATCTGGATCATCAGTGTTGTCTGAGTGTGTTGACAACATTCTATCCAACATTACAATTGTTGTTGTTTAGATTCTAAATTAGTTTTATATGGAGCGATTGTAACGAGAGGTTGTTTATGTCTACTTAGTGTCGGACGACATAATTTCCGACATTCTGAAACAGAATTGACATTCGAGTTTATTTTATTCTTGTTTTTATTGTTCCATAGCCCTTTCAGAATACTTGAGATGTTATGTAAAACTTACCTATTTTAAGTATAATTTTTCATATTGCTAATCAAACATTGCATTTGCTCTAACTTATATCATATATTTTATACGGTATTTTAACTCCAGATTATTTTTCTAATCCCTTCAACCAAATGACCGCTAACTATTTAAATCCTAACTAGTAACCACCAACCAACCTTTTTTAGTTAAATTAAAAGAAAATACTTCAGTCTCAAATACTAATCATTTTAATTATAACCTTTTGATGTTTTAGAAAAATAATAAGTTACATTGATTAATACATATATTGTTCAAATCTATCCTCTTTAAGTATTGGATCAACCTTAATTAGGTAAGAAAAATATTACTCCTAAAAGACAAATAATATAAACGGAACGAAGCATAAAAATTTACCCCTACTCGGTGTTTACACCAAATCAATCAATTTAATCTAATATACATCAACTAACCATGATTAAAGCATAAGTGTGCATGCATAATAACACATGTCTTGTTTTCACCAATTTGATATATACACCAGAACTGTTCTAAGGGAGTATTATTTTGTTCCTATTAGAAGAACAAAAATACAGTATAAAACTGCGTCTAACATAAATCTGCTTTCCCACAAGCAATGTTCCAAAAGGTAGCAAAATCTTGCACGCACTGAAACTCTAAAAATGACGCAAAGGCCGACATGGCCACAAACGAATTTATTTCGTTTCTCTTCCTCTTTTTATACTTTTGCTATTAACAACTACTGATCCACCACTTGCGCCCTTCCCAAAAAATTATTTGTGGGCTCATCCATAATTGAATTGGTGTAAATCTTTCAACTATTTTTTTGTTTCTCATTCGTCGTTAGATACTTTTATTGAAGTCTAATTAAATTTAAATTGCGCATTGCAAGATCCATTTTGAGGGCAGTGCTCCCAACAAGATTTTTTCAATTCCAGAACTTAAACCCGGAACCTCTTACTCAACCATCTCACCACAATGCATGTGTTAAGATTTAAAACTTAAACTTGTCGTCAAAATTCCAATGCTGGTCTTTCAACGGTTTCATATGGATGAACATTAAACGAGCAACAGTTTCCTTAATACTAATCCACAGTTCTATCAAGATCAAGAGATAGGAGCCACGATTTTGAATAGTGTGAGGTTATGTAATATTTCCTACTTTTTGCAATTCAATGCTTATTTTGATAGAGATATAATTCAGAATTGGATCTACTATTAGTATTTGATATTCATGAGTTGTAATTGAAGTTTGTGGTTTTAAAGTTTTATGATATGGTATCAAGTATGTAAATAACGAATTCCACTAAAATCAATATTTTTCAATCAAAGAAGAATTCAGGGCTAGTGTCAGCGCATAGTCAGAGTCTTCCCTGCGTGGGTCGACATCAGGTATTGTCCTTCTTCTGTGTGGATGACATTGCTTACACTTACAACATAGGAGGGAGTGATCAGCCAATTTTTATATGGACAAGCCAAGATCATCTCACTTAGAAGCTGCTTTTCGGATTCTGCGCAATTTTATTTTTAGTAAAAAAAAAAGAAAATACTAAAACATCATATATACATCACGAAGCCATGATTTCTAAAGAGTATTAAATTTAGGGGTCGTTTGGTAGGAGGAATAAGTAATTCCTTATAGATGGGATTGGGTGGAACACCAAAGGAGTTATCCCACCAACCAAACATGGATAATGTGACTAATAATCTCATCCGATCCTATCCTCCTACCAAATGACCCCTTAGTGTCAAAAACCTAAAATTGAACTCATCAAGTTAAAATTTTGGATCCACTTTGTACATATAAACCATGAATTTCTCAACAAATATAGAATGTTTGAACCAGAGTTATTAAATTTTACCCAAACTAAAGTTATTCTTTATTACTACTCCCTCCGTCCCAATTTATGTGGTACCATTTGACTTGACACGGAGTTTAAGAATTAAATAAAGTCTTTTGAAATTTGTGGTCCAAAACAAGTCTTATATATTTGTCTTACTATAAATCATCTCATAAAGTTAGATTGTTTTTAAATATAGAAATGTGACATTCTTTTTTAGACAGACTAAAAAGGAAATGGTGCTACATAAATTGGGACAGAGGAACACATGTTCCTGAAGGTGACCATGTAAAAATGCATTATGGACGTCTAACTGGCGTAGTTTAGTGTATTTAGATCTCCTAGTTAGAATACAATTTGTATATATATATATATATATGTATATTACACAAAAGCAACAGAGAAATAACAACTGATGATTGCAAAGCTTCAGTTCCTTATTTTATCTTCATGACCAATAAAGGACAGTCCGATGCACTAAGCTTCCGTTATGTGTGAAATTAGAAAGAGCCGGACCAGAAGAGTCTATCGTACGCAGTGTTATTGTGCATTTTTACAAGAGGCCTAAGTGACCAGTAATTTCACATTAAATTATGGTGTTCAAAAATTGCCGGAACACCTTCTCTTTTGGGCATGAAATCAGCCATAATGAAGGTATTTAATATGTAATCAGACAACTCAATATGGCTAAATCCAAAGTTATCCATTAAAATCCAAAGTCATCCATTAAAGGAAATTGGAATGACACCTAGCAGTCAATTTTTTGTTAAACATAACCAGTTGAACTTCTAAAAAATCACATCTCTGATAATTGCTAGTATTTCTCATTGCTTCTACTTGTTGATATTGTTCTGATTTTCAGCTGCAGTTTTATTGTATTCTTTCATTTCCTTTTTGTAGGCTTCCATTGCTTCAGCTGCTTGGTCATTCCAAACTTGTTTTTCTTCTTCACTCAATTCCTACACATCAAAACAATAGATATATATCAACACACACTAAAAGACAGTCTGATACACGAAGCATTCTGTGATCACGCAGAGTTTGTGAAAGGGCCCCGCCCCATGGGGTGTAACGTCGGCAGTCGGTTAAAGGTCACCACCCCATGGGGTGTAACATAGGCAGGCGGCATGGCTCGAACTTGTGACTTACAGGTCACAGGGAGACAACTTTACTGTTGCACAAAGGCTTCCCTTCAAATCTGTTGGTACTCTATTGTACTTTATAAAGCAGTACGGGAAGTAAATAACTATTACAAGTATTCGAAAGGATAAACAAATATTCAATATTCAGAAATTGAATCTTGTTGAACAAATAGGCCAATCTTCAAAACTGCCGCAAGCTTGTTGTGTCTTGAATCTTGATAATCTGAAATCAAGAAACAACTAAATCTGGATGGTTACAACATTGTGTGTTGAGTCGAGTGATTGCCCTCTGTCCTTAAGACAGGATTGCCCCGTATATATGCAGTCTCCCAAGATAAAACAACATTTTAATCTCAACGCTACAAAGCCAATAGGTTGAGCCTGACGAAGAAAACAAATATGAATCAACTTGCTGAAGATATGGAAAAGGAAGGAAGAGTTTCGGTTTTCTCTTCTGTTTTGTCTCTGTGTATATAGTGTATCTCTGTTGTTATATCTTGTGTATATGTGAGTGTTTGCTCACTGTTTTACAGTGGTTTTCGTCACTGTTTTGCAAAGATTTTTCGTGTATGTTTGTGGTATTTTCTGTCACTGTATGTGTCTCCACAATTGAGCCAAAACAGCTCAATATATAGCATCACAAGAGGGTTGTTCAACTGCCTAAAACACTCCTGTAAATAGTCATTAGGAGGGCTGTTAATGGCTGATTTAAGGCCAATAGTGAGGCATGTTAAAGGCTATAAGTGAGGTTGTTCATGGCCATTGAAGGAGGGTGTTTATGGAGGAGTTAATCAGCCAAGTAATGGCTGGTTAATGTTCCAAAAAATAGTATGTCACCCCAAAATCAACTTTCCAGAAACTCTAGGGACCAAAATGTAAATATTAAGCAATTTGGGGTCCAAAAAGATAATATCAAAAAGTGCCCACAGCCCGTGACCGGACGGGCGGGCGGTGGCGCGCGTGTGGCTTAGCCTTGAACCCAAGCACATCTAGGTCCTCCCTCCTTTAAACACATGGGATACCCCTTGGGGTCCCAAACCCTTTACCACATTAGAGATTTATATAGAGAGCAATTCTTCATATTCCCACCGATGTGGTAGATTTGTCCCACACCATATTTTCATGCCTCAAACACCTTACTTCGTGGACCAATATCTCTTTCATTTCTCAACGAAATTTGACGATTCTTGGCCCTACGGTCATCTACTCACTTGGTAGATTATGCATGTGTGAAGAGACAAAGCCTCCAACATGCGGAACACTAGTGTTTAATTCATTAAACATGGGTGGACGCACCTCCCCGTCAAAGGCAAATTTCCAACAAAATCAACACACACTAAAGAAAATTCCATTTCAGTGAAATGAGATCATTAATGGTAGAATTGTTAATTCCAGGACGCTCTTCGACTAGCTTCTTTCTTTCCTCTCTGCTGAAACGGAAGAATGATGAAGCCGGCTTCTTTGGTTTGTTAGGATCCACATTGTCTTCCTTTTGTTTCTTCTTTTGGCGATTTTCTTTCATTTTCTGCTTGTCACCACAAGAAACCAATCAATCAGCCAAATTCAACAACAGTCATAGCCTAATCAGAAATTGGATCAAGTAAACAAACCTTGATTAAATTTTATGTCTTTTCTTTCGTTTTGAGCAGTTGAAGTGCTTCTGGCTTCTTACTTCTTGAAAGAAATAATCCCCTTGATTATTTTCATTGATTGAATAGATATATATACAAGTTACAAAGCCTTCTTCTACCATAATTCTAACTCTACAATTATGGTAACTCTACAATTATGGTAGTGTATATTCCTAATTATGGTAACCTATATATTACAATATATTACACATATATTTTCCTAATATACAAGGTTCTTACCTTGTCTAATATTAACAATTACCAAAAGAATTAGAGCCAAATCTGGCCAGCAAATCCGAGAGCCAAATATGGCCAAACCCGAGAGCCATAAGGCATTGCCTTATTTAACACACCCCCGCAGTCATAGCGGACGGTCTTCGAACGCTGAGACTGTCCCTAAAATCTTCAAAGAGAACCGCTGGTAGACCCTTTGTAAAGATGTCTGCAATTTGATAACGCGATGGGACATGGCATACGCGAACTTGACCCTTTGCAACCTTTTCGCGGACAAAGTGAATGTCTATTTCGATATGCTTAGTACGTTGGTGTTGAACTGGGTTACTTGAAAGGTAGATGGCACTAATGTTATCGCAATATACCAAGGTTGCCTTCTGAATAGGACAATGAAGCTCCAAAAGCAAATTACGTAGCCAACATGATTCGGAGACCACATTCGCCACCCCTCGATATTCGCCTCGGCACTTGAGCGTGATAGGGTTGCCGACGTTTTGCGACCGGGAGACCAAGTTGTTGCCAAGGAACATACAGTAGCCAGAAGTCGACCGTCTGGTGTCGGGACAACCACCCCAATCAGCATCCGTGTAGGAAACAAGTGTGGATGTAGATGACGGATACAAGTGCAACCCATAGTCTAGTGTCCCCTGAATATACCGAATGATGCGTTTGATTGCATTCATATGCTCAACTCTGGGATCATGCATGAATAAACACACCTGCTGAACCGCATATGTAATATCCGATCTGGTAAATGTAAGATACTGGAGGGCCCCTGCAAGACTGCGATAGCGGGTCGGGTCCTCGTATGGTCCACTTGCTGTGGCACTTAGTTTTGGGTTTGCATCAACTGGCGTGGAGGTGGACTTACAGGATGACATCTCAGCCCTCTCGATGATCTCGGCAACATACTTCCGTTGAGACAGAAACAACCCACCTGAATGACGCTTGACGGCAATCCCCAAAAAATAACTCAAAGGCCCTAAGTCTTTCATAGCAAACTCAGAACTGAGCATGGTCATGATAGACTGACGTAAGGCATCTGAAGAGGCAGTCAAGATGATATCATCCACGTACAACAGGATGTAGGCCAAGGACGAACCACTGCGGTAGATGCCAGATTTGGCTCTAATTCGAGAGCCATAAGGCATTGCCTTATTTAACACTTCTTAAGTTTCATCGACTCCTCCTCTTCCTTCAAGTGTTCAGCAGCTTCTTCGTCTTTCTTCTTCTTATTAAATTCCATTTCTTGCATATATTGCTCCTTTTTATTCATTGCCATTTGCATATATCGAATGAAAACATTTCTAAGGTTCTAAATATTGAGAACAAAGGGGTATAAATTTGCCAAGCCAAGTAAAAATTACCTCTTCATAGGGTGTTTTTTGTTGCTCTGTCATAAAATGAGAGTACTAACTCAGAAACAACTAAGTACCTCCTTCACGTTCTTGTTCTCGGTAAGTAGAGCAGCGCGACGCTCATTCGTAAACAGGAAAAATGCTGATAATGGTTGCTTTGGTTTCAAGTAAGGCTGTCCAATGGGCCGGGGCGGGTCCCGGCGGCACGGGACCCGGCAAGATGAGGGGAGGGTCAGGACGCGGGCTCCGGCGGGCTAGGCGGGTTGGGAAGAGGTCCACATCCCGCCGGGATTTGGTCCCGTCCCAAGACTGTTTTTGTGCCTCTTATATTATTTAATAAAAATATGATTTTTTTTGTAATACAATTTCAAAATTGCAACTTTGTGGTGTTGTTCAAAAGTTGCAAATCACATAGTTAAATTACAATTAAAAAATTACATAGTTAACAATACTTTTTTTAATTTCCTCACAATGTCTTGAGAATCTTCGGTTGAAATTGGAATTTGTTGGTCAAATTGTTCGACGTCGCTTCCTGTTCACTTGGACAAGATTTCGTTGTAGTACATTGTAGTCTTCGTTGATCTCCGGTTGACCGCACCTTCTACGCTCCGCTCGAATCCAATCTTTGAATAGAATTGCAATCTCCAATGTATCTCCCGCCAATGAATGTCTGTGCTATTCAGTTGGTTATGTTGGAAGTAGGGTTGTCCAGTGGGCCGGGTCGGCCCGATCCCGACCCCGCCCCGATCCCCCATAAATAAAAATTCAAACTCGGGACGGGGCCTGGAATCGGGGGGTGAGGGAATGGCCGTTATAATCGTTGCACAACGTCCAAAATTAAAATTTGGTCGTTGTTGCAATGACTATTTTTGCAAAGGGGGAGGGGAGCTGGCGGGGCGGGATCGGGACGATCTCAGGCCCTGTCCCGAATTCGAACCCCGACACCGATAATTTTATTTTATTTTATGGGGGATCGAGGCGGGGCGGGTAGCGGGATCGGGCCAATCCGGCCCACTGACATCCCTAGTTTCAAGGGATCCTTTTCTTTCCTATATATATAAATATATGAATTAACAAGGCGAAGATAAGATTTAAAGTTAGTACACACCAAATAAGTACAACTCATAGGAAGGGAAATTTACTTTTTGTTGTTTTTATTCAATATGGCTTCTTGTTGGAATTGAATATATTGTTCAAGCAACTCCATAGCTGTCTTTTGTTTCTGCTCTTCATCCAAGAGCCTCATCGCTTCAACTTCGCGCTTCTCCATTCCGACAACCTTCAAGTACGCTTCTTTCTCAGCTTGGTATTTTTCCTCATAAGGTTTCTTCTCTTCTGCACTTATTATTTTCCACTTTGCTCCTAATAAATTTCCCATCTCCTTAAATTAAGCATTTGGATTAGCTTTTTTCACCTGAAATAACAGACTCCCACTATGAAACCAATAACACTAAAAGAACATTTCAACTGATATTAACAGTAACAATTCGTCATCATTACCTCATCCCAATGGTCTTTGCACCACAATAGATACGGCGGAACTGGCCTTTTCTTTGATGGATCCGCCTTCTTCTTCTTCTCTTTCTTTTCGTCTTTGTCGGTCAGAGATTGCACTATAGGGAAGTTCTAATGAAATATGGAAATGAATAAAAATGTCAGCTTTCAAACAAACTAGTTACAACCAACTGAAATGAAATGTATAAATCAACTGCGCCTCAATTCCAAACAACAAAAATGTTAGCTTCTATAGTAATTTTACTATAATATCCCTAATTATTATGTCATCTATATGAATTGAAAATGATCCGTACTTAATAATAAGGGTAAAATAAGTATAAAATGATAAATTATCTCTTAGTTCAGCAAGTAAAAGTGGATAGGCGAAGTACTAAAATATCAAAAAATATTAGATCTTAACCCACAATTTTAATATTATAGTGAGTTTAATGCTAAAAATCTTAAAATTTGAACTCGTTAAATTTAAACCTGGATATTAGAGACAAGATTCAAGAATCACATACAAGGGTTGGTTTGAACTCTTTCATTTTCTGCAACTTTTTTAGTTCAGTCTGAAGCTTCTCGTGCTCTTTACCCCGAACTTCGAGCTCTTCTTCCTTATGCTTCAACATTTCCTCTCTGGCCTTCAACATTCCCTCAGTCTGCTCCTTCTCAAGTGTCATCTTTTGAAGCTTTTCTTGCATTTCTAGCAACTCTTTCTCGAACGAACTCTGTTCCTTCGCCGCCTTTGATGCCCCTCTTGTTCGATTTCTTCTGTGATTGTGGTTCAACATTCTCTTTTAAAGGCGACTGAGCTACAGTTCCAGCCAATATATTGGCTTCGTTTGATGACGGGTTTTTCTGCTTTAGCGCCTTCCTCGACTTGCCCTTTTTCATGGGGACATAGTCGGAGGCAGGGGGTCGGCTGTTTGGGCGGAAGTTGGGCGGGTCAAAATGGACTAAATCAATGGATCAATATCCAATCCATCCAAAACTTACCTGTGCTAATATGGGCGGGCTAAATGATGTGTCATAATCCAACTTGACCCATTACTTTTACAAATTTTAAACTTACATTCTATGATGTTATTTTATTTTGTATGATATTTGATTTTTCCATATATTTATTTTTAAAATAAGAATAATATTTTTAAGAATTTTCTCATTTTTTATAAAAGTAAAATAAATATATAAAATAATGGGTGGGAGGGCAGGGGGTGAGAGCCGGGGGTGGGTAGTGGGGTAAGAAATTTTTTTCATTTTTTATAAATTTTTTGTATAAGTAAAATAAATATATAAAGTAAAAACTTCAGGTGGGGTGGGGTGGGGGTGGGGGTGGGGGGTGGGGATGGGCAAGCTATTTTTTCTCATTTTTTACAAAAAGTTTATAAAAGTAAAATAAATATATAAAATAGAAAATTTGATGGTGGGGTGGGGAGGGGGTAGTGGGGGAGGAGGGGGGTTGGGTGATGGGGTACGAAAAAATTCTTATTTTTAATAAAATTTTATATATAAGTAAAATAAATATATAAAATAACAACTTCGGGGGCGGTGTGGGAGGGTAGGGGGTTGGTAGGTAAGAAAATTTTTCATATTTTTAATAATTATTTTATAAAAGTAAAAAAATATGAAATATAAATTTGAGAATTGGGTGGAGGGGGTAGGAGGTAAGAAAAAATTTCATATTTTTTATAATTTTTTTTATAAAAGTAAAAAGAATATGAAATAGAAATTTGAGGATAGGAGTAGGACATGGGGTGGGGTGGAGGGGGTAGGGGACGTAAGAAAAAAATTCATATTTTTAATAATTTTTGTATAAAAGTAATAAAAATATGAAATTGAAATTTGAGAATGGGGTAAGGTGGAGGGGGTAGGGCGGTAGGGGTGAGGTAAAAAAAAATTCATATTTTTTATAAAATTAAAAAAATATGAAATAAAAATTTGAGGATGAGGTAGGGCGGCAATGGGGTGGGGGTCGGGGTGGGGGTGGAGGGGGTAAGTGTGGGTAGGGCGGAGGAGGTAAGAAAAAAATTTATATTTTTTATAAATTGTTTATAAAAGTAAACAAAATTATAAAATAGAAATTTGAGAATAGGGTAGGGTGGGGGTAGGGCGGGAGGTGGGGGGAGGTGGGGTAGAAGTGGGTAGGGGTGGTAGGGGGATGGGGTGGTTCAGTGATTGGGTGGGAGCTAGTGTAGGGGAGGGGTAGGGTGGATGGATAGTGGTGGGTGGTTGGGGTGCGTTGGTGTATTTTTATTGTTCCAAAATAATAAAGAATTTTTTTAAATAATTATTTATAAAGAAAAATCTTAATTTAGAGTGGAGCTCTAATCGTTAAAATTGAACATTTCATGGGTCAAGTTTGGGCATCATCATGGATTCATTTGGGCTGTTGATTTATGATGAGTCAATTTGGGCTAACCCAAACTAATCCATCATCAACATCACTCTTGTCCAAACCCATGAAATTTTGGACGGGTCATTTAGGTTTGGGCTAATTTTTTCACCACTAGCCGGAGGCAAGGGGAACTTCAGCAACAGTAGCCATGAGCCCATGACTATATGGGGTTTGAAAAGTAAAAGTTTTTTTTAATGGTATTTGTTTAGAGAGAATTAAGGGTGGCCAGTGGGCCGGGCTCGGGTCTGGCGGGCCGGGTCTGGCGGGGTCGGGGTCGGGGCGGGACGATCCGGGGGTCGGGATCGGGCCTAGCGGGCCTAGCGGGGTCGGGTCCGGGCGGGACTGCTCCGGTCCCCGGGTCCCGATCCCGATCCCGTCGGTATCGGGCGGGGCGGGCTCGGGTCGGCTCGGGTCGGGCGGGCTCGGGTTTTCCTTTTTTTTTTTTTTTAAATAACATATGTATAAAAAAAAACTCAATAAATAAAACAAGATAGTGTAATAAAAACATCCCAAGGTCGTTTTTGTGCCTCTTATATTATTTAATAGACATATGATTTTTTTGTAATACAAATACAATTGTCTAAAATCTAAATTGCAACTTTATGGTGTTGTCCAAAAGTTGCAAATTACATAATAAAATTGCAATTAAAAAAATTACATTTTCAAAAAAATCTGTTCTAATTGCTTGATGATTTCATGTGGTTCTTCGGTTGGAATAGGTATTTGTTGGTCAAATTGATCCACGTCGCTTCCACTACCTTCGGTTAAGATTTCGTTGTAGTTTTCATCATCTTCTTCGTTGATCTCCGGTTGACCGCACCTTCTCCGCTCCGCTCGTATCCAATCTCTCGAATAATACCGCAATTTCCAAGTCGTCTCTCCGGCCAATGAGTGTCTCTGTGGTCTCCTATTTGATATCTCCGCTGCAGAAAAAGCGCTTTCCGACGCATTGACGATGCTTGAATGTTCAAAACATCTCGAGCCATCATTGAAAGTGTCGGAAAGGTCTTCTCATTCCCCTCCAAAGATTTCAAAGCAAGTCTTCTTGTCCATCTTCATTGATAACTTCTTGATACGGTACGAACCCCGCAAAACAAAAATATCCAACTCGCTAATTTGGTTAGTAGAGGTACGGCCGCACATTCTATTTCGAGGCTTTCAATACTAGCCGCAAAACAAGATGTCTTTTGTGAGGTTGTGTTGAAGATGAAGAAGATGGTATGGTAGCCGGTACGTTACTAGCATTTTCTTGTTGATAAAATCTATATATATTTTTGCGGTGGTGTTCTACGCTATTCAACACTTCTTCTTTAGTTTGTTCAATAGGTGGTGGGTGATTTAGATTTTTGGGACTTGGAGGTGGTAGTACTTCTATACAATCGTAAATAGTTTCAATTAGTGATTTAGTACCGTCTATTTTAATAGTAGGATTTAATACGAACCAATAATATAAATAGAAGGAATAGGAATAAAATATTTTTTTATTTTGACAAACATTTTTTTAATAGTTTTGCCTTATAAGCTGGTTTTTCCATATATTCACTAAGTAATAAAAATATTAGAGTTATATAAAATAACATAGTTGAAATAGTAGGATAATATATACCGGAAAATTCTTTTGTTGCTTGAAAAAATTTCTCTAAAAATACAATAAGTTCGGAAATTTTTTCCCAATCACTATCTAAAATCATATCAAATTTGGCTTTTTATTATGAGAGTTAAAAAATAAAGTTATAGGTAATTTATAGTCATAAGCAACAAGTAGTTGCTCGTATAAAGAATTCCACCTAGTGGATACTTCTTGTGGAATTCTTCTAAAAGGTAGTCCACAATCATGACAAATTTTTTTATATTCTTTTATACGTTGTACTTTATTACTTTTAAAAATAAAGTTTATAGCAAATTGTATTTTACTAAGAATGTCTTCAAAAAGTGATAGACCATCCTTTACAATTAAGTTATATATATGGCACGCGCATTTTATATGAAAATGGTCCGGAAAAGATGGAGCTAAACTATTTTTTAACATTGTAATTGCGTAATTGTTATTAGAAGCGTTATCTAATGTAATAGTCATAATTTTATCGGTAATTCCGTAATAATCGCACACTTGATAAATATTTTCTGCAATAAAAGTACCGGTGTGCCTATCATCTATATATCTATACGCTAAAATACGTTTTTGCATAGACCATTTATAATCTATCCAATGACAAGTTACAAGGTTAAATAATCATGGCCGTTAGTACTACGACCTATATCGACGACGTGATAGATACTTTGCCATTAAAATGATATAATGAAAAACGTAAATATTGTTGATATTCATGCGCAAATTTAAATACATCTCTCTTAACAAATTTGACCTAGGAAAACCGTTAAAAGCGAGGATTATATATATCTCTAATGTAATGAATAAAACCGGGGAGATGAAGGAAATGAAAAAGGCAAACCCTCCACAAAGAACTAATTTTGATATTGCTTCCCTATCTCTATGTTTGTTGTATTTAGAGCCTACAATTCCCCCCGTCATAGGGTTAATTTGACCACGTACTTGGTCCCGGACGATGTCGGTATGTGAACCTTGTCCCGATGGAGCGGCCGTTTGCGCACCCGGTTTTGAAGCCTGGTATTGGGCATACCTAGCCGGATGAGCACTTACTACATGTCTAATTAAACCCCCGTCCCACCGTGACCTTTTCCGCTTTTAAATTTTAAAACATTTTTACAAATTTTACATATGGCTACTTGATTCTCTACGTCCCTATCAAAAAATGTCCATGCATCGATTTTAATGGTCGTTTTTTGGACCTCGTCTCATACTAGGGGGAATAGGAGGTATTTCGGTTGAAGGTGCACTAGTGAGCGTGTTGTCATCAATATTAGTGGGTGTATCGTCTAGATCATCGTCTAAATTAAAGTCTTCTTGAGTTCCGTAAAATAACTCCTCGTCTAAATCTAATGGTATTGTAGGAAAATGTTGAGTATCAACAAAATCATCCCGTGTAGGAATAAGATGACTAGAAGAAGTACCCTTGCCCCGATTGCCCCTACTAGAAGAAGTCTTACCCTTACCCTTAAACATACCTCTAATTCCTTCCATTTTAATTATATGCTAACAAATAATTAAAGTAAATGAAATTAAGTGCGCTAAATAAAATAAACAGACAATAATAATTTAATGAAGGAACGAATGTACCAAACGCCGACGTAACGTCGACGTGTAATCGAGAGGTTGAAAATTGAAACTTTGCTCGATGGAAGATCCTCAAGCTAGTTGCCAACTTCACTCCCAATTCCCAAATGAATTAATAAAATTGAATATTTAGCAAACAATGTAGAGAGATATATTGAGAAATTAGAGAGATTGTAGGAAGATTTGTGAGAAAGATGAAGAGAAAATGAGTTATTTATAGTTGAAAAATTGGGTTAAAGTGTAAATATAATAACTTATGGGTTAAAAATAAATATTAAGGGGTAGGGGGGGTTGGGGGAGGGGGGGGCCTAAAATGGCCGTTGGCCAACGGCCATAATCTAAAATGGTCGTTGGTGCAACGGCTATTTTTGCAAAGATAAGGTCGGGGTCGGGACGGGCTCGGGGCGGGCTCGGGTCCGGCGGGCCTGGGGCGGGCTCGGGTCTGGCGGGACGAGACATCGTCCCGTCCCGAGTTCGAGTCCCGCCCCCGTTAATTTTTTTTTTTTTTTTTTTTTTTTAGAGCGGGGTCGGGTCGGGACCGGGGCGGGATCGGGCCGGGGTCGGGCCGGGGTCGGGTCGTCCCGGCCCACTGGCCAGCCCTAGAGAGAATGGTGTTTATATAGGAAAGTGGAGAGCCAACGGCTAGTTTTTTCAAATTCAAAAGTGGACAGTGTGTTTCAAAAGAGTGCTTTGTGTTCCAAGGTTCATAAAGTAAAGAATTTTAAAAAGTTTACCGTTAGCAGAATTGGATTTGGATTTGCTACTATCTTTGTAAACACTCTTAAATTGGAAAAAAACTTATAAGTTCCATTCAATAGAAATTTTAAATTAAAATCTTTATTATTTTTCTTTTTCTTCCTTTTTATTTTATTCAAAGTAGGAGTGGAGTAAGATAGATAAGAGCTTTAAAAGAATTAACCTACATAGCTGTCCACCCAACCTCTTAAACCAAAAATGGCATGTGAAATGTATAATTGTGTGTATAATCTGTATATACCGCCTAAGAAAAATAATGTGAATCCGGCCAACTATTTTGTAAAAGATACTCCCTCCGGATTAAAAAAGTGCTCACTTAACCATTTGCACACCCTTAAAAAAATACTAACTCCTAGTTAAAAATGTAATTTGACTAAGTGCCCCTAATAAGGCCAAATCTAAAAAAGTGAGGTTAATTCTTGTATGCGGACACTCTTTTTGAACTAAAAAATAAAAGCTAAAGTGAACATTCTTTTTTATCCGGAGGGAGTCACATTTCTTATGGGACTGAACATCTCTCACTTATCCAGACTCTAGACCAAACCTAAAAACGACACTTTACGGTTAATAATTTAAATCAAGGAGAAGATTTCAGGGTCCTTCATGATCAAGTTGGATAAACTTCTAAAATCTGTATTAATCATTCAAAACTGTGGAATATCAAAGAAGTAACTATCTTTGCTTGTGACTTGCAAATCTTATTATATAGGTACAAGTGTACAATACAATCTTGTGATTCACCAACATCAAATTCTCATTTGATTCACCTCTCTATAAATATTCAAAATCCCAAAAAAAAAATGAAAAATACCCACTACAGATTCCTGAAAAATCATGTATACGAGAATCAGGTAATAACATTACAATCAAGATGAACTTCCTCAACGAAAAAAATCTATACATAAGCAAACTGATGCCTTCGAAGAACATAGTCGTGAGGAACACCCGTTGTGTGCCTTGAATGTCTAGTATTCACATCACAAGAGTAGAGCTACAAAGAGCAAATTCTGGTTCAGTAAATGCCATCCCAATACATATTTGCTCATTAACCATTTAACACCATTTCCATTAGCATATCATTCCAAGCATCTATAGGTCCAGGCATACACCAATGCAAGCAATCATTGATGATTTTCGCATTCTTATCTTTTGCAAATGGTTGGAAATACCTGTATGGACCTGGATGCCCGTCAGGCCTCATTAATGAAAGGCTAGTTACATCGAAAAGCTTGAAATTCAAACCCTTCTCAGAAGCTTTAGCTGTAGCCTTCTCGATTTCCTCTAACTCGATTTCATGTAGAATTTTCTGAATCTCACTCAAAGTGAAATTACCTTCCTTCACCGGTTCTGTTCTTTTACAATTTCCACCGCTAAACCACTCACCATTTTCGAAATGGTCTGGCGTCGCGGTTCTGAAAAAGATCATGCCTTTGTGATTAGATGAGAGAATATAGTTGAAAACATTTCCAAGAACTTTATGGTATGCAAAGTTGAAACCGAGCTCGGTTAAGTTTTTTTTGGGACAGTAGTGGCAGCCCAATACTGTATTGTTTTCATAGTAGATTGCAGTTTTCACATACCACTCACCACTTGCAAATATCATATAGTCAAAATCGTTGAACTGATCTGTCCAACTCGTATCAAGTTTGTCGAGATGAAGTTCAATCTCGGATGTGGAAACTCCGTTATAGTCTTCGAAAATAGCTGCTTGTGCCAGAAAGGGGGACCAAATTACTGAAACGGTGAAGTTGTACGAGGGGAATAACCATCTCCTGGATCGGTACTCCTTGTCATGGTATACTTCAATGGCTTCCTCTGCCTGACATAACATCATTTAATCAGATCACTTCAACCAAAGTCATGTTCATAACAGAGAACTCCTTTCAAGAGAAAATACAAAAATGGTCCCTTAAGTTTGAGAGTAGGTTCAGAATAGTCCCTTAAGTATGCAATTAATAATTTTGGTCCTTTAAGTTTGCCAAGAGTTCACACTTTTAGTCTCCATAAATTATTTACCGAACTCTGTCGGTTAAATTTGACGAAAATAGTGGAAAGAAAAGATTTAACTATAAACACCAAGAAACTCTCATCAAATCCTTAAAATATGCAACACAAAAACACACCAGACGCTAAAACGATTTTAAAAAAATAGCAGAAATTACACCTCAAATAGTTGCACCTCTAGAAATAAATTTTAAAAAGCAGAAAATACAAAAATTGTACCTATAAATGTGAGTTCCGGCTAGTTTTTTTCTACATAGTTCCCATCAAATCTAACGGATAAAGTTCGATAAATATTTGACGGAGAGTAAAAGTGTTACTCCTAACTTTAGGCAAACTTAAAGGACCAAAATTAGTAAGTGCATACTTAAGCGACTATTTAAACCCACACTCAAACATAAGGGACTATTTTTGTCATTTTCTCCTCCTTGCAACAATCACCAAGCAGGCTCAAGAACCTCCTATAGCTACAGATTTTTAAAAAACAATAGCACAAAACATACATTTAGAAGAGTGACAAGTTCACACAATCAGAACTTTCAAATGGTAGCATCAAATCCTTCTGTGGATTATACCAGAAATTATGAAAGACAGATGAATAGTACCTCATAATAACTCAATAACTAGCAGCTATTGATAACAATTAATCGGCTCACTGAACAGCTAGCATTAGTGAGACATCCATTACGGTCGAAAGTCATATTACAGATAAAGAATATTACTAATAGATATTTTAGTTATATATCACTATAGTTTCTGTGATAAACTAATCTTTTAATTTATTAAATCATCATGTAAGCAGTCCAATGATACAAACATCTAGCACTTTACACAGGAGGCTCCTTACTTCAACTACTCTTATATAAGGTCTTCAAACAGAAATGTATAGCTAATTGAACTTGATAGCTCAGTAATTAGCCGGTGACAAGCATATCCTGGCAGAGACCAAATATGATGGGAGGCAAAGACAAACATGAAGACCGGGGAAGAATTTAAGGCTTCTACTTAAAATTTAAGTTGAAAGAAACGAGCAAAAATCTCTTCAAGAAGTAAGATGCCCGTTCTCACACGGAAATACTCGCGCAATATTAAAATGGTGATTGAAAACATTCAACAGATAACATTCAAGCTATCTCCCATTAACAACTTCCATGCAATATAAAGTTACACACTTACACTTTAATGTTTGAAATACCTAGATTTAATGAGATCCTAGACAAATACTACCTCCATTTCAAGTTGACTGGCTTTTCTTCTTGGGCTGCCACAAATGCTGTCCAGTTTTTTTTAAGAATAGAAAGTCCGAATCCATTTTTTATTAGTATAGAAAGCTGTACCGGTTCATTTTTTACTTCTGCACAAACTTATCTCTACCCCATGCTTCAACAACACAAGCGGGAAGGTTCATTTTGGGTGGCACGGACTGAACATAATCGAGAATACCAAACATGGGAATGGAACATCATAATCCCCATCTCATCCCTGGCAGGGGCAGAGCTAGTAGCCCAGATACGAGTTCAGCCGGACCCGGTAACTTTGACTTAAATAGTATACTTGTGTTAAAAAATTCATTAAATAGGTTTAAATATTAAATTTAGAATTCATTACCACTTAAAGTTGTCATTCTAGAATTCAGAACCCATAAAGTTGAAATTATAACTCCCCTCTAATCCCCTAATCATTTATTTGTACCAAATGGATGACCAAAAATGTCCTAGGCAAGAATTTAAGCACTAACCTATTCAAGACAAGTGAGCAGAATGTATCGTGCCTTAAAGGAAAAAGACAATCCAAGCAATGAAGAACAAAAAGATCATTTTGTTACTTGATCAATGCCAATGCTAAATCATGGCAAAAAGAACAAACAAAACTCACATAAGCAATTTAGAGCAATTGACAATGACTGTAAGTCTGTAACTTGTTACCTTTGAGAGTACGCAGAGAAATGATTGGACATGGTTCCTTGATATTGAATCACCAATCAATGCCCATGTTTTATTACTCATTAACTGAAGAAACTTATGTGGATTAAGCCGAGGCAACTTGCAATTTCGTGGGTTCCACCTCCAGTAAAGATAACCATTATCCGGCCGGCCATTCTTCATACAATTCTGATGGTCTTCAATAAATTTGCACGTCTTGTTCGTGTAAACAGGACCGGCTGGATCAGGAATCCAATCTCCAATGAAAAGATTACACCTCCCTGGTTGCTCTATAGCACAGCCAAAGAAACAAATGGCACTATGTGACAACAGAGATAACAAACTTGATGTTCCAAAATAAGACATACTATAAAGGGACAATAACTAAAGAACCAGCCAACAAATCTATAACCTACTATGACGTAAAGCAAGATAAGCGAATCGAACAAAATGTAGTACTATGTATCCTGTCAATTTCAACACTTAGGGGTCATTTGGTTGCTGGTTAGAGTTATGCACGTATTAGTAATGCAAGGATTAGTTATGCTTAATTATTGATGTATTACTTATTCCATCTTCTATGTTGCGTAACTAACACATCAATTTCCCAATAACTTATACGTGTATTAGTTACGCGGGATTGTAAACTAGTAACCAAACACCATACTTGGTGTGTGCTGAGTTTTATACATAAAACTTAAATGCTACCAAGTATGGTACTAGTTGAGCTGGTGTTAAAATATGAGTAATTCACTTCCTAATCAGCAACTAGACAACCCCTTAAAGGTAACAATTTCAATCACGTCACCCCCACCCCCGGGTAGCCAACCAACCCAAGGCTCCATACCAAATAAAAAACAAAACGAACAATAAGGTATCCATTCTTTGCACATTTTAACTTACTAAAGCCGCAAACAAACAAATAATAGCGGCACACCTAAGAACTAGAATCACTAAAGGGAACGCGAAAAATCAGAGGTGCATCCGTGATCATAGCTCAGTGAATATGGAATATCACTGCAAACACTACTCATTTCTATAGTAGGTGTGTAATCAATACAAACATGAACTTTTAAAGATTATAACTCCAGTCAGACCTCTCTATAACAACCATCCTCTACAACAACATTTCACTATAACGGCCAAGTTTTCTTTGGGATCGATTTTTCATGTTATATCACATTACATATTCTCTATAACAACATTTCTCTATAACATCCCATAAATACCATAGAGGTTTTATTGTATAACAAATCCAAAGGTACTTAAATTTCACATTCTCAATTATGCAACTCGTCCACCTTAAGCACAATCACCGAGGGTCTACCGGAAACAGCCTCTCTACCCCACATAGGTAGGGGTAAGGTCTGCGTAATCCTACCCTCCACAGACTCCACTTATGGGATCACACTGGATTTGTTGTTGTTGTCTACCTTAAGCACAATAAATGATCATTTAGTTACCTTCTTTATCACATTCTAATATTACATACTCAAATTTAGAAAGCCAAGAATTGGGGGGAAATCTCAAATACCTTGAGGACCAATCTGATCTGCAATTTCAGGCAAACTAAAAGAAACTGGTGGCGGTGAAAATAGAGTCTTTTGGGTTTCTTGAACTTCAATAATCACATCAGATCTTGAAAATAAAAGCCTAAAAGCAAGACCCACAAGGAGAATCGAAAAACCCAACTTCAAAATAATGTGATTTTGCTTATACACAGACCTCCACCAAGATTTCCAATGAAACAACATTTTTTTCAACATACCCACTTCTTCTTTAGCTCTTCTCTTGAATGAAAATCAATAAAAATGTAATATTTAGTTCAAGATTTCAAAAGGGTATGTAGCTTTTAGTGCCAACAAGTGAAATAAATAGAGGATAATACAGTATTAAATGCAAGTTGGAAGAACCGACAAAGCTACACTGTATGGAGTAGTAGATTGCAGAAGCACATGATGAAGAAATGTTAAACAATTGAGTTTTCGGTTTGGAAACGGACATTCACAGACAGAAGAACAACGAGAATATTTTAATTTGCGTTCCTTGTCACCAAATTTGTATTATTGTATAGATGTATTGATATAGATCTAAAACAAATAAAAAAGTTCAATTCAATTGGTCTGAAAATATTTCATTGAAATTGAAAATAAAAATTATCTAACCTTAGAAACTAAAAAAAAAAAAGTATTCCCCTTTAATCTTTTATGTAAATTGGCTAAATTCATAAAAAATAAAAATAATTTTTTTATTGACCAATTGATATTGCTTTCAGGATCTATAATTGCCTTAGTATGTCTAATGTATGTCCATTATTGGATCTATAATTGCCTCAACATATCAAATGTATATACATTATTGAACTTTTGAATAACGACCAAGATCTATTGTATAAAAGAATTTAAGTTATTTAATTAAAATTAGGTAACGGTTCAATTCGAATAGTATTTTTACAAGGGAATTTGCACTGCTATTCTTTGGGTGCACACAGGATAAACCCCGCTTCGAATAATATTATCGTTAATTAATAAAATATAATTATAATAATATATCTTAGCTCCAAATAAGTTGGGGCCAGCTATGTATATTTTTATTTTTTTAGTTAAATTCAATTGATATCAATATCATCTATCATATCAAATAAAATAAAAATAAAACTATTTTAAATTAAAAAATATTACTTGTATGTATCTTTTTCTTCTGAATTATGAGAATCCATCGTGAATTGATAAATTTTAAGTTGGTGGTCAGTGCTACCTTCCTCCTATATCTAAGCTTGTTTAACAAGCTCACAAAGTAGTACTATGTATTTACATGCATCTAATGATGCGCCGTTTTGGTGATTGCTTCTTTCTTCAATATGTGGGACAACATTATTATGATTGAGAGAGAGAGACTTTTTGCCTTTTAATATGGTTTATGCCCCTTACCTAATGTGGTAGTAATAATGTTTAGTTGATGCATTAGTTTACCAACTAAAGAAAATGATAATTACATGAGTGCTCATTTTGGCATGTTGCAAATTTTGTACATAACAAATCCATCATTAAATTTACTATAACTATACAGTGAGAATTAGGCTAAGGATGAAGAAATATCTAAAGTTGCAACATATCATCCATGTCTTGCGTACATGACTTCTGGTTATCAACGAGTTTTTATTCTTAATTTGAATGTTCCCGATCTAATTAAATATTATTACATTTTCAATCTTTCGACTAGATTATAGTTAGGCACTTGACTAATGACGAGTGAACAAGATGTATTGCACGACGAATAAATATTTCACTTAGTTTTTATTTTTTAGATAAAAAAGAGTCTTCACTTAACAAATTAAAAAAGAATTAACCTTATTTTTCCAGTTTTACCTTTATTAAATGTTAAGTGATCAAATCTCAATACCTATTTAATTAGGGGCTTTTTAGTCAAATTATCTATTTTTGTTTAGGAGTTAGTATTTTTTTAAAGGTTGTTCAAATAGCTAAGTGGACACTTTTTTTTATGCGGAGTGATTAACTTTTTTCATTTGTAACGTAATAAATTATTACGTATATGTTGTCACGTGATACTTTTGTATTAGGAATAATTTAACGTTCTTTAACACCTTTCTAATATAGCATGATTTTAGGGTATATATGTAGATTTGATTTGTTTTTTAAGTAGGAACTGATCCTCTTTGATCATTGTGCTTACTAGTGCTAGTAAGTTTGTTCATCGTTTGTGGAAAAAAAAAAGAATCCTTTTAAATAGATAAACCCCACAAATCCTCTCTATGATAAAGAAAGAAACTCTAAGAAAATATATTACATTCGAAGAAGAAAGCTAAAGAATTCAATCAAACCAGAATAATCGTAACACACTTAACATTTGGTCCCAACAAGACCTTACATGCATGTAATTGAAATTTCTTTCTATATATAGAGACGCTATTTCAAGTTCTTAAAAAGAGTCGAATGTGAAAATAAAATCATTACTGAAACAATAGAATTGGCTAGACCTGACTCCTCAAAAGTTAAGTTAGTATCATACTCAAAAAACTTGGATGCTCATGGCATTGCTTGTGTGAATCTAAATGGCCTTATTTCTACTTCTTCAAGCTGAGTAGAACATCGAATCAGTTTTCAAAAAATTCCTCTGAATTCTACGTCCATTAGGAAGGCGAATCGCGATGCATAACAAATTCCTAACACACTTTGGCTCTTCAGGCAAAGGAAGATAAAACAATCTTCTTCAACAACTGCTTTTGATCATCTCCGTCATCAGTAATTTCATTAATCTCTTGTCATTCATCGCCTTCTCTAATTCTATCGCGAGGTGATCTTTCCTTTTCCACGCTGTTTATGAATTAGATTAGCGTGATATTCTGAGGGACTACGATCAATAAAAAACATAACATCCTCTAACAAATTCTCAGGTTCAACCATTCCGTTCCAGGAACGCATTTTTTTCTCCTGTTATAGGATCAATCACCAATATAACAGGCATCGAATCTAATTTATAGTACGTACAAACTTTTTTGCCCTCTTCGATAATGCAGGATAAAATTCCTTCAAGAAGTTTGTAACATTCTATATAACAAACAAGAAGTGAGTACAATTGATGAGAGACTACATTAAAGAAGAGAATTAAATCAATATCTAACTAAATGATCTAAGTTTTGTACTTTTGTCACCAAATAACATGATTTTTTCTACTACAATGATATGCAGATTCTAGTTATACATACTTCACGTCCGATTCACTTCAGGTTCAGGTTTACCTACCAATTTTGTCTTTTCAGTGATAGAAGGCAATTGAAGTGCCTTTAACTAACATAATTGCTCGGCAAATGCTTTTGGGATTTTCATACCAAATCCATGCTTCTCTTTTTCAATCCTGTTAGCATTAACAAAAACCAGCGAAATATCAGATTAGGTTGCACGAAAAATATCCATTAAAACTTTACAATTTTCTCTTTGAAAGTTAACATGAAAACAGATTATCATTCAGTACTTTTTTCTTCGTAGGTGGTCAAGTGTTTCATTGATTAAAGTTTGGAAATACGAATGAGGAAGTAGAGATCTTTTAAAACCTAAGCAATAAAGCTAGGACCTCGGAAAGTTGTGAACTTTAGCTTTTAATTGAATAGGTAACTCACGTTGGGGCAAGTTTGCCAAGGCCGTCAAGTTCTTCACCAGTGTGTTCATCAATAACGCTTCCTGAGATCTCAATGAAATAAGACTTATTTTTCGTTATAGGGAGACCTCGGCTTGCAAGTAAATCTAAATCTTTCTGGTGGAGCTCGCGTCCATTCACGTAGATCCCTGTGTTCCCAGCAGCACAATCTTTTGGGATTGGATAATTAAATTCTTCAATATTTGGCTGCAAGCAGAATTGCAATACTTCATCAATTTGGTAATCCACCAAAATTCATCCAAGAGATATGTTCTATATCAGACAGTATTGAATCATACCATAATGATGCCAAGGCAAGGGTGGCCCATCACTCCCCAAAAGCCAGCTCGGTAGTCATACCTAATTCACCATTCAAATAAGAGAGGTTGAAGTCAAATTTCAGATAACTTAAGTTGGAGAAAACGACAAAAATGGTCCCTTATGTTTGAGGTAGTTTCAAGATAGTCCCTTAAGCATGCACTGAACAGTTTTGGTCCTTTAAGTTTGACAAAACTTAACACTTTTAGTCTCCATCAGATATTTACCGAAGAAGTCTGTTAGATTTGACGAAAATTATATAAAAGAAAAAAAGAAATTAGCGGGAACTCACATTTAGAGGTACAATTTTTGTATTTTCTGCTTTTCTTATAAAGTTTGGATGCAGCTTTTTAAGGTGTAATTTCAGTTTTTTATTTTTACTTTTTTGGGTATCTAGTGCATTTTTTTGTGTTGTGCATATTTTAGAATTTGACGGGACTTTCTTGGTGTTTATGGTTAAATCTTCTTTTTCCCTATTGTTACAAATCTAACGAACATAAATTGCTAATATTTGACAGAGACTAAAAATGTAAACTTTTGACCAACTTAAAGGACCAAAACAGTTCAATGCATACTTAAGGGACTATTTTGAACCTACCCTCAAACATAAGGGGCCATTTTTGTCAGTTTCTCCCTAAAGCCGTAATCATATTAGAAAGCAAAATTGTATCCACACAAGATAGCATCAGTGTAAATTCGCCACAAAGGACGAAGTGAACAGAGTGAATTTCTTCTCGGAAATTACTAGCATCCAGAATTATGAGAAAGCAAACAAGAAAATGCTGAACTAATATGCATTTTTTTAATACTATACCACCCAATATCCTTTGTCCTTCTCAGTACAGATGTACTTACCAGTAATCTCCTGGCTGAATGGGCCCAGCTAACTTCTCTGCCTTCTTAACAATGCGATCTGGTATCGGTCTGCCATTCACAAACACATTTGATCGTCCGTTCTCTGAACTTTGATTAGATCTTGATAATTCTCCAATGCTCCTTTTTATAAAGCCCATGAAGGACTCACCTCCCTTGTAGCTTTTTGATAAATTGTCCTCTTTGCTTGATTGAATCGATTCCACAGATACACCACTATGTACAAAGTCATTCATCGAAACATCCATTTCCACTGCCGCAGATACATCTTTAACGGAATTCTGACTAGAGGTACTTCTATCATGTATGGTTCTCTCTTGATCAGTATGCTCCTTACTGTATTTTTCTCCGACATCTTTGGGAGAAATACTATAAGCATGGTCGTTTTGAGAAGAATCCAGGAGTGGTAGAGGATCATCTTCTAGGGACATTTCAGTCACACTCTCTGGACTTGGCTCATCTTCAGAAAGACTAGATGATGAGGAATGAACATTTTGCCTCTTCTCACGTTCAGTGGAAATTGATTTCTGACTTCCGGAAGGTGACTCCAGCTTAGTATCAGTGAAATGGTAATTAGAGTTATCATAATCTTCAGACCAGGGGCTCATCTCATCATTCGTCAAACAACCATTAGCATTTTGAAGATTCTCATTTGCAGACAGTTGTTTCACTTGTGTAGGAACGGATACACCCAACTCGTTGCTACCGAGTTTGAATAGAATTATGGACAAACAGGATCCACATCTTATTTTCTTCTCACGTTTTCCCGTTATCATTAGTAACTTAGGCAGCTTCAATAGCTCAAAGCAGCCACAGCACGTAATGAAAGGGGCCCCACCTGCTATAGCTTGATATACACGTCCAACTCTATGGGCAACGGCCACTCTTCTAGGAAAACGCTGATAACCAAGGCCAACATTTTCTGACTCCAGGTCACTGTGACTTCTTGTAAGCCGCCGCCCTTCATGATCACCCAGAGAGTTCATGTGGTGATGTAGAATGGGATTAGAAGGGCCAGGTCGTGAGCTTCGGTTGACAAAACCAGAGGGTTGAATCACAGGAGGAACGTGATAATTTTGGTTCAAGCAATGTGAACAAGAGCATGAAGATTGGTGGAAAAGGGTTTCATGCGGATGTGGTATGAAGAAGTTATCCGTGTGATGCCCAGGATAATGTTCAGGGTACATTTGGGGAGGAAAATGCTGATATGGCATCTGATGGGGAGGCTTTCTGAGCATTTGCTGGCGATATTCCATTCTGTATCCAAGAAATTCATGTGAAAAGTTGTTTGAAGGATACGAGTCTGGCATCATTGAACCATGTCCACCCTTATAAGGAACATTCCCTTGATGTCCATATGTGTATGGACGCTCTTGAACATTCTTAGATGGACCTACCGGATGTCTGTTAGCACCATAAGAGCCCTGGTTATGTACATCATATGGATCAATGGATGTTGAAGCGATCCTTCCATCAACAGGAACCCTATCCTTAGGTTTCTCGGAAACATCACAAGTTCGGCTAAGTTGGTCCTTTAAATCATTGATCTTCCTCAAGAGCTCAGCTCTATTGCTCTCCAAGTCTGGAACTCCAGCTACCCCATCCAAACCACCGCTGTACCTCCTATGGTTAACAGAGCCATAGTAAGAACCCATGTCATTTTCTAAAGGCCCTCCATTTGCATAAGATCTTTCCACGTACCGACTGTCCATAGGCGGTCCGGAACCTAGTGAGTCCATCGAAGGCCTTACCTTTTTAAGCTCATTTCTAACACCGAAACCAACAGACTCAACAGTATTAATCTTTCCCCAATAGTCATCCACCCCAATACTATGATCCCTCTTGCCTTTAGAAGTACTACATTCATCGTAATCATAATAGTTCTCTCTTCTAAACCTATTACCTAACCTCGAACTAATTAAACTTGGTTCACCCTCTTGGGCTTTATCAAAATCATCCAAAACTTCCCTATCATTGGATCCTGAAATGACCCGACGATGTGACACCATTCTTCCCTTGGAACCTGGTTGAAATTCACTACGTTTGTCATCAAAATCAGAAACAGTATCTACATTCATAGCAACATCTCCTCTATCAGGAACTGCTCTAATCTTTTCACTATCTGATACCTCAGACAATCCATCGTCCAAAATCCCCTTATTTTTCGCTGCATCACCATAATAACAAAGCGGAAAACAGAACTTTAGAATCTTAAAAACAAGATTCAATTCTAAAATTATCCTACCATCTATGCAAAATATTACAAAAGTTCTGCTGTATTGAATATACGAATACTAAAGAAACAAATGTACAGGGAGAAAGTATTCAATTACTATATGAAAAGCTCATTTAAAAGCTTAAACCATTAGAAATGGCACCTTTTACTTATTCATCTTCAATTCAATTCGTCCCCTCATGCAGGGGCTGATTTTTTCCTTAGACCAAGCAAGTTGAAACTATATTTTGGTGAATCAGTGAAGGTGAGACTTAGAACTAAATGATGATACAAGATGAGCTTAAAGGAAGAAGTGGGAATTCATATAGCCGACTCATGTGTTTGGGATTGAGGCGTAGTTGTTGTTGTTGTAGAGAAAGTGAGACTTAAGGACCCGTGTGGCCATGAGAATTAGTCACTTTTTTTCCGAAATAATTTCACTTTATTTCATAATCGGTATTTGGTTATAAAATTTCCAAATCCAACTTGGAGTTTGATTCCAAATTTGGAAAAGTGCTCCAACCCTGTTTTACAACCCCATCTTCAAATAAAGAGCTCCATTCTCTCCTTTGCAAAAAGTATAACCAAACACACCTCCATCTTCAACTCCAACTTCATAAATTCCAAATAACGGGAAAATTATTTGGAATCTATGGCCAAACGCCTTCTTAGAACTCAAGATCTCTGTCCGCTCAGACAGCAACAACTATCCCTCAATCCCAAATAAGTTCGTGTCGGTTATATGAATCCTCACTGTAAGAATTGTAATAATTTCCCTTAGGGAGTATTCTCATTATTACAAAATATATATAGTGTGTACAAGAGAGGAATCATAATTCGGTAAGGATCCTAATATACCATAAATACACACAAATATTAATTACACAATATATGACGAATATTCAGAGAATATTCGTTAATACACCCCCTCAGTCTGAGCGGGAGGAGGCCAAAAGCTAAGGCTGGATCTGAAGTCAAGAAATAATTGTCTGGAAGCCCTTTGGTGAAGATATCTGTATATTGATATGATGAAGGCACATGTAACACCCTGACCTGACCAAGTGCAACTTTTTCACGAACAAAATGGATATCCATCTCAATGTGTTTCGTTCGCTGATGTTAAACTGGGTTGTGAGCGAGATATATGGCAGATATGTTATCATAGTATACAATGGACACTCTACGCAACAGACATTGGAGCTCCAAAAGTAAATTACGGAGCCAACAAATCTCAGCAATAGCATTGGCCACGCCTCTATATTCTGCTTCGGCACTCGAGCGTGATAGAGTGGCTTGTCTCTTTGCAAATCATGAAATAAGGTTGTCCCTTAAAAACACACAATAGCCGGAAGTGGAGCGTCGCTTGTCCGGACACCCTGCCCAATCTGCATCCGTATAAGACAGTAACCTGGTCGGTGCAGAGGGTATAAGTGTAATTCATAATCAAGCGTGCCCTTAAGGTATCTAATGATACGCTTAAGAGCAGTGAAGTGAGACTCCATGGGGGCATGTATAAATAAGCACACCTGCTGAACAGCATATGCAATAATAGGCCTGGTGAAAGTAAGATATTGCAGTGCACCTGCAAGGCTCCTGTATTGAGTAGGATCGGAAACCGGATCACCATCCATAGTAGGCATGATTTTGCAATTTGTCATCTTGGCCTTGTACACTATCTCCTCCGCATACTTGCGCTGACTCAAGAACATGCAATCTTTGGATCTGGTCACTGATATACCCAAAAAGTAACTCAATTTGCCCAAGTCAGTCATAGCAAATTCGACGCTAAGCAATGCAATAATATCATTCTTCAACCCATCAGATGAGACAGTGAGTACAATATCATCCACATACGAGAGTAAGTAAGCAGTGCTAGTACCCCGGTGAAAGATGAACAGAGAGTTATCACACCTACTGCATACAAACCCAATCTGCAAGATATACCTGGCAAATCGATCATATCATGCCCGGGATGCCTGTTTCAGACCATACAGCGACTTGCGGAGACGACAAACATGATGAAGTGCCTCGGGATGAACAAAACCAGGTGGATGGTGCATGTAAACAGTTTATTTCAAGTTACCATGTAGAAATGCATTTTTCACATCAAGCTGATGAATCGGCCAATACTTGCCCATGGTATACTCAGAACTGTGCGAATGGTAGCGGTTTGACAACAAGGCTGAACGTCTCACCATAATCAATGCCCTCCTGCTGGTTTGTGTCATTAGCCACAAGCCTTGCCTTATACCTCTCAAGATCTCCACTGTCCCTGAACTTGTGACGAAAAATCAACATGCACCGGATCACATTCACCCCTTCCAGTATAGGAACCAGATCCCACATGTGTTGTTTAATTAAAGCATTGTATTCCTCACACATAGCAGCATTCCAATTAGGGTCTTGTTTGGCCAATTTGGGATTTTTGGGAATTGGTGATATTGTTTGGGTAGACAAGTTGAACTTGACTTTGGGTTTGAAAATTCGTGTTTGGCACGGGTTTCCATTTGGTGAGTTGATACAGTAGGTTGGACGGTTTGTTGGTGGCTGGGTTGTGTCGATTGTTGAGGCTGCAGTGTGTGGGTGTCGGGTCGGGATGACAGTGGGTGTTGGTTGTTAGTGACCGTGTTGACAGTGGTGGGGTTGCTGGTGTAGTCGATGGATGTGGGGTAGGTGAAGTTGGGTACGGGGAAGGACGTGGGTTTGGACGATGGTGTCGGTCGACGGTGGAAATGACAGCTGGTGGTGGATTTCCGAGATGGGTTGTGACCGAATTAGGTGGTGAAACAGTGGGGACGGACCGATCGACGGTGGCTGTCAGTCAACGGTGGTTGAATCAGTGACGGTATGGGTTGCACCGTTGAGTTTGGAGGAGCAGAACCGACGGCAGTCGGTGGCAGGTGGGTGATGTCGGCGGTGCCGATGTGGGTTCCGAGTAGGGACTGATTTAGCTGACTAATAGTGACCGGAGAGATGGCGGGCTCATCGAGAAAGGTATATTCCGTTTGTTGGAATTTTTTTAGATTCGAAAACGGGAATATATTCTCATCAAAGGTGACATGACGGGATATGCGAGTTTGACGAGTGGACAGGTCATCGCACAGATAGCCCCTATGGTTTGGCGAAAAACCTAAGAAGACACACGGGGTGGTCCGGGGTGCCAATTTGTGAAGAGTTGTGGAGGCAAGGCTAGGATAGCACAGGCAACCGAATATTCGGAGATGGTCATACGATGGAATTCTGCGGTAGAGGATTTCGATTGGGGTCATATTGTGAAGGGTACTTGTGGGGAGAATATTTAGAATGTATTCGGACATTTTGACGGCATAGACCCAGAATGACGGAGGGAGAGATGCATGAATCAATAGAGTACGAATCATGTTATTAATAGTGCGAATGATTCGTTCAGCTTTACCGTTTTGTGGTGAAGTGTGGGGGCAGGAGAAACGAAAAACCATGCCATTATTTGTACAAAATCGGTGAAATGTAGAGTTATTGAATTCGCGGCCATTATCGCACTGAAATGATTTTATGCTTGTTTCAAACTGTGTTTTGATAAAAGTTCAGAACTCAAGAAATTTGGCAAACACTTTCGATTTAAATTTAAGCGGATATATCCAAATGTAGTGAGAGAAATCATCTAGCAAGACAAGATAATATTTGTGACCAAGGGAATAGAAATAGGGGATGTCTACAAATCAGCATGTATAATATCAAACGGGGCAAAGGTAACACTAGTAGATGATGATTTAAACGGAAGACGAATATGATTGCCTAAAGAACAAGAAGCACAGAACTGGACAAGTTTTCCATTATTACATTTAATAAAATTATTGCATCTAAGAAAATTAAAAACTAGGTTGCAAGGATGGCCAAGCCGAATATGCCAAATAGACGGAGAGATAGCAGCTAGAGAGACGGGAGAACAAGATCTGGTAGCGAAGGTGGATGGGAATGGATAGAGATCACTCGTGCTATTGCATCTAGTAAGATGGTTCCCCGTACGAAGATCCTTCACAGTAAAACCAAACGGGTCAAACTCAACAGAGACAGAATTATCACGAGTAAATTTGCGTTACAGAAATAAGGTTTTTAATGATAATTGGTGCATACAGGACATGGTTAAGTGAAAAAGGCGGATGTGGTGGTTTGGTGTGGGAAGTGCCATAGCCCTGTATTGGAATGCGATGATCATTGCCAACAGTAATGTATTGAGGATGCTTTAATTTAAACAGTATGGAAATAGTACCTGCAGAGCGTGTGAGGTGAGATGTGGCGCCCGAGTTCGTGTACCAATTTTCATCAGGTTGTTGCAAGTTCAGGCTGCTGAAGGCTTAGCCCAAGTCAGTTGGGGCCATACCTGTATGGGGCTACACGAACTGGGCTTGGCTGAAATGGGCATGTTGCTGCGGATGCTGGATCGACCGAGGAGAAGGAGTCGGGCCCAAGAGCCTCTGCTGAGTGTATTGGTAATGGGCTGGTGCATGGCCTGGACCAGCGGCCCAATTGTTGAATGAGGCCTGAGCTGCTGGGCTGTTCCAGTAAGGCAGAGAATTGGGATGTGGTTGTTGCGGTTGTGGTTGTTGCGGCTGTGGCTACTGGCCGCGGCCCTTGCCTCGCCCACGACCTCCTCTGCCGCCGCGGTTCTGCCGCGGCTGTGAATTTTCCGGCGGGGTTGGGCCGGCGGGACTTTGATTTTGAGGGGGCGTTTCGACGGCTAACGCCTTTTGATTGTGTTCTTCCTGCTTAGCACGACGGGTTTCTTCTAGCAACAACTGCGAGCGGGCTTTGTTAAAACTTGGTAACGGATCCGCATGTTGAATCATAGTGGGCAAAGTATCGTATTCGCCTTTGGGAAGGCCAACAATTAATTGTAAGACCATCTTTGTTTCAGAAAAAGGCATGCCGACGTTGGAGAGTTGATCCGCCACAAGTTTTAACTGTTTACAATACTCAGTCATGTTGGAGAAATTTTCAAGACGTGTGGTATTAAATTGTTCCTCCAAATACATAGCACGAGTGTGTTTGTTATCTTGAAATATTTCTTCCAACCGAAGTCATAAGTCACGTGCCGAGGCGCCGAATTTCATTATAGTGAGAAGTAAATCCTGAGAAATACTACCATATATCCACTGTTTTACAGCAGCGTCATCAACTTCAGGAGGGCGAGGGAATGAGTCATCTATGTGGTCAAGCACGTTGTAGAGACATGTATGAATGCGGAACAGTTCGACCCATGGGGTGTACTGACCACTTTCTTGATCAAGAATGATTGGTAGGCAGTGTTTGATATTGGAGACAGAGAGTGCATGATGAATAGATGTAGAAAAAATTGGTTTAGGATTTTTGAAACGACGACGGTTGTAGATGAAGCCTCGTTGGGAGTTTGAGGTGTAGACATTATTTTAGTGAAGGAAGGAAAGAACAAGAGAAAGGAAACAAATTTCTTTGTTTACTGTCTGGAAATTATGTTAGTGAAGGAAGGAAAGAACAAGAGAAAGAAGAAAAATAATTTGTTTACTGACCGGAGATAGTCTCGGTGTCAAAACCGAGAATGGGAGGAAGAGGGATGCGGCGGCACTGCTAGTGAAACCCTAGGGTTTTGGCTTCTGATACCATGTATGAATTGTAATAATTTCCCTTAGGGAGTATTCTCATTATTACAAAATATATATAGTGTGTACAAGAGAGGAATCTTAATTCGGTAAGGATTCAATTATACCATAAATATACACAAATATTAATTACACAATATATAACGAATATTCGGAGAATATTCGTTAATACTCAGTTGATCTAAGCTCAACTCATACCAACAACTATGCCTCACTCCCGAACAAGTTCGAGTAGGCTATATGAATCATCACTGTTTATTTAAGCTCAACTCATAAACGCCTCACTTCCAAACAAGTTTATTTTTGGCTATATAAATCCTCACTGCTTCATTTAAGGTCAACTCATATCATCATCTACTCAAACACCATATTAAATTCCACTCTATTAGTTTAACTTTTCTATAAGTAGTTTTACATAATTCAACAGAAGATATATAGAGTAATAAACTACTTCTAATAGAGAGAAAAATACCTCTGAGAACAGTACCACAACCACCACACTGGTAAACAGAAAAATCATGGAGCTCAGGCAGAAGATTTCCACACTTAGGACAACGAACTAATCGAACATTTGAAGAAGCTTCTGCCATTTTCAAGTTACTCTAAAAAGAACCCAAAATTGTGAATAAAGAAACAAAAAGAAACCCAGATACAAGTTCAATTAAAGAACAAAAATCAAGTCTTGAACTTGAAAATTTTAAGCAGAAATAGCAAAAAGGCAATAACTTTATAACTTGAGGTACAAAGGGAAAATTCCCAGATCAAAACTTAATGCAAAGAGCAAAATGGGTTCTTGGACTTGACAAATTTAGGAAGAAAAGCAAAGAAATAACATTATTACTCTCATTGGTATATAAGAAAAACAAGAAAAGAAATATTGCACTTATAGTACAAACACCAAAGTGAAAAGAAAACTTAAAGCAACGAGCAAAAATGGGTTCTTGGACTAGACCAATTTTAAAGTAAAATGCTAAAGATGATAACTTTAACACTTGGAGTACAAAAGAAAAAGTGTGAAATAAACTTAACAGTACAGTCCAGAAGAGAAGTTAAAAAAAATAAAAAAACCAAAAATTTCTTGTTCGAAAAAAAAAACTCCCAAATGAAAAAATGAGTTCTTCGACTGGACCAATTCAAGTAAAATGCTAAAGATGAGAACTTTAACACTTGTAGTACAAAAGAAACACATAAAAAGAAAAAGTGTGAAATAAACTTAACAGTACATTCCAGAAAACAAGTAAAAAGAAAGAAAAAAAAGGCAACAATTTCTTGTTCTTAAAAAGAAAGTGTGCAGAATTTGATACTTCCAAGAAAGAGAAAAGGGAAGGTTTGGATTTGGAGGGAAGAGAGAATAATGGTGACCCTTTTCTCGACAATTTCTTGTTTTTTTCAGGTAACATTATAAAGTCATAAATAACAATATAAAAAGGGGGACCAATTCGCAGTATAAAACGATGTCGGTTTGATTGGTAAAATCTGGTAAACGACATTGTTTTGTTTTTTGACACGGTTTTGTTTTTACTTTAAAGGTGTGGTTGATAAATGGTTGTCGATAATAAAGTGGCTTTGACGAAGCCAAAGAGAGAGCGATGGGGCCTGCTAGCTGTTTGTGCATTCCTTAGTCAAAAGAAGTTCCAATTTTGGCTTGTTTTACTTCTTGATCGACTTGGTCCTTCAGCGGATTTGTTATCTGTATTGTGGCATGATTAAATTTATAAATTTATGATATAATTAAATTTGAATTTATATTAGGATCTATATTATAATATGATTAAATTCGAATACATATCAAAATATTGTGGCACGACTAAAGTCTACCATATTAAAAATTCACATTGAGAATAATGCGTTTTCTAACAAAAATGATTTTATATTTAAAATTCAAACACGAAATCTTATTAAGAATGAAAGGATATTTACTATTCTACCGCGAAAATACCACCAATATTGATGAATTGGTCCTCACTCCTTATAAGTACTATATTTACAAGATCTTCTTTATCTTGGCCCTTGTCTTTCTTTTCTTGACTTTGGTTTCAAAAATCTAGTAGAAGCAAAATTTTGTGGATATAAGATATGAAACATTATTGTCTTTGAATTTGAAGTACAATCACCCTTTCTTTAAAAAATTATTGAGTGTTTGAAATTCACCAATCTGACAATTTTCCATTCACGCCAAGTAAGATAACTAAGGGATAGTTTGGTTCACAGACAAAATACTGTTTGAATTATAAGGAATGAATTGTAAAAGTTGGATTAACATATCTGATTTTTTCTAGTTCTTATGATTTATTTGATTCGTGACATTAAACATGTTATATACAGTGTAAGATCTAAAACAAGTGTTTGATTCATTGCATTCCTACTATTTATTTTGTCATTTTACTTATTTTATTCAGATATAACTAAGTTTTAGATTGTTATCCCATATAATGTAAAGATCAATCGCGGATGTAGCATTTCGACTACGGATTTATCTAAACCTATAACTTTCGCTACGGATAAATATATGGGTAAAATCCTAGTAAAGTATCAAGAAATATTATATTTAAACTCATAATTTAACAATACAGTAATATTAATAATATTATAAGTTGAACCCATTAAATATAAATTCTAAATTCGCTTTATCGATTTGTCCCACCATACGTCTTTGATAATAAGCACAATGTATTTTCTTATTGCTAGTTTTCTTCTGTGTAATACTATTGATATTTTATTTGGATTCAAACTGAAAATGAGAAAAATAATTGTGGTTATTTAGGTGATACTGTCCGAATATTTGACCTTTTCTTCTCCTACTGTATTAGTACTAGTTAGATCTCTAAAAATAGGAATTAATGCGAAAATAATTATTCAATCCTCCTCGTAGTGTAATCTACCATTATATTATCTCATTATCTTGTGAAACTACTCAGTCTATTAGTTTTACTAGGCAGATGTTTATTTGAATAAATACTGGAAATAAAAGAAACTACTTACTCACGTACTACATACCTAAGTGGACAAAGAGGAAATTCTCCACGTGTACATTATTTTTCGCATATATTCCGTCTGTTTTTAATTGGTCACTATACTAAAAATAAAATTTGACTTTTACTTGTCCCATATCAAGAAAAGAAAAGACAAAGTTTTTTTTTATTTTATCTTTAACATTAATTACTCATTTTCCAAGTCCAATGAGACTATACATCAATTAGTATGAGTATTATAGTAAAATATATACATTATTTATTGATTTTTAAGGGACGTGCAAAATTAAAAGTAAACAAATAAAAGTGAACGGATGGAGTATATATCAATATTTAACTCACTCCTTCATTATTTATACTTTCTAGGGATGTCTAGTTACTTTGTGGCCAAGCTAAATTTTAAAACACTCATCTGCTTATCATATTAAAATAATAATTTTGAGGAAGCAAATGCAAGAATTACATTGAGTTTTTATTAAAGCATTGCCATCCACGATTATTGTTGCGGATGATGTAAGTGACGATGACTTTAAGCTATAGGAAAATAAATTCTACTACTATCATATGAAGAGCTAATAAGTTTGTATTTTTTTTAGGTTTAACTTAGTAAAATATTCTCTTATTTATTGTGTGTAGTTCTAATAAAAAAACAACTACTAATTCCTAGTTTCTCACTAAATTTGTATATAAAAATTAAATACCAACCAACGTGGTACCCATAATGATTAAAGGACGATCTCATCAGGTGTAGCGAGAAGAACAATAGACTAGTTGAAGTTTTGCAATCACAAATGGTCCCTGAAAATGTTTTTATTTTCTTTTTTCTTTTAGCTAGCTAATACTATACTCTATTGTTTGTTTCTTAAAGTTTCATAGTTTTCATTTTTTTTAAAAAGTTTCATAGTTAAGGTTTTCTTTTTGCATTTACTTCGACATAAAGTAAGCCCTATTCCTTATCAAAGCTCTACTGATTAATTTAACTAGTGTATTTGCCGGCGCTTCGCGCGATCTGAAAAGATTATTATACACATATAAGAATCATAGATTTAATATAAGAGATACAAAAAGTTTGACATAAATAATTAGAAATATAGATAATCTCCACATTTAGTTTAAAATATTTTTTCTTCCAGGAAAATAAAATCTTACGGATAAGTGCACAAAAAGTAAAACATGCTAATAAGTATAATAATTGTGGATAAGGCAATAAAAACATAACATGTTTGTCAGCTTTAAACCTCTCTTAGAACATTGACTTGATACAAACAAAAAAATAAAAATTTCAAAAATATTACAAACCGAAAAGTATTCGCAAAGCATATTTATTTACATGCCGATCAATAAAACAGTAAGGAGTGATTTTAAAACCAACCATTTTTTATAACTCTTCTTTAAGTACACAAATATATTGAATACATTGTCCATAAAAAAATTATGAATGCATGTGCTTGTTAACCGTGAACCTCTTTTTGAGAGCATCGGCCTGAAATAAAAAGAAAAACACAAAAAGTTTATAAGAATGGTGTTAAGAGTCTCACATCGGATATGGAATGGCAACATGGACTCCTTCTTTATATGGATTTGGACAATTCTCACCCTACAAGCTAGTTTTTGGGGTTGAGTTAGGCCCAAGATCCATTCTTTACATGGTATTAGAGTCAAGCTCATTCCAATTCTTTGTCCACCGATGTTGGGCCCCAAATTATATTATCTACGCTCCAGTTAACAAGGTCTGGGCGTGCGAATGAGTGTTAAGAATCCCACATCGGATATGAAATGGGAACATGTATTTCTTATATGGACTTGGACAATCATCACCCTACAAGCTAGTTTTTGGGGTTGAGTTAGACCCAAAATCCATTATTTACAAATGGACACCTCAATATCTGCAAAGTTAGTTAAAACCATCTTCTAAAAAGAAGAAAAGCAATAATTGGACAATTTAACACCTGAAGTTAAAAGGAAAAAAAAACATACTCCTTTGGTCCCAAATTACGTGACGAATTTTACTTATTGAGAGTTAATTTGACTAATTTCATGAAATTATATCGGATTAAATGAACTCAATATTATAAAATTGAAATATAGATATCCTCTCATGTCAATATAATAAAATGTGGTTTCAAATTAAAATATTGGTCAAAGTGTAAATAATTTAACTCTTAAAAAACAAAAAATATCACATAAATTGAGACAGAGAAATTGTACATTTTCCAATTTCTAAGAATTTTAAGAACAATTTTGTATTTGATGGTGTAACGCTCTTCATACCAAATTAGTGTCAAAACTCTCTTGAATCTTCTTGTGCAATCAAGACCCGAAAGAAAAGATCAGTTAGCTTACCCCAATCAAATAAGTCAGGTTTTACAATCAAAAAGAGCAGTTGTCATTATAAATAAAGATAGGAATGATGAAGAAATACAGAAATTAAAAGTAACGAAACCATACATAAAACGTACGTTATGGAGGAGAAATTCTTTTAATTAACATGTCTACTGTTTTGTGATGTATTATGTTTTCCACACCTTAATTATACACCTAAAGAAAAAAGACTTTATAAAAACAAAAACAGTAGGAGTAACTTTTAGAAAGGAAGAACAAATGCGAACCTGGGACTAATAATATTATATATAGAAATAGATTTATGAGATCCCTCTCCCTTTCAAGTTCTCATATTTGGATCATGTGAATGGAGAACCCTTGATGAAGAGTATTTCCTTCTTAATAAATTTTCTATGGCATATATTTGAATTAATCAGAATAACGAATTCCTGAAATTTTTCTTTTCCACTAAAACTAAACATTGTGTATTATTGCATCAATCATCTACATAGTTCAAATGTATCTTTAGCATCATGTACAATTCAATTTGGAAAAAAAATTCTCAAGAGATCTCATTCATAAAAAAAAAAAAAAAGAAGATCTAGAATATATTAATGTGTTCAAACATTTAGGAATATGTATAAAATCGATATGATCAAACATGCTTGTGAGCTTTCGAATGTCTTCACACATCACATTTATCTTTCATAAAGTAGTCACTCATTTCTGAATCATATCAACAACATTTTTAGCGTCAGATAAAATCTCCACATTTTTTTCATTACTGATAGTACGTTCAATAACCTTCCTATTAGCAATCGCTTCAACCGTCATAATATCCCCAACATATTGGTTTGGAGATCTACGGGCATGAACCAGTTTCACAAGGCTGAATTCCTAAAATAATAACCTATACTAGTAATTAGCAAGCAAAAGCATTATTACCTAAGATGATAGTATAAATTTTATATATACATTTTTGTCCAATGTACACTTTTTTCTTTTCAGTTGTCCAATGTACACTAGAATAAATGGCAGTTTCATCGCTATATACATTGATCAATGTGGTACTCATTTGCTGCAAAGATTCGAATTTTTTTTACTATGTGTGAGACATTCCTACTTATACTTGTGTGAGGCATCCTTTATTTGACAAATGGACTAGCATGGTCCCACTTTCTAAGCTTATCAAAGACCCCATGTCCTTTCTTCTTTGCCATATTTTACCTCCTCCTTTATCTTCTTGTATGTAATTCAGCCGGTAGTGACGAGTAATCAATCCATCATTTTGTTCTTTTTTTTCTCTATTTTTATTACTTGGAATTGAAAAACTGGATAGTAAAATAGAAGAATATCTATGTAAATTTTATCGGTGGTCATCCGTCTTTAAATTTATTATATAAAAAATATTTTTCTATCTTCTTGTTAAAATAACAATCGTCTAACTTTGATGTTTATCACACAAAAATCACTTTTCTATATCTTTATCACATTAAGGCCATTCAACATTAAAATTTATCACATAATTTATTTTTTTAAAAGTTTTAATGAAATTTACTATACAAATGAACATATTAGTAACGAGAAAATAGTCAAATAATATATTTTTTAATATTAATGCGAATGAGTTAAAATAAGAACAAGAAAAGCAAATGTAATATTATACACCGTAACTAATTTAGTATTATGAAGCAAATTATTAAGGGACGACGTTTCAAATTCATTCCAAATGTAAATAATTAATTTTGGAGCGCCATGTGATACTTTTCGTACAAAATCTTAAGCTACCGTTTGGTCATAGATTTTGAAGTTGAAATCTGAAACATGAAAATATGAGTTTTTAAAGTTGTGATTTTAGAACTTAAAGTTGTGTTTGGAGTTTGGACATGTCATTTACTTAAAAAATAATTAATTTTTTGTGAGTGAAAGTAAAATTTCTCTCCGAAGCTGGTCTGAATTAGTTTTTGAAACTTAAAAATATTTTGAAAATAAAATTTTGAAATTTGATCAAATTTCATGACCAAACATATATTTGAAGATAAATTTTTAAAATCTGATCCAAAATATTTTATCAAACGCTAACTAAAATTCAGGTTAAAATTATCTTTTAGTTAACTTGGTCAATGTTTGAATAAATGTTATGTGACAAAAAATAAAAAAATAATTGTGTGATAAACTTCAATCATTGTGGCTTTCCAATTTGGGTCGGACAATGCATTCTTCGGATTACGAAGGACAATGGAAGGGACAACTGAAACGGATAGGTTAAATAACCGTTTAGGTTTGGAATTTCCTTGCATGGCACGGGTTTTCATTGTCCTAGAGTGTGCCTTAGGACGCGGGATGAGAGGAGGGGGGTGCCGCGAAACTGTCGGGAAGAGGAGGAAGGGCAGAGGTGGCGGGATTGGCTGGACTAGGCTCGATTTGTCGAGAGGTGGATGTGGTATCACCCTAAGATGGGCTCTTCCGAGTCACCGTCGGCGGAACCGGGTGGACGGCATATCCCGGGCTGACCGTGGTGTGTTCGAGTGTCGGGGACTGAGACGTCAGATTATTTAAATGATAAATTAGAAGGGGGTCCAAGCTATCATTTAGAAAGTCGTAGGAATGCCGAGGTGGCGAGTTTAGTGAGGCAAAAAGGAATTGAGACTTATCAAATAGGATATGGCATGAAATAAATATTTTACGACTTGATAAGTCATAGCAAGAGTAACCACAGTGATTGGTGGGGTAACCTAAAAACACACACAGAGAATATTGGGGTTGGAGTTTGTGATTGGTCGGATTGAGAGGATAGCAGAGACATCCGAAAATACGCAAGTGTTGGTAGGAGGGGTTTCTACGAAACAGAACTTGAGTGGGCGACCGTAGAGCTAGAGACTTGTTTGGGATTATGTTGAGGAGATAGGTGGTCATGAAAAGTGTGTAATGTAAGAATTGATGGGGGAATGGAGGCGTGGGCGAGTAGGGTATGAATTAGGTTATTTATGGTTCAGATTTTCCGTTCGGCTTTACCATTCTGGAAAGAGGTGTGAGGGCAGGAAAAATGAAAGGTAAGACCATTTTGGAGCAAAATTGTTTGAATTGGTTATTATCGAATTCCTTGTCATTGTCACATTGAAAATATTTAATGCTTTTTTTAAAATTAATTTTTTACGAAAGCACTAAATGAGGAAAAAATGGGGTAGACCTGAGATTTATTACCAATTGGAAAAGTCCATAGAAAATTGGAATAATCGTCCAAAAACAACACATAATATCGACGGTCATCCGTACTTAAAGCAGGGAAAATCCACAAATCACTATGTATTATATCGAAAGGCATTAAAGTACATTTTGTGGATGCATAAAATGATAATTCAACATGTTTCCCAAAAACACATGATTAACATATATGAGTCTTAGAAATACGATTGCATTGAATAAAATTATTGTTCTTAACGGAGCGTAAAAAAGAATCTCCCCGATGTCCTAATCTAGAATGCCATAAGGAAGACGAAAGAGCAACAAAGGTTGATGGAACTGAGGCTGGTTTGTTAACGGCGTTTAAAATAGGGTAGAGATCTCTGATGCTGTCACATCTCATTATTCGTCTCCCTGTCGTAAAATCCTTCACAGAAAAACCAAAAGGGTCAAAATCAAGGGAAATACTATTATCAGTTGTGAAACGTCGCACAGAGATCTGATTCTTAATGAGTTTAGGGGCATGAAGGACATTTTTAAAAATTAGTGGTGGATGTGGCGGGGATAAGGATGAATGACCAAAACCACTAATAGGAATGCCTTGTCCACTACGAACAATAATATTTCGATTTAAATTACTCAAATTGGAATAAAACGAGAGAGTACCTTGTGATGTCGTCAAGTGAGATGTAGCGCATGTGTCCATACACCAATTTTCATCTGCAGTGTTGACTGACATTGTGTTCATAGCTGCCTTAATGTCAGTTGGTGCATAAGTTGAAGGCGGGGGAGCTTGTGTTGTGTAGGCCTGTTGTGGACGTGCGTCGAGTATGCCAAGTTGGGCTTGTCGGGTCAGAGGTAGAGTCCACGAGGATGTCGAATATGGGCAAAGAAGAGAGGCCCATGATGATGGGGCCCATGTGCCGGTGATGACTGTCCCTTTTCGCCGCCATTGCTGCCGGGATTCTGTCTGCAGCGGCCCTTGCCAGACTGTCGCCCTTGACGATTGTTGCTGGTCAATCTGGCCTACTATGGGTCCTCGGGTTGGCGGTGCTGGCTGTCGAAATTGGTGGCCCTGCCGTCGGAGAGGGCTCGACGTTGGTAGTGAGGGTAGCGTTTGCAATCCTGGCCTGAGTGGTGTTGTGTTTGATTTTCTGGGTTTCCTCAAGAATTAGCTTCGAATGGGCCTCATTAAACGGTGGTAACTGCGTGCATTGCTGAAGGATGGTAGCAACACCGTCATAGGATTCATTCAAGCCTGTAATAAGTTGCATGACCAATCGCTAATTAGTGACTGGTGCGCCAACGTTGGAGAGTTGGTCGGCAAACATCTTGAGTTCTTGACAATATGCAAATACGTTTGGGAAATCGTCCCGATGAACGTCCTTGAACTAATTTTCAAGGTATAACGCATATTGAGTTTTGTTGTCGTGAAAAATACTTTCCAAATGTTCCCACGTTTGGCGGGCAGTGACATTAGTCTCAATGATTGTGTGCATCAGATCATTAGAGACTGTGTCGTATATCCACTAGAGGACAACGACACTCAAACGAGACCAAAGTACATCATTAGAACTTGAAGTCGGGGGTGGGTCTGTGGACTTCGATTTAGGTGGATGATGTGGTCGATAACTTCGTAGACATGCCAATGGATTTTGAAGAGTTCCGCCCATGAGGAGTATTGACCTTTTTCCATCTCAATAGTCATAGGGATGAAATTTTTAATGTTGTTGACTGCAAGTGCAGGATGTAATTTGATTTTATCAGCCATGGAGGATGAGATTTAGGAGGAGAAGGGAGAGGGAGTGGCCGGAAAAATTAGGGTTCCGTCGTAGGGGGTGGCGGCCGAGAGGGGGTCGGCGGCGTGATGGGTATTTTTGTGTAGGGTTAGGCTACTGATAACATAAAAGAATATGTTCCTTGATTTTATTCATCAATAATGTACAATATATATAGTAGTACAAGAATATCTAAACTAGTTAACTAATCAACCTAATTACAATAGAAAATATAATTCTATCTAAAATAGGAGACCTAATTACAATAGGAATACAATTCTACCTAAAATAAGATTTATACAATTAATGTAAGAATATTTGATGAATATTCTATTAATAAATTATTATTTTAAAATTCAATAACCTAAAAACAATAAAATTTTAAATCATAAGCTTTAAATTTTAGCTCCGTCTATATCTAATTCCTGCGACAAAGAATCAGTACAGAATGATTTGGCATTAATATTTGCAAAAACTAAATTTCGATATTTGAAATATTGAAAATTCAAATAAATCAATAAATTAGGATAAGACATATTGGACGAGTACTACGACAAATCTGTACCACGAGTGCACTAATAAGAGATGAACTATGAACAGAAAGACTCACTTTACTACTGAAATTCAAGAGATTGTGTTTAAATACAAAGAAAGATAGAGTCAATCTATTAAAAAATGCAAAGAGAAGGGGAATGATTAGTGATGACTGCATATGACACCGAAAGTTCCTTCTCTCTCTTTTGAATCCAGAAATTGCCTCAAGTATAGTCCTATGGATGGACTTATTTAAGAGAGAATCCACGCACAAAAATGATGGGGGATTGGCACTTTTGTCCCTATTTTGTGCTGGCCCTCTAGATAAATACTAATATTTTCGCCAAGTATAAGTTGATATTTTCGCATCATAATATCCACAAGTTTATGTCTCGGTTCTTACAGAATTTATCTCTTGCTAGATATAATTTCAATTTTAAAGAGCAAAAATTAAAAATCATCCCATTTGAAGAGCAAAAATTAAAAATCAGTCCACTTAAAAGGAAAATCGTGCAATTTCTTTCATTAAGTTACATCTTTTCATCATAATATTCCATAAGTTATTCCCGACTTTTGCTCTTAAAAAATTAATACCCCATTAGATATAAATTCAAGGGAAAAATTTAAACCAGTCCGTCCATCTGAAGTCAATTCGTGCAATTTGTTCAAACGGGGATAGTGTATTAGCATTATAGGCTTATAGCCGTCGCACATCATAAAGACTCGCAGGAACAAACCAACGTGTTGGATGTCGTGTGGTTGGTCCAATTGGTGTAATTAATGTGGGCTGGACCAATTGGTGAATTAATGTGGGCTGGCCTAGTGGGTTTGTTCATGTAGTTGATTCATAATTATTGTACCTGGTAATCAGTTTTCTTCATATACTTTAAATTTTATTCAAATATTTTAGATAAGTTGTAGGTTAGTACTTAGTGCTAGCAAATATCAAACAAAAACCTACCTTCCTCCTCCTCCTCCTTAATTATGGCATAATATCCAGTTGTCAAATTCGACCAAATTAGATCAAACAAAAGAAACTGAACTCAAACAATTTCAAATGTTTATGCATTGAAATAAAATAACATGAAATTCGACAAGCAAACCTAACCTCACTACAGAAAAATACTATGTTAAGAAGAAGAAATTTTCTAAAGAAAGAGAGAGACGAGGCTAAGGAAAAGATCAAAAGATGGAGTAGTTTATGTGTAGGTAATGAAAAGGAAGAAAAAAGAGATATTCCCAGTCCTAAAACAAATTTTGTATTTGAAGTTCCAAATTTTAGACATATATATCTATATTAGACTTTAACAAGTCAAACTTTAGACTTTTATTTTGAAACAACTAATCTTACAAAAATTTATAAACTTCAAATATTATACTTTAAATAGCAGTTCTCAAATTAGTTATTTGTGTTCTTCGGCCAATTGATTCGCCTGTAAAACCCCGTAAACTGTTTGTAATTTTGCAGCCGTTTAATGCAATTACTGGTCCAGTAATTGTGTTAAACACTGCAAAATAGTTTAATTAAGTAGCAACTAGCAAGACATTAATATCCTTAAGTGCATCAGGTAAGTATTTCCTAAGTAGTAAGCAGAGACGAATCTAGAATTTCTAAAATATTGGTACATTACTAAAAAAAAAAAGAGAGAAAAATGCATCAAGTGGAATTGATCCTTGTTTCTTTTGGTTAAAATAATAACTAAGATTTTAACCAAATGCAACGTTAAACTTTTTTGTAATACTAGTGTCATCAGATAATATTAGATCAATTCTAAAAATTATGTACATAAAATTTCTAGTTTTGCGAAAATAACAAGGGTTCACTTGCCCCAAATTTTATACATAAATTTACCCCTGGTCGTAAGTACCTCTAGTACTAACTAACATCGCGATTTACATTTTTAGTATTCATAAAAATAAATGAGCTAGGCTTCTGAAGTAATTAAACCTATGTAGTTTTTATATCTCGGTCATTTGGAAGCTATCTTCACGGACACAAGAATTTCCTAACATCAACCTCCACTATTGTGAAAATTACTATCAACACGCTTATTGCTGAATCATAGTTAATTAATATATACTTAATTTTAACTTTAATATTTTATTTAATCATGATAAAGTAATATGATTTGGTATTAAGAGAAGTAATCATCCTATCGAATAGATAACTTACATAAGAAGGAAAAGAATTAAGTTCTTCCATTCAAAAGTATTCATATTATACTGAAAGAGGTTGCTAATAAGTTCTTAATCAGCAATATATTCAGATAATAACAACTTATTACTAATCATGCGAAAGCAAGAGCAAAAAAAAGAGACTATTTTCTTTGATAGCATGCTTTATCGATGGAAGGTGTCGAATGATGATCGACTTGTCTTGTTTCATTCAATTACACCTTCTCATTTTTATTGTTAATTAAGTCACCAAGCTATTAAATCTCCTCTTAAGCTTTCTCACCTTATTTCCATAATTAATCTTCTCTCCTCCCTTGTCATCTTCAGTATGGCTATCTCCGACTCCGATTCCGTCGCCGACGGTGAAGATCCGGCACCGGCAAGATCATTAAGTTCCGTTCGATCAAATGGACAAGTGAAACTAACTCAAATGAATCATATAATGGGCTACCACAGTCCCATATAAAAGAAGAAGAAACTTGATCAGCTTCTTCTCCTTTGTTCATTAATTTTCTTCAACTTTGATCTCCTAATTAATTGTAGCTAGCTATAAGGTCCTAATATATATATGGTTGTTATAATAGACATTGGACAACACTAGAGATTAAGTTTGACTCAGTATATTGTTGGGAAATTGCTGTCTCGTGCAGAATATTGAAGTTTAATTCTAGCATGGAAGTTTCTTCTTGTTTCATATTATTTCTTATATGATTGTTCCTTTCTGTCTGTTATAGCTAGCTGGTAACTTCGCTTGTGTGAGTTTTCTCATATTTCCTGTTTGAAGAGGAAGGTTATACGGTAAGTTTACGATCAATATAAATTTAATTAATTTAAGGTGAACTCTCACAACATATAATATATCATTAATGCGTGCTTACCTAGCTAGGTACATGTTATACTAGATGAACTTAAATAGCACGATATGATGGGTGAAGATTCATATGGTCGATTTCATGAATATTGTTGAGATTAGGGTAGAATTGTTGTAGTATGTATTACTAGGTGGTGATGTATAGAAACGTGGAATCATGTAATCTTCTGTGGCTGAGCTTGTATAGTTACATTAATGTACGTGCTTTGCAGGTTGAGTAGTTAGCTTGACATTATTTCTCAATTTAGTAGTAGCACTAGTTGTAGAAGTATACTAGATGAGCAAAGCAGCACCGATACTCAATTTATATAACTATATAGTATATGCTCTGCTGATTTCTCAACAAATCAATATTATAGTTATACCCATAAACATCACTTGATGCCCTTTACTTGGATACTTAATACTGTCACTTGCAAAACTTGAGAATAGTTCAATAAAAGATTAAGAAAAAAAATCAATGGTTCTCTTTGAAAACTTTCATTTGCTACAATTTTTGCCCCTACTTGATGATCGAGAGACTTTTTTCTTACATGAGATTATCGAGGCACTCTCCATAAAAGGACATTCCGGTTCACTAAACTCCCGCTATGCACGGGGTCCGGGTAAGGACTGTGGTCTATTGTACGCAGCCTTACCTCAAATTTCTGCAAGAGGTTGTTTTCACGGCTTGAACTTATGACTTTCTGGTCACATGACACCAACTTTACCAGTTACTCCAAGGCTCCCCTTCATCGAGGCACTCTCCATATATTTCATTAATCAAATATATGATAACACTAAATAATCATTTTCTTATAGATTACGTAATCTTAAATATGATCGTTAGGCATTTCTTTTTTACTTCTCTGTTGTTGAATTTGATGAAATTACATGGTAGTAAAATTAAAAAATAGCAAGGGACACACTTGTGAGTTGTGATCATGAAAAGCACCTTAAGAATTACTTAACTTAATTTTCAATTTATGGCTCTTTATGCTTGTCATTATTAAGTAATTCTTTTTATGGAAAGATTAAATAATTTGTCCTATTTTTGGTCACATAGTGGAATATTACATTTTTATAATTCTAAAAGACAGATATTATTACCTTTACCGTACACTACTCCTATTAGATAGAACATCCATATTAAAAACACGCAAGGGTAGCTAAGTTGGTGTAGCAGTAGAGCGCGGGACCGCAAGGTCACGAGTTCGATCCCCTGCATAAACCTTCTTGGTTGAGCCTGTCACACATGGCTTGCCAAGTGTGGTTAATCGGCTGACGTGGTTTGCAGGCTATTGCGTCAGTCCGGGGTTTACCCTGTGCGCACTCGAGAGAATAGCGGCAGCGGGTTCCTTCATCAACAAAAAAAAAAAAAAAACATCCATATTAAAGTTGGATATAAAGTCACACTTCAATAGAATTTGGAGTTGAAACCTCGAACTCAACAAAATTATTTGTTGGATGACTAACTTCATCATTTTGCAATACAAAAAATTGCACGGTTTTCCCTTCAAAAGAGCTGGTATTTAATTTTTGCCCCTCAAATCGCTGGACTTTATTTTCCCCCCTACTTCTCATTTAATGAAAATTTATGGCTAATATACCCCTATTCATTGGTTTACAAAATCAGAGATACTAGGTTCGATCCCCAGCAGAGTAAAAAAAAAGTTCACAAGGCAATGTTTACAATTTCACAAGACAAGATTTTAATAGAAACTATGTATATTCACGAAAAAGTACATAGAAATTATGCCTTGTCCGACATAGTGATGTAGTACTAATACGCAAGACAAGTTTTCACCTTTTCCTGAATAGACATAGAATCTATCAAAACCTTACCTTGCAAAATTAGGTCATAGGTCCGAATTTGTTTTTTATTTTTTTATTATTAGGGGATATTTTTAGCCACTTTTTTGTTACTTAAAGTGTTGAAGGACAAAAATTAAAGACCTGCAATTTGGGATAAAAAATTAAAGACCACCCCTAAATAGGGGCACACCCTTTGCAATATGAGTTTATTCCATTTGGGCCTCGGCCTGTTGTGTAGGAACTGGGTCGAAATTTGGCCCAACATAGATGGGTTTTGATGTCATAATATTGATTTTGAAACTAAGGATGTGTATTGGTAAGATGTGAATTGTTTGGATGAGTTGCAAGAATGAACCCATTAGCGGTGGTCTTGAACTTTTGATACCGTTTTAAAAAATATTTACAAATACGTCTCTAGGACATTTCAATAAGTTATAGACAATGAACTTGCTCACTTGGTAACAAATTCTGCCTCATATGTAAAAATTATAGAAAAAATGACACAGTGTTGCTAAGTTGTTCACAAGCAATATAACTGAAATTCCTGTCCAATAGGCAACACATACACAATCTTCATTTTCTATGACTTCCTGAAATGTCTTGATCTCATGCTTCATACGCAAACGTAACTTACGTACACGAAAATTAGAACTTATACTCGATGGTCAACCAAGGTCATGTTTTAAGATATTTTATTAAATGAGGTCAAAAGTTCAAGACTGCCTTTATAATGTCGTTATTTCTGCAGTTTCTTTGAAATCTTTTGGTTGATGAAATTATATTTCAAGTATTAGTTTGTTTTGGATTGTTGAGAATATTTTTTTGGGAGAATTTTGCATAAAATGAGAAAAATTACCTTAGTGATATGTATAAGTAATATTTTACTATATAAATATCTTAACTTTTACTTGATTTCACTTGCTTCTAGTAATTAATAAATATAAACATTATTATTATTAGACAATTGTATGCAAAATTATCACGAAAAGGCACAATTATCCCTTGTAAAATTGACATAAATTTTATTCCGATACTTGAAAAGTTTATTATCACAAAAGGAAGTTTTCGTGGAATCGAATATAAGTGATACCATAAGATCATGAATAAAATTACAAGCCCTATAATTGCATGAAAGCAATGGTTTTATCCATCCAGCTGAATTTTCAACATTAGCAAAAGTAGGAACAATGTCAATTTATTGATTTGAGAATAAAATTATAGAGGTTAGTTTCTACTTTCTATAAATTGTGTTTTACAAATGACACAAGAAATGAAAGGTAGAGAAAGTGGGGAGATTAATAAGTTGTGGACCTAAAAGAATCAACAACCACAAAACAACATTTGAGGACTATCATTTTATTTCAACCATTGACAAAATCAACACACACGTCGACGGATATTTAAATCTTGGATTTAACTTATATAGTTTGATAGTGCAAACATATATCTACATTATCAATGTATTTTAACGGGCTATAGTATGTTATATGTATTATTTTCATTTATTATGAATATTTACTTATAGTTATCTTTAGATGACATGATAATTATTATGATTCGAAGAGTGTGTTTGATATAAAGAAAAATAATTTATGAAAAAAGTTTTTAGATTTTTTTCATATTTGGTTGGTGAAAATAATTTGACATATCCAATGCAACCCCACAAGTGAGATCTGGGGGGAGTATAGAGTGTACACAATTTTTTTTACCTCGTGGAAATAGAAATTATATTTTCATAGACTCTCAGTAAAACAAATAGAAAAAAAAGTTCGATAAGTGGTTTTCCAAACTCGTTGTTTCTTCCCTACTTCCACCCCTTGACTATCCCATCCCCCCTCCCGGCTCCTTCCCCCCCCCCCCTCCACCCCGCCACTCCTAAACTCTCACTCCCTACCCCATTCCATTGTAGTGTTTTTCTATATATAAATACTCTTAGAATAATATATTTTAGGCTATATCAAACACTAAAAAATAAATAAGAAATCTACTTATTGGCCCAAATAACATTTTCTAGAATACATTTTTTCATGAAATTAATTTCTACCAAACACAACCGAAGTGTAATCAGTATTATCGACTTTCCCACGGACAAATTAATATACTTCCTCCTATTAAGCAGCTATAACGCAGTCCTAAAGAACAATATGAATACTATAGATGTTTCTTTTAGCCAAACATGAAAAAGATTTGTAGATAGGTGACGATATATTCGAGGATATGAAATTTATTTTTCTGACTGATTTAAGCTGTTTAATTTATAAAATACTTAAAGAATTTTGTCTAGTACTTTTTATTATAATGAAAAAATGAATATATGTTGTGTCTTTTCGAAAATAAATATCTTTTTCTTCAAATAACCATATTCTAATATTTTAAAAATATAAAGCAATTAAAGAAAAGAATTTTCTTCGAAATAACTTAAAAATAATTCACCTAAAATATTACACTTACGCAAAATAGATTAAACTTAAATATAGAATCGATTCCTTTTCTTATATGAACAACACTACCCCATCAAAGAATGTGGTGTAGAAGATATAACTGCTCATCTATCAATCAGATGTCTCGAATTTGAATGGGGCTTAAGCTGTACAAATTTAAATTAGTCGGGATTCAATACATATATCAGACATTGATGGAAGACAAAAAAAAAATACAAAATAATTTATGTGATCGAAATAACGTGATAAAGTCAAAAGTTAGAAACCAAATTAAAACCGAAAACGACTTCCGAATTCCTATACTAGATTGGACCTGAAACCCATTTCTATACTGATCCGGCCCACCATATCTTAACCCCCTAACTTCCACATGTCATTATTATCTACGTATATCCAAAACCAAATCAACATATTGATTGGCCGTATTAGCATTAAAGTATTTGATGGAATAAAACAAGGACAAACGTGCAAATACCCCCTCAAACTTTGTGATTTAGAGTAGATATATTGTTTGTTAAAAAAATTATGGATATATACCCCTGTCGTTACAAAATGGTGCAAATCTACCTTTTTATCTGACGATTTTTTTAAAAAAATCATTTATCTTATTTTTGAATTAAAAAAAATGCCAAGGGGTTTCAGAAAAAGTCTGCCCATTTTTTTAGCGGAAATATTTTTCTAAAGCCACGTGATAATACATAGATATTTTTTTTAAATAAATCAGACCAGATCCACTAGAAAAAAATTACCACGTGGCTTTAGAAAAATATGTCTACTAAAAAAAAGGGTAGATTTTTTTTAAAGTCACGAGACACTTTTTTTAATTAAACAATAAGCTAAACGGTTGTTTAAAAATTTTCCGTCAGCGAAAAGGGTATATTTATACCATTCGTGTAACATGAGTATATTTGCACCATTTTATAATGACATAAGTATATATCCACCATTATTTTAATAAGGGATAAATCTGCTCTAAATCGCAAAATTGAGGAATATATTTGCACATTCGTCCATAAAACAATATTTGGTTTACTACATACCAAACTTAATCCATAGCCGGCACCATAAGGCAGGTAAAAAATGACTTGACCCAACTTTTTTGAGGCCCCATTTTTTTACTAAATGTATCTCGTGTATATATATATATATATATATATATATATAAATTTTAAGAGGATTTTCTTGGGAGAAAGTTAATAACCTTTTACCTTTAATGTGGGGATGTTGCACTAATTAGGGAATGAAAGAGTTTCAAAATAATTATGGTATCCTTTCTTAGGTGGGTATTATTTGTATTGACTCATTTATATCCTAATAACTAATATGAACCCACAATATTAGTCATTTATATACCTTTTTCATTCTCCCTTCGACTATTCGTATTCTCAATATTCTGAAGTCTCTCAATTTTCAAAGCAAAACTTATTTTGTTTGCTTACAAAAGACCAAGATTTGCTTTTTGGTGTCTTCAAAATTTCAAACGTTGTAACAAGTAATCATATATTGAAGCAGAGCAATCAATATCATTATATCAACTTATCAAATTCTTGATCCGAATTTTATTAGTCTAATTTTCTATTATATTTTTAATAAAAATTTGTGATTGTTAATATTCTTACTTCATAAGTATATATTCTTATTTTAGTTATTATGATAATTTATTCAATTTAGATATTAAAGTAGAAAATATGAGTAGACTTTAAATAAAATATATATGATGATCTTTTTTTTTTTTAAAGAAAAATTAGGACTTTTCTTTCAAGTTTAGCTTTAGGCCCCTAATCTTGTTGAGCAGATAGTGACCTAATGTGTACATAAATGTGATATTTTCTTGACAATATTAAGTTCATTGATTGTGTTGTGATTTGTATAGAAATGGTCAATGAATGAAATTATTGGAATATTCACGTAAAACGAGACCTATCTCAAATCTTACTACATGAATATTGGGCATCCAATAACAACTACAATTAGTAAAATTAATTAAATATACAAAATTAGAAGTGAAAATAGGCTGTTAGCTTATTCAACTAGACGACACTAGTTTCTATTAGCACGTGTGTACCATTACTATATTTACTATATTTAGGGTTATGTAATTATGGTAGAATTATGATTTATGTTGTATAGAGATTTCACATTGTACACCTATATATATTTTGTATTAATTAGAAAAGATTTTCAAATTAGATTAATACAATCTAACATGTTATCAGAAGTCTAAACCTAAACCCTATTTTTATTTTCCACGGCCTCTGTCCTCTGTCCGTAATTGCACAGTGCTTTTGCCTCTTTCTCTTCGCCCAATATTGCACGGTGCTTTGCAGTTGATTTCTTTCTTTCTATTTCCCAAACTTGTCAGCAAAGAAAGTCTATGTTATTTACCTCTTTGCTGTTGCGTAATATCTCACCGGGCTTTCATAAATCAGTCTCTCAACAATCAGTATTGCACAGTGCTGTTGGTTTTCCCTCTGTCTCTTTCATACCCAATAACCAATAAAAGTCTTTTCTCCGTTTCTTTCCTGTTCGCGTGTCAAACCCGAGAAAACGTCATGTCTCTGTTCTTCTCCTTTGTGCGCCTTCGTATGTTTCCCTTCAAACCATAAAGGGTGCTTGTGTTATGAGCTCTCCACCGATAAAATCATAATTTCTCATCACGTCATCTTTGTTGAGTATGTTTTTCTGTTTGACAACATTAAAAAATTCCGAGTCATTCATTACCAATTTCTTGAAGATTCGGATCCATCACCGCTTGTCCAACAAGCACTCCGCCAGGCTGCTACTATTCCGTACGCACAAACTGCCGCCACCGGAAGTCCGGTCGTCAACTCCCCAACCCCTTCAGTCAGATCTGCCACCACCAGAAATCGCACCTCTGCACCTCCATCACCTTCCCAGTCAATGCACTGTTATCTGTCACGACCGTCACCGACTGCCACCACCACCGGCAGTCGGTCCAACGACTCGGTATCCCCATCAGAAAACAGCCCCACCGCAGTGTTGCCACCCACCGCTGTTACTATCGACAACGACTCTCCGACAGTGTCATCGTCTATCTCTCCGATTACCTCAGCCACTGGCAACCGACTCATCCACACTGTCTCCCCTCCATCACCGTCTATGTCTCGGTCACGACAGTCGCCGACGGTCATTACCACTAGCAATCGGCGATCCGTCTCTATCAACACCATACCACCAAACCCCCAGTTATGCCCCAACCCACCTCCGACGCCAGATCCAACGTTACCTAACAAACATCACAACGATTTACCCAACCAGATAGATGCCATCACAACACCACCATTGCAACCCATCTCCAACCCAGATCCAGAAACCACACACCCCACACCCCACCCCATCACCAAACCCAGTCTCTCACACACCATATTCAGCCGGTCAGCCCCCAGATCCCACATCATCCACCTAATCCCGAAAATACCCCTGCCACTTCAAACCCAAAGTCCAGTTTAACTTGTCAACTCAGACCATTTTACCAATTTCAAAAAAACTCAAAATTGGCCAAACTAGACCCAAATTGGAATGCAGCCATGTGTGAGTAGTTTAATACTTTAACGAAACATCACACTTGGTATTTGGTTCCTAGACCGGAGGGGGTGAATGTGATCCGATGCATGTGGCTTTTTCGCCACAAGAGACAGTGGTGACCTAGAAAGTTACAAGGCATGACTTGTGGCTAATGACACTAATCACCAGGAATGTATAGATTGTGGTGAGACATTCAGTTCGGTTGTCAAACCGACCACTATTCGTGCAGTTCTGAGTATTGCTATGGGTAAGAACTGACATATTCATCAGCGCTTGATGTGAAAAATGTGTTTCTTCAACTTTTGATCACAATTTAATTTTATTCTCAATTTGGAATTTCCTTAGGAATTAATGATAAAATACAAGACTTTTTTGTTATAGCGAAAGCAATACTATTTTTTTTTTAGCATAAACCAAGTTTGATCAATTTCAAATTGTACTAGGTATATTTGATCCATTTTCACTTTAATAAAAATATCTTCAAAGTAGATTAGGGGTGGACGTATATCGGTTTATATCGGTTTTGTATCCGAAAAATATGAACAGAATAAAAATCGTTTTAAAAAAAATCGAATTCAACTTAAAAAAAAACCCGATATGTTCGGTTTGTATCGCCGAACGTATCGGATTATATCGGTTTTTTCTAGTGGGCCGGGGCGGGTCGTGTCAGGGAATTTTTTATTTTAAAAAAATGAATTTCCAATACTGAAATTGACATTCACACCTACACTATCATGAAATTTCGACGTTGAAATCTATTGTGTATCGTGAGATGTTTACTAAAGAAAAAGGAAAATTAGAAATCGATTTGGGGGAAAACACAAATTGATTGGGAAAACGGACGTTTTTCTAAAAATTGGCAAGGCGGTTTTGGCCGGCCCCGTCTCGTAAAAATATCCAAAATAAAAAAATCGGGTAAAACGAACATCCGAGCGCAGAATTATGACCATTTAAAGTTTTACCAATTTACAACTACTTTCTCTCCCTACATTTTTATGTCAATGCTTCCATGATATGTTAATCAAGTTCATGCCGCATTCGACTTCCATAAAAGCTTCATAGATTGGTTTCAATGGCTATGATTAGAGATGACAATGGATTCTGAATTTGGTCCGGATCTGGTGGATCCACATCCGTTTTATAGGATATGGATCTTCAAAATTTGGACCGGACGGATCCGGATCCATTTCTGACGGATCAGATTTGGATTTGGATCTTGTATTTGAGATCCATATCCAGTACAGATCCGATCCGTGGATCCGTTTTTTATTAAATATATTCAGAACCTAGAATGTAATTTTATAAGTATTTTCTTAAAATTGCTAAGCACATCCTTGCAAGTTTAATTCTCAAAATAAGTGTAATTTATCCCCGCGTTAACTCAAAAACTATAAAATAAAGAGGTAACTTCGATAATAAAATCAATGTTATGTTAGTGAATGACTAACATCTCCATAGACAAGTAGTTAAAATTATATTCACTTCATTTGCGAAGATTCCAAGCACATGCAAGTTCTGCATTGTGGAAATACTAGTAAGTATTTTTCACAACTATTGTCATTGTCCAATATTTTCAATTAATAGCTCACAATCAAAACGAGACAACGAACAAAATATATAATATGAACATTTCAAAATTGAAACACAGTAAATTGTTAGCTAAGTAAAAATCGTTTGTCAGTTCAAAAAAAAATCTTAGTAAGACAATTTTTTTTACATGTGGATCCAGATCCGATCCGTGGACCCGGTGGATCTGATGGATACGGATTGGATCTGATTTTTATGGACCCGATGGATCTGGATCCAGATATGAAAAACGGATCTGGATCTAGTAGGATCCTGTCCAGATCTGATCCGTTGCCATCACTAGCTATGATTCAAGAGATAGTAATAGCCTAAAATAAAAAATAAGATTAATTACATATTTAGTTCAGTTTTTCGGTTCGGTTCGTATCCAAAGTTTAAAAACCGAACCGAATCACTAAATCCTGATTCGGTTCGGTTTTTTAAAAAATTATTTTTTTTAAAAAAAGAAACGAATAAAAACCAAAACGAATTTTGGTTCGATTCGGTTTTTTCAGTTCTACGTATTTTTTGCCCACTCCTAAAGTAGATAATCTATATTACTTCATCTGTGTCATAATAAGTGATGTTTTTTCACTTAAAAAACTTATGACTATTTTTACCAACTTACATCTTAATTTACTATGTTTTTTCGGTTGCAAGATGTTTCTTCTGTATATCCTTGCAGATTTGCTCATTAAATGAAGTGAGTGGAGGTCTAGTCTACATGAAAAATCGTGTCTACAAAGTATATGAATGATCTATATGGAAGTGTATACCCAAAAATATGCATCTTTTACCATCTTAAGGCGGTGTTTGAGAGCCTCGTTCAGTAAAGTTAAATGTACCAATTCGATATCAGCTGCACCCGAAGTGTGTAACAAATTTGGCAGAGAACCTACCTATCTGTTAAAACTAAAAGTGGTGTATGTCAATTACTATATATATGACAAGTGATGCCATCAGATATCAACCACGAATTTTCAGTTAACTTTAATTTTGTATTAAGGAGTCACAGCATTTAACTTATCTGTGTACTTGTTAAAAAAAGCTTTGCTTGTGCTTATGCTCCCTCTTGAGACGAATGTCTCTCGGAAACAGTCGTTCTACCTACCAAGGTAGAGGTAAGATCTGCGTACGCTCTACCCTCCCCAGACCCCACGTTGTGGGATTTTACTGGGTATGTTGTTGTTGTGTGTACTTGTTAAAAAAGTATGTACTTGTATTGTGATAGCATATTACTATTTACTTAAGGTCAGTGTAGTCATGGTTCTAAACACACAACATATGTTATGAGGATGTTATATGGACCTTTGTTCGTTAAAGTGCAGGTTCAGAATGCTCACAGTATAAAATACAACGGTACAGTTCAGGGGTTGAAATATATATGAAGAACTGAGGGTCTGCGGGGTATGTTCAAAGGAAATGGTACTAATTGTGCCCGCATTGTTCCAAACTCTGCCGTCAAGTTCTTCAGCTATGAGGAGGCATCAAGGTAAGCCACAATACTTTCTCTCAGAATGGTAAATGTTACTCCCTAAACCACTTATCACATTTGAAGAAAATTCTCTTTTGAATTGCCATTATACTTCTCCAATTTAGTTTGTTGATTCCTTGTAATAAGCTTTATTGTAACTTGTTGAAGTCTGAGATGCTCGACGATTCTATTATTTGGACTAGCAGGACATTTTTTGCTTTACTTAGTCTCTAAATTTGTTCATAACATAAATGCTAATCAATGTGGTGACCGGGGATTGATTCAGGAAAGTGGAATGAGCCTCAACAAAATGAAAGGTTGAATAACTAGGAAGAAATGGTTTCTGCACAGATGTGTAATTAATTGAAGAGGACTTTCAGTGACTTGGTGAAATGCATTGATCAATTAGGAGTTATTCATTCTGAACTTTCACGTTGGAAAAAAAAGGTCAATTTAGTGCTGAAAGATACAAGTTCACCAATTTAATATCCTCTGACCAGTTATGGGTCTGTCTTAGCACAATTCTTCCACTTTTTAATCTTCCTCTTCCTCAATGGATGTAAGGTTTTAAAGACAATTCATCATTGGTTTTCCTTCCTTCCACTTCTTTGATATTCAGCTATAGCAAGAACATTGAAAGTAGAGACTTTTTGACTTATCAATAAAAAGGGAAGTAGAGACTTCTGATTCATGTTAAATATATAAAAGGATACCATTACCAACCAAAAGGAGAAAAGGTTAAGGGCCTGTTTGGATGGAGATAGATGGATCCAAAGTGCCTCTAGAATTGACAGATTTTTTTCTGATTGTTTTTGGATTGATCAATACTTATGTTTGTAATTATCTGACAGTTATCACGTTTGGGAATGAAAATGATTGTGAAAGGGATTTGAAATCCCAAATCTTTCAGTTAGTACAAGAGTTTAATGTGATACCCTACTGAGAGAATTTGAGTTCAATTTGAATTCAAATTCAGATAAGTTATAAATATATAAATTCTCTTATACCCCCTTATGAGTGATGTCTACTGTGACTTTTATGGCTTATGAACTCTAACCTGATCTGTTTATTATTTAAAAATGTTACAGGGGAATCTTATGGTTTTACCGGCAGCAAACTGGAAATGGTAAAATTAACCAACTATCCAATTATTCTTCCTCATTCTATCTCCATTTCTCTGCCCATCTACTATTATGACTTGAGATATTTCATTGTTCGACGCAGACTTTATGCTGCAAAATCTTTGTTGTGAAATATACTTCTTCCATGTCCGCCAAGAAATTTGTCTCATCCATCTTCTTTTTGAAAAACTACAAAATTTGCGATATTTATGTTATGGATCTACCTAGTTTTAGAGATTTACCAGTCTATGTTTGTTCGTAGACTTATTTTGCGATGTTAACTGTATTTCTCTTACCTCCTTGCAGAGGATGCTGAACTTACTCCTCTTCTACGCCTTGGTGCTGGAGCATGTGCAGGCATCATTGCGATGTCAGCAACTTATCCAATGGACCTGGTACGAGGTCGGATTACTGTTCAGGTACTGCATCTGTGAACTTTCCAATTTTACACACACACATTGTGTATGGAAATGGCTATCACTTTTTTCTCAGGATTTTGTTAATTTGTAGTGCTTCTTCTTCTCTTTGCAGACAGATAAATCTCCTAGCCAGTACAGAGGGATTGGTTGGTCAAAACTCGACCATTTGGATCAATTCAAGACACTGAATTGAGTGTTACAACAAAGCTTGGTGGTGGTGCTGTTGCTGGAACCATCGGGCAAACGGTTGCTTACCCTCTTGATGTCATCCGCTGAAGAATGCAGATGGGCGGCTGGAAAAATGCCGCTTCAGTTATTGGTGATGGGAAGAGCAAGGCACCTGTAGAGTATAGTGGTATGGTAGATGCATTCAGGAAAACAGTTCGTCATGAGGGAGTTGGAGCTTTATATAAGGGCTTGGTCCCAAATTCAGTCAAGGTTAGTGTAACCCATGTTCTTTAGAAATGATACCCCCACTCCCCATGTCCAGGTATAAACGGAGCGCTAAAGCAACCATTTGTTTTCTGCAATTCCTTCAATTGATATCAAGATATTCTCATGGTTTTCCGATAAGGCTAAATAGTGCTAGCCTCTGAAAATATTTGTTTTCTGTTCGCATTTATTGAGAGATTGATTTGGTTTGAGTTTATATGACATTATTCTTCTATTTTCAGGTGGTCCCGTCTATAGCAATTGCATTTGTGACATATGAGGTGGTAAAAGACATTCTTGGTGTGGAAATGAGGATATCTGATTGAATTGTTTGAGGAAGTTCAGGTTATTTTCTGAACCTAGATGTTAATTTGCGCTCGGAGAAGCAAGGAAGGTGTTTATGGGAAAGTGTTATCTCGTCAACTTGGAAAGGGAAAGATCCTGAGCACCCTTGTATATTTTACCCGTACCCACCAGTTGTCTTTGCTTCCTCTTTTAGGTTTACATTATATTGGAGATAATAACAATAAAGAGTGGTTCAGGAGTAGCAGTAGCTGCACTTCATGTTATAGGAATCAAAATACTCATTTGGCCAGTATTTGTACACAACAGCTTATATTGCATAGAGATCTGGGTCGTTGATTTCGCGATTTGCTGCGACAATGTTCCATTTTTGTTTGGTACACATATTTTGTACTGTTTATTTCTGCCATATTTTGTGGCATATTGGCGCAGGCACGGGCTAGCTGCATGCTGAACTAAATATTTTGTGGCTGCAAATAATGCATTAGGATTATTACAATTTGAAGTTTTCTACACGACATGAAAATTCACTGTTGATTTGCTTGTGTTGTGAGAGATTATCTAATTACATGAAACCTAGGGCAGATCAAATACACTCGTGATTTGTCTTTAAAACATTCAACTATATGAACCTTGCTTCTAAAGCTTTGGTCTAATAGCAAGAGCGAAACCAACGATATGTGAAGTAGGTGCACGTTATGACATCCAACCTTATCACACAAAAGTTTGGCATTTAGGTACTTTTTTTTGCGCGGATTTCCCTTCAAAGGCATTGGTCTTTAATTTTTGCTCCTCAAATTTAGAATCTTTAATTTTTTCCCTTCGCTAAAAAATATCCCAAGGTTCCGGGTTCGAATCCCTGCTCAGTCAAAAATAAAATAAAAATTCACAAAGTTGAGTTTGGATTCGCAAGACAGAGTTTGCCTTATGCCTGAAGGCAAACTCTGTCCGAAAGGCATAATTTGCAGGCAAACTTTGCCTTAAGGTAGAGTTTGAAATTCTACCGGAAAGGCATAGTTTGCAGGCAAACTCTACCTTGCGAACTCCAAACTATGTCTTGCGAATTTTCTTTAGTTTTTGCCAAAGCGGGGATGCGAACCCGGAACCCAGGGGTTTTAGGCTAAAGACAAAAATTAATTTTTTTTTAATTTGAGGGGCAAATATCAAAGACCACCAAAAATAAGGGCATTCCTGCTAATTATCCATTGAGTATTGATTTGTGGGTCAATTGACTTTCAAGGATTTCTCGGTTATCAAAAAATAATTGATTCCAACTTGCTTCTGAATTAGCTAAGCCAATGTATCCATCAACTCTTCATGGCAAGGTATCAAGAATAAAATATATAGGAAGAAAATGAAGAACTCTGTAGAACACATCTATACAGCTATAGTAGTATCCCCGAAGGAAAAAGCTATATAGCAAGGGAAAGATTTCTAGATCCCCAAAGACAATATAATAATTGTGCATGTAATACTCACAATATTGCAAGTTCAACATTGATATATCCAATGAATGAAGTCTAGAAAAGATTTCTGTATCCCAGATACAACTTTATAAATGTGCATGTATGTAATACTCACAATATTACGATTCCACTAATTGATATATCCAATGAATGAAGTTCGAGTACTGAAAAAATGGTAGCATTACTTGCCTATACATCCCAAAAAGGGTATTTTAAAATAATCTACGATGCTTACAGACGACACCATCCAAAAAACTAACGACCAGCAATGGTATCACTTATCTTCTGAAGAAAAAAAAAAACGACCAATCACTCCAACATCGAAAGGAACAAAACTAAGGTAAGCAGGAAAACATAACAAAAATGATGTACCATATTGTAAAGGAATTTCAAGCAGTTACTTGCCTTGCTCTTTAGTCTTTGAGACCATCTCTATAAGATCATCGTAGCGACTCTGGTGGTAATCAATCCAGATACACAACTGCCTAATCGCCTCTCGTTTTTCCTCACTCAACTCTGATAATCCCTTATCTTTGTCATTCATCTTCCTTTCATACTCTGCCATCTTTTCGTCCTTCTCCGCCTTTATTTTCTGCAATGTAGCTATCTTCTCTTCAAGTTGGTGAACGGTTTCTGTCAAACTACCCCTTCGATTCACCTCTATTTTCTCTGCTTTTTCTAATTCTTCAACCTTCTCTTTTAACACCGATGCACATTCTTTCTCATCTTTCAGTTGTTGGACTAGACTGTCAATTTCCTTCTTCAGCTGCTTCTTTTCTTCACCTGCTACTTTGATCAAGTTCAAAGCAACCTTAAGCTCATTCAATATTTCGTAAATGCGGGACTCCAGGTGACCAGTGTCTTCCTCAAACTTCATAGTGAATGTATCCATATCAGTCAAAGTGTCATTTACTTTGTCTGAAACATCTGCTATTATTTTCACTTGAGTTTCCTTGTAAACAGCGATGACTCCTGATAATGTTGCAATCCTTTCTTCCAGAAACTTTTGATGTTGCAGTAACTTCTCTTCTTTCTTCAGGTGGTCCTCTTCTTTCTCGGTTAGCAACTGATCAGTCACCCGAAGCTTCTGGTTGGTTAACCGTAGCTTAACCTCAGTGTTCCGGACATTCTCCACCAGTGTGCTGATTTCTTCACCCTTCATTTCTAGATCCCGCTTCAGATCTTCAATCTTGTCATCCAGTTCCTCTATTTTCTGATCTTTACTTTCAAGATTCTTCTGGTATTCTTCTGTTAATTCTTCAATCTTCATTTCTGCAAGTTTGAGACTTTCCTTGTACTCTTGCAGCATACCATCAAGTTGTTTGTACTCCTCGCCCAACTTTCCATACGCTTCCTCATGCTCTTTCAGCTTCATTTCCCGATCCACAATCTTTTGCGATAATTCAGTGTGCTGATTCTCTGCTTGTGCCAAAGTCTGAGTGGACTCTTGTTTACCACTTTCAATTAGCAATTCCAGCTGATTTTTCTCAGATTGCAGTAATTCTATCTTCTGCCTTAACTCAATAACTTCTTCTGTCAAGGCAACAATCTGAGTCGAACCTTCATTCTGCACATCCTCTAGCTTCTTTTGCAAGGTGACATACTCGTCAACTTTCTCGGTTAATTCATTCTCCAGTTCAGATAGTTTGCTTTGGAGACTTCCCTTTTCCTCCTTCAGCAGATTGTTCTCATTGTTTGTACTGCTTATGTTTTCTTCCAATGTACTCTTCTGTTCACAAAGAGACTTCACTTCAGCCTGGAGATCATTGACCTGTACTACTAGACCGTCCTTCTCTTCCACCAACTTCCCGAGCGCTTCCTCCTGCTCTTTCAACTTTGTTTCCTGATCCACAATCTTTTGTGATAATTCAGTGTTCTGATTCTCCGCTTGTGCCAAACTTTCAGAGGACTCTTGTTTACCTCTTTCAGTTACCAATTCCAGCTGGTCTTTCTCAGTCTGCAGTAATTCTATCTGCTGCCTGGACTTGTTAGCTTCTTCTGTCAAGGCAACAATTTGAGCAGAAGTATCATTTTGCACATCCTCCAGTCTCTTTTGCAAGGCTTGAAGTTCCTCAACTTTCTCGACTAATGAGTTCTCCAGTTCAGATAGTTTGCTTAGGAGACTTTCCTTTTCCTCCTTCAAATTTTCCAACTGGATAAGGCATTCTGATGTTTCTCCAGCTTTTTCCTCAAGTTGAGACTCTATTTGGGACTTCAGAACTTGCAAATTCTCCGAATGCTCCTGCAGATTGCTCACCTGCAAAGTTAAGGCAGCAATATGAGCAGATGATTCGGTTTCTCCATCTTCAGATTTCTTCTTTAAAATGGCTAAATCACTTTCTCTCTCAGTTAATGCCCTCTCAATTTCAGAAATTTTATCTTGCATCATCTCCTTGTCGTTATTTATCTGAACAAGCGTCTCATCTTTGCTTGTCAGCTGCTCTTCCAACTCCTGTTTCAGATTCTGAAGTGATTTGAGCTCCACTTCTAGGTCCTTCACTTGTGAAAGAGAACTTTCTTTCTCTTCCAGATTTTTCAGTGAATCTGCAGATTTGTTTGCTATATCCTGCTTGAGACTCTCTATCTCACTTGAGAATTCCGAAATTTCTTGTGTTTTCTTCTCCAGTTCTGCTTCCAATTCAAGTTTCTGGCTGCAAAGGGACTCCAATTCTTGGCCTTTTTTATTCACCTCGTTTGTTAAGTCCTCAAGTTCAGCTGACGTCTTGTTTCTTTGTTGCTCCATTTGCTCCTCCCTCTTGCCTTTCAGTTCATTTAAGGATTGAATTTCAAGTTGCAAATTGTTAATCTGGGATGAGAATTCCTCCTCTTTTTCCTCAAGTTTCTTCAGCATTGAAGAGAGCTCATCATCCTTCTGTTTCTCTACTTCTGATCTCTGAGACTGCAGTGAATCAATCTCCAGTTCCATACCTCTTAAACGAGTCGATGCTTCATTTTTGTGAGCATCATGTATCTCCTTGTGAGCAGAGAACTCCTTTTCTTTCTCATCTAGCATCCCTTTTAGTTGGTCAGCTTCAGTCACAAGGTCTTGGATCTTTTGTTGAGCTTGCCCTATCTCCTCCGTGTGCTGTAAAACTTTTGATGATAGTGAAGATTTATCTTCCTCTGTGGCCTTTTGCGTTTGACTTAGCTGAGCTATTTCTTTTTCAGCAGAATCTAGTTGTTCCTTCACCGATGGAAGTTCACTTTTTAAGGCTTCCAACTCTACCTGTAGGGTTTCTTTCTCTTCCTTCAATTGCCCCATAGTGGTTCGTAATTCTTCAATAATACCATTGCCTTCTAAAATGCTGTTTCCCATGGCTTCTTTCTCCAATAGTAGGCTTTCTCTTTCGCTAATTATCTCGTCCAGCTTCTGCATTAATTCAGCTTCTAATTTTGCAGATTTCTCCAAATTCTCTTTAAGGTCCACTGTCTCACCTAGAAGCTTTGAAATTTCCTCCTTCAACCTTTCAGCTTCACTAGTCAAATTACTGATTGTTGTTTCTGCTTCTTGCAATTTGCTCAAAGCGCTCTGGTGCTCCGAGTGCAAGGCCTCCTTTTCTTCTTTCGCAGCCATCAACCCAACTATTTCAAGATTTGCGCTTGCCAGTTCTTGCTTGATGCCATCTGTTACGTCTGTGAATTCCACTTTACCATTTTTCTTGACCTTTTTTCTCGTACTGAAATCTGAATCCGAGTCTGAGCTGGAGGAAGAACTATCTTTGTCGTGTTTTCCATGTACATTTTCCCTCAGTTTTCCAGTGAGATGATCATAACGAGCATACAGTGATTGGTAATGATTGTGAAAATCTTCAACTAGCTCCACCAGTTGTTCTTTTTCATCTCTGACATCTTCTCCTTTAAGATGGGCGAAGATCTTCTGAATTTTGCCTTCAATTTCTGCAGTATATAAGGACCAAGTATTAACTTTGCATGAAGATTCCATTCACTGAACACATACGCAACTTGCACCCTACGAAGTTCTACGACTTTGAGCTTAAAATTTCGGAAAAGTTTATGAGCATGTTTTCAAGTAAACATTACATAAACAAGTTAATCACTTAAAATCTGTCACTTTCTTTAATTATACGCATAAGCCTCAATAAGGTGTAAAACCTCATGTATGTTCCAATTGATGCTAATGTGTATCAAAGGCGATAACATATTTTATGTAATTACATAATGGGCGATTGAGAACATGAACAAAAGTTTTTTCAAAATTTAAAGTGAAAGTGTCTAATAAGAACACTTTATCATATATTCAATTGGAACATGTCATAGTTCGAATGTCTAAATGAAATTTACTAGTTGTCTGATGTATTAAGCATATTATCTATGTGCTGACTAAGAGGCTGGAAGTTACATTCAGTAGCACTTAAGCTAGAGAAGTGTATACCTGCTTTGTTTTCTTTCAGCTCCTCATCTTTCTCTGGATCAACATGACTTCCAAGAAAGGACTTAACTTTTTCCCTGAACCGATGCTTTGTCATCTCTTCAAGTGTTTATTCACTAATAAATTTTTTTTCTCTCTCTTTTCAACAATAGAGGGCTGTGTCCATCTCCAATAGTGTAAGTTCCAGCACTGAAAAAGAAAATTGGCGTCAGTATTTGCGACAGTAATTCTACATCAACCAAACAAGTTAGTGACAGAAATGAGATAGAAATGGGAAAAAAGTACATCAGGATGGTACCAATAGGGAAGAAAAAAAGGCAAAGAAGATGGTAATTCCTCTATGAAATAAGTTTAGTCTATCTGGATTTCTCTTTTCAAAAAGTTGTTGAAAAAAGATTTTTCAATATCAACTACTACTTCCGTCCCAAATTATTTGTGGTTTTTTTTAGTTTACACGACACTTAAGAGTATTTGAGTTACTTTACCCTTATTTATGTCTAAGTTATAACCTCTCTCATTAAATATTTACTCTATTCATGTGTCATTTTCATTAATGACAAATGATAAAATGGAGAAAAAAGAATTGTATATGTCTTGAATTTCTAAAATGAAAAATAATTTGAGTCAATCATTTCTAGTAACCATGATAAATAATTTGATACTGATTAAGTACCAATTATAACCAACATGCCGAAAAGAGAAGTGCAAATAAAACACAAAAGTGATAAAGGCAAAAGATCTACATGCCTATTTTACAAGGTCTCCAAAATTCAAGATATTCAGTCCTATGAATCTGGTAGTTGAAGGAATTAAAAACTAGACCATTATTCATATGTTCGTCTCATTTGTCAGCACCAGTCTAGTTATTTTAAGGCGTGTCACGTGTCCAAATCCTGGACACTCAAAAAAATTTCATCATGTCCTGCTTTTCGTTCTTCTACGTAATTCTTATTTGCTTCTTTTCCTTGTGTTAAATGCCTAATGCATTAATTTGATGTCTACTTTTAAGCAGCCTCTTCACTAACCAAGAGCAATAACTAAGAAATTATCTAATACCCCCTCCGTCTCAAATTATTTGACACTTTTTTTATTTACGCGTCTCTTAAAAAATATTAATTAAGAGAGGTATTTGACCTACTTTACCTTTATTTATATCTAAATTATAACCTCTCTCATTAAATGTTTACTCTATTTATGTGTCATTTTCATTAATGACATAGTAACATGGAGAAAAATTATTTCATTATACCTTAAACTTCTAAAACAATAAATAATTTGAGACAATTATTTTTAGTAACTATAATTTGAGACATAGGGAGTAATACATGGATGAGAACTGTGATCATCAGCTCAATATCCTTGTGTTAGCCATTAACCAAAAGGCATTTTCCTTCCCATAAATGGTACTCCCTCCGGATCAAAAGAGTGTCCACTTAGCAATTTGCATACTCCTTAAGAAAATATTTAATTTCTAGGCAAAAATAGATAATTTGACTAAAATGCCTCTAATTAAATAAGTATTAAAATTTGGTCACCTAACACTTAATAAGGGCAAACCTGAAAAAATAAGGTTAATTTTTTCTTGATTTAATAAGTGAACATTTTTTTGAACAAAAAATAAAAGCTAAGTGGACACTCTTTTTTATCCGGAAGAAGTAATCTCTTTTCAAAAAGTTGTTGAAACAAGTTTAGTCTATCTGGACTTAAATGAATGCGTTCTCCACAGTGTCGCTACACATTCTTTTAAAATTGATTTACACATTCTTTTAAAATTGATTTCAAATGGTGAGTGTTGTGCTAGTGGGTTCCATCCCCACCGGCCACCACCACATAAAGACAATTAATATTTTATTACTTATTTTGACAATTCAAGTGGATTGTAATTTATTTTAATATATAATAATTGGTTTTTTAAAGGATAATATGTAATTGTTTTAAAATATAAAATGAGTTGAAACTGTCTAAAAAAGTGTGTTAAAATGTGATAAATTGATTATGATCTTTCATCTTTGATAATTGATTTATGTACTTTTTAGGAGTGGTACGATGGTCAAACTTAAGAAAATTGATGCATTTTTTCAAGAGGAAAGCTTCCAACAAAGATGAAAATTGTATAGTTTCAACATCGACACTTGAAAAGCACAATTTCGATGATCAAACGGTTCAACTGGATGAGTAACCTTGCAAGATTCAAAAAGTCTCTATGGATGAATTTGATGTCAATTGTTTAGAACGTGACCCCGGAAAGCGTCTCCAAATTGGGAATATCCAGTTAATCGAAGAGATGAAGTTCGAAGAGCTTATCTCAATTGGGGTCCCTATCAATGTCAAGTTGAAAAGTATCCCCTCAATAGAGATAAGCATCCAAGGCAATTTCAAGCATCTTGGTTCAAAATTTTTCCTTCATGGCTAGAGTACTCACCGACTAATGATGGTGCTTAATGTTTGCTTTGTTACTTGTTCAGTAAAAAGCCAAGTGGCATCCTGGAGCTAATGTCTTTACTAGAAAAGGATTTAAAGCATGGAGAAAGATCAATTGGTGGGAAGAGTTGTGCTTTGCTTAATCATATTGGTGAGTGTTCGTGTTCGTCTCACAATAATGCATTGAAATCTTAGTAGTTACCGCCCCTCTTAATATTTTGGGCAAGTTCCGCCACTGATCTCGTATATCTCGTTTGAGTCTAATGAACCAAACATCTACTAATAAAAATATAGTCACGGAATAATCTCGTTATTATTTATTATATATTATAATTTCAATATAACTTAATCACCAATCAAACGACTCCTAATTGTACTATAGAGTAATATGGACTAAAATAAAACATAAGGGTCATTTAGACTCACAAAATATTCATAATGTACTTTAATAGATTATGCAATTTTTCTAAAATCATTTTGCAATTATCTATTTTCAGATTGTGTCCGACGAAAGAAATTGAAATGGTTAAGGCTAAAAAAGGAAAAAGAATTTTAAGTCCTGCTGCCAAACCCAAACATGTGTTTTCTGGCGATAGGCCCTATATAGATTGGCCCACAGAAAAGAAATAACCTATCATCAACTAACCAAATTTTTTGTCAATCATTTTAGGTAAAAATGGAGGGAAACGGTATATTCTCCTTTTTCCTTCAAACCAAAAGTATATACAAAATGAGGTCAAAACATTTACTCTCTTTGAATTATTTAATTTTTGAAGTATAATAAATTTTACATATTAGGCTGAAAATGTATTCTTAAGTCATCTATATTGATTTTATAAATAAACATATTTCAAAGAATTTTAAGTACAAAATTATTTTATGCCTCATATAATACTATGACCATATGAAATAGGACGGATAAAGTAATGTTTTATTTTTTGCAAAGTGGAAGAAGAGAAAGTTTGGCATTGACAGATACAATTTTTTGGTTGGGCAATGACAGAATTATATTTTGGCTGTTTGTGAAGGGATCCAAGTAAAACAAAGGTCAGCCAACTTTGAAAAATAAAAATGCCAGCTAGATTATTACAGACGCGACATGTTCTTCTTTACGCTCCAATCATTTTTCGTTTTTTCGTTTATTTTTCTATTACCAAATAGCCAGCTAAATGTCACTATTATAACTATTACTAACAAGTAACAACATTCCAACCAAAGTAAAGCGAATTGTAGTGATTACTATGTTCAGCTCTCTACTGAATACAAAAAATCAGAACCTTATTGATTCCAAAAGCAAAATTTCTGAACGAATTTGGAACTGTCTGTGATATAAGATATCTACATCTAATTAATCTGAATTAAGCTCATATGAATGAAAAAACAAATCATACGGAACAACTTGCGATCTGTAGAATCATAATCATCAGATAAATCAACATAGCAAACAGAAAAAAAAATCATCACAAAATTAACAGAAGACCGAGAAAGCTCATAAAAAATATTTAGGAGAAAACAGCGAGAAGATTCATCACAGAGCAGGAGAAAGACCGTTGAAATTCCATCGCAAAGCAGAGCAAAATTCCGAGAAACTAATCGGTTCGAGCAAAATTAAACCGTTCGAGCAAAATCATCGAAACCGAAGCTCCGAGAAGCTTTAGATCAACGACTTCATCGAGTCAAAGCTTAATCAACTAATAACTCTCAAATTCTCAATCATTCAGTCCAAATCATTAAACAGAGAGCAGAGCAAGACAGCAAGTAAACTCATCAAATTAATTCGAAGAAGAGTAAAACAGTCACAGTATCTATATGAATAGCAATCACGATTCAGTAGATTAACAATCAAGTTGCTAAAACATAAAAAAAATACCAAAAACAATTATCAATATTAAAAGTCGAAGCTCTCGCAATCTCCGCACGAAGAACAAGTAGATTAACGATCAAAACACTAGCAAAATTAAGTAGATTAACGATCAAAACACTAGCAAAAACCATAACAATTAACAGCAATATCAAAAGTACAAGTTCCGCGAATTCGAAGACTTACCTGAAAACTATAGCTTGGAGCAAAACTGGAGAAAAAAAAATCTAGAGAGAGAAAGATGAAAAAATTTCACATTTGGGGATGAGAGAGATAAAAAAGAGAGAGCTATATAGTACAGACTGTAATGATAAAAATGAAATATGTAAAATGAGACTGAGAAAGCAGGTCACTTTTGAAATAGAAAAAAAGTTTGAGGGGGAAAAAGTAGATTTGTCTGTTATATGGAGCCCTTGTAAGGCTAAAAGCGACTGGTACATCATTTCTAACTTCAAAATTTTGTTGAAGGAAAAGAAGATGGAATGTTTGGAGTTTTATTGAATCTAAATTGCCTTTTGATTTTTGTTATATTACGAGAACACCATTCTTTTTGTTTTTTTATTGATTGGTTTTATATTAATTACGGCTAAAACAGATCATTGTTTGTGGAATTATTCAACAATCATATTCTGATATTGTGTGCCACTCTGAATAGTTACGATGCTTTTTCTGTATTTTATGTTTCTTTTAATTTACTTGTGCTTCTGATTTATCTTGAGCCGAGGGTCTTTCGAAAATAACTTTTACATATCAAAGTAGAGATAAAATTTGCGTACACTCTACCCTCCACAGACCCACATTATGAGAATCACTGAGTATGTTATTGTCGTTGTTATAAGTTATATATAAGTGTAATTTAATTCATTATCATTTTTTGATCTAATCTCTACATGTGTGTTGCAACTTGCACGTGTATGTCAGGACATGTAGTACACTATTTTATAAAATAATATCAATATTATCATATCAAAACTTTGAGTAAATAACACATGAATAAATAAAACACAAGTTTCTATAAATGATCAACATGAATCTTTGTAATGTGATTATTCATAAAAACTTATACTTTATTATTTTACTTATAGCTTTTTACTCAAAATATTATTTTCATAATATTGAAATGATTTTATGCATTCATGTATCACGTGATCTGATATACACGTGCAACACACGTGTCTAGAAACTAGTATATTAAATAGTGTAAACTCCGTCCGTGTGAGGTTGTTCACATTGTTAGTCTCAAGTCCAAATAAAAGTGGAAGTTTCGGTCAGTCGACAACTAACATAAATTTAGTCAATTTATTAGATGGATTGAATCACGTGATCAATGATGACTCATCTAGCCGTTACAACTTGATTTCGGTTGGTGGATAGCCGTTGTGTGCTTTTGTATATTGATATGCTAGTCGACGATTAACATAAATTTAGTCAATTTTGATGAATTCTCATAATATAGATATAGATTGAATCACGTGATCAATGATAACTTATTTAACCGTTATAACTTGATTTGAGTTGGTGCATAGCCGTTGTGTGCTTTTGTATATTGATATGTCAGTTGGCGACTAATATAAATTTAGTCAATTTTGATGAATTCTCATAATATAGATATAGATTGAATCACATGATCAATGATGACTCATGTAGTTGTTACGACTTGATTTGAGTTGGTGCATAGTTGTTATGTGCTTTTGTATATTGATATATCAGTCGGCGACTAACATAAATTTAGTGAACTTTGATAAATTCTCATAATATAGATATAGATTGAATTACGTGATCAATGATGACTCATGGAGCCGTTACAACTTGATTTGGGTTGGTGCATAGCCATTGTGTGCTCGACAACCAACACAAGATTTGTCAATCTATGAGAAATTCTCATAATACATATATGTATTAAATAACGTGATTAATGATAACTCATATAGCTACTGTTACAACTTACTTTGGGTTAGTGCACAACAATCGTGTGTGTTTGTATACTAATGGTGTAAAGAATTTATGTACAATCGATAAACTCTAACCGGTTGTAATATGTTACTTACTATTTTAGATTATTAATCCATCCTTCATCATTTATATATATTTTTTTTAATTTCAAATGCACTATAAATTCTTACTTGTAATTGACTTTTAAATAGAGTAAAAATTATACACTCGAAAAACTAGTATGTTAAATAGTGTAAACTCCGCCTGTATGAATTTGTTCACATTGTCAATTTTCTCAAGTCCAAATAAAAGTAAAAGTTTCGATCAGTCGGCAACTAACATAAATTTAGTCATTTTATGATGAATTCTCATAATGCAGGTATGGATTGAATCACATAATAATTGATTACTCATGTAGCCGTTACAACTTGATTTGGGTTGGTGCATAGTCGTTGTTTGCTTCTGTATATTGATATATCAGTCGACAACTAACATAAATTAATTTATGAAGAGTTAACATAATACAGATATGGATTGAATCATGTGATCAATGATGACACCGTTAGAGTTTGGTTTAGGTTGGTGCATAACCGTTGTGTGTATATTGGTATGTCAGTCGGCAACCAACATAAAATTTGTCAATCTATGAAAATTTTTCATAATACAGATATGAATTGAATGACGTAATTAATGATGACTCATATAGTCGTTACAACTTACTTTGGGTTGGTGCATAATAATCGTGTGTGTTTATATACTAATGGTGTAAAGAATTTATGTACAATAAATAAACTCTAACCGGTTGCAATATGTTATTTACCATCTTAGATTACTAATCCGTCCCTTCATCATTTATATTTTTTTTAATTCAAATGCCCTATAAATTGTTACCTGTAATTGACATTTAAATTGAGTAAAAACTACATTCACCTTTAATAAATGGTTTCACGTTTAATGCAAAAATCCACCTCAAAATTTAAAATTCAAGTTAGTCCTGGTTTATTTTTTTAAACAAAAAGTTGAATATCTAAAAATGACATTTTCAAGGTTTGAATGTAACTAGTTCCTCAAATATTTGACGACATGGATCATGTTCACATGTGGACTCTCCAGCATGATTTTAATTTTTAATACTTTAAGTATCTTTATAGAATTCTATTAAAAAAAGTTAACCCCAATATCTTATTAACTTGTTTAATCATTAAAATTTATGAAAGATGATGGATTGGTAATTTTAAAGGTAAAACCCATCCATTAAATTTTATGTTTGCGAGATTTAATTGTCCCTAACTCCGAGCCAGTTCCTTCTCCCACTAAAAATCTAAAACAAATAAATACACAAATCAATGAAAATGTTACTCCATTAATTTATGCCAGAATCTAATTCATGTACCATGTTGTTAATCAAGAAATCCTACTAGTCTCGAGCTAATATACTGCTACTTATATTTAATATAAAAATACTTTTGGGATATTTTCTTTTTTACTTACTTACCAAACACAAAAAGAAAATCACTTATTTTTCAAGAAAATGGAAAATATTTTCGTTTGTAACAAACACACCCTCAGTCTCTAAACAGCGTTCTTTAAAAATGTTAGTGCTATTTTCTTTGTTCTAGTCTATAAAAATTATATTATAGATATTCAGGGAGTCAAATTTTACTTTGATGTCAAATACCTTTTCTATTATAATTTGTTAATTTATACTATTTTATAGTACTTTCAATCTAATTTTTAGTTATTTAACTTTACAAAGATTAAGAAATTAATGTGTAAATTAAAATTGAAAATTAGGAAGTTTGAAAATCCTAACAAATTCTTTATTTTTTTTTCTTTTGAAAAGGAAAAACTATGAAAACATGAACCCCGACGTCAATACGTAGAACACTTAATAGAATCTTATTGGCCAAATAAAATTAGTTTAAGTACACCTGCACATGCATAAGAGACAATTATAACATCTGAAAAAATATTATTATAAAATACAAAAGTTTAGGTGGCCACCTTGGATAACCAAGTTGTCTCTATACTGATGCAATTGTCTAACATAAGGTTGACAAATGCCAAAATTACTGTTTAGTGAAAATGCTATCCTATTCTTTGTGAAGGGGAAAGTCCCGAAGGCAAAATTCCCACATGTACTAGAGGCCCCTTGGCCAGGTGAGATGTAAAGCGAGGGATATGCGCGAGTGGCAGCCCTGCAAGGGAGAAGACCAACGGGACACGAACCCAAACAGCGCCCCCTTGCAATATTTCAGTAAAGACTGTCACCACACGAATTCGAACCCGCGACGTCGGAGTGGTTGTACCCCAATCACCTTGTCACTTACCAACTCGCATGTGCCCCTGGGGGCAAATGCTATCCTATTCTTGTTTAAACAGACGCAGACATTATTCACATAAGTAACAACGACCTAATTAATTCCTAAACTAGTTAAGATCTAACTATACATAAATGATTCTTTGGGATTTTTCAAGTTCTTTTGGATAATTGTCACTTCAATGTTCATTAATTTGTCTTTAAATTTAAGTTAGGAGTTCTAGACGCAGAAATTTCTCTACATACAACAATAACATACTTAGTGAAATCCCACAACGTGGAGTCTGAGAGGGTAGAGTGTACGCAGACTTTACCTCTACCTTGGTAGGTAGAACGCTGTTTCCGAAAGACCCTCGGCTCGCAGAAATTTCTCTACATGTTTGTTAATATACAAATCTATACAAACGAAGAGAAAAAACTTGCGGAGCTGTGATACGATATCGGGAAGCACAAATCACTCCAAACCATTCGTCCGAGATCAAGCCAATGAGCTCCAAGCTATCAAGCAATGTTTATGCACAAAGGAACCTTGGAAGAACTTGAAGGGATGCGGACAAAAGTATTCAACATTTGGAGGATCACGTGGGAGGAAGAAGAACCTGAGAATTCAAGCTATCACAGTCTGAGGTTGAAGTGTCAGCCGCATGTCATGCTCTGCGACACCATCTGCGATCCACAGATGGTGCCTGACGGATGAGTTTGGCATGTTTTGGTCATTTCTTGCAATTTGAGGGCTTGGTCACTTTTGGGCCAAGTTTGTAATAAGGAAGGATATAAATAGGATACTTAGCCTCATTTTACCTTTAGCTTGCTTTGATGATGAAACTCTTGAGAGAGATTAGAATTATAGTGATAGTTTAGCTCTAGTTCTTGGTATAATTATAGTGTAATTGTGAGGTTGTTCTAGACCTTGTTCTTGATTCACACTTGAGCTTGGCTCACTTTGGAATCATTCCACTCTATGTTAGAGTGTTTTAGTAGTCTAATTTCATTGATGTCTTTGTTTTCATATAACATTGATTGTTTTGGATTGCTATTATTGTGTATATTCTCTTATCCTTTAATTTTCCGCATTTCAATTTGATTTTTTAGAGTTTCACTTTTAGGAATCGTATAATTTGGTATCAGAGCTTAGGCTAGAGATTTGTTTCTACAAATTTCAATCCTAGGTTCTTATTTGAAAAATCACAAAAATATGAAAAATCCAAAATTCCACAAAAAAAATGAGTTGTTGTTGGATTTGAGAGTGTTTATTGATAGATTTGAGTTCATAGAGGTTGAATCTATCACATATATGAAATTCAAGCAATTTGGAGGTATTTGGAGAAATCACCATTGTTGAACATTGAAGCTCTTGGAGAACTTGAAGAAACTCTAATTGAGTCTCTTTGATTTGGTGGACAATTGATATCAATTTGTATTGGGTTTTGTTCTCTATATTAAGGAGAGGTTAGATCTGAAATTTGAGTTAGAATTGGACTAGTTGAAAATTTGAATTGTTCTTCATTGTTCATCAAAGTTCTTGAGGAAGAACACCAAATAGGTAGTGTTTGATCCAAAAATCCTAAAGAAAAAATTAGAAAAGTGTTTTTGGACCCAAAAATAGTAAAAATCTTATTCAAGTGGGTCCAATTAGTTAAGAGTGCAAGGAATATTCAGAAATAGGTCAACCAAACGGATCCCAAGACAAATTTGCGTCATCAGCGATTCACCAAAAGGATAGATATGCGAACCGCATATGCCGTCCCATGCATTATTTGCGGTTTGCAGACCAATCACAAACTGAGATAGAATTTTTTCCATCCTTGAGCAACATCTGCGAACCGCAGAAGGCCACGCAGACACTGCTCAGGTCTAGCAGACCACACTTTTTTCAGGTTTTGTGATATTTTTCGTTTCCGAATCTATTTCTTTTCACTTCTTTGATTCTCTGAACTATTTAACATCAAGTAATTATCTATTTGAGTGTTAATTAGTTCTTGAGTCACATTTTTCATTTCGTGCCAATTCTTCTAAGTTTTTTCATTTAATTTCGTTGAACTTCTTTGACTTCGTCCGTTAGAATTTGATTCGTATGTCTTTCTCTCGAACACGAATCTATTCCTTCACATAGGCTAAGAGACCTTGTGAATTGATTGGACAAAATTCTTTACCAACCTTGGAAAATATTAGAATGTGGAAAGTTGAGTGAAAACACTAGAGTGTGGCGAGTGGAGTGCAAATATGAGGGACGTGAGAAACGTTACTTCTAATGTGTTTGTTGAGTTTTTGGAGGTACTATGACTAACTTTGGAGGTCAATCTCATGATGGAGAGGACCTGATGTCCCTCCTACTTAGGGATCTCACGAGAATGAGAACGATGATGAGTGAAATGAGGGAGCAAGTGAGTGATGGATGTGATAATGGAGAATATTGCATCTAGTTGGGGAAATGTTTAACATATAAGTCGAAGGGTAGCATTAAATCTAAGGGTGGCCAGTGGGCCGGGCTCGGGTCTGGCGGGCCGGGTCTGGCGGGGTCGGGGTCGGGGCGGGACGATCCGGGGGGTCGGGATCGGGCCTAGCGGGCCTAGCGGGGTCGGGTCCGGGCGGGACTGCTCCGGTCCGTCCCGATCCCGATCCGTCGGTGTGTCGGGGCGGGCGGGGTCGGGTCGGGCTCGGGTCGGGGCGGGGCGAGCTCGGGTTTTCCTTTTTTTTTTTTTTTTAAATAACATATGTATAAAAAAAAACTCAATAAATAAAACAAGATAGTGTAATAAAAACATCCCAAGGTCATTGTTTTTGTGCCTCTTATATTATTTAATAGACATATGATTTTTTTGTAATACAAATACAATTGTCTAAAATCTAAATTGCAACTTTATGGTGTTGTCCAAAAGTTGCAAATTACATAATAAAATTGCAATTAAAAAAATTACATTTTCAAAAAAATCTGTTCTAATTGCTTGATGATTTCATGTGGTTCTTCGGTTGGAATAGGTATTTGTTGGTCAAATTGATCCACGTCGCTTCCACTACCTTCGGTTAAGATCTCGTTGTAGTTTTCATCATCTTCTTCGTTGATCTCCGGTTGACCGCACCTTCTCCGCTCCGCTCGTATCCAATCTCTCGAATAATACGCAATTTCCAAGTCGTCTCCGGCCAATGAGTGTCTGTGGTCTCCTATTTGATATCTCGCTGCGCGAAAAAGCGCTTTCCGACGCAGTTGACGACGCTTGAATGTTCAAAACATCTCGAGCCATCATTGAAAGTGTCGGAAAGGTCTTCTCATTCCCCTCCAAAAGTATTTCAAAGCAAGTCTTCTTGTCCATCTTCATTGATAACTTCTTGATACGGTACAGAACCCCGCAAAACAAAAATATCCAACTCGCTAATTTGGTTAGTAGAGGTACGGCCGCACATTCTATTTCGAGGCTTTCAATACTAGCCGCGAAAAAAGATGTCTTTTGTGAGGTTGTGTTGAAGATGAAGAAGATGGTATGGTAGCCGGTACGTTACTAGCATTTTCTTGTTGATAAAATCTATATATATTTTTGCGGTGGTGTTCTACGCTATTCAACACTTCTTCTTTAGTTTGTTCAATAGGTGGTGGGTGATTTAGATTTTTGGGACTTGGAGGTGGTAGTACTTCTATACAATCGTAAATAGTTTCAATTAGTGATTTAGTACCGTCTATTTTAATAGTAGGATTTAATACGAAACCCAATAATATAAATAGAAGGAATAGGAATAAAATATTTTTTTATTTTGACAAACATTTTTTTAATAGCTTTGCCTTATAAGCCGGTTTTTCCATATATTCACTAAGTAATAAAAATATTAGAGTTATATAAAATAACATAGTTGAAATAGTAGGATAATATATACCGGAAAATTCTTTTGTTGCTTGAAAAAATTTCTCTAAAAATACAATAAGTTCGGAAATTTTTTCCCAATCACTATCTAAAATCATATCAGATGGCTTTTTATTATGAGAGTTAAAAAATAAAGTTATAGGTAATTTATAGTCATAAGCAACAAGTAGTTGCTCGTATAAAGAATTCCACCTAGTGGATACTTCTTGTGGAATTCTTCTAAAAGGTAGTCCACAATCATGACAAATTTTTTTATATTCTTTTCTACGTTGTACTTTATTACTTTTAAAAATAAAGTTTATAGCAAATTGTATTTTACTAAGAATGTCTTCAAAAAGTGATAGACCATCCTTTACAATTAAGTTATATATATGGCACGCGCATTTTATATGAAAATGGTCTGGAAAAGATGGAGCTAAACTATTTTTTAACATTGTAATTGCGTAATTGTTATTAGAAGCGTTATCTAATGTAATAGTCATAATTTTATCGGTAATTCCGTAATAATCGCACACTTGATAAATATTTTCTGCAATAAAAGTACCGGTGTGCCTATCATCTATATATCTATACGCTAAAATACGTTTTTGCATAGACCATTTATAATCTATCCAATGACAAGTTACAGTTAAATAATCATGGCCGTTAGTACTACGACCTATATCGACGTGATAGATACTTTGCCATTAAAATGATATAATGAAAAACGTAAATATTGTTGATATTCATGCGCAAATTTAAATACATCTCTCTTAACGAGTTGACCTAGGAAAACCGTTAAAAGCGAGGATTATATATATCTCTAATGTAATGAATAAAACCGGGAGATGAAGGAAATGAAAAAGGCAAACCCTCCACAAAGCAACTAATTTTGATATTGCTTCCCTATCTCTATGTTTGTTGTATTTAGAGCCTACAATTCCCCCCGTCATAGGGTTAATTTGACCACATGTACTTGGTCCGGGACGAGTATCGGTATGTGAACCTTGTCCCGATGGAGCGGCCGTTTGCGCACCCGGTTTTGAAGCCCGGTATTGGGCATACCTAGCTGGATGAGCACTTACTACATGTCTAATTAAACCCCCGTCCCACCGTGACCTTTTCCGTTTTAAATTTTAAAACATTTTTACAAATTTTACATATGGCTACTTGATTCTCTACGTCCCTATCAAAAAATGTCCATGCATCTGATTTTAATGGTCGTTTTGCTTTGGACCTCGTCTCATACTAGGGGGAATAGGAGGTATTTCGGTTGAAGGTGCACTAGTGGGCGTGTTGTCATCAATATTAGTGGGTGTATCGTCTAGATCATCGTCTAAATTAAAGTCTTCTTGAGTTCCGAGAAAATAACTCCTCGTCTAAATCTAATGGTATTGTAGGAAAATGTTGAGTATCAACAAAATCATCATGTGTAGGAATAAGATGACTAGAAGAAGTACCCTTGCCCCGATTGCCCCTACTAGAAGAAGTCTTACCCTTACCCTTAAACATACCTCTAATTCCTTCCATTTTAATTATATGCTAACAAATAATTAAAGTAAATGAAATTAAGTGCGCTAAATAAAATAAACAGAGACAATAATAATTTAATGAAGGAACGAATGTACCAAACGCCGACGTAACGTCGACGTGTAATCGAGAGGTTGAAAATTGAAACTTTGCTCGATGGAAGATCCTCAAGCTAGTTGCCAACTTCACTCCCAATTCCCAAATGAATTAATAAAATTGAATATTTAGCAAACAATGTAGAGAGATATATTGAGAAATTAGAGAGATTGTAGGAAGATTTGTGAGAAAGATGAAGAGAAAATGAGTTATTTATAGTTGAAAAATTGGGTTAAAGTGTAAATATAATAACTTATGGGTTAAAAATAAATATTAAGGGGTAGGGGGGTTGGGGGAGGGGGGGGGGGCCTAAAATGGCCGTTGTGCCAACCAGCCATAATCTAAAATGGCCGTTGGTGCAACGGCTATTTTTGCAAAGGTAAGGTCGGGGTCGGGGTCGGGGTCGGGACGGTCTCGGGGCGGGCTCGGGTCCGGCGGGCACAGGGCGGGCTCGGGTCCGGCGGGACGAGACATCGTCCCGTCCCGAGTTCGAGTCCCGCCCCGTTAATTTTTTTTTTTTTTTTTTTTTTTTAGAGCGGGGTCGGGTCGGGACCGGGGCGGGGTCGGGACGGGGTCGGGCCGGGGTCGGGTCGTCCCGGCCCACTGGCCAGCCCTAATTAAATCTAATGTAGGAGGAGATTTGAGCCAAGAACCAAATATGCCATCGACTCTCACGCCGGGACAAGTATGTACATTATACTTTCCTCAACCTACCCCTACCCCTTCCCAACACACCCTACAATCTACCTTCCAAAGCCCCAATATTCAAACAAATGTGAAGCGAAACAACCCTCATCCCAACCCCTACTTTTCAACAATTCTAAGATGAGTCACCACCACAAATGGCTACCCATGTAGCTCTACTACATGTTCTACAAGTATCCCCATATGTACCACCACAATAATTTCCATATGAACTATACTAAACCCATTTCCAAAAATAATTCTATGATAACATGATTGAAGAAGTTACTCAAGAAGAATGGTGGATTGGACCACGACACGGGGAGAGACATGGAGGTTTTGTCAATTAAGGTGTCAGAAGGCAAAGAGGTATTGAAAGATATCATATGTATGAAGGCCGGGATATATTACAAGATTATGCATACAAAAGGGAATCCTCATCAACTTGGGAGGAATCCAAACCCATTATTCACGCTTCTTAAACCAAGATTGATTGTCAAGCAAAGAGAGGTAACAAGACAACGGAAGGTAACAATGCAAAATCTAACTTCCCTCACCTTTCTATTATTCAATGTCATGAATGTCAAAGTAATGGGCACATTGTAAAAGAATACTTCAATCGGAGATCAATTGTGGCTATACCTAATGGCTACCGTATCAATGATGACGAATAGTGTGGTGTTGGAAGTAAGGGTGAAGAATCGAGGATGAACACGAGGAAGAACCCTTGAGTGGCGATGAAGAGTGATTGGAGGAAAGAACCAACTTGACTAGTGCATTACAAAGGCATATGTATGCTATGACTATAGAGGTGTTTGACCAACGGGAGAATCTCTTTCATGTAGGTGCAAGATAATGAATAATGTGTGCTCCTTGATCATTGATGGTAGGAGTTATACAAATGTGTTGAGCAAATACTTGGTTGAAGATATGAAGTTGCCCACTCAAAAACACCCTAAACCCTACAAAGTTCAATGGTTCAATGAATGTTGTGAAGTAAAGGTGACCAAGCAATCGGTTATCAAGTTTAGCATTGGGAGGTATGAGGATGGGTTGTTATGTGATGTTGTCCCGATGCAAGCATGTCATATATTGCTTGGGAGACCTTGGAAATTTGATAGGGATGCCAAACATAGTGGAAGAACCAACAAGTACGCCTCATTGACACCCTATCAAGTGAGTGAATATTATCAAGTCATGAAGGAACTCCTGGAGAGGGTTCAAAGGGAGAAAATGGAGAAACGTAAAAAAAGGCCTTGGATGCTCAAGGAGTACAAGGTTCGATTCAAGAGAAGGCTAAAATGTGCATAATTGCCAAACCTAGCGCTTGTTTTAAGAGGGTTGATGAGGAGCACTACATGGTGTACCCCAATAATGAAAGGTTTCTATTTGATGCTAACCAAGATACCAACACTTTGCCTAGTATTGTGTCTTTTCTTTTTCAGGCACATGATGATATGATCGTCGAGGTGATGCCAAAAGGAATACCCCATCCTCAAGGTTTGCACGTCTCTCTTCCCAACCATTTTAATTTTTGAATGAGCAATCCCATAAGCTTTGTTAGAGATGGCCCAAGAGCTATGGAATGGTATGACAATACTTGTGATATGGTAGTTGGAGTACAAAAGTTGTTGCAAAGAGTATCTTGCACTATTATTAGTGATAGGGACTTCACCTTTCTTATGCCCTTGAAGAAGAGTCTTTGGGGTACATTTGGTACTAAGCTCATGTTCTCTACTTCGTATCACATCCAAATGGAGGGATAAATCGAGGTAGTGAATAAGACTCCTGGGAACATGCTTCGTTGTGTGATTAGATAAAATATAACTTTTTGGGAGAACCATATAATTTTGATTGATATTACTTGTAATAGGTTGACCCACTCCTTTATTTGCATGACCTTATTTGATACTTGTTAGGGTGATACCTCTCATGTAGCCTCTTTACTTGTTAGGAATATTTCAGATTACTCATGTGACTCTTTCCTTGTGTTCTTATGTGTTTCAATTTTTAGTTTACATGGAGGGTGTGTGCATGATAGCTTAAGGAATATCTGTGTTTTCGACCCTGGTGTTATATTCTCTTGTGATGAGTTGGTAGCAGTTTCATGTTTGGATAGGACTAGTGCGGGGAATGAAATTGTAAATGGGTTTGTCTTGGTGTTACAACTCGCATCTAGTCATGAGATCATCAATTGTTGTTTGAGAAATGAAGATCCAATGTTCTTCATGTTGTGTAGAACCAATGTAGTTTCACATGCTTGTCATTTTAAATCCATTGATTTCTTTGCTTCATCCTCGTTTTATGATAGTTGGAGGTATCAACTTCTTGACGCCTCATATGTGAAAATCTTGTTCGTAGTAATCATTGATACGTGGTTGTACCACAAGTTTACACATCATTGGCATGCTAATGAGATTATTATTGATTGTGCTAACCTTCATTTTTTAAGGACCATGTTTGTGTTTGTCCCTCCTTGTTTTTTGCAAGGTTCGGATTCAAGGACGAATCATTTTCAAGAAAGGGAGGATGATACGATATCATGAATCACAAATCACTCCAAATCATTCGTCCGAGATCAAGCCAAGGAGCTCCAAACTATGCAAGCAATGTTTATGAACAAAGAAAACTTAGAAGCACTTGAAGGGATGCGGACACAAGTATTCAACATTTGGAGGATCACGTGGGAGGAAGAACCCGAGAATTCAAGCTGTCACAGTCTGAGGTTGAAGTGTCAGCCACATGTCATGCTCTGCGACACCATCCGCGATCCATTGATGGTGCCTGACGAATGATTTTGGCATGTTTTGGTCATTTCTTGCAATTTGAGGTCTTGGTCACTTTTGGGTCAAGTTTGTAATAAGGAAGGGTACAAATAAGATACTTAGCCTCATTTTACCCTTAGCTTGTTTTGATGATGACACTCTTGAGAGAGATTAGTATTGTAGTGATAGTTTAGCTCTAGTTCTTAGCATAATTGTAGTGTAATTATGAGGTTGTTCTAGACCTTGTTCTTGATTCACACTTGAGCTTTGCTCACTAGTGGAATCATTCAACTCTATAGTTTGTGTCTTTAGTAGTCTAATAGGTCTTTGTTTTTATATAACATTGGTTGCTTTGGATTGCTATTATTGTGTCTATTCTCATATCCTTTAATTTCCCGCATTTCGATTCAATTTTTTAGAGTTTCATTTTTAGGAATGGTATCCGGCGGTAAGAGTATTAACAAAATGAACCCTTAATTTGAGTACTTAACTTTATGCTGTATAAGTATTTTTGCTTTTATTGTGTTCAGAAGATATCTTCGTCCTTTTTTTATATATAAAAGTATAAAACAGAAAAACACAATCACGCCTGCAAATGAAGGAATGGTGGCATTGATCATCCTAGTGACTTTCATCCAATAACATGGGCAAATGCACTTTTAAGCTAAATAATTGAGACGATTTGTTCTAAATCTGAATATATAAAATTTATTTTATTTAAAATTGATAACTATAAAATATTAAATTGATCTAGTAATATAAAAAATAATTTAAAAAAATTATATAACAATTGGCAGTGAAGATGGCTAGCGATAGTGGTTATGAGTGTCGATTGGGGATGGTGTTAGTTGTAGGTAGTAGGTAATGACGATGATGAGTGGTGGTAATTGGTGGCAGTAGCTAATAATTGTGGTGGATGATAATAATAATTAATGGTAGTGGTGATTGGTGAATAAAGACACGGTGGTTGGCAATATATAGTGATAGCTGATAGTGGTGATTATAAATAGTGATTGATAACTGTTGTGCAATCGCGGTTGGTGATTATAATTATAATTGGTGGCTAGTGATGTGATGTATGACAATGATAATTGATAGTGGTGCTGGTTGTGAGCGTTGTAGCTAATAATGGTGGAAGTGACAACGACAATAATCATTGATACTGGTGTGCGACGACAGTTAATAATGACAGACGATGGAAATGGATAAAGCAATAATGAACTGTCATCTTTATATAAATCTTTGAATAGTCATGTTAATAATAGTAAGACTTTATTGTAGATTTTTATCATTAAAATTTATTCGGACCAATTAAGTAGCTGTAAAATAAAAAAATAAATATATTTAATGATCAAAATCTAAATATTTAGATTCAAACTTAATTAATAAACAAACTTAATGATTAAGATGAATTATTAAAATTTTGATTTTCACAAATAAATGAATCACTGAAGCCTTAGTGGGATGTTATAAAACCAAATCAATTTGTAAGAGATGATTAATTAATTAATTCATTTTCAATAATAGCAGGATTACTAAATTTTATCCATTACGATAGTAACATAAGAAATATTTTATTATATCAAAGTAGCGGAACTTTACACGATATAAAAAGTCACTAAACTTTAATCTTTACGACGGCAAAACATATCTATTAAGGTAATTTTATTATTATAGAGTATAATTTTTGTGTTATCGTAATATCAGGTAAAATTCAATCACTTTAATGCGTGAAATAATTGTGACTTTATAGCTATACTTAGGTAAAAATTCGTTATTTTACTTTAATACAAATAATTCTGTAATTTTATTGTCATACTCCTAATAGGTTAAAGTTTAAGTTTAGTCTACGTGAAATTAATTCCCAATCCCTACTCAAACCAGAATTTATTTTATCAAAGGAGAGGGGAAAAAACTGAGTTCCATTCGGATTGTGAATTTAATAACCTTTATAAAATCCTTCTCCATGTCCATTGTTCTTTCAATTTCTCTACTTTGAGCTTCCGTATCCATTGTAATAATTTCTTCGATGGTGTCCAAATCAAACCCGAACCGAGTCCTAGACCTATAAAAGTAAAAGTAAAATCTCATGCACCATTTCAGATCACCGCCACATCACGAATCACAACTCCAACCACCATCGCAACAGAAAATAACCAACAAAACTGAACTCTCCGATCAGCGTCACCGTAAACGGAAGGAATTCGAAGGTAAAAAGAATAGTAACATTAATGCATTGGTGAAATACGCTAAATGGAAGAGAAACAAAAAATTTCAATCGTGCACGTTCAATATGGAACGTGCATTAGAATTGGATAATATTTCAATAACAAAATATTATTTACAAAAACTATGCATAAACACAACTCCAACTCCAACTTCAAAAATTTCAAAAAAGTGAATTTCTTTTTGATTTCTATGGCCAAGTGCCTACTTATTTACTCCGTTTATTATAATTTATGTGACACCATTTTTTTTGGATTGTCCCACAAAGAATGTCATATTTATATATTTAAAAATAATTTAACCATATAAATTAATTTAAAACCACATATTTGTATAAGACTTATTTTGGATCACATATTTTAAAAATATTTATTTCTTTTTTAAACTCAATGCATTTTGAGAGAGTACTCTTTTTGATTATCTCAAGGAGTAGCATGCTTTTCATCTTTTCCCAGGATGGACGTTTAAGTACCTATTTCTTCCGTCCTAATTTACATAATCTAGTTTAACTGAATTGAAGTTTAAGAAATAAAAGAAAATTTTAAACTTTATGATTTAAAATAAGTTAAATATGTTTATATGATTATAAATTATTTCGTTAAGAGTAAAAGCTAAAATTTAAAATTAAATTATTATCAATTAAGAAAATGCGTTACTCTGGTCTGTCTCAAAAGATTATCACATTTTTATAAATAATTTAACTTTATGAAATATTAATAACCATGTATTTATATAAAATTTATTTTAAATTATACATTTCAAAAAATTTACTTTCTTTCTTAAATTTTATGTCAAATTAAATGGTGTCAGATAAATTAACATGGAAGAATATTTCTTTTTTGACACTCACTAAGGAGGGTGTATTCAATTAGGATTTTAAAAGATTATTTTGGGATAAATAAATCTTGTAGTATTCAATTAAGACTTTTAAATAATCTAAACAAGTCTTGTGTTATTTAATCAAGACTATTAGAATTTCTTAAAGAGGATGTCAAAATCTGGTGGTATTTAATCAGAATTTTAAACAAGTAACAAAAAATCCTTTGATATTCAAAAACTTGCTAATTTTGAAAGATTTTTTTTTCTCAATGAAATTTGTGTGACTTTTTAGTGGGAGGTATAAATATCAAATCCTATCAAAAAATCTCACCCTCGTGGACATGATTTTTTTCTCAAACTAGTGTTTTCTCTCTTATCTCTCTGTATATATTCTCTCTCTTTGTATATACTATATATTCAGAAAAAGATTACCGAAAAATTCACTTTTGGAGGAACAAGGATTAAATCCTTGGAGTAAATTTTGGTCAGTTAGATAGATACCACAAGGGTGTAGGTAAGTTTAAAAGGCTTTCAATGAGGATACATCACAAAATGGCCTTGAATTCCTTACAAACAAGATTGAGGTAAGTTAACTAGGCAAGCAGAGAGAACTCTCTTCTGCTCGTATGTTATATATCTACTTTCACTGCTGAGAAAAGGTAAGATGGTAAAGGGAAAAGAACAAAGATTAAAAAAAAGAGGGTAAGATGGTAGTATAAGTTGCATTTATTGCCTCCTTTTGAATTGTTATTGTTATCGCTTCCAACCTAATTTTCCAGATTATAAAAATTCTCCCCCGTTGAGAAAAGGTTATCATCATAAAAGTAAAAAAGTTCACGTGGTCTTTTTAAATATTTATAAATTTTATAAAAAATCTTTTAAAATTCAAACGTAAAAAATATTAATTGTAAAATTTTTTAAGTCATTATATTCTTAAATAGTTTTTTAAAAATTCACTACACTTATTTATCTATAAATAATTTTTTAAAATATCCTAAAAAATGGTGTCACGTGAATTGGACTACCACACGTACTACTTTTTTTCTTATGCCAGATTCTCCCAAAAGAAATTCCAAAAAAATCACTCCCATTGATCATTTCACCAGCTTCACTCGTCTTCTTCGCCGGCACCGGCACCGACGATCCACTGCCTCTCGCTCTCCCTACCGAAGAAATTGTAACGACTCCTCTCTATTTCATAATGTGGAATCCTTAGACTTATATTTCATGTATCGTGCTGCATGTTAGGTTTCCTCTGTTTCTATTCGCTTTCATAAAACGAAACAAACCGTCGTTATTTTGACTTCACAGTTTCCGATGAGCTCCGACACAAAACCTATAATCACCTCACTTACCGGTAACACATGCACAATAGAACCGCTTATTTCGAAAGCTTCGTCTATACCGGAGTTAATTTCTCGTTTAAAATCAACGTATCGAGAAAAGGACTTTTCTCTAGTAGAAGAAATCCTTACGGACCGCGAAAAAAAGGCAAAATGCTGAAATAAAAAACCTAAGGCGAGAGCTTGATGTAATTGAGAAGAATCATGCTTTATGTTTCCTAGAAAAGATGAAAATGGAGAAGCAATTAAACAATTTTCGTAGAAAATGCAGAGAATTGAGTGATAATGTAATTAGATTGCGGAGATAAACAATTTGTTTTGCAATAGGGATAAAAGAGCTCAAGAAAGGTATCAAAAATTAAATGAAGAACTTGCTAAAGCACAAGCAGATAAATGTAAGTTGACATTCGAGATTTATAAGAGGATAGAGGAGTTGAAGAAAGAAAAATCAGAAGCTGAGGGTAGAGTAAAGGCTTGGGAGCAAGAATTGGAACAATTAGGTGATAGGATGTCACGTCGAAAGGAGAAAATGGCGGAAAAGCGCAATGTGGATATCTCAGTTGATAAAGAAATCCCAGAAATTTTGGAAGTAGAGACAAGTATAGGTTTAGAAGTGAATAATCAAGCTTCTGGTGGTGATAAGGAGACTGAAACTCGTGAAAGCTTAGGAAGTGAAGTTAATCGCAACAGTAAAAATTTGGACTCGACCAAGGAGAAGCAATTTTCTCCTGGGACTCGCTGGAGTTGTGATTCAACTGGAATTGGAACTGGTCAATCAGAAAAGGAAGGTATGGCATATATGAACCTTTTTGTCATTTCTGTTAGTTACCTCGCACTATGGCTCCTACAAAGGTAGAGGTACGGTCTGCGTACATGCTATCCTCCTCAGACCCCACTTGTGCGACTACACTGGGTATGTTGTTGTTGTTGTTGTACCTTGCACTATGCTTACCATGATTTTGGTTACAGTTATTGAGTGAAAATTTTATATGTTTATTCCTGTACACTCTAAATGTGCATGATCCTTTCTTAGAAAATGGGTAGCGGTTGCACCTGCTGCTTTATTATGATTATCCTGAATTGGAGCATGACTTGTTATATCGGTGACTACTAGTCATCAACGATGTATACCAATCTCTTAGTGTCATGCTTTGTTAAAGCAAATATCTGGAGGACAAATATCGGTGACTTCTTGGCAGAACAGAAGCAAGTGAAGTCCGCTAGAAAGTGGAGTAGAAATCCGATTTAACACCATGTTGTTTAGTGACAGTTCGATAGCATCAGCCATTTGATAAACAGTGTGTGTAGCCATTAGACTAGAGAAGCTACTGCCAGCGGTTTTGAACAAGTTACAGGCCATTTTTCGTGCTTATATTTTGATAACCAAAATCAACCCAATGCGTTAGAATATTGGATGTATTACTTATCAAAGTAAGTTTTATACTTTAACAGAACATATTGTGTGATTCTGGCTGTAATGCATCAGATTTAAAAGATGACAGTTGAACTATGCTCTGCCTCGTACCAACGAAGAAACTCTATGGAGTCTTAAGTCATCTTACTAATAGTTTGATATACTTTGGACGAATACTTCATTCAATGGTTTCACCATTTATAGTTATCAAAACCCTGAAAATCATATATTGTTATACTAGTTCACTATAACAAATTAACAACAGTGCTTGGTCCTATCTCTAGAAAATTGGTAATAGTGGCTCCTATGGTTTTGTTTCTGTTGCTCCTGAATTTGAACATACTTTGCTTCTTTGGTGACTTCTAGTCATTTATATGATAATATATCTAACTTAATCTCCTCCCATGTTAGATAATGCAGATATCTGGAAGACAGTTTAGTCAATGTAGTGGATTTTTTAATTTCCTAGCTAGTGGGTCTTTCTTTCTTTCTGACTTCTCATCTCTCTCTCTCTTTCTCTCTCTCTCTCTCTCTCTCTCAGGCAATAGTGAAGCTTTTTAATAATTGCATAAAATGCACTTGGTCAGCTCTTTAAGGTTCATAATCCCTATCTTCATTTTAGTGGAAGTGTTGATTTTTGTACATTTATTCAGAGAAACTGTGCTTCCTCTATTTCATTTCAAGTCAAGTTTTCTAACTTGGGTTAATTCAGATAATATCCACTCTTAAAGTATACTACCTCATTAATTGTACTTAAACAGTATATAATTCAAAAAGTTGAGCTTATCTTTTAGTCACATTCACACTTTTATTAGAACTCAAAGATCAATTAATTGATCTTGGTTTTCTGTCCAAAAATTAGAGTTGAGATTCACTTTCGACTCATGTAGTCTAACCATGAATATGACTTGGAAGTACTAAACATGATGATTGATTCGAGGAACAATACATATACACCTCTTCGGTGATGTGCATATACATACCCACACATACATGCTGGTGCAGTCATGTGCCTTATATTGATAATGGTTCTCATTTTATTGAAGACATGTTTCTGACACTCGTGCAAACTCAATATATTGTTGGTGCATTCTTTCAGACCTTCTACCTGTCAACTTGGCTTGTGAGAACAGAGCACCTATTATAAACCTATCAGCGTGTGAAGTTGGAGACTGCAATGAGAATAACTTGAATACATTCTCTGGAAGCCCTGGGTCTTTAACCGTCATTGACATTAGTGACAGCGATGAAGATATGGCATGTGTTTCAAACAGTTATCGTGTGTCAAGGAATTTAACATTTCCTCACCAGATAAAAGAAGAGGACATAAAGGAATCCTCTACTTCATTGTCTAAGAGGAAAAGAAGCTTAAGGGACACTGACGACGACGATGGTTCTTCATTTGGTAAACAAAAGACAAGATCTGGTCAAGAATTAGACTATGACAAAAAGCAATCTTTTGCTCATGACAATTCCAGAAATGTGGCAGTGTCCATTAGACGCTGTGATGACAAAGTTGGAGGGAAGTGTTATTCTCAACCCTCTTTCAAAAGATGTGATCTATACAAGCTTAATGAGATTGATGATGAGAGTTCATCAGATTCAGATAATGATCTATGCAGTGACAAGAATATGGATATGTTAATCAAAAGAACTAGAGAAGGTAGAAGGTGCTTGTCAGGAGATGGTTTAGGATCGTCCTTTGAGAAGGACCCTGAACTTTGTATGGATGCGGTACGTGCGGGACAAATTTCTCCAAGCATATCTTCCAAGGGTCACTCGTTTACCAAGAGTCAGGAAGTGAGTCAATCTGATAAATTCAGGTGTGTGTAATTACAGCCTGACCTATCTAGTGGTAACTTTATTGGTCTGATTATTGAAACTTCTACTTTACCTTTGCAGCATAACCATGAAGCAAGTATTGTTGTCAGTGAGTAATACATAGAAAATTTAGAATTCTAATCATGTACCTTGCAGCACTTTAATAAAATACCTTTACCAATAGAAAAAATGTGTATTTATCTAGAAAAATCATTATAACTCTGTTTCTTCCTATGCCGTAACTTGTTAATTTGCTGTTCATTTTTTAGATATATTCACAAAAAGCCGACCCAACTTGTTTTTCACAGAGGCTTAGTTGTTGTTTTAAAAAATAGCTGACTGCATTAATGTGTCTTTTTGGTTCTTCAGAAAAAGAATTTACAACTCACAGTTGATAGAAAGAGGAATTCAGAACTGAGATTTTATTTTAAAACAAAATTTGTTGTGCAAATTAAAACTGAATGAACAATGAGATTGGATACTTAATTGCGGTGTTAAGGGCTTAAGTATTGCACGTCACATGAATTATATTCATTTTTTTTATTCGATCTGATGTTACTACAAATTCTTCCTAAATAAGTTAGTAATGCTAATTTGAGATTGACATTCGGGTGCCAAAAGTTCTGCAAGGTAGGAAGTCTCAAATGCAGTAACCCTCTCGACGTCCTAATCGAATGTCTTATTGGGTCGTATGCAGCAATTTGGACTCTAACAAAGAAGAGCAGTTTTCACCTGGGGCTCACATTGGTTGTGAATCAACTGGAAATAGACGTGGTCAATCAGGAGGTGAAGGTATTACACTTCTATGGATCTTTGACATCCGTAAGTTACCAAGTACTATGCCTAAGCTTTTCAATATTTTGGTGTCACTTATTGAGTGACAATAAGTGCTCTTTGCAGAATGAATATCAGCAGATTCTGGAACGTCTCAAACATACTCAGTCAGCCGAGGACGCTGATGTTGGGACTAGCAGCCAATCACTTGTTAATGAGGTTGACGTTTGGCTTAACGTGGTTGGTGGGAAGAAGAGAGGGAGAGCATACGGTCTTAGCGCACAGAGCAGTGTTTTTGATCAATCATAGTTCTCCAGGACTTCTTCTTCGTGCTAAAGCTGCAACAGAAGCAGGTGAACCGAGAAGTTAGTACTATCAAGTCTCAGGTTGACATGCTCTCATGCAGAATCTTTTGCCCCAAATGACTTTTGAGGAGACCAGACCCAGGATGATGATGATAATGTTTAAGTTATTCTACATTTGACACAAGTTAATGTACAGTTGTATGTCTTTGTTAAATGGTATTCAATGGATTTATGTTTTGATGTTTGATGCATTATTTTAGCATTGCATAAGATCAATTAATATGACCAACCAGAGTTGTGGTGAAGTGACAAGTACTCTTTCATCTTTTAACTAGATGTTTTAGGGATCGTTTTATCCCCAAACGCGAATTCATATTTAGTTGGGCTTCAATACAAGTACTGGACATCGGATGAGAAGCTAAAAGAAAATCAACTATTATGCAAAGTGTTTAATAAGTTTTGAAATGCACAAACAACAAAGTTCATTGTTAAATCACTGAATAACAATTCATGTTTCTAACATAATTAGTATATGAACCAAAGGATCCACTTTCTTACGAACGTCTGATTTGCACATCTGGACTATTTTTTTGCTACCTAGTACTTACTCCGGATAAAAAAGTGTCCACTTAATCATTTATACACTCCTTAAGAAAATATTAATTTTTAGGTAAAAATAAGTAATTTGACTAAAATACTAGGTATTGGGATTTGGTGGGCAAATATGGAGAAGTAAGGTTAATTCTTTTTGAGTTGGTAAGTAAACACATTTTTAACTCAAAAAATAAATGTTAAGTGAACACTTTTTTTTTTTTTTTTGAAGAGAGTTATTTTTCACCTGTACAAGAGTCGGTTAATTATATTCAATACCGGTTAGTTCTGTTTATCCATTATAGAAAGCATTATATTGTAACTGGAATTTAATAAAATTATTTCACAAACTAAACCACTCTCTCAATTACTTTCATTTGTTTTTCTACCCATTTTCTCTCTCAACCAAGCAAACAAAAAAAATTCTATACCATTTCCCCCCTATTTCTGTTTGTCTTCTCTCAGACCTATGTTTCAGCGGTTATATTGTTGTTGTTATGTTTGTGTTCTTCCTAGTATCCAAACAATTGTTAACTTTCATCTCATATTCTACGTATTTCTTTTTCTCAAACACCATTAATCCTTAGTGCCCAACTAATTAATTACAATTGGATAATAGTAAGACAATTTTTGTTTTGTTTTATTATACTGAGGGACAGCTATTTCCCGGTTCATCTCCCTCGGTGATCCGTACACTGATATTCCACGCAACTTTTCTCCTTAAACAGAAACTGCAAAATTCACCTGACTAACCACTCGCCGGTGCCGGAACTCCACTCTCTCTCGTGAAACTATACCAATTCTTCTTTCTTCACAATATATTAGGTTTTCACTTTTTTAGCTTTCAATAGGTTTTCCGATGAGTGCTAAGACGAAAGCGTCTTCGTCGCCGGAACTCCACTCTCTCTCGGTCTACTCGCGAAACTGTAAAAACTTTACTCGCTTCACAATATTTTAGGTTTTAGCTTTTGTCGTTACTTTTTAGCTTTCAAATAGGTTTTCCGATATGAGTGTTGAGACGAGACCAGTGGTTACCTCGCTTACTAGAAGAACATGGAATTCAGAATTGAAACCAGCGGTTTCCTCCTCTATATCGGATGCTGCATCTATACCTGAGTTGATTACTTATCTAAAATCCGCTTTTCGTGAAAAGGAGTTCTCTCTGGTTGAAAGAATTCTAATAGATCGTGAAAAACAGCTCCAGGAAGAAATTGAAATTCTTAAGAAATATATTGATTTTGTAAAGGCAGGGTGAGGTTTAGCAGACAAGGACCAGGGTTTAGTTGACCTGGAAAAGAAGCAATTGAAGGACATGGAGAGGAAATGTGAGGAGCTGAAAAATGAAAAAGATGAAGCTGAGGCAAACTTAAAGGCGTATATGGAAAAATTCAAAGAGTTGGAAGGTAGAATGTTACTCCTTGAGGAGGATGCTGCGAAAAAACGTGCTGTGGATGTTTCAGTGATCCAAAAATTGGTAGAAGATTTGGAAGCGGAGGAGGAGGATGTTGTAGAAGTGAATTGTCAAGGTTCTGGTGCTGATGAGCAGCAGCTTTCACCTAGGGCTTTGGTTTATTCAACTGGAAATGGAAGTGGTAAATCAGGAGATGAAGGTATTATGCTTATATGTGTCTTGTTGACCTTTTTGTTACAGTTAGATTGTAGTATTTGTGTAGGGTTTTCAATTCTGGTTACAGTTATTGAATGATAATATCTGTGCTATGCTTAAGCTTTACTTATCTATGCCTGAATGCTTAAGCAGTGGAGGAGCCAGTGATTTAAGGGGATTCAACCTTTATAAAAATAGATTATATTAAGCTTGTGTTTCAAGTCAAGGGGATTCAACCCGTATATTTATCATGCATTTTATTATTTTTGGCTTGTAATATACATGTATAATAAGTAAATTTTTCGAGCAAGGGGTATCATATGAACCCCCTTGCTTCTATGTGGCTCCGCACTGGAGCTTAGTAATTATATGGAACTGGAAACGCGGTAGACACTGATTTGGTGATTGCATGCAGTGGATGTGGTTTATATTCGTTTTTCTTTTAACTTCAAAGTCTAGGATTGATGTGGTCACATGGGTGTCGCTGCAGGCAGTGGTAATACGGACTTCGTTTAAAAAAAAATTGAATCTGGCTAATTGTCCTGATGCCCAGACATTGGATCCCATGCCTTCTGGTTCTGGTTCTGCTCAGGTCAATATCAATGTTTCCAACAGATAAAAGAGAAGATGTCGTTCAGAAGAAGCAGGTGAAGGTATCAACTAGTTTTAGTTTTGCAGTCTTATATCTTGCGTGGTGTATGGAAATGACCAAGGTATTTGCTGCTCTATGTTGCATGGTGTATTGAGAGAAAAGTCAAAAAGTCTTCATTTTCCATGGAATTTATTTCTTATTCAGTTAACAAATTTTATCAAGCACACTTCATTGCAGCTTGAGCTTAGTTGAAGAACGTAGGGTCTTTACCTTGTATCACATAACATAAATTGAAAGAAATGCTGACCAGCCTTTTGAATTGCTCTCTCAGCCTGTTGAAATTAGTGTAGCAACTTGAGATAGTTGGGGATTAGAATTTATCAATCTCTTGGCCAAAAGGTAGCAAATTAACTCAGCTAGAGAGTTGAGCTTATGTGTAGTCACTTTTACACTTCCGGCGTAACTCAAAGATCATTAAATGCCTCAATTTTTTGGTCCTTTCAACTCTTGTGTAGTCTAACCATGAATCTGATTTGAAGTTCTGCACATGATGGTTGATTCTAGGAATCTGTTTACATCTTATCGGGAATGTGCATATACACACCCATCTCCCAGCTTGTGGATCTGTCATGTGCATTATATTGATGGCTCTCATATTTCTTGAAGACAAATGTTTCTGACACAGCGTGCTTGTACAAACTGAATAAATTCTGTGCTTTCTTTCAGACCCTCTCCCTGTCAACTTGGCCTCTGAGAATAGAGCACCTATTATAGATCTATCAGCATGTGAAGCAGGAGACTGTGTTAAGAATAACTTGAATACAGTATCTGGCAGGGCTGGGTCTTTGACTGATGTTCACATTAGCGACAGCGACGATGAGAATGCAAAGGCTTGTGTTTCAAACAGTAATGGTGTAGGCAGGAATTTAACATTTCCACACAAGATAAAAGAAGAGGATATAAAGGAAACTCCATTGTCCAAGAGGAAACAAAGCTTAAGTGGGAGTGACAATGGTGATAGTTCTTCATTTGGCAAACACAAGACAAGATCTATTCAAGAATTAGATCGTGATGGAAAGCTTCCTTTTGCTCATGACAATTCCCATAAACCAGTGTTCGTAAGACTATGCGATGACAAAGATGGAGGGAAGTCTTATTCTCAACTTTCTGCCAGAAGATCTCATTTAAACAAGCTTGATGGGATTGGTGATGATAGTTCTTCAGATTCAGATGATCCATTGAGTGACAAAAGTATGAATTTGTTGATCAAAAGAATTACAAAACGTAGAATGTTCTCGTCAGAAGATGATTTAAGATCGTCCTTTGAGAAGGACCCTGAAATTTGTATGAATGCAGTATGTGCGCTTTATAGGCAACAAATTTCTCCAAGCATCTCTTCCAAGGCCCTTTATTTTACCAAGAGTCGGGGGTTGAGTCAATCTGATAAAATCAGGTGTGTAATTACTACCTGATCCTTTGACAAGTTTATCTTTCTAGTGGTAACATTGTCGGTTTGATTGTTGAACTGTTATTTTACCTTAGCAGCGTAATAAGCACTTGCTTACTGTCAGGGTTTAATAGCAAAGATGATTAAGAATTCCAATCTGGTACTTATCTAGAAAAAGCACCATAACTATGTTTCTTCCAATGCCATAACTCTTGTCAATCTGGTGTTATGTTGTAGATATATTGACAAATAGGTCAATGCATTAATGTGTCCTTTTCGATCTGCAGAAAAAGGACTTACAACTACTGTTGATAGAAAAGAGGAAATCAGAACAGAAATCTTATTGTAAAACTGAAACTTGTCATGCAAATTAAAATATAATGAATAATGAGAATGGATACCTAATTGTTGCGGAAGGCTCTTAATATTTCATATCATGTAAATTATATTCATTCTTAATTTTGATTTATTGGTACTAAAAATTTCCTCCCAAACAAGTTCATAGCGTGTAATTTGGGACTGACAGTAGTCCAATAATTCTTTGTAGTATTTAGTGCTAAATGTACTGTTTCTCAAATGCAACCATACTTCCAAATGTCTCTAAAAGTCACTGATTGGGTATACTAACATAAAAGAATGTCTAATAACCCTCTAGATGTCCTACTTGAATGTCTTTTGGGTCATATGAGGTAAACCTACTTTTGATTTTACAACATGGTATACTATATTGGATTCACTAGTACTAATTAACGAACTACCTTTTCCTTGTCTCTAGCCTTGAGCAATGCCTCGTATTTCGTGTCAATTGATATTACATCTTCCAACTGTCATTTCTTTAACAGTCTCTAGTTAACTTATCAAAGGAAAAAAGGGTGTCTAGTCGAACCAGGTGTTTACTTTAAAATAATGCAAATCAAAAAGTTGGAAGCAACTAATCTTAAGTTAACTGAACTCATATATATTAAGAAAAAGGGTGACCGGACACATTTTGTTTTTGAAACTGGCAACTATTGACCGGACACATTCTTTTTGCCTGTTTTACCTATGTCTTCTTTCTAGCAGATGGACATGGCACTTGTGTGGATTTTTCAAAATATTGATAATCATATTGGAAATTTATTCCTGGTTCATGGGAAGTTGTGGATTTGTTAATTTGTTCCTAAAAGGGTATCTGAATCCCCTTTTCATTGGATTCCTCTGGTCGACTCTCATTATTAACTGTTGCATTTTATCTTTCTCTGCATGGTTTGCCTGTTAAGGTCTTCATAACATGAGATCAATGAAAGTTTATCCTTAGGCACACTTCATGTCTGTGGGCTTTAGGTATTAGTAAATTTTGTCCTTGTATTCTTTTTGTTCACACTACTTGTAAGCTTCAGTATTTCTTTGTTCTAACATTTCTGAACTTGAAAGGAACATTTAAAACTGCCTTCATTTGACGTTTTAACTCACATGTGGCTTCTGTGAGACTTGAAACTTTCCTCTTTTTTTGGCATCAATACTCAAGTTACTCAGCAAATAGTCAATTATAATTGCGTGTTTGAACAATTTAATGTTAGAACTTGGTGTCCAAAAAGTCCAGAAGAACGTCATTTTTTTGGTGTCTACGTTGGGTTCAACGTGGTTAGTGCCAAAACTTGTGAAGTTGAGGGTTAGAAGTAGGAGTAGTGAAAACATAGGGAGAGAAAACACTTGTAACACCAAAACACTAGGATAACATGCAAATTAGTAGAAACAATTTAAAAGGGGATTGTCTACTGGAGGATTGTGTTAAAATACAGACCCAAGACAGATATTTGTGACATGCCTATTATGAAGCGATCTGTGATTGGATCTGATTCCAACTACTTGATCAGATCTTATTGCATTTGTTTATTCCAAATGTCAAATGGAACATGCACTCATGCAGTATCCAATTTGTTTTAGTACTCAATGTGATTGTTTTTTCTTGTGGCTTTGTATTTAAGTTTCTTTAAATTGGCACTATATCCATTATACTTTCTGTAACTTCTTTTATGTTCTTTTATGTTTTTCTCGTGCAGCATAGCTGCTTTGGGTGAATATCTGATCGATGGGGATCCAGAAAATAAACTCAGAAAAGCTGTGGAAGAAGTGCGTCCAAAGGATCATGCAGAATGTAAAAGATTAGCTACTAAATACTGCTACCAACTGTATCAGATATACCTTAGCAAGGAGGACCCTTTGTTTAGCCTAATCTCTAAGTTCTAGTTTAGCAAAAAGGCAGACAGAAAGGTTATCTGCCTTTCTGCTATACGTATGCAGTTTCCGAGGGAAAACTATACTAATATGAACTTCCAAATGTTGATTACTCCCACTTCCTAACTACTGCTGCACAAGATGGAAGCTTTTGTTGTCTGGTAGTCTTACAAGAAAGTAACCACGGTGACTTTGTGATTCAGTTTTTGTGACTTTGATGTGGATAGCTGACTGTGGATAGTTAACAACTGATATATCATATATATAGGTTTCATGGTCATAGATGATACTAGAGATTTAAAAAATTAGGAGTTGTGCTTCTTGATAGTCTGGGTATTTTGTATCCCCATGATGAAGACTCGGTTCTATTTTGTATGTAAAGGTTATTATATTGGGCGCTTTTGGCTTCATGTCACCTCTTTGGTTCCTTAATTTGTCTCTCTTTTTCTGCTTTGGTACCTCCCTACCCAGGCTATAAAATGTCGAAGGAGCTGACTTTGGTTTAGCTTTGAAAGACCATAACTGAGAATTTTTGTACATATTTATCTTGTTAACTAATGTAACTAAATTAGTATGTTTGTAATTGGTAAAATGGATCAGAAGAAACTATAGGGAGATATGTTGTGGTAATTGAGATTCATCTATTCTTAACTGGAGATTTCGCATTTGAACTTTGAGATTCTAGAACTATAGGAGCATTTTATTCTTTAGTGGTTTAGCCGGCATGAATTGGAGCAGAACATTGGGGTTGTGCTAATATTAATGAGGTTAGGAACATCACTATAACGCGATAGTAAAAAAAAGACTACCTTGGTTGGTTTATTTACAAGGATACTTTTTTTTTACCCTTCATTTTGAAGGATTTATAGTATTTTCACACTTTTCTTCCAATGTAATTCGAACTCTGGACCTACCAATCATGTGTGGAAGTACTTTAACAACTGAGCTGTCTAAGGATACACACTTATTAAGAAAGAAACAAACTCTTTTAAAAGAAGTAAACTAAAGCAAGAAGTCTTATACGAGTAAGGATCACCAACTAATATGAAAACAAATAAGGATTACAACCTAAAAGATAAGGATGAAAACTAATCTTATGAAGATAATTATGACAAAAAATAAGGTGATAAAATGTTGAATCATCATACAAATAAGGTGTTGCAATTGCATTATTGTATGATAAGCTGCTATATCAACAAATAATAAATTGTTGCATTAACAAGTGATAAGTTTCCATGTCAATACTACCCCTTACTCGAAACAAGAAAAACAACTTGAAGCATAGGTAACCCAACGAGCTGGAAATGACGATGGCGGAAAGGAACCAGTTTGAGGAGGGGGGGGGGGGGGGGGGATGGTCCCATGGGAGGTCCATGTCATACACACAAATGGACCTTCATTAATCATTGTACTGTTGCAGGCGGGTGACGGCTTTACAACCGTTGCTTAAACACTATTGACTGTTTCGCGTCAATGGCATGCTCAACAGACTCATTGCCCCTTCACATGTATTTTTTTTGGATATCTATATTGAATTTCGACTAATTTAAGTTCACATTGCTTAAGATCCATTAAAAAAAATACTCCTTAATTATCAATTTTTTTAATATTTAAATTTCAAATTCGAGATCTCTTAATTAAAATAATTTTTTTTGATCCAACCCACCATAATAGTTATGGATCGTACTTCCATATAGATTCATTTTAACCAAGCACCTACCACAATTATAAAGCATGTTTTTTTTCCTACTTTTATGTGCCTTCATATTCTATAACTTATTTGTAATTTGGCGCAGCCTTCTCTTCTATGATGCCTTTTCGTTCCTTTTTAGATGGTTCACTTTCACAATTATAGAAATAAAGTGTTGATTGTGGTGTTATATATATATATATATATATATATTATTGATAAAACTGAAGATTATTATTGAGATTGGAGTTGTACTTACCTTGTGACATCTAACTTTAGGGGTTTATTAATTGAACAAGAAAAAGAAATTAGCGTTGAACTTTGGTGGTTGTAATTTTATTGAAAATTAAATTTTATATGAGAGGTGTAAAAAATATGTACATAATCAAGTCATTTATAAAATAATTACAAATAAATTATTTAGTAAAAATAATAAATATCTAGTATTATATATTACGTTATATAAATAATAAATATTTTTATATTGTTGGTGTATATGAATAGGGGTGTTCATGGTCCGATTTGACTCGGTTTTTAGTTAAAACCAAACCAAATCAATGAAGTCGGTTTTTTTAATATTCAAGCAATTATAGTATAAATTTTATCAGTTTCGATTTTATCGGTTTGGTTCGATTTTTATGATTTTTGCGAATTTTAAGGATGTATTTTATAATGCAATAAAATTGGTACAAGTTACATAAGGACAAAGAAAGTGAAGCTAATTCAGCACACACAAAAAAAGTCGTCATTCACTACTTGGAGCAAATCAAACCTATTAATATATTAAATATTAATTAGATTCTTAATATATATATATATATATATATATATATATATATATATATATATAATATTTAAATGTGTATATATTTATCGGTTTGGTTTGACTCGGTTTTATTTTTATTTAACACCAAATCAAACCAAATGTTATCGATTTTTGAAAATTTAAAATTAAATCAAACCAAATCAAGTCGGTTTTCGATTTATTAAATCGATTTGACTCGATTTACCGATTAGGAAGAAGATTTGACATCACTCGTGACACAAGAAGGTCAGCTCACCAAAAGGGATTTTCCAATCTCATTTGAACATCCTTATATATAACTTATATCTCATCAACTATTTGTTTTCTCTTCTGCTTTCCTTTTATGTTGAGATGCTTCTTGGACATTTTTTTTTTAAAACAAGTGGGTATGAAAAACAAAAAAAAAGATAAAAAGGCTCGAATCAGTAAAGTATTGTGTGTCTTGTAAAAATTTAATGACCACTGCATTGGGAGGGTTTTCCCAGCTGATAAAGACAAGACACAGTGTTATTGCTAATACAATTACTTTTGGTGATCAAAATCCTAATTTGGTTGGGGGAGGAAGGAATAAGGGGATAGCATGGGTCATTATTTAGTTGGATCGGTTTAAATAATGGAGCGAGTTTAAAAATTGAAATCATGTTATTTTGAGGATTTGAAAATTTCCGTTAAAAGAGGGGTATAGTTGAAAATTTTAATAACGGAAGGGGTATTTTTTATCCAAATTCATAACGGAGGATAGTTTTAGTTATTTTTCCAAAGTAGAGGAATATTTTTGACCATTTTCTCTAAAATAAAAGATTTTAAATGCTAGTCTATATAACTCAAATAATAAAATTGAACACACCAAGTATAATCTAACTGGATTTGACATGTTAATAATGTTATCACCTTATTTTAACAAAAGTTTATTTCTTGAATAACATGCTGACTATAGACACTTGCGTGCAGATGAATTTTTACATTACATAATTGTGATACCCGTGAATAACTCATATATATCGTGTATACATGTTGGAAATTTGCCTTTGGCGGGAGTTGCGACCGACCAACTTTAACGGCTTAAACACTAGTGTAACGTATGTTGGAGAATCCGGTTCTTCACACATGCATGATCTACTGAGTACGTAGATAACCGTAGGGCCAAGAATCGTCAAATTTCATTGAGAAATGAAAGAGATATTGGTTCACGAAGTAAGGTGTTTGAAGCATGGAAAGTGTGGTATTGTGTGTAATTCTCCCTCATCGGTAGAGGAAGAAAGAATTGTTGTGTATATAAGATTCGAAATTGGTTAGGGGTTTGGGACCCCAAGGGGTATCCCATGTGTTTAAAGGAGGGAGGACCTAGATGTGCTTCGGTTCGAGGAAAGACCACACGCGCGCCGCCGCCGCCCGCCCGTCCGGTCCGGTCCGGTTCTCGGGGTCACGCCGGGCTGTGGGCCGTTTCGTGGGCCGTGGGCCGTGGGTCGTGGGGCGTGGGCATGGGCCGTGGGTCGTGGGCTGTCCGTAAAATCGAATTTCGACGGTCAAAAACGTAAATGCCAAGCACTCAATTCGACCATTTATTTTGGCCGAATTACTCCTCCTATAATGGCCAAAACAGTTGGTCTTTCTCCCATTTATGTTGGTGACTTTACTACCTCCATAATGGCTATTATGGAGGCGATTTTCAGCGATAAACACCCCTCCCTCTCCTATATAAACACCCCATTACACCATTGTTGAGCACTAAGACATATGCACGAAAATACATAAACAGATGCGAAAAACAAGGCACGAAAATACACAACCGAAATAGTTTTCTTCCTACAACTTCCAAGTATCATTTTGTTACTCAATATTCTTCATGGTAGCTCTTGAGTTTCCTTTGCTCAAGGGTTCCATTGCTGTTTTATCTTGGGAGACAAATTGTCCAGGACGTATAAAGGATACATACGGGGCAATATTGTCTTAAGGACAGAGTGCTACACTCGACTCAAAAAAACATTTTACATTTTTCCGTCTTCTACAAAACTGGAATTTCCGCTTTTTACTTGTGTAACAATTGTAATTTCAGATTCCATGTTGAATTATTGAAATCTTTATTTATCCTTTCGAATACTTGTAATAGTTAAATACTTCCCGTACTGCTTTATAAAGTACCATAGAGCAAAACTCCAAACAACTTAAGACAATATTGTATTGTATTACTATTAGTGTTCGAAAGATGTCGGTCAAAAGTTGTGTGACCAAATCTGGATATGGCAATGGTTTTTTGGTAGAAGAGAGTGATGATGATGAACGTGTTCATGGTGTCACCGCTACCAAGATCGGTGGGAACAAGCGCTCTCGAGAGCACGAGGATGTCAACTGGGACAAGAGGAGAAGAGTGAAGATGTTATTCTATCTTGTAGCGAGAAGGCCTATATCTGTCCCGGACAAAGGATCCGAATAATGGTGAGAAGGAAATGGACACTCGGTCGATGAAGTGACCGTGAAGTGAGCGAATCCGAAATTGGGATAAGTAGTTTTTCTTACTTGTCAAGAATAAAGATTAAATTATGTCTGATTAAAAAAAAATGGATTAAAGTAAGGAGGAATATGAAAATAATTTATATTCCTTACGCTTTAACAAATCAGAAGTTTAATCTCATCTTCTTTCCCGTTTAAAGATTGGATTTTGTAAACAACTTAAGAAGATCCGTTCTTTTAAGTGTAATTATTAAAGTGTGTAAAGTATGTCGCACATACAATGGAGAAAGATCCACTAATCGTGCGAAAACTCTTACCACTCTTAAGTAAGCGCCAAGAATTATCTGGGCACCAATCATAACGGAAGAAGACTAAAAGCTAAAGACGTTGAGCCTGTCATACTATTTGGCAGAAGATCCTTCATAGGATGATATTGGACACTCAGTCATAAAAAGCCTCCGGGCGACTGGAGTGGGCCAAAATTCCTTTGATATGATGATATTGGACACTCGGTCATATAAAGCCTCCGGCGGCGGAGTGGTGCCGAATTCATTTCATAGGAAAAGTAATGGACACCTAGTAAGGTGGGCCAGAGTTTCCAGGTCCTAAATGATCTGAAGGCCTAAATAAAGGCAGTAAAGAAATTGGACACTCAGTCTGCCAAAGCAACTAGAGTGGACCCGAGTATCGAGATCACATATGATCCGGTTACGCCCTAACCACGGGCAAAAGGTTGTTCATGTGAAGCAACGCCACCTCTAAAATCAAAGGGGTTTGGATAGGTTGTCCTCAATAGGACTTCAAGGAATGAGATCACTCTAAAAGAGGTGATACATGTTCCTAACTTGGTTAAAGGACGTTGTTGGTCAAATCTGATTTGAGACTAGTCCAACAGGTCCGTAATAACTAACAGTGGTACAATATGTCTATAGCTAAATGAATGATATATTGTAATCCGTGCATCTATGACATCATAGATTAAGACACGTTAAATAGCAAGTCATTCAAAAGCTAATGATGTTGAGATTGTTGCCTACTGTCGACATAAACCCGCAAAATGAATGTGAGGTAGACGAAGAGGCAAAATCACCTTTCCAAATTCCGTCAAGGGAATAGCGAAAGAAGCACCGCTCCTCTAGAACTTAGTCACACCTACTTGGGTGATTTGAAGTTTATACAAAATAGAGGAGGGAGACAAGTTCGTTGTGATCTTCATTGATGATGGTACAACGTATGGAATCCTTTGTTTATTGAAAAGCAAAGATGAAGTTGTTGAAGCCTACAAAGCAGAAGTTGAAAATCAACTAAGCCTACGGATTGAGAAATTCGTAGTGATAGAGGAGAATGTGAAGCATCGTTCATTAAACGATCGCTCATTACTCGGCTCGCCTAACGGTGTTAGCCAAGCGCTAAGTCGTACGCCCAAATTATATGGGGCACGTCGATCCTTACCGCTAATGCGATTCTCAATAGAACTCCGCATAAGGATAAGGGTAACCCTCCGTGTGATACATGGAAAGGATCTCACATACAAATGTTGTGATGTGGGTGGTTTCATACCTAAGACTTGTAGATTGCATATTCACCGGATCCGCAAATAACGTAGTGTTCATCGCCTCTTCGCGTCAAAGAATGCTTTGAATTCTTTGGAGATAACTTTCCTTGGAAAAGGAAAAAGGAGTAATTGCTCAAGGTTAACAAGAACCCGCGAGGGCTCGACCGTCCGGAACTAGACGTTCCGTATCTACGAGACTCGAAAGTTCTTTGTTGTCCGGAACTTAATATTCCGGATCTGAGAACTCGGGGATTCTAGATGTTGAACCGAGACAGCAAAGAATGGGACAAAGACTTGTTCCAGTCCTTCTAGCTTGTATGGTTAATAATGAACCATGAACAATTAACAAATAATTGTTATCTCCAAAAACGCCGCTTTGGAAAGAAGCTAAAGGGAGAAATAGATTCTATATATAGAACCATACTTGTGTAATGGTTAATCTTCCTCCGGAAAAGAACCTTTGGGTTGTAAAAAGTGCTCCCCTGTGAGTAGCTTCACATCCAGGGCCATTGTAATCTTACATGGCATGGGTGTTGAAACGACCTTCCCAATCGGAGAGTTGGAAGAAGAGGATCGAATTGGTTTGCTTGAACTGTTGGGCTTCTTCCCGAACTTTCATTTTGGTCCCCGAAATGTTAACATTTTGGTCCCGAAAGTCTCGGATAAAACGAAACAATGAATCGATCACGAAACATTGACTCGAAGTTAGAAAGCCAACGAGTTGGGAAAACCAACGGTCTTAGAGTGAAAATCATATTGAAACAAAGTCTCGATATGAAAGATATGAGTATCACAGATGACATCTTAGGAATTGGATTTCTAAGACATCTAACGGACGGTCGATAGTTGACGGTCTCGTTGAAGCCACCAATAGATATGAATCATAGAACTGATTGGAATCATGGTGCACCCATAGACAAGGAGCGATATGCTCGGTCACGTGTAGTTCAATGTATTGTACACACTACAACCGACACAGGTATCGTCCAACAAACAGATCGCCTGAACTAAGGTTCACCGATGATCTTAATACATGATCAATAGAAGGCGTTAAGTCGGATATGACGATATCGAATTATTCGCTTATCTACGGATTATAGTATTCGGATGTCCAAATGTTCGAGAGAACCCGGTGATGCAAACGGACATCGGATCCGAAGAACACCAAAGCCACAAGTAAATGTGTATGGTGGTTCTTGGAAAATCCTCTAAGCAAACTTGCATCGACCGATTCATGATGGTATCGGAGTTTATCGCTTTATACAAAGCATGAAAGAAGTTGAGTAACTTCACGACTCATTAGAGGACGTCCCTTATGGGAGAAACCCGTGCCTTCGACGCAGCTTCTACATCGTGGCTAGCCGGTCGGCTTTAGGAAGGACACGGATGACGGCGTCGGACATATCTATCACGATCCGTCGGAGACATAAGACCGTATGGCGGTTGATCATCACGGGTGTCACTTCCTTGTTTACAAACTAAGGGACTACCCGGAGATCAAGTGTTCTCGCTGTCTAGGGGAATGGGCTTAAAACCCAAAATATACGGACCAATACAAATGGAAACCCAACCTTACGAACCGGAGATCCCGGTAATTTGGTTCAATGGGAAAACTAAGTTGTAAAGGTTCGGTTGATCGCTTCGGTCGAAGTATGAGCACTTCGGATAGTGATTTACGAAAAGAAACACCAAATCCAAAGCCGTTCCCGCGATAGACGTTAAGTGCTATCTCGCAGTATGGGTAAAGGTTAAGTTTTCAAAACTCGTAATGATCCTCAACAACGGTTGAGGTTAGGTCTTTGGGAAACTTTTAATGGTTCCTAACACTTGTGAAGTGGGGTATAGCAGATACCTTGTAGGAGACCACCTATTTAAGTGCGAGGACGGCCGCCTCAAATTGAACGCACTTAAGAATCCAAGACGTTGTCCATGGCCAAAACGGACAAAACATTACGAAGAAGAGAGTAAGGGAATTTGTTGTGTTGGTACCGTTGTCTTGGCTTACACTAAACACCGACGGTTCAAGACATCACGTTCACCGCGCAAGAAGTAAGTCCGATGGTATTCAACTATGGAAGGTTCAAAGCCGAGGCTACCTCTCCTTATGCAACATCGGTCCGCCGAAATATTGCTTTGGAAATGAAAAGACACCATGTGAGTGCGCCAAAATCTCTTTCAAGAGGGGATTGTTGGAAATTTGCCTTTGGCGGGAGTTGCGACCGACCAACTTTAACGGCTTAAACACTAGTGTAACGTATGTTGGAGAATCCGGTTCTTCACACATGCATGATCTACTAAGTACGTAGATAACCGTAGGGCCAAGAATCGTCAAATTTCATTGAGAAATGAAAGAGATATTGGTTCACGAAGTAAGGTGTTTGAAGCATGGAAAGTGTGGTATTGTGTGTAATTCTCCTCATCGGTAGAGGAAGAAAGAATTGTTGTGTATATAAGATTCGAAATTGGTTAGGGGTTTGGGACCCCAAGGGGTATCCCATGTGTTTAAAGGAGGAGGACCTAAATGTGCTTCGGTTCGAAGAAAGACCACACGCGCGCCGCCGCCGCCCGCCCGTCCCGTCCGGCCCGGCTCCGGTTCCGCGTTCCGGGTTCTCGGGTTCACGGTCACGGTCACGGTCACGGTCACGGGTCGTGGGGTCGTGGGTCTTCTCGATATTATCTTTTTGGGCCGAAAACTTTGCCGAAGTACGCTTTGATCCCGAAGTTTCGGATATACGGTTTGGACCGAATTCTTTCGGATGTGCGGTTTGGTCCCCGAAGTTTCAAGATGTACGATTTGGTCCCCGAAGTTTCCGAAAATCGAATTTCGACGGTCAAAAACACAAATGCCAAGCACTCAATTCACCATTTATTTTGGCTGAATTACTCCTCCTATAATGGCCAAAACAGGTTGGTCTTTCTCCCATTTATGTTGGTGACTTTACTACCTCCATAATGGCCATTATTTGGCTATTATGGAGGCGATTTTCAGCGATAAACAGCCCCTCCCTCTCCTATATAAACACCCCATTACACCATTGTTGAGCACTAAGACATATGCACGAAAATACATAAACAGATGCGGAAAACAAGGCACGAAAATACACAACCGAAATAGTTTTCTTCCTACAACTTCCAAGCATCATTTCGTTACTCAATATTCTTCATGGTAGCTCTTGAGTTTCCTTTGCTCAAGGGTTCCATTGCTGTTTTATCTTGGGAGACAAATTGTCCAGGACGTATAAAGGATACATACGGGGCAATATTGTCTTAAGGACAGAGTGCTACACTCGACTCAAAGAAAAACATTTTACATTTTTCCGTCTTCTACAAAACTGGAATTTCCAGTTTTTACTTGTGTAACAATTGTAATTTCAGATTCCATGTTGAATTATTGAAATCTTTATTTATCCTTTCGAATACTTGTAATAGTTAAATACTTCCCGTACTGCTTTATAAAGTACCATAGAGCAAAACTCCAAACAGTACAAACACATCACTACCAACATATATACACTACATACCTTTTTCAATTGAAAGAAGGGAAATAGTATTTTTGGACCCCTTAATTATGATAAATTCTGATTTTGATCTTCATAATATATGACCCAATACATGTAACTTTTAACTAATTAAATTACGTGCTTTTGGCGTTTTGGGTAGGAAATATGTTATATTTAAATTTATTCTTATAAATATATTACTCTCAGAGTAATAATACAAACGTAATACGATATACCAGTAATTGAATTATGAAACAATTTGATTATTCACCAGCAAAAAGATCAAAAGTGCAGGTTTCAAGTAATTGATGACTAATTACTTAATTATTCTTAGTTGGATTAGATATTACAAGGATTAAAATGAAAATTTACCTATAATTGAAGGATCAAAAGTGCTAATACCCCTTCAAAAGAATACTAAACATTTACTAATTATCCATAGTAAATATTAAAAGGAACCAATAAAGTGTTGGAGATATTTTTGCCATTTCAGGTAAGTCCGATAAGCGCCCCCAGGAGCACAGACGAATTGGTAAGTGGCAAGGTGATTGAGATACAACCACTCCGACGTTGCGGGTTCGAATCCGTGTGGTGACAGTCTTTGTTGAAATATTACAAGGACTGTTACTGGGTTCGTGTCCCGTTGGTCCTCTCCCTTGCAGGGCTGCCACTCGCGCATATCACTCTACCTGGCCAAGAGAGGTACAGATGGGGTTTCACCTTCGGACAGCCACTCACGCATATCACTCCACCTGGCCAAAAGAGGTATAGATGGGGTTTTCGCCTTTGGACTTTCACCTCCAAAAAGTTAAGTCCGATAAGTCTCTCCCCCCCCCCCCCTTCTCACACACAATAACTTATATCTTAAATAAACAACCTCTTTTAAGCCTTTTTTTTCCCATGGCTCACAAAATTCATCACTTCTCTTCCGTATCACCTTCTCGCTCTCTCTGTTAGTCGATTCTCCGCTTCGCCATTCACAATCGGTAAGTTTTACTGCAAATTTTCTCAATTGAATCGTTCCTTTTCCGCGTTTTTTTTTTGATGAAGTTAATGCATGCGTTGTAAATTGAACTGTTCGTACTTATTGTTTTGTGGCGGTGGAAGAGAAAAATTAGAAAAGAGAAAAGAGAATTGGCTGTATGTTGTTAACAATTAGCTAACCTAATTTTTTCTTAAAAAGGAATTTTTTTTAGTACTGGAATGAGTGAAATGTTTGTGTTGGGTGGAACCGGGTATAGAAGGTTTATATTGTCTACTCCTACTGATTTTGTATGTGGCTTAGTTGATTGATTCACTGTTAATAAGCTACTTAGCTATTTGAGTGTTGAGGTATTGGATAAGCTTGCTAATATGGAAGAATTTTGCTGCTTTAAAATGTCTATTTGATCTTCTCTGATGTTGATGTAGAATACGTAATAGGGAAACTAGAAATTAGGATGTGCAGGGTAATTTCCCTGCTTAATTGAAGAGAAGAATTAGAGAAGAAAATAACTGAATTTTGCTCTTTGTTGTTAATTAGCTAACCAATTTTTTCCTTAAAAGGAAAGTTTTTTAGTACTGGAATGAATGAATTGTTTGTGTATATAGATATAGAGGATTTAAATTGTCTACTCCAACAATGAGCTATTATTGATTCGTTCCCTTTATGCTTCAATTTCTTCATTTTGTACATTTTTTTTAGTAAAATGAATGCATGTGTTGTGAATTGAATTGTTTTGTACTTTGCTGTTATGTGGCGGTGGAAAAAAATTAGAAGAGGAAAAAATTGAGTTTTGTTATTTGTTAGCTAACCTAATTTTTCCTTAAAACTACAACAACATATCAGTATAATCCCACAAGTGGGGTTTGAGGAGGGTAGGATGTACACAGACCTTACCTCTACCTTTGTGTAGGGTAGAGAGGTTGTCTTCGATAGACACTCGACTCAAGACAAAGCAAAAAGCAAAGCAGGTCAAAAAGGAAAAAAGAACAATAACTACAACAAAACAATACATTAAGCAAATAACAAAAGATAATAGATAGTAACAAAAATCAAAGGATAAGAAATTACAAGAGAAATACTATTAGTAAGAAAAGAAATGCGAGACAATGCTCTATTACCTACTAACCTTCACCCTAATCCGTGTCTTCCACAACCCCTATCTAAGGTCATGTCCTCGGTAAGCTATAACTGTGTCATATTCTTTCTAATAACTTCTCCCAATACTTCTTCGGTCTACCTCTACCTCCCCTGGAGCCATCCATAGTCAAGCTCTCACACCTCTGCACTGGGCATCCACACATCTCCTCCTCTGTCCGAACCATCTAAGCCTCGCTTTCCGTATCTTGTCTTCCATCGAGGTCACTCTCACCTTGTCCCGAATATCTTCATTTCTAATCCTATCTCTCCTAGTATGTCCACACATCCACTGCAACATCCTCATTTCCGCTACTTTTCTTTTTTTAACGTGAGAGTTCTTGACTGGTCAACACTCCACCACATACAACATAGTTGGTCTAACCACCACTCTGTAGAACTTAGCTTTGAGTTTTGGTGGCACCTTCTTATCACACAAGACGCCAGCTGCAAACCTTCATTTCATCCACCCCGCACCAAAACAATGTGTGATATCATCGTCAATCTCTCCATCTCCTTGGATAATAAACCCAAGATACTTGAAACTTTCTTTCTTTTGGATGACATGAGTATCAAGCCTCACTTCCACGCCAGCCTCATCCGTTACGTCACTGAACTTACACTCCAAGTATTCTGTCTTGGTCTTACTCAACCTGAACCCTTTAGACTCTAAGGTTTGTCTCCAAACCTCCAGCTTAGCGTTAACTTTCCCGCGGGTCTCGTCAATCAACACTATGCCATCCGCGAATAACATACACCATGGTACCTCTCCTTGGATATGCCGTGTCAATACATCCATCACTACAACAAATAAAAACGGGCTAAGAGCTGATTCCTAATGCAATCCCATCACAACTGAAAAATGCTCCGAATCACCTCCCACAGCCCGCACCAGGGTCTTGACTCCATCGTACATGTCCTTGATCGCCATAGTATATGCCACATGTACCCCTCTAGCCTCCAAGTACCTCCATAGAACCTCCCTGGGGACTTTGTCGTTAGCCTTTTCTAGGTCGATGAACACCACGTGAAGGTCCCTCTTCCTCTCCATGTACTGCTACACCAACCTCTGACAAGATGAATGACTTCTGTTTCTGTTGTCGAGCGCCCGGGCATAATCCAAATTGGTTCTCTGAAATAGCCACGCCCCTCCTCACCCTCATCTCCACCACTCTCTCCCAAACTTTCATAGTATGGCTTATCAACTTGATACCCCTATAATTTTTCGTTAAAAGGGAAGTTCTTTAGTACTGGAATGAATGAAATGTTTGTATTTAGTGGAACCCGGTATAGAAGGTTTATATTGTCTACTCCTACTGATTTTGGATAAGGCTGAGTTGATTGATGCACTGTTAATGAGCTACTTAGCTATTAGATTGTTGAGGTGTTGGATAAGCTTGCAAATATGAAAATAATTTTGCTTCTTTAAAATGTCTATTCGATCTTCTCTGGTGTTGATGTAGAGTACATAACAGGGAAACTAGAAATTAGGACGTGCCTGGTAATATCCCTGCTTACTGGAAGAGAAGAGTTAGAGAAGAAAATAACTGAATTTTGCTGACATTAATATAGAGTACATGCTTAATAGTTAATAGGGAAACTGAAAATTAGGAAGTTCAGGTTAGTATCACTGCTTAGATGTGCTTGTGCTTGTTGCTTGTTATTGTTGATCTGGGTAATGATTACCTTCTCTCTTGGGTTGGGCTGGTTGTTGGAGTGAGTACGTTGGCCTAGTGGAAATACTTTGGAGTTAGTTTTCTGCTCAACTTTTTGGCAAGAGAATATAGAAATGTAACTTGTTATTGGAAATTCTGAACTATCTTTTGGAAAAATTGGAAAGAAAATATAAGTTTATATATGTAGTGGGGTTGTGTTGTCAACATGGAGAAAAATTTCCTATCTGAAACTAAGGAAACCTAATTAGACAAATAATACTAAAGCAGATTCCCTGATTCAGGGACGCCCTCCAATTTCATTCCAATTCCACTAGAAACACACTACAGTCTACAGACATACTGCTGATCTTTGACTTGTAGAAACAAAAGAAACCACCTTCTCTGCACTGAATTATCTGGGGCTCATTAGTTTCTCTATTTGCCTCCCCTACGCTATGAGATCCCTCTTCTTTTTTTTTTGCATATGGCGAACAATCTTGCCAAGCACTAAGAAATATGCCTGAATGGGAGCCTTAGCATAACTGGTAAAGTTGTCGTCATGTGACCCGGAGGTCATGGGTTCAAGCTGCAGGGTAAGGCTGCATACAATAGACCCTTGTGGTCCGACCCTTCCCCGGACCCCATGCATAGCAGGAACTTAGTGCACCGGACTGCCCTTTCTCAAAGAAATATGCCAAAAAAGGTTCTTCTTTGGGTTCCCACTTTGAAAGTCACCCTTTGAATATCCGTCGTATAAGTGCTCATTTAATTGCATGACTATCAGCACATGCTTGAATTTGTGACAAAATGGCAATAATGCATCATTTCAAGGTGGTCTATTCGGTGGATTAGATGATGTTTCTTGGTGGAAGCAATCTGGTGATGCACATATAATCTCATGATCAATAATTTGACCAAACAATTGATCTGGTGTAGTGCCACTGGGCAGGCGATTGTTTTAATGCTCTGCAGTTTAGTGGGGAAGCCAGGGTGTAGGTTTTCTGCTAGTGGTTTCCCCTATATTTTCCCTTTAAAAGGAGCTTTTTCTGAAAGATCAGTGCCATTTTGAACTAACTATAACAGCATACTAATTACCTTTTGACAAACAAAAGAAAAAGGAAAATATTGTTCCACAGTCTTATTCTATCACAATGCTTGAGTTTTACCGTTTGGCTTAAGTTATCTTTAATTTGCTAGTTTATTACATGATCTAAGTTTTTTTCGTTCCTTGACAAGGTTTGATTTGCAGTGTTATTGAAACATTTGATTAAACTAGAACATATTGACGTTATGGATGAAGCTGTCGACGAAGCTATTGGTGATGAGATGAATGGACTGGATGCCGTTGATGGTAGACAACTTCGAAGTAAGGAGAGTGACTATACTTTGAGGTGTGGGAACTCCAATATGCTGCAATCACATGAAGTGGTCACACTTGGTGAGGGTGATCATTACCAAAGTACTCCAAATTTGTTTACAGATATTCTTGACGGAAGGAATCTGGACAGGATTGGATCTTCAGAACATGCAAGTGCTAGTCCCCGTTGTATGAATGATGCTGGCGTCATGGTTGAAGAATTGACACTGAGAAACTACAATGGGGAAAACTTGGCTGTAGTTGGTACCTTGGGCAATAAGGAAACAATGCAGGTTAGGCCAAGCCAGTGGTTTTATCAGCTAGCAGGTGGATCTGCATGCGCAAGCTCACATGGGGAAGCTGCCTATAGAGATAGGTGTAGGACATCATCGGGTCTCTGGGAGGAAGAGGGAGACAAATTAATTACTGGACTTCTGAATCAGAAAACAGAAAATGAAAATCATAATCTAGATGGAGAAAATTTGCACAAAAATGGTGATAAAGCTCTTTCGAACAGTGTATTACCCTCTTCTGAGGGTATCCGGACTAAGATTTTCTCCAAGTCGGGGTTTTCTGAGTATATTGTGAAAAACACATTGAAAGGCAAAGGAATCATATGCAAAACAAAGTTGCCCCGAGTATCTGCTAGTGAGTCTCAAGGGCAGATTCATCCGCAGTGTCCTAATGCTTCTCCCACCATTGCAAGTGTGGATGCATTTGTGTCTCCTTTTCAAGGTATCTCTGAAATGGGCTGCAGTGTTAATCCAAATGTCTATCAAGATGGGATTGGTTTAAGAGAACGGCTGAAAGCTGGGGGATATAAATTGAACAAAGATGAAGGCTTGTATATCTTCAAACAAGTTCTGGGTTTGGTGGATTTTGCTCACTCTGAAGGAATTATCGTACAAGACTTGCGTCCATCTTGCTTTAAATTATTGCGCTCAAACCAAGTTGTATATATTGGAGCATCTATACGCACTCACTTGACTGAAGGTGTTTCCCCGTTAGAGCATAATCAGAAAGAGAGAAGTTCAGCCGGGAAATACATTTCTTCCTTGATCGATCCTCGTGTAAAGAAGCAAAAACTTGGTGAAGACACGCACCTGAAGAGGAAGTGGCCTCAATACCCCTTCAAGTCAGGCCATAAATCTGCTTGCACATACACTAAATTAAATGCTGCACAAGGCTATGGAGATGAGACACATGAAGAGGATTGCCTCAAGACAGAACCTAACAACCCAAAAAAATTTAGCTTGCCTCAACCATCCATTATGTCAAAACCTTTGCTGACTTCCATGAGCTTTAAGTTGGAGGAGAAGTGGTACACCAGTCCTGAGCAGTTCAGTGAAGGTGGCTGCACATTTTCATCAAACATCTACTGCCTGGGGGTTCTTCTCTTTGAGGTTTGAATATAAAGTTCTAGTCAAAATCTGTTCTTTTTTTGTCTCATTTCTGCAGGAAGTTCAATCACTTTGGCATGAGTCTTAGCACTCTAATCACAATAAAATTCATTCTTGATTTACACCTCTTCTAGAGTTGGTGGTTTTCAATATTCTGTTGTCATTTGTCAGAGGTTCCAACTAATGCGGTAAATGCTTGGGAAGTTAGACAGGAGTGCGATGTTGGTCATGTGATGTTAAGTCTTGACTGAGGTAGATAGTTTATTTCTAGCTTAAGTAGTGGATAAGGTGGACCATTTATAAGTTTCATTAGCTAGGATGTGTAAGAATCTGAAATTTGTCTTATAATATCTCTAACAAGGTCTACGGTTAATCTTACTTCCTCTAAGATAAGCCTACAGTTATCCTTGGTCTTTGTACACATAGCAGAATATGTATCTATAATGCAGATATGCACTTAGTTCTGGATAGACTCTCTACTTTTTGGTATCAGCTTGTAATCTTGAGTTGTCCCACATTAATAAATTACTTACATTTTTTTTTAAAAAAGATGCCCTTAGTTTTTTTTTTCTCAGTAAGCAAACAAATTACTTTTCTCCACCTTTTAAGTGGTAGTCTTAAAACATAAGTTGATACTGTATTTTCATCACTAAAGGTTTTTCTTTTCTTTCAGTTGCTTAGCTCATTTGACTGCGAAAGGTCTCATGCTGCTGCAATGCTGGATCTTCGCCATAGGATTCTTCCCTCTTGTTTCCTATCAGAGCATCCCAAAGAAGCTGGATTTTGTCTTTTTTTTCTTCATCCAGAAGCTTCAGCACGTCCATCAACAAGGTGGTCAAAATTTCTAGTTCTGTTTGTTTTCTTTTGGCTCTGTAACTGAAAATACTGTGTGAATGCCTGTGGGAAGAGATTGACCTTAAAAGTTTTCAGTTACTAAACTCGTTTAGTGCTTGAGATACTATTGGTGATTAACAGAGCTTTTGGATTGTGGATATGGTGCTAATTGACATGTTAGCCCCCCCCCCCCCCCCCCCCCCCGAATGTAGATGTACTTTTATTAGAAATGGCACTCAAGGGAAGTGCAGCCATTTACAAGAACTCCAAGTTGTTTTTGGCTTTTGTATAAAAGTGTTTGTCTTTTACTTCTTGAGGTACTGAAACTAGAAAACTGATTTTATTCACATGATTATGTATCTACCTCGTTTATATAGAGATCGCTCTAGTCGAGTTTCACTGATAAAATATAGCTTGTCCAGCTCTAAACGTAGTTTTCAGAGCAATGTTCATCAGCAGATTACGACTTGTGTTCCGTTCAACTTTCTCCCTGGAGTTCTGGTTAGACACATCCTTCATAAACAGAACAGATGTATCCAGAATATCATTTTTTCCCCAGAAAATCGGTTTCTAGTTGACTGCTTGACCTTAGAATAAGTGATATCTTTCTCAGGCAGTCTTTTGATTTTAGAATTTATTCTTCAGCAGATAGTTATTAAAAGAAAAAAAAGAAGAGAATTATACTATGAAGAGATTAGCGTTGGAACTTTTGGTCTGATCATTGCATGCAGAACTACAAGGGCAATGTTTAACAAGATGAATTTACAAGTTGTAGGGAGGGAGTATTAACAGGTCTTGCACGAAAAATGTTGGACCAATCTCTCTTTTCCCCCTTTTAGTTGTATTCCTTTTAGGTTCCAAACCAATTTTTATGAAGGGTTCAATGGGAGGATGTCAATATGCGGATGGTCTATCTTCCCTTGGACATGCTGGAAGACTGTCAAACCAAACACACTAAAAAGAGGAGAAATGAACTGCAAGCTAATGATTAGAGGCTTCTCTTGACCTGTGTTCATATACATTCTCTAATTTTTAGGAGCTTTATTGAAGTGCTGCTATGTATCCACACTTCCTTGCTCACTAAAAAATGTGTATGTGACTCGTTAATGTATAGGTATGAGTGTTGAAACCCCGGTTTCTTTTTCAGTCTTCCCTTTTCATTAGTATTTTTGCATTTTTTCAGTTATCTCATTACTGTTATGGAGCAGGGAAATCTTACAGTCTGAAGTTATTGCTGGGATTAAAGAGCTAGCTGGAGATGTATCACTGTCATCTATTCACGAAGAGGAATCTGAGTCAGAGTTATTATCGTACTTCCTCATGTCACTAAAAGATCAAAAGCAGGAGGATGCCACAAAGTTAGTGGAAGAACTCAAATCTATAGAAGCAGATGTGCAAGAGGTTCAGAGGCGGCAAAGCAGAGCCTCTTTTCCGTCTTCACACCGGGAATCTCTTGTTTCATGGGAGAACAGGTTTATTCAGAAAGGAGCATCAAGTTCAGATGTGTATCCGAAGCTTCCACCTGTACGTGAGAATGAAACTAGATCGATCAAGAATATCAGGCAGCTTGAGAGTGCTTACTTCTCCATGAGATCCAATATTCAGCCTTCTGCTGAAGTTTCCATGGTCCGTAGAACTCAAGAAATTTTTAACCATCAGGAGAACTTTGTCTTGACAGGAAATGATAAAGAGAAGTATAGACCCACAGATCAGCTTGGAGGGTTTTTTGATGGATTATGCAAGTATGGTCGGTATAGCAAGTTCAGAGTTGGGGGAATATTAAGAAATGCAGATCTGAATAATTCTGCAAATGTCATTTGTTCTCTAAGCTTTGACAGGGATGAGGAATATTTAGCTGCTGGTCTGTCGAAGAAAATTAAAGTATTTGAGTATCATGCCCTCTTTGATGATTCTGTTGATATTCATTACCCAATTCTTGAGATGTCAAACAAATCTAAGCTCAGCTGCATTTGCTGGAACAGCTATATCAGAAACTATCTAGCTACAACTGACTATGATGGTGCAGTTAAGGTGTGTATTTGATTTTAGTTTTCTGCCAGTGCCATTGGTAGAGTAGCGCCTTGTATGTTGTACCTGTCCTATGCTCATATTTATTGCTTATGATGACTGTTATTTGTAGTCGGAACGTAATTATCTTTAGAATGTGGCGCTCCATGCTCAATTTTCATTGACTCATTTATGGAGTTGTATGTTCATCGCACATCTTTCACTTAAGGAGTGAGTTGCACTGTAGCATGAGAGAGCTTGGATTTAGCTGTTGCGCTCTATGTCAAGGCAACTTACATATTTTTTTCTAGCAATACAGAAGCATGTAAACATGTTGTGGCGATACTTTGATACTGTGAATTTGTAACATTGTTCCAGAGGATAAATTGATTCATCCGCTAGAAATATATTTGGATTTGGAGCACTTTCAACTGAGAGAGGGTTGGCTGGGGTCCTTGAATGAATTAACTACCTCATCTTCTTTTTGCATGTCATCTAATTTGCCTATTGAGATAGTTATTTAAACAACTTAAATAAAATGTGAACTTCTAGACTCTGTATCTCTTCCAATCTGTTCTCTTTTTCACCCAAATTGATTTTGCTGGTCTTTGTTTGGGTTTAACAACTGTGTTGTTTATTCATCCTTGTATGACTATTATGTTTGACATACTGCTTAATTTTCGCGTCATGTTTTGCCGCTCATAACTCTGACCTGTAAATGCTGGTGTTAAGTTCACCACTTTTATCTGAATATCTTGTGACATTGACAATGGTTTCAGTTATGGGATGCGTCTACTAGTCAAGCTTTTTCGCATTTGACTGAGCATAATGAAAGGGCATGGTCTGTAGATTTTTCTCGTGTGGATCCCACAAAGTTTGTCAGTGGAAGTGACGATCATTTGGTGAAACTTTGGAGCATCAACGAGGCATGCTTCTCTTTCATGCCCCCCCCCCCCTCTCCCTCCCTCCAACAAAAATCTCCTTGTTGGAGAAAAAAAGAGAAAGGTCGTAATTTGAAGTTCAGTGTACAGAGAAATGCAAGGAAGTAGAGGTTTAAAAAATCTTGGATTTATTTAATATGATGTTTATGAACCGTCAGCCATTAGTTTTATCTCCATCTTATTGCTGGAAAGTTGAAAATTGAATCTCTCATCCAGGTACCCTTGTATCTGCAAAGAAACTTACAATAGGTGTCTTGGTCTAATTTAACAATGCAAACCACCTCTTTTTGACTTCACTATCTCTTCTCTCACTTCTACCCTGTATTCCCCTTAAAATTAGAAAAGATGAATATGACAAGGAATATGAATGTTCTACTTGTCCATAAAATGAGAATGAGACATGGCTTGCTTGTCCCTTTTGGGTGCAGTGGTGCTAAAGAAAAGGAAATAGAGATATAAATTATCTCTGTAAAACATGGAGAAAGGAAAAGTCACCTGTACATAGTTCAGTTAATCATATTACTACTTAGCGAAAAACTGATTCAACAAAATATTCATGAAGGTAAAGAAAAAAATGTCCACTTTTTTCCTCGTATATGCGATATTATCTCATTTCTTCTGTTTCATAGTGTTCATTGTATCAAATTTTCATTTTGTGCAGAAGAAAAGTGTATGTACGATCAGAAACAAAGCAAATGTTTGCTGTGTTCAGTTTTCCCCTGACTCCAGTCATTATCTGGCTTATAGCTCTGCCGATTACAAGACTTATTGTTATGATCTTCGTAATACCTTAGCTCCTTGGTGTATATTGGCTGGCCATGAGAAAGCTGTTAGTTATGCAAAATTTTTGGATGCTGAAACGCTCATTTCTGCATCCACTGACAACAGTCTGAAGATATGGGATCTCAATAAAACCAACTCAAGTGGCTATTCGACCGATGCTTGTATCTTAACCCTTAAAGGGCACACCAACGAGAAGGTTGTCTATTAATAGAATATCAGTCATTCTTGCTTGTATATCTAGGAGGTCCCAAATTTGGAATTGCTTGCCTACTTAATCATACTATCTTTGCTGTCAATACCAGTATTGTTGTATAAACTGACATCTTTTTTATTCTCAGAATTTTGTGGGGTTATCTGTGAACAATGGATATATAACTTGCGGGTCAGAAACAAATGAGGTAGGTTCCCTGCTCCCCATTTTTATGAGGAATACGACCATATGAATATCCTCTATTGCTATGACTGAGAATGGGACCTAATAGGAAAGGAGGGTATATACCCAGTCACATACCATGAACATTGATAATGTTGATTTGTTTGATCAAGTTATTGACTGTCCTACATTGTAGTTTCCTTGCAAAAATATTGTAAAACTGAGGTCTTAGTCTTCTGTGTCTTGCCGAAGAAACACACCTGATAGTCATTTGTGTACCTTCACTACCCCAGAAAAATGAACCAGTGTTGCACTGTTGCTGAGTAGAATTTCCTCATTTGCAACCATTTTTTGCTTCAGGAATTAAAAAAAAAAGTTATTTAACTCACTTTCTGCATTGAGTTAAAGTAGCCATATGTAAAAGAGATTCTTATATGTAGTTTTAAGCAATGAACCTTCATGCTGAGAACACAGAATTTGCGAATAGTACTAACAGTCTGTGTATATATCATATTGTGTATCTATTGCACCAACTTGTTATATTATGACAAGTCGTTGTGGTAGACTAGATTTCCTCGACATCTTTCTTTGACCCAAAGCTGCCTTTGGTTGCTAAGAAAGGAAAGAAAGTGTTGGAAATTAACTTTCTTGCATTTTTGTCCATCTGTTCAAGAAAGTGCAGAAAAGCAGCTGAACACTTGTCCTCTAAATTAGTGTCCTGCAATACGTGTACGGAACTTGAACGAAAATGGTTTGTTCTTGTTTTACAATTTCCTTCTTCTGTTAAAAAAGTGCATGCAGAAAATTTCTTTTTTCCCGTTACTTTTTCTTTGCTGTAATTCTCTCAGGAAATTGATTTTCCGACAACGTTTTTGACATCCAAACAAAGTGAAATGGAAAAACATACAGAAAAATGAGAGGACTTCTTATCAATGGACTTATCTCTTCACTGCAGGTCTTTGCTTATTACAAATCTCTCCCTATGCCTATTACTTCTCACAAGTTTGGCTCTATTGATCCAATCTCCGGTAAAGAGACTGATGACGACAATGGACAATTTGTATCAAGCGTTTGCTGGAGACAAAAGTCAAACACTGTTCTTGCTGCCAATTCCAGTGGCTGCATAAAACTACTTGAGATGGTTTAGACGTAGACCAGCTGAAGAATTGCAGCCTTCATTTGCTCCTTCCTCCTCAAGTTTCCTGGAATCTTTGAATGGATCGTGTTGAAATGTAGCTGTATGATTCCTTGGTAATTTCTGGGATATCTTCTCTAAAAAGTAAGGTTAAACTTGGAGAAGGGACCAGGGTCTGCTACTTGTCTTGACAATTGTAGGTAGTTTGGTTCAAAAAGTTTAGGAAGCTGAACAGAAACCAGCAGTGTGGTGGAGGAGGGAGTCTTTATTTTGAAACTGGAAGGGGAATGACTGCTGAAATTACTTGCTCAACTCCAACATAATGTAGCATTCCTGGAGATGCACAGCGAGTACTATTGGATCTGATACGTGGAGAAGAGCCATTTCTGCGACCTAATTTCCTGAATCTTGAGATATCCCCTCAAAACAGATGCAAGCACAATAGAGATGTCCATATTTTAGAAGGCTATGAATTTGCATTCGAGATAAATTTTGTTGGTGTGATGTTCATTTGTACATCTAGATAGATACGGCCATTTGTAAAAGCATGTCTTAGGAAGCAATATAGTTGATGATGAGTTGTTGTACATGTCAAAATTCCCTTACCCTTACTGCCTTACATAGCAATATATAGAAAATTTATACATTGAACTGTCGAATGATTTTTTTAGTGCTTCTAGTGCTTCGCCATTTCTTTTGTGCCCTTTTTGGGGTTACAGATGACAAAAGTTTGCTATGTTCTTTTATACTACAACATACACAGTGAAATTCCACAACGTGAGGTTTGAGGAGGGTAGAATGTAGTTTCCGAGAGACCCTCGACTCAAGACAAGCAAAGCAAAAAGTAGTCAGACCCGGTCAAAAAATTAAAGTAGTAAGCTGTAAGAAAATGTTGATAGCAAATGCGAATATGTCATGATATCGCATTCTGAAAGAGAAGCAGAGGTTGAAACTGCTCTTTGCTATGTTCTTTTATAATATCATAAAATAGAGCAATCCAAAGTGACATTTTCACTAAAACGTGCAGAGGTTGAAACTGCTTCAAGTTAAACCATTTTCATGTGAATCAAATTCTCACAAGTGTGATTCAGAAATGTGAATTGCAGATTTTTCTTCCTGAACTTTAGCAGTTGTGAATGGCAAACAGCATTCAAAACCTTTCAAATACCTCGAAAAGTTGTCGAATTTATCTCCAACAAGTAAAAACTTAATGGATAAGCAAAATATACAAAGTTGTTCTTGTTGACACCCAATTTTGTTCCCTATTTTTCGATTATTTGTTGCGTTTTTAAATATTTTGACACCCCAAAACAATTTTAATATATTCATATATAATTATTATTATTATTCGTATTTTCTACTACCATTTGCCTTTTTAATTTCATAATCATAGTGTTTACCCTAATATTCTATGTTATTTTATTTTCGCAAAACGACATCGCATTTTTTATTTTAAGCATTAAGCATTTCGCAAATATTATGTTTTTATTATTATCACATCGTTATATTTATTTAAATAATTTATATTTTTCTTCAAAGCATCTTTTTAATAATAAATCCCTTTTTTATTCTAACCCACAACTCTTTTTTTTTCTTTAACCCACAACCCATTTTTCTCACCAAAAATCGTCCAAACCAGCCCAAACCCTTCACCCCCATTCCGCAGCCCAATAGCCATAGCCGTAGTGTCCGACTCAATGATCATCTGTAAAAGGTCGGAAGAAATAGTGGAATAAATCCACTGAAGGACGGTAGCATCAAGAGTAATCCATAACTGAGGGTCCTCCGCAGGAATAGGGGTAGCGGGTGGAATTATGTGATGGAGGACTTGATGGGAGATAACGTGAATTTTGAACAACTCTGCCCACATCGCATACTGGACGTTTTCCATCTCAAGAACAATAAGGATGTGGTTCTTGATGTTGGAAACGGTAAGGGCAGGATGAAACACGTTCTTAGACATAACGAAAGAACAAGAGGTGAAGTAGGAATTTGGGATAATTTTAGGAAGAGAGGAGGGTTACGGAAAACCGAGAAGAAGCTCGGAAACCGAAGAGGTTGCGGAAGAAATTAGTAGAGGTATGAAAAAACTAGACTTCTGATACCATGAAAGAAATAATCCCTTGATTATTTTCATTAATGAATGAGTACATATACAATTTACAATTTCCATAATATGGAAAATCCTATTCCTATTTTACTCCCAAAACCCTATTCTATTTGTACAAAGACTTCTACAATTATGGTAAGAATACAATGCTAATTAATTACAAAGAATATGGTACAATATAGTCTCCAAACCGTGATATACTTTCCATGTATATCACGGACCAGAGTTGTATATCACGGACACGGTATATTTATCAATTATAAATATGAACATGAAACTCAACACAATCTTTGTTGAGAAGTAAACTTGTGGCTTTTCCCAACCAATCTTTTACATCCAAACAACTCTTTATGTACATTTCACCTTCTTTAAAGATCCTAGGAAGCTCTCATTGGATGTTCAAGTGCTTTCCACTTATTATTCCTCTCATTTAACCTTAAATTATGCTGGATCCCCTCGGAAATCGTGTCGAAGGCTTGTACATACATGTCAAATATAAGGCAACATTGTTTCTGGTTTATTTGACTGTCATGTTTCAATACCATTAGAGCCTTTAAGCTCCCAACTACCTCACCAATTTGCCTGAATTGATCCATTCAGATTTAATAGTACAAAATTTTCAACAGAACATGGCCTAGAATAGAAAACAAAATTAAGTACATTCAGTATAATAGTCATTTTTTATCACAACATTTTATCATAACAGTCATGTTTTTTGTGGAGCCAATCTTTCATATTATGACATTATATGTTCTCTATATGAACATTTTGCTATAACAACCACAAAATATTTGACAAACAACACTACAAAAGAGAGGTTTGATGATATACTTAAAATTAGCCAACATTAGTAGCAATTTCATTGTATGAGAAAAGATATAAACATCCAAAAACAAGGCATGATGAACCATTATTTGCATTAATCATGACATAAAAACTAATTTAGCTCTTATGTCTAGTTGAACAAGCAAGAAGATTGCATCATGTGAAGCTTCACACATAATCAAATGAACAACAATAAACAACTACGCCCGAGTTCCAAACAAATTGGAGCCAGCTATATGAATATTCACCATTTCACGTAATTAAATTCTAATATGTAAAATTAAAAGCCAAAAAAATTAATAAAAAACGCATACCGAACACAAAATGCCCTTCAAAATTTGGCAAAATTGTTAGTCATGAGTTGGATTTGCACCTTGAATAAAGGAAAATGCTGAATTCTATTAGATTGCAGTAATGAATCCAATAGAAATTCAGCACCAACCCATTTTTTATCAGATCAAGATACCACCTCTTTGGTATGAATCTTCACAAAATATATCCAAAATTCTCTGGATATGATCAAACTATAACAATGACAGGCCAGAATGTTAATGAAATTTTAGGGCAACCAATCCAATTATTGATCAAACTATGGTAACATAATATTTACCAAGGTTGAAATATGTAGGTTGATCTAAAAATGACAAAAGAACCAAGGTATTTTAATGTTTAATTTTCTGCTATTTTTTTTTCAAATATATTTAGAAGATTGTTGGTTTCTTTTTTCATCTTTTTCTGCCAACCTGATCAAGAAAATGGAAAGGTTGCTTCCTTTGGATTTCAGAGTTGAAAATGGCCGGTGACGCAACTCCGTTTCTTTTGGGGCTGATTTAAATATGTTCCCGCAATTTTAGCTGTTTTTCTCATATTTTTAAATATTGTATTAAAAACATATCCATAGGAAGCTTTTAACTAAAATTAAGTCAAACTTATCCATAAATAAGTTTTTTATACTCTATTTTCATGGCTCAAATCAGAGATTAATATTCTAGATACTACTCGCTTACATAAAGAATAATTAACATAGGGTTAATAGTATTTTTATCCCTCAATTATTGGTATATTATGATTTTAGCACCTATGATATATGACTAAGCCAATTAAAATTATCAAATTGTGCACTTTTGATCTCTTTTTTTGTAAATATTCATATCTAACGGTAATATGAAACTATAAATAGTTAAATATAACATATTTTCTAAAAGAGATAAAAATACACATTTTTATTAATTAAAAATTAAATATGTCACGTCGTATATCACAGGAACCAAAAGCCGAGTAATTGGAACTAAAAAGAAAAAAAAAGAATAGAGAGCTCTCAGTCATTAATAAAGGTAGCTCATAGAACATTCATTTAATAATCCATCTATGAGGTTTCCAACTGTATCCGTCAACATATTGGCTATAAAAGGACACTACATATATGTTGAGAAATTGAAGAAATTAAGAAAAAACCAAACCACAAAGAAACAGGAATGAGTGGAGGTGGTGCTTGCCCTTATAACCCATCATATACTACAACCATGTTTGCTTTGAACCAAAACAAAAATCACCCTCAAAAACAAGTACACAACATAACCAAAATCGAAAATGCTAAATGTTTCACTTCTAGTACTTGTACTAGTAGTAACTTTCAGATGCCATTGCACTATCCTAGGTACAAGAAATCCGATTACGAGACGATGCCTGTGTGGAAGCTCGATTGCCTTCTCAGGCAATATGGACTACCGGTGATCGGAGATGACAATCACAAGAGGAAGTTTGCTATGGGAGCTTTCCTTTGGCCTAGCCAAAACACTTGAATGATTCAGGATCACTAGTCATCTAGGACAGGTTCTGTCGGTTCAACTGAACGTTATTGAATTTACATTATGAATTCGCCTTGGATTAGTCACACACGTGGCCAACTATGGAAATATGTAATCTCGAATAATATATGATGATTGTCGTGATTTTAATATTGTTGAAATAATTTGATATGTCATGTATGTATCCTATAGGAACCTTACTAGTGTGGTTTCATTTTAATTTCTTCTCTTACTATTTTTCTCTCTTTTAGAAGGTTGCTTTAATTTACTAGCTAGCTACCAGTATGGTAGTTTATGTATGATGTGGTAATAATTGTGACCTCAATCAGATACATTTTCAAGGGGTTTACTTAGTTTAACCTTGCAATTGAATGTATATATGCAATATGTCAAGTTTTCTCTTTTACTACGTACTGTCATGAACTTCTTTATTATACATTGTGTCAGCAAATTACACTTCCACTTAGCCACAAAATTATTAAAATGTTGATTTTTTGTAGAAGTATTATCACTTGAAAATACAAGAGAAAAAATAACAGTTATTACGTACTACTAACCATCATTCCATCAACGAGTTGTAGTGTACATTTATGAAACCAATAATAGTACGTTTTGGGCTTAAAATGCTACTCCCTCTGTCCTAATTTATGTGATACCATTTTCTTTTTGGTTTGTTCTAATATGATTGTCACATTTTTATATTTAAAAACAATTTAAATTTATGAGATGATTTAGAGTCACATTTCCAAAATATTCCTTTCATTCTTAAATTTCATGTCAAGTCAAATGATGTCACATAAATTGGGACGGAGGGAGTATTTTTTTTATATTGGTTACTTTTGATAATATATAAACTTTTTATTTTTTGTTTGCTCTTCTGATTAGTGGGTAATTTGTAATTTCATCGCCTTTCTAATTAATAGAAAAATATTATAGAGACGCATATCTAACTTCAATTCTATCTTTTTCGTTTCGTTTCAAATTAGCATTGCTAAGCAAATTCAACAGTATTTATTACAGTTAATGCAAATCTAGTTTACAACACTGAAGCGACAATTAACTTAAGTTATACTCGTATTCTTTAGTCCAGCGTGCGAAATATCAATTTCATATATCTATATCAACATTCAATCCTCTAAAATCAGCTGCTCAACCATCTAGTCTTCAAACATTTTTTTATTGTTTATAATCTAAATGTTACTATATGAGTACTAGAAAAGGAGTTAGTAATGGATAACTTCTATAGTTGAATAATAAAAATTCGTCGCTAGCTAATTCTACTTAACGATAGATTAGGGGCAGATTATCAAAAGAACCATTAGCTATAAACTATTTATCAATAAATATTCGTAATGAATTCCTCTCTTTTTTTTCTTGTATAAAAGTTGTAGGAATATTACAAAGCAGTACGGGAAGTAAATAAATATTACAAGTCTTCGAAAGGATAAACAAGTAGGCCAATGTTCAAAACTGTCGCAAGCTTGTTGAGTCTTGAATCTTGATAACCTGAAATCAAGAAACACTAAATCTGGATTGTTACAACTGTGTGCTGAGTCGAGTGATGACACTCTGTTCTTAAGACAAGATTGCCCCGTATATATGCTTTTACGTTAACGGGCAATAGTCTCCCAAGATAAAACAACACTTTAATCAACACTACAAAGCAAATAGGTTGACCCCGACGAAGAAAACAAATACGAATCGACTTGCTGAAGAAATGGAAAAGGAAGGAAGAGTTTTCTGTTTTCGTCCCAACGTTACTGCTCATGTTTTGGACTGTGTTTTACTCTTCTGTTTGTCTCTGTGTATATATTTCTGTCTCTCTTTACTGTGTCATATTCTGTATTTTCGTGTTTTCTCTGTCACACAATTGAGCCAAAGGACATCAATATATAGCATAAGGGGAGACCTCTCAACTGCCAAAACATGGCTGTTAATGGCCATTAGTGAGGCCGAGGCTGTATCAAAAAAAGGAAAGCCTGGTACTAGTAGTGGTAGAGCTCATCTTTTCTAAAGCGGCATTCTCTCTTCTATCTATCAACAATGGAATTTTATTATGGAACTTTCTCCCCGTCACTTCCTGATGTCGAATTCCAAAAACCAGCGAGAGGTTCCCCGCTCTTCTTTGATCCGTCTTAGGACGGAGTGGAAGCCTCGACCCGAGCGGAAGTGCGATGTGTCTGGAAACTCGAGATCGTAAATGGATTCTAGTACCATTCTGATCGCCTCTTTCATGATCCTTTCTATAGGTAGAACTACTGTTATGGAGGAGTTAATCAGCCAAGTAATGGCTGGTTAATGCATACTAACGCCCCCAAAAATCAACTCCAACGGTAGGCAGAAACTTTTTGCCTTCCGTCGTTCCCAAATACAACTTCCCAAAAACTCTAGGGACCAAACTATAAATATTAAGCAATTTAGGAGTCCAAATAGATAATATCAGAAAGTCCCACGACCCACTACCCGAGCCCGAGCCCGAGTCCGGACCGGACGGGCCGGCGGCGGCGGCGCGTGTGTAGGCTTAGCCTTGAACCCAAGCGCATCTAGGTCCTCCCTCCTTTAAACACATGGGATACCCCTTGGGGTCCCAAACCCTTAGCCAATTTAGAGACTTATAAAGAGAGCAATTCTTCCTTTTCCCACCGATGTGGTAGATTTGTCCCACACCATATTTCCATGCCTCAAACATCTTACTTTGTGGACCAATATCTCTTTCAATTCTCAACGAAATTTGACGATTCTTGGCCCTACAGTCATCTACTCACTTAGAAGATTATGCACGTGTGAAGAGACAAAGCCTCCAACATGCGGAACCCTAGTGTTTAATTCATTAAATATGGGTGGACGCACCTCCCCATCAAAGGCAAATTTCAAACAGAAGTAATATTGCATGTAGTTGTGGTAAGGATTTGCAACCACAATGTACAAATATTGACTATATCTTAATCCATTAGGTAGCTCCTCCATTTATTACAAGTATTACATATAGTACCTTTGTCGTGTCCACGAGGAAATATTGAGTGATCAAACTAATGGTGTTGCATTTTGTATTTCATATATAAATGACGTATCAAATTTTTCCTTCAAATTTATATATGGCGAGATAATGACCGAAACCACTAACTTTCCTATAATATCGTCCTTTCTTTTTGCTAAACGTACAAAGTCAAATAAATATCATGGTAACTGGATATTCAACTATTTAACTTCGCCTTAATACTGAAATAATTGTATCTGTTTTATGAATTATTTGTATCTGTTACACTATATTCAAAACGGTTGTATTAATTTTACTATATTCAGATCATTACATTCCATTATATAGCATAAGAGACCTGGCTACCGATGTAACAAATGCATTAATAAAAAATAGAATCGCACCCATCTTTAACCCCGAAAACAAATTGATAGGGTGAGAATTATCCAAAATCATATAAAGTGATTACAATCCATACTTTTAACTAGTGGGATTCTAACACTTTTTCCCGCGGCATGCTCAGTATTGAAGTTATGGAGCATTAGATAACATAACGTGCGCTTAACAAGGGTAACTAATAATTGCAGGAATAAGTTATATTCGATACTATATTTAGAAAATATGAATATCAAATCTAGATAACTCAACCCTAGCTAAAAGTTAACTCATAATGTATAAATCAACAAAATCCACATAATAAATAGATTACAACTCGTAACTTCAATCAATGTGAACTCTAACATTTGTCTAGTTGGCAAGTGATCCTAACGAAAGTATTCAAACAATTCATTATCATTATTTAAACATCATATGTGATCCTCAATTCTTTTATTCGAATTTTGAGCCTATTTGTGATGTTCACATTTGTGTTCTGTCCGCAACATATAATTTTAAATAAATATTTGACATTTCAACCATGAATGTAGCATACTAAATTAAATGCGCATGTGTTATATTTCTTCTCTATTAATTCTGCACTTTTGTCGTTTGTTTGTTTCTGAATAGAACGTACAACTGAGTTGGTGTGCATGCCAATTTATTCTACAAGCAAATTGCTTGACTTTTTGCATATATGATCAGAGAGTGATCACGATTGATGAGTGTCTATGTACCTTGAATATTAATTGCATCATAGCGACTTATATCTATATGTAGGATCACACTGGGTATATTGTTGATTGTTGTTGTTGTAGACTTATGAGGAAGTTGCATGCTTGAGTCCAAAACAATGCTAAGAAACTCTCAAGATATGATTTGAATTTCATCAAATGTTTCAATTTGAGTGTGAAAATTTGTGTTAATTTAGTTGATAACCTTGATCCAATAATAGGCCAATAGGGTCATCCGGTCATGCACTATTACAAATGGCTCCTATTTGGACCAGAAAAATGAAAAAGGTTTTGCAAATGTATCTGTTTAGGCTTAAACTTTTCTAAAAGCAAAATTATCGATGCACTAGTTAGCTCGAATTTGTACAACATAATGTAACACTACTAACAGAAAAGGAATTAACCACAGATTTCATCAATAATCTGTCGCTAAATTGCTCACATCTAACAAGATTTTCTAATAATATAATCTGTTGCTAATCCGTTAACGTTATTAAATGACTGTTATTGTTGTTTAGCGATAGAAATTGTCCATTTCTAATATTCTTAAGTTATACTTTTAGTAGTATATGTTAAATACAAGTGTGTTTCTTCGCGGACAAAATTAAAATATGTGTATGTAACTGTTGTAGATAAAGATTGATTCTTAGTTGCTAGTTGCTACTACGTGGTTTAATTAATGGTTCATGCATGCACCAAAAATGTTATGCCTAACAAGCACGGCACTTGCTACTATCAACAACCAAATCAAATTAAGCCTCCTTGGACCTCAATAGTTTTTTTTTTTTTTTTTTGGTCGGGTTAATAGTGATCCATGAATAGTATAAGAAGGAAGATATATAGAAGGACGGATGCAGCTTATAGGCTGCAAATTCATTTGAACCCAATGTTTTCGATGTTGAGTATAGATATATATGTGAAAACCCATTAAAATTTCAACAAATGTTAGATTTAGACCCATAATTTAAGAAATACAACGAATTCAGTATCAAAATCTTATAGATCAAACTCATCAAGTTTAAATCCTCAATACACCTCTGAGGAAGACGCCACCCTAATATATAGGATTGATTATTAGAAACCCTACACCTAATTAAGTGATACATCATACAACTCTAAATTCATTTTTTACTCTCTATGGCCAAGAGTCTGTGTTTTTCCTTTTTGTTTGGTTTCTTTGTTAGGATGCTAACAATATATGCAGTAAAAATTATAAAAAATAAAGGAATATATTTCTTGCCTTTTCATTCATTATGATGTATAATATATAGTAGTACATGTTTATTGACAAAGCTACAAGTTATGCTAATACGTCAATATTATATCAACAAACTTGATGAATTCTTGCCATGAAGGAGATTGTCCTTTCTTGACAAGACCATCCCCAACAACATATTTTAGTTAAAGCTATAAGCTTCACATGAACAACTTTGCTACACATAAGATAGACAAGACTGTTTTAAAATAATAATAATAATAATAATAATAATAAAAAGGTTATTCAGTCTAATGTTTATTGTGTCTAGACGGTAAATATTTATCTGCACCCGACGTTTGCATCAAATCAAACAAATTAGTCATAGCAGTTAAAGTTAAAACGAGAATACATATCAATAAACTATAGTTAAGTAACACATGCATACAAAAGATACATATTTTGCATTTATTGGCTTCATGTAAAAATCGATTGGGAGTGAGTGTTTACCTTGTTCAGATGTTGTAAAATATGTATTCAATTAGGGTAGAAGGGTAGTATGTAGTCGAGTGATACCGCACTGAAGGTAGGAGAGGTAGGGGCCATCCTTCTTTACGCATATCCTTAGTAGTGGTAGTATTTAGTAACTTCGTAGTTGTTTATTCTTCTATGTGTATCATTACCCATTGCGCTTTGATTTGTATCTTGTTATTTTACTATCCTATTTTTGTGTCTGCGTCGTATTCTGTTTCCTTTATTTTATTTTATTTTCTTTCCTTTTGAGCCGAGGGTCTTTCAGAAGCAGCCTCTCTGTCCTACAAAGGTAGAGATAAGGTTTGCATACATCCTACCCTCTCCAGACTCCACTTTTCGGATTACATTGGGTATGTTGTTGTTGTATTTAATAGAACAAAAAGATGATTTTCGGACCATTTTAAGAGTCAATGGTTCATGAGCCAAGAGTTTATCGAAAATAACTTCTCTATCCCTCACAAGGTTGGGACAAGGTCTGCATATACTTTGCCCTCCCCAGACCCCACATGGTAGGATTATGTTGTATATGTTATTGTAGCTGTTTTAAGAGTCAATGGCCCATAATATTAGTCCACCAAAACGAACCAAGTCCCAAAATAATTGGGCCTAAGATAACACAATTTAACCCAGTAAAGACCAATACAACCAAAAATGGCCCAGACCAAGCAGCAGGCCCAACAACACAATCAGTTTAAAAGACCATCATATCCCGACACGTGGAATGATCAAGTCCACAGAATATGGCGCCAACTAAGGTGAAGGGGACAATAACAGGCTAACGGACGGCGAATAATCACATGGGATTCGGTATTCTGTTGTTATAAAGCCGATACATTTGGTGGGCCCCACGTTTACCGATCTTACCGGTCACCCATCTACTTTAATTTCAAGAATAATTATTATACTATAAAACAAAATAACTACTCCATTTCTCAAATCTTTTAATTAATCACAATTCCCCCCCCCCAAAATTAATTGTGAAATTGAAGTGAAAAATCTCTTTTCTTTTTGGCACATTTTCTTCATTCGCTCTCTCTGCGAATAAAGCTCTTTTTTAATTTAAGCTCAACAATAGAAGGGCTGTACGCAGAGAGAGAGAGAGAGTTAAAGAAATATATTAATTTTAATTAATTAACAATGGCGATTAATGGTTCTTCTAGTAAGGTGGTGTGTGGCTTCTTTGCTGCATTTGCTCTAATTTTCTCCATCTTTTTGCCTACTGTTCAGGCCCAACAACAGCCTTTTGCTCCGGCCCCTGCTCCGGCAAGTGACGGTTAGTTTTCCATTTTTTTGTTAAGTCTTTTCTTTTATATGTTTTTTTTCTTGGTAATTTGTTCTTTCATACCATCACGGATCTATGAGTTTACGTATGGGCAGATCTAACATCTCGTTATAAATTCACGTGAACCAGTAACTTTTGCCAAATATTTGACTGTAAATCTAAATATTATTGTATATTAACTTGAGATTATTGCATAAATTTATAACTTAAAATTTTGAATTCAATTATTATTTTAGTATTAACTTGAGGTTAATGTAGGTACCTGTAAATTTTAGATTCCCAATCTGCCTCTAGATTAACGAGAAATCAATAGATTTAGTCTGTCCTATACATATATAATAAAAATTCACGAAATAGTTGACTGCAAACCTAATTGTTATAGCATATTGACTTGAGTTTGTTGTAGAAATTCTTAATTTTCAAATTTTGGATCAGCCACTACACCGATAATATTAACTATTGTTTGGTATGAGAAAAGTGTGCAAAATGTTGCAAATTTAAAAATAAATAAATAAGAAGTTCTTTTTATAGGATTATTATTAGCGAATATTCGTCGTATATTTTGTAATTATGATAGATGTATAACTTAAGATTCTAATTGTATTAGGAATCAACTTTTGTAAGGTAAGTTAGGATTCGTACCATATTAGGAATCAACATTTGTACATCTATATATATTGTAAATAATGAAAGGAATCCCTAAGGAAATTATTCTATTTTTCATGGTATCAAGAGCCTAAAACCTAAACCCTACTCTTCTTCTTCATCTCTCTCTTTTCTCGGCCAAACCAGCAGAATATTTCTCGGCCAAACCAGAAATTTCTCGGCCAGAATTTTCCCTTCAACAATGTCTTCCCCCACAAATTCCGGTTCATCCACTGGTACACTTGACAAACCCTCTCAACGTTCAGTATCTTCTTTTCATCCGGCATTCGCCGTTAACAACATCAAGAATTTTATCTCTATAATTCTTGACCAAGAAGACTGTCAATATTCCATGTGGATGGAACTATTCTACATTCATGCATATGCATACAACGTGCTCGATCATATTGACGAATCTGTCCTTCGTCCCACCGATGTTACAGACTCAATCTGGTGTCGTCTTGACGCCATCGTCAAACAATGGATCTACAACACCATCTCCAAAGACTTGTTGTGCACTATCATGAAAACAGGTACTACGGCATGTGAACTTTGGGTCCGGCTAGAAGAAATCTTTCAGGACAATAAAAAAACTCGGGCCGTATATTTGGAAGAGCAATTCAACAATACCCGCCTCGAGAATTTTAACAACATGTCCGAATATTGTAAGCAAACTGAAACTCATAACCGATCAACTATCCAACGTCGGAACTTCTGTTTCAGAAACCAAGATGGTGCTTCAACTTGTTGCGAGTTTACCGAAAGGTGAATATGACACACTCGCAACAATGATTCAACAAGCCGACCCTCTCCCAAGTTTCAACAAGGCACGTTCACAACTATTGTTGGAAGAAACTAGACGTGCTAAACAAGAGGATCATAATCAAAAGGCGTTAGCCGTTGACGGGATGGCAACACCTGTGGCCAGCAGCAACCAACCACCATAGCATGGCACGACTAGTTGCAAATGGCACTAATGAGCAGGAGGGTATTGATTGTGGTGAGACATTTAGTCCGGTTGTTAAACCGGTCACTATTCGGACTGTTCTCAGTATTGCTATGGGCTCGATGTCAAGAATGCATTTCTTCATGGGGATTTGAAAGAAACTGTATACATGCATCAGCCGGGGATTTGTTCATCTGGCAGTTCCGCAATTTGTATGTCGTCTCAGGAAATCATTGTATGGATTGAAACAGGCACCCCGCGCTTGGTATGATCATTTTGCCAGATATCTTCTGCAGATTGGGTTTATATGTAGCAGGTGTGATAATTCTCTCTTCACCTTTCACCGAGGTAGCAGCACTGCATATTTGCTATTATATGTCGATGACATTGTTCTTACTGCCTCATCTGACGGGTTGAAGAATGAAATCATTGCTCTACTCAAAACGGAATTTGCTATGACTGACTTGGGCAAGCTAAGTTATTTTTTGGGTGTATCGGTGACCGGATCTGCGTGTACCACTATGTTCCCGTGTCGGCGTAAGTATGCGAAGAGATATAGTGTATCTTGGGCCAAGATGGCAAATTGTAAAATTATGCCAACTCCGGTGGACTCAAAATCCAAGCTTAGTGCCAATAACAGTGCGCCAGTTTCTTATCCCACTCTATATCGGAGTCTAGCAGGTGCTCTTTAGTACCTTACATTCACTAGGCCTGATATTGCATATGCCGTTCAGCAGGTGTGTCTGTTCATGCACTACCCTCGAGAGTCCCATTTTGCCGCCCTCAAACGTATTATCAGATACGTTAAGGGCATACTAGACTTCGGATTACATCTATACCCCTCTGCCCTAACCAAACTACTTGCCTACACGGATGCAGATTGGGCAGGATGCCCAGACACACGTCGCTCCACCTCAGGGTACTGTGTATTTCTTGGGGATAATCTTATCTCATGGTCCGCCAAGCGGCAGGCCACACTTTCCCGTTCGAGTGCTGAAGCAGAATATCGCAGTGTTGCTAACGTAGTTGCTGAGATCTGTTGGCTCCAAAATCTTCTTTTGGAACTCCAGTGTCCACTCCGTAAGGCGTCTATAGTCTATTGTGACAACATATCTGCCATCTATATGTCTCATAATCCGATCCAACATCAGCGGACTAAGCATATTGAGATGGATATCCACTTTGTGCGAGAGAAGGTTGCCCGTGGTCAGGTCAAAATATTACACGTGCCTTCCTCCTATAGGTATGCAGACATCTTCACAAAGGGACTACCGTGACAACTCTTCACCGACTTCCGATCCAGCCTTAGAGTTCGGCCTCCTCCCGCTCCGTCTGAGGGGGGAGTATTAGCGAATATTCTCCGTATATTTTGTAACTATGATAGATGCATATTTAAGGTAACTTAGGATTCTAATTGTATTAGGAATCAACCTTTGTAAGGTAAGTTAGGATTCGTACCATATTAGGAATCAACCTTTGTACAGTTACATATATTGTGAATAATGAAAGGAATCCCTAAGGGAAATTATTCTATCTTTCAATTATTTTACACATTAATGTAGTATTAGAGCAAATAGAGATCTTGGTTTGAGTTTCACATTGACAGAATTTGTGTCTTTGGTTCAAGAAAAAAGAACAGAGGAAATACAGATCTATAATAAATAAATTAATAAGTAAAAGAAATTTGCTCTAGCATCTTAAATTTAGATGAGATGGTCCACACAAAAGACGTTTTTTTGATAGTTTAAATTTGTTGGTCGACTCTATTATCCTTTGTTCGTTTTTGGTTTGATCCAGATGTTCTTTGCATCTCTAATAATGTTTGGTAGAAATTATATTGTTGAAGATTAATTTAAAGTTGGAGTAGGAATCCAAATGGGTTAGATATTTCTTAGTTTATATAATCCATATCTAAATAGGATTCATAATATAAAAATATTGGAATAGGTTTTTCAATTTTTAGTTAAAGTAGGTTTTGCACTATTATAAATAGAAACATCGCCATCTATTTTCTTGTGTGAAAATTATAGAGAACTTTGAGATTTTGAGTAAATTATTTTTCTAAAGATATTCGAATGGAATTTGTTAAGAAAATTTTTGGTGCGTTGACGTTCTCTAGAATTCTTGTGCCAAAAGGTAATTTGGCTTTTAAGAAGGGAATATTTTAACTTGTTATGATTAATTATATTTCTGGAGAAGTTAACAAAGATCTAATCTGAGATTATGTTGCTCGAACTTGTTGGAAATTTGTCTTTGGCGGGAGTTGCGTCCAACCATCTTTAATGACTTAAACACTAGTGTTCCGCATGTTGGAAACTTCAGTTCTTCACACGTGCATAATCTACTAAGTAAGTAGATGACCGTAGGGCAAAGGATCGTCAAATTTCGTTGAGAAATGAAAGAGATATTGGTCCACGAAGTGAGGTGTTTGAAGCATGGAAAAGTGTGGTATTTGGACCAATCCTCTCTCATCGGTGGGGGAAGAAAGATTTGTTTAGTTTATAAGTCTCAAAATTGGCTTGGGGTTTGGGACCCCAAGGGGTATCCCATGTGTTTAAAGGAGGGAGGACATAGATGTCCTTCGGTTCGAGGATAAGCCCACACGCGCGCCGCCGCCAGGTCGTGGGTCGTGGGCTTCTTCTGGTATTATCTTTTTGGACCCAAATTGCTTCATATTTACAGTTTGGTCCCTGAAGTTTCTAGTAAGTTAAATTGGGCAGAGAACTTGTGCTTTTGTTGTTGGTTTTTGGAACGTTAACCAACATTAATATGCACTCAATTCAGTCATTTATTTTGGCTTGGCTGAATAACTCTCCCTAAAAGCTAATCCGTTGCACATCATTTCACCATTTATTTTGGCTGAATTACTACCTTCATAATTGCCATTATTTGGCCTGTAACATCAATTATGTGGGCAGTTGGTAAGTCCTCTCCTTACAACTATATAATGAAGCCTTTGCCAATTGTTGAGACTACACAAAACATACAAACGAAATCAGATTCTTCCTACTACTTTCTAGCATCATTTCATTACTCAAAATTCTTCAAAGTAACACTTGAGTTTCCTTTGCTCATTTGTTGAGTTGTTGTTTTATCTTGAGAGACTATTGTCCAGAACGTAGAAAGGATATATACGGGGTAATTTTGTCTTAAAGACAGAGTGTCATCACTCGACTCGGCATATCAAAACTGTTCCAGTTTATTGAAATTTCAGTTTATTATAATTTCATTGTGTTGTAATACTTAACAGTTACTTATTTCTGTTTCCTGCTTCATTGTAACCAACATAACTTTTTTTAAAATTTATCGTCTGTGTATCAAATTCTTTAAAAACCTTGCAATTTTGAAGTATCTAACACGAGTTCGACGCATTTACATACGTGTTGAAGCTGTATTCTTATGATTGATATGAATTAAACAGGAAATAACTTAGAATAATTAGCCTGTTTAAGATATTAAGATTGAAATCTTGATTTGAATATGACATTCAAGGATACTAATAAATCAAGTAAAAGGTTAGTCTGGTATACTAAGCTCCCGCTATGCACGGAATCCGGGGAAAGGCCCGACCACAATCAAGTATTTAGACAAAATATCTATTTCATATTTACTATACCAGGAAAACTTTCTTTATGTTCTCAAATCCATATAAAAATAATATTTCGTTTAAATTATATATACTAACAGTGTAATATTTTTTATTTTATTTTCTTATTTTGTTCCGCTAATTTATTTTATCGGTTGTCTACAGGAACAACAATTGACCAAGGGATTGCGTACGTATTAATGTTGTTGGCATTGGCAGTAACATACCTCATTCATGTCGCCGATGTTCCAATTGGTGTCTAATTATATAAGTTCGATTTGGTGAAGATGATTAATTAATTTTGTGACCTATTATTGGACATATATATAAGGTTGTGGTGTGCCTAGGACAAGTAAATTTTGTCATTTTCAGTCAGAAATTCGAAGTTTTGACAAGCTATTTGTTTTGAGATTTTTCAACAGAATTCATATATCTCCACATTCTTTTTGCCCTTTCTCTAACCTTTTATCTTCGACCCTCTTGTTATTGTGCTTATTATCTTTAGTTCTTGGTTCGTAGCATCTATGTTGATCATCTTTATAATAATAGCCAATACAATGTAATTTTATATATATATATATATATATATATATATATATATATATATATATATATATATATATATATATATAATCGTGGTATTTGAATTAATTTGTACTTATCTTGATTTTGATTAATTATATGGATACTTATTATCTCCACCAACTAAATTTTTTAATAGAGACTTCCGCCTTCTCCTGTTTTCTTCTAATGTTGGCTTACATTGCCACACAATTTAATTCATAGCACGAGAATTGAGGGACAATTTATTAATGATGGTAAAGAAAATTACTTCTTTTAACTCAGAATCCCGAGTTTGAATTCCACACTTTTTTTTTATCAATGTTAATCTAGTTCAGTATTCCCTTTTCCCCTATATTTAATCCCATGAAAAAAATCGAATATACTATTAGTAGAGGTGATTATTCATGATACAATTACTGGAAAACAAAAATATAAAAGAAAAACAAACAAACGAAGATGCCGGAGGAATAGGATCTTCATTATTCTAGTTTGTGGGCCTGTATAATGCATTGGTTATAAGGCCCAAAAATGTGGACTCCAGTAGTTACCTGTGGGCTTTCGTCCTACATTGTGTACTTTTGGCCCAAACATATTTGAGCCTAACTCACCTCGCAGGTAAAATTCACAAATTGCCACTTATAGTCCCCCTATAACTGAAAAATAGTTATTATCATTAAATTTTACGGGTGATTACAATTCTGTGACAGTGGTCAGTTGTCATAGACATGGTCGAAAAATGACAAGTGAGGATTATTTCTTTAATTTTTGCTCCCACTTACAATTATATTTCTCATTTATAAGATACTAGTTAATTACGATTAAGTTTTAATCCTGTCAGTACGTTTACTTTAGCCATTGTTTGCTAGGAGTCTTTCTAGTACCCTCATAGATTTATGCCAATAAAACTGACATTGGAGAAGAGAATTTCCACTTGGAAACAATGCAAAAGGTTTAAAAGTGGTATATTTTCTGGTTTCAATAGATTGTGTACTTATAATCGAGAATCAATAAATTAGAAAAATTGCTATTACTATCAATATTATATTAGATTCAAAAGTTGGATTCATACTGCAATTTGAATCACTAAGTTGCTTCAATGAGAACTATTAACCATGGAGTTGACTAGAGCCTTTGACTTTTTCAGTAGAAAAACATATAATATTAGCAGTTTATTGAGAACCCATACAAAAGCATGATATTTGAATATTTTGCTACAAAGTGTGTGTACAAAGAGGCCCACAATATGTGGCATGCGAGGCGTGAATATAATAAATTAGCCACTTATACTTATCATGAAAATTTCAATGACATGCCTCTTTATGTGTCTACAGGTTTTACAAACAATCGTAAAAAGAATAATACTAAACTAAAAAATAATAAATATAAAAATAAGAAGAGTAGTACTTTTGATCCTTTCATTACTGATAAATTGTGATTTTTGTCTTTATAATATACAGTTATTTGATTCTTAATTAATTAAAATATGTTTTTTTTATCTTTTTATATACGGAATACGTTATACTTAGACTAAGTACTTTTGATTCTTCCATTATTGATAAATTGTGATTTTTGTCCTTATAATATACAGTTATTTGATTCTTAATTAATTAAAATATGTGTTTTTTTTTTATCTTTTTATGTAGAAAATACGTTATATTTAGACTACTTTTAAAAGTATATTATTCTCCAATATAAAGTAACAGTACACGTTTTATATAAAATATGAATAATTAAACGGTGGAACGATTAATAATTCAAAAAGTTTATAAATATTTATAGTAATATACAGTTATTTGGTTCTTAATTAATTAAAATATGTAATTTTTTTTATCTTTTTATGTAGGAAATACGTTATACTTAGATTACTTTTAGAAGTATACTATTGTCCAATATAAAGTAATAGTACATGTTTTACATAACATATGAATGATTAAACGGTGGAACAATTAATTCAAAAAAATTATAAATATATATAAGAAAAAAGATTAAAAATACATATTTCAAGTAATTGAAGATTAAATATACGTAGTCAATTATCATTTAAGGAGATAAAATTAGAATTCACCGAGAACTGGAGGACCAAAAACACTATTAACCCATAAAAATATTTTTCTAGAAAAATGAAATTAGAATTTCATTCTGGGTCTGGGCCCCGTTGTAAGAAATCAGCCCAAAGATTTCTTGTATTCCGCCCATCACTTTCCTGTCGGTAGTGGAGAGTGACATTTTGGGCCCTACTTGCCAGAAATTGGGTTTTCAAAAATATCCTTTTGTTTAGCAACCAAATTGCATGAAGGGAGACATAACTATGGCCTTTGATATTTCACCCATACAATGGCAATAAATGAATGACCCTGCGTTGCCACGTGGAATGTTATTTCCACCAATATAGTATTTTATTTATTCCATAATAGTGCCTCCATACATATTTCACATGAATGTCTTCCTCCAATCCAAAGTGTTTGGCCCAGTGGTCAATACATTAGGATATTGCTGTCTGAGGTTCCGTGTTCGAGTCCTTTGATCAGCGAGAGTGGAACTGTGTCTCCAAAAAAATTCCTCCATACGCGTAGGGCCAAGCGGTGTATACTAATCCGTAGGGCCAGGCCGGAGGTGGGGTTTTCTGGGGTATGGGGCCGTAATGCGGTGGGACCTGTCACTTTAAAAAGTTTACCCTACCACAGTTTTAGTCCGCTTGGGCAACTCAATTGGTTATCAAGGGGGATATTTGGAAAATGGCCAAGGATCGAATCCCGTCAGCGGCAGTGTGGGGGTTACTTCTTGAAATAAAGGAGGCCCCCTTGTGCGCAGCGTGGTACTGGTCTAACCTTTGAAATCAATTGAGTCACCATGATTTACCTCCTTCACAGACCTGTCGGATCGGGGTGTGGGGCTCCTGGGGTGGGAGTTCCACCTTTTAAAGGGGGATATTTGGAAAATGAATGTCTTCCTCCTTTGTTGCTAACATTTAATTAAAGTTCACACATTAACTTAGTGGACCACTTTTATGCTCTTTTTTGGTTCATGAATTTTCTTTTCTTTTCTTCCTCAAAAGGGACATCAAGTGGACAGAAGATACCATTTTGAAACATTATGTATTGTAATACAAGTTCAAATATCAATATTGTTTCATTGTAGTACTTCTATATTTGTGTTAATTATGTGATAATGTTCTAGCTTCCTATATTTCTCTTTCTAACTTATTTTTCTTCAAAAATATTCTGTGCTTTCTTTTTTTTGCGTGGTAGAAGATTGGAATAAGAAACCAGACATTAAAATTAGCTTAATCATAAAAAGTTAGTTCATGAATGCAGAATTGTCCAATTAGACCATATTTATAAAGACATCAATTGTCCATTCCTCCATCAATGATAGGGTATTATAAAAATTCATGTATCCTCAAACTAACTAACAAAAGCGTGGGCAATATACTTTATTTTTAGATATCACTCAATTCACGATCCAAACACCTACTTAGATACATGCACCAACACTTCAACAAGAAGTTTAAGTAGCTGACCAGACGTAGTTCTAAAGGGGGGAAAAGTACGAAATCTATAGATTTTTCTTCATTTCATTCATTGGAAAAGAAACATTCACTGTAATACATACTCCTTCCATCAAAAAATATTTGTGATGGTTATTATAAATAGATATCTCAAATTATTTGTCGTTTTCGAATTTCAAGGCAAATTTTTTTTTTTCCTACTTTACCATTGGCAGAATTTTTCAAGGAAAGACTACAAACTCCTTGATTATGGGTGTTATTACTCTTATGCAAGTACCAACAACAAGCCAACCTTGTTATCTTAAACACCTGATCACATTTTACAACATGTAATTACTACAGTTAAACTACATTCACCATATTAGGAGTATAAAGTGGTTCTTAACACAGTTCCAAATGACGAAGTAAAAACTGATTAAAAAAATCCTTACAGCAAAAATTTGCATTTACTATAGATAATGTCATTAACACATATTTATTTAATGGAGAGAGATGAAAGCTTAGAATAAATAAGGTTCAAATAGTGAAATATCCCTTCTAATCATTGTTTCTTAATGGGCATGTAAACTAAAAAAATAATAAATATTTGGTGACGGAGGGAGTAGTTTATCATAGAAGAATAAGTCGACCACACTATCACTGAGTTATTGAAGAACAACAAACCTAATTAAAAATGTCAACTCTTATTCTTTGTCCAATCTATGACCGAATAAAAGTATATTTGTTACTCTATTTACATACATCAGAGAGAAAAAATTATGATAGCAAGTCCTTCCGGCCGGCCGGAGATCCTCCCAAGACAAGGAAGCGGGAATCAATTATCCCCTATCGAGATTCAATATAATCTTTTTTTTTTTTTTTTTTATTGTCGTGGTTCAGTTGACACCCCCAAATAGTAATAGATTAATATAGCCTCCAGGGTCACAGGCGAGTTGGTAAATGTCAATGTGATTGGGGTATAACCACTCCGACGTCGCGGATTCGAATTCGTGTGGTGACAGTCTTTGCTGAAATATTGCAAGGGCTGTTGCTGGATTCGTGTCCCGTTGGTCCTCTCCCTTGCAGGGCTGTCACTCACGCATATCCCTTTATTTACATCTCACCTGACCAAGTGGCCTCTGGTACAAGTGGGGGGTTTCGCCTTCGGGACTTTCCCTTCACAAAGTAATAGATTAATATAAATTGAAATAGAGTATAATTTTTTCGAAAAATTAAGTTTAAGAAAAAAAAAAAACAGCAGAGCAAAAAAGCATTTGGAGAAGTGAGGGACCATGGGCATGCAGACAGCGCAGAGGGATTGTCCTTACAAAGGACGGAAAGGGCAAATGGGCACTTGCTATTTGGTATTTCCCCCATTACCATTTCGTGACTTCTGCCCCGCCCCCTTTAAAGACTTAAAGTAGTGGCCAACTAAAATTTACTCCCTCGTCTCAATTAATATGGTACCATTTAATCAAAATGAAATTTAAAAAATAAATAAAGATTTTATTATATTTACTAAATTATCTTTATTTTAGTATCTACTTTTATTGATTTTTCTTCATAATAAGTACATTTTTAAAATTAAGTGGGACCCAACAAGAATAAAATAAGGATAATATCATTAAATAGTTGTTAAATAAGGAAATATGATACTCTTTTTGGAACAAACTAATAAGAAAATTGTGTCATATAAATTGAGACGGAGGAAGGAACATTCTTCCTACAGTATTTTTGAATAGATTCTAGAGTTGGAGATATTAAAATTTACTTAATTACATTAGTGACCTGAAAAAAAGGTGGATATATATATATATATATATATATTGGGTTCATTTTTCGCTTAGGACGTTTTTTTGGAATAAAGAAGGATGTTGCCGATTTAACGATAGGTTGGGTTATTTATTGTCCTTCTAATTATATTGCTTTTTGTATTTCGATTATCGTATTATTTTGTGTTAGTTATTATTCTTTTTTCAAAATGCTTTGACTTGCTTTCTATAGTATTTTTTTCATGGGATTGTGAAATATTTTTCCTTGTTTTGAGAATCTACCGGAAACATCTTCTATACCTCCCAAAAATAGGGTTAGATTTGTGTACAATCTATCCTTCTCAAACCCTATTTGTGGATTACACTGCGTATGTTATTATCGTTGTTGTTGTGTTCTTGAGATTCAACTAGCCTTGTCATTTATTCTTATCAAAAAGTATAAAATTTGGCTAAGATGATCATTTAAGTGAACTAGGTAAAATAAAATTGAAGGATTAAAAAAAGATAGATGAGTTTGACGATCAATTATCACAAATTAAGTGATCATTCAAAACAATCACTACAAGAAGAAAGACATCTGGCAACAATATTTTTTGTTGTCATATATTGAATATTGTTGCCAAAAGTACTTGTCGCAACAACAAAAATTGTTGTATGTCGTTGCAATAACCTCCGATGTAAAATGTTTTCACAACAACACATAATAAAAAGTTATTGTCATTTATGTTTTTTAACAATAATATATTAAAGTTTTATAGCTATTTATATTTTTAATAATAATATATTTATTATTACTAAAATTTTATTATAGTAAATCTAACTCGAACAAAGTATCTGAAAATGAACCTACTTTTAAGATAGTTGGAATAATACATTTAAGCCCTCAGCTTACTACATGTTCGTTGTACTCGCCCTGATAGACAGTATTGTTTTTAGCAAAGGGTTAAGTTATTGTCATTTATTCTTACTGGTGCACAGTGAGTCACTATGGGCCGTTGAGGTACACAAGACAAGTTGTATATTTTAAGCATAAACGAAGAAGATCTTTCTTATTGCTGACTCTCTCTGATTCCAATCTTTCCAAAGTTCTCAGAATCTTTCTTTGACCACTACTGATTCCCTTGGACCCTCATATTTTGGCAATTTTAAACTTGATTCCTTAATTGTGTTTTCATAGTTTAATTGTTTTACTAGTACAAACTTTTCTAAATCTTACTCCCTCCGTTCCATATTAGTTGGTCACATTACTAAAATCCGTCCTAAATTGTTTGATCACTTTCTAAAAATATGATAGACATTAATTATTTTTTAAAGTAACAAATATTGATTAGAGTGTAATTAATTGGAGAGAGAGATAAGGTTAGTGTAGTAAAAATATATTTCTTATTTATGATTTCTTAAGAAGCGTGTAAAAAAGAAAGTGGCCAAGTAACATGTGACGGAGGAAGTAATGTTCATAAGTGGAGTAATGATTTGAAGTTTTGGGGTTCTGAATTTATCATCAAATTCATAGCTCGTCTTAGTTAGTGGTTCACATATAAATATTTTTACGAAGTTAATGAATTTTATAATGCAAATACATAATTTAAGAAAAAAAATATTGAATTCTTCTGAACCTGTAGCTAATGATCTAGCTTCGCTCAATTAATTATTATCATGTAATTTTATGGAGGAGAAAAAACAAATTAAATTAAAAACTCTAAATTAGGGAGATAGTTCAAATTTGTCACTAAACTATGTGAAAGATTTAAATTTATCCTTCGTTTAAAAAAATTAATTATTAATTGCACGATACGTAGTATTATTAGGTACCAAGATTCTGCCATTATAATATAAGGACAAATTTAATCTATTTTAGTAACTAATGATAAATTTATTACATTTCTCATAATTCATAATCAAATTCGACCATTTGACCTTATTAGAATATATTAGCCACGCGTAGAAAATTGGAAGTTGTTGTAGATGAGGGAAAAGTTTCTAGTGAGATAAAAATTGTTTCAAAAATATCAATACTTGTCAAAAGGTAAGGAAAAGGAAGTGATATTTTTGAAGCGTGGATGAAGCCAAAGCATACCTTTGGCGTAAATGTAACTCACGCTTACTTTTTAGTTAAACATTACTAGTATATATCTTATTAGATGATAGTGTTGGAACATTAGTGTAAATACAGCTTTGAGGCGTGTAGAATGCTATCTTTAAGGTATTAATTGCCCCCATTATTAAAAACGATTGTTGTTGGGAATTGGCAACAAACCTTACAGGATACAACAAAGCCTTCAAAATCTGGAGGAACCAATTCCTGAAGATTTTCCTTTAGAACTTTTCTTAAGAACAAAGATTGATTGAAGAGTAGTTGAGAGAGAATGAGAAAAAAAACATGTTTAAATTTGTAAACAGATCTGCATATTTATAATGCCAAAGGAGGAAGTTAATATTTGGATGATACATGTTTACACAAACAGTCACGTCCGTTCAAAGAAAGGCACCTTTTCAAAACACGTCTGGTGACTTTTGAATTAGAAAATTCCAAACCAGTAATGTTATGTACTATTTGTGAAAATAAATCTTAACTTCCTCCCTAACTTATAATTCAAATCTTTCTCAACTAACCTAATATACAAGCTACTCCAACAATCCCCCATTTAGCTTGTAATATTAGGCAAATATAATTTCACGCATACAAAATGTATCTTTTGATTTAAATCTTTTATTAGTATGAGCATTTCAAGACTCCAGATAAATCACGGTGGCATACAAGCTTAAACCAAGATCTATATCTTCTAGAATCGGAAACACTATACACATGAAATACTTGTTCTAATTAGAAGTTCACCAATTTAGTCAGCACGAATCTGGCCTTGTGCTACCTCATGTGATTCATGGACATTTACAAAATGACTTCTTTTGCTGAGGCGGCACCACCTCTTATCTTCATATAGGTGAAGTCCTTATTCAAACGAATATTATTATCTTTATTCGGAATGAATAATTTTATACTAACACTTCGTTAAGAGTACGACCACACATCCTCCTTTTATAAGATAGTACTAACTAGAGATATGCTAGAGAAAGTTGAGTTCCAATTATCAACAAGTCTAATTCATTTGTCTTAATTCTAAACCTGAAGAAGTACTTCTTATCAACTCTCTCGAGAGCCCTTTAGTAAAAGGATCAGCCATTACAAGATAACATAGACAATGGTAGTTATACCATCATAAATTAATTGTCTCACATATTCATGTTTGAGACTAATATGTCTGGATTTTCCATTATAAACTTTGTTATAAGCTCTAGACATAGTCGCTTTTCTATCACAATGTAAGGACATGGCTGGCATAGGTTGTGGCCACAACTTAATATTCAACAAAAGATTTCTTAGCCATTCAGCTTTACCCGCTGCTCCAAGAGCTATGAACTCGACTTCTATAGAAAGTCTGTTTCTTTGATGCCCAAGAAACTACACCACCTCCTAAGGTAAAAATCCATCCAGAGGTAGATTTATTTTCATTTGTACTACTTATCCAATTTGCATCTGTATAACCTTCTAATACATCCAGAAACTTGTTATAAAATAATCCAAAGTTTATGATTTGTTTTAAATATCCAAGTACCCTACCAATTGCTTTCCAATGTTCTACACTATAATTACTAGTGTATCTTGATAATTTGCATACTGCAAAAGCAATATTCGGTCTTGTGCAATGCATAGCGTACATTAGACTTCTTATGGCACTTGCATATTTAAGTTGAGCTACTGCTCTACCATTATTTGTGGTCAATTTGCACGAAGCTTTATATAGGGTATTTGCTCCTTTGACATTTAAATGATTAAATTAACTTATTTTTTTAATGTAATGAGCCTGACAAAGAGCAAAAACCCCCCACTATGTTTTCTTACTTTGATACCTTAGATTGTATATACCTCATTTAGATCTTTCATTATAAATTGCGAGGTAAAGTACTTCTTCGTATCATTCACACCCAACATATTAGTTTCAATAATTAGCATGTCATCCACATAAAAGATATATAATCACTGCATAATCATCTGTAAACTTAGAATATATGCATTTATCATCACTATTGTGATGGAAACCATATTTTAAGATTACAGAATCAAAATTTTCATGTCACTATTTGGGTACCTCTAAGTCAAACAAAGACTTAATTAATTTGCAAACTTTGTTTTCATTTCCGGGTAAAACAAAGCCCTCAGGCTGCTCCATATATACTTTCTCATCCAGTTTACCATTTTAAAATGTCGTCTTAACGTCCATTTGGTGCACAAATAAATTATAAATTGAGGCTAAAGCCAAAATTACTCTAATGGATGTTATTTTAGCAACTGGTGCATAAGTATCAAAATTGTCTATTCCCTTTTTTTGTTTAAAATCTTTTGCCACAAGCCTTGCCTTGAAAGTTTGAATTGAACCATCTGTATTATACTTCCTTCTAAAAATCCATTTGCATCCAATTGATTTGAAACCATATGGAAAATCTGCTAGGATCCAAGTATTATTAAATAATAATTAATTCATTTCATCATTGATTGACTCCTTCCAAAATAACGCCTTTGGATCATCCTCAACATTTAATAAAATGGAAATTTTATCAAGTATCATAGTCCTATTGCCTTCAACAAGGAAAGTAATGGACTTCGAGGATATAAAATTTGGAGGCAAATTCTTTTCTTTTCTAGCACGGTGGCTTCTCCTGATTTTTATCAGAGTAGCTTTATTATTTCTAGAGCATGGTTCAGAATTGGTATCAATTCTTTATTCAATAATAGGCTTATTAACTCTATCAAGTTCCGGAACTAGATTTGAATCTCTATGGAATTTATTTTCAATAAATTCAACATCTCTTGATTCCACAATCACATTCGAATCCAAATCTAGTATCCTATATGCTTTTGAATTTTTAGCATATCCCACAAAAACTTCTTTCAAATCTTTAAGTTCCAGTTTTGATCGTCGAGGTTCTTGAACTTTATAGTATGCTAGGCAGCCCCAAACTCTTAAATAATTTAGATTAGGCTTCCTATTTTTCCATACCTCATACGGAGATACTTTGAATTTTTTAGAGGGAATTCTATTATGAGTATAACAAGCAATAAGTAATGCTTCTCCCCACAAATTTTTTGGCAACTTTGAATTTACTAGCATTGCATTCAACATTTCAACTTCGATTTTTCCTTTCTGCTAATCCATTTTGTTGAGGTGTATATGGAGCACTAGTTTGGTGTATAGTTCCATTTTCTTCACAAAAATTTGTAAACTCTAATAGAAATTATTCATCATCTATCACTACTCAAAATTTTAACTTTCTTTCCCTTTTGATTTTCAACTTCAGACTTATAAATCTTGAACATCTGAAAAGCTTGATCTTTACTTTTCATCAAATACACATACATATATCTAGAAGAATCATCTATAATTATGATAAAATATAAATTTCTCCTCTAGTTAGTATGCCATTTAATTCACATATATCTGAATGTACAAGTTCCAGTAACTCTGTATTTCTATTAGCTTTTGGAAAAAGTTTTTTTATCATATTGGTTTGAATACAAATTTCACATGTCTTTTCATCATTTTATTTGTATGAAATTAAATCATATTTAGACATATTTTAAAGATCTAAAGCTAACATGTGCCAATCTATCATGCCATAATGATAAGGATAACTCAATGATATAGATAGAAGCATTCACTTTATTCTCATTGATACTAAGTTTAAACATACCATCACAAGCATATTCCTTTCCTACAAATAGTTCATTTTTAACAGAATTATCTCATCAGATTCTAACACAATTTTAAACCCCTTCTTACAAACCAGGCTAGCAGAAACAAGATTTTTTCTTATTTCTGGTACCTGTAAAGCATTTAAGCAACAACAGCTTTTTTCTAGAAATAGTCTATTTCAACACTTCCTTTTCCCATCACTTTGGTAGGATTTTAGTTTCCCGTCAGAACTTCTTGGTCATTCTCTACATTTTCATAGGTTTTAAACATTGACTTATTATTGCAGAAATGAGAGGTAGCACCGGAATTGAACCACCAATCGTTTGACAAATTTCCGTTTCCATATGAAGTTCCGTGACCATTCCAATTTGCATATCTGAAACCATTGTGACCAAATCATCAAGTCCAAGTTCCACCATATTTGCTTTATTGGAATTTTGGACACTATTATTATCTGTCTTTTGTTTCTTCCGGAACTTGCAGTCACGCTTATAGTGTCCATTCCTACCACAGTGATAACATGTCTTTCCTTTCTTTGGATTGTCAGAACTGGATTTGTCATAATTAGAAGGGCCTGTTGTATCTAACAAACTTTCTCTTGTTTCCCCTATTTTTTCTGATCATAAGATTTTTTGTTCTCTTCAACAAAATTCACTTTTGTTCCTGATTCAGACACATGCTTTTTAACAAGACTTCTAGTTTCTTCTTCAATTCGCAAGTGTTTCTGAATCTGTTCAAGGGAAAATCTTCTATGGTATGTAATAATTTCTTCTTTTAACCATTCCAACTAGAAGGAAGCTTTGCAATTATTCTTCCGACTTGTAATGCTTTAGAAACTACCACTTTAAGATCTGTAAGTTTGGAAACAAGAACTTGCGATTCATGGACTTGGTCCATAACAAAAATATGTTCAATCATAAAGAATTCAAAATATTTCATAATAAGGAATTTGTCCACACCTTGTCTCTCAGTGTTGTACTTGTACTCCATGGCCTTCTATATCTCTTTTGTGGATTGAACAGATGTGAAAAGATCGTATAGCCTATCTGACAAATTGTTGAGAATATGCCATTTACACAAAAGTTCATCTTCCTCACGTTTCTTTCGTTCTTCCTTCCTATGTTCATTGTCTTCGGGTGTTGGTTCTGGAAGATCATGAAGATCTTGATCAAGGATGTAGGAGATCTTCAGGGCAGTGAGTAGGAACAACATCTTGTCTTTTCAGCGAATAAAATTTGTTCCATCAAACCTATCCAACTTAACAAACTCTTGATTCATCATAGAAGCGGATTTGAACTCCGTTGCAAGATTAATACCTTAAAATTATTGGAACAGTTGTGTAAATAAGGCTTTGAGGTGTGTAGAACACTATCTTTAAGGTATTAATTGCCCTCACTATTAAGAACGATTGATGTTGGGAATTGGCAACAAACCTTCAGGATACAACAAAGCCTTCAAAATCTGCAGGCACCAATTCCTGAAGATTTTCCTTTAGAACTTCTCTTAAGAACAAAGATTGATTGAAAAGTAGTTGAGAGAGAATGAGAAAAAAAAATAGGTTTAAATTTGTGAACAGATCTGCATATTTATAATGCCAAATGAGGAAGTTAATATTTGGATGATACATGTTCACACAAACAGTCATGTCCTTTCAAGGCATCTTTTCAAAACAAGTCTGGTTTTTGAATTAGAAAATTTCAGACCATTAAGGAGACCAGTAATATTATGTACTACTTGTGAAAACAAATCTTAACTTCCTCCATAACTTATAATTCAAATCTTTCTCAACTAACCTAATATACAAGCTACTCCAACAGATAGTTTGAGAATTGATAGAGAGAAAGCACAAGAAAGTGTCACAAAAATGTGCAAATGGCACACTATTCAAATCCCTCCTCTTCAAATTTTGAGATACTTTCCTCAAGATTTTTGTAAAAAAAGCAAAGGAATTGTTCATTCCATTTTCTGGAAGCATGCGTCTGACCTAAAGAAATACTATGTATTTGGACTTTGATAGTCATAAATATTCGGACAATGTGAATGGTACATAATGAATCTACAGATAAGCTCATGAATTTGGTGATCATTAGTCATATGATAATTAATTTGAGGCGGAAATTATTGAGTATGAAAACAAATTTCACACTAAAACTTGCATAAGAGATTTTTTTTCTTTAAATAGTTGTACGAAACCTAATTACCTAAAGCCCAATATCACACTATATTTGGAGCATCATTGGGATGGCTATATGTATATAATATATAGTTCCTTCATCCCAATTTTTGTAGCGTTGTTTGATTGAACGGAAAATTTATGAAAATATGAAGATTGTTAAAAATTATGATCTAAAATAAGACATAAAAATTTATATGAAAAACAATATCTTTTTAGATAAATTATAAATAAAAGTATGTCGCCTAAATTGAAACGAAAGGAATACTATATAAAAGTTAACACACATAATGTTAAGTGACGCAGGGTACGAGAGCCTTATATCACTTTCTTTCCTTTGTGACCTTAACAATACTTTTAACCATAGTATTCAAATTGAAATAGCATCAAAAGAGAAGAAACAAAAGACATAAAGTAGTGAAGGTCGTGGAAATTTGGAGGGAATGCAAGTAGTGCTTCGAGGTAAAATTCACTTATTATTCCACAAGATTTTATGGGACCCAAAACAAAGATACTTAGAATTTCTAAAGAACATGACTTTTGCCAGCCAATTGCTGTCTTTACGAGGCAAATTGGAGCTAAGGCTAGAAAGCTCAGAAGATCCTACTTGTTGTAGGTCCCTTCCTATCCTTTTTTGTTTCTTTTCAAAATATAAATTATGAACATGGTAGACCAACCAAAATATATATCTCCCTTTATTCGAAAAATATCACAATTCCCCTTTCCTCTTTTTTTTTTTTTGGACGATATTATTTAGTCGAAGCCAACTAACTCACATGAATTATAGAGTTAATTTTCACGGTGTTGATTGCTTGAGTCTACTTCATCATCGCATAACAACAACAGCTACAACAACATATTCAGTGTAATCTCACAAGTGGGATCTGAAAGGGTAAGATGTACGCAGATCTTACTCATATCTTAACATCATAATGAAAATATAGTATTGAACGAGAAACGAACTATAGTTCAAAACTGATGATGTGCTACTATATGAAGAGCTCTGAGCATTTATTCTATCTGTATATCGACCTAAGGGATCTCTATATACATATACATCTATATGGTTGGTGCGTCTTAGCTAGGAATTGTCGTTAGTGGACATCCACCACTTTTCACCAGTTAGCTAGAGAGGCCTTCTTTATTATATTAAGAAAAAATGTTCACAGTGTCAGAAAAGACTCGGTCATAGAAATGTAGAACGTACAAATGTTGGTAAACAAAAATCACCTAGACCAAATCAGAGTAGAAACACTTTCTTCACGCAAAAGTTGGTTTATATTTTTTCTTATTTTTGCTTTATATGAAAATGAAAAATTGTTAACTTGAATTGGACCCCTCATTCACATGTTCCATTTCTTCAAAATAATATGTAGAGATTTTCACAAATACTTAAGAAAGATAATAATCTGAAAAGGCTGATTTCTCCAGGCAGAAATCAGGAGAAAATGAAAGTGATATTTTTGTTGTGTTAGGTTCTTGAAAGGGGTCCAATATAGAAAGTTGGATTTGGTGTCAATTTGTTGGTCATAAGAGGATATATGAGGGAAAAAACAATATTTCAAAAGGTGTAATTAATGAAATTCTTGGATTTTGTCTGAAATATGTGGGCAGTGTTATAATTCTGTAAAAAAATAAAGTTATGATTTTGTGATGCAGAAGGCTCTGTTTGGGTGTTGCAGTACTATAACATAGAGAGGCCTAGTTGATTGTCCAAAATTTTGTCATCTCTGAATCAATCACAGCTCATTATAGGACCACTTATAATGTTGAGTTTGATATTGATTTTACGGAACAAGTTAACTGTCTTTGAAATTCTTGTAGACTCTTTTTTTATGACTGTTGTCCACTTACAACAAAGAGAAAGAAAACAAGTAGAAAGCGAACCGCGAAAAGAAGAAGTCGGAATAATCATCTTATATCTCCCTTTTTTGTTGATTTTGTTTCTTCAAAAAGGAATAGTTTTTCGGTTGTCATGAATATAAAGGAGATCGGGAAAAAGAAGATAGAATAATCATCTTATAAGGGAAAAAAGGACAGCTCGGTGCACAAAGCTTTCTCTATGCGCGGGGTTTGGGGAAGGGCCGGACCACAAGGGTCAGTTGTACGCAACCTTACCTTGTATTTTTGTCAGAGGTTGTTTCCACAGCTTGAACTCATGACCTCCTGATCACATGGCATCAAGTTGTCCTCAGTGTACGAATTGTATATTGGCATGAAAAGAATATGTCATGCAAACGCATAATAACGTTTGCATTGTACTTTAAATTTTTGAGATATTGCGTTTAAGATCAAAACGAGCATGCAATTTCACTTAAATCATTTATATGACTCCTTTATCACTTCTCGAAACCTTGTTAAGGTTAATGTATGACTATTTTATTCAGTGTTATACAGATTATCGGGTGTAATTCTATTATTGTGAATGTGAATAGAAAGGAGACGAGGAAAAGGAGAAGACGGAATAATCGTCTTACATCTCTCTTCTATGTATGAATTGCATGTTGGCACGAAAAAGATGTCTTACCCCATTGCATACAGTCGCGCAGTAATATTTGTGGTGGTACTTCAGATTTCTCAATGTATTACGTTCAAGATCAAAGCTAGCTTTCCATGGTACTTAAATCATTCATGTACAACTCCTTGATCACTTTTTCAGAATTTGTTGAATTTAATATATGACTATTATCTTAAGTGTCATATTGATTATGGTGTGTAGTGTTGGGTTTAAATGATAGATTGAATGAGAAATGGAGCATTTGTCCCACATCGGTAGTGGAAAGAAAAATGGGAGTTCCCTCTTGCTTTATAAAATAAGCATTTGTCCCACATCGAAAAAAATAAAAGAAAAGAGAGGTGTATATATTACATTACACTTTCTCCAGTCACTAAAAGGGTTGAGGGGGCAAGGACCCCTCGCGCCGTCGTCGTCGCTCGGCTTCGGCTTCGGCTTCGGATATACTGTCGTTGAGTGGTTCGCCGCTACCTGAATTTGGAGTACTACTATTCTGGTAAGATAATCGTTCTATCCTGGGAGGGGATATTCCATCAACCTCGAGTACTGTGAGGAGAATAATTTCCTTAAGGACACACTTTGAACTAAGTGAGCTCGATTATATTCTGAAAAAATAGTCTTATTTTTTCAACACTAATTCTGTTTATTTTCAGTTATTATTTACTGGTTTTTATTGGAATACAGATTGATAACAATCTTAAGAAAATTATATTTTTAGATTAATATGTATTCTGTTTTGGAGACTAAAACCTGTGTGGTTTTCTACTCCGTATGAAATTTCATACTCTGACTTGAAGACATAAAAACTTCGTTGGAATATTAAAGTTCATACTTGTACAATGATTTGAAGAACAGAAAAACTTCATCGTTGTTGTATTCTGGTTTGGAGATTAAAACTTGTGTAGTTTTCTACTCCATACGAATATTAGTATTCTGACTCGAAGATATAAAAACTTCGTTGGAATACTAAAGTTTCATAATTATACTGTGATTTGAAGAAATAAAATCTTCATCGCTTAAGTCTGTGATTGAATTGCTATTCTGGTTTTATTAACTAAAACAGTTTGTCGATTTAACAGTGACAAACGAATAATGGCAATTGAGACTGGAACTACCTCTGCGAATACTGCACTAGCGGTTACTCCTACAACCCGTACCGCTGTGCCACCGGCTGAGAAACCTGTGAAGTTCACCGGTGCCAACTTTAAAGGATGGCAACAAAGAATGTTCTTTTGGCTTACCACCTTTGGTATGCAAAAGTTCACCAGTGAGGACCCTCCCGTGCCTGCCGCCGACATGCCTGACAACCAACAGTTCATGGTTACTAAGGCTTGGAAGCATGCTGATTTTTTGTGCAAATGCTACATTTTGAGTGCCTTAGAAGATGATTTGTACAACGTCTACAGTGCAGTAGAGACTTCCAAAGAACTATGGAGTGCACTTGAAAAGAAGTACAAAACCGAAGATGCTTGCTTGAAGAAGTTTGTGGTTGCCAAATTCCTAGACTACAAAATGGTGGATGGAAAAACCGTTGGAACCCAAGTTCAAGAGCTTCAACTTATCTTCCATGACCTTATTGCTGAAGGTATGGTAGTAAATGAAGCGTTCCAAGTGGCTGCAATGATTGAGAAGTTGTCGCCCTCATGGAAAGATTTCAAGAATTATCTTAAGCACAAAAGAAAGGAAATGAAGTTGGAAGATCTTGTGATTCGTCTTAAGATCGAGGAAGATAACAAAACCGCTGAGAAGAGGTACCGTAAGACTTCACCAATTGAAGGGGCAAACATCGTTGAAGGTGCTGCTCTGAAAAAGAACAAGAAAAGGAAGAGGCCTTCTGGAAAGGAGAAGGATTCCAACAAGAAAAAGTTCAAGGGCAACTGCTTTAATTGTGGGAAAGCCTGGCCACAAAGCCCCGATTGTCGTCTCCCGAAAAAGAACAAGGGAAAAGGACAAGCCAATATGGTGGAAAAGAATGATGATATGGATGATCTGTGTGCAATTTGGTTGGAGACCCAAAGGAGTGGTGGCTTGATTCTGGTGCCACTCGACATGTTTGCGCTACAAAAGAAGCATTTGCAACCTATGCTCCCGCTGGACCCGAAGAGGTATTGTTTATGGAAAATACTGCAACAACCAAGGTTGAAGGATATGGGAAGATACTTCTGAAGATGACTTCCGGTAAGGTCCTGACTCTCAACAATGTTATGCACGTTCCAACAATTCGGAAGAATTTAGTTTCAGTCGGACTACTCGTCAAAAACAGGTTTAAGTGTGTGTTGGTTAGTGAGAAAATTGTATTAAGTAAGAATGATTTGTTCATAGGAAAGGGCTACCTCACCGAGGGCCTTTTCAAACTCAATGTAATGGTTGTTGACAGTATTAATGAAAATTCAGCTTCATCTTACTTATTGGAGTCAGATGATTTATGGCATGTTCGTTTAGGACATGTCAACTATAAAACCTTGCGAAAATTGATTAATTTAGAAGTATTGCCTAAATTCGAGTGTAATAAATCTAAATGTGAAATTTGTGTTGAATCTAAGTTTGTTAAACATCCATATAAGTCTATTGATAGGAATTCAAATCCTTTAGACTTAATTCACACAGATATATGTGATATGAAGTCAATACCATCTCGCGGTGGGAAAAAATATTTTATAACTTTTATTGACGATTGCACTCAATATTGTTATGTGTATTTGCTTAATAGTAAGGATGAAGCAATTGATGCATTTAAGCAATACAAGAACGAAGTGGAAAATCAATTGAATAAAAAGATAAAAATGATTAGAAGTGATAGGGGTGGAGAGTACGAATCTCCCTTTGTAGAGATATGTTTAGAATATGGAATTATTCATCAAACTACTGCCCCTTACACACCACAATCAAATGGAATTGCGGAAAGGAAAAACCGAACATTAAAGGAAATGATGAATGCCTTACTAATAAGTTCCGGTTTACCGCAAAGCTTGTGGTGGGAAGCTATCCTTACAGCTAACCGAATACTCAACAGGGTGCCCCACAGCAAAACACAATCTATTCCATATGAACTATGGAAATGAAGAAAATCCAACTTGAAATATTTCAAAGTGGTGGTGTTTAGCAAAGGTCCAAGTTCCTTTGCCCAAAAGGGTAAAAATCGGACCAAAAACTGTGGATTGTGTTTTTATTGGCTATGCTACAAACAACAAAGCTTGTCGGTTTTTGGTTCACAAATCGGACAATCCCGAAATTCATGTTAATACGGTAATTGAATCAGATAATGCTGAATTCTTTGAAAACATTTATCCGTATAAAACTGAATGTGAGTCGTCAAGTGAAAGATCTAAACGACCGCGGGAAGAACCAAAGGAAAATACACCAAGTAAAAAGGATGCAAGGCGTAGCAAACGTCAAAGGACATCTACTTCCTTTGGACCGATTTTGTGACATTCTTGCTTGAAAATGAGCCTCAAACATTTAAAGCGAATGATGTCTTCTTCTCGATTCAAAGCATTTTGGAAAGAGGCGGTCAATAGTGAGATTGAATCAATTTTGAACAACCATACATGGGAATTGGTTGATCTTCCTCCTGGAAATAAACCTTTAGGATCAAAATGGATTTTTAAAAGGAAAATGAAAGCTGATGGCACTATTGACATATATAATGCAAGACTTGTGGTCAAAGGTTATAGACAAAAAGAAGGTCTTGATTACTTTGACACATACTCGCCGGTAACAAGAATAACATCTATTCGGGTGTTAGTGGCACTGGCGGCCGTATATGGTCTTGAAATCCATCAAATGGATGTCAAGACAAACTTTTCTTAAATGGAGAATTGGAGGAAGAAATTTACATGGAACAACCTGAGGGTTTTGTGGTTCCTGGTAAAGAAAGGAAAGTGTGCAAACTTGTTAAGTCACTTTATGGACTTAAACAAGCACCCAAACAATGGCATGCGAAATTTGACCAAACAATGTTGGTAAATGAATTTAAGATTAATGAGTGTGACAAATGTGTTTACATTAAAAACACTCCAAATCATGAAGTCATTGTTTGTTTATATGTTGATGACATGTTGATAATGAGTAGAGATATTACTGATGTAAATGCTACAAAGCGTATGCTGGCTAGCAAATTTGATATGAAGGACTTAGGAGTTGCTGATTTGATCTTAGGCATCAGAATTCATAAAACTCCACAAGGTCTAGCATTATCGCAGTCTCATTATATTGAAAGAGTACTTGACAAGTTTAAGTATTTAAATTTCAATGTTGCAAAGACTCCAATTGATGTATGTTTTGCACTTCAAAAGAATAAAGGTGAAAGTGACTCACAATTGGACTATACACGAGTTTTGGGAAGTTTGATGTATATTATGAATTGTACACGACCAGATATAGCATGTGCTATAAGCAAGCTGAGTCGACTCATGAGTAATCCCAACCAAACTCATTGGATGGCTATGAAACGAGTCTTGGGGTATTTAAAACACACCCAAACCTATGCTTTGCTTTATAATAAATATCCCGCAGTAATTGAGGGATATAGTGATGCAAACTGGATCACCGGATCATCTGAAGTTAAATCCACGAGTGGATATATTTTCACCGTTGGTGGAGGAGCAGTGTCTTGGAAATCATCAAAACAGACATGCATCGCCCGCTTTACAATGGATCTGAATTTATAGCTTTAGACAAGGCGGTGAAGAAGCTGAATGGCTCCGGAATTTCTTAGAAGATATTCCATTCTGGCCCAAACCTTTGGCTCCTATATGTATACATTGTGACAGTCAAGAAGCAATAGGTAGGGCAGGGAGCGTAATGTACCACGAAAAATCTCGTCACATACGACGAAGATACTATACCGTTAGACAACTCCTCTCTAGTGGCGTTATCACGATTGACTATGTAAAGTCAAGAGATAACGTGGCGGATCCGCTTACAAAAGGCTTATCTAGAGAGGGGGTTAGTAGATCATCAATGGGAATGGGGTTAAGGCCGAGGACAAGTCATCATGGCGGTAACTCTACCTAGCAGACTGGAGATCCCAAGAGCTAGGTTCAAGGAGATCAAACAAAGTTGTGATTGACGGTTCAACATTGTCAAATAACTCAACCCATTCTCTGATGAAGACAACGTTCAGAAATAAGGATAAAACCTTATGGCTTGTTAATGAGTTAATAAAGCATTAAGGTTCTTCAATGATTATCTAAATCTGGCAGTGTATGACCAGATAATGTGGTTATAGGACCACATGTTTAGAAATCACCTATGTGAGTGTTAAGTGTAAGCTGTTTTAAAGGGGAATGACAAAAGGCCCATTCTCTATGCACTCATGAAACCGGAGGTGTTCATGGCTGAAACGAACACAACCGTGAGAACCATAAACGGTTGAGGGTTGATTGTGTGACTTATGTTGTCTAGGTATACAATAAAGTTCGACGGTTCAAAGATATAAAATCTACCGATTGATCGAATATATCCGATATAAGTTCACTACGGAATGGGGGATTGTTGGGTTTAAATGATAGATTGAATGGGAAATGGAGCATTTGTCCCACATCGGTAGTGGAAAGAAAAGTGGGAGTTCCCTCTTGCTTTATAAAATAAGCATTTGTCCCACATCGGAAAAAGAAAGGAAAAGAGAGGTGTATATATTACATTACACCTTCTCCTGTAACTAAAAGGGTTGAGGGGACAAGGACCCCTCGTGCCGTCGTCGTCGCTCGCTCGGCTCGGCTTCGGCTTCGGATTCGGATTCGGATGATCTGATTGATTGATAATCTTTTTGGACCAAATTTTCTTTAATTTTAATTATTTAATTAATTATTATTTAATTAAATTAATTAGCTTATCCAATCCTACCCGTTGGTGGCTGTTCAGAAGGGTTGCAAACCTTCAAAAACAGTACTTCCATGGCTATAAATTCGTTTGATTCCTCAGAATTTTACTTACTAATTTTCTGAACAACACAAACTTCTTCTTCTTCTGCACAAATAAATTCTGTGTGATATACTGCCGTTGAGTGGTTCGCCGCTACCTGAATTTGGAGTACTACTATTCTGGTAAGATAATCATTCTATCCTGGAAGGGGATATTCCATCAACCTCGAGTACTGTGAAGGGAATAATTTTCTTAAGGACACACTTTGAACTAAGTGGGCTCGATTATATTCTAAAAAATTATTCTTATTTTTTCAACACTGATTCTGTTTATTTTCAGTTATTATTATTTACTGGTTTTATTGGAATACAGATTGATAACATGTAGTTCTGTTATTGTGAATAAAAAAGGGGACGAAGAAGACAAGAAAACGGAATAATCACCTTACTTTTCTATTCTATGTCTGAATTACCTACCCAAAAGAGAGAACGCAAGAGTGACTCCTCCCTATCACAACAAGGTCGGAAGTAAAGAATTTTCCACCACCTTATTTATCAAGCTCGAGACTAGATGAACATTTTAGAAACTTGAGATATGCTCTTTATTGATATTGTCTTTTGACCGTACGACATTATGGGAATTCCTTTTTGATGATATAATTTCACGTTGGCATGAAAAAGGAGACGCCTTACCCTCTACATGCAAATGCATTAATAACGTTCATACCGGCACATTATTTTTCTGATGTATCGCATCCAAGATCAAAACGAACTTACGATTATATTTAAATTATATATATTATCACTTCTTAAAAAAAAGATTTAACCTCCTTATGTTGGTATACAAGTTTTGTTAGTCTTGACTTGAAAAAATCATCATAACAAGAAATTAGAAACCATAAGATAGCTGCCACGAGTTATTGGGTGAATCAATTTAATTTTGTAAGAATTGCTAATTTGGAGAAAGGTACATAACCACGAGAAAAGGGTCCCAATGAATCATCACTTGAAGAAAAAAAAAATTGGATGATTTAAATGGGGATCTCCTCTGTCCCAAACAAACATGTCGTCAACACCTACAATTGTTGCCTCATTTTCCTATAGTTCCAACATTATTTTGTGTTCCTCTAACTGAATTTCTGTCTTACTTACCACATTTCAAGAACTAAGAGCACTTACTAAACTAGGACAACGAGGGTAAGCTGGACAAATTAGCTACTTTTTTAAGTATTTTTTAAATTTATTTACATATTTAGCAAACATAAAAAATGTTTATAAGCTAAGTGGTTGTAGATTAAAATCATCAAACGTCATAAGTTGGTCAACCTCAACTCTTAATTTTACAATTTGTAAGCATTTTTAATTTGACTTAATATTTTACAATTTTATTCTTAATAGCTTTTATAATCTTCAAAATGTTCTTCTCAAGACAGCTTTTAATTTTCCCCCTTTTCTATATTCATCAATTCGTACTTTTTTTAAGCAAAAACACTTCTATGTTTTTTTGTAAATAGCTTTAGGAGCATTTCAATCATTTTAATGGATAAAATATTTAAAATATTTTTTTATCAAACATACTAACTGCTTATCGTCTGAATCAACACCCAAATATGTAATTTTTTATTTATAAAATTAACTTCAACATTTTTTAATATTTAATACTTATCATCTATTTTTAATCAACTAATTCAAAAGTACCGTGCACTATCGTATGCCGTTCAAATGAAGGCTCGCTAATAAAATAATTGCACTATATATTATGTGGCAATCAGTTAGTTAAAGTCCTTTTGCAACTCATACATGCCGTTTTATTCTAAAGTTAATGTTTTGGATAAAGACTTTAACTTCGTGTGGACTACTAGTCTTTATATATCTATAAACATTATGCTAAACAGCTAAAAGTAAAAGGCTATATTACAATTAATAATCTAAATGTAGACATGTGACCTATTTGTCCCGCTTTCTTGCAATTTGCTTAAGATGATTAACTGCAATACTAAATGCTTGTCCTTGTTGGACTAAAAATATTTTAAATAAAAATCATATACTAATACCATAAAAATGAAAAATCTAAACAAATATCTAGAAGTAGAGAAAGAACTACAATAGTTAATAGTTGCAAATCCGCCTTGCGATCTTAAGCATAGAGTTCCAATCCGACTAATAATTCTTGATGTTTTTATTTCTCTATTCCTTTTTTTAAACTGCTTTAAATGCATTACATAAGCTGATGGTCTATCGGAAACAATCATTATATTTCTACGAGGTAAGGGTAAGGTCTGCTGTGTGTACTCTACCCTCTCCAAATTTCACATATGAAATTACACCGAGTATATTATTATTTTAAAAAATTTGGTGTTTTATCTTTGCCTCCCATTATTCACGAATGGGTGGATGTATAGAAGCGATTTGTTGAAAAACTTACTATCTTGGATCGAGCTATATGTATATTAAACCTCGAACAAACTATTGTAAGTCTTAACTAATCAAAATTAATTGGTTAATCATGCAGAGATAAAGTCTTAAGTACAAATGCTTTGTGATACTTGGATTTGGATGAGCAAGGAAATGCAGCGTGGAAAAACCAAAACCAAAGCTCTCTTATCGTCCTCTATTATATGGTGGTGGTACCAAAAGTTTAGACCTTTTATTCATTCAACTTATCTTGGAGACATAATTAGGTAAAAGGTTCACATATTTATTTTCCGTGTCCACATGAAATGAGCATCGCTTAGTTTAAATTGCTATCTTTTTTAACTGAATTTTCAAATTTACATTCCAAAAATAGTGTAAGTTGGTATCTGTTCTCGCCCCGAATTCTGCCTTTTGCCGTTTTATCGGCTGATAAAATCGGGAGACAAGTTGATTCCTTAACTTAAGCGATTTGGGCTGGAAACGGAACTCTAATTTTCAGCAATGGGTTCTTCAACTACTCCAGAAAGCGTTAGGATGGTGGTGTGAGTAAACTAAGAGGTAAGAAACATGAATACAACCGAGTAAAGTAAAAGTAAAGGATAAAGTAAGGGATAAAAGATAAAGATAGATAAAATATGAGTTGTTTGATTGATTGTGTGTTCCTATCTACAAAAATGTGTACTATTTATAGTACAAAAAGAGAAAAAAATTGTACAAACATGCCCCCCCCCCATGTCAGCCATCAAGTAACCCACCAAGTTTAATGGCCGACTATGGGTGAGGTGGTGCCGATTTTCTCACCCTTTACTCCTCTTTCTCGGATAATGGCCTCTTTCGTTTAGCTGTCATTGGCCGTTATCGCTTATGGGGGTCTGAAAACCCTTTTGACTTGGTCGTTGAAGCGTTTGCGTCTAAGTGGTTCTCAGTCGTACCTCTAACTGACAACTCGACTGAGATGCCTTGGTAGCCGATGAAGTTCTTGTAGTCGAGGGCTAGGAGTAAATTCGGCTCCGAAATAGTTCGGTTGTCGCTGAATTCGGCTAAATACTTAGCTATTTTTTAGTGTTAACAATTGCCCCCTTACATTAACTCGAGTGTGACTGTTGAGTTGATGTATCCGAAAGTAGCCGTCATTTCAGTCTGACAGTCGCGCATGTCACTTCAATCGTCTCGTCTCCAGTGCATGCAATGATGATTACTTCTTAATTGGGTTTCCCCTTCAACCGAGGTGTCTTTATTACCACGAATTGATTCCAATGTTTTCCAACTGTGCATTCGAAGAGGTAGTCCTAATTTCTGTTGCGCATCGAGATCTGCTTAAGAAGAGACATCTTTCCAAATTTTTTTTACTTGATCTCCGATCTCTTCCCTTCTACATAAAAACCCTAATCTCGACCTTTTTCTTACTCGGCTGCCATGGCTTCTTCTTTCTCTTCTCAGAAGATATACGGGACCACTCTAGCCGATAAAGACCTAACCAATGTCTTGGTCCTTGTTAATAAACAGTTGGTTCGGGCTCCGTATGGTAGGACGGAACAATGTGACGTTCTTTTATCTCAACATCTTAGCCCGGTGACCTATAACCTTCCCCTCACCTTCGACTGGTTCACTGCCGACCATTGTCTGACTAACTTATGCACCTGGCCGACCAGGGTCGTCGTCTAGTCCAAGCAACGCCGACAATCACTGCTCTCTCGCCAGTTGATCTTGTTGCTAAGTTGTCAGCTGATACCCTTATGGACTTGCCATCCGAAGTAGTCAATGCTTCTGTTGTTCAAGAGGTATCGACCGATACTCAAGCTTCTACCGAAGCCCTATCAACTGTAGTGGTTGAGCCTTCGCTGGGTGCTGAAAGGGAGGTCCATGTAGGAGCAGGTGCGGCTGAGGTAGTGGACGTTGATGTGGCTGGTAATGAAGAACACACTGCAACAATTAGGGAAGACCAAGCAACTATTGATTCGGCTTATCCTGAGACTTCAATAGCTGATGAAGTAGTGCAACCTTTGATTGGTTCAAAGCCGACCAATTCGTCTTCTTAGTTGTATGGACCCCAAATCGAAGGGTCTTGTTATTGTGACTAGGCAGTCGGTCTATGGATGTCGTTTGCCCGTACATTCTCTAAATCAAAGGGAAATTAGCCTCTTTTGTGACCAGGTAGTCGGTCTATGGCTGTCAATTACTTATGCATGCCCCAAAATCAATGGGTAATATGTCTACCATTTATATTTCGTTTCCATGCATGTTCATCGCTTGATCCGTACTGCCGGCAACCCGTGAGTTCGCTACGAAGGGTCTTTTCCTAGTTTGTCGATCATTTGCCAATTTTACGATCTCTCATTTCAGTCGGCGAGATGATTGTCAAACTAAGTGTCTTTTGGCAAACCTCTTTAGGCCATATATGTTTGTCATATGCTTTGGCCATTTTACATTTACCGACTTTGACTCTTTAGTCGATTTTCCTCCAACTGACCCATCTCCATTAGAATGGCCTGCTGATATTCTTCCAAACTTAGAAAATTTGGTTTGGCCATCAATAATGATATTAACTTCTGAGGACAACACTGCATCTTGGCCATAGATTTAGCCGATAGGATGTCTCCCCCATAGCTGTAGATTTGGAGTTTCTGATTGCCTATTTCATTTAAGACCTGTCTTTGTAAAAGAGTTTATTCAAACTTTGCACAAAACATACACAATGTGGGGTACAACATAACACTCGTGTTTTGTACAAGCTTAGAACAAAGACAAACAATGTTAGGCATAAAATTCCTATCGGTAGCTCAAATGTTGTTGTCCGCCAGATCTGGTTTTCCATCATGGTTCCCCATCTGCGATACTTTGGCTATCCTTGCCTCAGCATTTTAGGGCGGTCAGCCGATGCCACAGATCACGTATGACTTGGGTTTCCTCAACCATTTAAATCCTCTAAGGTAACCTGTGGTTCGGCTAATTATTTTATTTCAAACCCTCGTGAGGTAAGATTACAGGATTCCCAAAATCCTTCTTCATACTGCTCTGTGACAGCTATGGGAGCCACATAGGGTGAGTAGATGATAGCCTCTATGTTCTGAACCCCTGGCTGAATGAGTTATCATCCGCTGGGACGATTTCTATCTTGCCTCATTCCCAAAAGATGAGTTTTTGATGCATGGTAGAAGAAAGGCATATGCTGGTGTGAATCCAGTCCCTTCCCAGCATAACGGTGTAGAACGGCTTGCCATCTATTACAAAGAAGCCAGACCTGACCATCTTAGGACCTACAATAATTTCTGCTACTAGAATCCCCAATGCTTCAGAAGCCTCTCCCATAAAGCTAGCCATTTTTATGTTAGTTGGGATGATATCTTCTCTGGTTTTGTTGAGGCTTGTCAAAGTAAGCAGCGGCATCACATTAAGCACAATCCCATTGTCGACGAACACTAGACTAATAGTTTTGTTGTTAATGTACGCCTTCACATAGAGGGGCTTGAAGTGTTTAACCATCTCTTCTGTATATGCACCAAACATAGTGCTCAAAGCGTCCCTAGCCGTGGTATCGACTATTATTGCTCATTCTGCATTTTCTACGCAAACATCACCTTCTAGGCTATCCAACGCGGAATGGCTGGCCCAGAATTCACATGGGATTAGGTTGACCATTTCAATGTCTGCCCACATCTCGTCAACCAGGTATTGGCTAAATAAATCGAGGACAGAGTCTCCTCCTTCATTCAATTTGGCTGACCATGAGCTCACATCTTCCATTTCTTGGAGACAAATGGGGATCGGCTGAAGATCCTCTGACTGAATCCTCTGCACGATATGTGGGTTTGCCTCAATTGGACGTCCATCCAGGGCCATGTTCTCTTATCGGGGTTCCTCCGTCGGGTTGTCGGTAGGCTATTCATCCAACTGTGGTTGACCCGACGTCTCTCCTTCAGGTGACCTTGCCCCTGAAGCAACTGAGTTGAAGGCCCGCTCGATAGCCTCGGCTACGGCAGACTCAAGAATCTCCTGATTTTCGGCTGCCTTTGTGTTGGAAATTAGATGCAATGTATGTTGCATCTTACGTAAGGATTTGGCACGTTGCATCCTTCTTTTTTGAGTTTTGGATGCGACTCTCGGTGGTGTCTCTTTCTTTTCGGGAGCCTGATTGATAGACCATTTCCCCTCTTCTGTGTTGGCGGCTAGTTTAATCATTCTTCGGGGTCTCGTCTGGTCCTCATTTCTCGCCATGATATGCAAGGATGAAGCACCCTCGTTGATGTTAAACTCGACCACCTTCTGTTTTATTTTATGGTGTGATTCGTCATCTATTCGAGGCATGCTCGGCTGCCGATTTGTTGGCATCCGTACTTGCCCCCCAGGCCTATGCCTGGCGTCGATAGGGACCCTTTTAAACCTCATGGTTTTTTCCTGAAGTTCTCATTCAATGTCCCTCGAGTATTTAAGGCGGCCATGAAAACTGCTCCTAGTTGGCTGCGTGTCATCACGAATGTCACGTAGGTTGCCTAACTAATTAAACATAAAGGTCCTTGTGGCCTTCTCCTCTTCGGTAGGTTTCTTTAGGACCCACACCCTTTTCATCGGTTGTTTTCCTTTGGTATCCCTTGATAAATAGGGCTTAGCAAAAGATACCATAGATATTGATACCACGGGAAATGGGTCGGTATCAATGGACATTTCAGTCATACTCTTGTCGGCTAGCTTAAACGTCCCCTTATTGATGCCCTTTTGGATCGCCTTTCTGAAGATCACACAATTAGAAGTAGAGTGACTGTATGAATTATGCCACTTACAGTACTTCTTATCTATTAGTTCCTCGGCAGGTGGAATCATATGACCATCAAGCAGTCGAATATTCTTATCTTTGAGCAGATGATCAAAAATCTTATTTTCCTTCATGATGTCAAACGAGTAACTGATCCTGTCATCGGATGGACTCGTCTTCTTTCCTTTTACGACTTTCAAGGTTCGGCAAGAGTAAACCTTAGCCCTAATAATCTCGGCTACCATTGCGTCTGCCATGCAATCGGCTGACTCTAAGTAGGATTCATCCGCTTCAATGATGGATACCAAGTGGGAGCCTCAATTTCGGGTGGCTCTTTTCCGCTTATTTTCCTGGACGTACTGCTCTATTTGGATAGCCACCTTCTTTCTGAATCTTTAGATAAAATCGGCACCCGATTCATCGACCTGCTGCTTGAGATTTGTTAGATCAGTCACGGTAACCTGAGGTTGGGGCCAATAGAACCTATCATAGAAGCAACCATACATGTCAGCCCAACTCTGTACGGAATCAGGAGCCAAAGAGGAGTACCATGCGAAGGTTGTTCCTGTTAGAGAGAGAGGGAATAACTGCAACTTGTGATACTCATTCTGGCCAGCATCGCCGTATTGGGCAGTAAATCTACCAATGTGCTCGATAGTGGATTTGTCGTTGTCGCCAGAGAAGATGGCAAACTCCGGTGTTTTGAAGCCCCTCGACAAATGTGATATCCCATCTACCAAATCGGGGTAAGGCTTCTTATAAATAAACATGTCCAAAGGTTTCAGTTGGATGCCGAAGTACCTCCGCGTGGTATTAGCAATAATCTCTGGGTTTATCAGTTGTGACGTCCCCTGCCGATTCTCTACTGGATTCGGCTGGTAGGCGTTCTGCACTGGCGGCCTCCATTCTGCACTTTGTTGGACAGGGTTGTGAAGGTTGTAGGTGGTTTGCTGGCCATGACCAATAGGTGGGGTAATGTCGCATGGCTGCTGTTGGGTATGGCCACCTAAGCCTACAACCTGAGCTCCTGAAACGGCTAATAGAGCCTGAGGATATGGTGGAACTGTGTTCCATGGCTGCTCTCATCGGACGTAGGCCGTTCTTAGCAAGTTTACGCTTCCTGGAAGGTATGGATTGGGTACCAGCAATGACTACTGGAATGGTATTTTGCTATAAATAGTGTTACCAGATAACTGAGCTAAGCCATTGCCATGGGCCATCGGCTGCCAATTCGGGTAGCCAACGTTGTTCGCCTGCACCGTAGGGCCGTTTATAGAAACATATGGCATAATAGGCGGTAATCCAAAGTGTCCTGGAGCCTGAACTGGTCTCCAAGCCATGTTGATATGCCCATACTGCAGACTCACTTAGTGAAGTGGCACGTTTTGTCACCAAGTTTTGGCGGCGACCATGTAGTGTACTGGTTGCCAGGCGATAGGGCTTGTGTTCCTAGGTGCGCTATCAGTTGTGCCTGAGTGGGCATTGGCTAATGCACATGCGGCGGAGGAACAACACCGGGAGTCACGGTCTCATGTTGAACAACAGGGATGGCAGAACTAGCCGAACATTCTCCTGGGTGCATTCGGTTGGTTTCCATCTCCCTCGCTTGCTGAACCTCATTATAATATGTACCATAGGCTTCACAATGTCAGCCAACTGTTTAGAAACTTGGTACATAATATCATGGATGCACAAGTCAATCTGTTGTCTAATAAAAGACTTGGTCATTATGGTTGGGCCTTCAGATTGGCTAGATTCTACCACAGCTTGGGTTGATGGAGGAAGTGGAGGGGTATCCACCGATGTAGGCATACCCGCGGAGGATATTGGTTCGTTGTTCTTTCTAGGAGGATTTTGTTTAGGATGTGGACTGGACTCGAGGTTCATTTTCTTACCGGACCTTAGGCGCATACCCCAAGAATGATCTTGACCTGGAGAATCAAACTTTGCTATTAATTCACCTATTGTCCCATTGGGCGTGCCAAATTTGTTCTCACCCAGAATTCTGCCTTCTATCATTTTATCGGCTGATTAAATCAGGAGACAAATTAATTTCATAACTTAAGCGATTTGGGCTGGAAACGAAACTCTAATTTTGAGCAATGGGTTCCCTAACTACTCCAGAAAGCGTTAGGACGGTGGTGTGAGTAAACTAAGAGGTAAGAAACATGAATACAGTCGAGTAAAGTAAAAGTAAAGGATAAAAGATAAAGATAGATAAACTTTGAGTTGTTTGATTGATCGTGTGTGTTCCTATTTACAAAAATGCGTTCTATTTATAGTACAAAAAGAGAAAAAAATTGTACAAACGTGCCCCCTCCCCCCCCATGTCAACCATCAAGTAACCCACCAAGTTTAATGGTCGACTATGGGGGAGGTGGTGCCAATTTTTTCTCCCTCTACTCCTCTTGCTCGGATATGGCCCGTTTCTTTTAGCTGTCGTTGGTCGTTATCGCTTATGGGGGTCTGAAAACCCTTTTGACTTGGTCGTTGAGGCGTCTGCGTCTGAGTGGGTCCCAGTCGTACCTCTAAGTGACAACTCGACTGAGATGCCTTGGTAGCCGATGAAGTTCTTGTAGTCGAGGGCTAGGAGTAAATTCGATTCCGGAATAGTTCGGCTATCACTGAATCCGACTAAACACTTAGCTATTTTTTAGTGTTAACAATATCCTAATTATAATTATGAGCTCGTTAAAGATTTGACTAGAAAAAGGAAAAAGCACTTGAATTGGTACCACTCCCTGGTTTAGTGTAACACGGCGATGAATTTAACTTATATATAAAAAAGTCGTACCATCAAGTTAATTACTCCTAAAAGATAATTATATGTAATCATTCCTAACAAGTATTATACTAACAAGTTAAAAGAACATAAATTGTATAAAAAAGATTTACAAGCTACGACAACATCAAAGGTTGTCATAAACGTATATATTTCTTCATCTTTATCAAAGGTTTCGAGTTTAATCTTGGGAATAAAAAACTTTGTAATAGGAAATACTTTTTCTTTTAATCTTGAATTGAGGGTCTTTTGAAAACTTCTCTACTCCACGAAGAAAGGGTAAGGTCTGTATACAACTCATTTTTAGGATCACATTGAGTACTAATGCGGGTATCGAACAATGGGTGGGCAAAAAAAGGTGCTACTCAAGACTAGTGTTTTCAGAGGCATTTTCGGGGCAAGTCTCGGGGCGGGGCATACCAAAAACATTTTGAAGCGCAAATGAAAGGCGTAGATCCATAGGGCGTACGCCCTAAAATTTGGGGCGTAAGTCCCGGGCACGAAAGTGTAAGCCCCGGGCGTAAAACCGTATACCCCAGGCGTTAAATTTGATTTTTTAAATTTTAAAAGTATGTTTGCTATAGATTATAATTTTTATTATTGGTGTAATGATATTTATACATTATATTATCATATTTTCATGTTGTAATGATTTTTTCTAAAATATATAAATAACACTATCATAAATAATTTTTTAAATGTTTATGTTTGAAATTGATAGGATAGAGATTTCATAGCATTATGTTGCTGAAGCAGCTTTTTCCATTTTTTTGTCGTTGCTATTAAACTTTTCATACTTCTCCTTCTTTGAAATATATAAATAAAAATCAGTGCAAATATTAGTTGATGGTGGAAAAAACTAATATATATGGAGATTAATAACGAAGTGAATGAAGATTTTATTTTAAATATTATCTAGGCTATTACGGAGTATCATTTTTGTGTTGTTATCTTTCTCATATAATAATGATAATATTTTTTTATATTATTGGTGATTTATTTGAATTTATTTGTAGAATTTTAATAAAAAAATTATTTTTACTTATTTTGTAATATTAAAATTATAAAATGGAAGATAAGAAATACGTCCCGTAAATTTACGAGACTTACGCTTCGCTCCTTGGTGAGTAAAACGGCTCTCCTCGCTCCTCCGCCCCTAAAAAACACTGCTCAAGACTAAAATTGAAGCATTGAGAATGTGTTCAGGTTAAGCATGTGTGAGTGCAGGCTAAAGCATTCATGACATTTCATTCTTTGCTCCAAAAGGTGGAATCTCCCACCCCAGGAGCCCCCACACTCCGGTCCGACAGGTCTGTAAATGAGGTAAATCATGGTGACTCAATTGTTTTCAAAGGTTAACATGACATTTCATTCTTTCACCTATTTCCTATTGCTACTCAAGTCACGTGTTCGTACATGTGCCTTTATCAGACAAAGGCCCCTCCTTTGTGAAGGGGAAAGTCCCGAAGGCGAAATCCCCCACCTGTATCAGAGGCTCCTTGGCCAGGTGGCATGTAAATTGAGGGATATGCGCGAGTGGCAGCCCTGCAAGGGAGAGGACCAACGTGACACAAACCTAGCAACAACCCTCGCAATATTTCAGCAAAGACTATCACCATACGGATTCGAACCCGCAACGTCGGAGTAGTTATACCCCAATCACCTTGCAACTTATGGAGGCTGACAAAGGCCCCTGCTCACTAGACAAAAATCTTCAGTCTTATTCAATGTTTGCACTAACTTATTTCTCATTTATTGAACACACTTAAATTTAATCCAACCATTAATAAATCAATGAAACATTAATTAGTGAAGTATTAATAGCCTACTAATAATTGGTCTAGTGGACATACAACCTCCGTCTGAAGTTATTTCTAATGGTTATTAAAAATAATTATTTCAAATTATTTATTATTTTAAAATTTTAAAATATAATTAATTATTTTTTCTCTATTTTATCATTTTTCTACATAATACATAATTAAAATATATATTTAATAAAAAAATATAATTTAAATAAAAATAAAAATAAAATAGATCAATTAACCCTATTAATTTAAACGACGTTTGAGAGGGATCGAGTAAAAAAGATAACCGAAGAGTCCGCATGGGCAGCTCAATTGGTTTCAAGGGGGATATTTGGAGAAAAAAAGAGAACCGAAGAGGCACGAAACACAAAAACAACACTGTACCGCAAAATCTCATCCATCATCACCGTTAATGTGACGGAGCTATTACATACTATTACTACTAATTACTCACTAATCACTCACATTAAAACTAACATTAATCAACAAATTTAGACACTAAAAACAACATTAAATTTCTTAAAACAAAAATAACGATATTCAACCATTCGCTCAACGCCGATTGGAAATAGGCCTGAACTTCAAAGTGCCACAAGCGGGTCAGACCCGAATACATCTCCAAAATCCTGAAAGTAATCTTCTTCGGGCCAGGATGAAGAAGACCCGAACCCGAAATCAGTACTTGACCCGATAAACATGTCACTGCAAGTGAAAATGTTGTCGGGTAAAGCGGTCGGTTCAAACAAGTCGGGTAATGGAACCGGGTTTTCAAACTGAAACAAATCATCGGAGAAGAAACTTTCAAACGGCGAAAAATCGCAAAAGTTTTCCATCATGGAAATGTCATTTTCGTCCCTGAAATCTGAGTTCTTTTTAACTGGCTCAGAAGGTAAACTCGGTAATGACTCAGCTTCAGCTTCTTCGTTATTTTGAGACTCTTCAAATGAAGTTGAAACACATCGGAGAACGGACTTCGGCGACCGTTGATTACTCTCTTCGCCGGAGTTGTAGCTGCCGGAACAACTGGCTTTCACCGGAGTAGCGAAATTTGTGAGCGCGTTAGGTCCACGTAACTGAATAGCCGCGTGGTCATAAACCATAGCTGCTTCTTCAGCGGTATCATAAGTACCTAACCATAACCGTACACGTCGCAATGGATCTCTAATCTCAGCCGCCCATTTTCCCCATGGCCGTTGCCTTACACCGCGAAACTTCTTAACAGTTTTATTACTCACCGCCGTTACCCCCGCCGAAACCTTCGTTATTCCGGCGTTCTTCTTACGCCTTTTCGGTGCCACGGCAGCATTTTCTGTCAACGGCCCACTTCTCAAAACACCGTTAACACTTCCATTAACGTTACCGTTTTCTATTCTAACTTCGTTAACAAATTTTCTAACTCTTTGACGGTTATAAAACCCTTCTTCCCTTTCATCACTTGAACTATCAGTAGCATCAGCATCAGTAACAGTTATACGTACAACTCTAGGTCCACTGGTGTCGCCGCCGGCGATGCCGGCATTCATCTCGGAGTTTCTTTTCCGGCCGGCGAAACTCGCCGGAGCTGCTGCTGCTGATGGTTTAACCATAGTGATTTGTTTTCTGTGTTCAGTATACTTGATGACACCACTAGACAACATGGTTTGTTGGTCCATTTTTATGTGTGATTTTCTCAGATTCGCATTGAAAGCGAAAGTAAGAAAAAAAGATTCTTCGAATAATGTTTTTGGTAAAACAAAAATCTCAAAGAACTGATTATGTTGGAGACTTACCCTTTTTAAGAGCAAAAAAAAAAAACCAGAAAAAAAAAGATAAATAAAGAAAATATAACACTCTAAAGAGACCCAAAGAACAAAAAAAATATGGGTTTACGTCAGTGCTGCAAACACAGAAGCAGAGAAATACAGAGAAAAGAGTTGCAGAAAGAAACAGAGAGACAGAACTGTGTTAAGAGGGGAAAAAAAAGGCTTTGCTAAATGCAGTAAAAGTTGTGATGGAACTAGAATTGAGTAGGTGTATACAGTGATTTTATTGTGAAAACTTTGGAGAAAGTTGAAAGGAGAGTACGATTTTGAATGGAGTGTAAAGTAGTAGAGATAATAGAGAGGGAGTTGGTAGTGGAGACCGAAACAACTGGAGATCCTGTTATATAGGATCCGCTTAGTCGAAACTCGAAACAGTAAAAGGCCCATTTTTCGTTCCTTATTTTTTCATGACAAATTAATTAAACATTAAACAAGATTAATTATATTAATAGAATTAGAGGAGGTGATTAGATAAGAGATGACAACTTCGATTAACTGAGGACATAACACAATTTCAGCTGACTAAGAACATAATCTTAGATAGAAAGTTTGAGGATTATTAGAGTAGAACTTACATCACACTTTGTGTGGAAGCTGACGGGCTAGCCTACTGTAATCTCCTCCTTTTTTAGATTATGTCTCAATTTATGTGATACTTATAATAGTCAAGTTTAATCTCCTGATTATTTTCATTAATGAAAAGGTTTATATACATGATATAAAATATGTAATTATGAAAAATAAATTTATTTTTTCCTAATACAAGACTACTACATTTTTCTAATACAAGACTACTATATATTTCCTAATACAAGACTACTACCCGAATTATATATATACAAGAATTCTAATAATTATGGTAAGTAAATATACAATTTACATGGCTATATACACGGTCAATATACATGTTACCGTGTATATTCTTTTACACACCGCAGTCATAGCGGGCGATTGTTGTACATTGAAACTGTCCCTAAAATCTTCAAACAGAACTAAGGAAAGACCCTTAGTAAAGATATCGGCAATTTGGTACCATGAAAGGACATGCAAGATACATACTTGTCCACGAGCTACCTTTTCTCGAACAAAGTGAATATCCATCTTGATATGTTTAGTGAGCTGTTGTTGGATAGGATTTCCAGAGAGATAGACTGTACGAACATTATCACACTAGACCAAGGTAGCTTTCTGAATAGGAAAGTGAAGCTCTAATAAGAGATTAAGCAGCCAACAAAACTCAGACACCACATTGGCTACCCTCGATACTCGGCATCCGCATTGGATCGCGATAAAGTAGTCTGGAGTTTACCCGACCAAGAGATCAAGTTGTCACCAAGAAACAGGTAATAACCATATGTCAAACGTCTAGTATCCGGACATCCACCCCAATCAGCATTTGTATAAGACATGAGAGTATATAGGGAGGATGGATATAAGTGCAACTCATAATCAAGAGTACCCTGAATGTAACGCACAACGCGTTTGAGAGCGTGCATGCGTTCTTCCCTCAGATCATGCATAAATAAACACACTTGCTGCACTGCATAAGTAATATAGGGTCTCGTGAATGTAAGATACTGAAGAGCCCTTGCAAAACTGCGATAGTGCGAGGGATCCTCGTAAGGTGTGCTAAAATTAGCACTCAGTTTCGATTTGGTATCAACCAGATGACTTACAGGATGACATGTCAGCTCGCTCAATAATCTCAACTGCATACTTCCTCTGTGATAGAAATAGACGAAATGCATGACAAGTTACAGCAATATCAAAAAAATAACTCAAAGGCTCGAAGTCTTTCATTACAAATTTGGAATTGAGAAGAGACATGATAGACTTGTGCAGTTTATCCAAAAAGGCAGTCAATATAAAATCATCCACATATAACATAATGTATGCCAGAGAAGTACCACGATGATAGATGAATAGAGAATGATAAGACATGTTGTGAGAAAACTCAATAGTAGACACATAATCTGCAAACCTTTGTACCAAGCCCAAGGGGCCTGTTTTATCTCATACAAGGACTTTTTCAGCAAACAGACATGGTGAGGATGATCGGGGTTCCTGAAACTCAAGGGCTGATGCATGTATACTATTTTCTTGAGATCACCGTGTAAGAAAGCATTTTTCATAACCAGATGATGAATGGGTCATGCTTTTGAGAGAGCCTGACGGAGAACAATGCGAATCGTTTCCGATTTGACCACCGGACTAAATGTCTCTCTACAATCTACGCAAACTTGTTGAGTTTTACCATCACCTACATGACAGGCCTTATGCATCTCAAAACAACCATCAGGTTTTTTCTTATGAGTAAAAATCCACACAAAAAGAATAACATTGACACCAGGCGGACGGGGCACCAACCCCCATGTCTTATTTTAAATAAGAACATTATATTCATCATCCATTGTCATTTTCCAATTCGGGTCATGAAGGGCAGACTGGGTTGCGTGGTAGGGGTGATTTAGTGACAATCGAATTGAGATTACAATGTCTTTTTGAATACCCCGTTGGTTGAGTAACATACCATTTACTCAAAATAGAAGTGAGTAGGACCTGGATCGGTGTAGGGATGTCTCGGGATTGGCCAGCAGGCAGTGGGCCTGCTGGCTGAGAAACCGGACTGAGATCGAGATCAGATGGGCCAGGAGGCTCACTGCCTGATGGCCGAGAAATTAGATCCGAACAGGGGACATTTGGGCCAGCAGGCAATGGGCCTGCTGACAGAATTGGGTCACGGGAATGCTGGGCCAAATGGTGGATGATATACAGTGAGAGCCCATCATACAAAAAATTATAAGAACTAGAGACAGAATTATACAATTTAGCAAACGAAAATTGGGTTTCATTAAAAATGATATGGCGACTAATTATGATTTTGTTAGAAGATAAATCAAAATATTTGTAACCACGATGATTAGACGGATAACCCAAAAACACACAAGCGGTAGAATGGGCTAGAAGTTTGTTAATTATAGTGGATGGGAATAGAGGATATCATAAACACCCAAATACCCTAGATGAGAATACGAAGGATCCTTGCGATAAAGAATTTGGAGTGGAGATTGGTATGCTAGTCCTTTGCTCGGGAGTATGTTAAGAAGGTAAGTAGTCATTTGTTATGCATGATGCCAAATAAAGGTCGTAATGAAGCATGTGCGAGTAATGTCCGAACAATATTATTAATGGTGCGTATTTTTCTCTCGACTTTTCCATTTTGGGAGGACGTATGAGGACAAGAAAACCAAAAAAAATACGATTAACACTACAAAATTCTCTAAACGGCCCACTATCAAATATTCTTCCATTATCACATTTAATATTTTTAATTTTCCGTTCAAAGTGGGTACAAATGAATGCTCTAAAAGATAGGCATATGGAATAAACTTGAGACTTTTTAGACAACTTAAAGGTCCACAAAAAATTAGAATAATCATCCAAAAATAACACATAATAACGATGGCCCACAGAGTTCAAAATGTGAGATGTCTTCAAATCACTATGAATAATATCAAATTGCATTTAAGTACTAGAATTAGACGCTACAAACGGTATTCTAACATGTTTCTCAAGCAGACAAGAAGGACAAACATTAGTACTACGCGTACTATTACACTCAATAAAATTATTATTTTTAAGAAATGAAAGATCAGACGCTCTCGGATGACCCAAATTTGCATGTCACAAGGAAGGTGCTAAAGCGGCAAACATCGACGATGTGGCTTGATTAATAATGGTGGTGATGTGATAAAGCTCATCCCGACTATTACATCTCGTTACAGGTGTCCCCGCCGTGAAATCCTTCACAGAAAATTCAAAGGGTCAAAGTCAACAAAAACCCAATTATCAGTTATAAATTTACGAAAAAACACCAAATTTTTAATTAAGCGAGGAGCATGAAAGACATTTTTCAAGGCTAAAGGTGGGTTCGGGGGAGATAAATTTGTGTGAAAATAACCACAAATTGAAATTGAATTACCATTACCAATAATGATGCCACGATTATTGATCAAATTGAAATAAGATGAGAGATTACCTGGTGCGGATGTCATATGAGAAGTAGCACTAGTGTCCATGTATCAATTTGCATTCGGAGGATTTAATCCAAGTATATGTATCGCTACCTCGATATCCGTGGGAGTCGGGGCCAGTGCTGGCCCGCAGTAGCGAAGGCCTGCTGTGACCGAGGCCCAAGCAGGCTAGTCTGGTGCCAGGCCCAGTCTGTGACTAATGTATCTGCTGGAACTGCTGGAGGCTGTTGGGCCTGACCCAACTGGGTGCTGGAAAGCCTGGAAATTATGGCGTGGGCCACTGCCCACTAGCCCATCCCCACGGCCACTGTGTAGTGGCCCAAGGCTGCGGCCAGTGGTGCTGCGGCCCAGCCGGCTGGCCACTGCCACCACGTCCTCCGCCACCGCCGCGGTTGTCGCTACTACCACGGCCGATGTCATGCTTTTTGCTATCATTTTTTTTATTTTTGCTCTTTTTGTCACCAACATTATTACGATTTTGACTAGAATATTCTGAAAATGAGTGAGGATCATTGGTCTCGCATGATGTGGCCACCATCATGGCGGAATTGGCTCTGGTTGCCCCATTTTTAGCCAAGTCGGCTTCTTCTAAGGTGAGCATGACACGTATTTGGTAGAACGGCGGGAGAGGATTACTTTGACGAAGAAGCGTCCCAATGCCATTATAAGCCTCGGAGAGGTCCGTAATCATCTGAAGAACAAAACGATCATTCGTGACGGGCGCGCCAACATTCTTGAGTTGATCCGACAACTCATTGAGCCTTTTACAAGAGGCTGAGGCATTCGAAAAATACTTCATGTTGATGTAGGAGAATTCCTGTTCAATGGTCACATCACCGGAATTTTTGTTATCCTGGAATATATCACGCAACCTATTTCAAGCTTTCATTACCGTGGCGTCGGGTTCAATAATAATATGCAAGAGGTTCATAGAGATGGTGGAATAAATCCACCGGAGTACTGTAGCATCAAGAGTTGCCCATAACTCTATTTCATCATCGGTGGTAGGCACCTTCTCCTTACCTTTTTTTGGTGGGACGATGTGATGGAGGACTCGATTAGACCGTGCGTGAATTTTAAATAGTTCTGCTCGCGTCGCGTATTGGATGTTTTTCATTTCAAGAACAATATGGATGTTGTTCTTGATATTGGAGACTTCAATGGCTAGATGAAAGGTGTTCTTTGTGGTAGGCATGATGAAATAACAAGAAGAGAATTAGGGATTTGGAAAAAAAATTGAAGAGAGGGGAGAGAGGTATGGATGGTTGACGCCGAAGAGTGAGTTAGGATGGCGGAAGCAAAATTTTGGAGAAGGAGAAGTTTGCCCAAGACTTTTGATACCATGAAAGAAAATAATCCCCTGATTATTTTCATTAATGAAAAAGTTTATATACATGATATACAATATGTAATTATGGAAAATAAATCTAACTTTTTCTAATACAAGACTACTACCCTAATTATATATGTACATGAATTCTAATAATTATGGTAAGTAAATATACAATTTACATGGCCATATACACTGCCAATATACACGTTACCGTGTATATTCTTTTAGTTTTATTTTGACTGTAAATTTAAACATACAATCTTTAAATTTATCGGATAGGTGCTTAGACATGACATTATATAGATTCAGCTAACAGAGGACATGATCTTAGATAAAAATGTATGTAGGTCAAAAATTAGAATATAATGTTAGTAGAATCGTCGTACGGGAGAGGGTGGGGTTAGCTTACTCCTCTCGTCTCCTTTTTTTAGTAGTATTATTTAGTTATCACATACAAGTGTGATGCCAGTAAGGCTTCAGGGGGTCATCCGAACTCTCTTCGCGAAAAATTACACTTCATATATAAGGTTAATTTTTTTTTTATGTATATATAGTGTATGTTGAATCCCCTTCGCTTCTTCGTGTATTTACTTCTTTATATTTTTGAACCACCTTAGTAAAAATTCTGCTTCCGTCATTGATCACGTAATTTGTTTCTTGTTTTAATAGTACTATTTAGTTATTGCGTGTTTCATATTTTTCAATGCACATTACTATCTGTTGCTATATTTATTTTGTAATCTAGCTATTTTGGTGTCTTATTTTAATTTGAGCCAATAATCTATATGTCACAAAAAAAAAATCTAGTTACATCCTACTCTTCCTCCGGACCCTACTTGTGCAATGTACTGAGTGTATTTATGTTGTAATTATAATTAGTCAGAGCTTTAAATGAAATTAACGTTGGGGTCTAACCGGAAGTTTAAGATACCGGCAAGGAATGTGTAGATATTTTACGAGCCGCCGCATTTTGGAAAGAAGCTGATGGTGACACGTGGACTAAGGACCCACTAACGCAGTAAATTAACGGTATCGATATGGGAGGCGTAATGGTGGCTGAGTCAGCAATAGACGGAGTTTGTGAGTCTTGAAAACTGTGATTCAGGTCACGTGATACCGGACCGGAAGGTTCCGTTAATTTAGTCAGTCAAATGGGTTAAGTACTACTACGTCAGTCTATCTTTGACTAAAAAGTAATGTTAACCTCCAATCTTAATTACATTGAGGTTTAAATGTTTACCAGATAATGACTCGAGGTCTTTATAACAGAAAAAGGTTAATCTTTTACCACTTGACTTGGTTTAAACTTAATTTAATCAAATTTTTAAAATGTTAACCACCTTAATCACAGCTAGGAACAACGTGGAAACGCAACCTCGTTTTTCGGCCATATTTTAAAATAAAGTTCTGTTTTATGTTAAATATCTTCCTTTTTTCTTTTTCTTTTTACTGTGATTCTGTTCCCTTCCACTTTTCTTTCCAAAATTTTAGTAGTTTCTGTTTCCCCAATCGTTACCAACTTCACCTATAATCAGTCTTTTCATTACGCGTGGCCTCCCAATTCTGTTTTCTTGTAAAGTTTTTACATTGAAATAAAGTTAAAAGATTATAAAAAGTGAACTTTAGAAATATGTAAAAAAAATATGCTGATTTTTCAAGGCATTTGGTGCTTTATAGTGAAGGTGAAACTTAAATTTAGTTTTTTCATAACCAAGAAGAGATAATCACTTTTTTTTTTTGAGTTTAAGTTATATAAACGGTAAGTGAATATTTAATAAAAATTTAGTCACATGTATTCAATAACGAGGTATACTTCTCTTTTATATATGCGTATATTATATATTAATTTTTCTTAGTTTTTTTGTGAGTTTATTTCTTTATATTTTGTTATCGCTTAATGAAAATTCTGATTCTTATCGTAGTAAAAAATTACATGGACAATCAAATAACTTCATTGAACGTGCTAACATTCCAAGAACTTTTTAAAAATAAAAAGAGAAAGAAAAATAATAAGTTTGATAAGTAAGAACAAAAGAATAACACACTCAAACTTATCCAGTTTGTACAGTTGGATTCTTGGTCATCGAAACAAACAGTTTCAAATTTCAATCCAAACGAAACGGACTAAGGGGATCTTGCTTGAGTCACTGGGTGCAACGTGTAGTAAAATTACTAGTTGTACTTTTTTTATAACAGTATATACGAACTTAATATAATTATATTCATTTTAAAATGAAAATGATTAAATTTGCTTTTGCGTTATTCGAAATATAACAATTTCGCCTTCGTTAGAAAATAATATCATTTTCCCCTTAGACTTCTAAATTTTAAATCGTAGCCAAAAGTGTATCGTTTGGACTTTTTTTCTTAAAGAATTTTAAAATGTATAGGCTAGTTGTAATACTGGAGTTCTGTTAATGACAAAAATAAATACTAAATGATTTGCTAATTAATCATAGTAGATAGTCAAATTTGGACATGATTTTCCCATTTTAGTCAAAGCTGAGGTGACTTTCCCATTTTAAAATTTATACATAAAAAAGTTAAATGACAATTTCAAAATTAGATGTTTTGGTTCTGAATTGTGAGAGTGAGTTATGAATACATCTAGGTTTATGAATATAAAGTTAGAAACAATTAACTTTATATTCACATTTTATCCTTAATGAGAAGTTTTTATAATCACACAAATGTTATGCCATGTATAAAGTCACTAGGTTTAAAAGTTTAGTCATATAAATATGATAACATGCCTTAGACACAATTTCAAAAGAATTCATTTTTTTCTTAAATTTTGCGTTAGTTTAAATTATATCACATAAATTGAAATAGAATAGACTTCGAAACAAAAACAGTAGTCAACCGAACACGAATATATTGTTGAATCTTCCACTGCCTAACAAATTAATGCCTACAATGCATGATTCAGATTAGGAAACAGGAACAGGAACAAGAACAAATGATCAAGTACGAGGGTGAAAGTAGCAGTAATTTGGAAACTAAAGTTGTCTGAGATTACTAGGAGTTGAGTACTTAATTAGCCGGTCCAAGGTTATTTGATTGCTTAATTACCAACAAACTCCAAACATTCCTTAACACCGAATCAAACAAACATAGCCGTCTCCCCTTTGTTTCATTTGATTATTGAATTAAATTTTCTTAAGAGCGGCTAATCATTGATAATTATTGCCACCATGCCGGATAAATTACTAATAATAGCAATAGCCAGTAATATTAAGTGAATTTCCACTTTCGTATAGTAAAAATCGAATTTGTTGTACTGTTGGAATTGTCTTTAACACTAAATACTTGGAAGTTTTAACAGTTTCCTATTGCATTGACTTTTAATTTAACTGTCAAATCACCATAAGTCAAGTTATCAGGATATGGCCATTAATTTTAAGTTTCGTAATTGTGAAAAAATAATTACACTGGAGCTAACAGGTATCAACAATCAACGTTCTTATTATTATTATTGATTTTTGAAAATGATTTATTTGTCCTCACTTACATACCTTTGTAAACAATAGCTAGCTTGTACTAGGGGAGTATCCAACCCCTAGTACGACATTTTTAGTGGAACTCAATACTTTCGGACATCGTCAATCATAAATTTAAAAATTGAATGAGTTAAATGCTATAAACTTAAAGGTGGAGCACTCCATTTAATTAAAATTTCGGATGTGCCTTTGGCCTGTAAAACAAATACTAATCAATTTACGAGGTTTGTAACTAGCTAGGTGCTTAAACTATTTTGGCAAGAGCCAAATAATTACTTAATTCTTTAACACTTGCTTTAATTTGCATTTGACTTTAGTAAAAATATACTAACCATTCAAGATTGTGGTGGAGTAGTGAGTACTCTGAAAGAAATAATTCTTGATTATTTTCATTAATTGAAAAAATATATATACAATTTACATATTTTCATAATAGGAAAATCTTATTCCTATTTTACTCCTAAAACCTTATTCTATTTGGAGACTAACTATACAAATATGGTAAGTGTACAAGACTAATTAAAGTACAAGACTTATACACCTTATATACAAAAATCAGCCCAACCGTGGGCCTTGCTACAGTAAACCCGAGAACACTATACATCAGATTTACATGGGTATATTGTGCATATCGAATGTATATTTAACACACACCCTCAGTCATAGCGGGCGGTCTTCGAATGCTGAGACTGTCCCTAAAATCTTCAAAAAGGATTGAGGAAAGACCCTTTGTAAAAATGTCTGCAATTTGATACTTGGAAGGGACACGACAGACGCGTACTTGTCCACGAGCTACCTTTTCGCGAACAAAGTGAATGTCCATTTCGATATGTTTAGTGCGCTGGTGCTGAACCGGATTACCAGAAAGGTAGATGACACTAATATTATCACAATAAATAAAGGTAGCTTTCTGAACAGGACAATAAAGCTCTAAAAGAATATTACGTAGCCAACATGACTCAGAGACCACATTGGCTACCCCTCGATATCAGCCTCTACACTAGAGCGGGACAAAGTCGAATGACATTTCGCAGACCATGAGACCAAGTTATTACCAAGAAACATACAGTAGCCAGACGTAGAGCGTCTGGTGTCCGAACAACCACCCCAATCAATCACAGTATACGAGACAAGTGTAGACGTCGATGACAGATATAAATGCAAGCCATAGTCAAGTGTCCCCTGGATGTACCGAATAATGCGTTTGAGCGCATTCATGTGCTCAACCCTAGGATCATGCATAAACAAACACACCTGTTGTATGACATATGTAATATCTGGTCTCATGAACGTAAGATACTGAAGGCCCTCTGCAAGACTGCGATATCAGGTCGGATTCTCATAAGGGGAGCCAGCTGCAGCACCCAATTTGGGTTTAGTATCAACTGGAGTGAAAGTGGACTTACAAGATGACATCCCAGCCCTCTCAATGATCTCAACTGCATACTTCCTCTGTCATAAGAACAATCCACATGCATAACGAGTGACAACAATCCCCAAAAAGTAACTCAAGGGCCCCAAGTCTTTCATAGCAAACTCAGAACTGAGCATTGCCATGATAGACTGGCGTAATGTATCAGAAGAGGTAGTCAAGATAATATCATCCACATATAACAGTAAATACGCCAAGGAAGAACCACGACGATAGATGAACAATGAATTATCAGACCTGTTGTGAGTGAACCCAATAGTCGAAACATAGTATGCAAATCATTTATACCAAGCCCGTGGGGACTACTTAAGCCCATACAAGGACTTCTTCAACAAACATACATGATGAGGATATTTGGAATCCCTAAACCCCAATGGCTGATGCATAAAGACCGTTTTCTTGAGATCACCATGTAAGAAAACATTCTTCATATCTAACTGATGAATGAGCCATGCTTTCGAAAGAGCCAAGCTGAGCACAATGCGAATGGTAGCCGGCTTGACCACCAGACTAAATGTCTCACCACAATCTACACCCACCCGCTGAGTCTTACCATTACCTACAAGATGAGTCTTATGCCTCGCAAAAGATCCGTCAGAATTGTCCTTATGAGCAAAAATCCACATAGAACGAATAATATTAACACCAGATGGACGACGCACCAACTCCCACGTCGTACTATCAATAAGAACATTATATTCGTCGGTCATAGCAATTTTTCAATTCAGGTCATTTAAATCAGACACATGATTACAAGGTATGGGTGATTTAAGGACATTAAAATTAAAATTAAAATTAAAATGTGTATTTGGTTTTAAAATACCCTGTTGACTATGAGTGACTGATTTATGACTCGGAGAAGAATTGAGCGGATTTTGGGAAATATCAGGTCATGTGGTGAACAGTAGCAGTAGGTGACGCCGAAACTGGGATAGTTTCCAAATTGGGCTGAGCCACTGGCCCAATTGCGGAAACTGGTACAATGGCTGGCCCATGGTCCAAAACTGGAACAATGGTGGGTGACGGGTTTGGAGGTCTAGCGGGCAGTGGGCCCGCTGGTGTATCTAGGGTGCTGGATGCGTTTGAAAAATGGTGAATAATATACGGAGATATATCATCATCCAAAAATTTATACGAACTAGGCACGGGGTTACTAACCTTAGCAAACGGAAATTGGGATTCATCAAAAATTACATGGCTACTAATGATGATTTTATTAGATGATAAATCAAAATATTTGTAACCACGGTGATTTGACGGATAACCCAAAAACACACAAGAGGTAGACCGGGTCTGAAGTTTGTTAATTGTGGTGGATGGAAAGAATGGATAACACAAGCACCCAAAGATCCTAAGATGTGAATACGAATGAGTCGTATTATATAAAATTCAAAGAGAGGACGAATATGTCAAACCTTTGGAAGGAAGAATGTTAAGAATATATGTAGCCATTTGTAGAGCATGATGCCAAAATGAAGGGGTACAGAAGCATGAATCAATAAATTTCGGATAACGTTATTAATGGTACGAATTTTGCGTTCGGCTTTCCCATTTTGTGAAGACGTATGAGGACAAGAAAAATGAAAATTGATCCCATTATTAGCACAAAATTCCCAAAACACCCATTGTCATATTCTTTACCATTATCACATTGAATATTTTTTATTTCCCGTTCAAATTGGGTTCTAATGAATGCTCTAAATTTTAAGAAGATGGAAAAAACTTGAGATTTTTTCGCTATCGAAAAAGTCCATAAAAACTTAGAATAATCATCCAAAAAGAGAACATAATACCGATGACCCAAAGAACTAAGAATCGGAGACGTCCATAAATCGGTATGAATAATATCGAATGGCATTAAAAAATGAGAATTAGAGTCTATAAATGGCAACTTAACAATTTTTCCTAAAGTACAAGATTGACAATTCGGAGTACTACGCGTACCCTTACAAGAAATAAAATTATTTTTATCTAAGGTAGACAAAATAGACGACCCCGGATGACCTAGGCGTGCATGCCAAAAGGAAGGAGCAAGGGCTGCAAAAGTTGATCGCAAGATTGGACTTGAGAGACCGAAACATGGCGTGATAGGATAAAGATCTCCCCTACTATCAGACCTCATGAGAGGACTCCCCGTCTTGAAATCCTTTACAGAAAACCCAAAGGGATCAAATTCAATAGAAACAGAATTATTAGTGGTGAACTTTCGGACATACACTAAATTTTTAATCAATTTGGGGGCATGAAGGGTATTTTTCAAGATAAGGGGTGGATAGGGGGAGATAAAGTTTTATGACCATAACCACGAATCAGAATAGAATTACCATTACCAACAATTATGTTACGAGGGTTGCTCAAATTGGAATAAGACGAGAGAGTACCTTGATCGAATGTCATGTGAGTAGTGGCGTCGGTGTCCATGTACCAATTAGGGTCCAAGGGATTTATTCTAAGTGTGTGCATCGCAGCCTCAATGTCAGTAGGAGTGGGGCTCGCTGCATGATGGGCCTGGTGGGGCCTAGGCTTGCCTCAATGCTGACCCGGTAACCCACTGGATTGCTGGACCAAGATTGGGTTGGAGTAGCTGGGCCGAAAGGAAGGCTTAAATTGGGCCCAATTACAGTGGGCTAGGGGCGCTGGAAAGCCGAGACTGTTGGGCCACTGCCCACTGGCCCAGGCCCACGGCTAGGGAGGCAAAGGCTGGGACCAGTTAGGCTGTGGCCCACTGTTGATGGGGCGGGGCCCACTGCCGCCGGTACTACCGCCGTTACCACCGCGATTTCTTCCATTTTTTTTCGAGCATTCTTGCCACCACCATGAACACGGTTTTGGCCCGAATTATCAACAAAACCTGTAGAATTTGTGGAGGACGTCATCATGACCACGGGACTTGCCCTGGTGGCCCCCTTCTTAGCCAATTCGATTTCTTCCAAAGTAAGCATGGAGCGGGCTTGATAGAATTTCGGGAGAGGGTTACTTTGACGAAGTAGGGTCCCAACGCCACTATATGCCTTGGAGAGGCCAACAACCATCTGTAGAACAAGATGATCTTCACTAACGGGCGCACCAACGTGACGGAGTTGGTCCGCCAATTCTTTCAACCTTTTGCAATATGCTGAAACGTTCGGGAAATTTTTCATAGTGACGTGGAAAATTTTCTGCTCAAGGGTAACATCATGAGAATTTTGATTATCTTGGAATATATCACGTACTCTATTCCATGCCATCATCTCCATAGCGTCGGGTTCGATAATCGTTTGCAAGAGGTCGGTAGAAATAGTGGAGTAAATCCACTGAAGAACAGTAGCATCAAGTGTCGTCCATAACTTAGGATCATCCTCTGGTTTGGGCACCTCCGTATCCGTAGGAACCGTGGGGATAATATGATGAGTAACTTGATGCGAGCGTGCATGAACTTTGAACAGTTCGGCCCACGTCGCATATTGGACGTTTTCTATTTCAAGAATGATAGGGATGTGATTCTTGATATTAGAAACTGCAAGGGTAGGGTGTAACGTGTTCTTAGCCATAATTGCAACGCAAGACGTGATGTAGGGAATTGGAGGAAAAAATTGGGAAGAGAAAAATTATTTTCGGGCACGGAACCTGAGGAAAGGAGCTCGGAACCGGGCTGCTTTGGATGGAAATTTGAGAGAAAATTTGGGAGAAAATATTAACCTAGACTTCTTATACCATGAAAGAAATAATCCCTTGATTATTTTCATTAATTGAAAGAGAATATATACAATTTACATATTTCTATAATAGGAAAATCTTATTCCTATTCTACTCCTAAAACCTTATTCTATTTGGAGATTAACTCTACAATTATGGTAAGTGTACAAGACTTATACACCTTATATACAAAAATCAGCCCAACCGTGGGCCTTGCTACAGTAAACCCGAGAACACTATTCATCTGATATACACGTGTATGTTATGTATATCGGATGTATATTTAACATACTCTTTCATTTTTATAAGAGGTTTTGGTTTCGAATCCTGTACGTAATCGCTTTTATGTAGGACTTTCCGGCGTCAATCTATATTTAGTTAGGCTCCAATACGGATATTGAATATTGTGTGGAAATAAAAGAACAATGAACTAGTGAAACGAGGCTACAAGTTGAAACTTTATTAGGAATTTAAGAATGTTTTTTGAGCGGCCGTTTGAAACAAAACCGTGTTAGATGTTAAAATTAAATTCCTAGATTTTTAATGATTGGTTGTATAAAGAATGTAATTGTCAAGTCATTGTTAGAATAGTGTGGTTCCAAATCCACTTAATTTGGGCTATATTCATACAAAAAGTCTTAATCAAAGCCAAAATTAGTAATATGAGAATAGTTCGAAGCAAACAAAATACTCCTAACATATATGAAAAAGTTGATTTAAGTCTTTTTCTTCTTTAACACTTAGTTTATGTGGGAATTGGATAGAGGTTAACACGTCTTTGTTAAGTTATTCCCTGTCAACCAGTTTTGTCTTTAAATAGTCTAGTTCCTGCATTAGTAATATATGTATATATTATTATACGTTTCACATTTTATTCAGGATCATAACTTATACGAATATTATTTAATATGGATCAGTAACTAAATGTTGCATTAGTTATGTAACAATTATCTTTTAAACTAATCAAATACTACTGTATTATTTACCATTTATCGAACAACACTGATTATGTTATTATTATTGTAATAAATATTGTATTATCTTATATGGAATTTTATTATGAAATTAATTGTTTTAATACAATCAAACAGAGGAATGGAAGCCTTGAAGTAAATGGTAAAATTGATGTTATGTGATCAGGAGATCATGAGTTCAAGCTGTGGAAACAATTTTTTGCAGAAATGTGAAGTAAAACTACGTACAATAGACTCTTGTGGTTCGGTTCTTCCCCGAATCCCGTATGTGGAGGGGCTGTTTTTTTTTTTTAATACAATCAAACAAAAGGCACCTTTGCGATTGCCTGGCAGTACCCCATTAAGCTACGAACTGATTATATGATGTGTTCTTAGGTGTATTTGAATCATTTGGTGTTTTGTCTCAACAAAATATCCAAAAGAACTCTGAATTATTAGTTTGCCGTTTGTCCTTTATTTTGTTTTTGGATCTTTTATCATCACTTAGTGCTTAGTGTTTATTATTTGTTTTTATATCTCAAAGGGGGCGTCTTGTAACTTTTTGTTCTCATATTAAAATCCTATTATGAGACAACAATAATTAAAGCGATGATAATAAAAAGAAAGAAAACATAATTTTAACATAAAAATCTTCAAGGAAAAGAAAATCACTGTCATCACCAACTTTTATTAATCTCAATGAAAGATATTTTACATGATACATAATTACGCGGAAAAATCATATATATATATATATAGAAAAGAAAATCACTGTCATCACCAACTTTTATTAATCTCAATGAAAGATATTTTACATGATACATAATTACGCGGAAAAATCATATATATATATATATATATATATATATATATATATATATATATATAAACTGCAAAAAATTCTAAAACCAGTAGATAAAAACCCCTTACTTCGTCTATCGCAGGGGACTGTCACCCCCTGCAATCCCACAGCCGATCAAGCCCACAAATTAATTACTTAACACTATATTGCAATTTTACACAAGTTTGACCATCTTGTCATTTAGTAAAGAGCATGGATCAATGCTCATTATAGGCAATAGTCTAAACTAGGCCTGGCCAGTGGGCCGGGCTTGGGTCTAGCGGACCGGGTTTGGCGGGGTCGGGGCGGGATGGGCGAAGGGGGCGGGGTCGGGTCTGCCGGGGTCTGGCGGGACTTGCTCCAGTCCCGTCCCGATCCCGATTTCGATCGGTGCGGGGTCGGGTCGGGATCGGGGCGGGTTCCGGCGGGTTTTCCTTTTTTTTTTAATAACATATGTATAATAAAAACTCAATAAACAAGACAAGATAGTGTTATAAAAACATCCCAAGACTGTTTCTGTGCCTCTTATATTATTTAATAGACATATGATATTTTTGTAATACAAATACAATTGTCTAAATTGCAACTTTGTGGTGTTGTCCAAAAGTTGCAAATTACATAATAAAATTGTAATTAAAAAAATTACATTCTCAAAAAAACCTGTTCTAATTGCTTGATAATTTCCTGTGGTTCTTCGGTTGGAATTGGTATTTGTTGGTCAAATTGATCCATGTCGCTTCCACTACCTTCGGATAAGATTTCGTTGTAGTTTTCGTCTTCTTCTTCGTTGATCTCCGGTTGACCGCACCTTCTCCGCTCCGCTCGTATCCAATCTTTGAATAATACTGCAATTTCCAAGCTATCTCCGGCTAATGAGTGTTTGTGGTCTCCTATTTGATATCTGCCGCAGTGTCTTTGAATAATACTTTCAGACGCAGTTGATGACGCTTGAATGTTCAAAACATCTCGGGCCATCATTGTAAGTGTCGGAAAGGTCTTCTCATTCCCCCTCCAGTATTTCAGCAAGTCTTCATGTCCATCTTCATTGATAACTTCTTGGTACAGTACAGAACCCTGCAAAATAAAAATATCCAACTCGCTAATTTGGTTAGTAGCGGTACGGCCGCACATTCTATTTCTGAGGCTTTCAATACTAGCCGCAGAAACAACATGTCTTTTGTGAGGTTGTGTTGAAGATGAAGAAGATGGTATGAAAGCCGGTAAGTTACTAGCATTTTCTTGTTGGTAAAACCTATATTTTTTTTTGCATTTGTCTTCTACGCTAGACAACACTTCTTCTTTAGTTTGTTCAATAGGTGGTGGATGATTTAGATTTTTTGGACTTAGAGGTAGTACTTCTATACAATCGTAAATAGTTTCAATTAGTGATTTAGTACCCGTCTATTTTTATAGTCGGATTTAATACAACACCAATAATATAAATAGTGGGAATAGGAATAAAATATTTTTTTATTTTGACAAACATTTTTAATAGTTGCCATATAAGCTGGTTTTTCCATATATTCACTAAGTAATAAAAATATTAGAGTTATATAAAACAACATAGTTGAAATAGTAGGATAATATATACCGAAAAATTCTTTTGTTGCTTGAAAAAATTTCTCTAAAAATACAATAAGTTCGGAAATTTTTACCCAATCATTATCTACAACTATATCAGCTGGATTTTGATTATGAGAGTTAAAAAATAAAGTTATAGGTTTTCTATAATCATAAGCAACAAGTAGTTGCTCGTATAAAGAATTCCACCTAGTGGATACTTCTTCTGGAATTTTTCTATAAGGTAGTCCACAATCGTGACTAATTCTTTTATATTCTTTTCTTCGTTGTACTCTATTACTTTTAAAAATAAAGTTTATAGCAAATTGTATTTTACTAAGAATGTCTTGAAAAAGTGATAGACCATCCTTTACAATTAAGTTATATATATGGCACACGCATTTTATATGAAAATGATATGGAAAAGATGGAGTTAAACTATTTTTTAAAATTGTAATAGCGTAATTGTTAGAAGAAGCGTTATCTAATGTAATAGTCATAATTTTATCGGTTATTCCATAATAATGGCACACTTGATAAATATTATCTGCAATAAAAGTACCAGTGTGCCTATCATCTATATATCTATACGCTAAGATACGTTTTTGCATAGACCATTTATAATCTATCCAATGACAAGTTACCGTTAAATAATCATGGCCATTAGTACTACGACCTATATCAGACGTGATAGATACTTTGCCATTAAAATGATATAATGAATAACGTAAATATTGTTGATATTCATGTGCGAATTTAAATACATCTCTCTTAACAATTGATCTAGGAAAACCGTTAAAAGCAGGATTATATATATCTCTAATGTAATGAATAAAATCAGGAGATAAAGGAACTGAAAAAGGCAAACCCTCCACGGCAACTAATTTTGATATTGCTTCCCTATCTCTATGTTTATTGTATTTAGGGCCTACAATTTCCCCCGTCATAGAGTTAATTTGACCATGTACTTGGTCCGGGACAGTATCAGTATGTGAACCTTGTCCTGATGGAGCGGGCGTTTGCGCACCCGGTTTTGAAGCCTGATATTGGGCATACCTAGCTGGATGAGCACTTACTACGTGTCTAATTAAACCCCCCGTCCCACCGTGACCTTTTCCAGTTTTACATCTAGCTACTTGATTCTCTACGTCCCTATCAAAAAATATCCATGCATCTGATTTTAATGGTCGGTTTGCTGGACCTCGTCTCATACTAGGGGGAATAGGAGGCATTTCAGTTGAAGGTGCACTAGTGGGTGTGTTGTCATCAACATTAGTGGGTGTATCATCTAGATCATCGTCTAAATTAAAGTCTTCTTGAGTTCCAGAAAATAGCTCCTCGTCTAAATCTAATGGTATTGTAGGAAAATGTTGAGTATCAACAAAATCATCATGTGTAGGAATAAGATGACTAGAAGAAGTACCCTTGTCCTGGTTGTCCCTACTAGAAAAAGTACAATTGTCCTGGTTGTCCCTACTAGAAGAAATACCCTTGTCCTGGTTGTCCCTACTAGAAGAAGCACTCTTACCCTTACCCTTAAACATACATCTTAATCCTTTCATTTTAATTATGATAATAAATAATTAAAGATAATAAAATTAAGTGCGCTAAATAAAATAAACAGACAATAATAATTTAATGAAGGAACGAATGTATCAAACGCAGACGTAACGTCGACGTGTAATCGAGAGGTTGAAAATTGAAACTTTGCTCGATGGAAGATCCTCAAGCTAGTTGCCAACTTCACTCCCAATTCCCAAATGAATAAATAAAATTGAATATTTAGTAAATAACGTAGACTTGTAGAGATATATATTGAGAGATTAGAGAGATTGTAGGAAGATTTGTGAGAAAGATGAAGAGAAAGTGAGTTATTTATAGTTGGAAAATTGGGTTAAAGTGTAAATAAAATAACTTATGGGTTAAAAATAAATATTAAGGGGTAGGGGGTTAAAATGACCGAAACATCTAAATTGGTCGTTGGTGCAACGGTTATATTTGCAAATGGGGGACTAGGGGCGGGCTCGGGACGGGACGAGACATTGTCCCATCCCGGTTCGAGTCCCGCTACCGATTTTTTTTTTTACTAATCGGGGTCAGGACGGGCTCGGGTCAGGATCGGGCCGTCCCACTGGCCAGCCTTAGCCTAAACTATATTACTCCCACGTGACTACTTGATTCAAGAAAAGACTGCAGTGAAATTTCATTAGAGATTAATTATGCAAATTCAAACTCGTTGAATAAAAGAATCTAACCAAAAGGAAGAGAACAAAGTACACACTGATTTATGTTTGCTACAAACTTTATTGCTTATTTGCCCTCTCTCATATATTCATAAGAACAATAAAGGTAGTTGGAGTATAATATTATCCTAACTATTGTTGCAATATTTCTACACTATGGTGTAGTTGCTATGGTTTTAAAAGGCTGCTTTTATTATGTCTTATTGTTTCGTAGAATCATAAACAACATTAATTTCAAGAACATAGTGATACTATCAGAAAAAAATTCATTTCGATGATGTGATATTAGGTTGCAAAACCTTTTTCTTCGGAAAAATAAAAGGAAAAAAAACCTTTTCTCTTGGATCCTAGTATATTATACGGTTTAATTTTAAGTACACTGCCAAAAAAAAAAAATAGTCACGAACAATTTATGTAGCTAAACAACAATAATTTGTCCCTAATCTTATTTAATAATGTATTATTGAAAAATTATGATAGCTACGGAATATTTAGTGACGAATTTCATAGCTAATTCCTAATTTTTTTAGTGCATATGATCACTCAACTTCACTAATTACTAATTAACATTATAAAAAGACTATTATTTAATTTTATCATATTAAAATATCTGAACTACGTGTGAATTGCTAATCAGAACATACAAATGACGGAAGGTAAAAAAAATTTGTGACACATCACTTGCCACATTAGCATTTTGTCAATCTGTAAATTATAGTGTAGTAGTTTTTTGAAAAAATAAAATGGCATCTCTTTTTTAGCAAACTAGCCATGCTCAAGGAATTTGAATTTTTTTTCTTTGTTTTATTTGAGTTGGGAGTCGTAGGGGTGGGTCGGTGGTTGATTGGCGCCAAAGACTTAGGCTGGAGACAACCAACAATTATGGACGTTAATGAGAGACACTAGTCTATAATCACGTACTTAAGAGGATTAGTAAATGAATAACAAGTACAAGGACTCATATCATTAATATCTTGGAGATAGAAAACTTATAAATATAAGTTATATACATCGTCAGTGTATAAATTTTTCTACATTATCAGGTCACTTTAGATATGTACAACTTATAAGTAAGTCTCCTCAAAATGTAAAATTTATAAATTTAAAAATAAGATAGGTTACATGTTACAAAAGATAATAACTTGATAATGTAAAAATTCTTTATTCTCAAATTCATCCTTAATTGTCTTTTGTACGGAGATCTTTTGTTTGTAAGGAGCACTTTACCCCACTTTCAAGCGCGATTTCGGAATTTAATGGGGAGCCATGCCAATATCGAGTATCGGGTGCGAAAGCAAAAAGAAAGTGAAGTGAACTTAATTAATAGTATAAGAATATATTAGAGGACAAAGTTGTATTAGCAAAAAAGAGTAAAATAACATTTTGTGTATATAAAAAAATACAATAATAAAGCTTTTGATTAAAGAAAAATTAAGAATATTTTGGGAAAACTCAAAAAAGAAAGTGAAGCATTTGAATCATAAAATGTGTGACTCTGTGTGAAAAGACTTGAAATAAATTCTTAAAAAATGATTAATATTTTGTTAGTATTATCAATTTTATTTTAATTTTATAAGATCCAATGGTACTAAGTGAAAAAGAAGTGTTATATGGATTACCAAAGACAAAATAAGAGCTAGTTGTGGCTTTCTTTTTTCTTGGACTAAAGCTAAACAAAATTTTCTACGTGCATGAGACCATAGACAAAAGACAAACGATTAAGAAACATTAGAATCGACAAAATTATCTCTTAAGAAAGTTTCTCATTAAAGTTTATATTGATGTTTGTTTTTGATTCCTCAAATCTTGAAAAAAGTCTGTTGTTTATAATTTCCAAATATTATTGATGATTATTGTTTCGATTCTCAAAATACGACGAAATTTCTAATTATTAATTTATTTGCAAGTGGTTATGATAGAAAACAAAACAACAAACAAAATTCATCAGCCCCAAGAATAACAAGTGGAGTACTAGCAAGAGATAGTTACTTTGAGCTACGAAAAATGAAGAAAAACAATTCAATTAATTAATAATTTTTAAGTGGAGACAGAATTATAGTTGTTTCTAATTAGGTTCTAAGAACTCAAAATAATGCATCAAGTTCCAGATTACTACCTTGATTTATGCTATGCATAATTGAATTATGAACCCTTGGTTGGGAAAAAGAAAAGAAAAACAAGGACATGACTGGGAACACTTGGATAAAAGCATTTAAAATTCATTCAATGTGAAGTGTGAACTTATACATTGAGTCAGATTCAAAATTAAAATTATATGGGTTCAATTTTTAAGATTTTTAACATTGAATTTATTGTATTGTTTAAATTTTGGGTTCAGACCTACTATTTTTATTACAATTTAGGTGGATTTTATACAAAGCGTGATGCTCCACGATGAACTCGATAAAAAATACTGAGTTCGGATGGATTTGATACCACGATGTTGCATCCGCCTATGAATATTATACCACAACTTTAATTACAAATAAAAATCAATAGAAAAGTATTCTTAAAATCATAGTCAATAAAAAAAATTAACTCCGAAATTAGTAATGGTGTGTTGAAGTATGAGAGAAACTCATCCGAAAGTTAGAGAGCACAGATTTATTTGTAATTATGTCTCGAACACGATCTTTACATGTTGACCATTTTACATGGGTCAAGAACATGAAAATATTATTAAAAAAACGTGTCTGTGGGACTTGAATCAAGAACCTCTATTTACTCTAATAACATATTAAAGTGTGATATGTACAAATTCATCTGAAAGATTAAATTATTAAAAATTTACTTAATTACGTCTTGAACGTGGTGTTGTATGAAAAAGGAAAAGGGAGGAGAGTGTCATTAGATATACAGTTACATCAAATGGGAAAATTGAAACTACGTACATTTTTTTCATCACATTAAACCAAATCGATCGACTAGGAATTTTCGTTATATTTCGAATTTTATTAAATTAAAGAGAGGAAAAAGAAAATAGTTGTCTGCAATTGCATGCGTATGTATAAGTTTAATGTTTTGTATTAAATCGGTATTATTGTTTGCTATACGTTTACCCAAGGACAGGAAATAAGACAGATTTAGTATAGTTGAGAATATAACGACCATTTATTAGCTTGCTTATTCCAAATTTTAGGAAAGAAAAATTCATTTTTCTATATTATTATTCGACAGACAAACAGGCCAAAATTACAATAATTAGTCAAAGTTGAAAATAATTCCATGTAGGGACCTAGCTAATTAAAAGACAAAACTTGGATCTTCTATATATGAGGTTTAGTGCTTCGACTTGCTTAGAATTTAGATACCTACTTTTATTCATTTTTTACTAGTAATAATATATTGTATACCAAGGACCCCTACAACTACCATATATATTACTTTGACATAAAAGTTTTTCATTTTTTTCCCTTTTCCTGCTAGCAACAATATTTATCTCTAATAGTGCTTTTAATTCTCTAGCATCAACACTAACGCTTCTTATAACACATAATTAAACTGCTCGAAAAGTTTTGGAGTTCCTAATATATTTTTCTCGGTTTAACATTCGGTATGTATCAGAAATTTACTGACTCGACTAATTCATATTCGTACGGGAAGGCCCACTTAATTAGGAGATGAAAAGGCTCTCATGAAGGTTCTCCATTCCAAAATTCAAAACTCAAAATGTTTGGTTAAAGATGAACGGATCCCAACATTCCATCAAATCGCTCGGTGATGATTGTGATATGGTTGCATGTAAGTATGAACTGTTTAATGTTATTTATACCTTTCAAATTTGTTGAAATATTCGAATGGGGCAAAGTTCTAACTAAAATATTGCAATTTTGATCGTGTTATATAAATATGGGGGTAGTTATAGTGATAGTTGTGGGTTCAGCAGAACCAGTAACTTTCTCTCAAATTTTATATTTATATTTAAATATTTTAAAAATACGTACTAATAATTCATCAAAAACAAAAATAATAGTAATTTAGAACCCACAAATAAAAAATTCCTAACTCTGTCTAAATCTAAATAAGATCTTCACAATCACAAGTCAATAGCTTTTGGCATGGTGTTCAAATTCCTAGTGATTTCTCAATTCGCGATCTCTTGTTCTTATTTTTTTTTTAAGATTTTCTTACGGTATTCGATATTTATATTGGGATTTAATTAAATTTGAATTTGGTAGAAAATCCATCACGGAAGAGAGGTAAATCGCTTCCTTATAAAATGACTAAATTCAAATCCCAAATCTAATCGAGACCTTTAATTAAAAATCACAGATTACTTACCTTCTTCTACAATCCGTATGAGTGTAATTTCTTCTTCTTGCATGCACTAGCAAAGAACGTGTTAATATAATATAGTTTTGAAGTATGCGATTAATGAAGTCACGTGATGCCCCTCGATTTTAATGAATTCATTATTCCATAGCCCTCACATATTATATACTCTTAACGTTATTTTTTGCATGCGTATTTGTGTGTTTCACTAAACTTAGCTCCGTCATTGTCTCATTGAGTGTGTGTGTGTTTTCGTCAATTCACTTGACACAATTTGTTTTTTCCTTCGTGCGGACTACTTCTGAAGCACTACGTACGACATTCTACTGCTATTTGACTTTCATAAATACCGCTACATAGACTATTAACAGGGGCTGAGCTATAAATTTTCTTATGAATTCGGAAAAATTTCATAGTTTTGGCGCTAATCATGTATTTGTGTTTAGAACTTTAAGCTTTGGTAGGGCAAGGATATGATGATGATGCTCGGCTTTTAATTTCTTAATTTCGGCTTAATTAATCATTTCGTATTGGGTAGGTCCACTAAGGGTAACATACTTGTTCCCAAAGGTTCTTCCATTTTAGGTCCTCGAACAAAAAAATAAATTACCGGAGCAATCCCAAATAATCACCACAACTGTTTGTGGTGGTGATACTCAACCTCATTCGTTATATAAGAATGTTTGTTAAGAAAATGAATCTTGCGCTTAACTCAACCCCAAAAAACTAGCCCAATTATAAAGCGATCAGCATTATCCAAGATTATAAAAAGTTCAATTATTCTATGTTACAAATGGTGTGGAACTACTAACACTCCCTCGGCCACAAGCCCAGACCTACAAACAAGAGTATGGACAATATAATATGAGGTTCAACATCACGTAAATCAAGAATTAGAATATATTTGTCCTCCGGGGCATAGTCCAGTGGCAAAGCCTGTGCGCTATAAGGCGCTCTGGCATGGGACAGCGTGGGTTCGATTCCCCGCAAGCACGAAGAAACTCTGCATGTTGGGGAATTTGACCTTGTCTCATTGATCAGTTGTACACTCCCAGAAAAATTGGTCACCGGAGCACATCCCGCGATTTACCTGGTAATAGTGTTGAAGGACCGGTCCTATTACCTCCAGGACGTCTGGGTAATACCAGTGAAGTAGTCAGGCGCAAGCCTGGAAATCTGAATTATCAAAAAAAAAAGAATTAAAATATATTTGAACCATGATAATTAAGACATTGAACTTTATTTGGATCTAACTCACCCTTGAATAGTAACACTTCTATTTTTGTCAGGGTGTCCTATCACCTATGTGAAAAAACCTCAATGGCTTTGTCTGGTATGCTATAATGTTATTCACGGAAAAAGTATTTATATTGAAAAAAAATTAAAAACTACGCCGTGTAATATCCTTGGATACATAGTACTTGGACATAAAGGCTTGTGGCGTGTGTTATAAGGAGTAGTATTTAGTAGGGGTGGCCAGTGGGCCGGAGGCCGGACGGGTACCCGCGGGACGGGGAAGGGTCGGGATTGGGTCTCCGGTGGTACAGGCGGATCGGGATTAACGGGACAGGTAGATGTCCCGTCCCGTCCCACATCCCGCCGGAAAAAGGGATCGGTGTTGGGGGACGGGGCGGGATCGGGATTTCGGTTTTTTTAGACACTTAATTTTAAATATATATATATATATATATATATATATATATATATATATATATATATATAAACACTTCAATAATTGAACAAGATAGTGTAATAAAAATATTTCAAGATTATTTTTGTGCCTCTTATATTATTTAATAGAAATATGATTTTTTTGTAATACAATTTCAAAATTGCAACTTTGTGGTGTTGTTCAAAAATTGCAAATCACATAGTAAAATTGCAATTAAAAAAATTACATAGTTAACCATACTTTTTCTAATTTCCTCACAATGTCTTGAGGATCTTCGGTTGGAATTGAAAGTTGTTGGTCAAATTTGTTCGACGTCGCTTCTTGTTCCCTCAGACAAGATTTCGTTGTAGTTGTAGTCTTCTTCTTCGTTGATCTCCGGTTGACCGCACCTTCTACGCTCAGCTCGAATCCAATCTCTGAGTAGAACTGCAATCTCCAATGTGTCTCCCGCCAATGAATGTATGTGTTCTCCTATTTGAAATCTTCCGTAGAAAAAGCGCTTTCAGACGCTGTTTATGACGCTCGAATGTTCAACACATCTCGGGCCATCTTTGATAGAGTCTGAAATACCTTCTTATTCAACCTCCAGTATTTTAGCAAGTCTTCATGTCCTTCATCATTGACAATTAATTCATACGGTACAACACCCTGCAAAACATAAACATCAAATTCGCTAACTTGTGAAGAAGTTGAACCACTAAACATTTCATTAAGGCCTTGAATACTAGCAGCAGAAACCACATATTTTTTATAAGGTTGCAGCGAAATAGTAGAAGATGGTACAGAAGCCAGTTGATTATTTGCACTTTGTTGTTGGTAATACATATATATATTTTTACATTCAGTGTGTATGGTAGACGTAACTTCTTCTTTATTTGATTTTTCATTTGGGCTTGGAGGTGGAAGTATTGCTATACAATCATAAAGTTTCAACAAGTGTTTTACAACCGTCTACTTTAATAGTCGGATTTAATACAACATCAATAATATAAATAGTGGGAATAGGAAAAAAATATTTTTTAAAACATTTTTTCAATAGATGCCTTATAAATTTGTTTTTCCATATATTCATTAAGTAACAAAAATATTAGAGCTATATAAAATAACATAGTTGAAATAATAGGATAATAAATACCAGAAAATTCTTTAGTAGCTTGAAAAAATTTCTCTAAAGATCCAATAAGTTCTAAAAAAAAAAATCAATCATTATCTACAAGCATATCCCTTGAATTTTTATTATGGGCATTAAATAATAAAGTTATAGGTCTTCTATAATCGTAAGCAACAAGTAGTTGTTAATATAGAAAATTCCACCTAGTCGCTACTTCTTCTGAATTTTTTCTTTAAGATAATCCACAATCGTGACAAGTTTTTTTATACTCTTTGTGTCTTTGTATTTTTTTTACCTTTAAAAATAAAGTTTATAGCAAATTGTATTTTATCAAGAATGTTTTCAAAAAGTTTTAGGTCATCCTTTAGAACTAAGTTATAAATATGGCACGCGCATCTTATATGAAAATGATCGGGAAAACATGGAGTTAATCGAACTTTTAAAAGTCTTATAACATAATCATTAGAAGTAGAATTATCTAATGTAATAATCATAATTTTATCAATTATTCCATAACAATCACAAATTTCATTAATATTTTGTGCAATAAAAGTTCCAGTGTGTCTATCATCAATATATCTATATGCTAAAATACGTTTTTGCATAGACCAATTCTGATCTATTCAATGACATGTAACAATTAAATAATCATTACCGTTAGCACTACGGCCTATATCAGAAGTGATAGTCACTTTGCCATTATAATGCTATAATGCATAACATAAATATTGTTGATATTCATGCGCAAATTTAAAAACATCTCTTCTAACAGTTGATCTAGAAAAATCGTTAAAAGCAGAATCATATGTTTCTCGAATGTAATGAATAAAACCAGGAGAGGAATGAAATGAAAAAGGAAAACCCTCCACTGCAACTAATTTTGTCATATTTTTCCTATCTTTATTTTTATCAAATTTAGGATAAAAAAAAAATTCTCCCAGTCGTCGGGTTAATTTGATCATGTACATGGTCGAGGACACTATGTAAACCTTGTCCCGACTCAGCTGGCACACCAGATTTTTAGCCTGGTATTAATTTCACCTAGTTGTGTGCTCGCCTTGTACATGTCTCAATAAACCTCCCGTCCCACCTTGACTTTTTCCGATTTTAAATTTATAAACATTTTACATCTAACTACTTGATTCTCTTGGTCCCTATAAAAAAAAAATCACATGCAACTGATTTTAATTTTCGTTGTGTGGGGGCCTCGACTTATACTAGGGGGAATATGAGGCATTCCAATTTCAGTTTGAGGTTGAGACTCAGTCTGAGGTTGATGTGCACTAGTGGGTGTGTCATCTACATTATCGTCAAAATTAAAGTCTGATTCAGATGCAGAATATACTTCATCATCTAATGGTATATCATTAAAAAAGCAGTTTCATCTATATGAGTGAAATCAATCAAATCATCGAGACTAGGAATAAGATTACTAGAAGTACCCTTACCCTTGTTACATGTACTAGAAGAAGCACCCTTACCCTTAACCATACATCCAAGGCGTTCCATTATAATTATACAAATAAATAATTAAAGTAAATGAAACTAAGTGCGATAATTAAAATTAGGTACCAAACGCCGACGTGTAATCGAGGTTGAAAATTGAAACTTTGCTCGATGAATGATCCTCAAGCTAGTTGCCATCTTCACTCCCAATTTTTGAACTTTGATATAAATGAGCAAAAAATATATAATATTTAGTAGGCAATGTAGAATTGTAGAGAGATAAATTGAGATATTAGAGAGATGATAGGAAGATCTGTGAGAAAAATGATATATTTATAGTTGAGAAATATGGTTAAAGTGTAAATATATTAACTTAGGGGTTAAAAATAAATATTAAAGGGATAGGGGGGTTTATGGGGTGAGTGGGGGCAAAAATGGCCGTTATAGCCGTTGCACGACGGCCAAAATCGAAATGTGGTCGTTGTTGCAACTATTATGTTTGCAAAGGGGAGAAGGCTGGCGAGACTGGGGCGGGACGGATCGGGACGAGCCCATGTCCCGTCCCGAGTTCGAACCCCGACACCGGTTTTTTTTTTTTTGGATCGGGGCTGGACTGTGTGGGTATCGGGACGGGCCGAGTCAGAATCGGCCGACCCGGCCCAATGGCCAGTCTTAGTATTTAGTAGCAAAGCATCAACTTGTTAAGAATATATTAGGTCTTGTCTTATAGTTGTTGTAATTACTGAACTGTCAAAATAATGTCAGGTTAAGTTAGAATAGTTGGACAGAAGTTATTTTTCATTTTGGGGTTTTAAAATAATTTTCTGTGCTCAACAAAACCAAACTCATTTCTTATAAATAATTTACGTTATTCTCATCTTTATGCAAAATAAGGTCTTGCTCTTGTATGTACTCATTAGACTTCAACACAAGTAACAGGGAAAATGACAATACTAGTAGTACTCTTCCACAGGCAACAACTTCCATTATTTTCTTATGCATTTCCAATCAGAAAGTTTGAACTCGTGTTGGGTAATATCAATATCCTGCAAATGACAAAATTTAGGAGATGGGTCAGGGATGATCGGGTAGAGTCATGGTAGAACATCAAGTTTGCTGGATGAGTTTGGTTAAGAAATAAATTGAGCCTTTACTATTACGTATAGCTTTTGGCACGACCCACTACTAAAAAATTACTATTCCAATGAAAAATGTTCGATGAGTATTTTTCACTGAATGTCGGTGGAAAAAACCTACTAGTAGTGTTTCACACACAAAAATTATAAAGTTTTCCAACGTTTCAGTGAAAACTTGTTTCCACCATGTATTTTCCCAATAAGCTTATTTGGTGAAAAAAATCATATTTTATAGTAGAAATTTTCATCGAGTGTCGGTGAAAAAATCTTTTATTGCTAGTAGTGACGGTAAGAGATTGATCCTAGTTTACAGTTTATAATATCATTTTGCTCTCTAGTTGGATTTCACAATCCAATGTACAATACAAATGATTATGTTGTTTTAATGTAAAAAGGATATATATATATTTCCTATATAACAATCTTCTGGAAGTCAAGAAAGTAGGAAGTAGTTACGGAATTTTCACGGGGTTAATCTAGTGGATATAAGTCACAGTTAAGTTGCAGAGTTATCAAATCTGACTTAAATATAAGTGTGTGACATAAATTCTAGCTAAATTTTACTCGTAAACGTAATGATACAAGTCCACGTAATGTGACATGGACGAAGATCGATCATAATTATTCGAGAATTATGTGGAAAATGGAGAACTTTTTAGGTAACTCTGTTCCGATATAGATTCACCCAATTTGAATTTTGTACCTATAGGACAATGCTTCCATTACTATATTTTTTTCTATTCATTTTGTATAAATATTTATTTATATCATGATTACTTTTCATTGAATATTTTTTTCATGAAGAAATCTAAGTCTTAGAACAACATTAAAATTGTCGATCTAAAAGTCATGAATTCAAATTGTGCAAGCAGTTATTAATATTTGTATCCGAATCCTGCTAACTAAGAATATTTCATGCATCAAAACGTCCTTTGAATGAACTTTGTTCCATGACTTAAAAAGAGAAAACATTTAATGAAAAAAGGTAATAGTAGTGTGATACTAATAGTAAATGCAGCATTGCAAGTGAAAGTAGAATTTGTGTACTTATAAAGTTGGGAGTAATTAATAATTGGTAAAATTTAGGTGAGAAAAGGGTCATGGGAAGAACAACCGAACCGTACGGGCTATGTCTCGAAAGTCTAAAAACAATTTAATGTAAATTTGGACTCAGTGGGCCCACCTTGTTCCACGCTGACACATTCCCACCACCCCATTTCAATACTTCCGTTACCGGCACCGTTTATGCTCCTCCGTTAGATTGATGACACGTGTACATCCACGTGACGTCGACGTGTCTCCATCGTTGAATGGCTTGGAAATTGAAGAAGTCTGAAAATGTTTTCAGCTTGTTTTTTTCACATTTACTACTATAGTACCAGTAGAGATGGAATAGTAGTGCTCATTGAATAGTGAATATTTTGAATTCATGTTGTATACAGTTTATTAAAATGCTTATTATTAGATTTATTTTTCATATTCGAAATCAATCAGATATATTGAATGATGTATGACCTCTACAAACTTAAAGGCTGCTGTTGGATGCTTTCTACTAAGAGAGGCCGACTTTTGGTTAAGCCTTACCTGATAACTAAGCTTTGTTTTGTGGCGATTTTCATGCTATAGCGTATTTGAGAAGAAAAAAGAGAGATTTGAAAGGATTATCTGACTCTAACAAATCAAGTTGATAGAAAAATTTACAAGAATCCAGAGAGGAAGTGAGGCTTTCAACCAGATTATGTGGGGGTGGGGGGGGGGGGGAGCCTCGGGTAGAGCTATATTTGCCAAGTCATTCTTTTTTTTTTCCTTTTCAGAACATAGCAGTAGAGAAGAATAAATTAAATTTGATATTGTAAAATTTAGCAATTTTACGCCTAATTTTGTTTCTTAGTTGGCTATTCCAACGAAATTAGGACACTTTCTTTTTTCTTTTTCCGTTAAACAAATACACTAAAAATGCTAGTAAGAGTTTAGATTCATTTTTGGATTAATTGATTAAAAGCAATTGATAAGCACCAAGTGATAGAAACTAATTTTAGGTGTTAGAAGTTGATTTATAAATAAATAGTTACGTATTTGAGTAGAAGTGTTAAAACTGATAATACGCAATTAAAGTGTTTATTAAAAATATGCTTATAAACATTTTTTCTGTTAAAATGACTGAAATATCATTAAAGCTATTTGCACAAAATATAAATTTAAAAGTACTTTTTACATAAAAAATGTGACTGAATGATGGAAACAAAATAGAGAAAAAATTAAAAATTATGTTTGAAAAAGAGTATTTCGTAGATTACAAAAGATATTAGAGATGAAATCGTAAAAGTATTAATCGAACCAAAATTACTTATAAGCGATAAAATGATAAAATCATACCACGAAATTGTTGGAAATTTACTAATGTGGATTGAATTTATCTCGTCTTTAATGACTTAAACATGTGGGTCCCGCATGTCGGAAACATCATTTCTTCGCACATACCTAATCTACTAAGTGAGTAGATGCTGTTAGTGTCAAGTATCGTCAAATTTCGTTAAGAAATGAAAGAGATATTGGTACACAAAGTAAAGTGTTTGAGACATGAAAAGATAGAGTGTTTTTGACCAAAAATGACAAATCTCCCTTATTGGTAAAAGAGGGAAGGATTGTGCAATATATAAACTCTAAGTTCGAGTTAGGGTTTGGGACCCCAAAGGGTAACCCATGTGTTTAGAAAAGAGAGGACCTAGGTGAGCTTGGGTTCGGGGCTAAGCCCCACGCGCGCCGCCGCCCGTGTCGTCCAGGTCGTTGCTTTCTTCCGAAACTTTCTTTTTGGTCCGTGAAGTTTTTCGGAACATTACAACGACTCTATCTTCTCCAACAGACATGAATGTTCAACAGAACAGAATGTTACTTCCCTTTCTGCCCTTATAAATTGAACATTTCGAGAACACACAACAACAATACAAAAATCTTACAGAATCCTTTCTTCTGTTCAGTTCTATATAAAAACAGAACACATACCGAAATCAAAAATCATCAATCTGTTCTATATTCATTTACTTCGCTCGGATCAACACAGTTTGCTTTGCTTTGTTGATAGTCTTTGTTTTATCTTGAGAGACTATTGTCCATTACCGTAAAAACACCTATACGAGACAATTTTATCTTAAAGACGGAGAGTCATCTCTCGACTCAGTCTTCTTACTATTTTACCTTTCAGATACACTTAACACCATATTTTACCTATAGAAATAACCAAACACATAAATAAATAAATAAAATACTTATAATTTAACGAAACACTCTCTAAATTTGTTATCATATCATCATAAGAAATAACGGCAAAACCTCCTAATAATTCGTTGTAAAGCAACGCATTAATCAGTGATCGTTTTTATTTCCTCCCTGTATAGTACTTCAAAAGGAGAAACTTCCTAGTCCCTATGCATTTGTTGTACGGAAAAACATTGTTTATCGAATGATAATTAAATTCTTTTAATTTTCCTTTGTTTTGCTTTATAACGAAAAAGTGGAGGCAGCATACTTTTGTATCCGTTATAAATATTAACTTAACTACTTTCATATTTTACTCTTCCTTAATATTAATTTTATTTTTCAATATAAAAAGTTGACTTTTTTGTCACGCCCCAAAACTGGGATGCGACGTGATTGGTACCCGACTTAGCTACCCGTCGAGCGAACCCAAAATTAAGTTGTTTATCATACCAATTACTGAATTAATTAGAAATAACTACTCAAATAACGTATTAACTGTGCATATCAACGTTTGTATTAGCTACTATAAAACGAAAACATGAAAATCTCATGAAAACATAAAGACTATAACGTGAAACTAAATAACCTAACCTACTAGGCTAAGTCATGAGCCTCTAAAAGAGTACGAACAAGAACATATGTCCTCGGGGCATACCCCGAAATACTAAATCAATGTAAATCAACGAGTCTAAATTCCCTCCGAGAGAGAAGCAGGAAAATGCGAAGCTGAAAGCTAGTCCTATCTTGTAGTGCCTGGAACGTAACCCACAATATTTGCATCCAAAAAAATTGGAAGGGCTAAGTACCACATATAGGATACCCAGAAAGTCTCATAGGCCACCTTCTAAGAAGGCGGATCAAGTTCTTCTGGGATAAAATAACAAGAAGAAACTATATCTAGATAGAATGGACCAATTTAAGGTCTGACAACTAATAATAGACTAAAGACTGAAATTATAAACTAAACATGTAAGCGAATAACTTAAACTTGAAACTAAGTTACACATAGTGGCCCTACGTATGTGTGGTCTAGAAACACGCACGGAGGAGTGTCGATCTATCTCCCCAGCAAACAATAGGTACAACGAACATGTGGGTATCTAACCTTTGCTACCGTGACACTCACGCAAGAGGAGGTCGGCTAGCTCTCCTGTCGGAATGTGATCACATTAATGCATAAATAATTGCTAAAACTAAACGTAAGCATCACAACAAGGCACATAACAAGTGGTGATACACATAAGCATGTAATACCGTCACATTTTCATATGAAGTCATATTGAATAAAGATAGAGTGAACTAAGTATTGGAACACAAGAAGACATAACATATGAATTTCATCGAATACATGGAGCACGAGATTCTGATAAAATCCCCTGTTAGGAGAGTAAGCCTTAACCTACCTCAAACTTTAGCCTGAGTTATCTCTTCAAGTTCCCCGAGAGTTCAACAATTCACAATTATACAAATATTAGGATTTGAATAATCAATACATAACTATTTAGGTATCTCTAACAAGGTGTGAAACACATTCCCTAAAACTACTCTGTTGTCCAAGAGTGCACTAATTCATAAGTTTATAAAACTACTATCTTTGGAGAATTGTTTCTAAAACTAAAACAAATACACTAATCATGAATTTCAGATCTAATGCTTGTTCCTAAATGGCCCTCATCTTTTCTTCCACTGGTTCACTGAAATCCTCTTCATATTTTTCTACAAAAAAGATAATCATTGAACAGAGCATTCGTTCTATTTCATTCAGTTAATCCACGACATTCACGACAAGACTAATTTCAAGAGCTACGTACGTCATGTAAAGAAAATTGCCACTCAAGAACTCTTTCTTTTCTTGGATAGCAATTAGGTTCAACACCAATTCTTTGAGAGTTTAATCTATAATCTCTTTTCATCATTACCAAAGATTTGATATTATTTGTCTTAGTTTAACAACAAGTATATTGAAGGGGTAAAGTTAGATGTGTACATTCTATGTTGTTGAACCGTAAAGAAAAGGATTTCTTATGGGGTAGATTGCTCTTTTTTCAAATTCTGCAAGTCCCGCGATTTACTGGTAGTAATGCTGAGGGGTCAAGACTACTATCTCCAGAAATTAAAAAAAAAAGGATTCCTTATTTTTTTTTACTTCTCTGTTAACACCGATGATGAGTTGGACAAAAGAGACTTTGGTTATGTCCAAACCCTATTTAATTAGCTACAACAGTCATTTAACCCACGCGAGTTTTAAACTCAAAACGGGTTTATTTAATCATTACACTTCCTCTATATTCTTGAATACTCAATTTTATTTTACAACTGTCTTGGGACTTATTTAGAAATTAGTCCTCCCTTATAATCGTCATCAAACGAGTATTAACTCAAGGCTTTAAGAAGTGTTAAAATAGTTGGGGGCTTTACTCTACCTGCTTCCTATTCACTTGAAGCTTTTTATATTTTGTCGTGAATAAATGGGTCAATTACTTACTTTTCACCCAAACAAAATATATTTTATTTATTACTTATGCATCTGTAATTTGACTAATATTAATGTAATTAAAATGTGAATTAGAGGTTTAGGTAGGGGACATGAAGATACTGAAACACGCTTGGAATGTATGCATATGTTGCTAGATATATAGGTGTTTTTTAATATTTTAAGTTTTGCTCCATTATGGAACTATATCAAACAAGGGGTTGACTATAATTTTTTTGTAACATTAATTCTGTCTAAATTCGTTTTGTTAGCTTAAAGTGCACTTTTGCTTCTTACAAAATGCATATATTCTTTTGGTCTTCACTTTTATTATTTATTAAAATGGAAGTGTAACTAGTCATCACTACTTTTTGTCTAAAATAATTTGAATAGTGGACAACTCAAAAGTAAATTAAAAAGGGGCAAATTATCTATGCCAACACCTACTCTTAATCAAAAGGACAATTTATAGTACAACGGAGGTACCCAAAAGGCAACTTAATTAACTTAAGATCTTAGAAGCAAATGATTAATGAAAAAGTAGACCAGCTTAAGAATGATTAGGGAATTACTACGCATTAAGATTTTAAAAATGAAGAATCAAAGAATTCCAAGTCAGCAATGGCTAAGCATCCATGTGCAAACTCAACTAGCATAAATTCAGCTATATATCGGCTAATTCAAAAATTAAATTTGATGGGTTCAATTTTTAGATTTATTAGAACTGAATATATTATAATTTTGAAAATATGAGTACATAACTATCGTAGAGACAAAATATACATTTTAAACATAGGTGTAATTTGAACCCCTTCATCGAAAAACTACAATGTTTATAAGGTTAAAAATTATTTTTTACATATATATAGTAGATGTTGAATCATTTTTTATTGTTTCTATGTTAACTTCTTCATGTTTCAAACACCTTAATAAAAATTCTAGCTCTGCTACAACCGACGTGTTTAAATTTTTTTGGTCTACATTGGGTGGATTGTCAGGTTCTGATTCTAAAAGTTCTTTCGGTTATAATACAGACAACATCTAAGTACATTATTAAGGAATAAACTAGAAGATTTAACATTAATATATAGTGATTAAACTAGAGGGGTTTAATTTAGGACTAATAATATCTAGAATCATGGTATGCTCCACCACTCGTGTGCACGACTATACTTTGCCTGGACTAAACCACAAATTTTTAATTAATTTTCTTTTGTTCTTGAATAGGGTCTGCACGTGCCATATTTTATGCTGAAAAAAACAGTTTAATTTTTAAAAAAGGTATCTTTTCTTTGTTTATTTAACTGAAAAAGGATTAATTAATAAATTGAAAAGTTTGAATAAAATTCCATAATAAAAGACATAGGTCACAGTGCCCCATACACATAAAGCCAATAATTAAAAGAAGATACAAACAACGCTATTTGCTTTAAACCCACTTTCTTTTTATGGGAAAGATTAAAGAAATCTAATTTATTTAATTAAATTCAGTTCTTGAATTTTGACTCCGTTATTTCCGATGTGAGTCGACATTTACTGCAGAAATATTAAATTGAAGTTGAACTGGTGAATATGGTGGTCTTATAGTTATGGTTTTTGGTTTAAATAAAAAGGCAAACGTATATATGTGGACGTAGTAAGAATCAAGATTCCATTTTAGGTGCATTGAACTTATTTCTGAATTTAATTCCTTCCAAATATAGTACTTTTTTTAACAACATTTTGTCAGCTTCTCAACTATTCCACCAAGTATTTGGTCCACAAACGGAGCTATATAGTGTAAAGAGAATCAATTGAATCCCGTTCGTTGAAAAATTATACTATGTTACGTAAATTAAATTAAAGAAAATGACTTTATTTTTTATATATAAATGTTGAATTCGGTTAATAAAGGAAATATTTTAGTTAACAACAGAAAGGGTTCAAAAAATTCTTTATGTTATAAGTTCAAATCTCAAGTGCGATGTTCTAGTAATTTTTTATGGATTTTTTTGCAAATTTCTGACTTCGCCACGGCCTAATACCTTCCATAACTCTGCCAACCAAATTTAGATCAGTGGTGTTTTCGTTCTTCTTCTTTAATGCATAAAAAAAATGGAACTGTGTTATATTCCATTATTTTAACTAGGACCATAAGGGAGAAAAAACTGGTTTTGGGATTTATTGCATTTGAGTTGACAAGTGCTTCAATGTTGGGTTTATTGTTATGAGTTTTTGCGTATTGAAAAATACAATAAAGAAACATTATGTTCTACCTTCCGCTTCATAATTGATCGAGGGTGAGCTTTCCGATAGTCTATTTCTTTCTAGATGTAGAACTCTAACTATCAAACATCTCTTGTTTTCTTACTCAAAATATCAAAGATAGCACCGTAAACTAACAACTTATAATTAATAGACGAACAAGAGGACATGTATTAAATCTTTATTTATTAATTCTTCAAGAAATATAAAAATAAAGAATATGAAAAATATTCATTTGAGAAAAGAATAGTAGTGGTGGGAAAGTCATGCTGTTATTTTGCTTTGGAATTAATTAAAATCACCGTTTGATATATATATTGCTCATAAATAAGTATGGTAGAGCAATACCTAATTCTTATAGTTTTCATAAGTCTAGTGTTTACTTTCTTACATTAAATGTCAAACCACAACAACGACATACCTAGCAAAGTTCCGCAACGTGGGTCTGGAGAGGGTAGAGCGTATGTCAATCTTATCTCTACCTTGATAAGTAAAGAGACTATTTTCGAAAGATCCTCGGCTCAAGATAAAGCATAAGCACAAGCAAAGCAAGAGAAACTGTCAGACCCGTTCAAAAAATTTAAAGCGGTATGAAAATGAGAGTAACAATTGCAAATAAGCCATGATAAAACATTCTGAAAAAAGAAGCAGTAATTAACGCAGATAAATAAGATAAACAAAGTACACGAAAGAACATACAACAACATAAATCAAAGGACGGGGTACTATAAAACAATACTGCGCCTACTTGTATGATAGGCTAAGCAGAGCTACAATAATAACACTACAACTACCAGTATATAAGCGTAAATAGGACTACGCTCAACTACCTACTACCCTTCTACCCTAATCCGTATCCTCCACACCCCCATATCTAAATGTCAAACTAATTTAGCAAAAAACCTCAAATGCATTCTGCAACTTGGAGTGTGCTTTTTTTTTTTGCTCTTTTCAACTACAGTTCTTGTTATAAATACAATAACTCATATACTTTCCACTCCTTCAATGCTCTATATTTCATTAATTTTGGTTGATGATGTAAAGTACTATTAATAGGAAATGAAGAGGAACTAGTACAAGTACTACTACTGGAAATGAAGAGGAACTAATTACTCCCTCCGTCTCAAAATACTTGGCGTCCTTACTAAAAAGATATATCACAAAATACTTGTCGTTTAAGAAGCTCAAGACAAAATAAATTTGTTCTTCTCATTTTACCCTTAGAAGTAATAATTCTCGAAAATTACCGGCACCTCAATTATGACACATAATAGAACAAATATTCACTAAAGCGATATTATATCTTAAGACATAAATAAGGGTACAATAGTCAAACACCCCTTCTAATTAATGTTTTTTAAGAGACGTGTACATGAAAACACGACAAGTATTTTTCGATGGAGGGAGTATTATTAATCCAAAACTATTGGGTTCGGGCGAATCCATAACTTACCTTCTATATCCGTCCCTAATATATTTTTTCATTTCAAAAAGTATTGGTCCATACTAACCTTAAGGCACACACTATGATGTAAGCTCAACCACTTAGGTCAGTGGCAGATTCAAATTTTTTGTCAAGGTATTCAAATTTTGAAGAAGTAATATATAATATATATGTTAAGGAAGTTCAATATGTAATATACACTATAGTGCATAATAATTGACATGTCTACACGCCTTAATTTTTCGCAAAGGGTATTCGGTTGGACACCCTTACTGGGGCTATGTCTCCGCCACTGACTTGGGTCAACTCAATCCAAAGCTACTGGTTCGGGTAAATTCATAATTTACCTTCTATATCCGCCCCCGACTATTTTTTTTTTATTTTACAAAGTTATGAAACTGTACTAACACAAGCCCTCTTATTCACAAACTATGAGGTGAGCTCAACCACTTGAATTCGCCTTAAGTAGGCACCCTTCCTAAGTGCAATAGACATCTTCACCATAGGCCATAAGCCTTCTTGATAGCCCATTGACATTACCCTTGTATGTTCATATGGTTAATATGTCAATATGACCGAAAAAGTGGTAAGAAATGAAAGTAGAGGAGAAATGATTTTTGGATCATTCGCACAAATGGCCTATTTTGGGGTGATCTTTAACTTTTGTCCTTCAAATTTGAGTTCTTTAATTTTTGTCTTTTATTATTTTTGGCGCGACATAATTAGTGTTAAATCTTCGACATATGTATCATACACAACTCACAGATTATGCCGGATAAGGCATAACTGTCAACACTCAACATAATATGAAAAAAATATATAATTTCAGATTTCGGTGACATAGTTAGTGTTTAATTTCAACGTATGTAATCATAACATCCACACAAACTATGCCGGATAAGGCATAATTTCCTACACTAAACATAATTTTAAAAATTATTATAAAACTATGCCGCATAACTTAATTCCTACATAATTAACGCCGCGCGAGACAAAAATTCAGTTTTCGAAGAAAAAAATATTATAGAGACTATTATACCTTGCGAAGTAGACCTGAAATTTTCATAAAATAAATAGCATGGACAAAAAGTAAAGACCACAGACATAAAGGTCAAAAATTAAAGACCAGTACGTTTGAGGAAAAATCCGCACAAAAAAATGATGATTTTTACCACTGAGATGCCCTGGCCCATTACAGATGCTTGGGCTTGCAATTAGCCCTTCTGGTTTTTCTGGCAAAGGAACGTCCAAACCCGAAGAGCTTTAGGCTGCTGCTTGTATATACGGATCATTCAGCTTTGGAAGCCTCTCAACTAATTATTCTGTGTTGGATTATGGATAAATTAGCGCTCACTAACCACTTTTCGATTTTTTCTTTGAAAATAGTCTCTATGGACCTCAACTAATTATTCTGTGTACTTTTGGATTATGGACAAATTAGCACTCACTAACCACTTTCCGATTTTATATTTGAAAATAGTCACTATGGACGTCTTGGATATCACATAATTTCACATGTTGAATTTGAAACTTCATGAGTATGATTATTTTTCAATTACAACGGCAGAAAAGTGCCTATTTGTGAATTTTATCTGATTAACTTGACGTTGTTCCAGGTTAAATACTTGGAATAATTCTACCACTTCTACTAGGAATAGCCTTTTTAGTGCTAACTGAACATAAAGTAATCACTTTTCTGCAACGTCGAAAGGGTCCTGATATAGTGCGGTCGTTTGTATTGTTACAACCAATGGTTTTGAAATTGATTCTAAAAGAGCCTATTTCACCAAGTAGTGCTAATTTCACCCTCTTTAGAACGACTCCAGTCTCTGCGTTTATGTTAACAAGATTTTGAAAGAAATAATTTCTTGATTATTTTCATTAATGAAAGAGTATATATGCAATTTACAATTTCCATATAGGAAAATCCTATTCCTATTCTACTCCCAAAACCTTATTCTACTTGTACAATAATTATACAATTATGGTAAGTGTACAATTCTAACTTAACTACAACAAAACATCACCTAAAATAGACCACCAATCCGTGATATACACGGAATGTATACACCATGTATATCACGGGTTTAACAGCCCATATTTGCCTATTCAGTCCGTGATATACCATGTATATGACGGGTGTTTATCAGATTTGTATGCCAAGTTGTATGATTCATAGTAGATGATGTCTAAATGATTTATAGTAGATGATGTTTTACTGATTCATCGATTGAGTAAAGATTTCATGGAACATACCTGAAACAGAAATGTTTTTGATCTCCGGGTTTTATGAGCCGTTGTGCTGCTGATTTCTTGATGATAGATCGAAATAGCTGGTTGAAGAGATGGATCTATCTCCGGTCGCTCCGGCGGGAAGAAATGCAAACAAAAATAACTAATACTCCGTCGGAATCCTAGAAGGTAAAGAGAGAATGTGGAGAGAACAAACTTATTCATTTCACTAGATTATTTTCTAATGATTTACTTCGTTTACTTTTATGCCTTCATTATTTATCAAATTACCAAAATACTGAGGATTGAAGTTTATTGATTGAAATTGGGCCAAACCGTGATGAAAAGATTGGAAACATGCTATACAAATAAGTTGCTTTGCATTTGTTATCATGTGAAAACCATAGTCAAATTTCCACCTTGATATCGTATTGGCTTCACCATAGGCCAATCTAGAGCAAATTCTGCAGGTTCATTTAAACGCATTGCTTGTAGCTCAAACTATATATATATGTATGCAGATAAATATTTAAGATCTACACAATAAGATCACACATATTAATAAGTTACCAGCTCTAGACTATAGATTCACCTCTGAGCTTCACCATATTTACCCGAAAATGATTTGTAAAACACTTTGTGACTTCTTTGTATTTATCACTACATGAGCAATTACCAAATACATATGCAAAGAGGGTCAAACAGCTTAATTTTAACCCATCCATAGAGTTACATAGCCGTTAGAATCTTACAAACCAAAGGCAAAATTTAAGTGTTTCAAGAGGTAACACAACCTTTCCCCCTTGAACTGATTATGCCATAAGAAACACTTCATTTCTTAACACATCACTGATAATGCCAAAAAACACAGAGGGAAAGTAGACCCTCCAGACACACAGGCACAGCAACTAACCCATGGCATACTTTTGGGTCCAGCTCCGAGCAGTTGTTTCATACTTGTTTCTATCAGTCTTGTACATATGAGCAATCTCCGGCACCAAAGGATCATCGGGATTAGGGTCAGTCAGCAGAGAACAGATTGACAGCAACACCTGCAAGGATCAGATACAAAATAAACATGCCAGCTCACACTTGATCGATGGATTATGCTTAAAGAAATCATGAACCAAGTAACAACGAGCATCTATTTTCTATGCTGAAGCAGTAGAAACAAAACTTCTACTGATGCAAGAGTTCCATTCAGGAACAGGCCAATTGCAGCTGGTAGTTATTTCTTAGAGTTAAGAAAGGGAAAGATTAAGGTGCTGGTTCTCACGTAACTTCAATCTGTAAATATAGATGTTTCATATATACAATAAAAAACTACAACCGTAAAGCAAGGCATTGGGTTAGTACAATTTAATCTCTTATGTTTGACTCACTTATGTTAACATGGAACAAGAACTAGATAATCAATGTGTTAAAGTCCTCACAACCGACCATTGAGAATATTTGACAACATTCTAAGGATCACAACCTTGAGCAAAATCAAAAGATAGCATGGGAATGAATACTGGAAATGAACTTCACCTTGGAGATTGTAAGTGCTGGGCTCCACTGTTCCTTCAGAATGTCAAGGCAAATGCTACCATTGCTGTTGATGTTTGGGTGGAAAACCTTTGTCCTAAAAGCAACCTGCACATTTATCTCGTATTAGTAATAGATTTTTGTCCAGGGGAAAGTGTAAAATAAAAATAATAAATGCAAACACATTACAGAACAGCTCCCTTTTTGTATTTTTGCCTCAACTACATTGGAATTGAGAAAAAATTGATCGATTAATTGACCTTCTTCTACTCCCAAATTAGATTTGGCCAATTGAATCTAACATATTAATTGGACTTCTTCAAACATCAATGCACTTAGCCAATTGAATCTAAAAGCAAAAATGTCTAAATTAATTGGGAATAATACTTCTCAATTACTTTCAGAGAAGAATTGCATGAAGAGACTTAGATTAGAGTATAAACAAGCAAAGTGGACTTTCATTTCCCTTCTTAGATGAAGTATTCAACGGAATATTTAAGATGAAAATGATTCTTGGTATCTAGATGCCAGTCATCAAACAAGAGAAGCTGCAATTAGATTGTCTGACTGATTTAGACACCAATACTTTGAACATTAGGACATCCAGCAAGTCAATATTTGCTAGAAGATTCCAAGATACGACTTTAGTTCAATGAATTATTGCCTCTATGGATGTGGAAATTCTGTCAGTGGCCAGAGCTCCCAATGCTTTAGATTACGTTTTACCTCAGTCAAACTCCAACTGGGTCGGAAACTAAATCCTAAGATAACTTAAACGGGTTGCTCAAAAAACCCTTACCTATCTAGTGTCAGCAGAGGAATCCAAGTAAATTCTTTTCAAACGTGCACAACATGCAGAAGTCCCCAGATAAGACACAGAACTACGGCACACTCTTTATCCCCCCACCCCCCCAAAAAAAAAAATCAGAACTATGCACATTGTATGAATAGCCTTCTTGACAATCACCACATTCTACTTGCTAGAAGTTTCTTAGACAGAAATAATAGATCATAGTTAACGTTAGTTAGTGACCTGCTGATCAGCTGTAAGCAGTTCTCTCCCTAGAAAATGAGCTATAATATCTCTACATGCCTTGGGAAGATTTATATGTACAAATATATTTGTTCACAATGATAATGCAAAGTTACATGCCAAGAAAACGATTGCACCTCTTATTCTGCAAAATGATCTCTGCACAATTTACCAAATTAGGAACCTATCAAGCAAGTCATCAAAAATTGTGTACACTTCATGCTGTAGGTAAAATACCTTGGGTGGCTTAAATGGATAATCAGGTGGAAAATGAATGGTAATGAGAAACAGTCCACCAGTATAGGGACTGTCAGGTGGACCCATAATGGTTGCTTGCCAGTGAAACATATCTTCGCCAACTGGGCCTAATATAAACAATAGGAGCATAACAATCAGATATCTCCAAATGCAGACCCTGGACAATTCTTCACATAATATTTGGGTATTTAGGCTTACTACAGCGACATTTACATTAGCTTGCCTAAGAAAAGGCACAGAGATAAAAGCACACAGAATCAGAGAACCAGTTTCCAGATCCAGACTATAAACAAGTCTCAAGCATGAGCATGGAGATGGTAAGCCGGGGAAGAGAAATGCACCTCTAATCTATAGCTTTAGAACCTTGACCCATGGAACTTGTAGCCTTTTACAACCAAACCAAAATGTGTGTTTCTTTTTCCATTCTTCCTAATCTTTCTAACAAGCGAACATATTCAAGGTCAGTATTATTTTTTCGGGGTGAAGAACTGATTCAAACACTAAAAGATCATACTTTACTTTCAAATTACATCTCGAATCAATTTGAAAATTTATTACTGTAACATTTATATTGACAAGGTAATTTACTGACTATAAACATCTAAAGTAATCTGAAACTACAAGCTCCAATTTTGGTCCCAGACCACATCCAGGGGCGATTCTAGTGCAATGATTACAGGCTCACGTAAACCCAATAACTTTTGTCTAGACCATGTACTGAATTAAGAAATTTATTAAATGCGTAAGAAAACTTAGCTCGGAACCCAGTCCTTTCGTTCGATTATTATTGAATATTAACTTGAGACTGTTGTAGAAACTCATAAACTTAAAATCCTAAATCCGCCTCTAACCATATCATATAACGTCAAGCCTCGACTATCCCATCGTCACAAGCTTTTCCCTGTTTGTCATAATTCACTCTACCTCCCAAAGGTAGAGGTAAGGTCTGCGTACACTCTACCCTCCCCGGACCCCACCGTGTGGGATAATTCCCAATTATTTCTTCATTTCTACCGCCTTTACCATCACTTCATCTTTCTCTTCTCAATCAACAATGGAAATGGAAGTTGAGGACAAATCGACATTGTTGACAAATCGGCAACAAAAAGCACGGTTAAAATTCCATGATTTACATCCCCTTTGAATACGAAGTTGGTAATCAAGGGCCCAAAGCTTTAGTTCAAACGGAAAAGGCCGGGATCAATGGTAGGCCCACATCAATAGTTCATCCTGCTGAATTAAATTTCCTAATTAAGTGGAAAACGGTAGAGCGGTGCCCATTATCCACCGAGTTTCGAAATTGGAAACAAGGTTAAGATTAATTTCTGTTCAGCTAGAACCTCAAATAAGCTAAATTTTCCAAAACCTCTCATTTCCAACCCAATCAAAATCATACAGAACAAGCTACAAAACTTGACTATTTTTCACCCAAAAAAAAACACGACGGTTGAAAATGTGCGCTCATATAAGAGAGCAGCTAAAATGATAAATCTAAGCAAAAAAAAAAACCACTAACTTTGCAAGAAAAACGAAGAAACAAAAAAAAACAAAGATTAAACTAAGAACAGGAAGATTCTAGAAACATTTAACCGAAAAAAATTGGTAAATCTTAGCAAAAAAAAAAAAAAAAAACACTCGGCGGTTGAAAAATTTGCGATCATATAGGAGAGAAGCTAAAATGATAAATCTAAGGAAAAATATACTAACTTTGCATGAAAAATGAAGAAATAAAAAAAAGTTAAAACTAAGAACAGGAAGTTTCTAGAAACATCCAACCGAAAAAAAGGAAGGTTCTAGAAACATACCAGCGCTGCAAGAGGTAGGAGGATCTTTCTGCAGATCCTTAAGCTCTTTCAGAATACGCTTGGACGCCATAGTCGAACAAATCCCTAAAAAAACGAACAACAAAAAATAAAATAACAAAAATTATACACAGAAACAAATCAACTATGAATTTACCTGAGAGATCCTCCTACTTCGATGCGATTTTCAGATTCTGACAAGTCAAGAACTTTATGTTGAACAAAAGAAATGACAACTTTGTTTATTAAGGCTTTCGTATTCTTTTGGCTTTTTCAATCACGCCACCAATGGTTCGAATATTTGGCACTTAGGTCCTATCATTTCTTTAACATGTGTCAAATACGTCCACATTCTAATCTGTTTTTTTGTCCCTCATAATTTTAACGGAAAAGGATAAAAAATATCTTTAAACTATATAAAAAAATCCTCCATTAATAGTTTAGTTAAAAAATATCCCTATAGTTACTTTATTGGGTCAAAAATGCCCTTTTACTAATAAGAATATTATTTTTTCTCTTTTTAAAAACATTCTTTTCCTAAAAAAATAAATTATGTTTAAAGACCCCTCTCTTGTTTCTTTTCTTTTTAAAATCCGATTTTTTAAAATAATATTTTATTAAGAAAAAAGGATTTAAACATAAAAAAATATTTTTATTAAAAAAAGGGCGTTTTGACCCAATTAACTACAAAAGCATTCTTGGATCAAACATGTTCTAATTTTGACTAAGATGTTTTTGGGTTTTATATGAAGACGATAATTGCAGTATATAACAGTGGTACTGTACCACAGCATGAAGATCATGTGAAATGTTGTAAATGAGAATATACTCGAAAGTTAAAGGAGTAAGAAATAATTTATTGGAAAGACCTTTGAAATTATTAAATATTAAAGGGGTGGAAATAATATATAAGAAAAGATATATAGAGACAATAATTACTACAAAAAGTTATGGTGCGATAAATAAGATCTTTTTAACCTTAATTAAAAGTTTTAACTTTGAGCTCAAGAATGAAAATAATTATAGTAGGGAACTGGAGCCACAAATAAAATTAAATTTGAATTAATTAGAGCTACAGAATGAATATCAAACACCGAATAGAAATACAAAAATAGAATAGAGAAAATGTTGAGGTGAAATAATGAAAAGGGAATGTCTAATTGCACGAAGGTCTCACGATGTACATTCATCAAAAAAATTCCTATGATTGGTAAGGTGAATACAAAAAAATTGCAATTCATGAATTTGCTTATGATGGAGTCCTTTTGTATATAGTAATAATCCATGTCCAAATCTTTAAGATTCCTATATTGATCTATTATTAACTCAAACATTAGGGCTATGTATTTACCCCTATATCGGATGTTTATATCAAATAAAATTATTTAATCTTAACAGTTAAATTAAACTCAAAATGCACATCAATTAATCATAATTAAAGCGTAGGTGTCCGCTTGAGCAGCTCAATTGGTTATCAAGGGGGATATTTGAAAAATGGCCAAGGATCGAATCCCGTCAGCGGCAGTGTAGGGGTTACTTCTTGAAATAAAGGAGGGTCCCTTGTGTGCAGCGTGATACTGGTCTAACCTTTGAAATCAATTGAGTCACCATGATTTACCTCCTTTACAGACCTGTCGGACCGGAGTGTGGGGGCTCCTGGGGTGAGAGTTCCACCTTTTTGGAAAATAATTAAGGCGTAGGTGTGTATGCAAGGAACATCTTGCATTTATTGTTTTAATGTAAACACCAGATACATAGGATTTGAGTGAAAAGTTAACAAATATTCTTCCAAATTAAACTAATCTAGCTGGTATCTACCTAGAGGGGAACTATTTGCTCATTTTCTTGACCATTTACTACACACAACCTCGGAGACAGATAAGGCAAAATAAAATAAAAGGGTCAATTATTTTATGGTTAAAGTTATGAGTTGTTAAGCGAACTTGTTAGTATATGATGTGCTTTAGTTGTCTGTTAATGTAAGCTACCTTCTGCATTTGCATTCTTATATACACACGCGTGTAAAAATAATGCGCACCTACTCGGACTCACCGACTCTAAATCTTGAATTCGTCCCACATCCACCATGTTCTTGTGATCACTGCGTCAAGAACATGGAAGAGATGGTACTTTGAGAATGAGAAAGAGAATTTAAATTTTATAATCGATTACAATTTTAAGAGTACCTTAAAATAAAAGTGGGATCAGGTTACACAAGTATTCAGATTGTTCACTGAGAGAGTGAAGTAAGCATTTTTCAACATGAATTAAGATGGTAAACTGTGATAAAAATGACCAGCAAGACAATAACTTTGGATAACTCATTGAGAATCAGATTGTGTCTCAGGCACAGGTGTGGCTGTTGCTAATGGTGTTGAACTTTCTGTTTTTCCTTCAGATGAAACCTGATTCCCTAAGCCAGTAGGACGAAAGCGAACATTCTCAATCATTTGAACGACCTCACACATTTTTGGTCTTTGATCTGGCATCCTTACCACACAAGACATTGCTATCTGTAACATTTCCACCATTTCTTCCTCTATATTCGGGTACCTCAATAATTCCAAGTCGAATACTTCAGCAGTCCACTCCTCTCGGACCACTGAATGGACCCACCGGACCAAATGTATAATCTCGTCTCCGTTCGTTGTATGGATGGGGGATTTACCTGTCAAAAGCTCCAATAACAACACGCCAAAGCTGTACACGTCAGAAGGTTGTGTGGCTTTTCGGGTGTCTGTTATTTCCGGGGCACGGAAACCAGCAGCACGAGCAACTGGATGAGCTAACGAGCTCATTATTGTTGACAGACCAACATCAGATACACAACCGAATTGTTTAGAGTTCAGAAAGATATTTGAAGATTTGATGTTTCCATGGACTAGCTTGCCACTGTTCTCGGCATGTATCCTAGCAATACCTCTGGCTGCACCAATGGAGATCCTAAGTCGAGTTTCCCAGTCTAAAGGGATCCTGTTTTCTCCTCGTTTACCTACAAGTTCCATATTAATAGGAGTCAATGGCCAAGTAGCAAAAGCAATATTTGATAACAGGTAAATAGTGATCAATAGCAGAAATGACAATGATACCATGCTGAGAGAAATAGAATAACTATTCCATTTTTAACAAAAGCAAAGGATCGAGAGTTCAATCCTTTGTGTCTCTCATTTCTTCAATTTTTTCGTTATCATTCTATAACATGCCAAATATTAGAGCAATCAGTATGCCTTGAAGCTCCTGGTAGATCCTTTAACTTAGAATAAACAAAATGTGAAACGCTGAAAAGTTAAAAGAATCCATTGCAGAACTTAACATCTTAGTGGAAAGCAACACATTTCACTCGGATGATTTTCATTTTCTTTAAGCGGAAGTTACACTCAAATGAAATATTAGGTCAGCATAACTGAAATACAATAAAGAAATAACACATCGACTTTAGACGAGTTTCCATTTCACTATTTGACAAGAACAACAGAACTCCTAGATCTAACACCAAAATTAGAGGAGTAAACAAGCAACAAACCATAAAGAAATGGGTCGTAATGTTCTCAAAAGATTTGACACATAGTAAGGTTGACAATAGCTTAGGATTCTTTAACCTAGACTTCTAGTTAATTAAATCAGGTCCCACTAGTAAAAATTGTAATGAAAGATGCCAACCACCTCCAACAAAATTATCCAAAAAGCTTAGCCGTTCATGCACCTTGACATCATGTGCATTTTGCCTGGTGGAGAAAGAATTGGGGAAAAGGAAGCTGGGACCTCGACAAAATCATGACCGATTTTGACTTGCTACAAAAAGGGGGATAGAAATCAGAAATGATAACCCACATTCTATGAAATAATTCAGTTAAATAGTGTAATGACTGAAAGACACTAGTGACAAAGATTTGTATAGTTAAATATGTTGTTGCATTTAAAGTAGAGATATGAGTCACTGCCCCACAGAGATGCTTAAACCACATGTTAGGATCATCCACTTTTTTTGGTACAACTAACAATTAAGCTGGAAAAAGAATATATGGAACATACAATATACCTCAGTGGATTGCCACTTGGCCCTAACCATAAAACAACAAATTATATTAGTTGGCCTTTAGATTGGAAGATTCTTCAATTCACTAAACTAACATGTCTGATTGTAAAGCTATGTTGCCCGGACTCCCCTAAATCGCGGCTACACCCGTGTCGGATCCTCGAAAAATGTACTATTCTTACAGAAATCCAACGAGCACCGGTCGGCATTTTTGAAGAGTCTGGGCGACATGATTCTAAGAACTCATTAGGGACTATGTCGCTCGGACTCTTAAAGATGGTATCATTCCCATGTCGGATCCTCAAAAAGTAGAGGATCCGACTTTTGACGAGTCGGAGCAACGTAGTTAGGGATAACAAATAACTGGTTTCAACAATCATACACAAAAATAGTAACTAATCTACCTATTCAAAGCAAACAACCAAATAATATCAATCTGCCAACAAAGTCCATAAAGAAATAATAGAGTTGAAATGTTAAAAACTATATGAAATTTAGAGAGTGCATAAAGTGATCATACCATGGAGCATTGCAGCAACACTACCCTCACTAAAATAGTCAGAGACAGTAAGCTTTTCGTCTTTCGAATAGTAATATGCTTGAAGCTCGACTACATTTTCATGTTTTATACTTCCAACAACCTCCATTTGTTGTTCAAACTCCTTCTTCCCAGCACCCACATCCTTCAACCTCTTCACAACCACGGTGGTAGCATCTTCTAATATCGCTTTATATGCCATACCAAACGTGCCCTTCCCCAATACCTCAGCGGAAGCTCTAAGCAAATCTTCTAAATCAAACGCATAGTTGCAACCCTCAAAGAAAACCAATCTATTATTAGCATCTTGACTCCTCGAGATCGCCTTCTCAGGCGACATATCTCCCTTCTCCATCTTCCCGGGAAATAAACCATCTTCTTTTTTTCTTCTAAAACAACAAACAACCATCAAGAAACCAAATCCAAGAACCCCAATTACACTACTAGCTACTATAATCCCAAGCAAAGCCCTCTCACTCAATTTACCATCATTCTTGGATTTTGGATACGGTTGCTTAGGCAAGGAAACAACAGAGGAATTAGAAACTGGGTAGTCAAGTAAAGACACATCATTACCAATGAACACGTTTTTCGGGAATCTTTGAAGTGATTTTGGCACAGTACCAATAAGGTTATTGTGTGACAAATTCAGTAGCTGCAAATTGGGCAACTGCAAATCAGGAATGGTACCAGAAAGTGAGTTGTTAGCAAGATTCACGGAAGTAAGATGACTTAAACCTGAAATCGAGCTAGGAATGGTGCCATTGAATCTGTTGTTTGACAAGTTCAAACTAGTGAGGTTCTTCCAAACAGAGAAATCAAAAGGCAGAGGACCTGAGAAATTGTTGTAATGAAAGTAAAGATAAGACAAGTTTTTGAGGTTACCAAAATCTATAGGGAAAGTACCATTGATACCATTAGATCTAAGGCTCAAGATCTGCAATGCAGTTAAACGGCTAAGTGTATTGTTAGGAATTGGACCATTGAACCCCACCCCAGGTAACCTTAGTGCTATTACTCTAGACCCATCTTCATTACAACCCACACCAGTCCAGTTCTTGCAAACTGAAGAATTTGCATCCCAGTTCAAAGGGTGCAAATGTGGTAACTGGTTAACAAAATCCAACAATGCTTGCTTATCATTTTCAAGAACAGTACCTGCTGACAACAGAAACATACCCACCAAGAAACCCAAAGAAAAAATCCACCAACCCTCCATTTTCAAGAACCTAAAGCTCAAAACTTTAACCATTTCAAAGACTCTTCACACCCCCAACCCCTCAAACACTTAGCTTTTGTAGTCACATAAGTTGAAGTAAAGAGCATCAAGAACCTAAAGTTCAAAACTTTTTCAACTATTTCAAAAACTCTGCAACACCCTCAACCCAAAACACTTAACTTTAATTCAAAACCTCACAAAAACTTAAGCTTTTGGAGATTCAAAGAATAAGAAAGGAACATCAAGAATCTAAAGTTCACAACTTTTCAACTATTTCAAGAATCTGCAACACCCACAAAAGCTTAGCTAACCTAAAGCTCAGAACTTTAATTCAAAACCCCTCAAAAACTAAACTTTTGTAGTCATATAAGAGAAGCAAGGAGCATCAACAATCTTAAGTTCACTACTATTTTAACTATTTCATGAACGAACGGATATTCCCAAGAAATTCTTCGATTTCTTCCGGAAACAGATGATTAATCATCTGCTTCTCACGTTCCGTGAATAGCCGGGACATTGAGGAATATCCAAAAACTCTGCAACACCCACAACCCACAAAAACTTAGCTAACCTAAAGCTCAAAACTTTAATTCAAAACCCCTCAAAAACTTAAGCTTTTGGAGATACAAAGAACAAGAAAGGAGCATCAAGAATCTAAAGTTCACAACTTTTTAACTATTTCAAACGCTCTGCAACACCCTTAACCCACAAAAACTTAGCTATTATAGTCATACAAGAAAAAAGGAAATCTAAAGCTCAAAACTTTAATTCAAAACCTCACAAAAACTTAAGCTTTTGAAGATACATAAGAGCATCAAGAATCTAAAGTTCAGAACTTTTCAACTATTTTTAAAGAATCTGAAATACCCTCAACCCACATAAGCCTAAAGCTCAAATCTTTAATTCAAAAACTTCAACTTTTGGGGATACAAAAGAAAGGAAGGACCAGCAGCTTAGCACAAGGTTAAAGTGAAAAAAAACAAAGAATTGCACTCTGACAACAACAAATGAGGATGCATGTGTATATATATATATAGGTGCGAAGAAAAGAGTCAAATTCCCAAGAATGGTATGTCTGCAAAAAGCAATGTGGGGTTCTGGAAAATGGGATTAAAAAAAAAGAAAAAGTTCAAATATGCTATCAAAAGTGTCAAAAATGATTTATTGATGAATCGTCGATAGCTCGAATCATTTATGTTATTATATTATCAAAATGATTCAATGTTATTTTTTATTAATACTTATTTTATAATTGTTATTTTTTATTAATATTGACATTAATAAAAAAAATGACATGAAAAAGTCATTTTGATAACACAATGTCATAAATGAGTTATTTTGATAATATCAATGATATAAATGAGTCAAACTATTAACGAATTACATAAATGAGTCATTTTTGATAGTTCGATGATATTTTAAACTTTTTTCATTAAAAAAATGGAGGTCACAAGGTTTGAAATAAGGTTATTTTCTAGGGGTTAAAAGGGGTGTAATTTTTAAATGAAAGCAAGCTGTTAGTAAGAATCTGTAGAAGAAGCTTTTCTTTTTGTTCTTTGTGCTTCAACTTTCCATTTCAAATGCCAAAACCAAGATATACTCTCAGAATAATAGACAGGAAAAAATAATAGAAAAATTCTTCACTTTTTCTTGAATTTTTCACTTGTAGTTCTTGTTTCATGGAGAAATGTGAGCTGGGTAATGATTGATTTAATTGGTGGGATAGAGAGAAAAAAATTGGTCTACATTTACACAAACTTTGCTCCAAGGTGGAATCTCCCACCCCAGAAAACTGTGGTAGGGTGTGGTAGGGTAAACTTTTTAAAGTGACTGGTCCCACCGCATTACGGCCCCATACCCCAGAAAACCCCACCTCCGGCCTGGCCCTACGGATTAGTATACACCGCTTGGCCCTACGCGTATGGAGGGATTTTTTTGGGACACAGCTCCACTCTCGCTGATCAGAGGACTCGAACACGGAACCTCAGACAACAATACCCTAATGTATTGGCCACTGGGCCAAACACTTTGGATTTTACACAAACTTAGAAGGCTCGTGAATGGAGCGTCAGTAGTACAATTACACAACTCACTGAGTCGTTTTTCACTAGGTGAATTTGTCCTGTTTTGATCAGGAACATTTTTCTAATTTTTTTTAACTTCAATTCGTTTGTGATTAATTTTTAATCAAATATCTCGGGTTCGAGACTTCGAACTCTATATATGAGGTTGTCTTATTAGGGAGCTCTTTATCCTCAATGTAAGATTTTTCAACACGTATTCCAACTTAATCAGACCACAATACGAATATGAAATACTAATCGAGAAATTAAAAAAAATTATCTTAAAATACAGAATAATGATTTTTTATTGAACACCAACCTTATGATACAATTTGTTTTTTGTTTTTGTTTTCAAGAAAGAAATATACTTTTTCACATGTTATCGCAAGTAACATGTCTTATTTTTCATATTATGCATTTCACTTTCTATAGTGGATTTGTTATATATAGTTAGCTTTTAAATATTCTTATAATGTAAAAACTATGTTGCATAGTAAATATATATAAGTTAAATTTGAACAAGAATGATAAACACAAATGATTCAAAGTAAGGTCTCATTAACTAATGTCTAAATGCAGTGTTGGACATTAAAATTTTAATTTCTGCAAGTTAATCACATATGACAATCTAATTGTAGAGTACTAAATTGTTCGCTCAAATGAGAGCAAGTAATGCTTAAATAATTTATAGCATTGAACATATGTACACAGGAGGTAGTAATAAGTGATGAAATATTATCAGGTTGTGGTTGAGCGATAAATTTCTTTTTATCTTTAATGAAAGGTTTTAGATTCGACTATTCGAGTCATATGTATAAAATCATTTTTATTAGAAAATGTCTTATCCTTAATATGAAACTTCCTGACTTAAATTAGAATTTACTTATTCCCGAAAACCAAAAGAAGTGATGAAATAATTCCAACCGATAGTAGTAGCAGTAGTAATAGATATGGTGAGTGGACCTATCTGTATAGAAAATAGAGTTAGAGTCACAAAATGTACAAATGAAAAGATCGTATTGGCATTTACCCAACAAAAGGAAATAAAAAATAAAAAAAGGAAAGTCATGACCAACAAAAGCGTTACTAGAATAACTCAATTGTAGAAATGACCCAATGATTGACATGTTACAAAATCACAATAACGAAATTCAGAGTCAAAATTATTAAATTTATATTAATTTGGCCTTTAATTATAAAAACTAAAATTATATTTATAATTATAGACAACTAATAAGAATAGATCCAAATTACTTATTAGTATCACTTATTCTTAAAATACTTCTTAAGAATCATAATCAAATAAAGTTTTATTTAACTTTTTAAGTAATAGAAGTATCACATCACATTAAGTAGAACAATGTCAGGTAATTTTTCGCCTTTCACTACCAACCTAACGTTCTACTTAACTATGATGCAAATAAAAAAATCTACTTGTTAATATATGAAATGTTGGTGTGATGCTTAATGTCAAGATGAAGGACTATCAGACTAAGCTGACAAGCTTTCGAATAAGCAGACGCGGATGTACAAAATATGATCTTAGATTCAAAAAAAAAGTTAATAGCTTTGATATATATATATTCTAAATATATCTACTAAATATATACATAATAATAAAAATAAATAAATGGGTTGTAAGTTAGGTGACAAGTGTGGGTTACCAGAACCTTTAAACATCAAAATATGAACCGGTTAGTTGGATGACAAATGAGAGAAATTTAAAATTCAACTGGAGGCCTGCAGCGTGGGTTCGAATCCTCATGGAAGCAATTTGCTCTCTTCGGGAGTTGGACCTTGTAGGTGATATCAGTTGCTATGTTCTTAAACTCTGGTCATTCAGGCACATCCCGCGATTTACTGGTAGTAATGCTGAGAGACCGAGACTACTATCTTCATAAATAGTCTGACGTAAACAAAAAAACTAAATATCAAAAAAAAAAAAATATATGAATTGGTTTCTCCAACCAACGCGTATGTCATTTTGTCAAATCCCACATCAGAAAAAGAGGAAAGAGTGATGCTTTCAAATTCACATTTTACACATATTTTTTAACTCGATAATAATATAACCTAAATGAAAAAATCGTGAAATCTATTAAGCTAAAACGGACAATACGTGCTAGGCTATGAGTTTAAACTGACGGTCACACCTCATGGTACCACATCGCCAATTTTCAATCTGTGCTGTATTTGTCGATTCACTATTTAGAAAGTACAAATAAGTTGGGACTATTAGGTGTATCATTGTCATACAAATATTGCAGAGATATAAAAAAGGACAAATTTGGAAATGATGACAACTCTTGTGGCTCTCTTCTGCAAAGTGCAAACCAAACACATCTCTATCCAATTATAATCACCCAGTCATTTGTTCAATTTCTCTCACTAGGGGCCAATTTTGCAGTAACTGGAATAAAATTGTGCACTTTGAAAGGTTATAAAATGGTTTTAAAAACACACATTTACGATAACAACCTTAGAGCATATATTAACTCACATCTCCTTTTCGATCGTTTCAATTGTAATTATAATTTATTTGATAATTTTTTTGTCTCGTATATCTTATCTTCTCCGGACCCCTAGTTATTATTGTTGTTACTTTCTTGTCTTGAATTTTTTGCTTCAAAAAGTTACTGTAATTTATTTATGCGCTTCAAGGGTCCGGAGTTGACAGTGATGGAGGTAGAATTTTTCTCCATAAGAATTCATCATCTATTATGTATGCATAAAAAAATCTTGACCATATATATATATAGGGTGACTCTTTCGAAAATGGTTTTGGATGTACCTTTTCCGCTCCTCTAGCTTCATCCCTATGGGTTTTCGTTGGAGTTTGACGAGAAATGCTAGATGGTTTCTTTTATCTGATACATGTATGTATAGAAGATAACACATGCCCAATAAAATAATCGAGATGCACCTAAGTTGACTCGTACATATATTACTATAATAAAAAAATATAGCTCTCTTTTAGAAAAATATAAATAAAAGCAAGTGATGGTCCATAAAATTCGGTGTGAGTGACAAATGAGTATCCATACTTTATCAGGATATAAATTTCATTAATATCTCCTTAGAATTATTGTTCAAAATAGTAAATAACTCCGCAGCTGTGAAAATTTAATAAACTAGTTTATGTTGTTTCTTTAATGATGATGCTATTAAGCAATAATTTTTTTTCTTAGTTAACTTATAAACAACCGACACTACTGTAGGAAATTATTTTAATTGAGATTTAATAAACCTCTACAAGCCTACGGAACAAATTATTCGAGGTACACCAACAGATCATATAGCATTATTACGAAATCCACCCCCCACCCCACAAAAAAAAAAACTTAATTTTTTTTGTTTTAGGAGATAATTGCATTTTCATTCCTCAACTAAAATGAATTCTTGTTTTATAATATTTTGTTACACATATTTTCTCTGTAATAAACCAATATATGTATTTCTAGTCCCTTTATATAGAAAATATAAGATATTTAGATTATTTCTTAGAACTATATCACCTTCTAACATGGAGTAATAATACAAAATTGACGGAATACTTCGACAATTAAATAATTTAATACTTAATAACTCGTTAACTTTGTGAAGATTCATAGTTTGAGGAATCAATTAATTGAATGTTAAATATATTTAATCAGAAATCATAAGGACTAAATTTAAATTTATCGATATTTAAGGGATTAAAAGTGTTAATATCCCTTCTTTTATTATTTTTTTCTAAATTGGGGAATCTTGTATAGCCTAGCTCATGCTTTAAATCATTGACTATGGTTTTTCATGTTTGTTGGTAGAAAATTCTTTGTCAATGTGGAATTATCAAAAGACACTTGCATCATACCATTGATTAATCAAATTAAAAAGAAAAAAAAAGACAATTCATCTTGGATAATTATTAGGATAATAAAGATAGTCAACTGCCCTTTTGGGAGTATCCAATAAAAACAGGGACAATGCATTTGTAATTTCTTTTCACTTTACCATCCATATTTGTCCTTAAGTATACGGATTCATATATTCGAAGATAAAAGATTGCAATAATTCTTTTTGCTTTGTTTTGGATAGACATTAGAATCCATGTGTATTGTCTTGCTATTATGTTTTTAGATTTGAGTATTTGACTACTTCTTGGTTTTTGGTGATTTGTATCTTGGATCTGGGGCGGAGCTAGGTAGCCACCAGGGAGTTTATTCGAATCCTTTTGGAAAAAATTACAGTGTATATAAAAGGTTAATAGTTTTTTATTTACATATAATAGATGTTAAATTTCTTAACTTTTTCGTGTATTTATTTTTTTATATTTTTAACTCTCTAGTGAAAATTTTGACTCCGATACGGTTTTGGATATCACAAAAATTCCTTAGCCACTTCTCAAAATAAGATTGGTCCAACATTTTTTATCGGCTTTGATTTGGTAGATGATCAGATCGTTCATGCTTTCAAACTTGATTTACTATGCTATTTGCATTTGTCCATAAGTGTGTAAGATGACACTTCATTGTAGTATCTTCTTATACCATTTAGCACTAATATATTAGATTTTAACTTTCCACGGAGATGTAATATCTACGTACATTCTATCATCTCCGGACTCGACTTGGGGATTACTTTGTTAGAGTTTGTCCTGAATTTTCTATTTTATTTGAATTTTACCATAATTATATTTTACTTCAAAAAGGTTTTCTTGGTGAAAAAAGTTTTCTTTGTGGAAAATAATTCTACCATGTTTATCCTTTTTTTAGAGGAGAAGTTTTGGACTTCTATAAATATGAGATCTTTTCTTCTCATAAACAACACAATATCCACAATATAGTCGTTTAGAGGGTGTTGTGTAGGGGAGATTAATCTCTCAATAGTTTTTATGCTTTCTTTATATTAGTTTTTTCATATTTAGGTCGATTGACCAAACCAGTTTATTATAGTATGAGTCTTGTTATAATTTTTCTTTATTATCGTCGTTAAAGGTTTGTTTTGATAGCTTTCACACTATTCCCTGTTATTTCGATCCTAACAAGTGGTATCAGAGTCAATGGTTTAACTAATGATTCAATGGGTTGAAGACAAACTTAAGGTGACCGGTTCAGATCAAGCTGCAACCAATATTATGATAATGAATATTTTATCCAGAGTACTACATGTGAAGATGAATTTTCAATCATATTTTACATTGGATATCTTATTGTTGTTGTATACTATATTTTAACTATAACCAATGTGTCGTGGATCAGAACTAGAACAATAGAATATTCATTTACTTATTGTTGGGAGATTTGCTCTATGGTACTTTATAAAGCAGTACGGGAAGTATTTAACTATTACAAGTATTCGAAAGGATAAACAAAGATTTCAATAATATTTTCGACTAGAAATCTGAAAATTACAATATAACAACAAAACTGAAATTACGATTTTGTTGAAGACTGAAAAATGGAAACTGGTTTATCTTTGAGTCGAGTGTGGCACTTCTGTCCTTAAGACAATATTGCCCCGTATGTATCCTTTATACGTCCTGGACAATTTGTCTCCCAAGATAAAACAACAATGGAACCCTTGAGCAAAGGAAACTCAAGAGCTACCGTGAAGAATATTGAGTAACGAAATGATGCTTGGAAGTTGTAGGAAGAAAACTATTTCGGTTGTGTATTTTCGTGCACTGTTTTTCTGCATCTGTTTCTGTATTTTCGTGCATATGTCTTAGTGCTCAACAATGGTGTAAGGGGGTGTTTATATAGGTGAGGGAGGGGCTGAAAAACTGCCTCCATAATAGCCAAATAATGGTCATTATGGAGGTAGTAAAGCCACCAACATAAATGGTGAAAGACCAACGGATTTGGCCATTATAGGAGGAGTAATTCAGCCAAAATAAATGGCTGAATTGAGTGCTTGGCAACTCGCTTTGACTGTCCGTATTCTCGGAAACTTGAGGGACCAAACCGCACATCTTGAAACTTCGGGGACCAAACTGTAAATCGAAAGAATTCTGGTCCGAATCGTACATCCGGAAACTTCGGGATCAAACCGTACTTTCCGGCAAAGTTTTCTGGCCCAAAAAGATAATATCAGAAGACCCACAGCCCACGACCCACGACCCACGACCCGTGACCCGTGACCCGAGAACCCGAGAACCCGGAACTCGGAACCGGACCGGACGGTACGGGCGGGCGGCGGCGGCGCGCGTGTGGTCTTTCCTCGAACCGAAGCACATCTAGGTCCTCCCTCCTTTAAACACATGGGATACCCCTTGGGGTCCCAAACCCCAAACCAATTTCGAATCTTATATACACAACAATTCTTTCTTCCTCTACCGATGAGGGAGAATTACACACAATACCACACTTTCCATGCTTCAAACACCTTACTTCGTGAACCAATATCTCTTTCATTTCTCAATGAAATTTGACGATTCTTGGCCCTACGGTTATCTACGTACTTAGTAGATCATGCATGTGTGAAGAACCGGATTCTCCAACATACGTTACACTAGTGTTTAAGCCGTTAAAGTTGGTCGGTCGCAACTCCCGCCAAAGGCAAATTTCCAACAATCCCCTCTTGAAAGAGATTTTGGCGCACTCACATGGTGTCTTTTCATTTCCAAAGAATATTTCGGCGGACCGATGTTGCATAAGGAGAGGTAGCCTCGCTTTGAACCTTCCATAGTTGAATACCATCGGACTTACTTACCATCGCGGTGAACGTGATGTCTTGAACCGTCGGTGTTTAGTGTAAGCCAAGACAACGGTACCAACACAACAAATTCCCTTACTCTCTTCTTCGTAATGTTTTGTCCGTTTTGGCCATGGACAACGTCTTGGATTCTTAAGTGCGTTCAATTTGAGGCGGCCCGTCCTCGCACTTAAATAGGTGGTCTCCTACAAGGTATCCCGCTATACCCCACTTCACAAGTGTTAGGAACCATTAAAAGTTTCCCAAAGACCTAACCTCAACTCGTTGCATTACGGGTTTTGAAAACTTAACCTTTACCCATACCGCAGATAGCACTTAACGTCTATAGCGGAAACGGCTTTGGATTTGGTGTTTCTTTTCGAAATCACTATCCGAAGTGCTCATGCTTCCACCGAAGCGATCAACCGAACCTTTACAACTTAGTTTTCCCATTGAACCAAATTACCGGGATCTCCGCTCGTAAGGTTGGGTTTCCACCGTATTGGTCCGTATATTTTGGGTTTTAAGCCCATTCCCCTAGACAGCGTAACACTTGATCTCCGGGTAGTCCCTTAGTTTGTAAACAAGGAAGTGACACCCGTGATGATCAACCGCCATACGGTCTTATGTCTCCGACGATCCCGACGGATATGTCCGGACGCCGTCATCCGTGTCCTTCCTAAAGCCGACCGGCTAGCCACAAAGTGTAGAATTGCAAGGCACGGGTTTCTCCCAATAAGGGACGTCCTCTAATGAGTCGTGAAGTTACTCAACTTCTTTCATGCTTTGTATAAAGCGATAAACTCCGATACCATCATGAATCGGTCGATGCAAGTTTGCTTAGAGGATTTTCCAAGAACCACCATACACATTTACTTGTGGCTTTGGTGTTCTTCGGATCCGATGTCCGCTTTGCATCACCGTGTTCTCTCGTAACCGCTGGACATCCGAATACTATAATCCGTAGATAAGCGAATAATTCGTATATCGTCATATCCGACTTAACGCCTTCTATTGATCATGTATTAAGTTCATCGGTGAACCTTAGTTCAACCGATCCGTTTGTTGGACGATACTAGGTCGGTTGTAGTGTGTACAATACATTGAACTACACGTGACCCGAGCATATCGCTCCTTGTCTATGGGTGCACCATGATTCCAATCGCTTCTATGATTCATATCCATTGGTGGCTTCAACGAGACTCGTCAACTATCGACCGATCCGTTAGATGTCTTAGAAATCCAATTCCTAAGATGTCATCTGTGATACTCATATCTTTCATATCGAGACTTTGTTTCAATATGATTTTCACTCTAAGACCGTTGGTTTTCCAACCGTTGGCTTTCTAACTTCGAGTCAATGTTTCGTGATCGATTCATTGTTTCGTTTTATCTCGAGACTTTCGGACCAAAATGTTAACATTTCGTGGGACCAAAATGAAAGTTCGTGAAGAAGCCCAACAGCTTCAAAGAAACCAATTCGATCCTCTTCTTCCAACTCTCCGGTTTGGAAGGTCATTTGCAACACCCATGCCATGTAAGATTACAATGGCCCCGGATGTGAAGCTACTCACAGGGGAGCACTTTTTACAACCCAAAGATTCTTTTCCTGAGGAAGATCAACCATTACACACGTATGGTTCCATATGATGGAATCTATTTCTCTCTTTAGCTTCTTTCCAAAGCAAGTGCTTTTGGAGATGACAATTCTTTGTCAATTGTCCATGGTTCGTTCTCAACCATACAAGCTAGAAGGACCGGAACAAGTCTTTGTCCCCTCTTTGCTCCATCTTGGTTCAACATCTAGAATCCCCGAGTTCTCAGATCTGGAATATTAAGTTCCGGATAGACAAAGCAACTTTCGAGTCATGAAGATACGGAACGTCTAGTTCCGGACGACAAATGCCCTCGCGGGTTCTTGTTAACCTTGAGCAATTACTCCTTTTTCCTTTTCCAAGGAAAACTATCTCCAAAGAATTCAAAGATTCTTTGACGCCAAGAGGCGATCAACACTATCGTTATTTGCAGATCCAGTGGATATGCAATCTACAGTCTTAGGTCGAACTTGACGTGTATCGGTAGCCCATCTTTTACCAAGCTACCCCTCATAATTTGGGCGTACGACTTCGCGCTTGGCTAACACCATTAGACTGAGGTGAGAAATGAACATTCGTTTAATGAACGATGCTTCACATTCTCCCCCTCTATCACTACGAATTTTTCAATCCGTAGGCTTAGTTGATTTTCAACTTCTACTTTGTAGCGCTTATCCGCTTCAACAACTTCATCTTTGCTTTTCAACAAACAAAGGATTCCATACGTTGTACTATCATCAAATGACGATCACAACGTACTTGTCTCCCCCCTCTATTTTGTATAAACTTCAAATCACCCAAGTAGGTGTGACTAAGTTCTAGAGGAGTAGTGCGTCTTTCGCTATTCCCTTGACGGAATTTGGAAAGGTGATTTTGCCTCTTCGTTTACCTCACATTCACTTTGAGGGTTTATGTCGACGGTAGGCAACAATCTCAACATCGTTAGCTTTTGAATGACTTGCTATTTAACGTGTCTTAATCTATGATGGCATAGATGCACGGATTACAAAAATATCATTCATTTGGCTACGTACATACTTGTACCATTCTTAGTTATTACGGACTGTTGGACTAATCTCAAACCAAATTGACCAACGGCGTCCCTTAAACCAAGTTAGGAATATGTATCACCTCATCTTAGAGTGATCACAATCCATGAAGTCCTATTGAGGACAACCTCTCCAACCCCTTCTACTTTAGAGGTGGCGTTGCTTCACATGAACAACCTTTTGCCCGTGGTTAGGGCGTAACCGGATCATATGTGATCTCGATACTCGGGTCCACTCTAGTTGCTTTGGCAGACTGAGTGTCCAATTTCTTTACTGCCTTTATTTAGGCCTTCAGATCATTTAGGACTGGAAACTCGGCCCACCTTACTAGGTGTCCATTACTTTTCCTATGAAATGAATTCGGCACCACTCCGCCGCCGCCGGAGGCTTTATATGACTGAGTGTCCAATATCATCATATCAAAGGAATTTTGTCCCACTCCAGTCGCCCGGAGGCTTTTTATGACTGAGTGTCCAATATCATCCTATGATGGATCTTCTGCCAAATTGTATGACAGGCTCAACGTCTTTAGCTTTTAGACTCCTTCCGTTAAGATTGGTGCCCAGATAATTCTTGGCGCTTACTTAAGAGTGGTAAGAGTTTTCGCACAGTTAGTGGATCTTTCTCCATTGTATGTGCGACATACTTTACACACTTTAGTAATTACACTTAAAGGAACGGATCTTCTTAAGTCGTTTACAAAATCCAATCCTTAAACGGAAAAGAAGATGAGATTAAACTTCTGATTTGTTAAAGCATAAGGAATATAAATTATTTTCATATTCCTCCTTACTTTAATCCATTTTTAATCAGACATAATTTAATCTTTATTCTTGACAAGTAAGAAAAATACTTATCATTTAATCCTTATTCTTGACAAGTAAGAAAAATACTTATCCCAATTTCGGATTCTGGCTCACTTCAGTCACTTCATCAGACTGAGTGTCCATTTCCTTCTCACCATTATTCGGATCCTTTGTCTGGGACAGATATAGGCCTTCTGCTACAAGATAGAATAACATCTTCGCCTTCTCCTCTTGTCCCAGCTTGACATCCTCGAGCTTTCGAGAGCGCTTGTTTCCACCGGTCTTGGTAGCGGTGACACCATGAACACGTTCATCATCATCACTCTCTTCTACCGTAAAACCATTTCCATATCCGATTTGGTCACACAACTTTTGACCGACATCTTTCGAACACTAATAGTAATACTATACAAATATTGTCTTAAGTTGTTGGGAGATTTGCTCTATGGTACTTTATAAAGCAGTACGGGAAGTATTTAACTATTACAAGTATTCGAAAGGATAAACAAAGATTTCAATAATATTTTCGACTAGAAATCTGAAAATTACAATATAACAACAAAACTGAAATTACGATTTTTTTGAAGACTGAAAAATGGAAACTGGTTTATGCTTTGAGTCGAGTGTGGCACTCGTCCTTAAGACAATATTGCCCCGTATGTATCCTTTATACGTCCCGGACAATTTGTCTCCCAAGATAAAACAAAGAATGGAACCCTTGAGCAAAGGAAACTCAAGAGCTACCGTGAAGAATATTGAGTAACGAAATGATGCTTGGAAGTTGTAGGAAGAAAACTATTTCGGTTGTGTATTTTCGTGCACGTTTTTTTTACGCATCTGTTTCTGTATTTTCGTGCACATGTCTTAGTGCTCAACAATGGTGTAAGGGGGTGTTTATATAGGTGAGGGAGGGGCTGAAAAACTGCCTCCATAATAGCCAAATAATGGCAATTATGGAGGTAGTAAAGCCATCAACATAAATGGTGAAAGACCAACGGATTTGGCCATTATAGGAGGAGTAATTCAGCCAAAATAAATGGCTGAATTGAGTGCTTGGCAATCGCTTTGACTCGTCCCAGTATTCTGAAACTTGAGGGACCAAACCGTAAATCGAAAGAATTCTGTCCGAATCGTACATCCGGAAACTTCTGGGATCAAACTGTACTTCTGGCAAAGTTTTCTGGCCCAAAAAGATAATATCAGAAGGCCCACAGCCCACAGCCCGTGACCCCGAACCCGACCGGACGGGCGGGCGGCGGCGGCGCGCGTGTGGTCTTTCCTCGAACCGAAGCACATCTAGGTCCTCCCTCCTTTAAACACATGGGATACCCCTTGGGGTCCCAAACCCCAAACCAATTTCGAATCTTATATACACAACAATTCTTTCTTCCTCTACCGATGAGGGAGAATTACACACAATACCACACTTTCCATGCTTCAAACACCTTACTTCGTGAACCAATATCTCTTTCATTTCTCAATGAAATTTGACGATTCTTGGCCCTACGGTTATCTACGTACTTAGTAGATCATGCATGTGTGAAGAACCGGATTCTCCAACATACGTTACACTAGTGTTTAAGCCGTTAAAGTTGGTCGGTCGCAACTCCCGCCAAAGGCAAATTTCCAACACTTATTTTAGTATGATTTTTCATTTCCCATTTGATATTATAATAAGTAATCAGCTGCGGATTAGTCAACTTAATGTGTCCAATGATAGTTTTGAGAGTTTCAAATTATATAAGGGTTTAAAAGTGTTAGGCATTTTTTTAATGAAACTACCATTCAGGCATTCACTTTCAGTGTTAATAAGGTTTGACGTTGACTCTATCTTATTTACTGTAATACTCAAAAGAAAAAAGTACAAGTAGGGGAGACTGTACTTTAGTTTAGACGACAATTAGGTAACTTATTCGAGCACGATAATTCGAATCATAAATTTATTTATGAATTAAGTTTAGTGTTTCTTAAATAAGCAGGTAAAGAAATAAAGATTTAAAAATTGATCTCTTTACATGCATATGTATACAATTTAAAAATAGGTTTATTACTTTGTAAATTCAATACTATGTGTGTATATGAGTATTTATTTTTGTTTAGAAAATAAAGGTGATTACTTACATAATTTTTTCTTTATTAAAATCTAAATAAGATCGGAAATAATCTCTGAAATTACATTGATTTTGTAGTTGTTAATGTTTTGTTAAATATGGAATATGGAAGATATTCCGTAGTGTATATCACGGTTTGTGTATATGTTTGTTTCCGTGTTATGTTCCATAGTTTATGTAATATTGTATTGTAAATATTACATTGTACACTTACCATAATTATAGGAGTCTTGTACTACTAGAATATGGTTTTAGGAGTAGAATATGAATAGGAATATGAATAGAATTTTCCTATTATGGAAATATGTAAATTGTATATATATACTCTTTCAATTAATGAAAATAATCAAGGGATTATTTCTTTCATGGTATCAAGAGTCTAGGTTAATATTTTCTCCCACTTTCTCCCAAATTTTTCGTCCAAACCGCCGATTCCTAGCTCCCTTCCTCGGTTTCCGTGCCCGAAAATTATTTTCTCTTCCCCAATTTTTCTCCCCAATCCCTACTTCACGTCTTGCGTTGCTATTATGTCTAAGAACATGTTTCACCATGCCCTTACTGTTTCTAATATCAAGAATCACATCCCTATCATTCTTGAAATAGAAAACGTCTAATACGCGACATGGGTCGAACTGTTCAAAGTACATGCACGCTCGCATAAAGTTCTCCATCATATTATCCCCGCGGCTCCTACGGATACGGAGGTGCCCAAACCGGAGAATGATCCTAAGTTATGGACGGCCCTTGATGCTACTGTTCTTCAGTGGATTTACTTCACTATTTCTAGCGACCTCTTGCAAATGATTATCGAACCCGACGCTACGGCGATGGAGGCATGGAATAGAGTACATGATATATTCCAAGATAATCAAAATTCTCGTGTTGTTACCCTTGAGCAGGAATTTTTCCACGTCCATATGGAAAATTTCCCAAACGTTTCGGCATATTACAAAAGGTTAAAGGAATTGGCGGACCAACTCCGCAACGTTGGCGCGTCTGTTTCGAATGTTCATTTGGTCCTAAAAATGGTTGCAGGCCTTTCAGAGGCATATAGTGGTGTTGGCACGCTTCTTCGTCAGAGCAGCCCTCTTCCGCAATTTTATCAGGTTCGTTCTATGCTTACCCTCGAAGAAGCCGGCTTGGCCAAAAAAGCGGCTACCGATGCTAGTCCCGTAGTCATGATGACGTCCTCTACAAATTCTCCGGGTGGTGTTGATAATTCCTGCCAAAACCGTACTCATGATGGCGGCAAAAATAGTCGGAAAAATAATGCCAAAAATTGTGGGGACAAATGCGGTGGTTCCGGAGATGGTCACGGTGGAAGTGCGTCTCGAAATAACGGCAGTGGGCCACAACCCAACTGGTCACAGCCTTGGGGGCCCTGGCCGTGGGCCTGGGCAACAGTGAGCAGTCGCCCAACAGTCCCTGCGGTCAGCAGTTTCGCCGTCTGGCCACTAGACTGCCCAACAGCGTTTTTCCAGGCCCAATCCAGTTTGGCCTAGTGGTTCTCGCCCCAGTTCTGGGCCAGGACAGCAACCCGGTGTACTTGGGCCACATCCCCATCAGGACCATCATGCAGCGGGCCCCACTTCTACCGATATTGAAGCCACGATGCACACGCTTGGAATAAATCCTTCGGACCCAAATAGGTACATGGACACCGGCGTCACTACTCACATGACGTCCGACTCAGGTACTCTCTCGTCTTATTCCAATTTGAGCGACAATCGTGGTATAATTATTGGTAATGGTAATTCAATTCCAATTCGTGGTTATCGTCATAAAACGTTGTCTCCCCCCCCCCCTCCCATCCACCCCTTATTTTGAAAAATACCTTTCACGCTCTAAAATAGATTAAAAATTTGGTGTCTGTCCGAAAATTCATCACTGATAATTCTGTGTCCATAGAATTTGATCCATTTGGTTTTTGTGTGAAGGATTTCAAGACGGGGAGTCCTCTCATGAGGTGTGATAGTAGGAGAGATCTTTATCCTATCATACCAAGTTCCGGTTTCTCGAGTCACGCATTGCCATCCACTTTTGCAGCTATGGCTCCTTCCTTGTGGCATGCTCGTCTAGGTCATCCGGGATCGTCTATTTTGTGTTCCTTAGATAAAAATAATTTTATTTCTTGTAAGGGTGCGCGTAGTACTCCGAATTGTCAATCTTGTTCTTTAGGAAAAATAGTTAAATTGCCATTTGTAGACTCTAATTCTCATACTTTAATGCCATTTGATATTATTCATAGTGATTTATGGACGTCTCATGTTCTTAGTTCCTTGGGTCATCGGTATTATGTTCTCTTTTTGGATGATTATTCTAAGTTTTTATAGACTTTTCCGATAGCGAAAAAATCACAAGTTTTTCCATCTTCTTAAAATTTAGAGCATTCATTAGAACTCAATTCGAATGGGACATAAAAAATATTCAATGTAATAATGGCAAAGATTGTGACAATGGGGTGTTTCGGGAATTTTGTGCTAATAATGTGATCAATTTTTATTTTTTGTGTTCTCATACGTCTTCACAAAATGGGAAAGCCGAACGCAAAATTCGTACCATTAATAACATTATCCGAACTTTATTGATTCATGCTTCCGTATTCCCTCCTTTTTGGCATCATGCTCTACAAATGGCTACATATATTCTTAACATCCTTCTTTATAAAGGTTTGACATATTCATCCCCTCTTCAAATTTTATTTAATAAGACTCCTTCGTATTCACATCTTAGGGTCTTTGGGTGCTTGTGTTATCCACTATTTCCGTCTACCACAATTAACAAACTTCAGGCCCGATCTACCCCTTTGTGTTTTTGGGTTATCCGTCAAATCATCGTGGTTACAAATGTTTTGATTTATCATCTAATAAAATCATCATTAGTCGCCATGTAATCTTTGATGAATCCCAATTTTCGTTTGCCAAGGTAAATAGTCTCGTGCCTAGTTCATATAATTTTTGGATGATGATATATCTCCGTATATTATTCATCATTTTTCGAACGTGTCTCGCACCCCAAATCCACCAGCGGGCCCACTGCCCGCTGGACACACAGTTCTAGTCACGGTAACCAGTCCCGAAACTGGACCAGTGACTAGAAGTGGACCAGATTCCCAGCCCATTATCGCACTGTTCAAGTGACGGGTTCCAGCCCAGTCCCGTCACCACTTTCCAGTGTTGGGCCAGCAGGCCCACTGCCTACTGGCCAGTCCGTCACGTATCCCGATATTTTTCAAAATTTGCTCAATTCTCCCCCGAGTCAAAGGCCAGTCACTCGTAGTCAACGGGGTATTTTTAAACCAAAAAGACATTTTAATTTAAATTTTAATGTTCTTAAATCACCCCTACCCCGTAATTCTGTGTCTGGTTAAAATGACCCGAATTGGAAAATTGTTATGACCGATGAATATAATGCTCTTATTGATAATAAGACATGGGAGTCGGTACCCCGTCCATCTGGTGTTAATATTATTCGATCTATGTGGATTTTTGCTCATAAAGATAATTCTAACGGTTCGTTTGCGAGGCATAAGACTCGTCTTGTAGGTGATGGTAAGACTCAGCAGGTTGGTGTGGATTGTGGTGAGACTTTTAGTTCGGTGGTCAAGTCGGCTACCATTCGTATTGTGCTCAGCTTGGCTCTTTCGAAAGCATGGCCCATTCATCATTTAGATATAAAGAATACTTTCTTACACGATGATCTCAATGAGACAGTCTATATGCATCAGCCCTTGGGGTTTAGGGATCCCAAATATCCTCACCATGTATGCTTATTGAAGAAGTCCTTGTATGAGCTTAAACAATCTCCACGAGCGTGGTATAAGAGATTTGCAGACTATGTTTCGACTATTTGGGTTCTCTCACAGCAGGTCAGATAATTCATTGTTCATAAATCATCGTGGTTCTTCCTTGACTTATATAATATTGTATTTGAATGATATTATCTTGACTCCATCTTCTGATGCATTACGCCAGTCTATCATGACAATGCTCAGTTCTGAGTTTTCTATGCAAGACTTGGGGCCCTTGAGTTATTTTTTGGGGATTGCTGTCACTCGTCACACAAGTGGGTTGTTCTTATCCCATAGGAAGTATGCAGTTGAGATCATTGAGAGCGACGGGATCTCATCTTGTAAGTCCACTTCCACTCCGGTTGATACTAAACCCAAGTTGGGTGTTGCGGCTGGCTCCCCTTATGAAGATCCGACCCGCTACTCAGTATTTTACGTTCACGAGACCAGATATTACGTATGTCGTACAGCATGTGTGTTTGTTTATGCATGATTCTAGGATTGAGCACATGAATGCGCTCAAACGCATCATTCGGTACATCCATGGGACACTTGACTATGGCTTACATTTATATCATTCGTCGACGTCTACACTTATCTCGTATACAAATGCTGATTGGGGTGGCTGTTCAAACACCAGACGGTTTACGTCTGGATATTTTATGTTTCTTGGTAATAATTTGGTCTCATGGTTTGCCAAGCGTCAGTCAACTTTATCACGCTCTAGTGCAGAGGCCGAGTATCGAGGGGTAGCCAATGTGGTGTCTGAATCATGTTGGTTACATAATCTTCTTTTGGAGCTTCATTGTCCTATTCAGAAAGCTAACTTGGTTTATTGTGATAATGTTAGTGCCATCTATCTTTCTGGGAATCCGGTTCAGCACCAACGCACTAACACATATTGAGATGGACATTCATTTTGTTTGCGAAAAGTACGCGTCTGTCGTGTCCCTTCCATGTATCAAATTGCAGACATCTTTACAAAGGGTCTTCCCTTTGTCCTTTTTTGAAGATTTTAGGGACAGTCTCAGTATTCGAAGACCGCCCGCTATGACTGCGATTTTGTGTATATGTTTATTTCCGTGTTATGTTCCATAGTTTAGGTAATATTGTATTGTAAATATTACATTGTACACTTACCATTATTATAGGAGTCTTGTATTACTAGAATATGGTTTTAGGAGTAGAATAGGAATAAAATTTTCCTATTATGAAAATATGTAAATTGTATATATACTCTTTCAATTAATGAAAATAATTAAGAAATTATTTCTTTTATGTTTAAATCTAAATAAGACGATAAAATAAAGAAGAATCAAAATAATAAGTGCAGAAACAAATTGCACCAAAATTTTAAAATCTAATTGTATGAATCCCCTTATTTTTATTATTCTCGCCTTTATTTTTCATCCCTTTTCCCTTTTCCCTTTTTTCTTCCTTAACTCTTTTTTCTTCTTTCTTCCATGCTTATTATATTAGTACCCTTCCTGATCAATTTTTAAAAAGAAACAGAAATGTCTATCTCCCCTTTCTTTCATCTTTCTATATTTTCTTGTCACCTTTCGTAAAAAATACCCTTCTGCTCTAAAATAATTTATTTTCCTCCTCAAAATTGTTTTATTATACTTAATTGCTCAAAGTGTCAAAATATATTAAATTCATTTGGAAGCTTATCCTATGAATTCAGTGCACTCAAAAAATTTACAGAGAGAATCCAAAAGAATTCAGACCAAAAATGTTTCAAGCTTCAGTATCTTTGAATATTATCTTTCCGTTGATTCACCTAAATATGTTATAACGTTAGAATTATCAGAAAAAAATTAAATTGACAAAACAAAAAAAGAGACCACAATAAAGAAAAAGAAATAATAAGAAAAGAAGCTATGTGAGAATGAATGTACCGTTTTTTTCACACTAAATCAAATTTACTCGAGAGGCGGAAACTTTACACGTCAGCTCTAATTCTTTTACAATTAAAAAGAAAATTATAATCAAGAAAAAACGATGTGAGTTTAAACTTACAAAATATAATTTAAAAAGTGTACTCATTAGCACCAATAAATGGAGCTTTGAGACATGTATATGATACCTATGTGAATATATGAGAAAAAGAAAAAGATGGAAGAGGTGAAAAGACTTGTAACTTGCTTAATATTATAACCTGTAATTAGTGATTCATCAATTGGATAAAATTAATTGCGAATATTTAAGAGAGTGAAAGGAGTGTCTTTTGGATTTTTATTAACATAACATATAAATGAAAAAAAAATAGGAAAAAGGAGGAAAGAAAATAGAATTCTAGACTATAAAGAAATGGCATATCATCTCGTTTAAGCCTCTTGTGCGCAGCGTGGTACTGGTCTAATCTTTGAAATCAATTGAGTCACCATGATTTACCTCCTTCACAGACCTGTCGGACCGGGGTGTGGGGACTTCTGGGGTGGGAGTTCCACCTTTTTTTGGAAAATCTCGTTTATGCCTTACTTTAATATATATATATATATATAGATATATAGTTTATTTAGAGGTATAATCATTCCGCTATAATTACAAAACACTTTATGAAGAAGATGCACAAAATCATAAATTACTTCTTCTTTAGTAGGAGTACTATTTCTTTAGTGTGTTCCGATATCTATTTACTCTTTAATCAAGAAACAGTAATAGGGTTAGTAACTGAAAAAAGTTCTCACTAAAATCATAATAATGAATTATCACATTCTTGCATCCGTTTCATAGCTAGAAAAATTAGTTGTGGCAATTAATTATAGGCAAGAAAATTACTTGCCATGGTAGGCAAAGAGACTACCTTTAAGTCTTCTTAATTACAATAGATATGACATTTATTCTTATAATAATTAGGAAATCAATATTTATAACAATAAGATAAATATAAAATAGGAAGAAAAAGCAAAAAAAAAAAGAGAGAGAAAAGATGAATACAGTATAACTTCGATAAATGAATAACCTCGCCAAATAAATAATTTTCTCCGATCCCGACTTGGGCAAAGGGACTAAATGAATAACCTTGCTAAATGTATTAACAAATAAAAAAATTTGAGTCCTTAAAGGCCCCATGTAAACATAAATGAATAATCACTAAATTTTATAAAAAATATGTATATATAATAAACGAAAATATTTCATTCAATCAACAATATTCATATAAGAAGTCATTTCTTCTCAAAAAATGCATCTAAAGTTGTTTGTTTTTTCCTTTCACCAAAATGCATCCCATCCTTAATTTTTTGTAATGCATGCACAACTTCTGGAATATTTTTCTCGTGTTGTAGCAAGTAATTTTGTATGGTGACTACTGCTTGAAATACCTCTTTTGATGACACATTTGTTATGACGCTACTATCATCTGGTTCAGGATCATTCTCATCATTTAGTACGGACTCAGTAATTTCTTCGTCTGTAGGCAATTCCATAACTGCATCATTCTCGTTAGGATAGTTCAAAAGATGTTCGACGTCCATCACATTTCTATAGCGTAAATTAGAAATGACATCAGTTAATCCTTGGATATCTTCTTCTAATTGATCAACTTCTACTTCAGGAGAATCAATTTCTTCAGACCAAATCTTGCAATGTCGGAAAAAAATGTAAAAATACTATCTAAATGAATAAATAGTCATTTATCGATAAACAAATAATATGTTCATTTATCGATAAATAAATAATTTCGTTAAACGAATATTTTTTCTGGTCCTGAGGATATTCATTTATCGAGGTTATACTATATGATCCTTGGCCAAAAAAGATGTGTCATCACCTTATCTATTCCTAGCTTTATTATATATATGTATATATATATATATATTGATTAGTTTAATAAAAAATCAATCCATAAGTTGTCGGATTCTCCAAGCAAGCTATTTTGGGAAGACAATTTAATCTCACTAAGTCAATTTCCAACAAAATTAAAATCGACGCCTCTTAAAGAACTAACAAATTTATAAAGAACGTTATGATTAAAGTTTAAAATAAATCTAAAATTATAAATCAGTAAACGTCAAATACAATCACTGCACTCAATTAAAAAACATGAAGTTCTATCTTAAATGAGAAAAATATTTTTTTTATTACAGAAGTGTATACCCAAGACCGAATAGAATTTTGGTAAAACCTTGTTTAATTTTCTGATATTTCTGCTATTGAGACCAGACTAGAGTTATAAGTTATATAAGGTCTTTGAGCATTCAAATATCAAATCAGAGTGGCGCAGCGGAAGCGTGGTGGGCCCATAACCCACAGGTCCCAGGATCGAAACCTGGCTCTGATATATTTGAGAACAGCTTTTTGCCTCTTTGCTCAATCTTTTTAAACAAATTTTAATAGGAGTATTAATTTACATAAATAAAGACCAACTTTTTTTGTTATATAAAGGAGAATACAGCATAAGTTGATTCATTTCTGCAATTAGAAACAAAGTCATTCAAATTACAACAGTTTGAGGAAACATTTAAAAAGACCTTTCCCCACTTCCATTACATGTGCACTTAAGCATAATAATTGGAACTTTTACAACATCAATCATCTAAGTACTACTAATTCACACCAAAAAAAACAATGATATTGGCTTTTAGTGTATGACTTCGCTGCTAATATTAAGGAGGTCATAGGTTCACTAATTAAGTGGTCCTTCAACTTGTAGGCGTGACAGATAGCTCCAACCTTCCGGTCCATTCTTCACCTGGCTTCAAGGTGATTGGTTTCTCGATCGCTGCTCCATCTACACAAAGCATATGCTTGTACTCTTCATCTCCAAAATCTGCTATGGCTTTAGATTTCTTCTCCCATGGATTCCAAACCACTGTATAAGTCAATGTAGAATGTTTCAAAGACAATCAGACAGGAAAAGACGCAGTAACTAGATTACAAGCTGAACATGTCCAGTAACTATATTACCAACTGAACGTGTCCAATGTTTTGAAGTTACCATACAGGGTGGGTGCACCAGACTACCCAAACCTTAGAAATAGTGACATATGCAATGAATATATCATTAGAATCACCATTAGAAATCTAGTCGTAGTATTTTTTTATTTTTGAATTATTTCGATTATTTTAGTTTAGATTATTTAGTATTTCGAATTTTATATGCCAAGAGAAATTTCATTTCGGCATTCAACTTTTATAAAAATAGACTATATCAAGCGTGTGTTTCAAGTCAAGGGGATTCAACCTTGAGGATTTATCATGCATTATATTGATGACGATGTCACACATCGGGGCAGGGTGGATGAAATGGAGGCTGGAGTTTTGTGCAACAAAAAGGTGCCACAAAAACTTAAAGGCAAGTTCTATAGGGTGATGGTTAGACCGACTATGTTGTATGGGGTGGAGTGTTGGTCAGTCAAGACTTCGCACATACAAAAGATGAAAGTTGCGGAGATGAGAATGCTGAGATGGATGTGTGGGCATACAAGGAGAGATAGGATTAGAAATGATGATATCCGGGACAAAGTGGGAGTGGCCTCGGTAGAGGATAAGATGCGGGAAGCAACGTTGAGATGGTTCAGGCATGTGCAGAGAAGAGACACAGATGCCCCAGTGCGGAGGTGTGAGAGGTTGGCTATGGACAGGTTCAAGAGGGGTAGAGGTAGGCTGAAGAAGTATTGGGGAGATGTGATTAGACGGGATATGACGCATGTGCAACTTACTGAGGACATGACCTTAGATCCCAGTTGTGGAGGACACGGATTAGAGTAGAAGGGTAGTAGGTAGTCGAGCGTAATCCTACTTACGCTTACAAAGTGATAGTTGTAGTGTTATTATTGTAGGCGCGATTAGCTTATCACACTTATAGGCGCAATATTGCTTTATAGTCTCATATAGTTTGATTTTTGTTGCGATGTGTTCTTTAGTGTACTTTGTTTATCTTATTTAGGTGTGTTCGCTAATGCTTCCTTTTGTTAGAATGCCCTACCATGGCGTATTCGATTTTGCTATCAGCATGTTCATACTGCTTTAATTTCTTGTCTGAGTCTGACCGTTTCTTTTGCTTTGCTTGTGATTATACTTTGTATTGAGCCGAGTGTCTCCCGGAAACAGCCGCTCTACCTATCAAGGTAGAGGTAAGGTCTGCGTACACTCTACCCTTCTCAAACCCCACGTTGTGGGATTTCACTGGGTATGTTGTTGTTGTTGGTTTGTAATATACATGTATTATATGTAAATTTTTTGAGCAAAGGGTATCATATAAACCACCTTGCTTCAATGTGGCTCCGCCACTGACCAAGACTTTACTTGTTATCAGTTTCAACAGTTCTATCTTAACACGTAACTGCTTATTTAGCACTTGATGCTTATCAGTTGCTTTCACTCAACTAAGCCCAACCGGCTCTAGACTTCATATCAATAGTCTTAGTTACTTTCTATAATAAAGCGATTACATATACAGAATCTGTATTGTTGCTCGGAAAACCACCCAAGGACTATCTGTATAATGGATCACTTCTCCTCCTTTATCTTTTGTTGCTCTACATTTTCAGTTTTTCAACATGGACTCTAATGTCCTTATAAATAAAATCATCTAATACTTGCAATTAACGACAATCTTCCTAATGTTTTGGTAGTCCCGGAATATGTTCATATGCTTTAAGATATACTCTCATTATTGACCATGCAAAGTTTTGTGTGCTGCTAATTTTTTCTAAGTTTTGTTCCACATAAATAAAATGCAAAAGTATAGTTGAGCTCACCAACATCAGGAAGCCCTTCCTTCTTTATTAGAAAGGTCCTCTTTTTCTCGTGATCAAAAATTGCTGCCACGTCAGATGAACTAAGATAAACTCGATCCACCTACCAAAAAGAGTTGTGAAAAAGATGGAGTTACAAATTCACTAACCAGTAATGCAAAACATAAACAATCTGATCATGCAAGTTCATTATGTATTGTGCTTCCGCAGATGAGTGCCCAAGCATAAACATCACATATTTGCTTAATACATGTTCAGAAAAGGGGGGTGGGGTTGGGGGGATTACCTACTTGGGAGCTAAATATATTAAGCAATAGAAGAGAGAAATAGCTGAATAGTTTTGGAAGAACCTTATTGAACTATGGCATTTGAGTTTGATAGGAAATATGCTGAAATTTATCTCCTCGCAAGATCAAATAGTACGTTATCTTTTTACCTCGGATTCAAATGTTAAGGCATCTCCTTGCTCTGTGAAACGTTCTCTGTTGCACAAGTTGTCAAGGTAGTCAAGAGTCTCCAAGCCTTCAACTCTCACTTCACTGTCGTAAGAGCAGTTAGTTAGCTTAGTTTTCAAGTTCTGAATTGGGAGACTCTATGGATAATGTGGAAGTAGACAAATAACAACACATAAAATGACTTTACCAATTTGCAGGTCATAATTAATCAACAACACAACAGCTTCCACTCTAGGTTTAAGCTATAAACAACTAATGTTATTTCTGTTTAGGAGAATCCTTCATAACAAGTTGTTTATGATAGTTACCTGATATCTGAGACAGCAAAATACGTATGGTATGCGATGGAGAAACTAAAAGGCTTGCAATTGATATTCCTGATGCGTGATATCAGGGTAAGAGATCCATCAAAAGCCAACGCCACTCTCAGGCGGAATTCAAAACTGGAGAAAGAGAAAAGAGAGAGGACTAACATCAATACCAGAAGTGTAACTACTTGAGCATTTATAATTAGGTTTCACAACATATAACTATGCCGCCTATTAAGAAAAGAAATGGATTATATTGAAAGAATATTAGAGTATCCAAGATAAAGTTCGTACCAATGAGGCCAGATTTTAAGATCATCGTCAGTAGATTTAAGTAGTAAGTCAATATATATTTTGCCATTGAAATCATTAGGGTGCAGAGGGGGAGGGTTATCGTCAACGATCCACATCCTATTTCTGGCATATCCATGTTGCTCGAGGTTGCCCCGGTTTCCAAACTTCAGAAGTATACATATACATCAGTCACATTTTAAAAGTCAATTTTTAAAGGAACGTAAATCATATAGACAACTAGCACGTTACCTGTGGAAAACAAATGGGAATCCCTCCCCTCACAGCTGTTGGCGGCTTAAAAGTTGCCTAAAAAGCGCATAAAGGAGAGCAAGGTATCAGTTTTGACACAGCAACAAATTTCTGTTTCACATATTTTAGCTCCTTTCATTTCTTCAGTTACCGAGTAACTTCCGAGATTTTTTTCAATTCGATTTTTTAACAAGCCGGACTCGAGAAACCACCTTGATGCAGGAGCAAGAATCAGAGGGTTTGAAGGGGGTTGTGTTGGTCCAACCGAGATTTCTTTAAATTCGATTTCAAAAAATGATTATTTTAGAGAGTTGAGGTGTTTGGCCAATCTTTTAGGAAAAAATAAGTGCTTTGAATAGTAGTAGAGGCTATATTTTAGAAGCTAAAAACAGTAGCTTTTTCCCAGAAAAACATGTGGAATACTGGCCAAGCACAAAGTACTGCTCTAATATGAACTAAATGCATTCTAACAAGAATTTACAGTAACAAAATGATACTCACATTTCATTAACAATAATTTCAAAAAGCTCTCAAATAGTGATTCAACATGAACTAAAAAGCACTCTAGTTTCCATCGCAAGATTAGTGGAAACACGAGTCTTGCAAAACGAGGCGGATCTAAGAGGGCTCTGTTCAACTGAACTATTACTTTCGGCTCAAATTACGTATCTATACGCCCAAAAAGAATTGAATATATGCATATATCATCATACGCATATTAAACCCAACAACAACAACAACATACCCAGTGAAATCACACAATGTGGGGTCTATATGCATATTGAACCCACGACTCTAAATTCTGAATTCGTCTCTGCTTACAAGTTTTTCATCATATATCAAATTGAAAAAAGAAAGACAAAAGTAAGAAAACCAGAATGATTGCTTCAAACAGAATTGGCTTCAAAAGTTTACCTTGCTACTTATAAAAAGTAATTCTTCACCATGGTCAGTCTTCCATGAAAGAACCTGTCCTCCATGCAAGCTAATCTAGACAAAACAATACAAGAACCTCAGTTTCAAAAAGACTTCAAGATTTACAAATTCTCATCTTAAACACATACAATCTTGAAAGTTATGAACTTAGAATAATAATAAGGGCAGCCCGGTGTACAAAGCTCCCGCTATGCGCCAGTCTGGGAAAGGGTCGGACCACAAGGGTCTATTGTACGCAGCCTTACCCTGCATTTCTGCAAGAGGTTGTTTCCATGGCTTGAACCCGTGACCTCATGGTCACATGACAACAACTTTACCAGTTACTCCAAGGCTCCCTTCTATGAACTTAGAATAATCTCAAAAGTAAACTAACTTGAACAGAGGCGCCACATAGATTTCGAAGCAAAACTTGACCAACTCCATGCTTATCCTTTGCAAGTTCTACAGCTTTATAACTATCCCTATCTGCTGCAGAATGATCCATTTCAACAACACAAAATATTGGATATCAATAACAACAACAACTAACTTGTGTTTTTCTTTGATAAAACACAGCATAAAGTCTCTTAACTTTTTATACTCTTAACTACACAAACTTCTCACAGAGACAAACCCACAAACACTTGATCTGCAATAACTTTAGGCAGTTGAAAATCAACACTTTTTCCCAGTTTTCCGTGAAAGTGTACCAAAATCCTAACTGCCTGAAATTAAACTAAACTTTTCTTCACCACTAATTCAAGATCCAATTATATTTTTGAGAAAATTAATGACCATAAAAAGCAACAAAAAATGACCCTTTACTTCAAAACTCAGAAAGATTTAAACTTTTTTTTCTTTTTCAAATTGAAGCAAAATTCTATAACTAAATTATTTCTTTAAATAGGAACATTTACAAAGGAAGAACAAGGAAGAGTTTTTTTCCCGTTATTATGCCTTTTTGGACTTATTTGCAGCCGCTACTAAAGAAATTAATATTTGAAAGGAAAAATGTGGAGCATAAATGTATGTGTGCACATTATATTATGAAAGATGAGAATTTGTCAGTTCTATACTTAATAAGACGTTGATTACCTGAATTAACGGCCTTTGAAGAAGATTTTAGTCAAATATTTGTCCTGCTGACTTTTTTTCTACCTCCAAAAAGAATGATTTCTTTTTTAATCCGTTTTAAAAAGAATGACATATTTTATATATAATCATACAAATATATTTGGTTTATTTTAGACCATAAGATTCAAATTTTTTTTATTTCTTGAAGTGCGTGTCAAAAGTACTCACATAAATTGGGACGCAGGAAGTATTTAAATTTTAACCTTTCCCCCTAACTATTACTCCCTCCGTCTCAATTTATGTGTCATCATTTGACTTGACACGTAGATTAAGAAAGAAATCAACTTTTGAAATTTGTGGTCTAAAATAAGTTTTAGATATTTGTTTGACTATAAATTATTTCATAAAATTAAATTATTTCTAAATATAAAAATATGATATTCTTTTTTGGACTGACTAAAAAAGAAATGGTGTCATATGAGTTGTGTGAGAAAGGTTAATTCGCACGGTTGCCCCTATTTTGGGGTGGTCTTTATTTTTGCCCCTCAAATCGATGGTATTTAATTTTTGCCCTTCGCCGAAAAAACTTACCAAAAATACTCTGATGTTCTGGGTTCGAATCCCAACAGAGTTTTAAAAAAAATTGCAAGACAAGATTTATTGTTTCGCAAGACAAGATTTTGATAGAAATTATAGCTATACGCGAAAAAGTACATAGAAATTATGCCTTGTCCGACATAATTTTTATAAAAACTTATCTTGCGAATTAGTACTACATAACTATGCCGGACAAGACATAGTTTTTATGTACCTTGATAGAAACTATGCCAAATTTGCCTTGCAAAATTATTAACTTTTTACTCTGTTGGGGTCGAACCCAAACTCTCTGATTTCGTAGTTTATATGTAGTTATATAGAAACTATGTCCCTTAAGGCATAATTACATAGAAATTTAAAATTATGCCTTGTCTGGCTAGTTACATAGAAACTATGCCCTGAGGGCATAATCTCTATACAACTTTGGCCGAATAGGCATAATTTCTATGGAAATCTTATCTTGCTATTTTTTTTACTCTATTGAGGTTCGAACCCAGACTCTCTGAGTTTTCGAAATAGAAATAAAAAAATTATATTATTATACCAAATTCTTATTTTATGATTTCGTAGACCAACGAATTAAAGGTAATTTAGCTCATAATTTTTTATTAAATGAGAATTAGGGGCAAAATTAAAGATCAGTGATTTGAGGGGCAAAAATTAAAGACCAGTAATTCGAGAGACAAAAATTAAAGACCAGCTCAAACGAAGGTTAGTCCACGCAAAAAAAGTGTGAGAAACCCAATATATTACTCCAATACTGGCTCTTTTTCTCAATAATAACAACAACAACAATAATAATATAAAAATTATACCTCAATTTCGAATAAGTTATGTTGAACTATCAACAACATATCCAATACAATTTCATAAGTGTGTACGCAGACCTTACCTCTACCTCAAGAGATAGAGAAATTATTTTCAATAGACACTCGGCTCAAGATTTTTTTAATATATATATTCTAATTAATCATGACAAAAATATATTTTAAATATATTTATATTTATATGAGTCTATTCTTTCTTTTATAGGCACTATCCTTTCGCATAAAATCTTTCGCTCTTTTGTCAACTTTGATGACTTTTTATCATTTAGTTTCCAATTTCAGCCTAGTTTATATTTTAAGTTTCTTTTCATCCTAGGAATTTCTTGTGATTCACTTCATTTTGCTAGCTGGCGTAGCCTTCTTTTTTACTTATTTATTTAGATCATCTAATTAATCTTTTTTAGATTTAGTATGGTATTGGTCAATTCCAAGGAGGGGGAGGAATGTGATTTGAACATAGGATGTCTAGATTAATAACTCTACACTTGTAGTTAGTAGGGTATAGTTGTTGAAATATCTACTATATGTTCTTTTTTACTATTGGATTCGGTATCAACTTTGAGGTTTGACTAATCTAAATTTATATAGAAAAAAATTAATTTACTTTTAAAGATAAAGCAAAGATAATTTTATTTTCGAGACTTAAACTCGATCTCACTATATCGAAGTTAGGCCACAAAGTAGAAAAAAGGGGAAAGAAACAACACAAAAAGAGGAAAAACTCCAATTATTGGCTAAATAGCTTGCAAATATATCCAAATTCCAGTACAACTTGGACGGCTGATGGCTCCAACGTGATTTAACATCTCGTCGGCAAAGGAAAAAACAAATTAAAGATAATTGATTAGGCACTTCTATAATTGATTAGGAACATTCAAATACAATTTTATTGAAACAGTGAGCGTCCACTGTTTGGTCAATAATTGGATTTAATCATATCCAATAAGGTTAATTATTGCTATTTGTAAATTATTATAGCCCATTTATTGTAAATATCCGTTTATGTCTTTTATTTGTTCTGCTATCTCTAGTCTCATTAATTGTCCTAAGTTGACTCTATGATTCAATTTTTGCAAAATATTATCGTAATATTTGACCTTGAGTTTTTTAATAGTTCGAAAGCAAAAACAGACATTTTCAAAAGTACAATAAAAGTACTGTCAAATAATTTAAATTTAGCTCCAAAATAATATTTAAATAATAACTTGGGATAAAGATTTTATTGCATGGAGGGAGATGTTTCAGGCTCGCATAATCCATTACAAATTCAGGATTTAAATTTGATGTGTTCAATATTAAATTCTTACTATTGAATCTATTATACTTTTAATGAATTCAAATTTTATATCTATTGAAACTTTAGTTAAATTTTTACTTATATGTATATATTCTGTGTCGAAATTGATATGTTCAGTTGAACCTTTAGTGATTTTTACATATATATATATGCTTTCGTATTGAAATCATTGAGTTTAATTGAACTCGGGATCGGGGCCTTCATCGAAATATTACATTGTATATATAATATCGATTTTTTTGATGCATGTATTGTAAATCATGACGAATCCCTTGATAAAAATCCCGTAAACACGGATTGAAGCTATTCATTTTGTGAAATCATAAATTATGGCAGAAAGTAACTAGGAAAACAACAAAAAGAGACATGGGGTCAATGCTTGGATTGAGGGTAAGTGCCAAAATCAATAGCCATCCCAACAGAAAAATACGGGGCCATCTACAGCCTAAGTGACAAGATTCACAAGGCATCACTTACCCCATCATCATAAATATGATCGAGAATTTTAAAGAGTGTCTCGAGAAGGTCCACAAAAGCTGCTCTTACATAAGCTTTTGCATATCTCTATGTTTAGATGAAAGGCAGATAAAAAAGAAAAAGTAGTCTGGTGCATGACACTCCCATTATGTGCGGGGTTTGGGGAGGACTAGATCACAAGAGTCTATTGTACACAGTGTTATAGTCTGGTGCATGACGCTCCCATTATGTGCGGGGTTTGGGGAGGACTAGATCACAAGAGTCTATTGTACACAGTGTTACTCTATATTTCTGCAAGAGACTGTTTTCACGACTCAAAACCATGAACTTCTGATCACATGTTAGTAACTTTTTCAATTACGCCCGGGCTCCCCTTCTTGAAAGACTGATAAAGTAGGAAAATGATTTAAAGTTTTATGTATTAGTAATACACAAGTTATCCAAGTTCAATATTTTACAAGTTCCCAAGGAAATACATATAGAATATGCACATACAAGAGACCAACTAATCTAGAATTAAGACATGTATGTGCTAATTCTATACTTAATGAATTGATCTAAAAGAGCAATGGACGGAGTAAAATCAGAATTCACATTATGCCTGTCCATAACATCTTAGACCTTTTCCATTGTTTTTAAAGTATACTTTTTCACCATTGACGAATACGCACAATTACAAGTTGAAAATAATGCAACCATCTTCTATGACTCGAATGTGCATGTTCCATGTTATATAGAACAGACAGGTCCAAAGTTCAAGCTCAGAACTCGCCACAATCCAACTTTAGCCTGCAGATATTTCCGCTTTGAAATTGCTATTTAAGCAATAGTAAGTGATTCAGCATCCCTACATATAGTTCAAAGAACTCATGTCCAAGAAAATGATATCAATAGTACATATGATAAAATAATGGACAATGTGCACTCTATGAATACATCATCACACCAAGAACTTTTCTGACTACAGTTCCTATACTCCAACAACCCTTTGTACAGTCCTCGAGGGCACGGTGGGGGTCCTAAACTAAGGTGCGCTCTCTCTACCACTGGGCTCTTCATGATATTGGAGTCAAAAACTTCAAACACTTTTGTCCAGGGCACCACAAGCAAATTGCAGCAAAAATGATCTGGTCTTCACAAGTCAGATCTTCACAAATTGAAAGTCCACTGACTGATTCTCCATATGTGCTAAAAGAGGCAAACCAATCAAGCTGCCGCGCATACAGACCCTAATATATCAAGTGGTTTGAAACCCCACAAAGAGGGGAAAAAACATTTAGTATCATGATGGTTTGGGAAAGGATGATTCATGGAAGCTTGTACTTAAAAGTCCTATATACCTATCCTTCTCAAAAAAAATCCAATATAACTGTCATTACAAGGAGCTGCCTAGTAGTAGCAAGTAACAATAGCAATGAAATCGTGTTCTCTTCTTTTTCTTTTCAATTTTGTTTCATGATTCTGCTAAGAAATAATATTCTAATGAACTGGTGTCAAGTTCAGACCGTTCTTGCATGCTGAATTGAGAGTGGAACAGAACGGAAAGGAGATAACTTCGGTTGGGCTCACCAATAGTAATATTTTGTCCACCCCTGCTAACAAAACTTTTTCTTAACCCAAACGTCTACTGATACATTAACTCAGTCAACTATTCCATAAAGTTCCTTTTCTAGCACCAAAATTGGTCTCTTCTACCATTCCTTTCAAAGTGGATCAGTTCTGCAAGGAAAAAAATGGGATGGAGGTAAAGTTTACTCCACAGTTTCAGACTAAGTTTATACAAGCTTTCACATATGGATAGCATTGCCAGTATCGTGATGACGCTATCCCTGTATGAAAACCTTCTTTTTCCTTACAAATAATTCTCAGCATACTCAAACTGATCTATATCCTAAATTTTTATAGAGGAGAAATTCATTCGTAAATAAATAGATCTGTAGTTCTCAATTCTAATAGGAAAAAGCTATTTTTTACACTTGAATTACAGTGGCTATGCTGTTGTACAGTTATTCCAGTAGAATCTCCTAGAGAAAACAATCCACAACTCATATGGAGACAGCGATTTGTTTATATGATTGATAACTGCTGCAAAAGGATGAGGCAATTGCTTTTCTTTTTCGCTCTCCCTATTTTCTATGGGGGAAGGGCGAGGGGGAGGGAGCGGGAGCGGGAGAGGGAGAGGGAGAGAGAGAGAGAGAGAGACCTGAAGACCAGGAAGAGCAGCAGAACTTCCCTTCATCAACATGCTTCACATCAAGGCCGATGAACCAGGATCCAGCACTCACATCATCATGAGTATATGTGCAAAGTATTGATCTACAAAGTGGAGGGAGACAAAACAGTAAGCATTCTACTATTGCCATCACAATTGATGGTAACATATGGTTTAGTTTTTCTCTGTAAGTGGAGTGATGTACACAAATGATAACTTGAGCTAACAGATACTTTCAATCTAAACGGAGACAATTGTAGCAAAAAAAACGAAGAACCAAAAGGTCAACAGTGCCCATTCCTGCTGGCAGTTATACATCTCTAAGTAATCTCCATTCACAAATACTTTGTTCAACTTCTCCAACAAATATTAACATAACTAATGACATTAGCACTCTTCAAGTTTGCTAACACAAAAAACAACGAAAGAAGAAAAGGAAGAAGATATCAATCCGATACAGCATGATCAATATTTTCAATCAAGACTCACGAGCAACTAGCACTAGACAGAGAAGAGGTATGACTACAACACATGCAGCAGTGGACCTCCACAATATATCTGCACTGCTTGCATCAACGAGATGATTTCAGTAAATAGTACAGAAGTACTCACGATTTTCCATCCCCAAATTTCCACCACTCTGGTTCGTACCATTTCTGTTCCCTGTGAATAAGGAAAAAAATTAGGTTATGATGAACTAGTACACTCAGATGACTCTTTCAGAAAAACAGCAATCATCAATAAACAGGACAAACTCACGGCTGTGAAAAAACTTCGCCAGATTTCATACATCCTATGTATACACGAGGCTTATCCAAATAGCTGGCAAGTACTGCTCCCACAGCATCTGTCGATAAACTAAAGCCAATAAGCATAAGGCACATTTTTTTTAATAAGGCACATAATTTGAAAAACATAAGAATATGTTAACAGGTTAAGAACTCAGCAAAGAACATCATTAGATATGGTGTTATAATATTATGTTTCATTAGTTTTGGTGTTGCAATTTTCTGTCAAGGACATAGCCAATCCAGATTCTATCTCTAGGATGTTAGTATCTCAAGGGATCATCTCCAATCAGTTTTTCCAGATGGTCATCGAGTAGAGTGTAAGAAAGATCCAATAAGATTTCTCATTGGCATCTTGACACAATCTACTAAATAAATAAACAATGATTTCCTATTCAAAGTTATTGTATACTTTATTTCATCAACAGAAACCCTGATATAATGGATTCACGGTAGTTGTTTAAACTCTCCAAATCGTTAATCAATAGGATTCATTCTGGTCCTAGCTCTGTAAAACGAGGCAACTTTTTCTTTGAGCAACTTTGATACAATATGGCCCATTCTACTTTTGCTCACTCTGGCAAATCAACTTAGACCTGGTTGGCCACAAACAGGCACCATGCCTTTGATTATTTTAGGCAACATGACACCACTTCGGCACTGCCGTTCTTTTGTACATTTTCTGTGATTTTATGTAAAACACTTATTGACTCTTTGAGAATCCTACAGCTTGACAAGAATGAAAATCTAAAATCACCTAGGTACTTCTTCTTTCACTGTTAATCTCACTGCCATTTCCAGATTCAACATGCCAATGCTGACATGCATTGGACAACTCTTTAGCGATCTCCTTCCTAGACTTAAGTCTCTAAAGATTCGATCATTTCAAATCTACCATAACAGTTTCCTAAATGGAAGTAAAAAATTAAATTATAGATAATGGAAAGATATGAGCAGAGTGCAGACAACAAGGAAAAACAGATATGCTAATGTACATAATGGAGGCTCCTAATAATGTGTACCTAAGTTAACATAGACATTGTCGTTGACCTTGGCATAAAACTCAGCATCCCAATGCTCAACAGCATGAACAAAAAATGACTTTGTCTTCTTTGATTGCTCTTGAGGGGACTCCACGTGATCATTCTGCTCAGGAAGAAAATAATATTCACATCCGAGTCTTGTAGACATTTATACTACTAGAACTAGATTACTCGGTAAAGTAACCCGATTTACAGAACAACGGTATGATATACATATAAAGACATACAAATAAGCTCACATGACATGAGTGTAACATATAAAAACATTATTGCTACCCCTTTATTCATTTCAAGAGGTCTTTTTCTTAAAAAGGAAGTGGGACTTGATTACCCTTATTTATTACTACTTCTCTCTGTGGTAGAGGAAGGATGGGAATAATCCAAGAAGACACTAAGCTCGTTTCGTTTGTGGTTATAAAATTGCTATCTTTAGTTGATAACAAGACACTAAGCTTGTAAGAAATGACATGCAAAAGTTGCACATACAAGAATGATGAGGTCATTGGAATGCCTGCTCTCATCATCAATGGCTTTATCTGAACTGTATCCGTGATTTGAACTGCATGAGGTGTAAATTCAAGTAAGTAATTTGATTGGAAGAAACATCTAGTAACCCTTTTCTCCAAAGAGCATTATGGTGTATCCTTTATTTAGTTCAGATTTATCGAGTTACTTCAAAAGTTAGTTCATCATGATAGCTGTTATACTGCAGATACTTCTGATTACGACAAGATCAATGATATTGATACGGAATTCAAGTCTAAATGTGTTCAACAGAGAATAATTGCATCAGCAAGGTGAGCTGAAATATAATTTCAGCATCTTAGTGGGGTTGGTTGAATTTTAGCTTCACAAGGCCTACCAAAAGAAATCAAGAAAAAGGGGAGAGGAAAAGAAAGCCAAACCAGTAGGCATCCATGCTTTGCGGATCGTATCTCTTTTTTTCTTGTTGCCAAAATTTGTAAAGACACCTACAACAGCAAGAATCTTTTTCTTTGAATCCTTCTCATTGTTATCCAATAGATGCTTCGATACAAAACCTTCCTCACAGGCTTTGCCCAGTTCCGTCTGAAGTGCAGCTAGTCTCTTCTGTTGTTCCCTGGCAAAGAAATCATCAGCCTGTATAATCCCAGTATAAAATTCCAATACGAGGAGAAATCCTCTCAAAATTAGGACAGAAATGCAATACAATCATCTAACCTGCAGGTTATGATCTTCAATGTATCATCTACTGATATAGCCGAACGGCTCTGAAAAGGAAGATAAGCATGACTATAACTTTTGATATAACATTAGCATCTCAGAGCTCAACTCATCAGGACCAATTAAATAACATAACTTTTGAGATATCAATGCCAATTTCATCAAATTATCAGACAAAAAAAAACCTTTTATAAGTACACTATTTGACAAAAACCTTGTAATTGAACAAAGAATCTTTACTAGTATAAGTTTAGATCCAATATCAAGCATAAATAAGCCAAGGTAACAAAGGTTCTTAAGAACGGCTAGCCTGAGCAGTACCATTCACCGCAGGATTCCTCTCGTGAATGAATTTCCAGGTGAGTATAGGACAAACAGGACTCTTGTCGCTTCCCTGTAGCCCCTAAATAGCAATAAAACCTAGGTCTTTCGTGTAAAAGGGGTTTGGTGCAGAATTTGACATAACTATATCATACTAATAAGCAATAGAAATTCTTCCATTTTCTGAGTTCCCTTATTTCTGTGTTACTAGAACAACTAACAAAAACTGGTTCATAAAAGGCTTCTGGTGATCTTATTGGTGCACGCTTTGGGGGTTCCTCGACTTGGGTGAAGTTCTAGCAGGTTAGCTCTAGTAAACATGTGACGACGTTGAATCTTACGCGAAGGAAATGCACTCTTCACCCAACCAATACATGGGGCTAGTTAACATGGTAATATGGAACCTTGGATTTTCTTTATAATCAATCTTATCAACCATATTCTATATTCAGACCAAGGTGACTACCTCATAGTCAGTTATCTTAATCCAGACATGACATCCACCTTGATCATTGTCGAACCTATCTGATTCTACAATACAAGAACTTACTAAAACAAAGATGACTTGAGAATTCGGGGAAAAAGAATCAGCTTTACCTACAACATGAATAGAACAATACTACCATTAGAGTGAAAGTACCTGTCCGGTTCGCTTATCAATCTCTTGAATAAGATATACCCTATTTTTCGAGTCCAGCCACAACCTGCCAATAACGCATTTACCAGTTGCCACAGTTAACCATCAAAAAACTTAAATACCAATCATTGAAATAATCAAGGCAGAATACACAGATAGACACTTAAACTTGGCCTCTACTGTCAGTTGAACACTCCATACAAAATGATCATCTAGACACCTCAACTCGTCTCCATTGTGTCACTCCAATTTACAAAATGATCATCTAGACGCCTCAACTCGTCTCCACTGTGTCACTCCAATTTACAAAATGATCATGTAGACGCCTCAACTTGTCTCCACTGTGTCAGTTGAACACTCCGACTTACGAAAAGATCATCTAGACATTCCAAAATTTATGTACCACATCAACATCGGGTGTCCTTCGTGGAAACAGCTTCTTGCATAAATGCAAGGTAAAGCTAGTACAATGGACCCTTGTGATCTGGCCATTCCCGGACCCGTGCATAGCGGGAGCTTAGTGCACCGGACTGCCCTTTTTATCAGCGTTGGGTGTCCACGAGACACAGTGGGATGACTTGAGGTGTCTAGACGTGTATACTTGAAGTTGAAGTGTTTAGTTGCCAGTTGAGGCCAAGTTAAAGTTTGTATTATGTATTATGCCAAAAATCAACTACACCTCAATCTCAAAATGTGACTAACGTGGCTTTGCAAAGCTCGCATAGGCCAATTCAGCATATTAAATTTGTAGGAATTAATTTTCACGACACTAGCAGTGTAATAAATAAACAAACCAAAATAGAAGAAAGCGTGCATATATGCATTGACGTATACATACACACACTATACGAGAGAGAGATAGAGAGTGAGTGAGTGAGTGAGTGAGTGAGTGAGAGAGAGAGAGAGAGAGAGAGAGAGAGAGAGCAACCTGCCGGCGACATAAATGGCAGCCATGGTAGAGAACATAGAGAGCATTAGAAATGAAATTCGAGATCGGAAATTGGAGGTGGATGATAGCCGGTTGGTAGAACCACGTCGGCGGCCGAAAACACGGCGATTGATATCGGAGTCCGGCGAATTTCGACTGATCGGAGTTGATTAAGTTCCCGAGGTTTTCGATCCGATTGTCAGTTTCGGAATTTGAATTTTATTTTTTTCTTTTAAAGTGTGGGGAATAAGATTGAGATTTTGCAACTGAAAAGTAAAGTGTAATAATTTTTTTTGATATACAACTTCCGATTTAAGCCAAATTACTCATATCAGTTTCGAATCCACACTGGTCCTCCTTTGTCATTCAACTAAGACTGGAGAACTAAATTGTAGTAATTTTTGGTAGGTACATAAAAGGGTCTATAAAAGCTAAAAGCCTAAAACACAGTAGGATTTTCAAAATTTGAAATTTCTTTCTTACATCATCCAAATTAGAATACAATATACTATAACTAAATATTTTTGTGTCTACACATATTGTTCGGTGACCAATTGACAAATATTAGTAAAGAATCACAAAAAATTGAATAACTGATATTGACAGTGGAATTGTAACATTTCAGTTACTGAATATCTTTTTAAAAAATAATTAAGTCCACTTTTTTTCCATACAAATATTATAACATGTCTCAAATTATATGTTTCAAAAATTTTATAGCTACACGAATATTATGATAGGTTAAGATTATTGTTAATTTGAAGCCAATTGATGCAGTATTAACTGATGCATCAGTGAAGAATACACTAGGAATAAAAGGAGAAAGGAAGAAGAGAATTGCATTTCTTAATATGAAAATATCAATACAAGTGTATATATACACACATCATCTTCTCTAGAATATTCTAATGGCCCTTTTGTTTAATTACTCCTAACTAACTTTATAACTAGTCTTGTAACTAACTACCTTCTTGACAACTTGGACTAACCTCAATTAGTCAAGACACTAGAGTGCATTTTCCTAATGTTTCAACCACCCCCACCCCCACCCCCTCAAGCTAGAGGATATGAAGATGTTCTCCATTCCTAGCTTGGAAAGTAAAACATCATGTTGTTGTCTACCAAGGGCCTTTGTAAGTAGATCAGCTGCTTGATCCATAGAAGGCAAATAAACTGTGTTGATCAATCCTGTTTGTATTTTCTCCCTGATGAAATGGCAATCAATGTCAATATGCTTACCTGCCATGTTAGCATTGACATTATTTACACTGTTGTTCAACAGGTCAAGAAGTTTTTTATGATGGCTGGGTGTGAACCGGATGTATGGTATCACTCCAACAATGTGTTTCTGACTTGTGAATGGTTGTGCATTTTGTAGATGTGAACATGGCAGATGATTCCATTGATTCAAACATCACCCTACCAGTTCCTGCTACCATCCTCTGACTCTTTTCCTGATTGACCATGGCATATACTTGATTTAATGTAGGTATTTGTTGTATCATAAGAATCTAGCTCCTTATTTGACTGTAACTTTCATGCAGTCCCATGAGAAATTGCAATAGTCTTTGGTACTGTAAGTGATCCACAAATTCTCTTGACTTTGGACAACAAGATGGGATTGGTATGATAGAATCATATTCATCCCACAGATCCTTGAGTCGAGAGTAATACATTGACACAAATAGTGCCCCTTGTCTCATGAAGAATATTTCTTTGTGCAGTTGGAAAGCCCTGGACCTATTAATCTTATCAAATCTCTCCTTCAATTCTTCTCATATATTGTATGAGTCTGAATTATACAACATTCCAGTAAGTAGGCTCTTACTCACATTCCCCATTAACCAAGACACCACAATTGCATTGCACATATCCCACAGTTTAGCCAAATCTCTATGGAAAGCTTCTCTCCTTACACTTCCATTAATGAATCCTATCTTGTTCTTACTTAGTAGGGCCAACTTCATGGCTCTACTCCACAATGTATAGTTGTCCATTCCATTTAGGACAATGCCTACATATAGGGAACCAGGCGCATCTGAAGGAAACAGATACAAAGGATGATTATGATCTATTGTGATCACTGTCGTGACTTCATCTGCTAAGCTTTCATTATTTTCCATTGCTGTTAATCTATGCTTTAATATGATCCTCACTGCACAGGTTTTTTCTTATGCAATTCGTGTGAATTGTTGACAACAACAATCAATATCAACAAAAAAAAAACAATCGAAAATCGAACCTCAGTGATCTATTCAATCGATCCTGAATGATCTGTTTTGCACAGATCTTCCGATCTGCCTTTATCTTCGTAATTCACTTTGCATGTGTCTGCATCTCCTTGAATATCAACAACAACACTTCCAGAAACTATTGCATGCATGATTCATCAAGTTATGCACACAGATCTGAAAAAAACTGAGAAAACAAATTGTTTGTAGCTTCTGCAAAATTGCTTTGCAAGTTCTTCAATTGCATATAAGTTTCAGCTTTGATACCATGTTAATTTGTTGAATTGAAGCCAATTGTTGCAGTATTAACTGTTGCATCAGTGAAGAATGCACGAGGAAGAAAAGGAGAAAGGAAGAAGAGAATGGGAAAATTGCATTTCTTAATATGAAAATATCAATACAAGTGTATATATATACACATCATCTTCTCTAGAATATTCTAATGGTCCTTTTGTTTAATTACTCCTAACTAACTTTATAACTAATCTTGTAACTAACTACACCAACTAACTACCTTCTTGACAACTTGGACTAACCTCAATTAGTCAAGGCACTAGAGTGCATTTTCCTAATGTTTCAACAATTATAAAATTTAAAAAGTATTTATTTCTTTCTTAAATTTTGTGTAAATTTAAACCATGTCACTTAATCTGAAACTGAAGGAGTATGATTTATGCTATATGCAAACTTCACAAAATGTTGTAATAATAAATGGTCAATTATCAAATTCTTACTTTTGGGCAGACAAATGTGTCTCAAATTATCAGATATTTCTATCTTTACCCATTATGATTTGTGATGATTTATGTTGGTTTCATTGTGAGCATTATAAATGTATTATTCAAACCATAAAATTTGAGATTTATGTTGTCAATTGTTAAGAGTCCTACATCGGATATGAATGGAACATTGACTATTTATATGGACTTTGACAATTCTCACTCTACAAGCTATTTTTTGGGGTTGAGTTAGGCCCAAGATACATCCTTTACACTATTCTAAATGGTATCAGAGTCAAACTCATTCCAATTACTTGTTTACCGATGTTGGACCCACCAAATTATATTATCCACGCTCCAGTTAATAAGGTATGTGCATGCGGGGAGTGTTAAGAGTCCCACATCGGATATGGAATAAGAGCATAGACAGACTTGAACAATACTCACCTTACAAGTTAGATTTTTGGATCGAGTTAGGCCTAATATTCATTCTTTACATTATTCTACAACAATATTTAAAGTGAATTTCAGAAATGTGATTTCAGCGAACAACATCTTCCAAATTGTCCACGAGTTCAGTTACTCAGAATGCAAGTAAGTTGCATTTCATATAATACCTTTTGCATCTTTTTGGAATTCAACACTATTAAAATTTTCTCGCCAAAAATTGCACATTTGGGAGAGAAATTCTATGTGGAGGAAATTTCGTGAGCTAGGCAGACTGTGACAGAAATGTCCTTATATTGAATGGTATAAATAATTCTTGAGTTTATCCACCTAGTGCTATTATTTTCCTCTTTTTAGTTCGATGGGAATTGCAAGAGAAAATAACATATTTACATTCAGATATTCACTGCATCAGAAATTTGAAATATATATCGACTTTAAAAAGTCTCTAAGCTTGTGAAAAGGAGTGGCCAGCGCACATAGGAAATGGGTTCCAAAGCAAAGTTGATTAATTTGCGTTATGCGCGTCGTCATATATACGTGATGTCTAATTTAAGTTAACTAATACTATCAACTTTCAAAAAATATTTTACTTATTCTTCCCTCTACAATTATTTTTACAGTTGTATTTTTGGATAATTCTTTTTGTGTCTTCAAACTCTCAATCATAAATGCACGTGTCTAGAAGTATTACGAAACCTTGTGAAGAGACTAATCTAAACCATTTAAACACAATCATACCAAAATCGCTTTCAAAACTTGCCACCGTGATTTAATAAGTTTTACGGTACTATTTTTTTCAACTTCTGTTCAATATCAATACGATAGGAGTAATATTTTAACGAAGTATTAGCTAGGTGTGAACATGGGCGTTCAAATTTTAATCATTTATAAATGAAAAAAATTTAAATATAACATCGAACTATCATAAATGACTTATTTATGTCACTCGTTAATAAATTGACTTATTTATGCTATCACCGTTATCAAAGTCATTTTCCATTAATAACGATTTTATAATATCATTTTTTATTAACTTGTGCCCGAATGAAAAATGATATGAATAAACTTTGAACCGAACTATTAACAGTGATTTTGGATAATATATATTTTGAGTTTTTTCGTCATCGGAGTGGTGAGGCAAATAAGACTACTACAAATTATCTCTAGTTTCTGATTTGGCTAACCAGAATCCTTCACTCACCGATCCCCAAAAAGGTAGGGAAGATGAACGATACAGATGTATCAAAGCAGATCCAGCAGATGGTCAGATTCATCCGTCAGGAAGCCGAGGAAAAAGCTAATGAGATTTCCGTCTCCGCCGAAGAAGTATGCGCTAATTACTGTTCAAAATTCACTCAGTTTCAATCACATCTCTGTATATCTCGTTCTATGAGTAATATTGTGAAGCATCGAAGAAGTAAATCTTAATTAAGTAAAATATTTTATGCTCTAATTTTGAAATTAATTAATTATAGAGTAATAATGTAAGCCTTAGTGCCTTACTAATACAAATCACGGCTTAATGTTGAAGTTACTTTAGTTTTAGTGTAATAATGTGCACATTGAAGAAGTAAGCCTTAATTATTCAAAATTTGCTCCAATGCTGAAGTTAAATTTAGTTATAATGTGCGCATCGAGGAAGTAAGCCTTACTAGTACGAATCATCTCTTGATGTTGAAGTTAAATTTAGTTATAATGTGCGCATCGAGGAAGTAAGCCTTACTAATGCGAATCATCTCTTGATGTTGAAGTGCAGTTAGTTTTAGAGTATTAATGTGCACATCGAAGAAGTAAACTGTAATATTCAGAATATGCTCTAATGTTGAAGTTGTTTTAGTTATAGACTAATGATGTAAGCCTTACTAATACAAATCATGGCTTGATATTGAAGTTCATTTAGTTTTAGAGTAATAATGTGCACAACAAAGAAGCTAGCCATAGTTATTCAAAATATGCTCCAATGTTGAAGTTAAATTTAGTTGTAGAGTAATAATTTGCGCATCAAATAAGTAAGCCTTACTAAATACTACAAATCACGGCTTGATATTGAAGTTCAATTAGTTTCAGAGAAATAATGTGCACATCGAAGAAGTAAGCCTTAATTATTCAAAATATGCTCCTATGTTGAAGTTAAATTTAGTTGTAGAGTAATAATTTGCGCATCAAAGAAGTAAGCCTTACTATTACAAATCATGGCTTGATGTTGAAGTTTATTTAGTTTTAGAGTATGATATGCACATCGAAGAAGTAACCCTTAGTTATACAGAATAGGCTCTAATTTTGAAGTTAATTTTAGTTGTAGAGCAATAATGTGCTCATCGAAGATGTAAGCCTCAGTAATACAAATCAGGGCTTGATGTTTTAGAATAATGTGCTCATCGAAGAAGTAAGCATTAATTATTCAAAATATGCTCCAGTCTTGAAGTTAAGTTTAGTTATAGAGTAATGTTGCTCGTATCGAAGAAGTAAAACCTTAATTACACAAATCATGGTCTGATTTTGAAATGAGTAGGTTCTATGCACGGACGGTGTAAAAATGATTTTACACCATCAGGTCACTTAAAAAGGCAACTGCAAGTAATACTTTATACAAACATTAATTGATAATTCTTAAAAAAGGGGAAGCAATCTTCTATAAAAGTTCAAAACACACATGGAGTTAATTTCAGTTTGGTCGTCAGTTTATCTCTTGTTCTCAGACTAATAATGTGTACTTCAAAGCACTAGACTCTAATTATAAAAAATATACTACAAATTTGAAGTTAATTTGAGTTTAGTCATAGATGTATCTGCTGTTCAGAGTAAGAATGTGTGAGAAGTAAGCCATTATTATTCAAATTATGCTCAAATTCTGAAGTAAAATGGAGTTTACTAATTATTTTATCTCTTGTTCTTAAAGTAATAAAGCATGCGCAGAAGAATTGAGGCATAATTATACAAATTATGCTCCAATATGGAAGTTTATCGTGTTTAGTCACTGATTCTGTTGTTAGAGTGTTAATGAGCAAACCAAATTTGTGATTGTTTTAGGAATTCAACATCGAGAAGTTGCAGCTAGTGGAAGCGGAGAAGAAGAAGATCAGACAGGAATATGAGCGTAAGGAGAAACAAGTGGATGTTCGCAAGAAAATGTAATTTCCTCAATTTGGTTTGTATAGTGGTTTTGATCCGACTTTGACACTAGTGTTTAAAAAAAGATTATGTAAACTATGGTATGAGTAATGTTTTAAGATCACAGTTCTGTCTGGATTTGTGGTCTTCCGAGGCTCTCACACACATTACAAAAATAAAAAATATATATTGTAAAGACACAGAGAATTGTGTCTAAAATTTACTTGAAGTTGGAATTTTTCAAATGGTTTGATTTGTTTCTTCGTGATTGTGAGGTTGACTAGAAGATATTGTAATGCTGTTGGATTGTAATTATAATAGCTAAACCTCCATTTTGCATGATAGCATCAGTCTTCATTCAGTGGCTTAACTGTATGATCTATGGTTGTAGTTGACCACTTCTATATAAAAAGATCTATGTTTGCAGTTGAGTAGTTTCCTTTATCTTTTCAGTACGTCTGAGTTTCTGCTTGTTTAGCTCCATGTTGTTTGCACTTGGACTGCAAATTAAGTCTGCATCTTCATGGATGTACATTCAATATTGCACATTTTATTGGTCATTAATTGGACAAAACATTTGTGGTAACATCTGTATTTGCGTGAGCGCTTGGCCTTAATACCTTACACCAGGCTTATACTTTATCAAAAATAAATAAATAATAATAATACCAGGAAGTAATTTATTTTATTGGGCTAATTCATATCGTTGATCCAACTGATCTTAATTGATTGATTGATTGACTCCAGTTGGCCTATACAACCTAATTTAAACGTATTTCATTGCATTATTATATAAATTGATTTCTCTAAAATCGTTTTGCTACTATTAGTATGTGAACACAAGATTTTCTGTGGTTAAACTAATCCAATTTCAATTTTGTTCGGGCAAAATAGAGTGTTTAAAGTTTCTTGATAATGTATTCGTTGCAGTGAGTACTCCATGCAACTCAATGCCTCTAGAATCAAAGTTCTTCAGGCTCAGGATGACTTGGTCAATTGCATGAAGGACTCAGCATCAAAGGAGCTTTTAAACGTTAGCCATCACCGCAACCACCATATCTATAAGAAGCTTCTGCAAGATCTTATTGTTCAGGTACTTTGGCTGGCGGAAATTAGCTGTACGAGTTCTGTCTCCTCCCAATCCCTTTTTTTCTCCTGGAATTGGCAGAACAGACAGACTATGTATCTTAGAAAATGAGCAGACTATTTCATGAAAGACAATCTATTTCCTATGACTTCTCATGTAATTTCTTGTATGTTCTGATTGAGCATTATAATGTTGAGATGTGAAGATATACTGTAGCCATAAATAGCCTGAGCCTGAAATGGAATCTTTTATTTCTTCTACCCTTCAAGTTGGATCTTCAGGAGTTGATGTTTTATTTTTCAGAATCTTGAGTTGTTTCACATTCTTTTAGGGATAATATGATGGTTACCACATTTTCTTAGCAAGTGTTGAGTGCTGTACCAAAGTTGCTACAATGATTTAACAGCAATATTATTGGCCTTCTATGTTTATGACTTTTGGGACTCTTTTGTGCTGCAGAGTTTGCTCAGACTTAAAGAGCCTTCTGTCCTACTACGTTGTCGGGAAGATGATGTTTCCTTAGTAGAAGAGGTCTTGGATGCAGCAAAGGAGGAGTATGCTGAGAAGGCTCAAGTTCACGCACCTGAGGTCATAATTGACAAGATTTACCTTCCATCGGCTCCATCACATCACAATGCTCATGCCTCTTCTTGGTACACTGCCTCGTTTGTTCTTTCTTTCAATAGGAAACTTTAAAGTGTAGCTCTTACATCTCAAATTGGTTCCATTAGATGGAGCAGACTCATGTGCAGTTAAACATGGACTCTTTTCTTTCTCTTGCTTTCAGTGAATCATTGCTCTTGTGAGGAAGTTAAGCACTTGAGCTCGTAGAATTTAATTAGCTACCATTACTAATCTCTCTCTCTCTCCTATGCCACAGTTATGGAGGAGTAGTTTTGGCTTCTCGAGATGGGAAAATTGTATGTGAAAATACACTTGATGCCAGATTGGAAGTTGTGTTCCGTGAGAAACTACCAGACGTACTTCCTGCTCTCCAGTCCTTTTGTACTTTTGAAAATTGCCTATTGATGTTTTCAAATGTTCTAATTCTTGTTCATGATTCCACCGATGTTTTATATACTTGTGGTCCATCTATTAACTTTAGCTCTCCGTAGTAGATCCTTTCTACTTTTAGAATCAAGCAAATGAGCTACAAAATCTTACATGTTCCTTGTTTCTTTGATAGGCATCTTAGTGCATTAAATATTCCCAGCCAAGTTATAGATGTTACATAGTACTCTCAACTTAGTTATAGACATTTCTACCTCTTACCAATATGGTGTAAATTCTTAAAACCTTTAGTCGGCTTAGTTATCCACATCGACGGTACCAGTGAAGATGGGTTAAATGAGGAGCCAAAGAAAGATGAGTTACCAGTAAGATGAGTTTTTTTCTTGTCCTCCTAATAAGTATGGGTGAGAGCAAGAGGGAATTTCCTACTTTTAGCTCTAGCTCTGTCCTTTAATTTGGTAATAAGCATGCCCTACTTACTTCTTCCCATCCGTCTAAGCCTTAGTGACAGAGTTAGCTCGGACACCACTATTAATCTGTTACCCAAGAAAACAAGCCCATGCCCTACCTTTAGCTCTGTCCTTTTATTTGTCTCCATTATACAAGTGGTGCTGCTTCGATCTGTTTCTCAAATGTTAGTTCCATTGGTTTCCAGCAATTGCACTTTGCAAAATTGTGCCAATATTAATACTTCGTTTCTATTAATGAATCTTGCAGATTCGCAAGTGTCTATTCGCTCAAGTTGCTGCCTAATGCATTTGAAGCATTATTGTATTTATTCCATTTGCTCGCCACTCTTTGGATTCTGAAAATGGCGCCTGTGCGGATAAGATATTATGGCTTTGCTCGTGTAGTATTACCCTTTTTCCCGGCCCTGTTGTGCTTATATTATTAGAACACTTTGTCAGACTCATGTTAAAGGATATTTCTTTGACATTTCAGCTTCAAGTCTATGCATTATATTTTTGGTTTACTGTTCAAACAATAAGTGTAAGTTGCTGGAGCCCTGAGTTTGCTGGGTCGATACAATAAAATTATTAGGAGTTGATGGGTCTCTTCATACTTTATTAATGGCATATTTGTATCTCTAAGTCAGCGCTTTGTGCTTATATTAGTACTTAATTTTTAATGGTGTTTTGTCCTGCACGAATGGTGATGCCAATGGTTTTGTTATTATCATGATTCACCTACGACCAGTTGAAGAAAGAGACAAATAAAGGCCCTCTTTTTTCATCTCAACTCAATCAATGGAACATTTGTCGAGCGGTCAATGAGTGTTGAGAATCACGAGTGTTTCAGGTTAAATTTTTATGGAGGTAAAAGTGTAGGTGATTTCTTTATAATCTGTCCACCAAACTGTGGACAGAGTTACCCAAGTTGATTCTAATATATAAAAAAATCAATAGAAAATTAATGATATGATCCCTTAACCAATCTCCTATCTTTCCCAAACGAGAGCCATGCAATAGAAATACAAAGGTGTGGTACATTACTGAATAATAGAATCACATTAACTAAGTGGCTTCTTATTCTAAGGAAAATCGTAAATGGCTATTGTCATTTGGCAAAGAAAAATCATTAGGTTTTCTTATTCCTAAATTCACGAAGGCGTGGTACATTATTGAAGTAATAGAATCACATGAAATTTACAATTCGAATTCTGGTTAACACCAGTCTTGGAAGGCTAAAAATCTATTAATTACTAGTAATACCAATCTACGATAGTTGCAAACATACTAGAATTACACCATCTATCTCAAATTATTTGTCGTGATTACTAAAAATAGTTATCTCAAATTATTTATCGTTTTAAAAGTTCAAAACATAATTAATTAATTTCTCTCTTAATTAATTATAATTTTGACATAAATAAGGGTAAATTATGTCAATTATCCCTCCTAATTAATAAGGGGCGTGTAAATAAAAAAACGATAAATAATTTGAGACGGAGGTAGTAATTTCTAAAATAACACGGTTAATCAACAGAAATAAATTTGCAAAATTGTCTGAAAAGTTCCTAAAAAAAATAAGTTTATTTGTTTAGTTATTTATTTCTTTTGGTTAGTGAAGTTCCCAAAAATCATTTCCTTATTTATTTTTTCAGCCGGTGTGAAAAACTCTATTCTTAACCCTATTTAAAAAATAGAAGAAGAAAAAGATGAAAATCGTTTTCTACCAGTGAGCCTCTTCCTCTGGTTGTCGCACCCTTTGGGGCTTTGGAACCACAACACACACACACACACAAAAGCCATTAAAATCTTGTGGGGTGCTTTCAAGAATTTGAAGTTTTCACACTTTACATCTTTTTCACCTCATTACAACATCAGATCCATTGCCAGGTCATTCTGCCGAAACTGTTCTTTATTTCTACTTCATTGTATTTACCAAGATTATATTTTCACATTTTTAATTTCCATAAAGGTTCTCTTTTTCGTATACCATCTTACTGTTTTGATGTGTTGGAAGCTTCAAAGGGTTTAAAAATATCTGAAATTTATCTTTTCAATGCAGTTTTTTCATAAAGATGTGAACTTTTTCAGTTTGTGTATGTGTTTGTGCTTGATTTATACGACAATGGAGTCAAATAGAGCGGAATGGATAGAGTATTTGTGTAGCTAAACCCCACTAGTTTAGGATTGCCACTTTGATTGATGTATCTGTAGTTCTGTACTTTCTTTTGTTGCAAGTTAGGTTCAAAGGGTTTGAAAGTATCTGTAATTTATCTTTTCAAGCAAAGTTTTCATAAAGATGTGAACTTTTTCAGTTTATATATGTATTTGTACTTACTGTTATATGAAAATGGACTCGAATTGAGCGGAATGGGCATAGATTATTCATATAGCTAAACCCCACTTGTTTGAAATTGCCACTTAGTTGATTGATGTATATTTACTTTCTTTTGTAGCATTGAAAACTAACTTATGCTTAAGGCAACTCCCTTGGGAGAAGGGTGTTATGGGTTTGGTGAGACATTTGAGGGTACAGATTTATTTTCTATTTTTAGCTCAGGGTTAGGGAATGCATTTATTTAATATTGTTAGCTTAGGGTTTTAGCTCAGTGTTTTGGTCTTATTGATTCAAATTAATGTATTTTATTGTTTTAATGAACCCCTTAGCTATCTTAGAAGACACTTTATATAGGTAATGTAGAATTGGAATGAATTGGGACCAAATAGAACGGAGTAGTTCCAGCGAATTTATATAGATAAACTACTGTGTCTCGCCTCTTTATCATTTCCATTACCAGGTCATTATACCAAGCTGCTATTCTTATTCTACTTCATTATTTAGCAAGATTTTAATTTCCATAAAGGTTCTGTTTTCACATACCATCCTTCTCTGTTGATATGTTGGAAGCTGCAAAGGGTTTAAAAGAATCTGAACTTTATCTTTTCAATGCAATTTTTTCATAAAGATGTGAACTTATTCAGCTTACATATGTATCTGGCTTGCTTTTATATGAAAGGACTCTAATGGGGCGGAATGAATATATAGTATTCATATAGCAAACCCCACTAGTTTGGGATTGACACTTGGATCGATGTATATATACTTTCTTTTGTAGTATTGAACCTAACTTGCAAGTTAGGTTCAAAGGGTTTTAAAGTATCTGAAATTTATATTTTCAATGCAAAGTTTTCATAAGATGTGGCTTTTTCAGTTTATATATGTATCTGTGCTTGCTTTTATTTGAAAATGGACTCGAATAGAGCGGAATGGATATAGAGTATTCATATAGCTAAACCCCACTAGTTTGGGATTAACACTTAGTTGATTGATGTGTCTGTACTAGGGGTATTATCGGTTTGGAGAGAAATTTGAGGGTATGGATTTATTATCTATTTTTAGCTCAGGGTTTAGGGTATGCATTTATTTTCTATTGTTAGCTCAGGGTTTTGGTCATGTTGTTGATTTGCATTGCTGTGTTCTATTGTTTATCCAAAACACTTTTTTTGAGGTTGATTCTACACTTTCTTTATCATCTTGTTACCCATACAATTCCGGCAAAAGCTCTATCTTTTGTATACTTCCCCTGCTGATATATTAGAAGCTGAAAAGCAACTAATATCTGTCTTTTTTATGCAATTTTTTTTCATAAAAATGTGAACTTTTTCATTTTGTACATGTATCTGAACCTTTTAATGAAGCAAACTTATGAGAAGAGTCACTCCCTGGGAGGGGATTTTGTGGTTTTTGTCTTTTTAATGCAGTTCTTTTTCATAAAAAAACATGAACTTGTTTTTGTTTACATGCATGTGAACTTTTTATTGAATCAAACTTATGAGAAGAGTCACTCCTCGGGAGGGGATTTTGTGGGGTTTGCCTGGAGTTTCGGGTATACCTTTAGTTTCCGTTTTAGCTCCGTGTTTTGGTCTTATTGATTCAAATTAATGTATCCTATTGTTTTAGTAAATCTTTAGCTATCTTAAAAGTCAAACTATATCTAGGCAATGTAGTATTGGAATGAATTGGGCTCAAATAGAACGGAATGGTTTCAATGGATTTATATAGCCGAACCCAAATATATTTACGATAAAGGCACAGTTGGTTGGTACATTCTTTCATTTGAGGTTAATTCTGTACATGATTTACTAAAATGGCCTCTATCAAGTCATTGAGCAGTGTTAGTTTAAACTAGCATGGCTTTCAATTTTACCTTTGTTTTTGTTTTATTGTCTACAGATCTGGAGGTTGTAATACATATGAATGGCGTGGAGGGCGGCAGGGAAAAAGGTGAGTTTTTAGTTCTCTTCTGTTGGGGTCAACTGAAAATCACTTCATAACTGATTCTTGAACTTTCAAAACGTCTATTAACTTCCATGCTTGAAGTTCATGGACACCGACTTCTACAACATTTCCATTAGCAAAGACAGGAAGGTTGTATGTTTAGATGCTTACCTGCTTAATTCTCTTAGGATGTGTTTGGTATGGAGGAAAATATTTTCCAATTTTCCCATGTTCGGTTGGTCAAAATGTTTCGGAAACATTTTCCCTAGGAAAATAAGTCCTTAAAAGTTGAGGAAAATGACTTCCCTAATGAAAGTACGGAAAACAAGTTCATTGTCTCCTCCCCACCCACCCAACGCCCCCAACCCCCACCCCGGAACCCCCACTCACACCCCATCCTACCCATAGTGTTTTGCTAGATTACATATAAATGCTCTTGGGATAATATGTTCTTTTTTTGCTTACTTACCAAACACTAGAAAATAAGTATGAAACTCACCTGTTTTCCAAGAAAACATTTCCATGGAAAAGATTTTCCTTCATACCAAACACACCCTTAAATTTTATTAGCTGGCCTGTGAGACATGTCTTGTGCAAAGTGTTTTTTTTTGGTCCTAACTCTTATCTATAATTTTTGGATACTAGTCTTGTATCTTCTTAAGTGGACAATATCGTCTTTCTAAAAAAAAACTGTTCTTTCTCAAAAAGTGGACAATATAGTTTCTCCAAAACAGATGTGAACTGCATTGACCAAATATAAGTTGGTTAATCACTTCTATTGAAAATCTACCGCTCCATATTATCTGATTTACCTCTCGTGGCTGCCAATGCACGAATCTATCCATCCCTGTCTACATATTATATCTTCTACTATTCCATTGTTGAGACTCCTTAGTTCGTATGCTTTCGAGGGAGTTCTATGCTGATTCTTATATGGAATGTTTCTGCAGGGTACCTTCACTAGTCTTACAAAGGCATTGGCAGTAAGATCCAGGTATACTGCAGCATCAGTTTCCAAATCTGACCTTGAAGGGGCGCAGAGAACAATTCCAGTTTTGGTTGGACAAGTACAAGGTCTGTGCATTTGTTTTTCTTCATGTTCAAGGCCTGCACTTATTTCATTTGGTTTATATTAGCCATTGTGCTTAATCATCTTCCCTTTTTAATAGTTTATTTGGTGATTTTCTAACTCAGCTGGGTTGTGAGCCCATTATCCTTATGTTCTGAACTTGCTTTTTGGTACAACAGGAGGGGCGAAGAACTCTACTTCTCGTTCCACTGCTTGTAAAAGTTGTGTTTTTTTCTCTTGCCCCTTGAAAATCAAAAGTATTAGTTTTACTATAGCCAATTATTTGTGCTAAATCTGGGTGAAGTGCTTCCGAGTTTCTAAATAAACTTTCTTGGCTATATATCTTTTTCCTTTATACTGCAGGGTGCTTCCTGAATGCAACTCAATGGAAGTCAAACTATACCAATTTCCTAACATACAGAAATTGGATAAGGTGAAGTCACAACTTTGCTTTAACTTCCAAGGGATTTTTCTGGTTAGTTCATTTATAAAAGCAAGAGACATCATTCTAATGATAAGTAGTCCTCTCAAGAAATATGGAAATATATGAATAACTTCACTAAATAAAAATCATGAATCTTGTTGAGAATTGGGTAATGACTAATGGTAAGTTACTAACACCCAACTGAAAAACTATATTTGAAGCAAGCACACATTTTTATTCTTTGAAAAGTTTTTGGTCTACAGATTTTGTTAGTAGTCTACTTTAAGTAGCCTATGATCATGATGATGGTAAAGATCTCCAAATACTGTTCCTGGTACAGATGATTGACACATAGTTGATTTTCCCTGCCTTACCGTGGGTTGGTGTTGCTGCTAATCTGAAAAATTTAGATGTGTGCCATTCACAAGCCTAAGATATGGACGCAGAGTAATAATGTTACTTGTTTAAGAAGTAAGTTTTTTTTAAAAAAGAAACTACGCAGCGATTCATGGAATTGCTCGACTCAGATAAGGCCCTATTTAGTTCATGGAATTGCTCGACTCAGATAAGGCCACTAATCTGAACAAAACACATCTCTTTTCTAATTAGTTTACACTTCCAGTTTTCTGTGTGGACTCAGTGCGGACAGGCGTTATCCTTAAGGCCCTGTTTAGTTCCTCCTTTTTACGATACAAAAGTCAAATTCTTTGTCGCTCAATCAACAGGGATACCTATGGCATCTCAATTTAGGCTAAAATTACACCTGACAATTGGTACAAGATTGTTGATGTTATACCTTAACTCAACAAGGGTATTTGGTTAAAGTTTAATAGATGTTCGTTGTGACTTGTTCACAAGTTAACTAAAGTTTTACGTGACATTGTGCAGAGATGTGTTTTGTTCAGATTAGTGGTTTTCCATGGTTAAGTAATAAGTTTTAATAGAACTGAATAATGATATTTCTAAAATGGTCAAGTTAGTTATCAATGGTGAACTGTTATGTTTTGCCTCGAGTTAATTTGCATTTTTTAATAACACTCCAAAGACAGGAAGGACAAATTGAACCGTAGTTTTTTCTTTTAGAGTGAATCTAAACATTGGAAGGCAAAATTTAAGATCATAGGCAGTGTGGTAGAGATAAGTTAAGATTATGGGAGCCTGAAAAAACTAACAGTCTTACCTTTTGCTTGATGTAATTGTGATAATATAGTTTGTTCTTTTTCTCTAGGTGTTTTCATGCCAGTCCCACAGCACTGGCTTGGAAAAAAGAACCAGAAGCTTTGGGTTTGAAGATACAGAAGAAAGGGAAGTTCAAGAAAAGGACAAAGGATTCCTCACCACCCGTTGAAGCTCCTTATGTCCCTCCCAAGCTAAAAAGAGCTGCTAGCTCCTTATCAGAAAGAACTGTAGAGATATTCGAAGGCATGACAATTGTTGAGCTGGCCAAACGTTGTGGAGAGTCAATATCTGTCCTGCAAGATATCCTTATAAATGTGGGGGAGAAGGTTGACTCAGAATATGATCCTCTTAGCATCGACATTGCCGAGCTTGTTGCGATGGTAAAACTTTTTTTCCTGTTGAGTCTAACTCTTGTTTCCATTTGGAGTGTCTGACCTAGGCGTGTCAAGTGGGTGGTGGTGGGGGATTTGTGTTGGATTTGCGCGGGTTAAAATGGGCATGTCAATGACCCGCCCAAAAGTTACTTGGGCTAAGTTTTAAGAACCTAATAAAGCTATTTTTTTCTTCATTATGGCTATATATAACATATCAAATTAAAAAAAAAAAGTCTTTTTGAAATATTTGACAAGGTTTCGATGGGTCAATTTGGGCCACATATCACCCCAATTTTTGATGGGCTGAAATTGGTTGGACTAAAATGAGCTGTGCTAATAAATGGGCGGGGCACCCATCCAAACTTGAATGGGTTGAGCGGGTTATGTTTTCATGGGCTAATTTTAACACCCCTGCGCCTACGGACTAGCATAAATGTTTACTTGTTTCCTTCGTAGGAAATTGGAGTAAATGTTAGGAGGCTGCATTCCAATGAAGGGGCTGAAGTCCTGCCACGTCCACCAGTGGTTACAGTGATGGGTCATGTTGACCATGGTAAAACATCCCTTTTAGATGCTCTACGTCTGACTTCTGTGGCTGCTAAGGAAGCTGGAGGCATAACTCAGCATTTGGGTGCATTTGTTGTTGGAATGCCTTCTGGGGCATCGATCACTTTCCTCGATACTCCGGGTCATGCGGCATTTAGTGCTATGCGACAAAGAGGTGCAGCGGTCACTGACATTGTTGTATTGGTAGTGGCTGCTGATGACGGCGTTATGCCACAAACGTTGGAAGCCATGTCCCATGCAAAAGCAGCCGATGTTCCGATTGTTGTTGCCGTCAATAAATGTGATAAACCGGCAGCAAATCCCGAAAGAGTGAAAATCCAGCTTGCAACAGAAGGGCTGGCTCTGGAGGAGATGGGTGGAGATGTTCAGGTTGTTGAAGTCTCTGCTGTAACAAAATACGGGTTGGATAAGTTGGAGGAAGCATTGCTTCTCCAGGCCGAATTGATGGATCTGAAGTCACGTGTAGATGGACCAGCCCAAGCTTATGTCGTCGAGGCAAGGGTCGATAGAGGACGGGGTCCTTTGGCTACTGCAATAGTGAAAGCAGGAACACTTGTATGTGGTCAACATGTTGTTGTAGGTGCCGAGTGGGGAAAAATAAGGGCTATTAGGGATATGCTAGGAAAATCAACTGATAGGGCTAAGCCAGCTATGCCTGTGGAGATCGAAGGACTGAAGGGACTTCCAATGGCGGGAGACGACATTATTGTCGTTCACTCTGAGGAAAGGGCAAGGATGCTTAGCGAAGGGAGGAAAAAGAAATTTGAAAAAGACAGACTTAGGAAGATGCAAGCGGAAAAATTAGGAGCTTTAGAATTAGAATCTAATTTAGAAGATGAAGAAGGAGAAGTTGAAGAGAAGCCCAAGAGGGTTGAAATGACAATAGTAGTAAAAGCAGATGTTCAAGGAACCGTCCAAGCTGTCACAGACGCATTGAAGAGTTTGGATAGTCCACAGGTGAGACAACAGTGTTATTTAAATGATCAACTTTGTCTTACTGCTCGTGGGCATTGTTCACACTTTTTAGATAAACTTCAGTTTCAAAATTGTGAAAATTGTCCTTTTAATAGGTTTTCGTGAATATTGTCCATGGAGGAGTTGGGCCTATTTCTGAGTCTGACGTGGATATAGCACAAGCTTGTGGGGCATTTATTGTCGGATTCAACATACGAACTCCACCTAGTTCAATAAATCAATCAGCAAGTCAAGCTGGCGTTAAGGTGCTTATTCTGGTTAATACAAAATGTAGTCGTCATTTCTCATTTGAATTCTGTATATGGGAATAATTTGAACCTAAAAGGTGTAAAAAAAAGTAAAAGAAACGGTAATGAAACTTTATGCTCATAGTAATTGTGTACTGCCTGCAGATAAAAATCCATCGTGTGATCTATCATCTTCTAGAGGATATTGGCAATTCTATTGTTGAAAAAGCCCCCGGGACATTTGAGACACAGGTTGCAGGAGAGGCACAAATACTAAGCATATTTGAACTTAAAGGAAGGAGCAAAGCTAAGGGAGATGATGTTAAGATTGCTGGTTGTCGTGTGATAGATGGCCGACTCACCAGATCATCGACTATGAGGCTTCTTAGAAGTGGTGAGGTTGTTTTCGAAGGATGTTGTGCATCGCTAAAGCGGGAGAAGCAAGATGTTGATGCAGTTGGAAAGGGGAATGAATGTGGACTTGTGATTCAAAATTGGGTTGACTTCAAGGTTGGAGATGTCATCCAATGCTTGGAGCAAGTCAACAGAAAGCCCAAATTTATTTCATCGCAAAGTGGCGCTGTCAGAATAGAATGTTGATAGAATTTTTACTAAGAAATGAGTAACTTTTTTTTTGCAATGTAGGTTATCTGTTCTCATGATTCTTCTATTTATTCTTGAGCAGAAGTGAAAACAATTTTGCTGTATAAAACTCTAAAGTGAACCCTTTACACTGAACAACAACAATTATAGTGTATGTTCATTTTTACCTAGAGAGTGCAAATCCTTTCTCTAGGAGCTGAAAATAAATGTTGTACTCTATAGCAAACAATTTTGGCTTTACATACGGGACATTATGAACTAATGATTCCTTTCTCATTTTTCTACTTGCCTTATGCTTACTGCTAGAAGTCATTATCTTCTTCATCTGTTTTGCTAGTGCTTAGTCATAGTTTTTTGTTCATCTCCATGGTCTAGTATAAGCTGAGTGATTCTCCCCTGAAAAACTTTACATGTGATGTTCTGAAAACGTAAACATGTGCTTTAGTTTATCCAGTATTTTTCGGTCATGAATATCTTAACTGGTTGTTTGCTGTTCAAGAATTCTTGTTTAGGCAGTGCATACTTTATACCATCCATACATAGTGTTTTGATCTAATAACAATCTTTCAGCTAACCTAGTCTCTTCCTAAACCCTGTCATCTTTCAACCGTAGCTTTCCCCCCCTTTGTATAAGAGTTGAAAGAAAGAAAGTCATGCTTACTATAAGAAGAGGAGACCTATGCATGCAGCAGGTATAGAGTCAGTCGAACTAGTCCTCTGATTATGCGAGTTATTAATGAATGAGGTATCACTTGACACCGTTTTGTAGAATATATTTTTTGTGTAAATACTATAAAGATATGTATATACTACGCTCGGACTTGCACCACCTTAAAATTGAATTGTAACAATAGGCTGATACTTGTACAAAATTCTATGTCGCCTACTGGTTGGCTTTATAAATCTTTATATGTATACTACTCTATCGAGGTTTATTTAATTTCAATACATATGAATGACCTAGACTGAGACAATTAACAGAAACCAAGTTAGGTCTGCTTCAACATCTATTTATTGGGCCAAAAAAAAAACAAAACTGATGCTTAGACTACTCAATATGTCAGCATTTTTGTATATATTTGTGTTGGGACCCTTAGAGCTAAACTGGGAAAAGATTTATTCACACTATACACTAAGCTAATTAATTTAACTCCAAAAGAAGAATTAGCCAGAAACTAAGGCATTAATTAATCATGATTAACTGATAAATGTTTATTATCTTTGTTATAATACCGTGTAAGTGGAAAAAATATTTACTTGCACCAAGTGTTTATATTGAACTAGACAATTTAATTGTACTAATAATACTAATTCTAAATCAAAGTGAGAGTACATATTGTTGGAAATTAGCCTTTGGCGGGAGTTGCGACCGACCAACTTTAACGGCTTAAACACTAGTGTTACGTATGTTGGAGAATCCGGTTCTTCACACATGCATGATCTACTAAGTACGTAGATAACCGTAGGGCCAAGAATCGTCAAATTTCATTGAGAAATGAAAGAGATATTGGTTCACGAAGTAAGGTGTTTGAAGCATGGAAAAGTGTGGTGTGTGATCAATTCTCCCTCATCGGTAGAGGAAGAAAGAATTGTTGTGTATATAAGACTCGAAATTGGTTTGGGGTTTGGGACCCCAAGGGGTATCCCATGTGTTTAAAGGAGGGAGGACCTAGATGTGCTTCGGTTCAAGGAAAGACCACACGCGCGCCGCCGCCGCCCGTCCCGTCCGGGCTGTGGGCTGTGGGCCTTCTGATATTATCTTTTTGGGCCAGAGAACTTTGCCAGAAGTACAGTTTGATCCCAGAAGTTTCAGATGTATAGTTTGGTCCTTGAAGTTTTCAGAAAGTCAGAATTGGGCAGAAGAGAACAGAAACGCCAAGCACTCAATTCAGCCATTTATTTTGGCTGAATTACTCCTCCTATAATGGCCAATCCGTTGGTCTTTCACCATTTATTTTGGTGGCTTTACTACCTCCTTAATGACCATTATTTGGCCAATAATGGCTGTTATGGGGGCAGTTAAACAGCCCATCCCTCACCTATATAAACACCCCTTACACCATTGTTGAGCAAGAAATATACTACACGAAAATACACAAGCAGAAACGGTTCTTCCTACAACTTCCAAGCATCATTTCGTTACTCAATATTCTTCACGGTAGCTCTTGAGTTTCCTTTGCTCAAGTGTTCCATTGCTGTTTTATCTTGGGAGACGAATTGTCCAGGACGTATAAAGGATACATACGGGGCAATATTGTCTTAAGGACAGAGTGACACACTCGACTCAGCAATAACAAAACAGTTTCCAGTTTTACTTCTTCAACAAAATTGTAATTTCAGTTTTGTTGTTCTATTGTAATTTTCAGTTCTTGAATTACTTTGCAGTTACTTGTAATTCCCGTTTCCTGCAACCTTTGTAAACACCAACACATATTACTTAACCGTGGTTAAGCAATAAAAGCTTATACGAAAGATAAACACCGAATGCGAGTAAGTTTTTACACTATTTTTCGAGCTAACAACCTGTAGTGGCATAGCCACATACAGTGAAGAGTGGTCAATTGAATATCGTTCTTTGAAAAATTATATTGTGTACATAGAAAATTATATAAAGTATATCGGCATTAAATTACTTTTCACACGTATGTATTAAATCTTGAACACCCTTAGCGAAATTTCTGCTTTCGCTAGTGACTACTTGTGTGAATATGTTGTCTTTCTTGTGTTTGATTCTCTGTGAAAGAGAATAATCCCCTGATTATTTTCATTAATGTAATTGGTTTATATACATGACATACAATAGTAAACCTAGCCTATAATTACGGAAATCAAATATACATTTTTCTAATACAAAAGATTATTACCATAATTACAGATGTACAAGATCACTAATAATATCAAAGGAATATACGATGTATATTCTATCACACCCCCACAGCCATAGCGAGCGGTTGTCGTACGCTGAGACTGTCCCTAAAATATTCAAAAAGAACTAAGGGAAGACCCTTAGTAAAAATGTCAACAATTTGATAATGTGAGGGGACATGCAAGACACGTACTTGTCCACGAGCTACCTTTTCGCGAACAAAGTGAATATGCATCTCGATATGTTTAGTGCGCTGATGTTGGATAGGATTCCCCGAGATATATATCGCACTAACATTATCACAGTAGACCAATGTAGCTTTTCGAATAGGGAAATGAAGCTCTAAGAGGAGGTTACACAACCAACAAGACTCATACACCACATTGGCTACCCCTCGATATTCGGCCTCTGCGTTGGATCGCGACAAAGTATCTTGGCGTTTAGCCGACCAAGAGACCAAGTTATCACCAAGAAACATAAAATAATGAAACGTCGAACGCCTGGTATCTGGACATCCACACCAATCATCATATGTATAAGACATGAGAGTAGATACTGATGATGGATATAAGTATAAATCGTAGTCAAGAGTGCCCTGAATGTAACACACAATGCGTTTGAGTGCATGCATGTGTTCTTCACTCGGATCATGCATGAATAAACACATTTGTTGCACTGCATAAGTAATATCGGGCCTCATAAATGTGAGATATTGAAGAGCCTCCGCAAGACTACGATAGTGGGAGGGATCCTCGTATGGTGTGCTAGAAGTGGCACTCAACTTCGATTTAGTGTCAACCGGAGTAGGAGATGACTTACATGATGACATGTCAGCCCGTTCAATAATCTCTGTTGCATACTTCCTCCGAGAGAGAAATAAACCACATGCATGACGAGTGACAACAATACCCAAAAAATAACTCAACGACCCCAAGTCCGTCATAGCAAATTCGGAGCTGAGAAGGAATATGATAGACTTGCGCAGTTTGTCAGAGGAAGCAGTCAATATAATATCATCCACATATAATAGAATGTATGCCATAGAAGTACCATGACGGTAGATGAACAGAAAATGATCAGACCTGCTGTGAGAAAACCCAAGAGTAGACACATAATCTGTAAACCTTTTGTACCAGGCCCGAGGGGCCTGTTTTAGCCCATACAAGGACTTCTTCAGCAAACACACATGGTTAGGATGATAGGGATCCCTGAAACCCAAAAGCTGATATGTATACAGTTTTCTTGAGTTTATCGTGTAAGAACACATTTTTCACGTCCAGTCGATGATGAGCCATGCTTTTAAGAGAGCTAGACTGAGAATAGTGTGAATAGTTGCCGGTTTGACCACCAGACAAGATGTCTCTCCCTAATCCACGCCAACCTGTTGAGTTTTACCATCACCTACAAGACGGGCCTTATGCCTCTCAAAACAACAATAAGATTTTTCTTATGAGTAAAAATCCACATAGAACGAATCACATTGACACCAGGTGGACGGGGAACCAACTCCCACATCTTATTTTCAATAAGAGCATTATATTCATAATCCATGGCCATTTTCCAATTCGGGTCACGAAGGGCAAACACATGGTTACGTGGTAGGGGTGATTTAGTGCCATTAGAGTTGAGATTAAATTATCATTTTGGTCTAAAAATACCCCGTTGGCTACGAGTAACGAGCCCTTGACTAAAAAAAATAGGTTGGACCTGGGTCGGTGTAGTGATGTCGGTATTGGTTCGAGTTGGGAGGAACTGGGCTGGATGGAGGCTGGAATTTATTGGGCCAGCAGGCAGTGGGCCTGCTGACGGAAAATTCGGAAAAGGGGGTGCTGGTTTAGCAGGAATTTGGCTAGACAGTGCCTGATGGTCCAGATTTCGAGCATTGGGCTGGACCAAATGGTGGACCACATATGGTGATAGCCCATCATCCAAAAATTCATAAGACTTGGACGCAGAATTATGCAACTTAGCAAACAGAAATTGAGTTTCATAAAAAATGACATGGCAACTAATGATGATTTTATTAGAGGATAAATCAAAATATTTGTAACCACGATGATTATATGGGTACCACAGGAACACACACGAGGTAGAACGAGCTTGAAGTTTGTTAATGGTAGTGGTAGGGAATAGAGGATAACATAAATACCCAAAGATGAGAATACGAAGGGTCTTTTTGATAAAGAATTTTAAGTAGGGATTGGTATGCTAATCATTTGCTAGGGAGTATGTTAAAGAGGTAAGTTGTCATTTGTAATGCATGATGCCAAAATGAAGGTGGTAATGATGCATGTTCTAGTAATGTACGAACAATATTATTAATGGTACGGATTTTTCTTTCGGCTTTTCCATTTTGTGATGACGTATGTGGACATAAAATCGAAAAGATATACCATTAACCTTATAAAATTCTCTAAATGTCCCATTGTCAAATTCCCTTCCATTATCACATTAAATATTCTTAATTTCCCGTTCAAATTGTGTACGGATGAATGCTCTAAATGATAGGAATGTGGAATAAATCTGAGACTTTTTAGATAACGGAAATGTCTACAAAAAATTAGAATAATCATCCAAAAATAACACATAATAACGGTGACCGGTAGAACTCAAAACAAGAGATGTCCAAAGGTCACTATGAACAATATCAAATGACAACAAAGTACTAGAATTGGAAGCAACAAACGATAATTTAACATGTTTCCCAAGCGGACAAGAAGGAAAAACATTAGTACTACGAGCACTATTACACTCAATAAATTTATTATTTTTAAGGGAGGAAAAAACAGACGCTCTCGGATGACCCAACGCATGCCATAAGGAAGGTGCTAAAACGACAAACGTTGACGGTGTGGCTTCATTAGTGGTGATGGGATATAGCTCGCCCCAATTATTACATCTCATTAGATGTATCTCCGTCCAGAAATCCTTCACAGAAAATCCAAAAGGGTCAAATTCAACAAAAACCGAGTTATCAGTTGTATATTTCCGAACAGACACCAAATTTTTAATTAAGTGAGGAGCATGAAGGACATTTTTCGAGGTTAAAGGTGGATTCATGGGAGAAATTTATGTGACCATAACCAAGAATTGGAATTGAATTGAATTACCATTACCAACAATTATGCCATAATTTTTGCTCAAATTGAAATAAGGCGAGAGATTACCTGGTGCGGATGTCATATGAGATGTAGCACTGGTGTCCATGTATCAATTTGCATCTGAAGGATTTAACCCAAGTGTATGCATTGCCGCCTCGATATCCATATGGGTCAAAGATATGGGTGGGCCCGCAGCAGCAAAAGCCAGCTGAGGCCGAGACCCAAGCAGGCCAGACTACTACCAGGCCAAGTTATTTAAAGGCCCAGTCTGGCCTTGCTAGTGCCACTGCTGTCCACTGGGCCTGGCCCAGTTTGGTGATGGGAACGGGCAGGGCGGCATGGGCCATTGCCCACTGGCCCAAGGCAGTCCCCATGACCATTGCCTAGTGGCCTAAGCCTGCTGCCAGGGGAGCTGTGTTCCGGCCTCCTGCTAGCCGCCACTGCCGCCACCACCCTTGCCACCACCACGTCCGCTACCATAGTTTTTTTCCACGGTGTTGACCCTTTTTGCCACCTCCATTGTTACGGTTTTGACCATAATTTTTGAAGAATGATTGAGAGTCCTTGATTTCGTGAGACGTGGCCACCATCATGGCGGAATTGGCTCCGGTTACAGCATTTTTAGCCAACCTCGCTTCTTCTAATGTGAGCATGGAACGTGGTTAGTAGAACGGTGGGAGAGGATTGCTTTGGCGAAGAAGAGTTCCAACCCCATTATACGTTTCGGAGAGGCCTGCAACCATCTGAAGAACGAGACGATCATTTGTGACGAGTGCACCGACGTTCTTGAGTTGATCCGACAACTCCTTGAGCCTTTGACAATAGGCTGAGGCATTCGAAAAATCCTCCATATTTATGTGAGAGAATTCCTGCTCAAGGGTTACTGCACGAGAATTTTTGTTATCTTGGAATATATCACGCAACCTATTCCAAGCTTCCATTGCCGTGGCGTCGAGTTGGATAATTGTCTGTAAGAGGTCCGTAGATATGGTGGAATAAATCCATTGGAGGACCGTAGCATCAATAGTTTCCCACAACTCTATTTCATCATCAGTGGAAGGCACATTCGCCTTGCCTTTTTCCGGTTTGACGATGTGATGGAGGATACTATGGGACCTTGCGTGAATTTCTAAAAGTTCCGCCCTTGTTGCGTATTGGACGTTCTCCATTTCAAGGACAATATGGATGTTGTTTTTGATATTGGAGACTGCAAGGGCAAGATGAAAGGTATTCTTTGTGTTAGAGATGATTGAGGAACAAAAGAAAAATTAGGGTTTGGATCGAAAGAAAAAAAGAAAAAAGAAGGGACGGCCTAATCTCAGTACAATATTTTTGCATGTATTCGTTCACTACTGGTTGGTTGTTTCCTGTCTCAGTTTACTTTTATGTCTCTGTTATGCTATTTTTTTCATGCCTGACATACTCGGTACATCAGTCGTACTGACGTCCCTTTTGTCGGGGGACATTGTGTTTCATGCCCGCAGGTTCACGTAGGCAAGGGACCGATCCGCATTAGTAGGTTGCTGACTCAACGGATATTGGAGCACTCCCCTTATTTCGGAGTGTCGGTCTAATCTCGGTACGGTATTTTTGCATGTACATAGGGGTATGGTGAGGCCTTGTCCCGACCTTATGATGTTGCGTACTCTTTAGAGGCTTGTAGATAGTGTCTTGTGTATATCAGTCAGGTATGGCCTTGTCAGCCTTAGTATGTATATATGCATGGGTTGAATCCTTCTGTTGGTAAAATTTTACACAGCTTCTTTCTAGTTTATGATTTCTATGTGTCAGCAGGGTACTTGATGACGGCCCTTGTGGCCGTGATTGATTATGGTTAGATGTTGAATACATGATTAGTGGTACTCGGCAAGTAAGGTCCGGGTGCCCGTCATGACCCTCCGGTTTGGGTCGTGACACTTGGCATATTTGTGTTTTGGGATATGGAAAGTTTAACAACAAACTATTCTACCTCTATTTCAATGGCTAGTTCCGTTGTCACAAGGGCTCGTTTGGTTGCTGCTAAGTTTATTTTCTATCGACAAGAAGCTATGTCTTTTTCTTGCAAGCTTACTAGCAGGATTTCTTTTCATTTCATCAATATGGCAAGTAATCGTAGAAAACATGGTGTACACGAAATCAGTCTTGGACGTGTTGCCACTTCTAGGTATGATTCTAATGATCATTTCTGTGTCAAAAGTCCAAAATAAATTAAGCACGTGCGAACCTCTTTTGGGAGAACAAGACAATGAGAATACAACTCCATTTGCCAAAGCTGGAGTTTTTAGTAGAATGTCATTTTGCTGGTTAATTGAAGAAGGGAAAAGAGAAAACTCTTAACGATGAGGACATTCCAGAATTGAGGCTGGAGGATCAATGGGACATTGTACTCGTTGTTTAACGAGCAACTAAATAAAAGAAAGCAAAATACTTCATATGCTCGGCCTTCTGTATTTTCTGCAATAGTCTTCTGTCAATGGAAAGCGACTCTGGTATCTGGATTATTCGCTCTGATTAAGACAGTGACGGTGTCAATAGGGCCTTCGTTTCTTTATGCCTTTCATTGAAGTTGCCAAAGGAAAAGGAGCTTTTAAACATGAAGGTTATGTGCTAGCCGGGGGAATCCTTATTGCTAAATGCATAGAATCATTAGCAGAGAGGCACTGGTTTTTCAGGACTAGATTAATCGGCCTTCAAGTTAAATCTTTGCTAACTGCAGCTATTTACGATAAGCAACTCCGTCTTTCAAACACTGCTAAGAATACTCATTCACCTGGTGAGATAATAAACTATGCCACGGTTGATACCTATAAGATTGGTGAATTTCCATTTTGGTTCCACCAAATATGGACAACAGTCGTTCAGATATGCATTGCATTAGTCATAATGTACTGTGCTGTCGGACTGGCTACTGTGCCAGCTCTACTATTAGTTGTAGCAAGTGTGATAGGAAATTCTCCGGTGGCCAAAGCACAAAACAAATACTTGACGGAGCTTATGGATGCCCAAGATAAAATGCTAAGGGCAATAACAGAAGCCCTTACTGGTATGAAAGTGTTGAAATTCTATGCGTGGGAGAAACATTTTAAGAATGGAATTGAAAAGCTAAGAGAAGAAGAATACCGATGGATATCAGCAGTGCAGATGCAGAAAGGCTATTACTTGGTTTTATTATCATAGTATCCGCAGTTACTTTCTGGTCTTGCTACTTACTCAAAGTCCCTCTGAATACCACTAATGTCTTCACATTTCTTGCCACTTTACGCATCGTTCAAGAACCTATTAGGTCAGTTCCTGATATTCTTGGAGTATTCATAGAAGCAAAGGTCTCCTTATCTCGAATTGTGGAATTTCTTGAGGCTCCCGAGTTGCTAAACAGATGTATTGAGCAGAAGTACCAGGGAAAGGAACTTGAGTATTCCATAATTATCAAGTCCAACGGGATATCATGAGATGTGAATACGCCTAATCTTGCAGTTAAAAGTGTAAATCTTCATGTTATACCAGGGAAAAAGTTAGCCATCTGTGGAGAGGTTGGTTCTGGTAAATCAACTCTTTTAGCTGCAATTCTCGGAGAGGTTCCATACGTTGATGGCTTGGTAAGTTTTACATTGACTTCTCATTCTCTTTTAACTGTCAAATTTTTCTGTACAGTTAAACCTCTTTATAACAGTCATCTTCTAAAATAACATTTCACTATAACAACCATATTTTCTGTGGAACCTATCTTTCATGTTATACTATATTATACGTTCTCTATAACAGCATTTCGCTGCTATGACAAACGATGTTGTGATAGAGAGGTTTGACTGTACTTGGATCTCAGCAAATGTTAAACCTGTTTCATTGGCTTCTCTATTTTCAGGTTCAAGTTCATGGAACTGTAGCATACGTTTCGCAGAATGCATGGATTCAGACAGGAACAATAAGGGAGAACATTCTTTTTGGTTCCACAATGGATCAACTTAAATACCAAGAAGTACTTGAAAGGTGTTCACTTGTGAAGGACCTTGAAATGCTTCCTTTTGGTGACCAAACAATTATTGGAGAAAGAGGCGTTAACTCAGTGGCGGACAGAAGCAGCGAGTTCAGCTGGCACATGCACTCTATCAAAATGCAGACATATATCTGTTGGACGATCCATTCAGCGCAGTTGATGCGCATACCTCAACCTGTTTGTTTAATGTAAGAACACTTGTCTCAGTAAATTAAAGACCGAAAAGTATTTTGTAAAATATCTAACTTGGAAAAATATGATCAGGAATATGTCATGGGAGCTCTTTCTGGAAAGACAGTCTTGCTTGTGACTCATCAACTAGATTTCCTTCCTACATTTGATTCAATATTGGTTAGTAATCCTGCATATTTTCTCATAATGACAAGCTTATTCTCATTTACTATGTCAGATGACCCTGAAAACCAATACAGTCAAACCTCTCTATTACATTATTGTTTGTTCTGGTATTTTTCGGTGCTATAGCGGAATGTTGTTATAGAGAACATATAATATAACATAACATGAAAGATCGGTTCCATAGAAAACGTAACTATTATAGTGAACTGTTGGCATACAGGATGACTGATATAGAGAGGTCTAACTGTACATTCAACTTCTGCTTCAATTCTGAGTTTGTATGCAAGTGTGGGATCTAATAGAGTTTTAATTTGTGGATAGCTAATGTCTGAGGGGAACATCATACAGTCAGCTTCCTTTGATCAGTTGCTTATTTCTTGTGAAGAGTTTCAAAACCTCATTCATGCACATGGCGAGGCGACTAAAAGTGAGAGTAGCAGAGGGTGTTCTCCCCAAGAAAGGACCAAAATCTCTGAAGAAAACGTTCATCAAGATAGGAAAGATTGTGGGAAGTGTAAGATGGTACGGGGCGGAAAAGGGCCGCGGCGCCCCCTAGCAGCGCCGTGGCGCCTGACTGGCAATAAGCATCATCGGTTTTCTAGTTGATTTAGCGCCATGACGCTAATGTGGCAGAGCCGCGACGCTTCATTGGCAGTGACTGCTCGACGGAATCCCAAAAGGTTTGGCTGTTGAGGGGGTTTCAATGGCATTGAATCCACCCAATAATGGTCATTACTTGGACCATTATGTTGCTGCATTACTTGGGGGTTAAATGTCATCCATTACATGGCAATTGATTGCCATTATGGGGCATTTGAAAGGCCATCTTGCACACATATAAATTGAGGTCTTTGGTTCAATTCTATAGTTGAAGAAAAACATATATGAACATATGAACAGAAAAACAAGTTCACAACACCACAAAGAGATCAGATTTTCCTGATATCAATCATTCTCTTAGCAATCTTCATTATTCGTGTTCTTCGCTGAGATCATTTGTGTAGGCTTTGAACACTTGTAAGTTTGTTGTTTCATCTTGGGAGACTATTGTCCACACTTCCGTAAAGCCTATATACGGGGGCAATCTTGTCTTAAAGACAGAGAGTCATCTCTCAACTCAACCGGTGGTGTTGTGGTTTATCTAATTGGTTGTTAAGTGTTTCAGGTGTTAACTTAACAAACGAAGGACTTTAACCGTTCGTATTCTCAGCGGATCTACAAGCCACAAGAGTAGCAGTTCATGTTCTTGTATTTCCGAATACAAGTTCTATATTTGAAGTTTCATTCAAGATCAAGATATTGACAACTTGATGTTGTCCTCATTGTTGTTTATCTTTTCAATCACTATAACAGTTATTTACTATTCCGGTTGTTGCTTTACATATTCCAACACAAATATGATTGCTTACACATTGGAGTGTTGTCATCACACAGTTGGCTATCTTTTACTTATGGTCGTCTGTATCGTATCTATCATAGAAAGAAAAAAAGAGCTTCAAAGGAGCCCATCATTTTTAAGTGAGTTTACTTTTTAGTTTTTACACATTAATTATCAGTAGAATAATGTTATTATGACTTTTAATACGGGAAAGGGCCAAATATGTGAAATAGTTTAGAATTGCCCTCTATTTGAGTATTCATTTCACAAAACTTCGTGCGTGTTGACTTGCTTTGGGCTACTGTTGATCGGCTTCACGAGATTTTCAATTGGTATACACATGGCTAAGAGGGGGTTTGGATTGACTTTTTAAAGTGGCTTATAAGCTAAAAGTTAAAAGTAATAAGTTGGTCCTATCCAATTTTTGGCTTTTGACTTATTTTTATACCTTTTTAGCCTAATCATAAGTGTTTAACAATACTTTTTATAGCTTAAAAGCAAAAAAAAAAACACTTTTAAGCCAATTCAAACACCCTTTAACTATTATAAGAGATTCACCCATCTTTAGAAAAGCAATTTCTTGACTAAGGCTATTAGACAGCACTTTCTCATGAACCAAGTTAAGGAATTAATAGGAAAAAGAGGATATGACATGTTATAAACGAAATAATATATGCTAATAATTTAAAAAACCTTTTGTTATCAATATATTTGACTAAAATGTTAAGTAAACCGGTATAGGAAACACATATGAAATTGTTCGATTGTTACATGTTTCTGTATTAAAGCTCAAATATATATCAGTAGAGACTTACAAAGCAATTAAGGAGAACATTGGACTTATTGAGAAGTGAAAAACACAAAGAAAGAAGCCCATTTTATCAAAGAATTCAAAATAGAATCCTTAAAATAACAAGTTGGACTATAAAAGTGAAACAGTTCAAATATAGAGGGCTGATTTATGCAAATTCCTTTTTTGACCTCATTTAGATTTTATTCTTATTTTTAAAGGGAATGCATATTACTCTTACGAAATTACCCTTCTGCCTAATGTTTGTTCATATATTTTCCAATTTTGTAGATAACATTAGACTATCGTCTTCAATAACTAACAAAATTTCAGACTGCGGTCTAGAGTATTCTCATAAAATTATCAATTTGCTCCAAAGAAATTTTGGGCCGTAATCTAAGAGGTCCATTAGTTGCAAGGAAAACAAAAAGAATAATTTACTAAACAATTGTTCCAAAATGGACAACTGGTGAAAATGTCTACATAATATGAATTAATCGAAGCTCAAAGTGAATATCAGACACCGAATGAAAAACCAGGAAAAAAAAATTCGTTGCTGCTCATAATGAGGATGCAAATGTTGGAGATATGTGTGTATAATTATAAATTGGTCTTTACTAGAAATCCCTCCTTACACGAATGCTGAAGAATTTCAAAGTTGTGCTTTTGGATTTAATATTTTCTATGACGGCGGTGTCCAAGATAGTTTATATGCACAGCTGTTATAGACACTTAAAAGAGAAAACACCATAAATACTTAAATAGTCCCAGACCTCGCACATAGCGGGAACTTAGTGCGCCGGACTAACATTTTTTACTATATGGGAACCCTGGAACAAGAATCCTATGTAATTGAAAAGCAAGCTTCTCGTGTAACTGTACTGTATAGCCACCATTAATGTACTCAAAGCTGAATGAAACGGTAAGGTACAAAAATCATCCAACTAGTCAAAACATTGCCCTAGACCAGAAAGCATTCAACATATGATCAAAGGCCCATGTACACACTGAAGGAAAAGTAGTACCTTTCGGAGAAAATGTACATGATGTGCAGCTAATGTAACAAGATTCTTTTAATAACCACATCCAAGATTTATCATCCAAACAGAACACGCAAAATCTCCACCGGAGGCATTCGACATAATGTTGACGGATCTTTTGTTGCGGTTGAATTTGCCATCTCATCCGTCATATTACAAAATGATCCGTTGGGACTCAAAAATTAACATCTCCATTCATCTCATTTTATGTCATCTCGTGGCTATTTAGAATGAATTAAAATATTAACATAGCACCGACCCTCGCGACATGCAATATATAATGTTTAAAGTTACCAAAGCATTTGAACGTAGAACTAGAAGGAAATCTTGGTGCCTTTCAATCGTGATCGTGAACGTTGACCCCTTGTTCTTGCTTCCATTAGCTTGGCCTTCAAAGTGTTCTCCTTTAAATCTGGTGGTAATTTAGTTGACGACCCGGATACATTCTCATGTGAAGGAAGCTTCTCCGTCCATTGCCTGACCGGACTAGCTTGAGCCCTCCTGACAGAAGTAGTACTATAAGAAGCTAACTCGTAATCATTTTCAGGTGGCATGTTTCCGCTTTCTGACAATAAATAGTGGCTTCTAATTAATTCATCAATCACATAATTTGAGTTAACTCCAGGAGTTCCATCAGCTTTATTATTCTTTTTCCCGGAACTACCTTCTTCTGTTACTTCACATATTTCAAACTTGTTCGAAGTGCTTATTTCAACTTGGTTCTTTTCACTAGTTTCTTCACTCGGTAATGCAGCTCGGGCCATTTGTTCTTCAAACTTCACCTGTAAATTGGACACGCTGCTACCTTTGGACCGTTCGTGTAACGCAGGTTTCCTCAAAATGTAATTAGCCCTCGTTGTTTCTTCAGCACTCTTTGCCAAGTCAGCACCACTTGGTTTTTGCAACTCAAAACAATGTGAATCGCTGCTAACAGAATCTTCGTCATCGCCCTCGTCTTGCGGGGCACTACCAGCAACATTAAGAGGGATGGAATCCAGAGAACCTCGTCGGTAGGTGGGATCCGCTAAGTTAACATTATTCCTGATACCGGTTTGTTTAGTTTTAAGAAATGTCTCTATTTCGGACCTGAACTTTTCTATGATTGAGCTTTTATCACCTTGACCATATTGAGGTTCCGGTTCCATTTTTGTCTGCATCCGTTCATCAATCCATGCTTCAGAAATGTACAGAATTAGTTGATTGCTATTAGTCCTTTCAGTCCAATCCTTGTCAGATTTCTGTCTTACGGAATGCAACTCCTGTTCATAATGTCTTATTCCCCAAGCAAACTCATCACAAAGATCTTCCAGAAGTTGTCGAGACTTTTTCTCTTTGTCCCGCTCTTTCGATGCATTAGCAAGAGCCGTTTTCACCTCGTACAGCTCCCTAGCCAGTCTCCGATGCAAGCTCTCCGAGCGTTTCCTTAGCTTTCTTTCGTCTTCAAGTTCATCTCTAACCGACTGAATAGCAGCACTAATTCGATCTTGCTCTTTACTTTTCCTTACCACTTTATCCTCCGTTATCTGCTTCATCAATTCATCTATTTCGTGTCTATCCACTTGCTGATCTCGCACTAACTCCTTGATCCGGACACGAGCATGATCTAGTTCTTTCTTTAATGCTTTCACGAGTGACATGTTGGACGCATGCTGCTCTTCCAGGCCCCATATTCGGTTCAGTACTTTTAGCAGTTCCGTAGATGTTTTCAGGCTGTAGCTCGTCTCTCCAATTCGCCCTTTCAAGTCTATAGAACCAGACGGCGTAACTGCAGTGTTGTAAGGTGCTATCTGAAAGAATATATCATGTGAAGCTTTAGATGCATTATTAGGTCAGAATTAACAAAATATTATCTTTAAAACAACAAGTTATCTCGAAGATGTTTTTGCTCATTGTACTTGCCGAAAACTTAATGGAGGCAATATTTTAAGTTTGCTGATCACTTTCCGGAACCACAAGACAAACTACCCTCTGGGAAAAAAAGAACCTTCGAAGATTGAATGATGAAAAAGTGGCATGTAGAACATTTATTATATAGCTGCAGAGATTCAACTAAAGTCGAGTGACATTAGGGTTAGAGGACTCCCGATGCTTAAGAGTATAAAATCCTATTACCTAAATTACTTTGAGATTTTCATCAGTTCTAAAGTCCTTAATGAAATGTTGCCTAGAAATGTCCTTTTCTCTAGAGGAGTATAATTATGTATCACCCAAAAAGATGTCATCAATACAGATTAGGCACTCTATTTACCTCCATTGAACTCCCATAGCTTGCCGGAGATACAGGCTGTATAGCATGGTTGGTCCTTTCAATTGCTCGATGATGTTGCATCAACGATGCAGCAACATGCCTCCTCAAACTGCCCGCACTTCCTGGCTGGCATAAAAAAGAACACAAATGTTTATGGAGAATGCTGAGAAATTTCAGAACTTAGCTAGCTCAAATTGTTCTTCAATTAAGAAAAGAGAGCAGAAAAGACACAGCAAAGAATACAAAGACGACAACTGCACCTTAACGCCAAACTAATTTAGGGTAGGTTATATGAATACAAAACAGATGATATCTCAGCCCCAGTTCGAAGCAGCATCAAAAAGCATGAAAACAAACTCAGACAACACCGATGATTAAACAAGGTTTTTAGTCCTTTCTGGAGAAACTGTTGATGGCATAACCACTTGTTGGTCCTAAAATTTTTATTGCACTGAAATGCTCCAAGGAATCGAAGTTACAATCTTTAGTGCAAACTAAGCAGTATCTCTTGCGTACTAAGATACTCGAATCAGATGAAGAATGGTAAAAGTTGAAGTCTTGTGGATCAAATTGAGATCGATACGAACAAAAGAACAGCAGACACAGATAAACAGAAGGGGAGAGTAGAAACCAGCAACTCCAACAATATCAATCACCTCAAAGACTCCCAACTTTACCACAAATAATCAAGAAAATTTAATCAAAAAGGATCCACCAAATGACACATAAATAGCTAAACTACCAAGGTCTGCCACTATTAAACTAAAGGGTAATTGCCATTCACAAAGCTATTAAAAAAAGAGAGAATTCAGATGAACTAGCAACTCCAACAACATCAGTTAGCCAAAAACCCTCTAAAGTCACCTCAAAGATTCCAACTTTACCACAAACAATCAAGAAAATGTAATCAAAAGGATCCACCAAATGACACAAAACTAGCTAAACTACCAAAATTTCCCATTATCAAACAAAAGGGTACTTGCCATTCACAGAGCTATAAACAAAACAGAGAGATATTTGATGAACTAGCAACTCCAACAACATCAGTTATCCAAGAACCCTCCAAAATCACCTTAAAGACTCCAACTTTACCACAAACAATCAAGAAATTTAGTCAAAAAGGATCCACCAAATGACATAAAATTAGCTAAACCACCAAGTTCTGCCATTATTAAACAAAAGAGTAATTGCATTCACAGAGCAATTAAAAAAGAGAGGATTCTGACGAACTGGCAACTCCAACAACATCAGTTAGCCAAAAACCCTCAAAAAATCACCTCAAAGATTCCAACTTTACCACAAACAATCAAGAAAATTTAATCAAAAGGTTAGCTAAACTACCAAATTCTGCCTCTATTAAACAAAAGGGTAATTGCCATTCACGGAGCTATTAAAATAGAGAGAGAATTCTGATGAATCAGCAACTCCAACAACATCAGTTAGCCTAAAACCATCAGAGCTCTAAACTAAACCTCAAAGATTCCAACTTTACTACAAACAATCAAGAAAATTTAGTCAAAAGATACTACAAGTTCTGCCACTATTAAACAAAAGGGTTTTGGCCATTCACAGAGCTATTGAAAAAAAAGATAGAGAACTCTGATGAACTAGAAACTCCAACAACATCAGTTATCCAAAAACCCTCTAAAGTCACCTAAAAGATTCCAACTTTACCACAAACAATCAAGAAAATTTAATCACAAAGGATCCCAAAAATGACACAAAATTAGCTAAAACTACCAAGCTCTGCTACTATTAAACAAAAGTGTAATTGCCATTCACAGAGCTATTGAAAAAAAGAAGAAGAGAGAATACGGATGAACTAGGAACTCCAACAACATCAAAGCTTCCAACTTTACCACAAACAATCAAGAAAGTTAATCAAAATGACACAAAACTAGCTAAACTACGAAGTTCTGCCACTATTAAACAAAAGGGTAGTTGCCATCTACAGAGCTATTTTTTCTTCTTTTTTTGAAAAAGAAGAAGAGAGAATTCTGATGAACTAGCAACTCCAACAACATCAGTCAGCTCTAAAGTCACCTAAAGATTCAAACTTTACCACAAACAATCAAGAAAAAATAGTCAAAATGATACTACCAAGCTCTGCCACTATTAAACAAAAGGGTTTAGGCCATTCACAAAACTATAAACAAAAAAAGACAATTCTGATGAAATATTACCAGGTCAGGTGAACTTGGTGAAGGATCAGGATGTTCAAGAACCCTACTATCCTCATAAAGATGATGCCTATGGTGGCGATAAGGCTGAAGCCGGCGGATTCTTGAAGGAACAACATTATTACTATTACTAACATGACCACTATTATTATGGTGCATCTTAGTAAAAGGTATATTGTATTGATGAAGCTCCCAAACAATTGCAGCAAGTTTTCTAGCAGACACACAAGTATTATTCTGTAAAGGGGTTGCTCCAATAGAACTTTCTTGAACAACAGCACCACTATGATGATAGTTTTGGAGCCTCAAAAAGGGTATTACTGGTGTTGTATGTCCCCCACTTTTCCCTATTTTCTTCAACTTTTCCCTTAAATTTTCTTGCTTTTCTGCTGGCCCTTGTTCACTTTTTCCACCCCTTTTCATCTCTCTCTCTCTCTGTAGCCACTATAGAATATTGTTTCTTTATTTTTTTCTCAACCACCCATTAGGCCTTAAGTCACTGTAGTAACTGCTACAGCTACTGCTACAGCTACAGCTACTGCTATATGTATTGTACATCAGTAGTCTTTCTTTTGAGTGTTGAATGGAGATTCTTTGCAGCTTTTTTGTGGGTTTAATAGTGTGTGTGTGTGTTTTTCTAGTTCAACATACATGGCCAAAAAAATTAACTTCTTTAACTTTTTTTTTTTTTTGGTCCAATAGCCACAGAGGCGTTTGTTTGACTATGTCAAATACAAACTTATTTTACCCCTTTAGGTAAACCAATTTTTTGACCAATAATTTTACAAAGGGGAATGCACGAATACATCCCTCAAATAGGAACATGTTAACTTTTACATTTTGTAATTTCTATTTTTTTTATGTTTTCTACAATAAGACTTTTATCACTAATTATGATTAGAAGCGGACGTGATACCGATATCGAATTCATCTGAAATCAGTATTTTCGATGCAAAATAAAAAAATTACGAAAATTACAATAAATAGTAAATCTGAACTCATAACGTTAAACATATATGGTTCAATATTAAAAACTTTACATGTCAGACTCATAAAACTTAAACTTTGAATCTGTCTCTGATTATGATTAAATACTTTGTATCCCTGCTTTAATTTATAACTATATATTATAATTAAGGGTTTCGCAAACGATCATTCTAGCCAAAGATATTGCATGGTTGTTGTGCTTCTCCCCATTGTAGATCCATGAGAAGGATGTCCGCTTGGGCAGTTCAATTGATTATCAAGGGGATATTTGGAAAATGGCCTAGGATCGAATCTCGTCAGCGTAAGTGTGGGGGTTACTTCTTGAAATAAAGGAGGACCTCTTGTGCGCAGCGTGGTACTAGTCTAACTTTTGAAATCAATTGAATCATCATGATTTACCTCCTACAAAGACCTGTCGGATCGGGGTGTGAGGGCTGGGCGGGAGTTCCACGTTTTTGGAAAATGAAAAGGAAAAAGACTACCATCAAATAAATGAAGCGTAGAATGGTAATTATTAGAAAGTGAAAGCTGACATTGCTAGCTTATCTTGCTTTTTGCACTTTGTTTTACCTGCATTTTTTTTTAATATATATCCAGTATTCCCGGCTTACGTTAGATTATTCCTTGATATAGTAATCCTGATTCCTCAGCACTACTATCAGTAAATCGCGGAATGTGCCTGAATGAACAGGGTTTGAGAACAGAACAACTGATATCAGCTATAAGGTCCTACCCCAGAAGAGAGCAAATTGCTCCCACCAGGATTCAAACTCACGCTGCGGTCCCTCAACACGACTTTTTTTTTTTTGATATCCAACTTTCCGACTTACGCCAGACTATTTCTGGAGATAGTAGTCCCGGTCCCTCAGCACTACTACCAGTAAATCACGAGATATGCCTAATAGTTTGAGAACAGAACAACTAATATCACCTACAAGGTCCTATCCAGAAGAGATCAAATTGCTCCCACCGAATACCCTCATCACTACTCTACTTATATAGAGAGCATGCATGTTACTGTTTTAGCATACTATTATCTGAACGTCTCATGGAAAATAATGATTTCAAAATTTAGACGTGTATAATGTACGAAAACACCAGATTAGGACGACTTTTTTAGAAGCCTTTCGATGGGGTCTTTCTTCCTTCTTCGAGCTCTAATTATTTCTATAGAAATTGTGCATTTGGAAAATAAGTGTGCAACATCATAATTACATATAAATTACTTGAAAATTCATTTCCACAAAACCATTGAGGAAAATATACCCTCATCTAAAGGTAGCATATCTAAATATTTTTCGGAATATTAATATATTTTTCAAATTATATAAAGAACAAGAAATAAGCGACAACTTACAACAAATTAAAGAATTACTATGATATATAGATATTTTATGTGTGTTGGTGAAAGGTTACAAATATAAAACTATTAAGGTGCGTACAAATTAACATGAACACCTCTATTGCTCATTTAAAGAACTAAAATTGTGATATAGAAACATGGTTAACAACGAAAATGAATGAATGAAGGAGTCTAACCTTGGACTTTCGAGTTTTGAGTAACTATAATATGTGATAAAACAACTGATTAAATTATCAACACAAATTGAAGGAAATCGACAGTTCGAAGTTCGAACAAGTACATATGTTCTCGTCTTTTAACAATACTTTGTACTACTTAAAACGAGAATATCAGATCTCAGATGAAATTCCTAAAACCAACCAACATACACATTAATTTTGAGCTTTAGCAAACTTTCTTTTCTATAGACGGCCCTTGTCTAATAAAATTTGAGGAAATATCCATAGAAACCTGTAGTTTTGTCACGATGCATATTATAGTAACTATTACTCCCTCCATCTCAAATTATTTGTCATGGTTACTAAAAATAGTTGTTTCAAATTATTTATCATTTTAGAAGTTCAAGACATAATTAGTTATTTTTCTCCATTTTACCCTTTGTCATTAATGAAGGTGAGACATAATTAGAGTAAATTGTAGAATAGTATAATTCTCCTTGATTGTAGTCTTCTCATTGATACAATATTTATAGGAGTTTACAATTGTAATCCTAATCGAATGAAGATATCTACTTTACATAATTACACTAGGATACTAATTACAGAATATATGGAGAATATTTGTGTATTCTCTATCACACCCCCTCAGTCGGAGCGGGAGGAGGCCGGACGCTTAGACTGGATCTGAAGTCAAGGAACAGCTGCCGGGGAAGTCCCTTAGTAAATATATCTGCGTATTGATAGGAGGAAGGAACATGTAACACCCTAACATGGTTCATGGCAACCTTCTCACGAACAAAGTGAATATCCATCTCAATATGTTTGGTTCACTGGTGCTGAACCGGGTTATGAGACAGTAGACAGCAGATATGTTATCATAATAGACAAAAGATGCCTTATGTAAGGGACATTGAAGCTCTAGATGAAGGTTTCAGAGCCAACAAATCTCGGCAACAACGTTCACAACGCCTCTATATTCTGCTTCTGCACTTGAACGGAAAAGTGTGGCTTGTCTTTTGACTAACAATGAGATGAGCCTATCACCCAAAAATACACAATAGCGGGAAGTGGATCGGCGTGTGTCTAGACAGCCGCTCCAATCAGCGTCCGTATATGATATCAGACTGGTCGGTGCAGATGGATTGAGATGTAGTTTATAGTCAAGAGTACCCTTAACATACTGAATGATACGTTTAAGAGCGGTAAAGTGAGGCTCCCTGGGAGCATGCATGAACAAGCACACCTGCTGAACAGCATAGGCAATATCGGACCTAGTGAAGGTAAGATAATGAAGTTCTCCAGCAAGGCTCCTATAAAGGGAAGGATCGGCCACTGGATCCCCGTCATCGGCACTGAGTTTCGACTTTGAGTCAACTAGAGTGGGCATGATCTTGCAGTTTGCCATTTTGGCCTTGTATACAATTTCTTCGGCATACTTACGTTGACACAGAAAAATTGCATTTTGGTGATCTGGTCACTGAAATCCCAAAAAATAACTCAACTTACTCAAGTCTGTCATAGCAAATTCGAATTTGAGCAAGGTAATGATCTCGTGTTTCAGCACATCAGATGAGGCAGTCAGAACAATATCATCTACATAAATAAAGATAAGGTAGGTCAAATACTCTTCCTAATTAATAATTTCTTAAGGGGCGTGTAAATAAAAAAAAAAGCGACAAATAAGGAGGAGTACTAATATTTAGTTACATTTTCACCAAAACAAAAAAAAAGAATCTTATCCCTATTTAAATGCCCCATTCCTAGCTCAGTTCATATATAAGCCAAACTATAATCTGTGCAGTGGACTATAGAGTGGTTGCTGCTTTACTCATCCTTAATTATGATTAATTATAATTTTTTATCACACTTGTGTTATTTTTATCCTTATGAATCTTATACCAAGAAAATATGTAGGAAAGCATGTCTAACAAAAGTCACAGAATATTATATATGTGTCTTCTCAGGTTCCTATGTAGACTACAATTTCTCATTAAAATCCTAAACTTAAGAAAAACTAAAGCATTAATTTAAATTAAGGAATGTGGTGGTCCAAGGAATGTCCTGGTATTTCAACGAAGTCAAGGTTGTAGGGTATAGAGGCATAATTATTCACAATACTTTTTTGGGGGGGCGGGGTGGGGGGTGGGGGTGTCCGTGAGAATTTATAATTTCTAATTCATCATCTTAGTTGTCTAAATCATATCCATTGTTACTTATTACTCTCTCAATTTAAATTAAATCATACGATTTGAGGGGAACAAAAAGTCCCATGCACATTGAAATTTAAGTTATATAAGAAGAAAAAAGTGTGTTAAATGTACCAAAACTTCTAATAAGGTAATTTTTTTGAGAAGTGTGAGTTTGATTCAAAGCGAATAATATTACACCGTCGGTTAAAACCAACTCTGGACTGACTTAACTAACAAGTTGGTACTACACATGTGATGGTTTAGTAGAACTAGTGTATGGAAAAGATAAAGAATAGTTTTCATATTGCGGCGTCATAAAAAGTTAAAGTAACAAGTCCAGTGGAATGATATTTTTTGAACGACTCGTTACTGCCTTTATCTATCTACGAGCATGTTTACTTGGGAACAAGTTTACTGTCTTTACCAATAATTTTCTAAGTACACACATAAATATAAGATTGTGAGCTTTGATGGCAAAAAATATTAAGATAATGTCATCAAATAAACGCATGAATATAGGCTATGTGCAGGATTGGAAGTAGAGAGAAAGCTACGGATTCGACAAAATCGGCTAATTTTGATTAAAATCTTATATTCGGTCAAGAACATTACTTAATATGTATAAATATTTTATCAGAATCCATAAACTAAACTTAATTCGGGGAGGATCTTGTTAGATGTGTGAATAAATTTCCATATTGGAGCTGATAAGAAAAATACACTTTTTATTACTTGTGATTTGTGAATCAACTATATTCAACTTTAGAAACACTAACAACTATTTTAGGAGAAAGAATGAAGAACTAAGGCCTTGTTTGATAGGCCCATCATATGGAGTACAGGACTTAGAGATTGGTACCCATTACTGACTAGTCTAACCTACAATTAATGGGCTTTAGGCCTGTTGGATATTCTATAAAATCCAAATCATATCGTCGCTAAGCCCATTTGATGTTTAGGGACTTTAGGCTGATATACGTAAATGTCCTTTTTAGATCATCATTTAAATTTTATTCTTAATTTTAAAAGTTGTGCAAATATAGGCCTTGGGAGTTATCCTTCCAGACAACATTAGGCTGACAACATTAGGCTCGGATCTAATGTTTGTTCATATATTCCTCAACCTTACTAATAGAATATTTTTCGAATATTCTTTCATTAGTTGTATATCTCTTATTTTAGGTAGAATTGTATTCCTATTGTAATTAGGTCTCCAATTTTAGGTAGAATTATATTTCCTATTATAATTAGGTTCATTAGTTACCTTGTTTAGATATTCTTGTAGTACTATATATATTGTACATTATTGATGAATAAAATCAAGGGATTCCTTTATGGTATCAGAAGCCTAACCCTAAATATCACACCCTAGCCGTCGACCTCTTTTCTCGGCCGCCCCCTTCCTACGTCGGAACCCTAGCCGCCGACTTCATCTTTCGACCACCCCATTTTCCCCCACGATGGAACCCTAGTTTTTTCGGCCATTCTCTCTCCCTCTTCCTCCTAAATTTCTTTTTCCATAGCTGACAAAACCAAATTCCATCCTGCAGTTGCAGTCAACAACATTAAAAACTTCATTCTTGTGACTCTTGAGATGGAAAATGGTCAATACTCCTCGTGGGCGGAGCTTTTTAAGATCAATTGTCGTATTTATGAAGTTATCGACCACATCATTCATCCTACATCGAAGTCAACAGACCTACCCTCGGCTTCGACTTCTGATAATGCACTCTGGTCTCATTTAGACGCAGCCGTCCTCCAATGGATATACGACACGATCTCTAATGATCTGTTGCACACCATCATTGAGACCGATGTCACTACCCGCCAAATGTGAAAACGTTTGGAAAGTATTTTCCACAACAACAAAACTCAACGAGCATTATACCTTGAAAATCAGTTCAAGGATGTTTATCAGGACGATTTCCCAAATGTCTCTACATACTGTGAAGAACTCAAGATGTTTGCCAACCAACTCTCCAACGTCGGCGCACAAATCACTAATCAGTGATTGGTCATGCAACTTATTGCTGGCTTAAACGAATCCTATGACATCGTTGCCATCATCCTTCAGCAATGCACGCCGTTACCTCAATTTTACGAGGCCCATTCGAAGCTTATTCTTGAGGAAAACCGGGAAATCAAGCGCAGCACCACTCAGGCCAGCATTGCCGACGCCGTCCTCACCATCACCGTCGGGTCCTCGGCCGACAGTAGGGCCTCCAACTCCGACAAACAAAACTACCGACCCGAGGACCCGCAACAGCCCGCATCCACCCGCAACAACCGTCGGAGTAGGTAGTCCGGCAAGGGCCGCGGCAGACAAAATTCCGACAACAACGGTGGCGGGAAGGGGCAATCCCCACCGGCAGGAAATAACCAGTAGCGGCCGCGGCAGTGGCATCAGCCTCCGCCGTGGACTGCCTACCAGTTGTAGGCCGCGGCCCCCCCACCGTCATGGGCCTCTCCTCTTTGCATATATCCGACATCCTCATGGACTCCACCTCAGAACGATAGGTCCACCCTGACGTACTCGGCCTACATCCACAACATGCCTACACAGCACAGCCCCCCTCCCTCAACGTATGCACCGACTGACATTGAGGCAACTATGAACACAATGTCACTCAATGCTCCAGCCGAAAATTGGTATATGGACACATGTGACACATATCACATGACGGCATCACAACGTACTCTCTCGTCTTATTCCAATTTGGGTAATTTAAATCGAAATATTATTGTTGGTAGTGGACAAGGCATTCACATTCGCGATTTTGGTCATTCAGCCTTATCCCCACCACATCCACCACTAATCTTAAAAAAATATCTTACATGCCCCTAAACTCATTAAGAATCTAATCTTTGTGCGACGTTTCACAGCAGATAATAATGTTTCCCTTGACTTTGATCCTTTTGGTTTTTCTGTGAAGGATTTTACGACAGGGAGATGAATAATAAGATGTGACATAACCAGATATCTCTACCCTATTTCAAACGCCGTCAACAATGCAGTCTCAGTTCCATCAACTTTTTCTGCTATTTCATCTTCCTTATGGCATTCTAGATTAGGACATCCGGGAGATTATGTTCTACGCTCCCTTAGGACAGATAATTTTATTAATTGCAACTTTATTTCTAGGACTCCTATATGTGAATCCTACATTTTTGCGAAACATATTAAATTGTCATTTTCTGCATCCACAAATTGTACTTTAATACCTTTCGTTATCATACATAGTGATTTGTGGACGTCCCTATTTTAAGTACGACTGGCCATCAATATTATGTGTTGTTTTTGGATGATTTTTTCAACTTTTTATAGACTTTTTCAATTGGCAATAAATCCCAAGTTTACCCCATTTTCCCTCATTTAGTACACTTGTAAAAACACAATATGAAAAGAGCATTAAATGTTTTCAATGTGACAATGACAGAGAATTCAATAATAATAATCAATTCAAATAATTTTGCTCCATAAAATGGTCTTACCTTTCATTTTTCCTGCCTTCACACCTCCTCCCAAAATGATAAAGTCGAACGGAAAATCTGAACTATAAACAACTTAATTCGTGTCCTACTTGCTCACGCCTCAATTTTGAATTACGCACTCTTCATGGCCACCTATCTCCTAAACATAATCCCAAACAAGTCTTGCGTATCTTTGGATGTCTCTGTTATCCTCTCCATCCGACCACTCACAACCTCCAACCTCGGTATTCGCCGTGTGTGTTTCTGGGTTACCCCGCCAATCATCGTGGTTACTCATGTTATGACTTGTCTAGCCGTAAAATTATTATTTCACATCATGTCCTATTTGATGAGTCTTAATTCCCCCTTGCCTCCCTAAATTCGCAACCTCGGCATTCCTACGACTTCGTAGATGACGGCATGAACCCTCTTTTAATTCATCATTTACATAGTTCGTCGTCCCAGACCCCGACACCCTCCCCCACCTCGGACATTCTTGGATACACAGCCCACCCGATTCTCCTGACGGTGGCTCGGAATAACCCACCTCAGGGTGATTCTGCAACCCCCTTTCGGCAAATTGAGCATCGGCCAGCTGGTCCCGCCACCCCTACCCTTCCTCCTCTTCCCGGCAGTCCCGCGACACACACCCCTCCTATCCTGCATCCCGATACATGCTCTCGGATCATAGAAACTCATACCATGCACGAAATTCATAAACCTAAATGCCTATTTAACCTATCCGCTTCAGTAGTCCCTTCTCCCGTCCCTCGAAATACGAAGGATGCCTTGTCCGACCCTAATTGGAAAGTCACAATGATTGACAATATAATGATCTTATTGATAATAAGACGTGTGACCTAGTATCCCGTCTACCTGATGCTAACATTATTCATTCTATATGGATTTTTAGACATAAAAAGAAATCTGATGGTTCTTTTGAGAGGTACAAGGCTCGTCTTGTAGGTGATGGCAGGTCTCAACAGGTGGGAGTGGACTGTGATAAAACGTTCAGCCCAGTCGTAAAGTCCGCAACTATTCAGACCGTCCTCAGCATTGCCCTATCCAAGTCTTGGCCCATTCATCAACTTGATGTCAAGAATGCCTTTTTATATGAGGATCTTCATGAAACGGTATATATGCATCAATCTATGGGTTTCATGATCTTATTCATCCGAATTATGTGTGTCTATTGCGGAAATCACTCTATGGACTGAAACAAGCTCCTTGGACATGGTACAAGCGGTTCGCCGATTATGTCTCCTCTATCAGTTTTTCACACAACATATTCGATCATTTCTTGTTCATCTACAACAAGGGAACATACATAGCTTACCTATTATTATATGTTGATGATATCATCCTCACCACATCATCTGATGTTATACGCCGGTCCATTATGTCTCTCTTTTATTCTGAGTTTGCTATGAAGGATCTAGGCCCTCTGAGTTATTTCTTGGGCATCTCTGTCACTCGACATTCTTGTGGCCTATTTCTGTGTCAGAAGAAGTACGTCGAAGAGATTATTGACTGTGCAGGCATGACATCTTGCAAACCATCCCACACGCTAATAGACACCAATTCCAAGCTCAGCGCTGATTCCGACCCTCCATATTCAGACCCGACTCACTATCGTATCCTAGTTGGGGCCTTGCGGTACCTCACATTCACGAGACCTGACATATCCTATGTCGTGCAACAAATCTGCTTACACATGCACAATCATACGGAAGCATACTTGCATGCCCTCAAACGTATTTTACGATACGTCCAAGTTACACTTCACTTAGGATTACATCTATACAGGTTTTCGCTCACTGGTCTCACTGCTTATTCTTATGCTGACTGAGGTGGATGTCCTGACACCCGACGCTCCACGTCTGGTTACTGCGTTTTCCTCAGAGATAACCTATTGTCTTAGTCTTCCAAAAGGCAACCTACACTATCCCGATCTAGTGCGAAGTAGAGTACAAAGGTGTCGCCAACGTCATCCCTGAGTCTTGTTGGATCCGTAACCTTCTACTTGAGCTTCACTGCCCGATTCAAAAGGCAACATTGGTCTACTGCGATATTATTAGTGCGATATATCTTCCGGCAATCCCGTCCAACATTAGTGCACTAAACACATTGAGATGGACATTCATTTTGTTCGCGAAAAAGTGGCTCGTGGTCAAGTTCGTGTCCTTCATGTTTCTTCCAGATATCAGATTGCCGACATCTTCACCAAATGACTTCTGCGCATACTATTTGATGATTGTTTTAGTCAGTCTCAGTGTTCGTGAACCTCCCGCTTCAACTTCGGGGGCGTAATAGAATATTTCCCGAATATTCTTTCATTAATTGTATATCTCTTAATTAGGTAGAATTTTATTCATATTGTAATTAGATCTCCTATTTTAGGTAGAATTATATTTTCTATTATAATTAGGTTGATTAGTTGCCTAGTTTAGATATTCTTGTGCTACTATATTTATTGTACATTATTGATGAATAAAACCAAGGAAACATATTCCTTTACTTACCTATAAAATATTTGACTGTCGTCTTACGTCTACAATAACTTACAAAATTTCAGATCATGACCTACCGTTTCCTCATAAAAAATTAATTTGCTCAACAGATATTTTTAATTTAGACCATGATCTAATAGATCCATACTACAAATTTCTAGGGACTTTACTGGTCTATTTTTCTTAATTTAATTCTTTTTTTTCTCGAATTTAGAAAATCTAAGCTGCTCTTTTTATTTCTTCTTTTTGGTCTTTTTGTTTAATCAATCATGACTGGTTCTTGTCAAGGAGACAGCTAGCTAATTTTTCTTTACTCATTTTCTCTTTTGAAATTGTCACGTATCAATATGTCATGGTGAGGATACTCTATATTATCACAAACATAAGTATATATTTTACTTTTGAGCCATATTTTATTTTACTTTTGCTATATTAAAACATATTCTACTTGTTTCCCTTGCGACATTTTTTTTTGAACGATAAAGATATTTATATTAATATTAAACGCCCATAACAGGATTCAACAGAGTACACATAGGATATGTGTCATCCCTTGGGACACTTTCAAAACACTATTGCTATTCCCTTATTAACAGAGATAATTAAGAGTATTTAGCTATAAAGATGATTGAAAAGGAAAGACTGTATTTAACTTATTATTGCTTGAAATTGACAAATTATTATAATTACAGATAAATAAGATATATGTTAAAAATATCCAAGAAAAAAGAAAATTTTACACTTTTAAATTTATGAAGATATTAAATTTTGTGTTTCCAGGAGGGAGACTATTTATGTATGGTAGTTAAGATTACAGACATGATAGCTACTAAGACTTTGGAATTATTGATATCGTGTACAAAGATATCATACTAAATGAGGTCACTACTATACACCCTATTAAATTAAATATATACTCTCTTTGTCTCAAAAGTATGTGTTACAGTTCGATTTTCGAGAGTCAAACAGTTTAATTTTGACTGTGAATTCGGGCATAAAATCGTTAAAATTTTTGAAATAAAATTTGTATATTTGAAAACTATCTATCGAGTACTATTAGTCACAATAATTGATATATTTAAATTATTTAAAAGATATATGAAAAAATTACGATCAAAGAAAAATTTATTTGAATTTTGAAATCTGAAAGATGACATATAAATTGAGACGAAGGGAATAATTGTTTAGTTACGAAAAGGGATATATTTTTCACTAATCACGTCAATATTCTTTAGGTGATTGCTTTCACATTTGACATGGACCTGTAACTTACTGCAGCTGTCTCATTTTCCATAGATATAAATAGCGTATCAAAACAATATTGAATTATTGATGCATAGACATAATTTAATTAGCAAGAGACCAGGTTTGTTGACGTCATTATGAACTTCAACCCAATCACGTACTAAAAGAATTAACAAATTTAATAACAAAAATAGTTAAGACTGTAGTAGTATTAAACTGTACATCATTTCAATTTTCACAAAAGTAACTCTAAAATACTCATGTATATATAATGCATGCACAGACACGGATTCACGTCGCATTCAGAATTCTACCATATATTCACTCTAATTTACTTAGTCTGAAATCTATTATTTATTAATTTTTTAAATATATATATACATATATGATCTAGATCAAAGCTACTAATTAGGATGAACCCACAACTTTTTTAAGAATTGTTTATACATATATGATCTAGATCTATCTATATATATATATATATATATATATATATATATATATATATATATATATAATACATGTGCACATGCGTTTGTGTTTACACAGATGAAAACTCTATCTATCTTTAACTAAAATCCTATCTGTCTTGACGGATGTAACTTTTTTTGAAAAAGTTCATCAACAAATATTATATATGAATTCATAATTTAAAAGATAAATTTAGTACTTAAAACTCTAAAGGTTAAATCCATCAAAATTTAATTATGAATCCGCGCCCTCTAGGTATAACACAAATGTCAACGAACATAAAAAAAATCATAAAGAAAGGAACTGTACGTTAAACAAGGTGATGTATACTTGTTAGTTCTTCTTCATCCATTATTAAATTATTAAATCCATGACAATAATGCAACCATATTAAAGACAACCATTAATGTGCAACATGCGATGACTTCTAATTAATAGAAATATAAATACTTGCTATTACTAGTCAGGTTGTCGACTACACGTGCTCACTGACTGCCGATCACGAAGATCATCTCTTTACAACATTATCAATATAAAATATAATTCTTTTACTTTTATTTAATAGTAGTAAGATAGAGTAGAGGTATCGTGAAAAACAACAACATACCAAGTGAAATTCATAACGTGGGGTCTGAAGGAACATAGAGTGTACGCAGACAATATCTCTACCTTGGTAGGTAGAGCGATTGTTTCCGAGAGACCCTCGACTCAAGATAGAGCATAAGCACAAACAAAGAAAGAGCAAAGCAAGATAAACTGTCAGATCCGGTCAGTATGAAAATGTTGATATCAAAAGCGAATAAGTCATAATAGCGCATTCTGAAAAAGTAAGCAGTAAGTAGTGCAGAGAAATAAGCTACACATAGTACACTAGAGAACACATGGTAGCAAAAATCAAAATACAGGGGACTATAAAGTCATACCACGCCTATTAGTATGATAGGGTAAGCGGACCTACAATAATAACACTACAACTACCAGTTTACAAGCGTAAGTAGGACTACGCTCGATTACCTACTACCATAATCCGTGTCCTCCACAACCTCTTATCTAAGGTCATGTCCTCAGTAAGTTGCACCTGCGTCATATCCCATCTAATCACCTCTCCCCAATACTTCATCGGCCTACCTCTACCCCTCTTGAACCCGTCCATAGCCAACCTCTCACACCTCCGCACTGGGGCATTTGTGTCTCTCCTCTGCACATGCCTAAACCATCTCAACCTCGCTTCCCGTATCTTATCCTCCACCGAGGCCACTCTCACTTTGTACCGGATATCATCATTTTTAATCATATCCCTCCTTGTATGCACACACATCCATTTTATCATCCTCATCTTCGCAACTTTCATCTTTTGGATGTGTGAAGTCTTGATTGGCCAACACTCCGCCTCATATAATATAGTCTGTCTAACCACTGCCCTGTAGAACTTGCCTTTAAGTTTTTGTGGCACCTTTTTATCGCACAAGACTCCATATGCGATCTTCTATTTCATCCACCCTGCTCCAATACGGTGTGTGACATCATCATCAATCTCTCCATTCCCTTGGATAATAGATCCGAGGTACTTGAAGCTTCTTTTCATTTGAATGACTTAAATACCAAGCCTCACCTCCATGTCTGTCTCAAGGTCGCTCCCGTTACTGAACTTGCACTCCAAATATTATATCTTGGTCCTACTCAGTCTGAACCTTTTAGACTCTAGAGCCTATCTCTAAACCTCCAACTTAGCGTTCACTGCCCTGCGAGTCTCATCAATCAAGACTATGTTGTCTGCGAATAACATACACCAAGGCACCTCCCCTTCGATTTATCGTGTCAGTCCATCCATCACCAAGGCAAATAAGAATGGGCTAAGAGTTGATATTTGGTGCAGTCCCATCACCACTGGGAAGTGCTCCGAGTCTCCTCCTACTGTTCGTACCCTGTTCTTGGCTCCATCATACATATCCTTGATCGCCCTAGTGTACTCCACAGGTACACATCTAACCTCCAAACATCTCCATAGAACCCCCTCTAGGGACTTTGTCGTATGCCTTCTCGAGGTCGATGAAAACCATACATAAGTCTCTCTTCCTCTCCCTATATTGCTCTACTAACCTCCTAATAAGATGAATGGATTATGTAGTCGAATACCCTGACATGAATCCAAACTGATTCTATGAAATAGACATGCCTCTTCTCACCCTCATCTCCACGACCCATTTCCAAACTCTCGTAGTGTGGCTTAGCAGCTTGATACCCCTATAATTATTACAACTCTGGATATCACCTTTGTTCTTGTACAAAGGGATCATTGTACTTCACCTCCATTCTTTGGGCATTCTCGCCGTCTTAAAAATGACGTTCAACAACTCAGTCAACCACTCTAAACTTGCCATGTCTGTGCTCTTCCAAAATTCAATTGGGATCTCATTAGGCCGGTCGCTCGTCCCCTGCGCATCCTGCGAACAACACCCTTAACCTCATCAACATTAATGCTTCTACAGTACCCAAAATCCCAGTACCTACCAGATTGCTCCAGATCTCTCAGCACAATGTCTCTATCTCCTTTTTCGTTTAAGAGCTTATGGAAGTAGCCTCCACCAATACTTTTGCATCCTCGTCCTTGATGCACCTCATGTGATCCAACTCACAGGCCCCCATCTCCCCCGCCTTGACTAGTCTATACAACTTCTTATCCCCGCATTTTTTCTCTAATTCCATATACAAGCGTTCAAAATATACAATATATATATGTATGTATATTGTGTATTCATCGATTTGTTGTTACGTACATAGAGTGAGAGTAAGATTTTTTTTAAAAAAAAACGAGAAACGTCCATTTAAGGATATGAAGTCGAGGTAATTTTGTGTCTTTATGTTATTGAAAGGTTTGTATTGGTGCAATCTATGTCGAAAACAAAATAATTTTTTTAAAGTATATAAAGGCTAGCTAATTTTTGATCCCATATATAAAAGAAAACATAAATATACATTTTCTAAATTTGTAATGTTTCAATCGTGTATTTGGAGGGGCAATAACATCACCCAACTATGAGTATTGATCTCTCAATGTCATGTTTCTTTGTTTTGTAATTACAAGGTCATCCAACTTCTCCTGTATCACATCTAAAGTCACCCACGTAATATTTGGACAACAAAATATGACATGACATTAATTTATTTTCTCATAATGTAAGGAAAATGATTAGATTTGTCTTTGTGCTCTCACAAATAAGTTATATTTACTATTTGTTATACTTTATTGATATATTTGCTCTTCTCATCCAACTTTCGGATCATATTTGCCCTAGTACTCTAAAAACCCATATTTACTTTACTTGGTTAAATCTCCATTTTCATAAGTGGTGCCTACGTGGTAATTTTTTTAAAAATCTGTTTTTACTGATTTTTTAAAAACAAAAAGATGGAAAATGTTTTTTAAAATCTATAAAAATGATTTTTTTTAAAACCCATTTAAAAAAAACTGGAAAATTGGATTTTTAAATTTAAAAACTGGAAAATTTGTTTTACCTTTTAGAATCTGGAACACTGTTTTTTTTTTATTTGGAAAAAAGGATTTTATAAAACCCGTTGTTGTAAAAAATATCTGAAAATTGGATTTTTATTCAAAAATATGAAAAAGTTATTTTTTAATTTGGATTTTCTTTAAAAGAAAGTGTTCTAAAAATCTAGATTTTCATGATTTCATTTTTAGGACACTTTTTAAAAAAAAAAGAAACATAATCTTGAGAGATCGATACCCATAGTTGTGTGACCTTCTCTGTTACTACCTCTGTATTTGGATAAGGCGTAAACTGTAATGTCCAAAGTATAAGTAAAACAATCTTTTTCAAATTAACTGTCACTTTATGTCAAAATATTATGTCAATATAATTGACACAAATTCAAGATTGAGGTTGGCTATTATTTTTTACTACATCTTTATTATTAAAGAGTATGCACAATATTTAATAAAAAAGAAATTACTTTTAATAAATAGAGATACCTGTACTCCGAAGTAAACTATACATTAAATTATAGTATTTTTAATGGACGTGAAAATAATGAAAGTCACAATCTAAAAGTATTTTGTTGACTTTGTTATATTGTCATGCATATCTAGGAACCCACTCATCAATATTACTAAGGGTGGCCAGTGGGCCGGGACGGCCCGACCCCGACCCGATCCCGTACCGCCCCAACCCCGTGTAAAAAAAAAAAAAGGTAGCGGGACTCGAACTCGGGACGGGACAATGTCTCGTCCCGCCAGACCCGAGCCCGCCCCAGGCCCTCCACACCCGGTCCCGCCCCGACCCCGAGCCCGTCCCGACCCCGCCCGAAAGCTCCCCCTTTGCATATATAACCGTTGCACCAACGATCATTTTAGATTTTGGCCGTTGGGCAACGACCATTTTAGGCCTCCCCCCCTCCCCCAACCCCCCTACCCCTTAATATTTATTTTTAACCCATAAATTATTATATTTATACTTTAACCCAATTTTCCAACTATAAATAACTCATTTTCTCTTCATCTTTCTCACAAATCTTCCTACAATATCTCTAATCTCTCAATATATCTCTCTACAAGTCTACATTGTTTACTAAATATTCAATTTTATTTATTCATTTGGGAATTGGGAGTGAAGTTGGCAACTAGCTTGAGGATCTTCCATCGAGCAAAGTTTCAATTTTCAACCTCTCGATTACACGTCGACGTTACGTCCGCGTTTGGTACATTCGTTCCATCATTAAATTATTATTGTCTGTTTATTTTATTTAGCGCACTTAATTTTATTGTCTTTAATTATTTATTATCATAATTAAAATGAAAGGATTAAGAGGTATGTTTAAGGGTAAGTGTGCTTCTTCTAGTAGGGGCGGCAACCAGGGCAATGGTACTTCTTCTAGTCATCTTATTCCTACACATGATGATTTTGTTGATACTCAACATTTTCCTACAATACCATTAGATTTAGACGGGGAGCTATTTTCTGGAACTCAAGAAGACTTTAATTTAGACGATGATCTAGATGATACACCCACTAATGTTGATGACAACACACCCACTAGTGCACCTTCAACTGAAATGCCTCATATTCCCCCTAGCCGCGCCTTATGTCGAGCAAATGACCCATCCGAATTCTCCTTATGAGCAAAAATCCACATAGACCTGATAACATTAATACCATATGGACGGGGCACCAACTCCCACGTCTTATTATCAATAAAAGCATTATATTCATCAGTCATAGCAATTTTCCAATTACGGTCATTTAAGGCGGACACATGATTACGGGGCAAGGGGGATTTAGAGACATCAGAATGTAAATTAAAATATCTTTTAGGTGTAAAAATATTCCGCTAACTACGAGTGACCGGTCTATGACTCGAGGAAGAATTGAGTGAATTTTGGGAATTTGCTGGGCTCGGGGACGGAGCGCGGCATGCGGTGGGCTGCTTGGCCCAAATCGGTAACTGGAGCGACCATCGGACCGGTTCCGAGTGGGGCCGGACCGGCCCAATTGCTTGGGACTGATCTAGTAACTGGAACGTGGGACGATACAGTAGGGCCAGCGGGCAGTGGGCCCGCTGGAGAGTTTTGGGTGCGGGAGATGTCCGAAAAATGCCGAATAATATACGGGGATATTTGGTCATCCAAAAAATTATACGACCTAGGCTCGGGAGTATGAACTTTCGTAAAAGGAATTTGGGTTTCATAAAAAATGACATGGAGATTAATTATGATTTTCTTGGAGGATAAATCAAAGCATTTATAACCACGATGATTAGACGGATAACCCAAAAACGCACACGGAGTAGACCGAGTCTGAAGTTTGTTAATTGTGGTGGATGGGAATAACGGATAACACAAGAACCCAAAAACTCGAAGATGAGAATAAGAAGGGTTCTTATTAAATAGGATTTGGAGGGGGAAGAATATGTCACACCTTTGGACGGAATTGTGTTAAAGAGATATGTTGCAATTTGCAGAGCATGATGCCAAAAATATGGGGGTACGAAAGCATGAAGTAAGAGAGTGCGGACAATGTTATTTATGGAACGAATTTTGCGTTCGGCTTTCCCATTTTGAGAAGATGGATGAGGGCACGAAAAATGAAAATTGATCCCATTATTATCACAGAACTCCCGAAACACCCTATTGTCATACTCTTTCCCATTATCATACTGAATATTTTTTATTTCTCTTTCGAATTGTGTTCTAATGAATGCTTTAAATTTTATGAAGACAAAAAACACTTGAGATTTATTGGCAATTGGAAACGTCCACAAAAATTTAGAATAATCATCCAAAAAAAGAACATAATATCGATGACCTAACGAACTTAGAACAGGAGACGTCCATAGGTCGCTATGAATAATATCAAATGGCTTTGAAGTATGAGAGTTTGAGTCCACAAATGGCAACTTAACAATTTTTCCTAACGAACAAGATTGACAAATTTGAGTACGACTCGTACCCTTACAAGAAATAAAGCTATTTTTATCTAAAACTGATAAAATAGAAGATCCCGGATGACCAAGGCGAGCATGCCACAAGGAAGGAGAAATGGCTGCAAAAACTGACGGCAAGGCTTGACTCGATGGACTAAAACCGGGCATGATAGGATAAAGATCCCCCCTACTATCACACCTCATGAGATGACTACCCGTCTTGAAATCCTTCACAGAGAAATCAAAAGTATCAAATTCAACAGAAACAAAATTGTCAGTGGTGAACTTTCGGACAGACACTTAGTTTTTAATCAATTTGGGTGCATGTAAAGTATTTTTCAAGATAAAGGGTGGATTGGGGGGAGACAACGTTTTCTGACCATAACCCTGAATTGGAATAGAGTTGCCATTACCAACAATTATACCCCGAGGGTTGCTCAAATTGGAATAAGATGAGAGTGTACATAAATCGGAAGTCATGTGAGTAGTGGCACCGGTGTCCATATACCAATTTGGGTCCGGTTGAGTCAAACCCAATGTGTGCATCGCGACCTCGATATCTGTCTGAGTGGGGCCTGCTGCGTGGTGAGCTTGCGGAGGTCGGGGTCCAAGTATTCCGGGACCGGGGCTGCACCTTTGTACCGTAGCCGCCGGGCCGTTGCGTTCGTTATCGGGCCGGTGGCCGATGGGCCGCCACTGCTGATTATTGGGCCTGAAAGGCTGGCCAGCCCACTAACTGCTGGAACTACTGGAACGTAGGGTCGCTGTCCCCCACGCCCACCGCCCACCGCCCGGCCCCCCCACTACCATGGGCCCCACTGTTGGGACCAGTAGGGCGGTGGACCACAGTTCACTGGACGGGGCCCACTGCCACCGGAACCGCCGCGTTTGCCCCCGCGATTTTTGTTATTATTCTTACGATTATTTTTGCCGCCACCATGAGTACGGTTTTGGCCCGAATTATCAACAAAACCTGAAGAACTTAGGGAGGACACCATCATGACGACGGGGCTTGCTCCGGTAGCCACTTTTTTAGCCAAACCGGCTTCTTCCAAAGTAAGCATGGAGCGGGCTTGATAGAAGGCGGGAAGAGGGTTGCTTTGACGAAGGGGAGTTCCAACGCCATTATAGGCCTCCGAAAGGCCGACAACCAATTGTAGAACCATACGATTATTTGTTACAGGTGCGCCAACATTACGGAGTTGATCCGCCAACTCCTTGAGCTTCTTGCAATATGCCGATACGTTTGGAAAGTATTCCATGCAAACTAGAGAGAACTCCTGTTCGAGTGTGACGGTACGTGAATGTTGGTTATCTTGGAATATGTCACGCAATCTATTCCAGGTAGCCATTGCCGTGGTATCCGGCTCAATAATCGTCTGTAAAAGGTCAACCGAAATAGTGGAGTAGATCCACTGGAGAACGGTAGCATCAAGCGTAATCCATAACTGAGGATCCTCCGCGGGAAGAGGTGTAGCAGGAGGAATTATGTGATGGATAACTTGATGGGAGATAGCGTGAATTTTAAACAATTCTGTCCACGTCGCATATTGGATGTTTTTCATTTCAAGTACAATAGGGATACTATTCTTGACGTTAGAAACCATGAGGGCAGGATGATAATTGTTCTTAGACATATTGAAAGAACAAAGAAGGAGGGGAAATTTAAGAGAGATTTTTGAGAGCGGAAGATGAAATTTGGGAGAGAAACCCGAGGGGGGGGGGGGGTCTCGGCCGAGAGAGGGTACAAAAGTTGGGAGAGAAAACTTTTGTTTAGACCTAGTCTCTTGATACCATGAAAGAAATAATCCCCTTGATTATTTTCATTACTTGAAAGGCTATATATACAAGTTACAAAATAGGAGAATCCTATTCCTATTCTATTCTAAAAACCTTATTCTATACATTTATGGTAATACACTAATTATGATAATACACTATTAATTATATACAAATATGTATATTGTGTGTATATTGTGTATATTTAACATATATAATTGCACTAATTAATCTGAAGATCCTCTAATAATGCAAATTTCTCTTGACTTTCACGTGCAACATTAGACTTTTATAGTTCCAACGATTGTTTAGAAAATGAACACTTGCAATTCCAATTGTGTCAACACTTCAAAGGATGTCGATAATAACAAAGGAAAAGTATAAGGAGATCCAAAATCCAACAACAGTTATTATGTTTACACGGGCGCGAATCCAGGGTATCGAATAGTTCAAATCTTGTATTTATATTACGAGTCCGTTAATTATATAAAAAAAAATCTAGTTGAAAACCCATTGCTAAAAGGAGATGTTGGCTCAATAGCGTGTGATATTTGCACAGATCACAACAACATACAAAACATATTCAAGCAGAAAAACTTAAATTTTGAGGTAGGTCGATTTGAGCTCTTGAAATGAATTTTTTTTTCTTATAAGAAGCACTTTTCTTTTTACTGGGATTTACGTGCAAAAATCAAATTAATCAAGATCCAAAATAAATATATAAATTCGAATGAAAAATAAAAATAAAAATTTAACTTACTCAAGTTGGAGCTCTATTAAGAGGTCAAGAAAAAATAAAATCAGTCATTAATACTTACATTAGAGTTAGAGTTGTAGAATCAGTCATTAATACTTACATTAGAGTTAGAGTTGTAGAATCAGTCATTAATACTTACATTAGAGTAGACTGTCTACGTCATACATTTCTAGTTGTTGTCCTTCCCTAGACAAATACGAGATGCTTTGTTCACCGTGGTGTCCTATTCTCCAAAAAAAAATGTCAAAAAATTGTTTTCTAGGTAAATAAGCAAATAAACCAAGGGCATAGTGGGAATACCAATTATTTTTGGCTGGTCTACAAATACGGAGAATCGAACGCTCCGTGTATGGGCATGGCATCTTTCTCTCGTTGCTTCCTCACTCTTTGGAACTGCTAATTTTGCGTTATTTCTGTATCTCTTCGTATTCCCAAAATATAAATCTCTTCTTCCTTCATATCAAAATTTCCAGAGAAAAAAATGATACAGTAAATACGTATCATTTTTTTCTCTCTATCTCATTATCTTCTTAAAACTTCTCCATGTTTCCATGATTCAGGTTCTCTCTTTGTTTCGCTCTTCCAAAAATTTTACGTATACATAAACCTTTTACTTAATTCTAAATGCACATAAATATCGAAATGAGTATTAAGAATTCATATACATATATCGATTTTAACTTGTTTGAGATTGTGGTATATTTAGTTCATGTTGACTGATGAAATGTCAGAGAGAAAAAATGGTTCATCTGGGTAATTTCTAACTATTGATACTCTGTCCGTCCCGATTCATTTGGCGTTTTTCGATTTAGAGTCTGACCGTAATTTTTTATATACCTTTTAAGTGATTTGAATCGTTAGTTATTGCTATTTATAGTACTTTTGAGGTATTCTTCAAATATGTAAATTTTATTTTAAAAAATTTTAAAGATTTCATAGCTGAATTTACGATCAAAATTTTAAAGTTAGACTCTCAAAATCCCACCGTGACACATACATTGGGACGGAGGAAGTAATTTATATCAGCATTATTGTATATTGGGTTTTGAAATAATTATTTTTAAACTAAAATTTTGGCTTGAAGTGGGTGTTGGGTATTATGTGAACACTGGTTCTTGCAGAAGATCCAGATTTTTGGCTTTATTTGTGGAAAACGGGGGGGGGGGGGGGGGGGGGGGGTAGAATTGTCGTTGGGTGGTTGGTGATTTTGGTTAGTTTTTAAAGGATATTAAATGAGAAAGTTGGCAGAGAAGCAAAAATTGCAGGAGAGTTTCGTGGAAATAGGAGACAACACGTTTAAGACTGCAGTTTTGTAGATTTTGAAGTTGATTCTTATTGTTTTGTGTAGTTTTTTTGTAACATATGTGGCATCAGCAGCTTATTTATGGTGATCTAGGAGCTTATTCATTGTTTCTATTTAAAGAGGTTCCAGATTCCTTAAATAGAGTTCATTGTTTCTATGTTCCTTTTTCAAGCATTAACTGAAACCATATGGTTGTGGTTTTTTCAAAATAATATTTTAATTTGTATTGTATCTAGATGCTTTGGGTCCCCTGTAAAGAGAAAGATTGTCATATTAAAATAGGTTCCTTGTTTGAAGTGTCATAGTTGATGTGGGGGCAGAAAAGAATAATAAGTATATTTTACCAACCCCTTTTAAAATTTTGATCTGCAGTATTAGTCACATGTCACATGGAAATGTGTAAATCTTGGGCCTTAAGTATATATTATAAAGTCAAAAATTTATTAGTAGTAACCATATCTGTGATTAGATACAGAGTTATTAATTTGGTTATGACTAAGATGTGTTTGATATAAAGTAATACCAGATAGATTGATTGATTTTAGACATGATCATGATATGCAGATTGTAAAGAGTTTGGCTGTTTCTTGTTGATTTGGAGTTGTTTTTATCTAAGCTCAGTATGGCTACACCAGCAGCACCGAAATGTCCAGCACCCATGAAAGCTACCTCTAATGGAGTATTCCAAGGGGACTATCCATTAGATTATGCACTTCCTCTTGCCATTGTACAGATATGTTTAGTACTTGTTCTTACTCGTGTCCTTGCCTATCTTCTCCGTCCATTGCGACAACCGCGTGTCGTTGCTGAGATTATTGTGAGTGTTTCTTGCTTTTTGCTTTCTTTCTTTATGAATTCAATTACATTTGTCTCCATGTGCATGGAAACATTTTGAATAGAATAATTTGTGTTGTATTCAAATTATGAAAGTTCGGTACTTTAAGTCTAATTCAAGCAGGTAATTCGATTTGCTTTGCTGTGAACAGTTAGTGGTTGAAGATAGAAACACCATGATTTATTGCCTGAATAGTTAGTGGTTGTAAACCGATTTTTTCTTTGCATATTTGTGCTCACATGATTTATTGCTTCATAGAAAGAGAGGTGACATTGGATTTTTGTTTTGTCAGGGAGGAATTTTACTAGGTCCATCTGCTCTAGGTCGCAACGAGAAGTATCTGCATACAATATTTCCACCAAAGAGCCTAACAGTGTTGGATACATTAGCCAACTTTGGCCTCCTTTTCTTTCTTTTCTTGGTTGGCCTGGAGTTAGATCCAAAGTCTCTTCGTCGGACTGGGAAGAATGCTCTATGTATTGCCCTTGCTGGAATCAGTTTCCCCTTTGCATTAGGAATAGGAACATCCTTTGCTCTCAGAGCAACTATATCACAAGGGGTTAATCAAGGCCCTTTTCTGGTGTTCATGGGAGTGGCCCTCTCTATCACTGCCTTTCCTGTTTTGGCTCGTATTCTAGCTGAACTCAAACTTTTAACAACCGATGTTGGTCGAATGGCCATGTCTGCTGCAGCAGTCAATGATGTGGCTGCATGGATTTTGCTTGCCCTTGCTATTGCTCTCTCAGGTAATGGTAGTTCTCCATTTATTTCTCTTTGGGTCCTTTTGTGCGGGGCTGGTTTTGTGCTACTCTGCATATTCATTGGTCCTCCTATATTCAAATGGATGGCTAGACGTTGTACGGATGGTGACCCTGTAGATGAGATATATGTGTGCGCTACACTAGCAGCAGTTTTGGCTGCAGGATTTGTCACTGATACTATTGGTATTCATGCCCTATTTGGGGCTTTTGTGCTTGGAGTTCTTGTACCAAAAGAAGGACCATTCGCAGGCGCACTAGTGGAAAAAGTCGAGGACCTTGTATCCGGTTTATTCCTTCCACTCTACTTTGTCTCTAGTGGATTGAAAACAAACGTTGCCACTATTCAGGGGGCTCAGTCATGGGGTCTTCTTGTTCTTGTCATAATTACGTCATGCTTCGGGAAGATTGTTGGCACTATTGTGGTCTCACTCCTTTGCAAGATGCCTATACAGGAGGCTCTGACTCTAGGTTTCTTGATGAATACTAAAGGTTTAGTCGAGCTCATCGTTCTCAATATTGGCAAAGACAGAGGGGTATGTTCACTTCACTTCACTACTAATTTGTTGATTCTTGTTTACTAGTTCTAATCTTACATGGTTTTGACTGATCATTTTGCAGGTACTGAATGATCAAACATTTGCCATCATGGTGTTGATGGCTCTCTTCACAACATTCATCACAACTCCTATTGTGATATCAATATACAAGCCAGCTAAACTAGCTGTGACTGAATACAAGCATAGAACAATAGAGAGGAAAGACACGAGCAAGCAAGTCCGAATGTTGACATGTTTCTACAGCACAAGAAACATTCCCACACTGATCAATCTCATTGAAGTTTCTCGGGGAACTGAGAAGAGGGAAGGACTTCGCGTCTATGCCATGCACCTTATGGAGCTTTCTGAAAGGTCATCAGCAATCTTGATGGTTCACAAGGCTAAAAGGAATGGGCTGCCCTTTTGGAATAAAGGGGAGGTTTCGGATTCTAACCAAGTAGTGGTTGCTTTTGAGACATTTGAGCATCTCAGCAAAGTATCCATTCGACCAACAACAGCAATATCTCCCATGAACAGCATGCACGAGGACATAATCACTAGTGCCGAGAGCAAGAGGGTTGCCATGATAATCCTCCCGTTCCACAAGCACCAGCGACTTGATGGACATTTCGAAACAACCAGAACTGATCTTAGGCACGTGAACCGCAGAGTTCTTCAGCAGGCACCATGTTCAGTTGGCATATTAGTAGACCGAGGTCTTGGTGGAGCGTCTCATGTATCTGCTAGCAGTGTTGACTTTACAATAACTATCTTGTTCTTTGGTGGCCATGATGACCGTGAAGCACTTGCTTATGGTGTGCGTATGGCTGAGCACCCCGGGATTACACTAGTCGTGGTACGTTTGGTTGTTGACCCCGAGGTTGCAGGGGGCAGTGTCAAGCTAGACATGAACCAGAACTCTAGTCCCGAGGCTCAATCCCAGGACGAAGTGGTAATTTCTGGCTTGAAACACAAAATCTCAAAGGATGGATCGATCAAATACGAAGAAAGGACGGTTAAGGATGCTGCAGAAACTTTTGAAGCGATAAAATCTTACAACAGGTGCAATCTATATCTAGTTGGAAGAATGCCAGAAGGTCAAGTTGTTGCTTCTTTGAACAAAAAGAGTGAATGTCCAGAATTGGGACCTATCGGAAACTTGTTAATTTCGCCTGAATTTTCAACTACAGCATCTATTTTGGTGGTGCAGCAATATCGTAGCCAATTATCTCAAGACTCATTGAGTTCTTTGGAGGAAGGAGAGTCATCAGATGGAAATGTATCTAACTAAAACAGTTAATTGCTCTTATTTTGACCTAGTTTTCACAAGTATACATTGTATCATAATAAAAATATTACAAAGAGGGAAAATTTAAGAACATATAGTTTGGGATTCCCTCATTTTTACTTTCTGCACTAGTGTTGTTATATAAAGCTCAGAATATTATATCTCCTGTAAAGATTTTCATTAAGCATCTCAATTACCTGTATTCTAGATTTGCATTTTTTCCATTTACTGTTTGACTGTCATGCAACAAAAGAGTTATGGTTAAGAAAAACTTGAACAGGAGCATCACCAACACAAATTTTATATCATTATCCAACAACAGTTCAAAGTAAGCACCATTCTTGTAAAACCTAATGAAGATTCTTGTTGCTTGCTCCACATTACTACAAATGTAGGGGGGAAAAAAGAGAATTCGATTTTCTTTTTTATATAATTTTTAATTATGTTTAAAATGCAGTTCGTTTTTTTTTTTGTTGAAATGTCTAAATGAATAATATGACTAAGCAAAATGGCCTATCCTCAACGAAAGAAAACAGAAAAAGTAAAAGAGAATGTGAACTGAAGTGAATAAATAATTGCAAAAGAAAATAGAGTTTATTAATATATGACACTGTACATCACAGTGATTTGTCTAGCCTTGATGGGATGAGGTAATATTATTGCATGGACACGTTTTACTGACACAGAAAAAAAGGATTATTTTCAACTCAGACACTGTTCCCTTGTAACAAATGAATACTTTGTGATAGAGATCAATTAGTTGACAATAGAATTGCATCACTGTCTTTTGGTCCATCAAATCTACTGAATATGAAGATAAATAAATAAAATAACTTAAAACACTTGACCATATCATATTCACATAAACCTTAAATCCTTAAATCACCCAAGATTCTAATTGGGGTTAAGTACTCTGGAGGTGAAGTTAAAAGTTTGAGTTTATATATTCTGAATACTACAAAAAAAAAGATAGCATATTCGATTCTAAATAAATTATTTTATACGTATTAAGTGAGTTTGTTAACATAAAGATAAAAATTGAGTTTTACCAAATTCAAAAGTGGAATTATAACTGTGCCTCCTGAGTACCACTCCTTTTAGAAGAGATTTCACATTCAAGTTCCGATAATAGAATCGTTTTCAACAGGATAGAGCGCTTTGTCCACCAAAATGAGACTTTAGGTGGGAATATTTTTAAAATTAATTGGGCCTCAAATAATCTTGGACTGTAACCTAAGTAATAAGCCCTAGGAGGACTACTATTTTTGTTTGTATGTACCCCAATAATTCACATAAATTATAGGGGAAAAGGATTATAATTAGTTGACATGACAAAGTGAACTTGTTGTTACTATTAGATTATCAACCAAAGCATAGTTGTGGTCTTGTGTGTGTCGGTTGACAAAGCATAGTAGTGGTCTTGTGTGTGTCGGTTGACAACATATTTTGTTTTGTTCAATAATTTTCCATCACCATATTATACTTTTTGACATTAAGAAAGGAGAATCTTGGGATAGTGCATGACTAACTCATTGCTTTTATTATTAGTGAAGTTATTACTACCAAGTTTAAGGTTTAATCTATTGTCAAATAATATTCCACCGACGGAGGTATATCTGGACTAATAACAACAACATACCCAGTGTAATCTCACACAGTAAGGTTTGGAGAGGGTAAGATGTATGCAGACCTTACCTCTACTTTTATGAGGTAGAAAAATTGTTTTCGATAGACTTTCAGCTCAAAAGAATGTAGTATATCTTGACTAATACTTTTTTATATTTTAATAAAAGCATACGTTTTTTCTCATCTCATTGGCTTTTGTCTAGTAATAATTTCTTTTCTAAAAAGGAAAAGTTTTAGAATCTGGCCTTAACATCCATGAAAATAGTAATAGCACAAACAGACGTGTCGACTCAACAATTTATGTAACCGTAAAGAATGGATTTTGGGTCTAACTCAATCTCAAAAGCTAGCTTTTAGGGTGATGATTGTCCAAGTCCATATCAAGAGTTTATGTTTCCGTTCCATATCCGATGTAGGACTCTTAACACTCCCCCGCACGTCAATACCTCGTTAACTGGAGTGTGGACAATATATTTGGGGGCCCAACATCGGTGAACAAAGAATTGGAATGAGTCTGGCTCTGATATCATGTAAAAAATGAATCTTGGGCCTAATTCAACCCCAAAAGCTAGCTTGTAGGGTAATGATTGTCCAAGTCTATATGAGGAGTTCATATTCTCATTCTATATTCGATGTGAGACTCTTAACAATAACTTATAATTATATTATTTTGAAGTGGAAAGTTGGTTGAAGGGGAGTCTTGGAGTAACTAGTAAAGTTATTGACATGTGACCAGTAGGATTAGATCTAGGGAGGCTCTGTTGGGATCGGAAAAAATAGGACGTTATGCGAAAGCTAACAATTGCAAACTTTTAACGGCGATAAATCAGATGACACAAAAACTATACTAAAAGAAGCATAATATAATGAGTTGGTCAAGTGACCTACATATTAGGAAACTAATATAAAAAATATAAAACATTTTGAGAGAATAATCTCCCCCTAAACAAGATTCTTTAATAACTACATTGTGGATGCTATTGTGTTATGTATGAGAAGAAAAGATCTATTTATAGAAGTCTAAAATTTCTCCTCCAAGAAAGGATTAGTCAAATATGGAAGTGTAATAATATTTTCCTCAATATTATTCTTCAAAAAATGTGGTAATTATACACCAAGTACAACCACATCTTAGGCTACAATTAGGCTACTAATAAGATATGATTAGGCTAATATCATGTCATCTAATCTATCTACTTTAATGCTAATTTACCTACCATTTACACATGATTCTAAAATCAATTATACTAATTACTAATTATAATATTAATTACTAATTATTCTATCACTCCTCAAAGTCGAAGCGGGAGGCAGGCGTATGCTGAGACTGTCCCAAAAATCTTCAAATATTACCAGCGGAAGACCTTTAGTAAAAATATCTGTAATCTAATAGCGCGATGAGACATGTAAGACACACACACTTGTCTGCGTGAGACCTTTTCAAGAACAAAGTGGATATCAAGCTCAATATGTGTTAGTGCGTTGGTGATTGACCGGATTCCCACACAGTACACTAATGTGGCCTTCAGAATCGGGCAGTGGAGTTCTAGGAGAATATTCCGAAGACAATAAGATTCAGACACAACATTGGCAACACCTTTGTATTCTGCTTCGACACTGGATCTAGACAACGTTGCTTGCCGTTTTGAGGACCAAGATACCAAGTTATCACCAAGAAATATACCATAATCAGAAGTGGATCGTCTGGTGTCCGGACATCCTCCCCAGTCGGCATCCGTATAGGAGACAAGTGTGGATGTCGACGATGGATATAAATGCAAGTCATACTCTAGAGTACCCTGAATATAACGCACAATACGTTTGAGAGCATGCATATGATCATCCATATGATTATGTATGAATAGGCACACATGTTGCACAACATAAGAAATATCCGCCCTAGTGAATGTAAGATACTGCAAGGCCTCTGCCAGGCTGCAGTAAAGTGTCGGATCGGCAAATGGCTTGCCGGAGGAGGCACTCAATTTGGGTTAGGTATCCACCGGAGTTGCCGATGGTTTACAGGAGGACATGCCAGCACGTTCAACAATCTCAGCTACGTACTTCTTTTCGGATAAAAATAAACCACATGCATGACGTGTCACAACTATTCTTAGAAAGTAGTATAGTGGCCCTAGATCCTTCATAGCAAATTCAGAGCCAAGTTGTGACATGATGGACTTGCGAAGAGCATCTGATGAGGCAGTTAATATAATATCATCTACATATAAAAGAAGATAAGCAATATTATTACCCTGGCGGTAGATAAACAGAGAGTGATCGAAACGGCTGTTGAAAAACCCAATATGTGAAACAAAATTCGCGAACCGCTTATATCAGGCCCGGGGGGCTTGTTTTAGCCCGTATAATGATTTCTTTAGCAGACACACATGATTGGGATAGTTGGAGTCCCTGTATGCCAAAGGTTGGTACATGTATACTGTTTCATTTAGTTGGTCATGGAGGAAGGCATTTTTGACATCTAACTGATGAAGTGGCCATGCCTTTGAGATAGCCAAACTAAGAATTGTTCTGATAGTTGCCGGTTTAACCATCGGATTGAACATCTCACCGCAATCCACACCAACTTGTTGTGTCTTCCCATCACCTACAAGGCGGGCTTTATGCCGCTCAAAAGTACCATTAATTTTTTTTTGTGACTGGAAATTCACATAGACCGAATTATATTAGCATTAGGAGGACAATGTACTAATTCCCATGACCTATTTTTAATAAGAGCATTAAAGTCATCATCCATAGCCATTTTTCAATTTGAATCATTAAGAGCAGACACATGATTACGAGGTAATGATGATTTTGAGACTCGGGTGTATATGCTATATTTAGTTTTGGGTTTGACAATACCGTATTGACTACAAGTGATGAGATGTTGGGCCAAATTTTGGACGGGTGGGGATGCATTGCCTAGAAGTTGGTAGTGAACTGGGTCGTGGCCCATGCCACTGCCAGGCAGTTGGACTGGAGGCAACGGTATAGTGGGGAATTGTGGGCTCAGAACATGAGGCCCAGTCCGATAGGCAGTGTTGTGCCACGGCTGGGCCACTATTTCGGGACCCAAGTTTCCCAAAATATTTGGGCTTGCCAAAACAGTGGGTTCGGTTGGGGACAAAAAATGTTGGGAAAAATACGGGGGCAGACCATTGTCAAGAAAATTACAGGTAGGGGGTCCGGACTCGTGCATTTTGGCAAATGGGAAATTTGTTTCATAAAAAATTACGTGATGACTCACAATTATTTTATTAGAGGAGAGGTCGTAACATTTGTAACCTCGATGATTAGAGTGATTTCCCAAGAAAACGCAAGGAGTAGACCGGAGTTGAAGTTTGGTGATTATGGTGAATGGAAAAAGAGGATAGCATAAGCACTCGAATACCCGTAATTGAGAATAAGATGGGTCCCGTAAGTAGATGATTTTTAGAGGAGCTTCATAGGACAAGTTTTTATGTGGAAATATGTTCAATAAATATGTGGCCATTTGTAGTGTGTGTGGCCAAAACGAGGTGGGTAACGTTGCATGGGCAAGGGATGTTCGAACAATGCTATTGATGGTTCGTATTTTACGTTCCGCTCTCCCATTTTGTGAGGATGTGTGGGGACATGAAAGGTGAAAGTTTAAACCATTAGAGTTGCAAAAATCTCAAAAATGTCTATTATCAAACTCCCTACCATTATCACATTGAATATTTTTGATCTCCCGTTTAAATTAATTACGGATGAATGCTCCAAAATTGAGAAATATGGAAAAGATTTATGATTTTTTAGACAAGGGAAACGTCCACAAAAAATTAAAGTAATCATCTAACAAGAGCAAATGATATCTATGGCCCGAAGAGCTCAAAACGGGTGATGTCCAAATATCACAATGGATAATATCAAAAGGAATAAGTGTGCATGAAGTAGATGAAACAAATGGCAATTGATCATGTTTACCAAGTGGACATGAACGACACTTAATAGAAGTACGTGTTTGAGTACATGAAATAAAATTATTTTATTTAAGGGAGGCTAAAACAAGTTCTCCCGGATGACCCAAACGTTCATGCCACATCGAATGTGCTAAAGCTGCAAAAGTGGATGGTAACTTGGATCGTTAAATGGGTGAGGTAATTGGATAGAGCTCCCCTTGATTATCACATTTCATTAGAAGCGTCCCCGTCTGAAAATCCTTCACGAAAAATCCAAAATGATCAAAAGCAACAAACACCCAATTATCAGTAGTAAACTTTCTAACAGATACCAAGTTTTTAATTAATTGTGGAGCATGAAGAACATTATTTAAAGTTAGTGGTGGGTTTGGTGGGGAAAATTTAGTAGAACCATAACCTCGAATTGGAATAGAATGACCATTTTCGACAATTATACCATTATTTTTGCTCAAATTAAAATAGGACGAGAGATTACCTTGGGAGGACGTCCTATGAGACGTCGCTCCGGAGTCCATATTCCAATTCACGTCGGGCGGATTAAGTCCAAGGGTGTGCATGACAGACTCAATATCGATTGGGTTAGCCACTGCCGAATGGGCCTCCTGCCACTGGGTCGGCAGTGGCCCAAAACTGCTTGATCCACTACTGTTTCGTAGCCCAAATGAATTTGGCCCAAATCCATGTTGTGGACTGCCAGTGGCTTGTCCAGAAGGCCTTGGACTGGGCCTGGCCCAGTTATCCGTCGGGAATGGGTAGGGTGGCACAGCCCAAGGCCACGGCCAGACCCACTGGGCTGGTCCGTCGTGGGGTTGCCACTGTTGTCCGCCGGTACGGCTGTTCCTGCCATCGGGTCCTCCGCCACAGAAATTCCGGTGGTATTCTTGGGCCTAACTCAACCCCAAAAGCTAGCTTGTAGGGTGAGGATTGTCCAAGTCCATATAAGGAGTTCATGTTCCCATTACATATCCGATGTGAGACTCTTACACTCCCCCACACGCCCAGACCTTGTTAATTGGAGCATGCATAATAGAATTTGGGGGCCCAACATCGGTGAACAAAGAATTGGAATGGGTCTGACTATGATACCATGTAGGAATATTTTCCTCAATATTATTCTTTCAAAAATATGGTAATTATACATCAAGTACGACCACATCATAGGCTACTAATAAGATATAATTAGGCTAATAATCATGTCATCTAATCTATCTATTTTAATGCTAATTTAACTACCATTTACATATGATTTTAAAATCAATTATAATAATTACTAATTACAATATTAATTACTAATTATTCTATCAGGAAGAGATCTTTTCCACAAGGAAACCTTATGTACCAAGAAAATCTTTTTGAAATAAAATAGTGTAAAATTCAAATAAAGTAGGAAATTCAGGGTAAATCCTAACAGTTGTTATGTACATATATTAGTTTTGTATACCTTAAACACAAGATTAAAAGTAATTGGTTCGATGATTTAGGGGATTCAAAATTTTATGATTTGATGATTTAGGGGATCCAAAATTTACTTTGAGGTTTCAAATTCAAAACCCAAACATAATATTTTTATTTTTCGAATTTAGTGCACCGAGCTGTCATTTTTTTTAAGCGGGAAGTTGGTATAGGAGGAAGTGGAGTGAGCTACCACTCCATACTCTATGAGTTTATTCAGTCAGATTTTTTAAAATAAATTGCTTTAATCTGTCCTGATTAACTTAAAATAAAAAAAAATCTCTGGTGACTATGTGAAGGAAATAAGACCGTCGATTATTTTTCTCTCTAATGTTAATTTTATGGGGTGGATAGGTGAATACTGGGCATGAGTGCGTGATGTGTCTGACGTAATATAAGGTACATGCTTTGCTTCTGTTAGGTGTAGAAACAACATAGAAAAGTTAGTATACACCAAAAGCAACGGCTGAAATCAAATGCAGCCAAAAGAAAAAAAGAAGAAAAAATAACATGTTTTTTTTAGTAGAATTAATGGAGAAAACTGCAGAGGCACTATTGACGGCTCAATTTTGGTCTATAAGTGCTCAATTCTAATTTCTTCTGGTCTCAACATGTGCAACCAATATCTTTTTACCACCTAAAAGGTATATATAAAAAAATAAGTTTCGACATGTTCTATCATGTTTGGGTTGAAGTTGAAGGAACTTAATATACCTTGGAATTACACCCACTATCTTAACTAATACACCTCTCGGTCTCTTTTGACCATGAGTTCCTTTGGATAATATTAAATATCTTTTAAAAATTATATATATAATATATTAAATTTAATGGAATTATCATGAATTCACGTCAATCAATTTTTCACCTAAAGTTGCCCCTAGGCCCAACAACCGAGTAGTGATGGGGAAGAAGAGTAGTGTAAGACCTTTTATTTTTCTCGAGAAGTTAGAACACAACTTCTTCTTTCTTCTCTTGTTTGGTTATGTTCTTCATTTCTTGTGTTTTCCTTTCCTCCTTTCTCTCACTTAAATCTTGTTGGATATAATTGTTAGAATTAAAATAGTACGGGAAGTAAATAAATATTACAAGTGTTCGAAAGGATAAACTAACCGCCAAAATTATAATTGCCGCAAGCTTGTTGAGTCTTGAATCTTGATATCCTGAAATAAAAAAAACTAAATCTGGATTGTTACAACTGTGGCTGAGTCGAGAGATGACTCTCTGTCTTTAAGACAAGATTATCCCGTATATATGCCTTTACGTTAGCGGGAAATAGTCTCCCAAGATAAAACAATAACTAATCAACACTACAAAGCAAATAGGTTGATTCTGACGAAGAAAACAAACATGAAACGACTTGCTGAAGAATGAAAAATTTAGAGGAAAAAGAAGAGTTTCTGTTCTTTTCTTGCTACTATTTCTACTGCTCTCTTATCTTTCTACTCCACTGCCCTTAAATAAGAGTAAGGTCTCAATATATAGTGTTTAGGAGGATGACCTCTCAACTAGCCAACTAATGACTTTTAATAGCCATGTAATGATACTTAGTGAGGAGTTATATTTAGCCAAGTAATGGCCGAATTCAAGTGCCTTGTAATGGAGATTCAATGCTCCAAAACCAGCCCAAGAGGCAGAAACCTTCCGCCTTCCTCTTCCTAATTTTATCTTTCCTGAAACTCCAGGGCCCAAAGCCCAAGACTCGAGCCCGGACAGGACGGGACGGGCGGCGGCACGCGTGTGGGCATAGCCTTGAACTCAAGCACACCTAGGTCCTCCCTCCTTCAAACACATGGGTTACCCCTTGGGGTCCCAAACCCTTATCCATTTTTTGGGCTTATAAAAAGAACAATTCTTTCTTTTTCCACCGATATGGTAGATTTGTCCCACACCATATTTCCATGCCTCAAACACCTTACTTCATGGATCAATATCTCTTTCATTTCTTAACGAAATTTGACGATCCTTGGCCCTACGGTCATCTACTCACTTAGTAGATTCTGCACGTGTGAAGAGACAAAGCCTCCAACATGCGGAGCTATAGTGTTTAAGTCATTAAATATGGGTGGACGCACCCCCTATCAAAGACAAATTTCCAACATATCTTTCATTTTGTCATCATCCAAACAAGAATTAAGGATATATTAATCCCACAAAGCTAGAGTTTTTTCCCTACCAAATTCTTTCTTTAAAACTTGCAAAGAAATGCTGCAATAGTGAATCTCTTTTTTCTGTTACTCTGAAAGTAGCTACTTCAACTTTTATCCCTCGAGTTTAAATTTCTTTTATTTCTTATCAATCAGGAAAGTAAGGAGCATTGATGTAACTAATAAAGTTGTTGTCATGTGCCTAGGACCTTTCTACGAACCCCGTGCATAGCGGGAGCTTAATGCACATGACTTTCCTTTTATTTCTTATCAACCGAATGTCATTTTTTTGTATACAATGTATATACAATCGAGATACACATACTTGTATACATGTAATTAGCACGAATAAACATATTGGCATATATGCAGCTTACCAATGGAAGGGAATTTGGAGGTTATAATTTCCATTATTGCTGATTGTAATCTGTAGAGGAGAAAGGCCATATAATTTTGCACCGCAGATTGTAAATTCATAAAAATTATGATAAGAAAGTATTTTCTTTGTCTCCGTAGATAGTACTATTACTAATCTTTGCTTGAAATTAAAACGAAAAGACTATATAAGTGGGATTATATTTATATCTGCAAGACTGAAATGAAAATTATTTTGAAAAAGAGAAATCTATTCTTAATTAACTGACATGAGTCGAATTAATAACCATTAAAATTCGAATACTGAATAATTAAAAAGAAAAAGAAATACAAATTAGGAAGGAATCTATATAGGGGTCATTTAATTGGAAAAATTAGATCTCTTTCCCTATTACAAATTGAATAAAAGAAAATAATATTTTCGGATCTTTTATGTATAAAAAATAAAAATCAATTATAAAAGGATCATAAATTTAAATAAAGTTTGTAAAGGTTAAAAAATCATTTCGACCGTCATTGAAGCGGCAGGCTTGAGCAATGTGATTCAGCATGAAAAAAAATGAAGACACGTATAAGGTGGTAGTCAATGAGTGATTTTCATCATTTATTTGTTACTTAGTAGAGTATTTAAGAGACCTACCTAAGAGGAGTTAGGATTTTGAGTTTATGAATTTTAAATAATAATATATTTAGTTTATTAAGTTTGGAATAGTTATTTTTATTTATTAAATTATTTTTCTCAAATATATAAATTTAAATTAAAATTATCAAATTCTGATGAACACGTCACATAAATGGATTAATTTTTATATTTCGATTCAACAAATATTTGTTTTTTTATGTTTTTAATGGGAGGTAGAAAGTAATGGCCCTTTCATCTTAATTTATGTGATATCGTTTGAACACGAAATTATAATTTAAATAATGATATTTGTGTGATTACTAATCATATTTTAGAGTGAAATAAAAAATTTAAATTTAAATTATTTTTACATATAAAAATGGAGTAACACTTTTTAGGACAGATTAACAAAGTGCATAAATAGGAACATTGTGATTTTTTTTTCTGTATGTTCTTTTAGAAAAAAAATTAATGCTATTGTTCTCGAAATTAAATTACACATATCTTGCTAGGGAAAGAAAAAAAGATTAAATGTATCTGGCGCTCTATATTATATTCTAGGCTCTATCAATTCTCCATGCACAAATAATTGAACTAGGGTCTAAATAGGAAAATAAAATTAAAAAAAAAAAGAAGGTGCCAAAATTTAGCAACGAGTGCGAAGGTTAATTAATCTTTCCGCTCATCCGCTGATTTAATTTCATTAGTGACTGTAGTCCAAATTAGCACTGGATTAGCATTAATTCAAGTTCTCTAAATTTGATTATCACTAGGATTTCATTAATCACATCTCTATATATTAGTAAGTATAAAGGGACTCTTTATCATGTGACTGTTTTTTTATGTTCAATTTTTGCAGAATTGAAGATAAAGATTTAATCATTTTGTGATTTGATAAAGTGGGGTTGTGTTATTATGGCTTCAAATGAAACTGTGAAGTGTCCATCACCAATGAAAGCTGCTTCTAATGGAGTATTTCAAGGGGATAATCCATTGGATTATGCACTTCCATTGGCCATTGTTCAGATATGTTTAGTGCTTGTGATTACTCGTCTTCTTGCTTATCTTCTTCGTCCATTGAGACAACCTAGAGTCATTGCTGAGATTGTTGAAGTATTCTTGATTTATTTCACTTTATGCTTTGTGTCATCTATCTTTTGTTTTCATTTGTGTTGTTCGGGTCAACTTGCGTTCATTTTCAGTTATTTCATATATTCAAAGGTGGGTCCTGAATTTAAATTTGATGGATTCTTACCGTGAACCCATTCCACTATTAGAATTACGGGTTCAAAATTAAATATTTTTTTGTAATTTTAATTATTTTTATATATATATATTTGTACATGACTAAAAATGATGGGGTTGGTTAAATTAGTTGACTATATGCTATATTTTTTCACATGGTATACTTACCGACTCTCATCAGCACATATACCAAGTAATTATGCTACCCAGACTTATGTGGATGTTGGCGTTTTCAATAAGTTTATAGTTGAATGCACCTCTACTATTTTAAAGGATATTTGGAGATGGATTGCGGATTTAAATTTGATAGGCCCAACAACCTTTAGGTTCTTATTTGACCCATCAAACTTTTAAGTTATGGATTCAAATTTTTATTTTTATTTTTGGAATTTTATTGATTTAAGACATATATATATATATATATATATATATATATATATATATATATATATATTTGTATAATGTCCAAAATGATGGATTCAGTTGAACTCATTGACTATATAGAATAGTTACACCTGTCAAAGTGAATACTTACTAGCTTTCATAAGCACAAATACTCAGGTAACTCTGTCCACCTAAACTTAAACAAATTCTGTGTTTCACTATTTTATCCATATGCTGGTGTTTTATATTTATGTTGCTTGTATTTTGATGAAGTATATTTATATTGTTATCTTGAAAGTTCAGTATTCTTGTTCCTTTTGTTAGTTTACATTAATTAAAAACACATGGTCCTCTATTATTTTTCTCTCAACTATTAAGGCACCTAGATGATTCCTTGGTGATTTGCCATTAAAGATAGCCTTTTTGATGCCTTCAACTAATCATAAAGCATCTCATATGGAGCATAAGCAACATTTATTCCAGAAGTATTGGGACTTGTCTGAGATCATAATTCTAAATTTCTATTGTAATTTATTAGATTCACTGGTGAGCTTCCAAATTGATTTAATCTTGATGGAGAAGTTGACCAGTTATTTGACATCACAATGAAAATATTATAAAGGACTTTAGATGAACTTTACTCCAGTCTGCCTCTGATTCGACTAAAGTTTTGAGTATGGAAGGAGTAAAACCAATAAGCTATCATACTGTAAATCAACCAATTAGCATTTCCAATGAATGTAGTAGAAATGAACTCTCTTGGATAATGTAGTTGAGTTTTCTTATTAATGGTTTGTGATATAATGGAAGAATATTTGAATGACAATTGTGCTATGACCCCATAAGAACATCTAATTATGACATTGATATTTACTTGATATTGATCTGATCTGATCTGATTTTTACTTTGTTAGGGAGGGGTTCTATTAGGTCCATCTGCTCTAGGCCGCAATGAGAAGTATCTGCAAGTTATATTTCCACCGAAGAGCCTTACAGTGCTTGATACCTTAGCCAATTTGGGGCTCCTCTTCTTTCTTTTCCTCGTTGGACTGGAGCTAGATCCAAAGTCCCTTCGTCGGACTGGAAAGAAAGCTCTAAGCATTGCCCTTGCATGAATTAGTGTCCCATTTGCATTAGGAATCGGGACTTCTTTTGTTCTTCGGGCAACTATTTCTCAAGGAGTTAACCAAGGCCCTTTTCTGATCTTCATGGGAGTAGCCCTTTCTATCACTGCCTTCCCCGTTTTGGCTCGTATCCTGGCTGAACTCAAGCTTTTAACAACAGATGTTGGTCGAATGGCCATGTCTGCTGCAGCAGTCAATGATGTGGCTGCATGGATTCTACTCGCTCTTGCTATCGCCCTCTCAGGTGTTGGGAAATCTCCCGTTATTTCATTGTGGGTACTCTTGTGTGGGACCGGTTTTGTCCTACTCTGCATATTCATTGCTCCTCGTATATTCAAATGGATGGCTAGACGCTGTTCTGAGGTGAGCCGGTGGACGAAAAATATGTCTGTGCTACGCTGGCTGCTGTTTTGGCTGCAGGATTTGTGACTGACACGATTGGCATTCATGCCTTGTTTGGGGCTTTTGTGCTTGGAGTTCTTGTCCCGAAGGAAGGGCCTTTCGCAGGCGCTCTGGTGGAAAAAGTAGAGGACCTTGTATCTGGTTTATTCCTTCCGCTCTACTTTGTGTCTAGTGGATTAAAAACGGATGTAGCTACTATTCAAGGGGCTCAATCATGGGGTCTTCTTGTTCTGGTCATATTTACGGCCTGTTTTGGGAAGATTGTTGGCACCATCGTGGTGTCACTACTGTGCTAATTGCCCATCCAAGAGGCTGTAACTCTCGGTTTCTTGATGAACACGAAAGGTTTGGTGGAGCTCATTGTTCTCAACATCGGCAAATATAGAGGAGTAAGTTCAGCTTGATTACACTTCCTTCATTTTGGATTTACAGTCTAAACCTTTCTATAACATCGTTTGTTCAGATATTTTTTGGTTGTTATAGCAAAATGGTTTGATACAACATAACATGAAAGATCGGTTCTACAGAAAATATGGTTGTTATAGTGAAATGTTGTCATGGAGGATGACTTTTATAGAGAGGTCTGACTGTACCACTTATAGTTTTTTGACTGATGATTGGTTTTGCAGGTACTTAATGATGAAACATTTGCCATCATGGTGTTGATGCTCTCTTCTCAACATTCATCACGACACCTATAGTGATATCAGTATATAAACCAGCTAAACTGGCTGTGACAGCATACAAACACAGAACTATAGAGAGGAAAAACACGAGTAAACAGCTCCGAATCTTGACCTGTTTCCACAGCAGAAGGAACATTCCTGCAATGCTGAATCTCATTGAGGTTTCTCGGGGTACTGAGAAGAGGGAAGGGCTTCGTGTCTACGCGATGCACCTCATGGAGCTTTCGGAAAGGTCCTCTGCTATTCTGATGGTCCACAAGGCTAAAAAGAACGGACTGCCCTTTTGGAACACCGAACAGGTGCAAGATTCGAATCAAATCGTTGTAGCTTTTGAGACTTTCTCGAATCTCAGTAAGGTGTCTATTCAACCAACTACCGCAATCTCCAATGAACAGCATGCATGAAGACATAGTCACTACTCACTAGCGCCGAGAGAAAAAGAGTTGCAGTGATAATTCTCCCGTTTCATAAGCACCCGAGACTCGATGGACATTTGGAAAAAACCCGAGCTGGTCTAAGGCACGTGAACCGGAGAGTTCTTCAGCATGCACCATGTTCGGTTGGCATATTAGTAGACCGGGGTCTTGGTGGAACTGCTCATGTATCTGCAAGTAATGTCGACTGTTCGATAACTGCCTTGTTCTTCAGTGGCCATGATGATCGTGAAGCGCTTGCTTATGGGGTCCGCATCGCTGAGCACCCTGGCATTAGTTTGGTTGTGGTTCGATGCATAGTGGACCCCGAGGTAACTGGTAAAAGTGTCAAGGTGGAAATGAACAACAACAGTACTAGCCCCGAAGCTCGATCTGAGGATGAAGAGTTCCTTGCTGATGTGAAACACAAATCTTCCATGGATGGCTCAATAAAATTCGAGGAGAGGATCGTGAAAGATGCTCAAGGGACTATAGAAACAATCCACGAGTACAACCGCTGCAATCTGTTTCTGGTTGGCAGAATGCCTGAGGGACAAGTAGTTGTAGCGTTGGATTAAAAAAGTGACTGCCCTGAATTAGGATCTTTGGGGAACTTATTGACATCATCGGAATTTTCAACTACAGCATCGGTGTTGGTGGTGCAGCAGTACCGGAGCCAGTTACCTCAAGAATCGCTCAGTTCTTTGAAGGAAGGAGTCATCAGACCGCGACAGTGATTCAGAATAAACGTCAATTTGCTAGCAACGCGTCAACGTATTTCATTGACATGTACAGTAATAGATCAAGAATGAATGACCAACTAAGAAAGATACATTACTAGAACTCAAGGCTTTATATACATGTACTTGTTTCCCTTGTTTTACCTTTTGTTCTGTTATTGTAAAACTGCAACACTCTTTCAAGTTATATGCTAAATGGCATTTGCATCAATCTTTTTTGTTCCTTCAAGTTTGTCTTTATCGCTGAACTACTATTGGATTTTGCTGTGGCAATACAGAGACAATAGTTGATAACTTCAATATATAATGAGTTTAATTTTTATGTGTAAATGCATAATCAGGTCACTTATAAGGTAATTGTAGGTAATCTTTTATGAAAGGCACTAAATAAAATGGTAACTAACCTCCTATCACATATTAAATAATGTGATATAATAAATAAACATAATTTAAATCCGTAATATAATTGAAAGAAATAATCCCCCTTCTTATTTTCATTGATTGAATAGATATATATATACAAGTTACAAAACCTTCTTCTACCATAATTCTAACTATACAATTATGGTAAGTGTATATCCTAATTATGGTAAGTGTATATCCTAATCTAGGTAACAAATATACTACAATATACACACAATATACTTTCCTTAATATACAACTCTTTATCACTTTTTTGCTGCCCTAATTCTGTGATGGGGTGAACGTGCAGTGCCCACCGCCGAGAGGCCGCACCGTCGCTTGTCGCTTCAGTCCATGTGATATACACTGCTGTATATTCAGTGTATATCACATGTATATTGCTCTGTTTAACACACCCCCGCAGTCATAGCGGACGGTTTTCGAACGTTGAGACTGTCCCTAAAATCTTCAAAGAGAACCGCTGGTAGACCCTTTGTAAAGATGTCTGCAATTTGATAACGAGACGGGACATGGCATACGCGAACTTGACCCTTTGCAACCTTTTCACGGACAAAGTGAATGTCCATTTCGATATGCTTGGTGCGTTGGTGTTGAACCGGGTTACCTGAAAGGTAGATGACACTAACGTTATCGCAATATACCAAGGTTGCCTTCTGAATGGGACAATGAAGCTCCAAAAGCAAATTACGTAGCCAACATGATTCGGAGACCACATTCGCTACCCCTCGATATTCGCCTCGCACTTGAGCGTGATAGAGTTGCACGACGTTTTGCTTGACCAGGAGACCAAGTTGTTGCCAAGGAACATACAAGAGCGGAAGTCGACCGTCTGGTGTCGGGACAACCACCCCAATCAGCATCCGTGTAAGAGACAAGTGTGGAGGTAGATGAAGGATACAAGTGCAACCCATAGTCTAGTGTCCCCTGAATATACCGAATGATGTGTTTGATTGCATTCATGTGCTCAACTCTAGGATCATGCATGAATAAACACACCTGCTGAACCGCATATGCAATATCCGGTCTGGTAAAGGTAAGATACTGGAGGGCCCCTGCAAGACTGCGATAGCGGGTCGGGTCCTCGTATGGTGCACCTGCTGCGGCACTTAGCTTTGGGTTTGCATCAACTGGCGTGGAAGTGGATTTACAGGATGACATCCCAGCCCTCTCTATGATCTCAGCGGCATACTTTCGTTGAGACAAAAACAAACCACCTGAATGACGCTTGACGACAATCCCCAAAAAATAACTCAAAGGCCCTAAGCCTTTCATAGCAAATTCAGAACTGAGCATGGCCATAATAGACTGGCGCAAAGTATCGGAGGAGGCAGTCAAGATGATATCATCCACATACAGCAGAATGTAGGCCAAAGACGAACCACGGCGGTAGATGAACAAGGAATTATCTGACCTGCTGTGAGTGAACCCAATAGTCGAAACAAAGTCAGCAAATCGTGTATACCAGGCCCGTGGAGACTGTTTAAGCCCATATAATGATTTCTTCAACAAACAGACATGATTAGGGCGGTTGGGATCCCTGAAACCCAACGGCTAATGCATATAGACTGTTTCCTTGAGATCACCATGTAGAAAAGCATTCTTGACATCCAACTGATGAATTGGCCAAGTCTTTGAAAGAGCCAAGCTAAGCACAGTGCGAATGGTAGTCGGTTTGACCACCGGACTAAACATCTCACCACAATCAATTCCAACCTGCTTAGCCTTACCATCACCAACAAGTCGCGCCTTATGTCGAGCAAATGACCCATCTGAAATTTTTTTTATGAGCAAAAATCCACATAGACCTGATAACATTAATACCATATGGACGGGGCACCAACTCACACGTCTTATTATCAATAAGAGCATTATATTCATCAGTCATAGCAATTTTCCAATTAGGGTCATTTAATACGGACACAGGATTGCGGGGCAAGGGGGATTTAGAGACATCCGAATGTAAATTAAAATGTCTTTTAGGTGTAAAAATACCCCCCTGACTACGAGTGACCGGTCTATGACTCGAGGAAGAATTGAGGGAATTTTGGAAATTTTCTGGGCTCGGGACGGACTGGCCAGCAAGCAGTGGGCCTGCTGGCCCAAATCAGTAAAAACTGGACTCATTTTCCGGATCGGTTCCGAGATTGGGCCGGGCCGGCCCAATTGCTTTGAACTGTTCCGTGGGCGGAATATGTGGGTGTGGCGGTGCGCATCGTGGGTCCAGCGGGCAGTGGGCCCGCAGGAGGATTTTGGGTACGGGAGATGTCCGAAAAATTCCGAATAATATACGGGGATATTTGGTCATCCAAAAAATTATACGACTTAGGTTCGGGAGTATGAACTTTCGTAAATGAGAATTGAGTTTCATCAAAAATGACATGGCGATTGATTATGATTTTCTTGAAGGATAAATCAAAACACTTATAACCACGATGATTTGACGGATAACCCAAAAGCACACACGGGGTAGACCGAGCCTGAAGTTTGTTAATTGTGGTGGATGGGAATAACGGATAACACAAGCACCCAAAAATCCGAAGATGAGAATAAGAAGGGTTCTTATTGTATAGGATTTTGAGGGGGGAAGAATATGTCAGACCTTTAGAAGGAATTATGTTAAGAAGATATGTGGCATTTTGTAGAGCATGATGACAAAAATATGGAGGTATGGAGGCATGAATTAGGAGAGTTCGGACAATGTTATTGATGGAATGAATTTTGCGTTCGGCCTTCCCATTTTATGAAGATGTATGAGGACACGAAAACCGAAAATTAATCCCATTTTTATCACAGAATTCCCGGAACTCCCTATTGTCATACTCTTTTCCATTATCACATTGAATATTTTTTATTTCTCTTTCGAATTGAGTACGAATGAACGCTCTAAATTGGATGAAGACGGAAAACACTTGTGATTTATTCGCAATTGGAAACGTCCACAAAAATCTAGAATAATCATCTAAAAAGAGAACATAATATCGATGACCCAATGAACTGAGAACATGAGACGTCCATAAGTCGCTATGAATAATCTCAAATGGCATTGAAGTATGAGAATTGGAGTCTACAAATGGCAACTTAACAATTTTTCCTAATGAACAAGACTGACAAAGTGGAGTACGACTCGTACCCTTACAGAAAATAAAGCTATTTTTATCTAAAACTGATAAAATAGAAGATCCCGGATGACCCAGAGAGGGATAGTGCGTGTACGCACTCAGAAAGGGTATAGGCGTAATATGTGGTTGTTAAAAAAATAGGCTTCAGGCTCAAAGGGGAAGTACTACGGATAATGTTATTTGGTAAGCTAGAAAGCCCAAACGGATCAAAGAAAGCCTACGATCCTTTCCTATACCAAGTGTTACTCAGGATTTCGCCTCAACAAACATTCGAGCCAAGTTCTAGATCACAATGCAATGCAATTGAACTTTTTCTAAAACTCACCACACAATGCACATGAAATGATGAGGCTGGCTTTGTTCATAACTTGGAAGCATGCGAAACAATTTTTAAGTGCCAACACAGGCGTGAATGAGAGGTACCAGAAGAATCAATGGTTTACCACAAAGTCAGTCCTCTCCAGTTGTTCTTCCCTATGCACACTCTTAACTGTGTTGGTATCAATCAATGATTCTTAAAATATATATATATTTTTTGTATTTTTGAATAAAGGGTACCACACCCAAATAGGGCTGCCTACATATCTCATCTTTGACGAGAATCAGGTGTGCGTAGTTCGTGCAAATAAGTTATAAAAATGTATGATTGAAAAAGAACTTATCCACGATAGGATAGTAAGTAAAAACTGTATAAAACAAATGATTGTCCACTATGGGACGAATGCAAAGTAAAATAATTGTCTATGATAAGATGAATGCAATGAAAAAAATGATTATCCACAATAAGATGAATGTAATGAAAAAAAAATGATTGTCCATTATAGGATAAATGAAAAGATTATCCATTAGGATGTAATGAAAAAAAAGATTGATAAACTAGAATCATTTTTTTCATTTTTTTTTATTTGATTTGATTTGATTTTTTTTTAGGGGTGTCACACCCGAGAAGGGTTACCTACGTATCACACCGTATGGTGAGAGTCAGACACTCGGAGTTCGTAAAGATATGTTGTAAAAATGTATGATATAAAGAAATTATGTAACGACAATTAAGCATATCAACTGAATTTGCAAAATATATATAAAAACAAGTATAGACAACTAGAGTAACGCCTCATTGACTTTGGTGTTGGCTGACTTTTTCCAGTCAAAACATCTTTCGGTTGTCTTTGTGAAAGCCCTTTGGCTTTGTTCTTTCCCGGAGTATATCCAGAGATAATGTTTTAAAACGACCGCCCCCCACTGTTCGCGAGGACGATCTTCCTGCAAAATAAGAGCACCGGGTGAAAGGAGGAAAGTCACTAAAAGAATAATAAAATGTAGGAGTGTGAAAGTATGGTCAAAACTCCCCTGATTGGTGCACGAGGTCCGAGTCTTGATATTCAAGAACGCTTTATCCTAGGGCAGTGACACAATTTCTGTCCCAGAGTTGCAAGCGACATGGTATGATATGTAAAGAATTGTAGCAGGTATTTATTGCATTAAATAATATGTACAGAGTTAAAAGAAGAAAAATAGCAAACAAATTGTGCGGGAATTAAATGTGTGTCCTAACATGCATGGAGCCTCTCTTATGCCAGAGGTGAGCCTAAACGCCAAATATGAGAGATTATGACAGAATAATCCAAGTTGTCAAACTGCAATGCTTTTGTTGGAAATGAAGACAAAACGTATGTACATTTTCCAATATCGACATGTCATGATTAGGCTTGGATTAGTCTATCATTATCACGCTACAAATAATATGCTGATGGTCGTTGGGGAAGCGAGACCCGTCGATAATTTTGGTAGATTTCTTAATTGTGGAGTCGATGCCAAGGATCGACCCACCTATGGTGTATGCATGCATGACTTAATAAAAGGTGGTATAGCTCTATCCTAAATTTTCTAAGATTTGGCTGACTAGACTCAAGGTTCCCGAGCGGACTGCTCGAGTGAGAAGGCTACGCGGCCAACCGGTTGGTCCGGACACTCCGCGCATATGCCAACTCTACTAAAATAAGGTAACTTGAAAAAAATTGTGGGTGCGCAAAACACACCTCGCGTGTAATGTGTGATAGTGTCAATTTTCCGAAGTGGAAGAAATATGAACGAAATGCCAATTTAAGAAAAGAGGTAAAAGAAAGTACCAATTAAAACAGTTAAGCATACAAAATTTCAAAAAGGAAACAATTAAAAACAATATATCAAATAAGGAGCAATATAAAGCACAATAATAATTAACCAGAATTTGCTATGGTTAAGAACCTGAGATTCCCCAGTGGAGTTGCCATGCTGTCGCGCCCAATTTTGACCTGCGGGCTTCGCGACGCGATGGCGTCGATTCCCTCCGGATGGATTAAAAAATGCTTGCTTTGAGGAGTCGCCACCTAATTATTCTAAGGTGAATTAGGGCACCTGAATATTAATTAAATGCTGCAAAATAACTCTGATTTATGATCTGCAAAACTAATGAGATTCTAGGTAAGAGTTCTTTATTATCCTAAAGGGAAGGGGTTAGGCATCATTTAAGATCCGCTAACTTGCGGTTATCCGATCAAACTCAGGTTAATTATTGTACTAAGAAAATGCATGTTTAAAAATATAAAGTTAAAATGATGTTGCAAGTATTTAATGAAATGATGCATTTGTACAAGTATACATTTGTAATGGCATTAATATACATGTAAAGCTGGAAAAAAAATATAAGTATGCATTTGTATGAAAATTGATAAAAATGTATGCAAGGTGTTATTATGGGCAACGGGCCTAAAATAAATAAACTAGCGATTTTCAATTTTAAAACTAACCGAGCCTAAAATAAATAAACTAGCGATGGGTTTTCAGTTTTGGACTACCCTATTAATTAATTCTATGTCTACGTATTCTAAATATTTCAATAATTTCACGAGTACAATAATATTACAATGCAGAATGAAAATAAAGTCAATTAAAAAGAAAGTAAAAGACAACAACAAAAATAAATAATCTCCGAGGGGTATTTGTCTTCTTTGACTTTATCTTTGCAAGCTGTCACAAGCGGTTAGAAACAATTGAATATACATAACTTCGGATCCGTATCCAAAACAATAAATGTTTTGATTACGGAGGACTCAGACTTAAATTTTGAAAAGATCATTCCAATCACGTCGTGGCTGCTAACATATGACTCGTTGGTCATTTTAGTTGCCTCGCCTACCGAACATGTTGGTCTCTCAGGTGAAAAAGATTTAAGTTTCATCATTGCCCAGAAGTTTTATTTTCCATCTTTACAACTGTGGAGGCCTCAAAAATCGACGGATATTTTTTCATCGGCCAATGTAGTATTAGTTAAAATGATAAAACAGCAAAATACAAGATATCCATTGCACGGATATTTAAAATGCCAAAAAAAACAGGAGCAGTTCGCAATTAAAAATGCCCGACCCGAATTCTGAAATTTGACCCGACTCGGACACTGAACAGTGATCCGGCCCGGATTCAGAATCCATTTTTTTTTAATTTTCAGATAGCCAACAACAAAACACTAAAACGCAAAATCTGGAAATTTATTCGAACGGTCGACCCGGAACAGTGACCTGACCCGGAACAGTTTTTTTTTTTTTTTAGATTTTCAGATAACCAACAACAAGATATTAACACACAAAAATCCGGATTTTAACCGAACCGGGTCGACCCTACCCGGGTCAGTGACCCGACCCGAATCGGATATTTCAACCCGAATAAAATTCTTTCCGAACTTTCAAATACCAACAACAAATTATTGAAACAAAATTCAAGAGATTTTACCCGTCGGAACAGTGCCCCGACCCTGAAGTGACCCGACCCGGAAACCTTGATTTTTTGATTTCTGTTTCGGATTCCGACCCGTAAGAACCCCAAAAAAAACAACTTTGATTTCGATTTTCGGACCTTAAAAAACCGGCCTCGATTTCTCATTTTCAGACCTTCAAAAACTGACCTCGATTTCTTGTTTTCGGACCCCCTTTTTTTTCTATTTTTGCTTCGGATTTTGGACTGTACTCGAACAAAAACAGACCCCTTTTTGTTTCGATTTTTCGAACTTCGGACCCCCACAAAAAACCTCCCAAAAATGAAGAACAACATGGGGTATTTATAGATGGCTTAACCCATAATAAACAAGTTCAAATTTCAAACAAAAGGGAGCAAAAATCCGATCTTTGGGGCGGATTCTTGGGGTATGGGTTGCGGATTTTAGGGGATAGGGGTATGGGGTGTGTCGGTGTGGGTGAGGGTGTCGAGGTGACCGGCGACGTGGGGTCGCCGGTATGGGGGTGTGGGGTCGCGGGTATGGGGGGTGTGCGGCTGATGGGAGATTTTTTTTGGGTTTGGTTTTTTTTATTTTTTTGTTTTGGATTTTGGGTTAAGGGGATAAAAGGGGCGGGTCGAGTTTGGGCCGACGGGTTGGTCGAGTGGGTTGGGCCGCGGTTGTGGGCTGCGGGATTGGGTCGAAGGGCTTGGGGAAATAAGGGGTGATGGGTTGGGCTTGGACGAAAAAATGGGTTTTAGTTTGGGTTGGGTAGAAATTGTTTTGGGTTGAGTAGAAGTCCGTTTTGGGGGAAATGAAATGGGTTATGGGTTTAAAATATAAAATGGTTTTATTATATATAAACAAATAAAAAGCTTTGCAAAAATTATAAATTGTAGAGATGATAATATGATAAAATATAATATTTGTGAAATGCTTGATGCTTAAAATAAAAAATAAAAAATGCAATGCCGTTTTGCGAAGAAAAAAAAACATATAATATTAGGATAAAAGTATGATTATGATATAAAATGCAAATGACAATAAAAATTCAAATAATAATAATAATAATGATACATATACATATATATGCCTATATTTTAAAATTGTTTTAAAGTGTCAAAAATATTAAAAATTGCAAATAAAATCATAAAAGATGGGACAAAATTGGGTGTCAACAATTATTATCAATTTTGACCCAAAATTTCAAAAAAAAAAAAAAAAAAAACTTAGCTCTTTTTTTATTTTTTTCAATTTTTTTCTTCAATAACTGTTAGAAAAATGGTTGGGCGAAAATGAAAGGACACAAGTTGGCTGGCTCACCGAATTATACTAAGATCTCTTCTGTTATTATTGGTTTGATAAAGTCTGACGCTAGCTATGATTTTGGTACTATCTCAAATCTTATAAGTATTAAATAATAAATAATGAGCGAAAAAATTGTTAGAACTTTGATTCTCATTTTTAACTAATTTTAAATTGATTTTATCTTAAGGTTTAAGCCTTCATAATTAATGGATTTGGATACCTAAGTTTTACTAGCTCCGTACTACTTATTTTCAAAAGTTGTTGTTTCCAACTAGAAGACTCAGAGGTTCGATGCTCCAATTATATTTCTTTGACATTTGGTGACACCATAATTGATCAGCCAGCATAATTTGATTATGATTATATACATCCATGATTTAAAGACTTTTTTATACGTCAATATATTTTAAATTGTTCAAAAATTATATACATATAAGGTGTAGAAATAGTTTTAATAGTGTGAGACGTTTGCGAATTATCATATGGGTTTGACCCAAAGTAGAACGTCAAAGAGTATCTCTGGCCATAATGTTAGAGTCAATTGTTCGATGAAGCGAATATGAAAATGATGGAGTGACGATGGGAGTTGGATTTACTAGCTATCTTTATCAAAGGTAATTAGGAGATGCACGAGTACACAAAAAAGCTATGAGTTTCAGTGACCGTAAATGTTCGATTAGGTGAGAGACACACACTTAGAAATTGACCCGTGGATCAGGGTGATGGACAAATGAAACTTAGTTTGAGGCGGAGATTTTTGGGTGTGCAAACCAAATCTCACATTAGTAGTTAAAAAGATTTGAAAGCTACACATTGTAGAACGCCCTTAATGGTGTTTTGGGGGTAACCGTTCGGTTTAACCCAAAACAGACAATATATATCACATCATGTTAAAACTTAAAAGTATCTTCTAATTAGATTAGCTCAATAATTATTACTATAACTTTTACTAAATTATCAATTAATATTTATTTTAAAAGTTACTTATAATTACCTCATAAATAATTTAATTATATATATAATTAGTACAATATCGATGCATATCAGGGGACGAAAAATGAAAATTGATGGATATTAAGAGTACTTTAGACACACATAACGTTACAACCAAACAAATCATTCCGTGTTGGAAACGGTGAGAGTCATGTAAAAGTGAAACTTAAATAAATAACTATGTATAGAGGTATTATTATGTCTACATCATCATTTACTTACTCTTTACTTCTATAGATATTTCAGAAAATGAAAGTAAGTATACAATTATAATCCGAAATAGTTAAAATTTAGAACTAAAAGGGGAAAATGGTTAAGTCTATGTTGAAGAAGGCCTTGCACCACTCAGTCCCACATCAGCAATCAACTTAAGAGTGTACTTTATCTGGTTCAATAGAATTCCATGTTGAGATATCGACACTTCTATTCCTAAAAAATACTTTAGCATCCCTAAGTTCTTCACTTTGAATTGACTGTGCAAATACTCTTTAGTCTCATCTATAAGTTCTGAACTGCTTCTTGTTACGAGCAAATCATTCACATATATAATAACCACCACTAGATATGTTCCTTATCTTTTTGTGAACAAGGAATGATCATATGAACTTTGCAAGTAATCTGCATTTACCAAGGAAATGGTCAACTTGATATTCCACTGTCTTGATGTCTGTTTCAAACCATACAGTAATTTCAACAATTTGCAGACTCTTGTCTCCTCTTGCTTGTGAAAACCTTGAGGAAGTGACATATACACCTCTTCGTCCAAGTCACCTTGTAGAAATGCATTTTTGACATCCAAGTCTTTGTGTGAGCAATATGCGGTGAAAGTATATGTATGTCCTAGAGACAATCTGTATTAGGACAAATGTACTTTATACACATTCGTATTATTATTAATGGAGATTAATATTTTGGCATCTGCAATTATTGAATTATTAGTTGATTCTTTATAATATTCTATAATATGCATCCTAGAGGTTACGTTGTTATTAATAATGTGAGTGAGATATTAATATTATAACGTAACTCTTAAAATAGCCTCGACTAATGATCATCGAGAATAGGATATCGATGATATGTGATAAGTCGACATGTGGTCTGCATCACATCCTTAGAGGATGTAGTATGTTTCACCTGCTACGAGTAATGGCTACTCGTGATGGACACATGAATACTTTGGAAGTATTGGTATGCCCTGCTGATATACTGTTTGTTATACCTGTCTAAAGTATGATCGGCGTGTGGGAGATAGAAGTCCTTAAACTTGAGGTCAATGTGCACCTTGTCTACAGAGTAATATACTTTGATCATGTCCTAAGCTCAAATGCCTTATAGGTTGAGATACGACTTGTATTGAGTACATTACGATGTGGATTAAAGGTGGTAGTTGAGCCAAGATTAGGATTCATTCCTCGAATGTATATTCGAGAGAACACTCAGATTCTTAGTGATATTAGGTTGACTAAGTCGTTGGCCAACGCAATAGACATATTTAGAATATGATCTAGTTGTCAACTAATATAGATGAGATATAATGATCAAGCCATTTGGATAGACAGTTGACAAATTCTAAGCTTGATCGAGTGTGTCATGAATGAAAGGATTTTATCTTACCACATAAAGTTTAGGTTTACTAGATTCATGTAAACGTACTTCACATATTGAGTTCGTCTTGCGACGCCGTCTAGGAGTTCCGCGTGGACCTTAATTTGATTAGTGTCGATATGTGAAGGCATGTAGGGTCATACTATGTCGATTGTCCTTTCGATCTAAGGATGTATTGAGAGAGTATTAAATATTCGATTTAGAATCGAGATATTTAAATGAATGATGATTGTTTTAATTAAGTCAAAATTAGATTTTGGATTTAATTAAGAATGTGCTGAAAAATAAAACGAGGCGGTGTAGGGTCACGTCAGCACCGCGGGGCCCACACCGTAGGGCCACAGCACCACGGGGCCCACTGGCTGGGCCGCAGGGCCACCGGCGTGGTGACCTAATCCACCTCAAGTTTTGGGCCAAGCCCAAGGTCAAGGAGGTGCTTGAGTTGGTCCATACTGATGTATGTGGGTCATTTTCGACTCAAGCTATAGGAGGTTTCCCACACTTCATCACTTTTACTGACGACTTCACAAGGTATGGATATGTGTATCTTATGAGACATAAATCCGAGGCTTTTGAGAAATTTAAAGAGTACAAGTCGGAAGTAGAGAAGCAACTTGCAACAAGTATCAAGACCTTTCGATCAGATCGAGGAGGTGAATACTTGAGCAAGGATTTTCTAGATTACTTAAAGCTATATGGATTCCAATCATAGTGGACACCTCCTGGAACACCACAGATGAATGGTGTTGCCGAAAGGAGAAATCGAACCTTATTAGATATGGTTCGATCCATGATGAGCTTCTCAGCTCTACCGACATACCTTTGGGGACATGCTATACAAACCTCAATATATGTTCTGAACAGGGTTCCTTCCAAGTCATTAGAAAAGACACCCTATGAGATATGGTGTGGCAAGAAGCCAGCTCTTAAACATATGAGACCCTGGGGGTGCCCTGCATATGTTAAGAAGATGCTCACTAATAAGTTGGAATCCAAAAGTGAGAAATGTTACTTCGTGGGGTATTCAAAGGAAACTAAGGGTATTTCTATCTTCCTGGAGAACGTAAGGTCATTGTTTTCAGGAACGCAACTTTCCTTGAAGAAGAATATGTCTACAAGGAACAGAGTTGCACAGAGATAGAACTTGAAGAAATTCAAGAACCGCAAGATAACATAGATGTTGAATCCTTGGCGAATGACCAAGGCAAGAATTCAGTGGGAGTATTTGGCGAAGATTGGGTACTTCAAATATGCCCTTCGGCCAGTGGGAGTGTTACGAGGAACAATGCAAAAATGCAAGATCCTCCTACACAGCCTTTGGGAGTAGATGCAATGGTTGCACCTCCTCCCATTCAGGAAATACATAAAAATGATATTCCTGAAAGCTCTCAAGTTAGTGAATTATCCAACACACAAGAACCCTCTCACATTCAGAATATACCAAGCACTGAACTACAAAACAATCAACTCCGTAGGTCCACTTGGACTCATCGTCCTCCTGAAAAACTAAATCTACTTGTCGAAACACATAGTGAGATAAATATTTCCGATAACGATGAGCCTACAACCTAAAAAGAGAATACATGAGACTTGGAGTTCCGTTAAAGGGATAGGAGCATAATTGAGCCAGTTTTCTACCGGTGAGGGCATTTTTGTCCCATTTTCAATAGTTCAGGGGCGTTATTGGACCAAAAAAACAAACGGATGGTATTTTATTCTATTTCGAATTGTTCAAGGGGGGTATTTCCGGCCCATTTCCGTACTTAAAATTACAATCATACCTATGTTTAGACTCAAAAGAGTTCATGTAATATTTTATAATGAATTGCTTTTTGGAATAATTAAGTACATAATGAATAAAGTAGAAGCTGTATTTTTTATGTCAAATCTGCCAACCAGATCTTTTCAGTTTTAAATAATCTTTTGATTACGCGACAAACAGTGCTTAACCCAAGTCTCTTGTAGTTGTCTTAACTCTTAATCATCCTATACCTACCTGCATTAGTTATATTTTTTCCAGTTGACTGCCGAAGTCAGCTGGAAAACTCCAATGATGCTTTGGGAAGACTTTGGACTAGATCATATATCTTGTTAAACATGAAAAATGCCTTCCTTTTAGCAACCTTCACGTCCAGTTTACAATGTTTATCACACTAAAAAGGAAAAAGAAAAAAAAACTGACTTTCTATACGTTAGTGTGTTTGGTATAACGAAAGTCATTTTCCATAGAAAATATTTTCTGATAATTGGTTGGTGGATGGAAATTACTTTCTGAGAAAAGCACATGTTAAAGATTAACAACATGAAATTAGCGAATAAGAGAGTTCTTTAATGAAATTTCTGAGTAGTAAAATTAAGAATAACGCGTAAATGCTAATTGGAGCAAGTAATATGAAGTTAGAAGTTAAATAGTTGGAAGGAAGATTATTTTAGCTCATAAGTGAGGGAAGTAATGTTTGGTAATCAAAGACCAGAAATTGACTTTCTTACTAGGAAATGACTTCTGTCGTTCCAAATTTGAACATTTTCAGATATTTAATATGTTTGATGTTTGGCACATTTTAATGAACAAATCTTTTATTTCAGGTTATTGCCTACATAGGTGGTACTCTTTTCCTAGTATTTGCAGCAGTGACAGTGATAGACATAGTGAGTTGAAACAACCATTATTTCATTTTTCTTTTAGCAAAATTGTACTTTTAATATATACCAGATTTTAAATCATGAGATAACAGAGTATTTTTGTTATGTTTAAGTTCTGTGCATGGATAGTGTATAAATCTTTTCACTATCAAATTATGTTAACCTGATACAAGCAGAGATGGATCCAAAATTTAAAATTTATGAGTTCTTACAGTGACCAACCTCAAAGTTAATATACGATAACAATTGAATTCACACTCAAATATTATGGATACACTAGGTTCACGTGAACCCATATGTTACAAGAAGTACTATTCATATTAGACCCTATGATAACCTGGAAAATAGAGTAAGTTTTACTATAACCGGTTATAAATTGAACTTATCGTATAAATTACACTATCAATGTATTTAAATTAAATTTATAAAGATTATGGGCAATATATCATTCCATTGCCGGGAGCTTTTACAACCATTGAATGTGTCGTGCATGTGTCAAAGATGGAAGTCATGGTTTAAAGAGGATTTCAAAACCCAATAGTTTTTCAGTATTTTTCATCCATTCATAAATGATAAACCCCGTGTTTTTTTTTTCATAATATGTCTTTAGACACAACCCAAAAGTCGAATTTATATACTCCCGCTGTCTCAAATATTTTTTGTATTTACTAAAAATAGTTATCTCAAATTATTTATAGTTTTAGAAGTTTAAGACATAATTAATTATTTTTTCTTTATTTTACCCTTTGTCATTAATGAATATGACACAATAGAGAATATTTAATGGAGAGAATTATAACTTAGACATAAATATGGGTAAAGTAGGTCAAATACCCCTTCTAATTAATATTCTTTAAGGAGCGGGTAAACTAAAAAAGCGATATATAATTTGAGACGGAGGGAGTATATAGTTGTAGATTGAGATACTTTTCTTTTTATATCCCATTAGCATAACAGCTACCCCCACCATGGGTGGACAAATTCATTGGATGCAAAATACATGTGCACTCACTGTGACAATAGTTGTGCACTTAGTACCAACTAAAATAAATGGCAGCCTGATTCGATATTGTTGTCTTATTCTGATCGTCGGTTGAGGTAGTTTTCGTTTATCAGCATGTTTTAATATCAATTGAGATAAAGAGCGACCTGATTCGATATTATTGTTTATGTTAATTGTCGATCGAGCTGGTTTTTGTTTACTAGCACGTGAATTTCTAAATTACTATGACCAAGTCTTTCTCGCCCCCCAACTATAAACATCTTGTTAATGTTGGATTTGATGTTGTGATATTTGACCCAACATATCTCCTGAAGTATTGATTTGAATGTATAAGAATGTTGGGACAAATGTTGCAGCACAACATTCGGATCAACATTTTCAGAACTGATTTTGCCTTACTTCACGTAATGATTACTATGTAGTAAACATGACTTGGCAAGGTAAAAATGAGTTGGTAAACACGTGTGGAGAACGAGTCAAGGCTGCTGCTTTTCGTGAGGAACAAATCAAAATTGTTAGAGGTTTTTGCTCCTTGATTGTCTCCAACCAATCCTACTAGCTGTCCACCATTCCCTCAACCTTCACAACCAATCGATGAGCTTTTCAAGGATTACTCTCTACTATAAATTGAGAGGCTACTACAATGAATCGATATCCAGAATCAAAAAGCACAAATACCAAGAGAGCTCTCGGGATTTCATCTCAGAAATCTGGATCACCGGTGTTGCCTGAGTGTGTTGACAACATTATGTCCAACATTACAATTGATGTTTAGATTCTAGATTAGTTTTGTATGGAGCGATTGTAATGAGAGTTTGTCTATGTCTACTTAGTTAGATTTTTCAGGCAAAAGTCATCTGCGACTTCAACTTTTAATTCCTTTTCGTTTTATATTGTAAATCTGTAAAGAAAGGAATTTGTACTGTTGTATATAATATATATACAATACATTTGGTCATTGACCATTATAAGTTAAATATATAAAAATTTAAACCTTTGTGTTCTTTAAATTCTGCTGCATTTACTCTTTAAAGTTTCTGTTTTGCTAAGTGTTGTTACTGGTGTCGGGCGTCATAATTGCCGACATTCATAAACATAATTGGCATTCGATTTATTTCATTTTTATTTTTATTGTTCCATAGCCCCCTTTTCAAGTGGTATCAGAGCCGACACTTAACACAATAAGTGTTTGATCTTGTTGTCATAAGCTATGGATCCGGCAAACCCAACCATTGGTAGACTTCCTATTTTAGATGGATCAAACTATGGCTATTGGAAGATTCGCCTACGTTCTCATATCAAATCAATTGATGTATCAAATCAATTGATGTTAGGGCATGGAGATCTATAACCAATGGGTATGTTGTTCCAATGTTTCCACCGGATGAGGAAGGTGACATTCTTGTTAAACCTGAATCCGAATGGACTACAGAAGAAACCAATAATGCTAGCTTTAACGAAAAGGCCTTAAATGTAATTTTTGGATGGGTTGATATGTATATGTTCAAACTCATTCAAAATTGTCCCACGACTAAGGATGCATGTGATACTTTACAAATTCATTGTGAAGGTAGCTCAAGTGTTCGTCGAACAAAGCTACGCATGCTCATGAGTAAATATGAACGTTTAAGGATGGAAGAAGCAGATGATATTAAATCTTATTTTGAAAAGTTGATTGACATCTCTAATGAATGTCAAGTGCTTGGTGAACCATTAACCAACACTCAACTTGTTGAAAAGGCTCTTCGTTCTCTTTCTGAAAAGTTTAATTTAAGATTTGTGCTATTGAAGAAGCTCACAATCTTGCCACAATAGACCTTCATACCTTGATGAGCATTCTCAAAACTTATGAGATGAACATTGAGAATCAAAAGGAATTGTATAAAAGAAAGAATGTGGCACTTCAAGTTCAATCATCGGAGAGTCAAATCGAAGAAGAGGATGAAAATCTTGAAGAAATTGGTGATGGTGCAAATGTTGCCTTAGTCACTCGAAAATACAATTTGATGGTGAGGGAGTTCAATAATGAGAGAAATCAATCTAAATCTAAAGAGCACCAAAACCAAGTCTTCAATCAAAAGCCCACTAGATTCCTTCCAAATGTACAAAAAGAAAATCAACTAAGAAGAACCAACTCATATCATACCAAATTTAATTCCAAACAACTTGAGTCAGTGCAGTGTCATGCATGCTAGAGTTAGGATCACTATGCTAATGAATGTGCAAACACTCTTAGAAAATTTGGTAAGAACCTATGGGTTTCTCTTAGTGATGATGAAGGAGAAGATGAAGGAGTTCGTGAAATTGAAACACAAGCAATGTTGGCTACTGTTTTCGAACAGTCTCTATCGGATAACGAAGATGTCGTACATAATGTTGTCTCAGATGCCACGACATTTGCTCCAACATCAGCAACGACATCAACATCTTTAGCGACATCCGAAAGGTATGAATTCTTTAACTATTCTGATGTTAATTGCTTTAGTGATTCTATTTCTGTTAGTGGGGCTGATTGTATGGATCAAGTTGAATGCAAAGATGATATGATTAATGAATTACAAAGTATTTGTAAAGTCTTAATCATAGAATCCAAGCAACTTGACTAAAAGGTAAAATCTTTAACTCATGAGAATTTAGTATTAAAAGGCACGATAACCCGACTTGAGGTTGCACTTACCAAAAAGGATATTGAATTTTGTAAGATCCGTGCAAAATTGGATTTAGCTGAAGCAACCTTCTGTAAGCTCAATACGGGGACTTCAAAATTGAATGAGATACTCAACTTTAGTAAACCTTCACATGCAGGAATTGGGTACGAAAACTCTCTTAAAATCATATGCTCTAATCTCTTTGATAAAAATGAGAAAATATGCTTTGTAAAAGAAAAAGGGATGAATAATAGGTTCTCATATATGTCAATGAATATGAAGTTTGTGTGTCATCACTGTAACTCCCATGGACACTTAAAACCATACTATTTCAAACTTCGAGATTCTGTGAGCAAAATGTTGCCTAAAATGTTGTCCAACATTTCGGATAACAATCGAGGCAACGTTTCGGATAACAATCGAAGCAACATTTATGAGCCAAAAGGTAAAAAATGTTTTAAGAGAGTTTGGGTTCCTAAAAAGGATATAACATGTAATGTTGCTATTACTGCATTAAGAACTAACATTTCAGGTTCTTGGTACTTTTGATAGTGGATGGTCTCGCCACATGACAGGTACAAAAGGTTTTATAAAGAACTATGAGTCATTCAATGGAGGAAATGTGACTTATGAAGGTGGCAGTAAAAGCAAAATAATTAGAAAAGGGATCTTGGATGTTCCTGGTTTTCCAGCCTTAAGAAATGTCTTACACGTTAAGGGATTAATGGCTAATCTGATAAGTGTTAGTCAACTGTGTAATGACGATCTTGAGGTAAAATTTAATAAGAATGTCTGTAAAGTTACGAATGAAGCAAACATATGTGTCATGACATGTACTAGAACGTGTGATAATTGATATCTTGCTGGAAGATAAGAAACATGCAATAATGCTAAGGTCGATGACACAACGCTAAGGTCGATGACACAACACTATGGCATCAAAAGTTGGGGCATGTAAACTACTGCAATTTAGAAAAATTGGCCTCATATGAAGCGGTTATAGGCATACCCAAACTTAGCCATGAAGGTAAAACTGTATGTGAAGATTGTTTGAAAGGTATGCAAATCCGTGTCTCTCATAATGTTGTCTAACACGACGGGCAACAATCATGTACGTCTCACTGTTTTCAATTGCTACATATGGATTTAATGAGTCCAATTAAAGTAGACAGTCTAGGAGGCATGAGGTATTCCTTTGTGATAGTAGATGATTTTCTAGATATTCTTGGATATATTTTTTGAAAGAAAAAAATCACAAACGTTTGACATGTTTAAAATCTTGCACTCTAGAATTAGAAATTTATTCTATTCTCCTCCTTTTCGGATTAGATCCGACCATGGAAAAGAATTTCAAAATAGTTCATTCACAATTTTTTGTGAGAAAAGGGAATTTTTCATGAGTTTTCTTCCCCCAAAACTCCTCAACAGAATGGGGTTGCAGAACGGAAGAATAGGACATTGCAAGAAATGGCTAGAGTAATGCTTAGTTCTAAACATTTGTCAAAACATTTATGGGCAGAAGCCTTGAATACTGCTAATCACATCGCTAACAAAGTCTATTTAAGGTCAAGAACAAAGATGACACCCTATGAGATTATAAATGGAAAGAAACCAAACTTGCGTTACTTTCATATTTTTGGGTGTATTTGTTATATTTTAAATGACAAGGATCATTTGGCAAAATTTGACTCTAAAAGTGATAAAGGAATTTTTGTTGGCTATTTACAAAATAGTCATGCTTATCGACTATACAATCTGAGATCCAGAACTATACAAGAGTCTATAAATGTTATCTTTGATGATCTTTCTGATGTTTCAGGAAAAACTATTGAAAATAACATTGTAGATACAGTGAAAAGTCCACAGATTGTAGAAGAATCGGATGTTGACACAAATGTTGACACACCTAGAGCAACATCCGAAACAGCAATAGAGACCACATATGAGGAGTCAAGTGCTGAATTGTTAGACCAAGATCGTAGGGACCCCTCATTAAGGATTATGATGAATCATCCAACGGGCCAAGTGATAGGGGGAGTTTTTGAAGGCATTAGAACAAAAGGCAAAGAACCACTCAACTATAGAGAAATGGTAAGGTATGTGTGTATGTCAACCATATACCAAGAGGTTAGTCTTTCTTGTTTTATATCTACATTAGAACCAAAGAATAGTGTAGAAGCACTTAAAGATAATTTCTGGATACAAGCAATGCAAGAAGAGCTTGAACAATTTTCTCGAAATGAAGTCTGGGACTTAGTTCCACGTCCAAATAATACAAATGTAATTGGAACTAAGTGGATTTTTAAAAATAAATCAGACGAATCAGGAACAATTGTTAGAAATAAAGCACGTTTAGTTGCACAATGTTATACTCAGGTTGAAGGAATTGATTTTGATGAAACCTTCGCACATGTAGCTAGAATCGAATCAATTAGACTTTTACTAGCATTGCTTGTTGTCGGAAAATTACTTTACACCAAATGGATGTAAAAGGTGCCTTCTTAATGGTTATCTAGACAATGAGGTATATGTTGAACAACCGAAAGGATTTGAAGATCCTTACCATCCACACTATGTGTACAAGCTTAAAAAGGCCTTGTATGGGTTGAAACAAGCCCCTCGTGCATGCTATGGTCGTTTAACTAACTTTCTTCTTGAATTTGGTTTTAACCGCGGTGAAGCTGATCGTACTTTGTTTATTAAACGACATGGTATAGATATTATAATTGCTCAAATCTATGTAGATGACATAGTCTTTGGATCGACTTCACAGTCGTACCTAAATTCATTTTTTGAAGTTATGTCGTCGACATTTGAAATGAGCATGATTGGGAAATTAACTTTTTTCTTAGGCTTGCAGATAAAGCAAAGTGAAGATGGAATTTTCATCTCACAGAGTAAATATGCCAAGAATCTAGTCAAAAGATTTGGTTTGGAGAACGATAAACAGATGAAAACGCTAATGGGTTCATCGTAGAAGGTATGTAAGGATAATGTTGGTGAAAATGTTGACCCAACATTATATCGATCTATGATAGATAGTCTTCTTTATCTTACTGCTAGTCACCTAGATAGTATGTTTAGTATTTGTGTTTTTGAACATTTTCAAGCCTGTCCCAAAATGTCTCACTTAAATGACGTGAAACGTATTATTCGATATGTTGCTGGCACATGTGAGTTGGGAATCTAGTATTCCAAAGACACTAATCCTAAATTAATAGGATTTAGTGACTCGGATTGAGCTGGAGATGTGGATGATAGAAAAAGTACAAGTGGATGATGTTTTTATCTTGGCAATAACCTTATTTCATGGTATATTCGTAAAGAAATTGCATCTCACTTTCAACTGCTGAATCTGAATATGTAGCAGCTGGAAGTTGTTGCTCTTAATTAATAAGGCTATGACACATGTTAGACGACTATGGATTTACTAGAAACATTTTGATTTTGTATTGTAACTTGAGTGCTATAAATATTTCCAAAAATCTAATTCAGCACTCACGTACAAAACATATTGATATTAGACATCACTTTTTAAGAGATTTAGTTGAAAAACAGCTAGTCAAATTGAACATGTTGACACTCTTCATCAACTAGCTGATATTTTTACAAAAGCTTTGGACCATGAGAGATTTTCTAGTTTAAAGAAATCTCTTGGTCTTTGTAATCTCTAAAAAGACATTTTTGGTGAATGTCAGTTGAAATGTTGTCTAACATTTCGGGTGACATTTACCTATGTAATATCACTGATTGATTATTGTTGTTGTATGGTGCATAACCTTTGGTCACACAAGCATGATCCTTCAATAAGAATATGTTATCAAAATAATACCGTTCTCTGAGATGATATATAAATACATGTATATCATAAAAGAGGAGTATCAAAATAAGGCAAAACTTTATAAATATTTGGCAACTGTGAAAAAAAAGGGCAAAGCCCGTGAAAAGATATTGTTCCTATTCTATAGGAGTATTGAGTGCTTCAAAAGAGATTTGAGAATACCATAAAAGTATTCTTATTTTTGACACGTAAAATTCGTTTATATGTGTTATATGATTAGACCAAGGACACGGTGGGAAAATGTTACATTGGTCAGTGGTCAAACTCATAAAGTGCATATAAACGTGTCTTGGTTTGTTGCCAAATCTGAAAATTTTTGTGGATCAAAATATTTGTGTCATCCAAAATGTTACCAACATTGTTGTTGACATCTTCAGAATGTGATATGTGTTGGTATGTTGTGTTTATCTGATCGTTGAATTATCATATCTTACTCCCTATTATATGCCTTATTTATAGGAATTTCAAAATTTAAAATGATAAGATTAAATTTTATTCCTACCGTGATGTTTATTATTTTTATCCCAATATTTTACGTGTAAGTTATTGTGTAAAATTGAAACACCTAAAACTAAGGAATTCTTGTTGCTAAGAAAATGTTTGTCATGTATATAAATATTTCTCTCATTTGTTTTTTTTTTACAAAAACAAAAAAAGGAGGGGGGGGGGGGGGGGGAAGCTCGGCGGGTGTATATCTTCCTACCTACCCGATGAAAACACCAAATCAAACTCCAATCACTTTCACAAATCCTAATTCCTCAAAGCCCTCTCCTCAATTCTCACCGATGAAAACTTCTCCAATGTCAGAACAAATGTCAACCAACATTCCATCCAACACTCTCATGAGCATTAGCCCTCCGTTGAATACACCTCAGCAACCAGACCAGTCTTCTTCTTCAAATCTCCCTAAGGATCTTTCCAAAGCAATAGTGTTTAAAGGTTTTAATGAACCTTTAGTTATTAGCTATCCTGGAGATAATAATAACTCTATAGATGTCGATTAAACTTTTGATTTCTCATCTCTGGGTAAAAGGCCAAGGTCATCTACCTTTCCTACTCGCCGATCGAGTAGAGTGTTTGAGAAAACAGTCCAAGAAGGTTCGAGTAGCAAAAGGACTAAATATGAAACATCTAAACCCGCTTACTCGAGCAGTGATAGTGAAAATACATACTATATTTTCTCAACTGAGGAAGAACCATCTGCTTTTGAACAACCCAGTGTGCCTCAAGAAAGGGAAATCCCAGATGAAACCCCCTTGAAACATTTTTTTCCAAAGGGAGTTCCCAGGACTACAAGGACAAGTACTGCTCCAAATGTTGCCACAGATGCCACAACATCTCAAGAAACATTTCAGCCATCATCCGAAGAGACACACACCACAACATATTCCAATAGTACCAAATCCATCAGTTCAGATATGTCTGATTCAGACATTGAGGTATATGCTTTCTCAGATAAATACTATTCTAAAGCTAACCATGATATGTGGAATTTTTACAAGAATAGAGTAATTAGGCTTGAGATAGTGTTAGATATTGCTTTCTGTACTGAATATGGTTTGGTATAATTCTTAAAAGACAGACAGCTTCTTGGTTCTGTCACTGAAAAAGAACCATATGTTGATGATATAGTAAGGTTGTTTTATGCGAACTTAAGCTCTACTATAGAGGATACCTCCTCAAAGAAATTTGGGAAGGTATATCTCTATAACAAGGTATATATTTTTACGCCTGCTATCATAAATCAATGTATTGGATAAAATGTTAGAGATAATGTTAGAGAAGCTGAACATGTGATAGACAATAGGGATGAAGTAATTGAATACCTCACTGGAGGTATAATGAAGAAATGCATCCCTAGATGTCCAGCCTCCAAACTAACAGCCATGTTTTCCACCCTCCACAAATTTCTATTCACAATTGGCTTCCTTCAATGAATGAGTCAATTGTGACATCTGAACAAGCCACCCTATTGTATAAAGTTGGAAAAGGTTTGAAAGTTGTTTTGGGAAAAATGATATTTCATCAAATTGCCAACTTGGCTGAGAAAAAATCAACTTCAATCCTTTCTTTTCCCTCTCTGATCTACTAAGTATTAACCACCTAAGGCTTTGAATGTAAAAGAGAAGACACTTTAGGGAAGGCTCCTAAGCTTTACATTGTAAACAAAGCAATCTTGAAGAGCAAGGACAGAGTCATTGACTTGCCCTGGAATAAGGAAGCTAAAAGTGAAAATGTTGCCAGAAATGTCACCACCATTCTGGGCAACACTGGTCCAATACAGTCTACACTGTCTACAGAATGGCTTGTGGATCAAATTGTAAAAATCAACCAACAAATTGCGGAAGTTGATGCTGCAAGAAATTCCATGATACAAGCTAGAGACCATTTCATGATGCTACTTTCTTCACAAAAAGGGGGAGATGATGTTGATGTAGGGGGAGAAAGCTAAAACGGTTATGCTGCAGAGGAAGTTGAAGCTGTTATGCAGGGGTAGAAAGATGTTCGAAGTTGCTACTGGTGTATGATGAGCAAGGTGGAAGCTGAATGATGTTTCTAAACCTAAGTTGTAAATGTTTGTTCAATGGTTTGATGGATTAATGTGGATATTTGTTGACAATGGTTTATTTCTATTCGTGTTTTGTAATGGATAATATGTATATATGTGCTCATTTTTTTTCTAATCCTATGAATTGGTATACACATGTTTGCTTGTATGCCATCACAGGTTAAAGGGGAGCATGACCTTGAAATTGTTGATCACAGATGTTGGACAACATTTGTGTCAACAACATAAGTCAACTTTACATTTTTAACGAGTTTTGTGAAGAAAGGCAAAAAGGGGGAGATTGTTAATGTTGGATTTGATGTTGTGACATTTGATCCAACATATCTCCTGAAGTATTGATTTGAATGTATAAGAATATTGGGACAAATGTTGCAGCCCAACATTCGGACCAATATTTTCAGAATTGATTTTAACTTACTTCACATAATGATTACTATGTAGTAAATATGATTTGGCAAGGTAAAAAGAAGTTGATAAACACGTGTGGAGAATGAGTCAAGGCTGCTGCTTTTCGTGAGGAACAAGTCAAAGTTGTTAGAGGTTTTTGCTCCTTGATCGTCTCCAACCAATCCTACCAGCTGCCCACCTTTACATCAACATCCACAACTAATCTATGAGCTTTTCAAGGATTACTCTCTACTATAAATAGAGATACTACTACCGTGAATCGATATCCAGAATCAGAAAGCAAAAATACCAAGAGAGCTCTCGAGATTTCATCTCAGAAATCTGGATCACCGGTGTTGCCTGAGTGTGTTGACAATATTCTGTCCAACATTACAATTGTTGTTTAGATTCTAGATTAGTTTTGTATGGAGCGATTGTAATGAGAGGTTGTCTATGTCTACTTAGTTAGATTTTTCGAGCAGAAGTCATCTGCGACTTTAACTTTTAATTCTTTTTCATTTTATATTGTAAATCTGTAAAGAAATGAATTTGTAATGTTGTATATAATATATATACAATACATTTGGTCATTGACCATCATAAGTTATATATATGAAAATTTAAACCTTTGTATTTTTAAAATTTCGCTGCATTTACTCTTTAAATTTTGTGTTTTACTAAGTGTTGTTACTGATGTCGGACGACATAATTGCCGATATTCAGAAACATAATTGGCATTTGATTTATTTTATTTTTTGTTTTTATTGTTCCATAGCCCATTTTCACATCTATAGCTATGTGTACTCGCACATGTGTTCCTCCAAGTTAGATACATGATGCCACGTCTTCATAAACCTACCTAGTACCATAACATTTTGTGTTATGACTGGTGTAATAAATCACGCTCTATGTCCAATCATTTTGAATAATATATAACTAATTATAGGGAAGAGAAATACATACATATTGTGTTGGGATTTTGTTGGGTTGTTGTACGCAGCGGATATTGAAAACTTGTTTCAAACCCAACAAACGTAAAACTGTTTGACTATAGGATAATTTTACACTGTAAACATAAGACTTGAATGGTACTTACATGTTTACAATTTCTGGAATCTTTATCAACTGTGGGTGCACATGTGAATGCCCTTTCGATTGCAAGCTTCAAGCTTCAATGTATTCCTCATTTGGAAAGCTAGGAAATCCGGTAGAGGTTCGCGAGAGTGTTTTGATTCTGAGTCTCTAAGACTTAGAATAATGATATGAAAATCAAGTGTAATGAATAATGAAGTGTAGGTCTGTATTTAGAGGTGAAAAATTAGGTCAAATCGGATTAGGGTTTGACCTTGGGGCTGGCCCAAAACTCGAGGCGCTGTGGCCTATGGCGTGGGCCCCGCAGTGCTGACGTGGCCCTACACCACCTCGTTTTATTTTTCAGCACATTCTTAATTAAATCCAAAATCCAATTTTAACTTAATTAAAACAATCATCATTTATTTAGATATCTCGATTCTAAATCGAATATTTAATACTCTCAATACATCCTTAGATCGAAAGGACAATCGACATAGTGTGACCCTACAAGCCTTCACATATCGACACTAATCAAATTAAGGTCTACGCGGAACTCTTAGACGGCATCGCAAGACGAACTCAATATGTGAAGTACGTTTACATGAATCCAGTAAACCTAACCTCTATGTGGTAAGATAAAATCCTTTCATTCACGACACACTTGATCAATCTTAGGATTTGTCAAGTATCTATTCAAATGGCTTGATCATTATATTTCATCTATATTAGTTGACAACTAGACCATATTCTAAATATGTCTATGCGTTGGCCAACGACTTAGTCAACCTAATATCACTGAGAATCTGAGTGTTCTCTCGAATATACATTTGAGGAATGAATCCTAATCTTGGCTCAACTACCATCTTTAATCCACATCGTAATGTACCCAATACAAGTCGTATCTCAATCTATAAGGCATTTGAGCTTAGGACATGATCAAAGTATATTACTATGTAGACAAGGTGCACATTGACCTCAAGTTTAAGGACTTCTATCTCCCACATGTTGATCATACTTTAGACAGGTATAACAAATAGTATATCAGCAGGGTATACCAATACTTCCAAAGTATCCATGTGTCCATCACGAGTAGTCATTACTCGTAGCACGTGAGACATACTACATCCTCTAAGGATGTGATGCAGACCACATGTCGACTTATCACATATCATCGATATCCCATTATCGATGATCATTAGTCGAGGTTATTTTAAGAGTTACGTTATAATATTAATATCTCACATTATTAATAACAACGTAACCTCTAGGGATGCATATTATAGAATATTATAAAGAATCAACTAATAATTCAATAATTGCACATGCCAAAATATTAATCTTCATTAATAATAACGTGTATAAAGTACATTTTTCCTAATACGGATTGTCTCTAGGACATACATATACTTTCATATTGATTGTGTTCAAATAATTTGATTTGAACTCGTGATACGAGGATTATAATATTGTCAGGAGTAGATAAGCTAATTGTAGATATATATTTGCAAAATCGGCATTAAACTCCTTAGAAACTTTATGGTAGAACAAATAGTGCGCCCCTCGACTAAAATTGTTATCTCCTCTGAATTTTAGCTATGAAGCTGCTATCACAACACTGTTTCTATGTAAAGTACATTTGCTCCATAGGAAGATTGACAACGGTCTTTGTAAAGACTGCAAGGTTATTCCGATGGAGTGTCTTACAACTCAAGGGACTATCATGGCTTATTCGCTTTTGATACCAGCATTTTCATATTGCTTTAAATTTTTCTGACCGGGTCTGGTCGTTTCTCTTGCTTTGTTGTTGCTTTGCTTGTGCTTGTGCTTGTGCTTATGCTCTGTCTTGAGCCGAGGGTCTCTCGAAAATAATCGCTCTACCTACCAAGGTAGAGGTAAGGTCTATGTACATTCTACCCTCTCCAGACCTCACATTGTGAGATTTCACTGGGTATGTTGTTGTTGTTGTAGTAGTATCTTACAACCCGACATAAGCTTTTAGTGATGGATTTGGATATCAAGATGGAGAAGAAGAGTAGGGTTGTGGATGAAAAATCAAATGGGGGAGTAGTGGGAATGCGACCGGTATGTGGGACAGGACAGCCAGTTACATTCGAAAGGTAGCTAGAGAAAAGCTTGGGGTCTCGAAGGGTAGCCGTGGTGGGCATCGAGGGGACTGGTGGTGGAATGGTAAAGTTCAAGAGAAGGTAGAAGCGAAAAAAGTGGCGTATGCAAAATTGGTAGAAAGCAAGGATGAGGTGGAGACGTGAACGAATAAGGAACTGTATAAGATGGCGAGGAAGGAGGCAAAGTTTGTGGTTACGGCGATGAAAACAACGGCTTTTGAATGCCTGTATATGGAATTAGAGGAAAAAGGTAGGGATAGGAAGTTGTACAGACTAGCCAAGGCGAGGGAGATGAGGGCCCGTGACTTGGATCACATGAAGTGCATCAAGAACAAGGACGATAAAGTACTGGTGGAGGACGCGCATATTAGGCGGATGTGACAGTCTTACTTCCATAAACTTTTGAATGAAAAAGGAGATAGAGACATTGTACTAGGAGATCTGGAGCAATCTGGTAGGCACCAGGATTTTGGGTATTGTAGAAGCATTAAGGTTGAATAGGTGGGTGTTGTTCGCAGGATGCGCAGGAGATGAGCGACCGGGCTTGATGAGATCCCAGTTAAATTTTGGAAGAGCGCAAGCAGGGCAGGTTTGGAGTGGCTGACTGAGTTGTTTAACGTTATCTTTAAGACGGTGAAAATGCCCGAAGAATTAAGGTGGAGTACAATTATCCCTTTGTACAAGAACAAAGGTGATATCCAGAGTTGCAAAAACTATAGGAGTATCAAGCTTCTAAGCCACACTATGAAAGTTTGGGAAAGGGTCGTGGGAAATGAGAATGAGAAGAGGCGTGTCTATTTTCGAGAACCAGTTTGGATTCATGCCGGGGTGTTCAACCACAAAAGCCATTCATTTTATTAGGAAGTTAGTGGAGCAGTATAAAAAGAGGAAGAGAGACTTAAATATGGTTTTCATCGACCTCGAGAAGGCATACGACAAAGTCTCTAGAGAGGTTCTATGGATATGTTTGGAGGTTAGAGGAGTACATGTAGCGTACACTAGAGTGATCAAGGGTATGTATGGTGGAGCCAAGACCAGGGTACTGACAGTAGGAGGAGACTCGGAGCACTTCCCAATGATGATGGGGTTGCACCAAGGATCAACTCTTAGCCCATTCTTATTTGCCTTGGTGATGGATGGACTGATGCGAAAAATATAAGGAGAGGTGCCATGGTGTATGTTATTCGCAGATGACATAGTCCTGATTTATGAGACTCACAGCGGAGTGAATGCTAAACTGGAGGTTTGGAGACAGACTCTGGAGTCTAAAGAGTTCAGGCTGGGTAGGACCAAGACAGTATACTTGGAGTGCAAGTTCAGTGACAGGAGCGACCTTGAGACATGTGGAGGTGAGGCTTGGTACTCAGGTCATTCCAAAGAAAGGAAGCTTCAAGTACCTCAAGTCTATTATCCAATGGGATTGAGATATTGATGACGATGTCACACATAGTATTAGGGTAGGTGGATGAAATGGAGGCTCGCATCTAGAGTCTTATGCGATAAAAAGGTGCCACCAAAACTTAAAGGCAAGTTCTATAGGGCGGTGGTTAGACCGACTATGTTGTATGGGGCGGAGTGTTGGCTAATCAAGACTTCACACATCTAAAAGATGAAAGTTGCGGAGATGAGGATGCTGAGATGGATGTGTGGGCATACAAGGAGGGATGTGATTAGAAATGATGATATCCGGGATAGAGTGGGAGTGGCCTCGGTGGAGGATAAGATGTGGGAAGCGAGGTTGAGATGGTTTGGGAATATGCAGAGTAGAGACACAAATGCCCCAGTGCGGAGGTGTGAGAGGTTGGCTATGGACGGGTTCAGGAGGGGTAGAGGTAGGTTGAAGAAGTATCTGGGAGAGGTGATTAGACGGGATATGATGCAGATGCAACTTACTGAGGACATGACCTTAGATAGAGGGTTGCGGAGTACACATATTAGGGTAGTAGGTAGTCGAGTGTAGTCATACTTACGCTTGCAAACTGGTCATTGTAGTGTTATTATTGTAGGCCCGTTTAGCCTATCATACTAATAAGTGCATTATTGCTTTATAGTCCCTTGTAGTTTGATTTCTGCTGCTATGTGTTCTTTAGTGCACTTTGGTTAGCTTATTTACCTGCGCTATTTACTGTATACTTTTTCAGAAGGCATCATCATGGCTTATTCGCTTTTGATACCAACATTTTCATATTGCTTTAAAAAAATTTGATCGGGTCTGACCGTTTCTCTTGCTTTGCTTTTGCTTTTGCTTTTGTTTTGCTTTGCTTGTGCTTATGCTTTGTCTTGAGCCAAGGGTCTCTTGAAAACATCCGCTCTACCTACCAAGGTAGAGGTAAGGTCTGTGTACACTCTACCCTCCCCAGCCACCATGTTGTGGAATTTCACTGGGTATGTTGTTGTTGTATGGTGGTACATAATAATGGAGTATAGAAAATATTAGAGTTTAAAAACTAGTTAAAAAGAAATTAGTGTACCTACTTTTTTTGTTTCCACCTAAATTTTATTGAGGAATTGAACTTAGTGGTCTACTTGATTTTACTTAACTTTTGATTTAAAAGAAATAAGGCGTGGAGCTTAAATAACTCAGAACACTTTTTAAGAGATTATGTGTTACAATTGGAACCAATGAAGCAAATGATTAATCCATCATATTCGAAGAAACAAAAAATACAAAAAAAAAATGAATTCCCGACTAATCATTTTAATTCAATTAAATTGACATAATAGAAGTATTTCATCTATTCAGAGGATTCCCCGAATACATAAAATACCTGAAATAGAGATAAGAGTAACCTGGTATTTGTGCCACTAAGAGATTACACGTTTTTAATAAAATAATTAAGATGCAAGCAAATTTTCCGAACACCATCTTTATAAATTAAAAAAAAAGGAGCACACAAAGTTTGAGGAGAACAAGTTCAGGAGGCGCAAAGGGGTCACTTGAATATATTTTGTTTGAAAAATTATATTGTACAGATAAATTTAAAATTCTTTTTTAAATATATATACAATAGATATTAAATTTTATTTTAAATTCTCTTAGAGGTGCATTCTATAGCATGGAATCTTAAGAAGGCATATTCTTGTTTGAAACCGAATATATAATTACCATTATTATATACAATAAAAGAGCATAAAAGGAACCTGTCCAATTGTCATAGATTTGGAAAAAAGCAAATCATAGGTTGCAAAAGAAGGAATAGACAACATAAAAGCTTCATGCCCATATTTTTATATACATTCATACGCAGAATATATGCTTAGATGTTTCCCACTCATTTCGTAACCAAACCTTTGAAATGCGTTTAATCAAATACGTATTAGTAATCAGTAATATATTCATAGACGAATCCAAAATTTTAAGTTTACGCATTTTAGATTTTAAAAAAGACAACTTATTAGTTTCTAAATATATATTCAATGAAATTGTCTGTCGGAAACAACTTCACTATCCCAAAAGGTAGAGATAAGGTCTGCGTACATCTTACCCTTTTCAGACCCCACTATATGAGATTACATTGGGTATGTTATTGTTATGGTTGTATATTCAATGAAATTCTTAATACAAAGTCACGAACATAAGATTTTGATCAAAACTACTGAATTTTGCGGAACTCCTAGCTTTCTCTCAAGCTTGACTCTACTTATACCTTGTGTAAATTATCCAATAGCACTACAACAAACAACCTCTATAAAAAGAGGCGAATTTAGAACGAATTTTGCGGGTTAAACTGAATTCATTTGTTTATTCAAATTATATATGTATATATAAAATATATATTTTGGTTAAATATATATATATATATATATAAATAAATAATAAAATCATCTTCATTTTCAATTTATTGACTTTAAACTCTTAGTTCGTCTCAAATTGTATGCATGGTTGGAAACGATAAGTCATACGTGAATATGTTTTTGGAATATCCTTGTTCTATAGTTAAGTGGTACATTATAAGATGAAGAGAAGAAAAATAAAGAACAAAAAAATGGTTCTTTTGCCTAAAATTTCTGATAATTTAGTTTCATGTGCTAAAGTATGTGCCATGGCAGGAAAAGAATACTGAAAATGTGCCAACATTGAGTGGTTCATATGTGAAAGGCATAAAAGAATAAAATGGAAGGGGGTGTTTTTTTTTCCTGAATTTTTATCAATTTATACACCAATAATAGTATAAATATATTTTACAATTAACTCAGAATAATTCAACTATAGTTATATATCATATGATTTATTTTCTTTTTCAGAGAGAGCTATTTGGATTTGAGTCTCAAATTCTACCTAATCAGAAAATAGTAAATAAGCGAAGAACAAATAACACACATATTTATAGCGGTTCACCCTCAATGCGAGAGTTATGTCCACTTTGCCGCTGCAGATTTTACTATAATCAAATAGGAAGTTTGAGTTTACAATTCTCTCTTTCTCTCTTACTCGACCTCAAAATAAAACGGCGTCCTTAGTCTATATATAGCGAAAACTAGGGCGAACATAATACAAGCCTAAAATTCTCAAAATATCCTCCACTAACTAACCTTACATTATAAGCGATTCACACTCAGTGTAGGGTCTTTATAGTGTCAGCGATAAATTAGACTCCACAACTCAACAATCTGCACGGATCGATTATCTACATTTCACAAAACAAATTTGCACCACTCTTTTTTCAAAGGGTTCCCTTTTTCCCATGTTCTCCTTTTTTATTCTTGGTTTAAAAAAATAAATCAATTTTTTCCAATTTTTCTAAAAAAGTGTTTTAGGAAAATGATGGATCTTTGGATATTTTCATGGCATCTTTCTATTTCTTTCTTTTTATAGATTGACGTGTTGTTTGTATGCCCTCCATATGTTTTGATACTAGAAAAAAGGTCAACCTTGTGATAAAAAATGGAGTAAGACCTCACATCAATCTTGAAAAAAAATTATCACATGATGTTTACCCCTAATCACGTTATGCTTTATGAGATTAAGGTTAAAATAAAAAATTAATTTAATATAAATATTTAGTGCGGGTAAGTATTTATCATTTTACCTTAAAATTTGAACTATAGAAAGACATCCCAATAATAATAATCACCCGACCCCCCAACCCATAATAGCATTTCACCATTAGGGGGGGAGCTAGCCTTTTGTCTATTCGTTTATAGAATCTAATAACTTTGTCATAGATTTATATTTTTACTTAAAAAAATCACTTACCAAATATAATTTTTTCGAAAAAAGGTCATATATACCCCTATACTATCCCAAAAAAAGTTGAAGCCGTATTCCGTTTATTTTTTCGACGATATATACCCTTGCAGTTAGCGTTCTCATCATATGTGCCCCCACGATTTAACGGTCCCGGTCCCCCTGAACATGTGGCACGATCTAAACGGCCCAAACATTTTTCTTTATTATTAAATCTAATTTATAATTAAAAAGCACAACCAAAATAAAAAATAAAAAATGGGAACGGTGCAGTTCATGTTCACTTCCAATCCAAAATTAAACCTACTTTGAAATCTGCCTCATCTAGTCAATTTTCAGTCCATTCTATGCATAATCAACAACAGGCTTGACGAAAAAAATTGTGTTGGGTGAAAAAAAATTAAATTGGTGAAAAATTTGTTGGAATCAATTGTGTATTGATGGTTGGATCTAAAAATCGCAATTAAAGCTTGTCTTGGGTAGCTGAAACGTGAAGAAAGAAGCAAAAATTCCATGGACAGCCATTAATGAAGCTTGAAACTTCAAGTTCAAGTTTTGGATTTCCGCAAACGAATTTCATTTCGAGTGAATGTTATTACAAAAGATCGATTACGTCTTGGAGAGCTAAAAATAGTGATTAAAGCTTGTCTTGGATAGCTGAAACATGAAGAAAGAAGCAAAAACTCCACGGACATCCATTAATGAAGCTTGAAGCTAGTTTTGAGTTTTCGCAAACGAGTTTCGTTTCGAGTGAATGTTATTATGAAAAATTATTTACGTCTTGGAGAGTTGATATCTGAAATTTGAGATAATTTAGTGAAGAACTCGTTGGATTTTTTTGGTGAATTCCAGCTACTAATTAATTGGAGAAGAAGAAATTTTTAATTTACAGAACAGAAATAGCCACTTTTTGATTTAAAATAAAGTTATAGTTGTAAATTAGATTAAATAAAAAAGAAAAATGATTGGGTCATTGAGATTGTGCCACGTGTCCAAGGGGAACGGACCGTTAAATTGTGGTGCACATATGATGAAAACGCTAACGGCGGGTGTATATATCATTGGAAAAGCAAATGGAGGAAGGCTACACCTTTTTAAAAATACAACCGGGGACCCTTTTTCATAATTTTTTTTTATTAAGAATCGAATAATTTTCATTTTCTTGAATTTATAACTCATAAATTTAAAATTCTAAATATGTCTCTATTCACTATATAACAAACAGATTTTCTCCATAACTAATATAATTTTATGTTATATTTTTATATTATGTAAAAACAATTTTACCTATAACTACAATATTCAGCAGTATATTGATACACTTGGTACCTTTCTATGATAAACTTAGATTGCCTTCAATCGTTAATATGCTACTAAATGATTGAAATCTATGAAATTAAATTATAATTATATATTTATTTCATCAAACTTGGAATAATTTAATTACACTAAATATCTTATGTTTATTGTTGTCATAACAACTTTTTATTTTTCACTATAAATACTAATATGATCATTCAAAGTCATTTCTAGGGATGACAACGGATCGAATCTGGATCGGATTCTACTAGATCCAGATCCAAATTTATTTTTCATATCTGAATCTAGATCCATCGAGTCCATAAAAATCATATCAAAATCTGAATTCATATGATCCACCGGATCCGATCCACCGATCGAATCTGAATCCACATATAAAAAATTTTGCCAAAGAATATTGAGACAATTATCAATCTAGCTTCGGGGAAACATATACACGAAGTCATAAAACACACACCAAGAACTAAACTAATTTAAACTAGGTGCAAATAGTAGGCATTCCTCATATTTTATCAAAAGTATTTTTTCTATTCCAAACCAGGATAAATAGCAACAAAAGCCAAACAAAAACAAGTAGCATAGTACTTATGAAATCCTCGACAACATGTTAATAGTGTTTAGAAAGAAAAAAAATTCCAAAGATCATTTTTTAGAACCTCAAAGGATACACTGGGAGAACCTTTAAAAGAGATCAACAACTCATATTAACCTATTGATAACTCAAATACATAACTAGGTAAATATAATAAAATTTTAGGACAGCAACTATCAAAAAACAGTAAGCATGGATCAATTATCGAATTTTACAGAAATTATGAAAAAATTCAAGAATATTCTTATAAAATTACATTCTAGGTTATGAACATATTTAATAAAAAAACAGATTCACAAGTCGGATCTGGACCGGATACGGATCTCAAATACAAGATCCAAATTCAGATATGATCTGTCAGAAACAAATTCGAATCCGATTCGAATCCGTCCGGTTCAAATTTTAAAGATTCATATCCTATAAAATATATCTAAATCCACTAAATTTAAATCGAGTCCAGAATCCACTTGACATTTCTATTCATTTCCCATCAAGCAGTAACAAAATCGCAACTTTGGACGAGTCTATTGAATATCAGAAATAAACATCCATAGTCAACATTAATTTTTAATTTATGTATCTCATATTGTGGGGTCCAGTGGGGTATGTCATAATTGAACTGCGTGGGGTCCAAGTTAGAAAATAAAGAAGCAAGGAAGGCACCATGAACGGTGTCGAGATGCTGCCGACTAATGAATATGCTTACATTAAATTAAAATTGAATAAAGTAATAATTAAAAGGATACATTATAATGTTATTTTTCTAACCTTTTGTACGATAAATAAGTCCACTTGGCCTTTCCCTTCATCGAAGGTAACAGGCTAACACCCATGTCCCCAAACGCTTGCTGTTTCAACTCGCAAAGTTATACATTTGTTAGCTAATCAAAAATAGCTATAAACTATTAGTCATATATAAAATTTATCAATTATTATTTTTAAACGGTTATACAATATACTTTTTTTTTAATCACTCTCTTTTTTCTTACATTTTTATTTCCTTAAATAATATTTGTGTCAGAATTTTTTATTACATGGACTCACTTATTTTGTTGAGGTATGTTGTATATTTTGTTGAGATAGCTATTTGTAAATGACATTCTTTTTGGTAATTTTGAATCTTTAATATTATTGTCTAAATATATTTTTTTAGAATAAATTGAAATTTTTATGAGAAAATATCAGAACACAGTATAAAAATTTGTAAATTATTACGAACACTAGATGACAGACTAATGCTTTCTCTAAAAGATTCTGCTATCTGTGAGTAAATATTATACTTGAATGTAATGTTATCGTGAAGGATAATTTCTCTAAGGCTATATTTTCACAATTTTTTAAAAATACAAATAAAATCTAAATGATAGCACAAAAATGACCATTTGCATAAATCAACCTTCGTTAAGTTCCAGATCAGTGGTAGATAGAGGATTTGGTCTCCTTATATAACTCGACATTTCTCAATACATTAATAAATTTTTTAAATTGAGTTATGCTTAATATTTATTTTCTTAAAAATTATATTTTCCACCATAAAATTGCACCTCTTTCAGATTAAATGTTTAAATCTATCTCTCAACTATTGAGTTTTACTTTTACTTAACTACGTCATTCATAGAAGTTGCTCACAAAAAACATAGAAACTTTTGTATCATATTTGTGCTTCTTTCCTGACAATAGTGACAAATATTTCACGGTGTCGCTCAATTATATATCACTTACTTATGTATTAGCTTACGTAACAATGGTTAGTGCCAACATGGATTCCTTTTGTTGAGTTGGAGGAGAAGGGCAAAAATTGAGGGGGTTTAGAATTTACAAATTTATAAATTCTTATAGTAATTTTAAATTAATATATAATAATAATAATTAAATTTATAACTATAATTTTAATTGATTTTTAAATATGACTAAGTGATTTACCTGTGCATTCTCACTTTTGATATTTTCAAGTCTTGTTATTAGAAATCTTCCTTGATTAACATAATATTCCACTACTGACACTTAAAAAAAGTTAATGATGATAAAACTTGCCATTCTATTTAATTTCTGAATGCGGTTTTTGAATTTGCCCTTACCTCTAATTAATGGTGAAAGAATCATATACATCTTATTCACCCAACTCTTGGTGATAATTATTCTTTGTTTAATTTCATTTAAATATTTTCTAAATGCTTACTACTATCTACAAGAATACTAGTATTATTTATGATTCTTTTTTGTGGGTTTTCATTATGTGTTCGATATTTATATTTAGGCTCGATTAAATATGAATTCATGCCGGAAAGTCTCACATTGAGAGTAATTCTGTATCCGGCAGGGCTCGACTCGGGGCCTCTAGATAACACATTTAAAGGTAAAATAACTCTCTAACAAAGACAATTCCATATCTAGCAGGATTCTAATCTGAGACTTCTAGTTAAGATCCCACATGATATGCGAAGCTAACATTTAAAGCTTATGAGTATGGAATTCTATTCTTTTTAAGTTATTGTGTTCTAAATTAATAATTTATATATGTTCAATGAATTTTTTAAAGACAAACACAGAAGTTGAACCAAAATTATTAGTTTAGACTAAACCGTAAGTGTATTTGTACTGCAGTGAAGAATAAAACATTCTTTAATAAAGATGATTTCGTACTCACTAAGCTTGATGTCGAACCACAGAAAATCTCTAATGAAGAATAAAGAATTACTTAGCTCTATGGCATCACATTTATTTATGGTTAATGAAGCTAAAGTGCTAAACCATCAACGGTTGTCAATTGTTTTAGTTTTCATTTTCCACATGCAGTTTCCTTTCCCCGCAAAAGAACACGCACACCAACATATGTACCTGTACAAAGTTAGCAGCCACATACATAATCACTATGTCCCTACACCTACACACATACATATAATACACATGTTCCCCTTTCTGTCTCTTTTTCCTCACAATAATAATCTATCTCCTCATTTCTTCCTCCTTTCATTGCCGGCGGCACACAATCACCAAAAAAGAAAGCCCTAGCTCCTCTTTTCTCTCTGCAAAAACACAAAATTCAATCTTTTTAAGGTATTTTCTTGGATATATCGCCTATTTTACCAACTGGGTCTCTCTAATTTCATGTTCTTTCAGCTTTTTTGTGTGCAAGATTTGATTTTTTTTTTGTGGGTGTGTTTTCTCAATTGAGCCATGTAATAACTTTCAGCACGAAATTCTATCTTGGGAATTTTTTTTGTTTGATTTGTTGTGTCTTGTGATTGATTTACTTTAAACAATGATTTATTGATTGAGGGATGTTAATCACCAATCATTTTAAGAGGAAAAAAAGATTGTTTGGCCCTAATTTACTTTTTCTCTCTATTGTTCTGGGTTTTAAACAAAATTCAATCTTGTAAGGTACTTTCTAGATCTATTTTTTTTGTTTTAGCTGGGTTCTGTTTGGTTTTGAGGTTTTGCTAAAATTTGTATAAAGATTTTTTTTTATTGCAAGTTCATGATTGTTTTACTTAATAGAATGCTTAATTAATTGAGCTGTATTTACCATATGTTGTAAAAGAAATTGGAGTAGGAGTTTAGCCCTAGTTCCCCTTCTCTCACTTACTTTCTCTCTCTAAAAATTCATTCTTAGTTTTGCACAAATCCAATATTGGGACGTGTTTTTTTGGATCTATTTCCTATATTTAAGTTTCTGTAAGATTTAGTGTTTGTGTATGCTCATGATTGCTAGATTTAATACTATGCTTTGTTTATTGAGCTCCGCAAACACCAGTTAGTATAAAAGAATAAGGCAGAAATTGTAGCCATAACTGAATAACTGAATTTAATTCTTGATGAAAAGCTAGTTTTTATGTGAAGAATTACTCCTGAATTTTCTGTTTTTAGTTGGACTTGATCATCTTTCAGACTTTTACAAGTTGGGTCTTAATATTTTTTTATTATGCAGCAAATCAATATACTGATTTCTTAGTAACGCCCTATAATATGGTTATTGTGGTTGAATATATAATCATTGAATTGAGTTCTTGATGTATAGTTAAAAGCTAGTATCTGTGTGAGATTTACTACTAGATTTATTATTTTTTGATGGATTAGACATCTTAATGTTTGATCTTGCAAAGTTGATGTTTATGCTGCAAAATTTTCTTTCTGATAATTGTTATAACTTATAGTTGTCTCTTCATTAGGTCGATATCTGATTAATTGCTCCTTTTTTGCCTCCCCATTGACCTTTATAAAGTCTCTTTATGCTGTCTTGTTTAATCAGATAAGAACGAAGCACGGGAAGGAGGCCAGGTCTATGAACTCAGAGAAAATTGGATTCACATAATGGATTAATAAAAAGGTACATTTAGCTTACATTGTTCAACTGTATTTTAGAGGATGATTGATATGATGAAAACGTATCAATCTTTATATGCTTTGACATTTTTTGGTTAAAGGTGTCATTTGTATGTTCTTAATTATAATAAGTATACAACAACATACCCAGTGAAATCCCACAACGTGGGGTCTGGGGAGGTAGAGTGTACGCACACCTTACTTCTACCTTGGTAGTTAGAGCGACTCTTTTCGAAAGACCCTCGGCTCAAGACAAAGCACAAGCAAAGTAGGAGAAACAGTCAGACCCGGACAAGAAATTTAAAGTAGTATGCAATTATGGTAACAAAAGCGAATAAGCCATGATAGAACATTATGGAAAAAAAAGCAGTAACTAACGCAGGTAAATAAGATAAACAAAGTACATTAAAGAACACATAACAGCAGGGGGACTATAAAGCAATACTACGCCTACTGGTATGATAGGCTAAGTATGCCTACAATAATAACACTACAACTACCGGTATGTAAGTGTAAGTAGGACTACGCTCAACTACCCTTCTATCCTAATCCGTGTCCTCCACAACCTCCTATCTAAGGTCATGTCCTCAGTAAGTTGCACCTGCGCCATATTCCGTCTAACCAACTCTCCCTCATACTTCTTCGGCCTACCTCTACCCCTCCTGAACTCGTCCATAGTCAACCTCTCACACCTCCGCATTAGGGCATTTGTATTTCTCCTCTGCACATGTCTAAACCATCTCAAACTCGCTTCCCGCATCTTATCCTCTACCGAGCCGATTCCCACTCTGTCCCGGATATCTTCATTTCTAATCATATCCCTCATTGTATGCCCACACATCCATCTCATTATCCTCATCTCCACAACTTTCATTTTTTGGATGTGCGAAGTCGTGAGTGACCAACACTCCGTCCCATACAACATAGTCGGTCCAACCACCACCCTATAGAACTTGTCTTTAAGTTTTGATGACATCTTTTTATCGCACAAGACTCCAGATGCGAGCTTCTATTTCATCCACCCTGCCCCAATACGATGTGTGACATCGTCATCAATCTCTCAATTCCCTTGGATAATAGACCCGAGGTACTTGAATCTTACTTTTTTTGGAATGACCTGAGTACCAAGTCTCACCTCCACGCCTGTCTAATGGTCGCTCCCGTTACTGAACTTGCACTCTAAGTATTTTGTCTTGGTCCTACTCAACCTGAACCCTTTAGACTCCAGAGTCTGTCTCCAAACCTCCATCTTAGCGTTCACTCTGCTGCGAGTCTCATCAATCAGGACTATGTTGTCTGCGAATAACATACACCATAACACCTCCCCTTGTATTTGTCGCGTCAGTCCATCCATGTATAACGGATATAAGTGATTTCAATGAAAATTAGTGAATTGTGAAGAGGAACTTTAAAAAAATATCTGCAGTCTCTCGAAGAAGGAAACTGAATTACATTTGGAGCAATCTAAAAAGAAAAGTGAGACAATTTCTAGGAGAAAACATCTATTAGAACTCATTTGTTTTCATTAAAAAAAATAAAGAATATCTGTTAGGACTAAAGAAATTATTCAATCATACTTCAAGCAAGAATTTCCATGTCTGTGTGTGGCTCAAAGAAGCAAAGAACTAGCTAAAAAGAGTTTACATTTATGCCAACTGCATTTTATCATTTGATTTTTTCCTCACTTCCTCGTTGAATTATGGACTTGCATATTACCTGGTAATTAGTTTATTAGACATAGGTTTGGTGATAGACAAAAAAAACCCATCTGTACTAAAGTTCAGCTGCTTAGTCGCAAAGAAGAAAAAGGCTTAGCTCCAATGATGTAGCTAACTGTTCAGAGCTTTCTGCTAAATCTATGGAGACAACATAGACCATATAGATAGAAAGCTACAAAATAGAAAAGAGGGATTTTTAAAATTTTCAAAATTACAGAACAGAATCTTGCATTCACAGAGGAAAAAGTTACTTTAAAAATGTGTACTATAACCAAATAGCTTATTTCTGCCCAATAATTATTTTGATCTCTTTGGTTCTGTTCTGCTCTTGATGTGATCTGTCTTTTTTTTGGCGGGAGAGAGACCTAAAGTTTGCTTATTATTGTAACTCGATCTGGTGCAGGATGTTGGCTTGTCATGATTTTGCATCATAGATTTTGATTTTGCACAAAGTTTTACTTCCTTGCTGCTGATCATAAGTTGGAGTAAAATTTGATTGCTAATGGATCGAAAGGATACTTCAGGATTCGTAAGCGGGGGTGGGATGTGCTCTTGTAGACACATCTAACCCTAGTTTTACCACTAACTTTTCTTAAGCCCGGAAGTCAGGCTGACTGTTCTTTTTCAATTGAGACTTGGTTCAAATAGGAAGGAGTTTTTGTACCAGCTATTAGCTTATGGATCCGAAATTCTGCTACGTGGGGTTTACTGTGAACCCTCAGTTAAGTGCATTCAAGAATCTGGGCAAATCCACCACAGGTGGTTATTGTGCTGATACCACCTTACGACTTGATTCAGTTGGCTCTTCAGTTCCTCCCATCCCTGCCCCAAAAGGAATCAAACGGAAATGGAGCTCAGTTGGTGGATTTAATGCTCAGCAAATTGGTTCATCTTTGTGTCTGCGGTTAGGCCATTCGTCAAGTTCCTCGGATAGCAAGGGGAGCTCAGGCGCTGCGTGCACTTCAATATCTTCAGCAAGAGAAAATGATGAAGAGTCCTCGATGGACCTCGACTTGGACTTTAGTCTCCATCTTGGTAACGAGAAGATTCCAAGCTCTAGAAAGTCTGCTCACCCTGATTCTAAAAAACTCGCCAAAGGGCTTGCAGTTGATCTGGAACTAAGTCTCTCTAGTGGTGCTGCTGAATCTGATGTTACTACTGTGCATTTGCTCTCCACTTCACCACAAAGTATCATGAAGGCCCCGCAGGCGATAGCTGGAGCTTTTCACACAGATGAAGTATCAACAGCTATACATTGGAAGACTAGCAACATTTTCCATCCATTACAAACTCCACAGGAAAATGAGTCTAGTTACTTATTGAACCAGTCTGCAACAGAAATCAAGCAAGCGGCAGTCTACCCCGATCTGTCTTCAAGTTTAATCACAAATTCAAAAAGCTCAGTCACCTGTACTTCCGGGTTAACACAACAGCAGCAGCAGCAGCGTAGCAGTAGTACTAAACAGTGTCGGTTCAAGGGATGTGTAAAAGGAGCAAGAGGTGCTTCCGGCCTTTGCATTGCCCACGGTGGGGGCCGCAGGTGTCAGAAACCAGGCTGCCACAAGGGAGCCGAGGGTCGTACTGCATTTTGCAAAGCTCACGGGGGTGGTCGTCGGTGTGAATTCCTAGGTTGCACGAAAAGTGCTGAAGGACGCACTGACTTTTGCATTGCTCATGGGGGCGGACGCCGTTGCAGTCAAGAAGGATGCAGCCGTGCTGCCAGAGGAAAGTCGGGATTATGCATTCGACATGGTGGGGGCAAGAGATGCCAGAAAGAAGGCTGCACCAAAAGTGCAGAAGGACTCTCTGGCCTCTGCATTTCACATGGAGGTGGCAGGCGCTGTCAGTACCCCCAGTGCACTAAAGGGGCTCAAGGAAGTACCATGTTTTGCAAGGCCCATGGTGGTGGTAAACGTTGCACCTTTGAAGGGTGCAATAAGGGGGCAGAAGGGAGCACACCTTTCTGTAAGGGTCACGGTGGTGGGAAAAGATGTTCGTTCCAAGGAGGTGGGCTGTGCCCGAAGAGTGTTCATGGGGGGACACTCTTTTGTGTGGCCCATGGAGGTGGCAAGAGATGTGCTGTGGCAGAGTGTACCAAGAGCGCAAGGGGAAGAACTGACTTTTGCGTGCGCCATGGTGGTGGAAAAAGATGCAAAGTCGGCGGCTGTGGAAAAAGCGCTCAGGGAAGCACTGATTTCTGCAAAGCCCATGGTGGAGGGAAGAGATGCTCTTGGGGTCAACCTGATTCTGAATTTGGCCAAGGTGAAGACGGTCCTTGTAACTCATTTGCTAGAGGGAAGACTGGACTTTGTGCATCTCATGGTGCTCTCGTGCAAGACAAACGCGTTCATGGTGGTGCCACTATTGGATCTATGGTTCTGGATGTACCACCAAACCATCCCGAGAAGATGAAGGGAATTGTCATCGCAGAAGACATCTGTTTTGATGTCTTGAAGGGTATGACATCCGCCGATGGATCTGACATGAAATATCTCGGATTTAACCAACCCAATATTCCAGTTGGAGGCAGCTCATCATCAGTTTCTGAAGGAAGGGTGCATGGAGGAAGTTTGATGGCATTGCTGGCAGGTGGTTCTGGCCGTACCTCAAACAGCAGCAAGGGAGCAGTTAATGCGTCTGAGCCAGGGAGTTCGTTCGTAGTTCCTAGGAACTGGATGTAAGAAGTATAGCGTTCCACCGCTATGTTTGTGTCTTTTTCGTTTTAGTTTCTGCACTCTTTCTTATGTTAAGTGGGTTTGAACTGGAACTTCTTACTTGTTCAAATGTGTGTGTCAATAAGGGGGAAACCCACTAGGGTCAAAATTATAACCTTGTGAGGTTGGGTCATTGGTCTTTGTACATAACTTTTTTCATGTAACATTTGGTCTTGTGAATATCTCGTGGAGTATGAGAACTTGTGATAGTACATCTTTTAGTAGCTTTTCATTCTGGAGTTTGATATTTGCTATTGATTGTCCATCTTATGAAGTTTCTAATGGCCATCAACGTGTTTCCTATGTTTGTGCTTCAAATTTTGTTTGTAGTCACTCCAAGATTGTGGCAATTTCTCGATCAATATACCAGTTGCAATCTATTCTGGGCAGTATTATTTTCTCCGATTTGTGATCCTCAACCAGTTTGTGTTACTCGTTAATTTGCAACTTGATGTCTTTGTTCTGTCAATAACAAACTTTTGCTTGCTAGCATCTTCAGTGGTATATTTAGCAACCAACGAGTCCCAAGTCTCCGTTGCTTCTTTTTTGAGTACAATACACATTGAACAACTTGTTAGAAAGAGTAGTTAACATAGTACCCGTGTTTAGCTTATTAGCAAAAGTCTCATTTTATGGCAAGTATGAACTGTTTTAGATATAATTAAACCTTTAGACAAGATTAAGGCATCTCTTCGCTGGGTTATTGTCAAACGTCAAGTGTTCTGAAGAATTTCTCTCTGAACATACAAATAGTTAAGTAGAGATTCAACCACAAGAAAGGAAAAATCTCGTTTTCCTCGAGTGGAAATTAGAAAAGGAAAAACAAAAGATATAGTAGTTGTCAAAACGTAAGGGTATGATCTGCGTACACTCTATCCTTCTCAAACCCCACCTAGTGGGATTATACTGAGTATGTTATTGTATAGTAATGGTGAAAGAAATATAAGCAGCTCAACCTCCCGAAAGAGAGAAATTCAACAATATTTCTTTTCATTAAGTCGTTTTACATGAGTATGTTGTTGTATAGTAATGGTGAAAGAAATATAAGCAGCTCAACCTCCAGAAAGAGAGAAATTCAACCGTATTTCTTTTCATTAAGTCGTTTTACATGGCGAAAAATTCAAGTATATATGAGTAATTATTACTCTGTTGCCTGCTGTCCATGAAATTGAAGAGAAGAGAATACTATGTTGCTACCTTGTTATTTATCTTTACAATCCTTTTCCATTTTTGCAAGATTGCAAAGTTTTACTAATTAGTAGCGAATCGGACTTTTTTTAAAATGTTGTTGCACCCGTGTCGGATCCTCCAAAAATGCATAACTTTTGAAGGATCCGACACACATCCAACGGTCTTTTTGAAGAGTCCCGAGCAACATAGTATTTAGTAGTAACAATTAATTACCACACTAACCCTCATAGAACCACTTGATGCTTGAATTTGGCCATTTGGTAAGCTGATCAACTGCTTCAACAAGGTGATCAAGCCTAGCAACAAACTCAATCAGCAAAGGAGGTGAAAGTAGAAAGTGCAAATGCAGCAATGCTGTCAAGTGCCCTCATCTTTGGTATAAACTTTAAGCCAACTTCTATCGATGGCCAAGAATACAGCCTTCTCTGCTTCTTTCTCATATTTTCACGGTATGAATCTGTTCCAGCTGCTAAAACATTAGCTTCTATCGTGTTTTGATCTCGAAGGATTTCATTCCATGATTTATTTCATTTTCATAATACAATATATATATATATATATATAAGCCTATAAGATCAATCTATGGCTATGAATTTGGAAGACTAACCTAATCATATCCTAACTATATGCTAATTATCTAATCATACTAATTACATAATATTCTTCTTAATTACATAGATGATTTTACATAATGGAGATAATTAAGAATAATGATATCCATAATTATCCTTAGCAGACCACCGCAGTCTTAGTTGGAGGTGCGCGGATGCTCAGACTGTCCCTGAAATCATCAAACAGTATGCGCGGACACCATTTTGTGAAAATGTCTGCAATCTGATAACGGGACGGAACATGAAGAACTCGGACTTGTCCACGTGCAAAATTTTCACGGACAAACAAGATATCAATTTCTATGTGTTTTGTGCGCTGATGCTGGACAGGGTTACATGATAAGTATATTGCGCTCACGTTATTATAATAAACCACAATTGTTTTTTCGATCGGACAATGTAGTTCTAAAAGAAGATTACAGAGCCAACATGATTCAGAGACCACATTAGCTACCCCTCGGTATTCTGCCTCAGCACTCGACCGAGGCAATATCGGCTAGCGTTTCGATGACCATGAAACGAGGTTGTCTCCTAAAAACACACAATAGCCGGAGGTGGAGCTTCGTGTGTCTGAGCAGCCATCCCAATCAGCATCTATATAAGATGTAATGCCAGTCACGGTGGACTTATACAGATGCAACCCAAAGTCAAGAGTACCCTTAATATACCGCAGGATTCGCTTCAAAGCCCCCATATGTGCTTCTTTCGGATTATGCATATGTAAACAATCTTGCTAAACTGCGTAGGAGATATCAGGTCTCGTGAAGGTGAGGTACTGCAATGCCCCTGCTAGGCTGCGGTAATGTCTCGGGTCACTGTATGGGGAACATGCCGTGTTAATTTTGTCTTTGTATCAACCGGCGTATGGGATGGTTTGCACGAAGACATACCGGCTTTTTCTATGATCTCCTCGGCGTATTTCCTTTGACTAAGAAACAGACCACCTGCATATTGAGTAACCGCGATGCCCAAGAATATAGTTTAAAGGACTCAAATCCTTCATAGCAAATTCCGATGCAATGAAGGACATATTAGAAAGCCAGGCAGATGATGCTGTGAGAATAATGTCATCCACATATATAAGAAGATAAGCCATCTCATGTCTTTTTTTGTAAATGAACAAAGACTGATCGGACTTGCTGTGGGAGAACCCTAGTGTGGATACGAACCCTACAAACCTGTTGTACCATATCCTGGGGCCTGTTTCAAATCATATAAAGATTTTTTAACAAGCAAACATAATTCGGATAGGTAGGATCTCGGAAATCCAACGGTTGGTGCATGTAAACTGTTTCCTGTAGGTGACTATGTAAAAATGCATTCTTGACATCCAACTGATGTATGGTCCATGATTTGGACAAAGCCAGATTCAGAATAGTCCTGATAGTAGCCGACTTCACTACTGGACTGAATATTTCACCGCAATCCACGCCAACCTGCTGAGATCTGCCATCACCTACAGAAGAAGTGGAGATAGTTGAACAGAAGAAGTTAGGTTAAAAAGACGTTTAGGCCGAAAAATCCCATGCATGGCACGGGTTTTAATGGTTCAATGTGGAACCGGGACAGTAGGCGGGGTCACTGGGTTGGTGGGATGCGGATTGGGCTGAGGTGGGGTAATTGGGATGGGCCGAATATTGGCTTGTGAAATTGGGTCTGGCGGACTGTTAGGTGAAGCATGTAGGGCTTGGCAGTGACGAGCACTAGACTGGACCGATGATGCCAAGGAAGGAGCAATGGGCTCCAAATCTCGGTCTGGCCCAGTGTCATCTCGGTGTTCCCGGTTGTGGTGTTTTTCCCTTTTGGGTCGGCCCAGCCGAAGCACTAACAAATTTGGTATTTAAATAGTGGTTCAACATCGGATGTATTCCTGCGTCTAGAAATTCATATGAAGGTGGGGACGCCACTTGAGATGTAGTAAACGGGAATGTAGACTCATAAAAAATAACGTGACGAAATAAGATAATTTTTCCATTAGAGATATCATAACACTTATAACCCCGATGATTTTGTGGATGTCCTAAAAAGACACACAGAGTGGATCGAGCTTGGAGCTTGTTTATGGTGGTGGACAGAAACAATAGATAACATAAACACCCGAAAATCCTTAAATGGTTATATGATGGAATACGATGGTACAACATTTGGGTGGGTGATTTGTTTGATAGCAACTTGCTAGGAAGAATGTTCAAGAGATAGGTGGTCATTTGAAGAGCATGATGCCAAAAAGACGGTGGTGTGGATGAGTGTGCAAGTAGTGTACGAATCATATTATTGATTATTCGGATTTTTCTTTCGGCTTTCCCATTTTGAGGAGAAGTATATGGACATGAGAGACATAATGACACCCCATTTTGTTGACAAAAATCGTTGAAAGTGTTATTTATGAATTCCCTCTCATTGTCACATTGAAAACATTTTATGGATCTCTCAAATTGGGTTTGAATGAAAATACTAAATTGTTTAAAAATAGTGGGGATTTGTGATTTTTTTTCAATGGAAAATGTCCGTAGAAAATTTGTATAATCATCCAAGATAAGAATATAATACTTATGACATGCCGAACTCAAAATCAGGGATGTCCACACAATGCATAATATCAAATGGCTTAATAGTTTGTGAAGTAGATAAAGAAAATAGAAATTTAACATGCTTCCCAAAAACACAAGAACGACAAACATGTGAGTCCATACTACGGTTACAAGCAATAAAATTATGTCTTTTAAGAAAATCCAACACCGGTGCACATGGGTGACCCAAACGGTTATGCCATAAATCAGGCGAAAAAGCAGGAAAGACCGACGGAGAGTTGACTTGGTTGTTGGTGAGAGCGGTGATGGGATACAAATCCCCAGTGCTATTACATCTCATTAGTGGCTTCCCCGTCTGAAAATCCTTCACAGAAAACGCAAATGAATCAAAATCCACATAAACATTATTGTCAGTGGTAAACCGACACACATATACCAAATTATTAATATGTATATATGTGCTAACATCTTTCTAACATCTTTCTTCTTTTCTAATATGTATAAGTGGATGATATGTATATATGTGCTAACATCTTTCTTCTTTTCTAATTCTATGAATCGGTACACGCATGATTACTTGAAAGTCATCATAGGTTAAGGGCGAGCATAGCATTGATATTATTGATCACAAATGTCGGACAACATTTGTCTCAATATCCTAAGCCAGTTTAGGTTTGTAATGAGTTTTGTGATAAAAGGCAAAAGGGGGGAGATTGTTAATGTTGCATTTGGTGTTGTGACATTTGTACCAACATATATCTTTGAGTATTGATATGTATATGTAAATATGTTGGGACAAATGTTACGCAACATTCGGACTAACATTTTTTAGAATAGTTCTGTCTTACTTCACGTTAAGTAGTAAAATTTATTTTACTGTGAGGTAAAAATGACTTAGGCGTGGTGAATTGGAGCTGTGTAAAACGTGGGAGAAAGAGTCAAATTTTGGGGAAGAAGTCGAGTAAGGAACAAGTCAAAGTTGTTGAGATTTTCACTCCTTAATCATCTACCACAAGCTGCCCATCTTTTCCTCAACTTCCACAATCGATCGATGAGTCTTTCAAGGGAACTCTCTGCTATAAACAGAGGGGCCACAACAGTGTATCCAGAATCAGATTGCAAAAATACCATGAGAGCTCTCGGGATTTCATCTCAGAAATATGGATCACAAGTGTTGCCTGAGTGTGTCGACAACATTCAGTCCAACATTACAATTGTTGTTTAGATTCTAGATTAGTTTTGTATGGAGCGATTGTAATGAGAGGTTGTCTATGTCTAATTAGTTATATTTTTCAGGCAGAAGTAATCTGCGACTTCAACTTTTAATTCATTTCCGTTTTATATTGTAAATCTGTAAATAAAGGAATTTGTATTTTTGTATATAATATATATACAATACATCTGGTACCTTTGTGTTTTTTAAATTCTGTTGCGTTTACTCTTTAAAATTATTGTTTTACTAAGTATTGTTACTGATGTCGGACGACATAATTGATGATATTCTAAAACAGAATTGACATTCGATTTATTTCATTTCTTATTTTTATTTCTCATAGCATTTGACACCCTTTAATTGCATTGAAGAATTTGACCAAGAATCAGTTTCTTGACTTTTAGCTAGCAAAAGAAGGCCATCACTTTCTTGACAAAATGAGTACCTTTTTCTTTATATAAAATATTGGAACACTGACCTTAAAAAGGAACAAATGTAACACTTAAAGCAAAACAAATCAATTGTTTCGTATTTTTTGTATGTAGGTTATTTGTCATTGTTTTTAGTAATGTTTGATTTGAAATTTTACCATAAAAACTTGCAATCCCAACAAATGATTTATTTGTTTGGGTATCACTCCACCAACATATTTACTTGAGAACTATTTCCTTCCATTCAAAATATTATTTAGGAAGGACCTGCTGTATTTGTGTACAAGCTAACGTTTTTTTGAAAAGCAAATTCTTTCTAAATTGATTCCGCACCCCTCCTCCCCACAACCATTTTCTTTTGGTTTAAACATAAGACATCATTCTTTTAAAATTTGCCCTTATTGTTCCATTTGGTTGAGTATTAATTTAGTAAGACATCTAAAAAGAAAAAGATAACATTATAATCTAAACAAATACTTTTATATTTAAAATAATTAAATTAGAAAGATATTTCAATATTGTGAATGAACAAACAAGTAAATTGGAAAAACTTATCAATTACAAAACTTTGTGGTAAGTCAATATCTTGAAAGCAATTTCAGTCTATACGAAAGAGGTTGGTATACTTTCATCTTCATAAGCGAGATTTACCGTCTTACAAATAAGACAAAAAGTAAGTGAAAAGATCTTTTTTTCGCATTACATATAAGCAGTGGCGGAGTCAGAATTTTCACCTAAGAGTTTAAAAACACGAAGAAGTCAAGGAGGTTCAATATCTACTATATATACATAAATAATAATTTTAACCTTATATATATATTGTAATATTTCGCTGAGGGAGTTCGAATAAACCCTCTGGAGCCTACCTAGCTCCGCATGTGCCTACAAAAGGTATAATAGTGTCATGAGGCTAGTATATTAAATATATTTTGAGGTGCAAAAATTTTAAAAGACAAATAATATAGGCCGAAATAGTATAAAGTACAGTCAGACGACATCTTTATGACAACAATCCTCTATAACAATATTTCACATAATAGTCATGTTTTATGTGGAACCAATCTTTCATGTTATGTTATGCTTTCTATAATAGTATTTCACAATAACAATTAAAAAAGGTGAAACAAATGACGCTAATATAGAGGGATTTGTCTCTATAAATGAATGAATAAAAAAAGAGAAATAAGAAAGAATATAGCTCATGATACCAATCTGGGTTGTGTGAGATGATTGTGGTCCCTCCATTCTTAATCAGAGGTCTCGAGTTCGAGCTCTGAGAATGAAAAAAATCTTGTTGGGAGCACTGCCCCCAAAATGAACCCTGCAATGTACAAATTTAATCGGACTTCAATGCACTACCGAACACCGGGTGGGAAATTTAAAAAAAGCTCAAGAAGCAAATAAAATTGGATCATTCACATAAATGCCTCTATTTTGTGGTGATCTTTAATTTTCCCCCTTCATCATTTTTGATATGACATAAACTTAGGCACGACAAAGTATACGTTTAGCTTCGGCATATGTATCATAACATCGTACAAGTTATGACGGACAAGGCAAAACTTTTAATACTTAGGAGCCGTTTGGACATGATTTGAAATCATGATGATTTGAAGTTGAAGTTTTGCGTGGACATGCAATTTGGATTTCTTAAGTTGTATTTTTTCTTATAGACATAAAACCCCCATAAGTTGTGAAAATCATCAAAACTTCCCCAATTCTTATACAATCTTACCAAATGAGTAAGTCATAGTTCATAACAAAATTAATACGCGACTAGAAGGCCTTTCTGAAAAATACAACATCAATTGATCAAACTTTAGTTCAATAAAATAAAAAATTGAACATAAGTTGTAGTTTCCACATAGTAGTTGGTAAGAGTAAATTTGTTGTAAATATACTACCAACTTGTGAACTTTTAATATTTCATATAAATGGTTAGTAAACATGATTGATAAATATATCTATCAACTTATGAATCTTTTTTTTTTCAAAATATGAATTTATGGGTCAACTGTTACATTTAAAAAATTTGAAATCATGATTTGGAATCTCAAATCATGTCCTTTTGGAAGATTTGGGATTTCATCTCATGAGATGAAATTGCATGTCCAAACGTTGATTTCATCTCATGAAATGAAATCGCATGTACAAATGCCTACTTAACATAATCTGAAAAAGGTATAACTTTAGATTCGGCAAAGTCTATATTAGCTTGGGGCATATGTATCATAACATCTGCACAAGTTATGCGGAAAAGGCAAAACTTTTAATATTAACATAATCTGAAAAATGCTTAAACTTAGATTTCACTTGGCAAAGTCTATATTTAGCTTCAGCATATGTATCATAACATTCACATAAGTTATGCCGAAAAAGATAAGATTTTCAACATCCAACATAGTCTGAAAAGTACCATACAACTTATGCCGCATAAGTTAATTCCTATAGAACTTGTGTCGAGCGAAGCAAAGGTTCAATTTCCGTAAATAAAATGTTGGAAATTTGCCTTTGGTGGGAGTTGCGTCCAACCATCTTTAATGACTTAAACACTAGAATTTCGCATGTTGGAGACTTTGATTCTTCACACGTGCATAATCTACTAAGTAAGTAGATGACCGTAGGGCCAAGGATCGTCAAATTTCGTTGAGAAATGAAAGAGATATTGGTCCACGAAGTGAGGTGTTTGAAGCATGAAAAATGTGGTAAAGACTAATCCTCCCTCATCGGTGGGGGAAGAAAGATTTGTTTAGTTTATAAGTCTCAAAATTGGCTTGGGTTTTGGGACCCCAAGGGGTAACCCATGTGTTTGAAGGAGGGAGGACCTAGATGTGCTTTGGTTCGAGGCTAAGCCCACGCGCGCCGCCGCACGCGGGTCGCGGGTCGCGGGTAAGTGGGTAAATTAAATTGGACAGAGAACTTGTGCTTTTGTTGTTGATTTTGGAACATTAACCACCATTAATATGCACATCAATTCAGTCATTACTTGGCTGAATAACTCTCCCTAAAAGCTCTAATCCGTTGCACATCATTTGACTGAATTACTACCTCTCTAATTGTCATTACTTGGCCAGTAACAACAATTATGTGGGAAGTTGATAAGTCCCCTCCTTGCACTATATAATGAAGTCTTTGCTCAATTGTTGAGACTACACACAACACACAAACGAAATCAGATTCTTCCTACTACTTTCCAGCATCATTTCATTACACTAAGTTTTTCAAAGTAACACTTGAGTTTTCTTTGCTCATTTGTTGAGTTGCTGTTTTATCTTGGGAGACTATTGTCCAGAACGTAGAAAGGATACATACGGGGCAATCATGTCTTAAAGACAGAGTGTCATAACTCGACCCAGCAATCAGTTTCTTCTTCCAGTTTATTGAAATTTCAGATTCTTATAATTTTATTTTGTTGTAATACTTAGCAGTTACTTATTTTCGTTTCTTGCACCATTGTAATCAACATAAAAATTACAAAATTGATGCTGAGCGAAGTAATCGAATATTTTTATTAAATAAGTAGCAAAGGTAAAAATTAAAGGCTATGGATATGAGGAGCAAAAATTGAAGACTAGTGCGATTGAAGGGAAATCCGTGCAAAAACTTAAAAACCCAAAAAGAAAAAGCCATAGAGACAATATTCCCTATTGTCCCCTACCGATAGAATCCAATAGATTCTCTTCCTCACGTCAACCTGTCAAAGACGTCAACTTAAATACCATATAGTATATGAAAAAAATAAAAAAGATAAAAAACATTTACAAGATCGAAATTAATTGGACGCCACTAGGGTTTGGTTTTTGGTGCTTCGGGGAAGAAAAAAAAATGCACAAATCCAATGTATTCAACTCCTCCATTTGCTCACAAAATTAGAGCATTTTGTGTTGAGCATAATTATCAAATTGGTCTCATGCTTAGCTCCAATTGCCCTCTTCTTTCTACTTCATCTCCTCCATTTAGGGTTTCCACATTTTCCCCCAAATTCTTACCCACACTCTCACACAGAATCAGAATCTCTGAACCCCATCACCGGATTTGTACCAAGGTAAATCTATTTTTCAGTAAATTTCATGTTTATTAGCAGTAAAGTTCCAATCGTTATGATTTTTATGTATCTTTAGAGCTTAATTTGTTAAATCTTTGTGTTTATGTTCTTAATTTAGGTAGTGGGGTTATGTTTTTCTGTAAATTTGATATTTACTAGCCATAAAGTTCCAATCTTTATGTTTTTTATGTAGTTTTATAGTTTAAATCTCTAAAATTTGTATTTATAGCTGTGGTTTTGGTAGTATATGTAGTGGGTTTATGTTAAATTTAATCTAGGGAGCTATAAAATCTCAATCTTTACTTGCCATAAAGTTCCCATCTTTATGATTATTATGTATCTTTTGAGTTTAGTTTGTCAAACCTTTGTGTTTATGTTCTTAATATAGGTAGTGGGATTATGTTTTTTCTTTTAATTTTATATTTACTAGCCATAAGGATCCACACTTTATGATTTTTATAGTTTAATTTGCTAAATCTTTGTGTTTATAGTTGTGGGTTTTGTAGTATATGTAGTGGGATTATGTTTTTTCTATAAATTTGATATTCACTAGTCATAAAGTTCCAATCTTTATGATTTTTATGTATCTTTAGAGTTTAATTTATTAAATCTTTGTGTTTATAGTTGATGGGCTTTGGTAGTATATGTAGTGGTTTTATGTTAAATTTAATCTAGTTAGTTGTAATATCTCAATCTTTACTAGCCATAAAGTTCCAATCTTTATGATTATTATGTATCTTTAGAGTTAACTTTACCAGTTTCAAAAACTAAATTATGTATCTTTAGAGTTTAATTTATTGTACCCTCCCCCGACCCCACCTAGTGGGATTATGCTATGTATGTTGTTGTTGTTGTAGCGTTTAATTTATTGAATCTTTGTGTTTATGTTTTTAATTTAGGTAGTGGGATTGTGTCTTTGCTGTAATATTGATGTTTGCTAACCATAAAGTTCCAATCTTTATGATTTTTATGAGTCTTTAGAGTGTAATTTGTTATATTTTTTTGTTTATGTTCTTAATTTTGGTAGTGGGGTTATGTTTCTTCTGTAAATTTGATATTTACTAGCCATAAAGTTTCGATTTTTAATGTGTCTTTAGAGTTCAATTTACTAAATCTTTGTGTTTATAGTTGTGAGTTTGGTATTATATGTAGTGGGTTTATGTTAAATTTAATCTAGGTAGCTGTAATTTCTCAATCTTTACTCACCATAAAGTTCCAATCTTTATGATTTTTAGAGTTTAATTTCTTCAATCATTGTGTTTATAGTTGTGGGCTTTGGTAGTACATGTAGTGGGTTTATGTTAAATGTAATGTAGGTAGCTGTAATAACTCAATCTTTACTCTCCATAAAGTTCCAATATTTGCTCATTGTTCTGTATTTCTAGAGTTTAGTTTGTTGATTCTTTGTGTTTAGAGTTGTGGGCTTAGGTAATATGGGTTAGTGAGTTTATGTTTCCTGCATCTTTTTGTACAATTTAGTCTATACTGGCCATATAGTTCCAATCTTTGCTCGCTATTCTCTATTTTTCTAGAGCTCAATTTGTTGAGTTTCTGTGTTTGTAGTAATGGGCTACTGGGTTTTTGTTTTTAATCTAGCTAATTGTAATCGTTCAATCTTTACTCGCCATAAATTTCCAATCTTTGCTCATTGTTCTGTATTTCTAGAGTTTAGTTTATTGATTCTTTGTGTTTAGAGTTGCGGGCTTAGGTAATATGGGTAGCGGTTTTATGTTTTCTGCATCTTTTTGTACAATTTGATCTTTACTGGCCGTAAGTGCCAATCATTACTCAATTTTCAATACCCATGTTTCCCAGAGCGATAAGTGTGAAGGCTTGAATGGATGGCTTCCATGGCCAGGGCTCGATCCTGCAGAATTTAGACTAGCTGGTTCCAATTCGTGAAGTCAGTAAATTCTACAAATCTAAACATTGGATGAACATACTACGGGTCATTGTTCTGTATTTCTAGAGTATAGTTTGTTGATTCTTTGTGTTTATAGTTGTGGGTGTAGGTAATATAGGTAGTAGGTAGTGTGTATATGTTATACTAAATCTGCTTTTGTAATGTTTGATCCTTACTCGGCATAAAGTTCCAATCTTTACTCTTTTTTCTGTATTTCTAGAGTTTAGTTTGTTGATTCATTCTTCTTTATTTGTAGAGTTCACCTTGTTAATCCTTTTGTTTTTGTAGTTTTGGGGTAAGGTAATATTGCAAAAGGGTTTATTTATTATAGGATAGCCAATGATACCTACCACCACAAAGCTTACATGTTTGCTAGTGTCTGTATCTGAACCCAATTTTTTTTTTGTTACATTTGAATCTTTACTTGCCATAAAGTTTAAATGTTAACTCATTACTGTGTATTTTTGTAGTATAGTTTGTCAATTTTTTTTGTTTATATTGTAAGCTGAAGTAATATAGTTGGTTTATGTTTTCCGGGAAACACAAGATTACCTCCCCTAAGTTTCAACCTTTACATTTGTTATCTGAACTCAAATCGTTGTAACGTTTCAATCTTTACTCGCCGTAAAGTTTCAATTTTTACTCATTGTTGTGTATTGCTAGAGTTTAGTTTATTAATTTGTTGTGTTTATACTTGTGGGCTTCGGTAGCCAGAAAGATTCCACCTTTACTAGTGATTCACTGATTCTACATCTGAACTCAAGTAGTTGTAACATTTCAATCTTTACTCACTAAGTTTCAATTTCTGCTTATTATTGTGTGTTCCTGGAGTTCAGTTCGTTAATTCTGTGTTTATGGTCGTGGGGATTAAATAATGTAGTAGTGGGTTTATAGTACTATTGATTCTGTATCTGAACCAAGAAAAATGATTTTTTGAACATTCTTTGTTCCCCTAAAGTTTTATAACTTTTATTCATTAATCTGTATTCCGGAGCTGAAGTTTGTTAGTTCTTTGTGTTTATAGTTGTGGGTCGGTTTATGTTTTTACTAGGATGCCCAAGGTTTTCTACCACAAAAGTTTCAACCTTTACTAGTGATTCTGTATCTGTACTCATTTGGGTGTTTCATAGATGGATAGTTCATTTCCATTGGACAGATTTGGCTAAAGATATTTATGTGTTCTTTTGGATGCTAATAGAGTTGTGTTTTGGTTTTCTTGATCTTATACCATGATGGTAAGTCACAGTAAGCGAGTTAGGTTGGTGTTTTTATAGTTTCTGATGATGTGGTGTACTTGGTCAGCTGTTAAGTTACTGCAATTAGCTCTAGTAATTGTTTTGAAGTAATGGGTACTATCAGTAAATTGAATGTAACTTTTTTCAAGTATTTATCCAGTACATTTAATGTCTTTTGATGATTTCTTATGCTACTTGATTATGTACATTTCTAGACTTTAGATACTTAACAATTTTGCAGAGGTGGAAAATTTCATGCTTTAGGAATGAAGAATCATCTCCAGGTGCCTCCAACCCTGAGTTTATTGATGAAGTTTTACATAAGGAATTGGAGAAGCCGGAAATTGATAAACCAAGTGTGGAGAAAAGAAACTGGATTCCGCGACTTAGAGAGGTAATTTGTGTTTATTTATAGAGCTGGTATGTCTTGCATGCTGTACAGCAGTGGAGCTATAAATTTATCTGCTGTGTTTTTTTTTTGGCCTTTGTTGTGGGGGGGTTGATAATTGACGGGTAGTTTTTTTTTTTTCTTATGGAATTGTATATTTTAAGGAGACCCCACCATTGTTTCTGCTGAACAGGAATTAGTTTTTTCCAAGGATATTTTTGAATTTAGATGGCAATTATTACTTGAGAATTTGAAATTAGTTGCTTCCTCCATTTAAACGTTGTTTATAATGACATTCTTCCACAACTTAGAAACCACTTTGTAAGTCCTTTAAATTTTTGTGCTTCTGACAAAAAAAAACCTCAAAAGTCTCTTGAAGTTTTGTTCTAGTAGCAAAAGCGTCATCTTCTATTTGCTAGTTTAAAACTTCTTTTTTGTCTGCAGAAAAGGGAAAAAGAAAGACCATATTTTTTCCAATCCATCTTTTGAAAAATATGCTATCCAAATATCCCTTCTGTCCAATGAATAAATTTATGTCAAAAGTGCACACATTTACCAATGTTGAGTCTGTGTGGGGTGCATTAGTTAATACACACATGGGCCTTCAAGAAGACGAGAGTTCTTTTTTTGATAGGTTTTAGGCTCATTGCTCCACATATTTGCAGGAAGACTTCTCTTTGATGAGTACTTGTAAATTGTTATTAAGTACTATAAACAAATATTTCTCAAATTTAACGAGAGCTTCATGCTTTTCAGGCTGCAGATGTAGTATTTAAAGTGATCGGAAAACCATGGACTGTCCCATGGACAGCTGAGACCATCCTTCAGGTAAAGGGTCTTCCTCCTTAGCAATGAGGCTTAACCAAAATATCAGTGTACAACTGTTTCTCATCATGCCTGAGTTACTGGTGTGAATGCACGAGTACAGTTTGTTCATTTATCAAGTTATTTTGTATCAACCTATCTCCAAAAATAGGGGGGGGGGGGGGAAGAGAAAAGAAAGAGGTTACCTTATTCAATTATGTGTTAGGAGATTACCTGTGATGGTCATACTCATGATACTTGCACTTATTTACAAGGAAAAGACGAAAAAAAGGAAATTATTAATATCTGTGATTAAAAAAAAATAGTTTTAAGTAGTTGTTCAATTTCTACACAGGATTGGAGTGTAGGTTTTAAGGAGTCTATCTAGTCATGAAACTTATGAAATGCTTATTTCCCTCTTTAACTTACCTAGTTCTACTACAAAACCATCCTCAATTTTCTGTTTTCCGACCTTGTTATCTCTGTGTTTGTAAAGCTCGACATAGTTTTTTACACCTCCAGTGGTTGCTTAATCATGACTTAAAAGTGTGTTATGAGAGACATTGTACTTCCTTAGCTTTTCTTCTTCTTTTGCCTTGAACCATTTCTTTGATTATATCTATACTCTTGGGTACTTCTTGCCTATGTTTTCGTGGTCCATTTCTAGATTCATTGTTTCTCACTAAAATTTGGAAGTGATTAGGATTTCCTTTTCCTCTTCCCATTCTGGTTTTTGATCATTTTATTGACGAGATTTTCAATGAAAGCTGAGATGGGGTAAGTGTGAAGAGTCAACTATTGCCCTACTTTTCTTATTTCTTAGAAGAATGGCCCCGGTAGATCCTGGTCATTCATAGATAGTCGGCGCTTTTAGTCATAGGCTATCGCCCATTCCTGATGTATCTGCCTTGATGAGTTCTGACCTGAAATTCCACTCCCCCCCCCCCCCCCCCCCCAAACTTCCTCTGTATAGTGTATTCTCATAGTGAGAGAGTAAAAAGTGCTTGTCTAATCTCTTAAATAAACAAACATATACATGTTATAACATACACAGAATGACATATTTCTATATTTAGTAAGTATTTAACTTTAAACTTATCATTTTACCCTTAATGCGATGATTTCATAGCTACACAAATATCTATGGATTATTTTAGAACACAAGTCTAAAAATTCTTCCTTTCATTCTTAAACTTCGTGCCCATGCAAACACCTTCACATAAATTGGGATATAGGGAGTACATCTTATAAGTTATAACATATATTTGTTGTTATTTTCGACTTATCTATGTTATGTGTGTCACGTGGTAACCTCTTATCACCCAGAACTGTGGTCGTGCAGGTTATGCTTCTTTGGATTGTCTCATTTTGGTTTATAGGTTCTTGGATGATTCCTTTCGGAGCTTATATGGTCGGTATTAGCAAAGAATCACTCACATTGAGAGGGCAGGCTTTGTTCAGCCTTTTGACTGATGTAACCGAGGGTCTTGCTGGAATTCTAATTCTTAAACGCTGCCTATCCCGTTTCTGTCCCCTTCCACAAGATTGGTTCAAGTTTAGCCTAAAAGGGAACTGGCTATTCGACGTTCTTCTCGGATGTCTCATGTTTCCATTAGTCAACCGGCTATCACAGTTCAACCTGAACCTATTACCCGTTCTCCCTTCAACTCCCGTAACACTCTCTAGCGTCGAGCAGTCTATATTGGCACGGGACCCGGTGGCAATGGCGTTGTACGCGTTGGTACTTGTTGTGTGTGCACCTCTTTGGGAGGAGATTGTATTTAGGGGCTTCCTCCTTCCTTCATTGACCAAATACATGCCTGTATGGTGTTCAATTCTTATGAGTTCAATTGCCTTTGCTTTAGCACATTTTAATGTACAAAGGATGTTACCACTAATTTTTCTAGGGGTTGTAATGGGTGTAATATATGGACGTTCAAGGAATTTATTGCCATCCATCCTCTTGCATAGTCTGTGGAATGGCTTTGTATTCTTAGATTTAATGAAATAAATAAAACATGTTTCGATTCATGTGATTCAATGAATAATCTTCATAGTTTTGTGTATTATTGGAATCTCTCTGTTCCGTTATCAGATGGTTTGCCATAAGCTGTTTTTCTCCGCGCCCCTTTTATCTAACAAGTACTTAATTGAATTATGGAACTTTCTTTCTAAGTAGCAGAACTGATGAGTCTATTAGAAAGTTGAACTAGTAATTTTTACACGAATTTTCAAGTGGATGAGATCACTGAGTGCTCTTAGTTGAAAATGGGGTTACACGTTTGTTTAAATTCAATGAGATTCAAGCTAGGAAAATGGTTGAATTTGCCAGTGGTATAGCCTCACATGTTGAAAAAAAGAATGTAGACTGTCTTTGTATAGTGGTAATTATAGGAGACTAGGGATCAAATCAGCATACATAAAAATAATAGGTGATTTCTTCTCATCAACCTAAATTTTAGTAGGTAAAGATATTGGTCATTTGTGCTGACGAGAAACAAATAAGTACCTAGACATAGTCGAGGTCACCACACTTCTGCGAAAAGATGATTCTACATTTCAAAACTGTGCACAAAGTGTTTTTTGGCTGGTTTAGAAAAGAAAAAAGTACTCCATTCGTTTCAATTTATATGATGTAATTTGACTGGACATAAAGTTTAAAAAATAAAATAAAAAATTGAATTTTGTAATCTAAAATAAATCAAAGTTATTTGTGTGGTTATAATTATCTCGTTAAACATAAAAAGTAAAATTTAAAGTTAGTTATTGCCAAATTTGGAAGTGACTAAAAAAAGAAATATGTCATATTAGGATTGGCTAAAAATAAAATTGTGTCATATAAACTGGGAGGATATTAACATCATGTCCTCCAATACCAGAAAGTATGTTGATCTTGACATGTTAATTATAATTTACCATAGAAAAACAGACAAATGTAAATGGTACTTGTGCAATCATGGAGATAGAAGTCGTACTTTAATGGTATGAAAAGTATAGGTAACACGTAGAACCTTAGGTGGAAATTATTAATAGGACATAGTACTACGAGGAGCCACTTGGTCACAGCCAAATCTGGTGACTGTCAATGGCTTATTGTCAAGTTGCAACTGGCAAATACCAGAAGTGATTAAAAAAAAATATGGTCCAAATAAAGTAGTATTTGAGGTGTCCCTCTATTTGTCGACCACGTCGTGAATTGGGAATTCAATTTATGCTACAACGATAAGTGTCTATAACAATAACATATTTAGGTAGATTTGTTTATCGTAAGTAGAGATGTTATTTCTGATAAACTCTCGATTTAAGAAAATTTATGCTACAACTACGACTAATATTTAATAGGCAATACAATAGTATGAAGTCTTAATGAAAGATCTGGATGAAGATATGGAAATAACTCATGATATGATATATTTAGTGATCAATAAATTGCGTTGAAAATTATGAGGTTTTTGTTTAAATTTGAATTATGGTAAAAATATTAGGTAATTTTTTTTCATACGTTCAAATCTTAGTGAACAAAGTTTTCAATACCTATATTGATGGAAGATAACAAATATTATGTAAAATTAGTCAATGTACGTACAAGCTATTCTAAATTTCATAATTATAAAAAAGTAAAGATATCGAAACAAGTATTCTTAGATGCAAATTTTATTACCAGATGATAGGAAGATGTAGTATTTGAGTGGTAGATGTCATTACTTCTATTACTCTAAATTTGATCATGAATATATATATTAAAACTATTTTAAACAAAAGCAATCGTGCAGACAACGATATTTTACGTCAATTTTTTTTTCCTACTCCATTAAAGCATGTGTTGATGCTCCTAGTTGGTGTGATAATGGGTGGGTTTTGTAATAGACATTGAAAATAATATAAAGATTTATCTTATTGCTTGATAGTAATATAAAAGAAAATGAGCAACATCAGATAATTAATTGGCCCCAAAGAAATTGTTAAAAGTATTGTCAGAAGTGGGATTTGAACCCACGCCCTCTCACGAGGACCAGAACTTGAGTCTGGCGCCTTAGACCACTCGGCCATCCTGACTTGACGTGAGTACTGGCATCTTAATCATATTTATAATTAAAAACTAAAAGACAAAATTATGGAAGTTTCTGAGCTGAAAACAAAAGAGTAGGAGGATATAGTTCAAGTGCTTAACCAATTTGTCCCTATTTAAAATGTACTATGAACAAAAGTTTAAAAATAATCCAAGTTAAGCTTTGCAAACGCTAAGTAGAAGAACTGAATTGTGAAGAATAGAGACATGAAACTGCTTTATGATTCATATATTTTGATTATCAATATAAAAATCGTATAAGGCGTAACAATCATTATCTCTTGGGAAATAGACACAGTATTTGTTAAAGCTAGTTAATGAATAAAACTAGCCAAGTTGGTGTGAATGAGAAATGGAAGGCAACCTTTCCGAACAGTCACCAACCTATTCCGAAGAGGCACCTTCAAGGCTATATAAACTAAGGCAATGCCTCATTTTAAAGATACCAAAACCAAAAATTTCTCGCATCCGAAATTCTCGCATTCTTTTTCACAAATAAAACTATCGAGTCTTACTTGTGTTTCGTTGCCAACTTTGAGTTCGTCGAAGTCGAAGGCGTTTGACGTACCGCTACTCCCGCGACGAGGTATATCCGTTTTATCCCGGGAGGAAGTAATCCATAACCTCGGGTACAGTGAGGGGATTAAATTCCTTAAGGACACACAAAGAATTCTCGTGGTCTCGGATATTTTTTTACTTCGTATTATTTTTCCGCTTTTTTTTTTTTCTGGTTTTTGTCTTTCCGTTTGGTTTCTGTTTTTCCTGATTTTTTGAACACATGCACAACAACAAGCTTAAGGAATTTATACAATTTACTGAAGAAAAAAAAAAGTGTATGTTTGTTGTTTCGATGTAACGAACTTGTATGTTGTTTGGAGACTAAAATCTTCGGATTTTCTACTCCAGTTGAGATTAAAGTTTCCATAACTTTCTACTCATTTGGGTACTTGATTTGAAGATATAAAAACTTCATCAAGTATACAACATACAATTTACTGCATTAAAAAAAAAAAAAAGGTGTATGTTTGATGTTTCGATGTAACAAACTTATATGTTGTTTGGAGACTAAAATCTTCATATTTTCTACTCCGGTTGAGATTAAAGTTTTCATAACTTTCTACTCATTTGGGTACTTGATTTGAAGATATAAAAACTTCATCAAGTATACAACATACAATTTACTGGAAAAAAAAATGTTTGTTGTTTCGGTGTAACGAACTTATATGTTGTTTGGAGACTAAAATCTTCGGATTTTCTACTCCGGTTGAGATTAAAGTTTTCATAACTTTCTACTCATTTGGGTACTTGATTTGAAGATATAAAAACTTCATCAAGTATACAACATACAATTTACTGCATTTCGTTATAGAACCTTGCGAAAAATGATTAGTTTGGAAGTATTGCCTAACTTTGAATGCAATCAATCAAAATGTCAAATCTGTGTTGAGTCTAAGTATGTTAAACATCCTTATAAGTCAGTTGAAAGGAATTCAAGTCCTTTAGACTTAATCCATACAGATATTTGTGACATGAAGTCAATCCCATCTCGCGGTGGAAAGAAGTATTTCATAACTTTTATTGACGATAGTACGCGGTATTGCTACGTTTATTTACTTAATAGTAAAGATGAAGCAATTGAAACATTCAGGCAATACAAAACTGAAGTTGAGACTCAACTTAACAAAAAGATTAAAATGATAAGGAGTGATAGGGGCGGTGAATATGAATCTCCTTTTGAACAAATATGTTTGGAATATGGCATTATTCATCAAACAATCGCCCTTACTCGCCACAATCAAACGGAATTGCGGAAAGGAAAAATAGAACCCCGAAAGAAATGATGAATGCCATCATTAATAAGTTCGGTTTACCCCGAACTTGTGGGGGAAGCCATTCTCACAAACTAGCCGAATACTCAATCGAGTGCCCCATAGCAAAACAAAATCTATTCCATACGAAAAGTGGAAAGAAAGGAAGCTCAATTTGGGATACTTCAAAGTGTGGGGGTGTTTGGCCAAGGTGCAAATTTATAAACCCAAAAGGGTAAAAATAGGACCTAAAACCATTGATTGTGTTTTCATAGGATATGCCACAAATAGTAAGGCATATCGATTTCTGGTTCACAAATCGAAAAATCCCGACATTCGGTAAATACGGTAATTGAATCAGATAATGCTGACTTCTTTGAAACCATATATCCGTATAAAAAGGAATGTGAGTCGTCTAGCAAAGACTCTAAACGACCTCGGGAAGAAACAAAGGAAAAACCGAGACGCAGCAAACGTCAAAGGACGTCTACTTCATTTGGACCAGAATTTCTAACATTTTTGTTGGAGAATGAGCCTCGAACCTTCAACGAAGCTATGTCTTCATCGGAAGCTCAATTTTGGAAAGAGGCAATCAATAGTGAGATAGAATCCATCTTAAACAACCATACTTGGGAATTGGTTGACCTTCCTCCAGGGAATAAACCTTTAGGTTCCAAATGGATTTTCAAGCAGAAAATGAAAGCTGATGGTACTATTGATAAATATAAGGCAAGACTAGTTGTTAAAGGGTTTAGACAACGAGAAGGTCTTGATTACTTTGATACATACTCGCCGGTAACGAGGATTACATCTATTCGGGTGTTAGTAGCGTTAGCCGCCGTGTACGGTCTTGAAATCCATCAAATGGATGTGAAAACAGCCTTCTTAAATGGAGAGTTAGAGGAAGAAATTTACATGGAACAACCCGAGGGGTTTGTAGTTCCGGGGAAAGAGAAGAAGGTGTGTCGACTTGTTAAGTCTCTTTACGGACTAAAACAAGCACCCAAACAATGGCATGCAAAATTTGACCATACAATGTCAAATGGATTCAAGATAAATGAGTGTGATAAATGTGTCTACATTAAGAACACTCCAAACCACGTAGTCATTGTTTGTTTGTACGTGGATGATATGTTGATAATGAGTAACGACATTGCTAACATAAATGCTACTAAGCGCATGCTTGCTAGTAAGTTTGATATGAAAGACTTAGGAGTTGCCGATTTAATTATGGGAATTAAAATCCATAAGACTCCTCAAGGTCTAGCATTGTCTCAATCTCATTATATTGAAACGGTACTTGAAAAGTTCAAGTATTTGGACTTTAAAGTTGCAAAGACGACAATTGATATGAACCTTGCTCTTACAAAGAATAAAGGTGAAAGTCATTCTCAATTGGATTATGCCGAGTGTTGGGAAGTTTGATGTATATCATGAACTCGTACGCGACCGATATTGCATGTGCTATAAGTAAACTAAGTCGCTACACTAGTAATCCCGACCAAAAACATTGGTCGGCAATGAAACGAGTTTTGGGGTATTTAAAACATACTCAAAACTTTGCTTTGCATTATAACAGTATCCCGCAGCTTATTGAAGGATACAATGATGCAAATTGGATCACCGGTTCAATCGAAACTAAATCCACAAGTGGATATGTTTTTACCATAGGTGGAGGAGCGAGTGTCTTGGAAGTCATCCAAATGGACATGTATCGCCCGCTCTACAATGGAATACGAGTTCATAGCTTTAGACAAAGCCGGTGAAGAAAGTTGAATGGCTCCGGAATTTCTTAGAAGATATTCCATTTTGGCCCAAACCGTTGGCTCCTATATGCATACATTGCGATAGCCAAGCGGCAATAGGAAGAGCGGGAGCCTTATGTACAACGGAAAGTCTCGTCACATACGACGAAGACATAATACCGTTAGACAACTACTCTCTAGTGGAATTATCACAATTGACTATGTTAAGTCAAGAGATAATGTGTCGGATCCACTAACTAAAGGCCTAACTAGAGAGGTAGTTGAAAGATCATCAAGGGGAATGGGACTATGGCCGAGGACAAGTCATCGTGACGGTAACTCTACCTAGAAGACCGGAGATCCCAAGATCTAGGTTCAAAGAGATCAAACAAAGTCATTAATGACGGTTCAACATTGTCACAATAACTCTTTGGTCCATTCTCGTGATGAGACAATGTTCGGTACACGTGGATAAAGCATTGCGGCTTTTTAATGGTTCCTAAGTTTGGTACGGGGTATATCAAATAGTGTATCTACGGGATGACACATTTAGGAATCACCTATGTAAGTGTGAAGTGTAAGCCGCTTCAAGGAGAATTATGTAAGGCCAATTCTCTACGCACTTATGAACCGTGCGTGTTCATGGTCGAAACGAACAAAACAATGAGAACCAAAGACGGTTAAAGGGTTAATTGTGTGACATGTGGTTGTCTAGGTATACACCAAAGCTCGACGGTTCAAGGATATCACATCTACCGATTGACCGAGTATATCCGACATATGTTCACTACGGAAAGTTCAAAGAGAAATCTACTTATCCGGATGCGATTAATCCTTGCTTACGAATCACACAGTTTTTGTCATGCATGTTTTTCATCATATAGTCATTCCCCATTCATGTGGGGGATTGTTAAAGCTAGTTAATGAATAAAACTAGCCAAGTTGGTGTGAATGAGAAATGGAAGGCAACCTTTCCGAACAAATCACCAACCTATTCCGAAGAGGCACCTTCAAGGCTATATAAACTAAGGCAATGCCTCATTTTAAAGATACCAAAACCAAAAATTTCTCGCATCCGAAATTCTCGCATTCTTTTTCACAAATAAAACTATCGAGTCTTCTTGTGTTTCGTTGCCAACTTTGAGTTCGTCGAAGTCGAAGGCGTTTGACGTACCGCTACTCCCCGCGACAGTATATCCGTTTTATCCTGGGAGGAAGTAATCCATAACCTCGGGTACAATGAGGGGATTAAATTCCTTAAGGACACACGGTGAATTCGTGGTCTCGGATATTTTCTTACTTCGTATTATTTTTCCAGTTTCTGTTTTTTTTCTGGTTTTTGTCTTTCCGTTTGGTTTCTGTTTTTCCTGATTTTTTGAACACATGCACAACAACAGTATTAAGATAGAATATTCTTTTGTTTTACAATCGACCTTCTAAACCTCCATGACTGAAACTGATTGCAACTTTTGTTGAATCAGAGATAATTTATCTTGCCAGTAAGTCAATTATCTCTTTCTATCAGTTGGTGCCTTCACAAAAGAACACATAAATCATATGAGTAATCGATTTCTCGTCATTAAAGCGAAAAAGAAGCAGAGGCGTACGTATAAAGTTTGCCAATTACATCTACAAGTGAAATATTTTAGTAGAACTAGATATAACTTAAATAGTACAATATGTAGAATCGGTTATTCATTATTTCTAAAATTGTTGCAAAGTACTAGTAAGGAATGGACCTTTTACATTTGTGAAATATTTGAACATTCTAAAAGATGGTTTCCATTCCTTTCTTGGATTATTAAGACTAATTAAACTAGATTTTGAAAAAGAACCAAAATAGGTGTAATATATAAATGATTAGTCTATGCAGGTTTTATATATGTTGTTTTGCTTTTGTCAACAATCGTCCCTACAACTTGAAAAATCAATTGTTATTTATTGGAAATCATGTCTTATTTTGACAATACTCATGCTTACATGCAACATATATAGCTTCATTCCTGCCATGCTTCCCATAATTATTTTCCCTATTTTAAATTCTTTTTCTAGTTCAATTATTTTGGTCTGAAATTTCGGCTAATTAAGAGTTGAAACCTAAAGCAAAGGTCGAGGGCTGCTCAGTGAGAAGAACTGTTAAATAATTTTGGGCAGTTATCGTGCTAGTATAGCAAAGAGCTTACAGGAAAGATTAAGATAATGATAAACTAGATGAATATCTATCCCATCAACTACATCTGTTATTAAATTAACTAAATATCCACTTGAAATGATATAATCATCCGAATAAATCTAACTTTATTGATGAAATAAATTGTTGCGGTTGAACACACTCTAGATAACTTTATTTTCTCTAAGATAAAAAAGAAAAAAGAAGCCCCCAGGGAACACAGACGAGTTGGTAAATGGCAAGGTGATTGAGGTACAACCACTCCGACGTCGTGGGTTCGAATCCGTGTGGTGACAGTCTTTGCTGAAATATTGCAAGGGCAGTTGCTGGATTCGTGTCCCGTTGGTCCTCTCTCTTGCAGGGCTGCAACTAGCGCATATCTCTCGATTTACATCTCATCTGGCCAAGAGACCTCTGGTACAGATGGGGGATTTCGCCTTCCCCTTCACAAAAAAAGAAAAAAGAAAAATGAATCAATCTTTCTTGAAAGGCCAAAAGATCTACAAGAATTTTTCTTTTATTTTTTTATTTAAGAAAAACAAGTACCTTAATTTTAATCAGCAATAAAGTAGACTACCTGATTCCATAAAGTTGTCCCAAGTTCAACGTATAACTTGCCAAAAATAGAGATATCTCTGTGATTCTATCCACTTGCTTCGATACATATAAAACGATAAGGGGCAATCAAGTCATTTTCCTATAAATCTAAGGCCTCTTTCCGTAAAAACAACTGGGCTAACTGAAATTTGATTGGCTAACCATTTCGGCATCATCAGGCCCAGCTAGCGTGCGGTTGAATTTAATTTTGTTGCATACTGCGTTCTGAGACTGAATCCACAAAGCCCAAAATAATCTTAAATGATTCTCTGTATCAAATCCCTACGATTATCACCTGCGACCCACTGTTTTCCAAGAGGTCAAATTTTAATATTATTGATACTTACTAAATAAATCTTTTTTAATGGTTCTAAGAACAAATGAATCAGTATCACCCTCGGGTAAGATTTTGAGTATTCTAATGTGATGCACAAGAAAAAGAAAAAGAATGTAAGCGAAGATGAATTCGGGATTTAGAATTTAATTATATATGAACTTTTATATCAATCTCAAATTGATATTGCAATAATAATTAAATTTATAAATATTTAGTAATTTTTTAAATATATATTAAATATATATAGCGAACCTACATCATGAAGATTGTCGGATAGCAATATCCTCATGTTTACCTTCGTGTTGGAGTTTTTTTTAGGATCATATTTTACTTTGGGTTTGACCAACACAGCCTCTAGATTCACCCCTTTATGACAAGATTTGAATCTATAACACTGAATATCCGAAACTTGCATTCGACCTCACTAAGAGATCTCTTGTTATAAATAGTCTTGTAAATAATGATTTTGTGTTGTGCCTCGAATATATTTTGTAAGTACATATTTTTTGCAAAATAAAAATGTGATTTCCTATTCAAATTCATCTTTAATGAATCCCTCGTTACCGTGAGAGAAGCGGTAAAAAATAACAAGTAATTTTTTTAAAATTTGGTCAAAATTATTTTTTAACTAGTGAAAATCTCTCTTAAATCTTTAGTTTTTCATTTTGATTTTCTCGCAACCCTCCTCTCCTTTTTTTTCTTTACTAGTTTCTAGTATAAATAAAGTACATTTTTCGAGTAAGTATTAGAAATGAGAAAGGACGTAAAGTTTATGTAAAACGAAAAATATAGGAAGTTGAAAGGAAATTACGTTAATATCCATTTATTTTACAACGGTCTCAAACGTAGACGATTCCTACCTTAGAACTTAGATTCATGATTATGATTCATCTACAAATACTCACACGTCATCAAACCCCTTGTGGACCCGAATAATTCGTTTTCTTTTAAAATCTCGTCAGCCTGAAATAGCGGGAACTGCACACTCGACTCACCACCTTTGGCAGCCGTGAACCACCGCTCCTCCGCCGCCGGTACTTCCATACATAAACTGTATGTCTCAGGTTTTCGAGATCCGTTCGTAGAAACAATAATTTTGATCTATTTTCCTTTGGAAAAAAGAGAAAGCAAAGGCTCTAGTACGAGTAATCTTCAGAGATAAATTTTGGAGTTTTTTATGAAGAAACTGCGTCTACTTAGAAAAAATACAGGTGATTGTGACGTGTTTTTGTTCCGAAATTTGAATGATCTTCGAGGAGAATATGGATCTATTTTCGGATTGACAGAAAAATATTAAATATTTGATTTTTTTTTTGCGTGTTTTACCAAAGGTTACGGTAAAGTTTTGAACCGATTTCAACGTTTTTAAGCACGTTATTCTCCAAATCTCAGTTTAATATAATTCCTCTGCTTTTGATCCATAGAAAAATTGTGATTTTCCTTCGGTTTGAGAGGGGGGAAAAACGAGTTGGCGGTGCTTGATGTATATTTATTGCCAAGGTAACCTACTACCATATTGGAGTTTGAGAGAAAATTAATTTTGAGTATAAGCGATGGAGCAAAAGAATATGTTGTTGTCAGCTTTGGGTGTGGGAATAGGTGTTGGAGTTGGTATTGGTTTGGCTTCAGGGCAGACGGTTAGCAGATGGGCTGGTGGATCGGCCGCCAACGTTATTACACCACTGAGTATGGAGCAAGAGATGCTTAACCTCATAGCTAGTGGCAAAGAGAGTACAGTCACCTTTGATGAGTTTCCATACTACCTAAGGTAACCACGACAAGGAAACAATCAGTGGATCATAAAAACTTTCTCCTATGCCCTGCTTCATTTCATTTTATATCTCAATCTCTTTGATGTTCACTATCTGAAAATAGAAGTTTTTTTTTTTTTAATATTTTGGGAAATATTGAACACTCTGTTCTGGTTTTAAGAGAGTTTCCAAGTTAGCCAATACAGTACTCTCTCTGTCCCAATTTACGTGTCAACTTTTGAATTTTGAGAGTCAAACTTCTTAATTTCGACAGTATCTTTAAATTTTTTGAAATAAAATTTACATATCTGAAAAGTACGGAAAAAATACTATAAGTCAGTTAACAATTTAAAATGCTTATGGCAAAATTGCGGTCAAGGAAGAACTTGTTTGACTCTCAAAATTTGAAAGATGCCACATAAATGGGGACGGAGGGTATATATAATGTGGCACTTGTATTGGCCTCAGAGACTGACATAGTTCTTGAATTCGGAGGTAGCTTCCCTACTTGTTGGTACCTTCAGGCTATCAGAATTCATTTCCTATGTTCACCACAGGACTTTACACTGCATTAAAGCTGACTTTCTTCTCATAATGTTATCATCATCAAAGAAATGAAATTTGCAGATTGTTTCTTGGTATTGAACTCCCAATGATTTAAATGAAGGACCTGGATTTGCTTGTAAGTGAAAGAGGTCAATTGTTTTGTCAGATTGGCCTGTCTTAAGATAAAAAAGCTTTGTTATATCAGAATTTGCACTTATTAAGCTTCTGATCAACTTTTGACCCCACATCCTCCAACTTCTGCTGTGTCTTGATTGAGAAATAAGCTAAATTGTTTAGTGTTTCATATTCATGCACCTTCTTTATGTGCAAGAGCTGCTTGTTGCAGGAACTTATGAAGTCTGTTTCTTTTTCCCATGAAAACTTGTGCTAATGTTAAATTAGGAAATGATAAGTTTGTGTAGTTACTGCTTAAAAAATGAGAACCGTTTGCATTTGAAATTAGGACTACTTCTTGTTTGTTGGATAAATCAAGTGCGTTGTACTATCAGCTCTGTGGTAACTTAAGTCCTTTTTTTAGTGGTCTCCATTTGCATTAGGAGGCTGGACCTTATGCTTCACTGTTGAACTTTGTCATTGCAAAGACCTCTTTTGTTCTTTGTTTCTCTTAAGAAGCAATTGGTTCTACCAAACAATATCTGACACTTTGGCAAATTTTTGAGTGACTTGACTTAGTAAAGTGCTGCAACTTACTGATTTTGAAATTTATATCATATGACAGCGAGCAAACAAGGGTGTTGCTGACAAGTGCTTCTTTTGTTCATTTGACAAATGCCGACTTTGCTAAGCATACTCGCAACCTCTCCCCTGCTAGTCGAACAATTTTGCTGTCAGGACCTGCTGGTTAGTTTTTGCATACCATACATTGGCTTGAGTTTTCCAATCTGTTACGCATTAATTTTCTATTTAGTCATGACGTTCCACATTTTCCAGAACTTTATCAACAAATGCTCGCCAAGGCATTGGCTCATTACTTCAATGCCAAGTTGTTGCTACTGGATGTAACTGATTTTTCACTGAAGGTATGTGAATAAAGAGCTTAGATTCACCTTTTCTTCTCCATCTGCTGAATATTCTGATGTCCAGTCTTCGACAGATGCAAAGCAAATATGGAGGAACATGCAAAGAATATGTAAGTCAAAAGTCTACATCTTCTCACTTGTCCTATGGTCAACCATCCTCTAGAGCATGTCCATCTGCTCGCAGAAATTTATTTTTCTTATACTAAGATATTGATGCTCCCTACCTCCCAAGGTGGGGTAAGGTCTGGGTACACTCTACCCTCCCCAGACCCCACCGTGTGGGATTACACTGGGTATGTTGTTGTATTTGTATACTAAGATATTGATGCATAAAGTAAAATCTGTATTGATTGTTGATAACTTCAATTATTGCAGTCTTTTAAAAGGTCTGTGTCGGAGACAACGTTGGGGCGAATGTTTGGATCCTTTTCCATGCTTCAGCCTAAGGAGGAAAACAAAGGTATGAACTAGATCTCTCACAGAGAAACATACTAAGTTCCTAGGAAGCTGGGAGTTCTGTGCAATGAAGATACAAAAAAGTAGATTATAGGTTCTTTTTTTTTCTTCACAAAACAACCAAGTCTCCTGAGAAGCTAAGATTCTGTGCAATGCTGGTACTAAATAAACTAGATTATAAGTTTTCATTAGAGAAGTTTGTGCACCTTTTGGTTTCACCGAGTTTAGCCTCTTCTTTATTTAAACAGGTCTTAAATAAGGTTTAGTTATGCACATTGTAGAACAGTATAGGGTATTTGAAGCAATACATGAAACATTGGATGATTGTTTGGACTGCATGTACAAGTGGGTTGAGAATTCTAAGTTTTGACTATTGTCAACTTTGTATACATTGAAGCTTTTAGTTTTTTAGTTGGCGATTATTATCGATGTGGACTTTTTTGGTTTACCTGCTGAGATTTTGCATTGTTTTTGTGACAAATGCATGTAATTCTGTTTCTGCAGGCACATTGCATAGACAAAGCAGTGGAGTAGATATTGGATCAAAGTATGACATCATTCTTCTTTTATCCTATGAATATATTACTCACTTGTTTTTTTCTTGGTCATGTCTGATTGTCGTTTCCTGATATGTTTGCAGGGATGGGTTTCTAAAAGCTACAAATTTGTGTAGAAACGCATCTGCCTCAGCCAATTTGAATAATTTTACTTCATATGGCTCATCAGGGAATCCAGGTTTTGACTTGCATCAACCATGAGATTGCTTTTCTTGAAGCTGTACCGAATTAGTTTAATTGCCTTGATCCCTTTGAATTGTGGCCTACGCATTACGTTATAGTGATATACATAACAATGTTTCATCATATCTACTACTAGGGTGACCTTCCGTTTCTCTATTCCCTTTTTCTGGGGTGGGGGTGTACTTTCTTAAGAAGCAGTTTTGACTGTAATTGATTCTCCAAATCTCTTCTCCAAGCTGGCTTAAATTCTTCTATTTTTTTTAGTTTAAATGGTGAGATCCCAGGGTTGAGTTTTTTTTAGGTTCTAAGAACCTTCTGTGCTGATTATAATACTTAAAAGACAAGTATAAGCCAATGAAACAATTCTGTATTTTCCCTTCATTTACACATGATATTCTTTTAGAGAACTATGAAGTGTCAATTTCTTACCTTGTAAGTAGGCAGAGATGCTACCTGGCTTGTCAGCTGGGACTCGACCGATCAGTGACTGAATGTGCTTCATTATTTTCCTTTGAGGATTTCCCTAGAGACTGGATAATTTTCGACCTGAATGGACAGAAATGTGGTCTTTCATGGAAGAGTTTGTAGGATTCTTTTCTGAGATCGAATTTATAGATCTGCTCAAGCTTCAAATTGTGCATTAACAAATTGATGCATATGCTTTCCTACTCTACTCTTTCACAGCTCCACTTACGCGCAACAGTAGCTGGGCTTTTGATGAGAAGCTTCTTATACAGACCTTGTACAAGGTACTCATTTGGATTCTATGCATCCCAAACTTTTTGTTTATAGTCAACTTTGAATAATCAAGTACAATGTCCTTTATAGTCATTGCCTGATCTTTCTCTATTATATTTGTCGGACTAAGATTGCTGACTCCACTTACAGGTTCTCGTCAAAGTATCAAAAACCAGTCCCATAGTTCTGTATCTCAGGGATGTTGAGAAGGTCCTTTGTAGATCCGAAAAGATATATGTGTTGTTCCAGAAAATGATGAAGAGATTGTCTGGAGCTGTTCTGATCCTTGGTTCAAGAATTGTGGACCAGGGAAATGATTATAGGGAAATAGATGAAAGGCTTTCTTCAATATTTCCCTATAACCTTGAAATCAAACCCCCAGAAGAGGAAACCCATCTTGTTAGTTGGAAGTCTCAACTAGAAGAGGATATGAAGATGATCCAGTTTCAGGACAACAGAAATCACATAATGGAAGTACTTTCTGCTAATGATATTGAATGTGAAGATCTAGGTTCAATTTGTATGGCGGACACCATGGTCCTCAGTAACTATATAGAAGAAAGTGTGGTATCAGCAATCTCGTACCATCTGATGAATGCAAAGGACCCTGAATACAGAAATGGGAAGCTTGTTATTTCATCTTCAAGGTCGTTCTTATGTTATATTTTTTCTCCCTTTATATGATGATAAGTGTAAAATCTTGCTGAATTCCTGACTTTGAAAACCAACAGCTTGTCCCATGGACTGGACGTATTTCAGGAAGGAAAATCTGCTGGGAAGGATACCTTAAAGCTCGAAGCACAAGCTGAAACATCGAAGGTAGTTCATGTTTGAGAAGGTCAATGTAATTTTGAAATAGTAGACTTCAGAGTGTTAAGTTATTTTCATTTATTGTAGGAGGCTCAGGGCCCAGAAACCAGTATTGCAAAACCTGAAGACAAAACTGAAGGTATCCCACCAGAAAAAAAAGGTGAAGCTGAAGCTCCTGCCCCACCGGTGAAGGATGGAAACGTTTCAGCTCCAGCGCCAAAAACTCCAGTGAGTTGGCATTCTGATTGTTCAGCTTTGTAAGAAAACAAAAGAAGCGATATATTGAATAATTAATGATCTGATGAATACATGATATACCTATTTATATGTGAATATTTTTCAATGTGGGAGAACATGCTGATTAAAACTTTATTCTTCTAATATGCTGACATTCTAACCATGATTCTCACAAGCTCAGAGTTATGTTTCTGGGACCTCCGTATCTTTAGTTTTGATCCTTTAGCTGAGCATATTATCAGTCATACTGCACTTAAAGTTACCGTGATGTATTTTTCCTCTTTATTTTACAAAATTTACTGTAATATGGGGGCACAATCCCTTGTTTCCGTTATATACCACTCCAACTGAAGATTGCTTTATGTTGATTGTACCAGGAAGTTCCTCCTGACAATGAATTCGAGAAGCGCATAAGGCCTGAAGTCATACCAGCAAATGAAATTGGTGTGACATTTGCTGATATTGGTGCCTTGGATGAACTCAAAGAATCTCTTCAGGAGTTGGTGATGTTGCCCCTGAGGAGACCGGACCTATTCAAAGGTGGCCTTTTGAAGCCATGCAGAGGAATACTGCTATTTGGGCCTCCTGGCACAGGGAAGACTATGTTGGCGAAGGCCATCGCGAGAGAAGCTGGAGCAAGTTTCATTAATGTGTCTATGTCTACAATTACTTCAAAATGGTTTGGAGAAGATGAGAAAAATGTCCGCGCCTTGTTCACTCTTGCAGCTAAGGTGTCTCCCACTATTATCTTTGTGGATGAGGTTGATAGCATGCTTGGCCAGAGATCTAGAGCCGGGGAGCATGAAGCTATGCGGAAAATAAAGAATGAGTTCATGACTCATTGGGATGGGTTACTGACAAAAGCAGGTGAAAGAATTCTTGTTCTTGCTGCTACCAATAGGCCATTTGACCTTGATGAGGCAATTATTAGGCGTTTTGAGAGAAGGTACCATCTGATCTGCCAATGATGAATTGTATATTTTTTTTCTGAACTCGAAGTATGATAAATATCAGCCTATGACATAAAAGAGTTGAGCTTTGTTAAGAAGAGGAATCACATTGGGTAATATATTCCGGGAGATTATGAATTCATCTCCTAGATTATTATTGACGTTGCGAGAGTAATTTCTAGTGTTTAGTACCACTAGAATCTTTTTCTGTTTTTGATGTCGAATAGTGATGATCTCCCCTCTTCAATACAGAATTATGGTTGGTTTACCATCAGTAGAAAACAGGGAAATGATCATGAAAACTTTATTGGCCAAGGAGAAAGTTGACGAAGGATTGGACTTCAAGGAGCTGGCGACCATGACTGAAGGCTACTCTGGAAGTGATCTTAAGGTTGTATAACTTGTTTCTGTTTTTCATATTCTTTAAATCTCACCAACTAAGAAATATGTGGCAATGCTTGGACAGAATCTGTGCACCACTGCTGCATACCGGCCAGTTAGAGAGTTGATACAGCAAGAAAGACTCAAAGACCTAGTATGTGCCATATCTTCCTTGACCAGTTTATATTGCTAATGATTTTTGCTGGTTCATCAATTTACTGTTCTAGTCTCTCCTGTTAATAATGACATTCAACTTCTGCAGGAAAAGAAGCGCAGAGCTGAGGAAGCTAAGAAAGCTGGAGTTACTCCACCTACAAATGAAGATAAGGAGGATAAGGTGATCACTATCCGGCCTTTGAATATGGCAGACTTCAAAGAAGCCAAAAATCAGGTTAAAGGAATTTCTCTTTATCTCTATTACCCGTGGTTTGTGAACATATTAAAAACATAATTTCTCTTCGAGACAGGTTTCTTCGATAAATTATATATTTGATGTGGGCTATCAAAGATCGAGAATTTTTAGAATAAGTTGCATACCAGATGCCATTTGTTTTTCATTTTTAGCCTGACATCATATATCAAATCCCAAGGACTTCTTTAGGCAATGTAACACCTAAATGCACCATTTTTGGTTGTGTGGGTACCATTAAGAAAGATTAGACAACTACAGTTATTCGTAGCATTCAGTTTGGCCTTTAACCTTGGGTGAACTCATTCAATCAGTTTCTCAATATACTTGTGACTGCAGCATCCGGGGATAATATCTCAGTACCACATCTTGATTACATTGTGTCTTTTGTTTATATGTAACAGGTTGCAGCTAGCTTTGCAGCTGGAGGATCAATAATGAGTGAGCTAAAACAATGGAATGAGCTATATGGGGAAGGAGGATCAAGGAAAAAGGAGCAGTTATCTTATTTTCTGTAGGATAGTTAAATTTCATCTTCCTGCACCCTTTTCGACCCCTCATACAGTTTGTCTTCAGGAACTCAAGATGCTAAACAAAAGAAAGTTGTTGTTAAGAGGTGATAAGTATTTCTCACGTTCATTAGAGAAGAGTCGATAGAAATCGAGACTTGCTGGTAGTAACGTAGTAACCGAGTCTTGCTGATTTGCTTGCTTTGGATTTAATTGTAGTCTCATGTTGTAGGTTTGAAATCGTTGTGTTGTTTCTGTAATATTTAAGATTGTACACGTGAAGGAACTATATTGGTTGTTTCTTGTTTAACACCAAAGGATAAGGAGAGGAAGAGACTTGAGAATTGTTTTTTCCTTCTCCTTTGCAAGTATGTGTGAGTTGAAGGAATTCTTTGTATTTCTGCAGTTATTTGCTTGATGGAAGCATGTAAAATCCACATTTCCCATCTAATATGAGCTAACGAGTATTAATATTCAGAGGCCCTGATTCACGTTAGCTTGAGTTTTACACTTCAAGTGTTTCATCATGAATTTCTCTCCCGTGCGAAATTAACCCATTTTGCAAGTAGATCCGTAAGCACTCGCCCCTCGATGGACGAGCACCAATCTGCCACTGTTTAAGCCTTGGCCATTCAAAAACCCAAAGCTTTTCAACACTAATATATCTCTCAGAATACTATTTCATGCAAAATCTAGGAATAGATGTATCACCAATTCTTGTACCCCATTGAAAAATGCCAAAAGAACACACAACAACAATAATATAGCCTATGAATTATTAACGCAAGATAATTCTCGAACGTTCAGGAACTACCTATGGAATACAAAACAATTTCAGGAGAGATGGAACAATTATTGTCGGCAAAAACCCAAATAGCAAGTCCTTATCTTCGTTCAGTCCCTCATAATACTGCCATACGGATTTAGCTTCAGTTGGACCACGTCGACAAGCGCCAACCACCTAAAGAACATCCCACAAACATCTTTGCCTAGTCCCATCTCCACACGTTAATGGAACTCTGACGTAAATGTGTGATAAATCGTTTTCAACCTATTTGCCCCACCCTCTTGAGAATTTTACCGATAAAAAAGAAGTCAACTCAAAACAAAAAACAACAAAAATAGAAAAAAGAACAGCCAAACAAACAAACATTTAAAGAGTATTCCATGTCATTATTATACATTAACATCATCAATTCACGATCATAAACACGGACTAATTCAACCAACTCCCCTCTTCGAATCTAAAAAAACACTTCTTCACCATCTTGTATCAAAATTCACAAGGACAATCACAAGATGCATCTACATTAACACAACAGACCCCTCCTTCTCTTCCTCCTAACATAGTTGAGTGACTAAGCTTTCTTCTTATCTCTCAATGGCCCTCGAGGAATTTTGCTCAATACCTTTGCATCAAAGACGACATACTGCTTCTTGAGTTCATGCAAGGCTTTCTCAGCAAATGAGTCCACTTGATCCTCGTATTTCTCATAGAGAACAGGTACAGTGTGTAGCACCACAACAACTGTTCCAAGAATCACACAAAATAAATCTCAAATCCCAGAAGTTGCATCTAAATTTAAACTGGAATTAATCAGGGGTGAAAAGTTGTTACTTACTTATGTAGAACAGGGTCAAGAAATCACAGCAACCGCCCAAGATTGACACGAGCCACAAGCCACCAATGACCTGAACAAAGTTACAAGATTATATAACACTGGAATATCACACCCAAATTCCCAAATATAATGACTAGAAATGAGATTTTGAAACATATGTTGCTCGTACTCTTTGAAAATATGGGTGTGTAGGATCCTCCAAAAGTAGTGCATTTTCGGAGAGTCCACACAACATAGTTCGAAACCAAATTATTTAATCATTCGGATGCAAGTTCAGCATGAAAAAATTAAGAGACGTTACCAAAAGGAACATCTTTAGATCCCTTCCAGATGCAATTTCCCTCAGAACTGCAAAGGCACGATTGATCTCATTCCTAATAGCGGAGGCAAACTCCAATACGGGTTTCTCAGGGATGTGAACTTCCGGAATGTGTGGTGTAGATCTACACGGGCAAAGAAAACATTTATTAATCCAACAATTAATCAACAATGCCTCGATCCCAAACTAGTTCTGCTGGCTATACTAAATCAACATATATTATTCCTCTTAAAAGTTGTAGCATTCAAGTTTAACAGCAAGAGAACTTACTTGGTAATGAAGGCGCTAGCATTGCTCCACAAAAACAGTCCAGCCAGAGCAATCATCAAACCATGACAGAGCAGGGTAAGCAAATGGTATTCTACTACCTCAAAGAGAATCCAGATAGCTGTGGCCCCACCAAGAAATCCTGCAGATATCTTCTTGTTCCTCCACAAGAACACATCAGCAGCTGCACCACCAAAACAATTCCACATCAATTATGATCTCAATACATCAATCAAGTTGGAACCTTATACGAATCCAGATTAGCCTATCCACTCCATTCGGACTAGGTTCACAAACTATCTGAATATCTCACAATTTTTCTTCCCTCAGACTAAATGAACTTCTTAAAACTTGAACTATCCCTACACCCAAACGTCCGTCCACCCCCCAAAAAAATAGAGTAAGAAAAATTGTGCTAAAAAGCTTAAAACTTTAATCAAACCAAAAAGAGGAAACACCATATCATCTCAAAGGTGAAAAGGTGATACTCCATGCCAATTTCTTGATCAAAGTACTACATCAATCAACCGACTACGCCCTAGTCTCAAACTAATTAAAGGCAATTGAGTGATTCTCCCATTACATTAAGCAAAAAACTTCAACAATCCCTTTAAACGTGTTCTTCCCTCACACTAACCTTCTTAAAACTTGACCATCCATACCCCCAAACGTCCGCCCAAAACGTCCGCCCACCAAAAAACAAATACTCCCTCTGTCCCAATTTATATGACACATTCTCTTTTTGTCGGTCCCAAAAAGAATGAAAGCAACAATTTAACTTTAAAATTTACCTTTAAATATTTATAACCATACAAATATATTTGACTTGTTTTAGACCTCAAATTTTTTAAAAAGATCCTTTATTTCTAAAAATCAGTGATCAATCAAACTACATCATATAAATTGGGACGAAGGAAGTAGTAGAAAACCCAAAAAAGAAAAAGAAAATAGAAAAATTGTGCTAAAAGTTGGAAACTTTAATCAGAGCAAACAGCAAATCATCTCAAAGGTGACACACCATGACAAATTATTGAACAAAATAATCCACTAATCCAATCAATCAACCGACTACACCTTAGTCTCAAACTAGTTGGAGGCGATTGAGTAACTATCCGGACCCATTATCACAACAACAACAAAATAAGCCAAAAGCTTTTATTTTACAGTCCCTTTAAACTTATTGTACCACTACAATATACAGATCCAGATTAACAGGTAGATAAAATTAAAAACCCACCAAAAATATTTAAAAAGCAAATGGAATAGCAATCGAACTATGAAAGTTTCACTCCTTTCACCAGCAGCAAGCTCTTTCAATCATAGTCAACCACAAAAAATACACACGAAAATAGAGGATTCATGAAACTAAATCCAATGGTTTCTGTAATTTATTAATTAAGCAAAAAGTATATCTCAAGGGAAAAAAATTAAAATTTTACTAAATTAGAGCATTGGAACAATCGAACTCACGTTTACCACCGCCGAAGACTTTGTGAACTGGACGTTCCCGACCAAAAAGCCGACCAACCTTAGACTTAAACGATGACGTTACCGGTGAAGATGATGACGTATGCGGCGGAGACGACGTCGTTTTCTTATCGTCATCGGAATGAGAAGAAGAAGAATGATGATGGTTATTATTGAGATGAAGTGTTTCAGCAATTTTCTCGTCTTTATTATGCTCCTCGTGTTCCGTCATAATTGTGCTAACCCTAGAAAATCGCTGTGATTTATGTAGAGAGATTTTTTGCTACTGCTGTTCCTTCTATTATTTAAGGGAAAGTCCCGAGGCGAAAGATGTAAACGGAGGATATGCGCGAGTGATAGCTTCGCAGGGAGAGGAGAAACGGAACACGAATAGCCTATAAACGCACATAGGAGTATTAGTTCTTCCCTCACACTAACCTTAGACTTAAACGATGACGTTACCAAATTGAAAAAGGAAGGTGCTAGAAGGACGAAAATGTGAAGACAAATGGGAGCGTGATCGTACTGTACAAATTGATAGCTTCGAAGTCATAATATTAGGTAATATTTTATGTCATTCAATTTGCAACTAATACTCCTATCTGCTTTTATATGTTATTCAATTTTTAAATACGAAGAACAATCAAGATGGTGTTACTATACCTCTTGTTCTAGATAAATAATTTTAAAAAATGATGGATTGTAGAGTATACGGATTAAAATACACAAGATCGAAATCAAAAGCTCTATATTTAACTATAATCTTTTCTTATAATAATAGTGCGCGTATCAATGACATACATATCCATTATTTCATCAAGTATTTTTAGCTTTCTACTATTATATGTATGAAATTATTTTACTTATTAAAGCTCATGCAATTAAGAAGATATTACCTAACATTTTGTTGTCTTTATTGAAACTTAAATGTATTTAAGTATAATTATGTGCCGAATTTGACCACTTGGAAAGGTTTTTCGAGGATGTAAATTGTTTAAACCTGAATTATAGTTAACCAATGAATTTAGATTATGTATACTTACAACATAAGTAAGAAAGGTTTCCTCTCAATGTTTGAAGGTACTGTTTATTGCTATACCATATTGATACGTAATTTAGGGTCTGTTTGGAAAGTCACCTGGTAATTGAAATTGGTATAATTACTACGATAGTAATTACTTACCCTAGTAATTATACAGTATAATAATTACGCTGACCTGTTTGTTTGTCATAATGTAATTACAAGCATACTGTTTGGTCGCACAAGTGTAATTATACAGTTAGACTAATTTAAGAATAAAATTTAGTTATCAAAATTAAAATTAAATATTTGATAAATATGTGCCTTTATAAATTTATTAAATTTGGTATTTAAGATACATATTGTTTCTTGAAAAATATCTTAATTAATAATCATATATTTGTAATTAATATTGTCAACAACAATAATGGATATATAGTTTTCAATTTAATAATATTTTAATTTAATTAATTATAAAATTAAATTACACATTTTGTAAGAACATCATGAACTAGATGTTTGACAAAAATAAAATTAATATTTATAAATATAATGTCATAACATTATTTAAATGATTGACAAAAAATAATCTATCAATTGTATGAATGAACAACATGCAAATGTGAAATAACAAAGTCAATAATTAAAGCAAATAAATTGGAAAAAAAATATAACCTAAATTCATAATCCCCCAAAAAAAGTTTGCAATAATACTCTTATGTCAAATTTCAATAAAATATAAAATAAGTTCCAACTTAACTTAAGTAAATATAATTCAAAATAAATTGAACATATAAGTCTATTGCCTCATTTAACAACGGAATTCTACTTTAATAGCATCACTCATTATATGTCAAGTTAGTTAATGACTCGTTTTTCTAATATTATGTCGTGTAGTTTCAAAAACTAGAATAATAACGTAGTTATGCCATGAAGAAAATAATAAAAAAATAAAAAATAAAAAATACGAGCAATTACATGGAATCACAAGAAGTAAATGCTGGGAAATGAGAAAAAAGGAAATGAAATATAAACAATATAAAAAGAAAAATATATTTAAAAATAAAAACAATTTAAATTTAAAATAAAAAAGTAAATTAGAATAATATAAATAAAATTAAATGAAAGATAAAGAAATTAAAATTAAAAGGAACGAAGTTAAAAAGTAATCATGTAATTACGTGATGTAATTACACCCAATTCTCAACCCTCTTGAGAATTGGAGAGTGTAATTACTCTCTCCCAATTACATCCAATTCCCCACCAACCAAGTAATTATTTGACCAAACAAGCCGACCAAATTGTATAATTACATTGATTGATTTAGATTCGGATTAGGTAGGCTCATTAAAACGATAAAACGCTCCTTACAAAAAGATTCTACATTCTCAAGCTCGAATTCAAAAGTTTAATTAAGGGTGAAGAATTTCAATCATCTCACGGTAACATAAGTTATTATTCCGTATTTTATCTCTCAGGAGTAATTAATATTTTAAAATTCAATTACTTCCTTTTATTTAGTTTAGTTGATAAATTACAGATCATCAATTAATAAAGAAAATGCATCAATCAACAAACAGAAAAAAATGGGAGAAAATTAAATTTCACTTGTATTTGTGGATACTGATAGCTTGACAGGTAGAAAACATTACTATCAAGAATTAAATATAGAGGGTGTTTGTGTTGGCTTTTTAAAAGTGACTTATAAATCAAAAATTAAAAGTCATAAGTTGGTTTTACTCAATTTTTAGCTTTTGACTTATTTTTATACCTTTTTAACTTAAAAAATAAATGGTTAAAAATATTTTTAATCTCACCCAAACATTTCAAAAAGTAAAAAAGAGCTTAAAAATTAAAAAAAACACTTAAAATAAGTCAATCCAAACGCCTATAGTCCCTTCTAGAAGTTATTTGTTTTCTTAACGGAGGTCAAGCCATGCACTTGTAGTCATTTAATTCGCGCTTTATATTGTAAGCAAATTACGTGCAGATCAACTAAGGCACTAGAATAATTAATATGGAATTCCATTAAATAAGACAGTGGACATCCGATATAATTTAGAGCTAGAAGATTTCAAGTTTATAATATTTCACTTTTAAATTCTCAAAAGGCATGATCACCCGTGTATTTGAGAAATAATTAAGAGAAATTTGAATTGATTTATGTATATTGTCTATGCATTTAATATAATTATTTTATTAATCTAAAAATGAAATAAATATTTATGCTTTGTGGAAACTAGAAATAGGAAAAGGCAAGAGAATGACCAAAAATTTCCTTTCCTTGTACGGTGAGAATTCACACATCAAATTTTAAATTTGTGAAATAAAACTTGTATATTAAAAAAATATATGAATCATACTAATATTTGAAAATAGCGTACAATTTGAGTACTTCTAATATGACAGTACTATAGTATTTTTATGGACAATTTCGAACTCATAATTCCTCATTCGAGCTTCTCAGATTTGTGACTTTTTTGAGTCGTTTTTAGTAGGAAGCGTTTTATTTAGTATAGTAAATATTTTGGTACGAGCTCAGGTCCATCAAGTCCTAAAACTGATACTGAATATAGATAACCAGAATTAGTTTAGCATATTGTAAATTAAAAATACATGGTTTTGAAAATAAAAAAATAAAAATACCTGGCACCAAATTTCTCTGTCCAATCCAAACCGACAATAGGAAGATGATATAAAGTCGAGGTAGCAGCTTCGCAATTAAGAAATGGAGGGGGTTTGCTTAAGTTAGTTCGTGGTCCCACCACTAATATTTCGAAATTAATTAGAACCTCACATTCTCATAGAATTTAATAGTCTGACTTAATCTTTAAATAAAATATTTTCAAATTAATCGTAAGAAAAGTGAATTACAATACTCAAATTAACATATAACTTGTCCATCAAGTATGCTATAAGTGGATTTTAGGTATTGTCACTCAATTCTAATAACGTCAAATCCATACTCATCCATTTATGGTCATTCAAATTTGTCACTTAATATCTCAAATAACATTTGTTCCATTTAAACACTTTAAGTGGGTCTTCATTTTGTCATTTAAATATTTTTCTCTGTCTTGGCAACTTGCGTGATTTTCACATAAATAGAACGAGTGAAAAAACTAAAAAAACATATTTTTCTTTTTCTTTTTATTTCTTCTTCTTCTTCATTCTATTTCTTTGTCAAATAATTTTCCGGCAAAACTCCATTACTTTCGATCTGATTTCGTTCTTTTTTTTTCGATCTGGGTTTCAGATCTAGCAACTCTTTTTGTCTCTTTGCATTATTTCGAATTAGTTGGCTCTAAACACCATTAATGAGTTCTTTAGAAAGCTTGAAGATTTAAAATGGATTACTTGATTTGATGAAAATTTTGAGAAATTAATGTTGGCGTTGTCTTCGAATCTTCATGGGGCATCTTTAGCTGAAGTTATAACAAATTTGGAGGAATTTTTGTTGAAATTTTGGATTAAAATTGTGGTTGAAACAAGAACACATATGAAGATGGTGAAGAACATCATAAACATGTTTTCTTTTATTTTTTGAAATATTAATTTTTTTCGCAATTTATTTTTTATATTATTATTTGATCAAACACCACATGTCTTAATTTAATTTGTCATTTAACACGTTATCGGCGAGTGTTACACACATTTTTACATATTTGACTGATTGTGCGAGAAGTGTCTAAATGACATAGCGGAGCCCACCTGAAATGTCTAGATCGAACAAGCATCACTTGAAGTGTTCAAGTGACAAATATGGACGACAACATGTGGCTGTCGATGGATTTGGCCTTCTAATAATTCAATTATATTATATTAACTTCACCTGACTATTTTTCTTAATGAAGAAGTTACTCTATTTTACCTAAATAGCATGAACGTCACTAAAATATGTTTTATAAGTAAAATTGAATAACTTTTTTGTTATAAAAAATAAATTGACAATTTTATTATAATAAGGTAAAAATTACCAAACTGAAGTGTACACACTTCAACCATAGTTTTTATAGGCTGATACCCTCAGGTTGAGATGTAATATACCACACAAGTGAACATAGCTTGTGGCAAGAAGCTTCAATTGAAGCAGTTTTACCAAAACATTACACTGTGTAAATAGATCCAATATATGAGATAAATAAATAATAAAAACCATTATATAGCCATTTATTTACCATTAGTGGGGGTGACATCAATGGCAGACAAGATGAGGGAAGTGCGGTTGAGATAGTTCGTACATGTGAAGAGGGCGTGCGAGGATACGTTAATATGGAGGTGTGATAGGTTGGCTATAACAGGGATAAGAAAAGATAGATGTGATTAGACATGACATGACACAATTCAAATTGAGAACATGACTTTAGATAGGAAGATACGAAAGTCGAGAATTAATATAAAAGATTAGTAGGTAGATGAATGTTGTCGCGTTTTGTGTGGGAGAGAATAGGGGCTAGCCTACTTGTTAGGGATTTCTAAATCAAAGTTAGGGATTGTAAATTATTTTCACATGATAAACAAAAGTGAATAAGATTAAAAGAACTTTCTGCGTATAACTATTAAGTCAAAACGAATTCCTAGATATAATTTACAAGATTTCAGTGATCTACATGATATACAATTGTTAGATTCTATTCTTATCTACTACAGAAACCAAGCTACGTTTATTTGAACCAAAACATACTACAGTTATATAAGTATACCAAATAGCGTTTATTGGATAAAATTCTTTATACAAGAGGCTTCCAAAGAGCAGTGAACATCTTCTGAAATCAAAATTATATACACGCAATTAATTTTACATTCCTACTAGTCTAATTTAACAAGTTATTGCAAGTATTCTATTTTTATTTTATTTTGTAAGTAATTAGTTTTACTTATCATAGACAACCACCTATAGTTATCTTTTGAGTGTCTTGACTAAAAATTCTTTTACCCCATTAGTATATAGAAGATCCTACTAGTCTAATTTAACACGTTATAGGTATTCTATTTTATTTTATTTCGTAAGTAATTAGTTTTACTTATTATAAAAAATCATCCATAGTTATCTTTTGAGTGACATGATAGACTAATTTTTTTTTTACCTCATTAGTATATAAAAATTAAACAGAATTCTAAGTAGATAAGATGAAGAGATTTTTTGAATCAGATTTTATTTTATCCTATCAAATCAACGTTAATTACACCTATAAATATATCAAGCAATTCGTCTTCGTTCTCTCAATTCTCTTTGATATTACTAAAAAAAAACATGGCAAAATTAACCACAATTTTTATTTTTCTTTGCTCTTTTGCAACTTTTTGTCATTGTTTCCTCTATCAACAAGCTCTAGATGGATTACAGATGATGAAAATGGTGAAAGAGTGAAATTAGTTTGTGGAAATTGGCCCGCCCATTTAGAAACCATGTTACCAGAAGGCCTTGATCAACAGCCCGTTAGCCGCATTGCTAGGCACATATCTTTAATGGGCTTCAATTGTGTTCGTCTTACATGGGCTACCTACATGTTCACTCGCCATTCAAATCTCACTGTGGCCCAATCGCTTATTAACAATGGGCTTCATGATGCTATGTCGGGAATAGGGAAGAAGAATCCTCAAATTTTGGGCCTTACTGTTGTTGAGGCCCATAGCGCCGTGATTGAGGAGTTAGGCCGACATGGTGTTATGTCCGTTCTTGATAATCAAGTTAGTGAGCCCATGTGGTGTTGATGATGGAAATGGTTTTTGGGGAGACAAATATTTTCAACCTAAAGAATGGTTAAAAGGCTTGGATATTGTTGCAAAAAGTTATAATAAAATAGTATGATACAAAGAGTAAAGAGGACTTGACCAATAGATCAAAGTTGAGAAAATAAGTCATATCCTCAATTCCTTTTATATTTTTAACATATTAGATTTCGTTAAGCTTCTTTTGATCAATCGATAGTGTGCTTATGTCTCTACTTCGCTTGATTCTCATGCCAGTGGACTCGTCGCTCAGCTTTAGGGCCTTTTTTTTCAGGGGCAGAGTCAAGTTCGTTACGGTCAGTAAATCAGCCCCGCATCGTATCGATAGCGATTCAGATCACCTCCCCAACCCTGCCTAACCTAATTGTGAGATCTCTTACTTATGTAAGAAATTATCTTTCAACTTCTTCTTTTTGCCATGCCTCTTCCTCTTATTTTCAAGATAATATTCCTCAAATGTACTTTCATAATTTTTTTTATATCTTTACTTGGACCTTCATTAGTTTATTCCATATTATTGTTATTAATTTTCATTTACTATTTGTTTCTAGGTTATCGGCATAAGTCTACGCAACGAGCTACGTGGTCCTTTTACAAACCAAAGTGTATGGTACGAAAATGTCGAGAAGGGTGCAATAACAATTCACAGGGTTAACCCTAATCTTCTAATAATCATATCAGGATTAGATTACGATATTGATTTTTTCCTTCCTAAAGGAAAAGCCCTTGAACTTAAACATGAGAAATAAAATAGTATACGAGACTCATCGGTATGCGTTTACTGAGGGACATGCTAATTGGTTCCTAACACAGCCATTAAACAAGGTTTGTGATACAATTAAGGAAGAGATTATGAACAAATCAGGGTTTTTGCTTAATGGTAAAAATGCAGCTCCTTTATTTGTTAGTGAATTTGGAGGTGACCAAAGGTTGACGAACCCGTCCGATAATAATTTTATGGGCTGCTTTCTCTCATTTTTAGCGGAGTTTGATTTAGATTGGGCCGTATGGGCCTTGCAAGGTAGCTATTATACCCGAGAAGGTGTGCCGGGTACGGAGGATGTTTAATTACACGTGGAATTCTCTTACAAGCCCTGAATATCACGCAAAGTTACAACTTGTTCAACAAAAACTCCCAAGGTAAAAGTGCTCTTTCATTTTTTCTTTTCCCCTTCTTTTAGTACTGTATTTTTTTTTTGATAATCCAGGTTTTCAGGCTTGCGCCTGACTACTTCACTGGTATTACCCAGACGTCCTGGAGGTAATAGCACCGGTCCTTCAACACTATTACCAGGTAAATCGCGGGATGTGCTCCGGTGGCCAGTTTTTCTGGGAGCGTACAACTGATCAATGAGACAAGGTCAAATTCTCCAACATGCAGAGTTTCTTCGTGCTTGCGGGGAATCGAACCCACGCTGTCCCATGCCAGAGCGCCTTATAGCACCCAGGCTTTGCCACTGGACTATGCCCCGGAGGACTTTAGTACTGTATTTTAATCTGTTATGGGGCATATAACTTATCTAATTTTCAAAGTTAGTAATCTCATTTTTTTTTACATACGATCATGTGTTACTATTTTTTAGATGATGTGATAGTGTAAAGTTGCTTTTTATGTTATTTATCTACATATTTATAACCTTTTTAGCCAAGCTTGGGAAGCTTATTATAAAGTTGAGATGTTTGACCAAACTATTAAGCCAAGCTTGGGAAGCTTTTTATAAAGTTGAGATGTTTGACTAAACTATTAGATAAAAATAAGTGTTAGTAAATTAATTACTTAAATAAAAACTACTATTCTCTAAAAGTACATTTCTGAAAAACACTTTGAAAGAAATAATCTCTTGATTATTTTCATTAATGAAAGAGAATATATACAAGTTACAATTTCCATAATAGGAAAATCCTATTCCTATTCTAATACCAAAACCCTATTCTAGTAGTACAAGAATCTTATACTTATGGTAAGTGTACAATACTAAGTAATACAAAATAATATACAAAATATTTACCAAAAACCGTGTGATATTCTCTATAGAACTCGTGATATACACTTTATAAGGAAAGTGTATATCACGGGAATATTCCCTTTTTTAACACACTCCCGCAGTCATAGCGGGCGGTCTTCGTACGCTGATACTGTTCCTAAAATCTTCAAAAAGGACCGAGGGAAGACCTTTGGTAAAGATGTCTGCAATTTGATACATGGAAGGAACATGACAGACGTGTACTTGTCCACGAGCTACCTTTTCTCGAACAAAGTGGATATCCATCTCTATATGTTTAGTGCGCTGGTGCTGAACCGGATTATCAGAAAGGTAGATGGCACTAATATTATCACAATAAACCAAGGTAGCTTTCTGAATAAGACAATGAAGCTCTAACAAAAGATTACGTAACTAACAGGATTCAGAGACCGCATTAGCTACCTCTCGATACTCGGCCTCTGCATTAGAACGTGATAACGTCGACTGACACTTTGCAGACCATGAGACAAAGTTATTATCAAGAAACATACAATAGCCATACGTAGACCGTCTGGTGTCTGGACAACCACCCCAATTAGCATCTGTATATGAGACAAGTGTAGACGTTGACGGAGGATATAAATGCAAGTCATAATCAAGTGTCCCCTGGATGTACCGAATAATGCATTTGAGCGCATTCATGTGCTCAATCCTGGGATCATGCATAAACAAACACACATGTTGTACGACATACATAATATCTGGTCTCATGAACGCAAGATACTGAAGGGGCCCCGCAAGACTGCGATAGCTGGTTGGATCCTCATAAGGGGAGCCAGCCGAAGCACCCAACTTGGGTTTAGTATCAACCGGAGTGGAAGTGGACTTACAGGATGACATCCCAGCCATCTCAATGATCTCATCTGCATACTTCCTCTGGGATAAGAACAACCCACCTGCATGACGAGTGACATCAATCCCCAAAAAATAACTTAAGGGCCCTAAGTTTTTCATAGCAAACTCAGAACTGAGCATTGTCATGATGGACTGACGTAATGCATCAGAAGAGTCAGTCAAGATAATATCATTCACATACAATAGCATATAAGCCAAGGAAGAACCACGACGATAAATGAACAATGAATTATCAAGCCTACTGTGAGAGAACCCAATAGTCGAAACATAATCAGCAAACCTCTTATACCAAGCCCGTGGAGACTGCTTAAGCCCATACAATGACTTCTTCAACAAACGGACATGATGAGGATATTTGGGATCCCTAAACCCCAAAGGCTGATACATATAAACTGTCTCCTTGAGATCACCGTGTAAGAAAGCATTCTTCACATCTAACTGATGAATGATCCATGCTTTCGAAAGAGCCAAGCTGAGCACCGTACGAATGGTAGCCGGTTTGACCACCAAAATAAATGTCTCACCACAATCCACACCAACCTGCTGAGTCTTACTATCACCTACAAGACGAGCCTTATGCCTCGCAAAAGAACCGTTAGAATTGTCCTTATGAGCAAAAATCCATATAGATTGAATAGTATTAACACCAGATGGACGGGGCACTAACTCCCACGTCATATTATCAATAAGAGCAGTATATTCGTCGGTCATAGCAATTTTCCAATTCGGGTCATTTAACGCAGACACTGGGTTACGGGGTAAAGGTGATTTAAGAATATTAGAATTTAAATTAAAATGTCTTTTCAGTTTAAAAATACCCTGTTGACTATGAGTGACTGGTCTTTGACTCGGGGGAGAATCGGGTGCATTTTAGGAATTATCGGGACTAGGAACGGACTGGCCAGCAGACCTACTGCATGCTGGCCCAATTCGGTAACGAGAACTGGAAACAAGGATCGGACCAAAGGCGGTAATGGGGGTCAGGTGACTGCCCAAGAATCGGAACGAACAGGTGTTCTTTGGAACTGTAGTCGGTAACGGAACAGTGGGCCCACTAGAGGATTTGGGGGTACGACACATGTCCGAAAAATGGTGAATAATATACGGGAATATACTATCATCCAAAAAATAATACGAACCAGGCACGAGATTATTCACGTTAGCAAACGAAAATTGGGATTCATAAAAAATTACATGGCGAATATTGATGATTTTATTAGATGATAAATCAAAACATTTGTAAGCACGATGATTAGACGGATAACCCAAAACACACAAGAGGTAGATCAGGCCTGAAGTTTGTTAATTGTGGTTGACGGAAACAACGGATAACATAAGCACCCAAAGACCCTAAGTTATGAGAACGAATGAGTCTTATTATATAACATATGAAGGGGGGATGAATACGTCAAACGTTTGATAGGAGGAATGTTAAGGAGATATGTAGCCATTTGTAGAGCATGATGCCAAAAGGTAGGGGGTACGGAAACATGAATCAATAAAGTTCGGACAATATTATTAATGGTACGATTTTTTCGTTCGGCTTTCCCATTTTGTGAAGACGTATGAGGGCAAGAAAAATGAAAATTGATCCCATTATTAGCAAAAAATTCCCGAAATACCTCATTATCATATTCTTTCCCATTATCACATTGGATATTCTTAATTTCCCGTTCGAATTGGGTTTTAATGAATGCTCTAAATTTTAAGAAGGTGAAAAAACTTGAGATTTTTTCGCTATTGGAAAAGTCCATAAAAAATTAGAATAATCATCCAAAAAGAGAATATAATAATGATGAAAGAATATGATAATAGGGTATTTCGGGAATTTTGTTTCACACTTGTAACTAAAAAAAACCCTTTTCAAAATAAGCATATTAGTCACATTATCGATCTAGAAAATGTTTATATAATCAGGTCAATTATACAGTAATTATTAGTAAATCTTTATGATAAGTAATACTTAATCAACAAAGTAATCAACCTCTATCACATGTTAAAGTACACCTATTGTAGTGTAGAAATTCTTTAGATTATTAGGACATGTAACTAAAGTCCTTTCATTATTTTAACCACTTTTGGTTTTTGAATATTTTAGATCCAAAATCAAAGAAACCAACATACCACTTGTTGTACCATCCACAAAGTGGCAAGTGCTTGAATGTTGCATCCAACAATGTTGTTTATGCAAGTGATTGCATCGGAGCAAGCCGGTGGAACCACAACGGAGACGGCACGCCGATCCGATTAACCGGAACTTCTTTGTGCCTTACAGCATCAAGAGAGGGAATGCCTGTGACACTTTCAACAGATTGCAATGGTCAAAGTACATGGAAACTTGCTTCAAATTATCAACTTTCAAATGTTGATGAGAATGGGAAAGAGTTGAGTTTGGATTTTGACACTTATTGTTCTACTAAAGTTTTGGTTAGAAAGTGTGTTGGCTTAGATGGAAAAAGTATTGATAATCTTCAAACTCAATGGTTCAAGTTGGTCGCAGCCAATGTTTAGTAGGTTTTTTAGTTAGTCTAAATGTTATAAGTGAACCTTTTAGGTTATGTCTTTGTTTAATTGACTCTTTATTTCAATCCTCTTGTTGAAATAATATTGGAATAAGTGATTTACTACAGTTGAGAAGACATGAAATTGGAATGAAGTAATCTTGTTTAATTGATTTTTTTAATCGCATTGTGATATTTTACATCATTAAATAGTCATATTCGAGGACAGTTGGTTCCTGATAAAATTATCAATAGTTGATATTTCTCATTTCTATTCAATGACATATGAGTATGAATAGTTCCTCAAGGTTAAATGTGAAAGAATTGTTGAATATTTGTCTGGGACTAGAATAATTTTGATATTGATACAATTTGATCCATTATCCTAGAGCAATTTTAATTTTTTTAGGATTCTAATGTTTTTCCTTTTTTTCTTGATATTCATATATTGTTACATGTCTATTTAAATTGGCCCGCTAGCCGCAGTTTTTCTAAATTATGTAAAAGACTTACAAAGCAAGAAAAGAACTATATGGTAGATCTAAGGTTGAGAAAGGGAGAAAAGGAGAAAAGGAGAAAAGGAGAAAAAGAAGACAAATAATGATCGAATAAGTCGGCAAAAAGCAACAAAGTCGAGATTTTCATCGCCATTTTCTTCATGTGGAGCCCTTAAAGCTTTTCGATGAGGCTTTTATTTTTTTTATGTTTGATGCCAGAAAAATTAGGTAGAAAATTGAATCTCTAATATATACTCCTAATATACCGTATGAGCGGAGCTAGCTCAGAAGTTATGAGTTCACGTGAAATCAATAACTTTTGCTCATACTAGAGATTCAATTCATGTAATATTAAAAAAATCATGTAATATTTATGAATGTGTGGTTATGAACCTAATTGTTATTGTATATTAAATTGAACTCGCTGTAAAAATTTATAAACTTCAAATCTTGAATCTGCCTCTATATATGCCATACTTAAATACATGCATGTTAAATGGGTCTAAAGTAATATGTTACATGCCTTTCATTGATTATTGTATACAATACATATAGTGTTACATGATTATTTATATGGCTACAAACCAGGTAACTAATCTTTCAAATTACAATTGGAATATAAATTTACCTAATATAAAAGATATACAAAGATATTCTGGAAATATTCTATCACACCCCCGCAGTGGAAGCGGGAGGTTCTCGTACGTTGAGACTGGTTCAGAAATCATCAAAAAGTATGCGCGAAAGTTCTTTAGTAAATATATCACCAATCTGATACCGGGAAGGAACATGAAGGACACGAACTTGTCCACGACCATTTTTTCACATATAAAGTGAATATACATTTCAATGTATTTAGTGCGCTGATGTTGAACGAGATTGCCGGGGAGATATATCGCATTGATATTATCACAGTAAACCAATGTAGCCTTGTGGATTAGGCAGTGAAGTTCCAACAGAAGGTTGCATATCCAACAAGACTTAGAGACAACATTCGCTACTCCTCTATACTCAGCTTTGGCACTGGATCGATACAGAGTTGGTTGTCGTTTAGAAGACTAGGAAATCAAGTTATCTCCGAGGAAAAAAAGTAACCTGACGTCGATCGACGAGTGTCCGGACAGCCATCCCAGTCAGCGTCAGAAAAAGAGGTAAGACCAGAGAGTGTGGACTTGTACAAGTGTAGGCCGAAGTGAAGTGTACTTTGTACATAACGCAAAATATGTTTGAGTGCATTCATATGTGCATCCGTTGGGCTGTGCATATGTAAGCATATTTATTGCACGACATATGATATGTCTGGTCTCATAAAAGTGAGATACAGTAATGCTCTTGCTAAACTGCGATAATGAGTCGGGTCAGCATACAGAGAACCCAAGAAAAAACTGAGTTTGGAATTAGTGTCCACCGGTGTGTGGGCCATTTTGCACAACGTTGTGCCTTATTGATCAAGAATCTCTTCGGCGTACTTCCTTTGACAAAAATAATAAGCCACATGCATGTCTCGTAATAGCAATGCTAAAAAAATAGCTGAGGGGGCCCAAATCCGTCGGGTTGTGCATATGTAAGCATATTTGTTGCACGTCATAGGATATGTTTGGTCTCGCGAAAGTGAGATACTGTAATATTCTTGCTTCGGGTCGGCATATAGAGAGCCCGAAGAGACACTGAGTTTGGAATTAGTGTCCATCGGTGTGTGGGCCGGTTTGCACGACATCATGCCTGCTCGGTCAAGAATCCCTTCAGCGCACTTCCTTTGACAAATAAATAAGCCACATGCATGTCTTGTAACAGCAATGCCCAAAAAATAGTTGAGGGGGCCCAAATTCTTTATAGCAAACTCAGAGGCAATGAGTGACTTAATGGATTGGCGAAGTACATCCAGAAGATGTAGTGAGGATGATATCATCAACATATAAGAAGACGTATGCCATGTCGTTACCCTTGCTATAGATAAATAGTTAATGATCAGATTTGCTATGTGAGAAACCGATAAAAGATACAAAATCAGCAAACCGTTGGTACCATGCACGGGGATCATGTTTCAGTCCATAAAGTGATTTTTTCAGGAGACACACATAATCAGGATGAACCAGATCCCTGAATCCCATAGGCTGATGCATATATACGATTTCATGAAGGTCCTCATGCAAGAAAGTATTTTTGATGTCAAGCTGATGAATAAGCCAAGAATTGAACAAAGTAATACTGAGAACGGTCCGAATGGTCGCCGGTTTCACCACCGGGCTGAAAGTTTTATCACAATCTGTTGTCACATGTTGAGATCTGTCATCGCCTACAATATGGGCCCTGTGCCTCTCAAAAGAACCATCAAATTTCTTTTTATATCGAAAAATACACATAGAACAAATAATATTAGCACCAGGAGGACGAGTACTAGATCCCACGTCTTATTGTTAATAATAGCATTATATTCATCAATCATTACATTTTTTTAATTAGGATCGGACAAGGCATCTTTCGAGTTGCGAGGAAGAGGTGAAGGGGCAACCGAATTGGACAAGTTAAATAGACATTTAGGTTTGGAAATGTCGTGCATAGCACGAGTTTCCATTGTCTATCGGGGTGCTGTGGGAGATTTGACGGGATCTGGTAGGGGGTGTCGAGGCGGGGTAGTGGGATCGAGAATAGAATTGTGAGTGAGGGGGTGGGGCCGAGAGGCAATAACAGTGGGAAGATGGGTAGGGAAAGCTGGCCGAGGGGCGGTGGCTGAATCGGAAAGCCAAGAGTGGCTATCCCGAGGCTCTCATTGTGGGGCTGTCTGGACTGCCCGACTCGAGACGGGTGCCGGAGATAGTAGCAGCTGATTTTGCAAGTGATGAATTAGAAGGGGATTTAGGCCATCATTTAAGAAGTCATAGCAATCCGGAGGTGGAGAATTGAGTTTGGAAAAGGGGAATTGGGACTCATCAAATATGACATGTCTAGAAATGATTATTTTTTGACTTGACAACTCGTAACAATTGTAACCTCGATGATTGGAGGGGAGGGGGGAGGGGTAACCCAGAAAGACACACAGGGATGACCGCGGTTGCAACTTTTTGATTTGAGTGGAGGGATGAAGGGGGTAGCATAGACATCCGAAAGTTTGTAAATGTTTATCGAAAGGATCCCGAAGGTAGATAACTTGAGTAGGAGACTTGTTTGAAAAATTGTTCAAGAGATAGGATGCCATTGAGAGGACGTAGTGCCAAAAATAGGGGGATAGAGGCGTGGGCAAGGAGGGCACGAATTAAGTTGTTTATGGTTCTATTTTTTCGTTCGGCTTTTCCATTTTGTGGAAAGGTGTGTGGATAGGAAAAATGAAAGACAATGACGTGGTTGGAGCAAAAACATTTGAATTGTTGATTATCAAATTCCCTCTCATTGTCACATTTAAAGCATTTGATATTCTTTTCAAATTGTGTCGTTATTAAAGAACTAAAGGAAGAAAAAGTAGAATAGACTTGGGACTTATTACCAATGGAAAAAGTCCACAGAAAGTTAGAATAATCATTCAAAAATAACACATAATATCTATGTCCGACCGTGCTTAAAATAGAAGAAGTCCATAAATCATTGTGTATAATATCAAATGGCATTAACGTACAAGTGGATGAAGAATAAAATGACAATTTGACATATTTTCAAAAAACGCAAGATTCACAAACAAGAGGATAAAAGACATGTTTGCAATCAATAAATTTATTTTTGCTAAGGGAGCGTAAGACAGAATTTCTCGGTTGTCCTAATCTATTATGCCATAATAGAGACGAAATAGCTGCAAAGGTTGATGGAGATGAGGCTGGATGGCCGGAGGTGGTAGTGATAGGATAGAGGTCCACTGTCATAATGTCATTTTCAGAAAAACCAAAAGGATCAAATTCAAGGGAAACATTATTGTCGGTTGTGAAACGACGCACATAGATTATATTTTTGATAAGTTTCGGAGCATGGAGGACATTATTTAAAACTAGCGGTGGATGTGGTGGGGAGAGGGATAATTATCCATAACCTCGAATGGGAATGTCTTATCCACTACCAACAATAATATTACGATTTAAATTGCTCATATTAAGATAAGATGAGAGAGTACATTGTAATGTCGTCATATGAGATGTGGCGCCAGTATCCATATACCAAATGTCGTCTGAAACATTGAGATACATCGTGTTCATAGCCTCCTTAATATTTATCGGTGCATAGGTTAAAAGAGGAGAGACCTGCTCATTGTATGCCTGCTGTGGATGTGCACCGAGGATACCTGGTTGGGGCTGTCGGGCCGTAGGTAGGGCCTAGAAGGACTTCGAGTAAGGGCACGATGGAGCAGCCCAAGCCGGTTGGGCCCACGCAGCCCATAGCGGGTAGGTAGCCCACGACGGAGGCTGCTGCCGCTGCGGGTGGCTACCCTCTGCCGCCGCTACTATTGTTTCTACCACGATTTTTGCTAGAATTTTTGCCTTTGTTGTTATTCCGGGGATATTACCCACGTTTTGGATCAGTGGTTTTTCGGTGAGATGAGCCAGAAACCGAGCCCCTCCTGTCGGCAGGTGGGCCGCCGGTGGTCACGAGGGCGGCGTCGGTGGTGCTGGCGTTAGCCGCTGCTCGCTTATTTTTTCAAGTTTCTTCCGGGATAAGTCTCGAACGAGCCTCATAAAATGGAGGCAATGGAGTTCTTTGTTGGAGGATAGTAGTAATGCCGTCCTAATTTTCATTCAAACCCGTAATTAGTTGCATCACCAATCGTTGATTCGTGACCGGTGCACCGACATTTGAGAGTTGATCGACAATTATCTTAAGTTCTTGACAATAGGCAGATGAATTAGGAAAGTCATCTTGCTGAATGTCCTTAAATTGATTTCCAAATACAAGGCACGTTGTGCCTTGTTATCATGAAAATACTTGCCAATCGCTCTCAAGTTTGTTGTGCAGTGGCGTCGGTTTCAATGATTCTATGCAATAGGTCGTTCGAGATGGTGAGTAGATCCATTGTAGAACAGTCACATCTAAACGTGACCAAAGTTCGTCACATGTTTCTCCAGGGGTTCGGCAATGGGCTTTGATTTTGGAGGGATGATGTGATCGATGACTTTGTAGATACGACAATGGATCTTAAACAATCCCGCCTAAGATGAATATTGATTTTTTCCATCTCAAGAGTTATGAGAATGAAATTCTTGATGTTGTTGACTGTAAGAGCATGATGTAGTTTAGGTTGTTCAGCCATTGAAAATTGAGAAAGAATAGGGGAAGAGTGTTGCCGAGAAGTAGAAGAAAAAGGGAGGGGGAGGACTTCGGCGACCGAGAGGGATGGGAACGGCTAAGGTAGGAAGAGTTAGTGTTTGACTTCTGATACCATAATAGAATATGTTCTCTGTCTTTCATTGATTATTGTGTACAATATATATAGTGTTACATGATTATTTACATAGCTACAAACCAGATAACTAATCTTCTTAATTAAAATTGAAATATAAATTTATCTAATATAAAAGATATACAATGATACATGAATATTCTGGGAATATTATATCAGGGAGGGTCGAAGAAGTCCTCCCCTTGTTTTCAGGGAGAAGACCTCTTAAATAATTAGTAAAGCTTGTGGTTTATACAACTACATTTAAACTAAGCTTTGTGTCAATATCTTCTAGTTAAAGTAAGATTATACTAAGATGAAATTCGGATCTTTCGATTATAGAAGAGACAAAAGAAAGAATTAGGGACCCCGTTATGGGGCTTTGCAGCATGAGACAATAATTAAAGCTACTTTAATAACAAAATGGTGTCTTATCCATAATCACGGCGAATCAACCATTAATAAGTAGCAGAATAAACCATATATTTAACTTCAGAGGGAACATACTACTCCACTTGAGATAGGGTTGTGTCTGTTACTTGACCGAACTAAAACTAAAACTCTCATGCTCACAATTACAAAAGGGAAAAATTGATTCAGCCAATAAAAGAAAGAAAATGAGGAAGACAACAAAAGAAAACTCATTTTATCATATCACCAAAAAAATAACTACATATAAGTTACCGCTAATTAAAAACGGTTTAGTGACCTTAAAAATGAGAAATGTTACATATGTTATAACAAGGGCCGAAGTGCACAGATACCTAATTTCGGGAGTGTGTAAAATTTACAAGTCTCCCACTTCGGAATAACTTTAAACATGCATGTGGTATCTGAAATTACATAGGACTGAAGTTCAGGCATTTATGACTGAAGTTCAGTCATTTTTGCTTGAAGTTCAGACATTTTGCCTAAAAGTTCATGCACCTATTGCTGAAGGTCAGACATTTTTTAAACTAGTCTACATGCACAGAAATGCCGTAAAAAATTTAAAAACTTAAGAATGTAAAACAAAGAAAAAAGAAAAAACTAGTGCCCGTGTATATAAGTTAATTCAAAATGAAATTGGGAGCATGGTAGTTAGGCTCACTTTGGCAATGGATGTGATATAAGACCTTTTTGACTATGCTTTTGCACAAAGAATCCTAAAGATCTAGCAAGTTGCAAAGTCTGACTTACCCATTCCTGCCCAAAGATGTTCTTCTTTCCAAAAAGTTGATCTCTTTAACACCAAATATAGAAATTTGCACTTCAAATTCATTTGCTACTAGAATGGAAAATTCAAATTTAAGTGTGTTTAGCTCGTTAATTAAACATTAACTCTTTACAAATCCTATCATTTCGACTTCCTAAACTTGAAAAATAGCAAGTATTACTACTATATAGAAAATAACTAATTGGATAACAAACTCCGTAAAAATATTGAAGTTTACTGTGACGCCCATGACGGATGGCAAGCCTTTGAAGAAGGGATGCACATTACATTTTAGCCGAGTCTCACATTGGAATGGGAGAAGTTAGAAATCTTATAAAAATAAGTTCAGAATCAACCGTTGAGGTGCCTTTTGGGTTAAAACCCAAGGGATAAATTTGTGCGTTTCTAGGCCCAAAACGAACAATACATTAACAGTTGAACCAAGGTCGTTATAGAGTAGGACTCTCCCTCAGTATGATTGTGGGTCAAATCTCAACAAGGACGCTGAGTCCCAAGGGAGGGTGTATGCACTGGAGGACCCAGGACTTAAGAGTCGTGAGTGCCTTATTAAAATTAATGAAAATAAAATGCTAAGCGGAGGTTTGAACCTAGGTTTCCTAACCACCCAAATCTTTAGTTCTACATGAAAACCAAAGCACCCAGCTATGTTTTTTGTTTCTAGGATGTTTTTTGAGTTTTTATACCAATTTTCTTATATTTTTTATATAACTATTCATAGTCTGCGTCGGATTTAACGGGTGATAGAGCACCACTATATTGAACATAGGTCCGCCCCTGGGTGTATGTGACGCCTATGACGGAGGGCAAGCCTCTGAAGAAGAGATGCACATTATAGCTTAGAAAAATCTCACGTCAGAATGACAGAGGAAACTTAAAAACCTTATAAGAATGAATTTAGAATCAATTGCTAAGACGTCTTTTAAGTTAAACCCCAAAAAATAAATTCGTGTGGGCTTAAGTCTAAAATGAACAATACCTTAACAGTTGAATCAGGGCCGTTACGAATTTAAATTCTTAACGCAATGATTCAGATTGTGACATCTTAAATATCGATCGTAAGCGTAGTTAAAAACACTTCCTATTCATGAATGATGATGAAAAGAACCATTTGCTTAAATAGGAAAGGTGGTTGGAGTTTTGGAAAATAGTCAATAGTTCAATCAATTCTGAGACTATAGTCTATGGTCGGTCCTTTTGAAAGTGGTAATAATAAAAGATGTTATCCCAAAACTATATAGTAAATGAAATAAATCACCTGAACGAAGTGATCATTTTTGCAATGACCTTTCAATCAATTCTAACTTCAATTCTGTGCAAGTGTCTTTCATGACCCTAGCTAGGTAAATTTTACTTTTTATATTGTAGTGAAAAAATAACTTTTCAACTTTTTTTTGGCGAGAAAGAGAAACTTTCTTATTCTCAAAGTAAAATTATTAAAATGAGATATACTGTTATTGCTGGAGTTATTTCAAAAGGTTAAAACTTAAAAATGATCCTCAATTAGCACGTTAGTAATATTTTTTGTCACTTATGTGTCAGGTATAAGGTGTAAGTCTAATTAAAAAAGGTGATACCTTATTAAAGACAGTTTTTTTGGTTATTGATTGATATGCTGGCAACCTCAACTATAATTGAAGGTTTTGTACATTTAATTAAAGCAAAAGAATTGTTTCCCTATTGGTCATGTGATATGTTCTTTGACTAGTTTAGGAGACTTGCTATTTTGTTTTTGAAATAGACTCTTTTTTAAATCACGACATGAAATATTGATTAATAGGAACACTTACGTAAGCGGTGAATTCTTTAGGCTCCACCTAAATACCCTCTTAAAATATGTAGACACACATAATTAATAAGTGTTGTTTGGGTAATATTTCATTGAAAATGAACTTTAAAAGGTATGTGGAAATTGTAATTGTGATTGGATATAGATTACAAACTGAAAAGAGTTAAAGTTTTGTAAGTGACATCTATTAGTATTGCAATAAAGTATTTATTAAACCACTTTTTTTACTTAAAATTTTCAATTTCAAGTTGATTTAACTGATAAATATGAAAAAATTACAACAATAATAATAGTATATTTAATGTAATCCTATAGGTGGAGTTTGAACTTTGGAGAGGGTAGATTATATGTAAACCTTACCCCTACCTCGTAGAGGTAGAGATGTTGTTTTCGATAGACCCCGACATAAGTAAATCATTTCAAAGCAGTTTTAAAAAAAAAAATACGACAGTGAAGAATACATGACAGCTAATAAAAAAATAATACATATAGCGAAATAATTCAATAACCGAAGCATAACAAACTATAACAAAAATGGGAAAAGAAGAGACCATGGGAATAATGTTAATACTATTGTTAAGAAAGGAGAAACGGAAACGACAAATACAGTGCACCAAATTTCCCCCAAGCCTTTCCCGCAAAAAAGAAAGATAACGATAAATTATATACCTACTAATCTTTTATCTTAATTTAAGGTTGATAAAAATGAACAAATTATAAAAGAAAAATACTGAATTACAAGTAATATGTTAGTATATCCAAGCATATATCACAATGTAGATAAAGATAAATTCAGGAAAAAAGTACTCCACTATAGTATAGTAATAGTACGTTCATAAATAATGAATGTGGGTTTCATTCACGAGCAGACCCCGCATCATCTGCAGTAGTACAGACAAAAGTTCGTCAGTTTAACTCCATGCATCAAACTTGAGAGCTAATATCAGCTAACATTTTCTTGTAACTGAAGGTCAAAAACTTTATTTTCTGTTGGTAATGCAAGTTGTAAATATTATGAAATTATGAAATGAAATAAATTAATATGAGTATAGGAAAAGGTCCCCCCTACCTGGTACTTTTCCGTGCATGTCTGCCACGAGACTTTTCTTACCAAAATTATGTCAATAAAAAAAGAACAGTCTACGGAGGTTGCAGTAAGTCCCACTATCATTCACTATGGCAGCACCGATTATATTTCTCTTTACTCTCATTTACCTATTCCTTTGCATATCTACACCAGCATAGGTAAATTAAAACTTCTAATCAATAGATTTGAAACTTTAAAGATAAATGTTTTCATAAGGAGTTTTGAGAAATTTAGGACTCAAATTCGAAACTTTTGTTTAGGAGAGATATCATACATCTCATCATGAGGCATTTCGATGGAAATCAAACGAATTTGTACAAAACGGACAATATTATTACAATGTTAAGAGCATTGCTAAATTATTATAACGCAACAATTGAATTAGAAGCAATGATTCGAAGGGATGAATATGGACATAACAGAGTGATGGTATAAGTCAGTCTTCTAATCAGAGTCAAACTTGGATTTGGAAAAAAACCTTTCCCTTATTAGCTTTTTTTTTAGTAAAGTACAAGTGTACTCTTTTTTCTTTAGTAAAGGCGATGTCTACTAAATATTTGATAATTTATTTTTTTCTTGCACTACCGTGTAGTATACATAAGTTTAACTCACTATTTAAATACACTAATATAAGAAGCATAAATTTATTAAACTGAAAAATAGAGTAAGAGTATAGCTTTTTTACAGTGCCAATATAATTAAGTTTAATCGTGTTACATTGAAACATAAATGGTAATGAGATAAGGTATGTCAAAATAGTGTTGGAAAAGGGAAGGAAGATTAGTGAAATTTACAACAACTACCTCATTTCAGATCGATTTGAAAAAAAAAGGAATACTAAAATGAGAGCAGTAACAATGATGAATAATTGAATATGAAAATAATACACAATATTAAAAAAAACAGTAACAACAATTAAAAAATGTGACAAAAAATATAGATGGTAACAAAAAACGAGCAATAAGAAATAAAAAAAGTAAAAACAAGAAAGGGACCGTAAAAAAAATTACTCCGTTTGGATATGATTTGAAATCATAATTTTAAATCATATGATTTGAAGTTGAAGTTTTATTTGGATATGTAATTTGAATTTATAAAGTTGTATCTACATAAAAACTTCACAAGTTGTGAAAATCATCAAAACTTTTCTAATTCTTATGCAATCTTACCTAATGAACAACTCATAGTTAATAACAAAATTAATACGCGGCTCGAATGCATTTTTTAAAAATGCAACATCAATTGATCAAACTTACTTCAATAAAAAGGAAAATTGAACATGAATAATATAATTACTCTTTAATATAATATTCCCATATGAGCAATCTCTTCACGCCGAGCATGTATTTCTCGATCAAATAATTGAGAAGACGAAGCTACATTGTTACTTTGAGCCGATTGTTGGTTAATATCATTAATAACTGTATCGTCATGTTCATATTCCGTGAATATTTCATCACTCCTTTGGTATTTTTGCAAATGGTTGGTCTTCAGTTGTACACTTTTAAGTCATAACATAATCGAACATTTGTATATATATACAATATAAATTATGTATTAGATAATTATATTCAATATAATATAAAGTCAATCGATTGGTAAATATCTATTAATTTATGAATTTTTTTATAAAATATAAATTTGTTGGCCAAATTTAATATTTTTAAAAATTGAAATTATAATTTAGAATTTTAAATCACATCTTTTAAGATGATTTGGAATTTTGAATGAAGTTGAAGTTTAAATTAATTGTATAAATAAATGTGATTTGAAATAAAATATGTTTTGAAAACGCTATAAAGAGGAAAAAAAAGAAAAAAACTTTTACCTAACCAATTGTTCTGCTACTGTTCTTCCTCTGCCACCATTCAGTACTGCTACGGTATTAGCTAAGCTTCTCCATTGTACTCCTAACAATAGAGTACTATCTATCTTCTTCCCTCATAAACACCTCACTCTTCTCCATCCCTCCTCACTTTATTTACCTCCCTTTTCTAATACATACTATAATAATAATAATAATAATAGTTGTTTACTATACTGGCTCTACCAACTATGGAAGCTTTCAGTTTACTCAAATACTGGCGTGGTGGTGGCGCCACCGGTATTTTCTCCTCCGACGCCGCCGGTGCTAATCCTAGTCCAACCGTCCTCACTGCCGTCAGTTCTCACTCTTCGTACTCCGACTCCGACGATGATGGAGACGATGGACCGTTTTTTGACTTGGAGTTCACCACACTTCCTGAAGATGAAGTTGAAGAAGAAGTGAAAGTTGAAGGAAACGAAAGGTGTAAAATTAGTTCGAAAAAGGAAGAGGAAGAAGGAGATGGAAGTGAGTCGGAGAATGAAGGAGAGCTGAAATTCACGCTTTCCTCGTCTGGTTCGAGCGTTGACGATGTGGATCCGAATGTATCACTTTCGCCGTCAGATGATATTTTCTTCAAAGGCAGTTTGGTTCCAATCGAGCCTTCATCACTGTCACTAACCGCTTCGGAAGCAAACTCAAAATTTTCTTCGTCACTGTTAAAGTCCGCAACTAAGTTTAGAGTGTTAATGCTGAAACTGAAGAAGCCAAAATCAAACGCAACAACAAAAATTGGAAAATCTGAATGTGACGGCGATGGAGATAGCTCTGTTTCAGCTACTCCGAAGCCACAACGGAAGAAAGTAACGGAGAATGAAAAAGAGGAGACTCAAAATCGAACGCCGAGTAAGTTTTTCACGGTGAAGTTTAAGGTCGAAGAAGTTCCGATTAAGTCATTGTTTACCAGAGATAACATCTCTAAAGGCAACAAACATAACAACAATAGCAGCAGCAGTAAAACACAGAAACGGAATCAAGATGAAGCATGTTCAACAAATGCAGCAAATTCAATTTCCGATGAGAAGAAATTTTCGAAAGATGTTATGCAAAAATACTTGAAAAAGGTGAAGCCTCTGTACATTCGCGTCTCGAAACGTTACGGCGAGAAGCTCAGGTTCTCAGGACAGTTAAGTTTAACGGGAAATGCTGCAACTAAAGCAGGTCCTTCACCGCCTCCGTCGTCGGCGGCGAAGGCGGAAGCGGTGACGGACGCTTCACATTCGGGGGAGAAGAACCAAAAGCAAGGAAATATTCCAACGGGGCTTCGAATAGTTCGTAAACATTTGGGGAAAAGCAGATCGGCGTCGTCGGCGGTTGTCGCGGCGGCGCCGGTAGCATCTAACCGGCGAGACGATTCGCTATTGCAGCAACAAGATGCAATTCAAGGCGCTATTTTACATTGCAAGAGGTCTTTCAATTCATCTAGAGGTAAATTTAATTAACAGTCCAGAAAATTAATTTACCAAAACAATTACTCCATATTCTTTTATTTTCTTACACATTAACCCTTCTAAATTTAATTTTAGATTCAGAGTCATCCATTTTATCACGTTCAGCAAGTGATGCATCACATGAAAAATCAACGAGCTTGACGACAGATTCATCTACATTAGAGGAGGTTATAGCGGTGAGAAATTAGGATTTCATCAATGCTAAATTGAAATCATTATAATTAAGACTTTCTACTTAAAATCATTAATTATTATTAGTATTAAGTTTTGGTTTTAGGTAGGTTATGCGTTTTTTCCGTAGTTTTTCCTCGATTATAAGATTTCAACAGTCCTGACAAAGTACTTGATAGAGAATAAATAAATATTGTCCATATATTATGTAATTATTATTCAACAGAAATCCTTATACAATTAGATTTGTAATTGTAAATATATATATATATATATATATATATATTGCATAAACGAGAAGCCTTTAACCAAGGAGAATTACACTATTCTACATGGTATCAGAAGCCAAATCCTCCCGGCCTTAAAATTATACTCGACCGCCACCCCTCATCTCTTTTCTTAATTTTCGGCGACAACCCCCCAAACCCTAAAAATATTCCGCCGCCAACCACTTCTCCTTCATTACTTCCGGCGGCCATATGGCTTTTCCCGATTTCTCATCCACCCACGACATCACACATCCTCATCCTCCCCCTACTAACACCTTTCATCCGGCCTTTGTCATAACGAATATAAAAAACTTTATCCCTCTAGTTCTTGATCAAGAGGATAGACAATACTCATCGTGGGTCAAATTATTTCAAATACATGATTATGCTTACAATGTCTTTGATCACATCAATGCCACCACCCCCGTCCACCCGACGTCGACAATCCGACGTGGAAGCGGCTCGATGCTATCGTCAAACAATGGATATATGACACCATATCCAAGGATCTATTTCATACTATTATGAAGACATGTGTCTCTGCTCACGAATTATGGACATGGCTAGAGAAAATCTTTCAAGACAACAAACATACACGTGCCGTCTATTTGGAGGAACAATTCACCGACACTCGTCTTAAAAACTTTGCCAACATGTCAAACTATTGTAAACAACTAAAATTGGTTGCCGATCAATTGTCTAATGTTGACACTCTGATTTCTGAAACAAAGATGGTTTTACAACTTATCAATGGTTTGCCGAATGGTGAGTATGATACACTTGCGACGATGATCCAACAAGCTGATCCCCTTCCTAGCTTCAACAAGGCCCGATCACAAATGCTGTTGGAGGAGACTAGACGAGTCAAACAGGACGAGCACACTCCACATGCATTGGCGGTTGTCGTAATGCCAACCGCTTACACACCCGTCGGTCCTCCGCAACCGACGGACCACCAACCTCAATGTAGTGGCTGAGGAGGCGAAAGGGGACGCGACCGCAAAAAATGAGGCGGCGGCATGACCCACTTCTCCACGTCCGAGCATCAGGCCTATAACCCCATGACTCCTATCGATCTGAGTCAGGCTTACAACACTATGAATCACCAACAGCCTGACGACACATGGTACATGGATACAGGGTGCCACATCCCACCTCACTTGCAACTCTGGTAATCTCCCTCACCTATTCAATTTGAACAATCCTCAATTTATTTTGGTCGGCAAGCACATTCCAATTCAAGGCCATGACACCACTAAAAAACAACCACCTCACCCACCCTTTACCCTAAAAAATGTCTTATATGCTCCTAATATCATTAAAAACTGATCTCTGTTAGGAAGTTTGCTAGTGACAACTCCGTATCTATTGAGTTTGATCCTTTTAGTTTTTATGTAAATGACCTACGTACGGGGAATACTCTTACGAGATGTAATAGTGTGGGGACCTATATCCTTTCTCATCCAATTCCGATGCAAGTGTCAATCCACCAACCTCTCTAGCTGTCATCTCTCCATCCACTTTGCACAATAGACTCGGGCACTCGGGAGCACCAGTTTTTAATTTTCTTAGAAGTCAGAATTTCATTCAATGTAATAACAACAAATTTACCCCCCGCTTCCTACTCTTGTATTTTAGGAAAACATGTTATACTTCATTTTCAATCTTTATTAAGTGTAATGTTTTCTCCTTTTGATATTATTCATGCGGATTTATGGACATCTCCTATTACTATCAAGCTGAGTCACAAATATTATTTGGTATTTTTGAATGATTTCTCTTACTTTCTTTGGGTGTATCCTCTAAAATATAAGTCCTAAGTTTACACAATTTTTCTTGAATTTCAAGCATATGTTAAAACCCAATTTGAAAAAACCATCAAAATTTTTCAATGTGATAACGACCGTGAGTTTGACAACCTTCCCTTTCATAAACTTTGTGCGGACCGCGGCATGATGTTTCGATTTTCTTGCCCCCATACCTCTCTTCAAAATGGTGAAGCCGAAAGAATCCTACGCACAATTAATAATAAGATCCGCACTATGCTCTTCCATGCTTCTATCCCCATTCTTTTTGGGTGTACGCCTTACATATGACGACATACCTCTTTAATATATTACCAACACGAACACTTCAAAATAAAACTCCAACCGAAATTCTCTTCCGTTGAATCCCCTCTTATGATCACCTTAGGATTTTTGGTTGTTTATGTTACACGAATCTCGCCTCCACGGCCCCTCACAAATTAGCACCTAGAACTACCCTTCAATTTTCTTAGGTTTTCCGTCAAACCATAGGGGGTACTTATGCTATGATTTGTCCATACATAAAATCCTAGTCTCTTGCCATGTCACATTCGAGGAGAATATTTTTTCATTTGCAAACATCCAAAAATTTAAAGTCGCTAATTACAGCTTCCTTGATGATCCGAACACGTCCCCTCTCATTAGAAACACCATACATCATGCCACCCATCCCGTCCCGTCACTGCCCTAGCCCACTGCCCCACCGTCGACTACCCCCATCCCATCACTGCCCCACCGTCGACTACCCTCTATCCCGTCACTGCCCCAGCCCACTGCCCCACCGTCGACTACCCCTAGCACTCGTCGACTACCCCTAGCACTCGTCGACTGCCCCTATCCCGTCGACCACCCACCATAATCAGTCACTGCCCCACCCTCAATCAGTCACAAAAAATACCGTGTCCCAAACCCGCTGCCCGTGACCCAAACAATCCCGCTTCTGACCAACCGTATGGAAACCCATGCCCAACACGTGATTTTCAAACCAAAAGTCCACTTTAACCTCTCCTCTCAGACTATCTCACCTATACCCAAAAACCCAAAATTAGCCAAGCTTTACCCGAATTGAAATGCGGTCATGCGTGAGGAATATAATGTGCTCACTACACAGCGCACTTGGGATCTTGTCCCGAGACCAGAGGGGGTGAATGTGATTCGTTGTATATGGCTATATCATCACAAATTCAGAGATAACGGTGAGTTTGAACGCCATAAGGTGAGACCATAAGGTGAGACTTATGACAAATGACACGGGGAAACAAGAATGAGTTGATTGTGGTGAGACCTTCAGTACACTGGTTAAAACCAACCACCATTCGCATTGTTTTGAGCATAGCTATGGGAAAGAACTGGACGATTCATCAACTTGTTATGAAAAATGTGTTCTTACATGGGGATTTGAAAGAAATGGTATATATGCATCAACCTCCTGACTTTGTGCATCCAGAGGCTCCTTAGTATGTCTGCCATCTTCGGAAGTCAATCTATGGCTTGAAACAAGCCCCCGGGCTTGGTATGAGAGCTTTGACACATTCATCATGCAGATCGGGTTCGTGTGCAGCAAAAGTGATAATTCACTTTTTATTTTTCATTGAGGTAATGTCATTGCATATCTTTTGCTCTATATGGATGATATTGTTCTGACTGTCTCATCTGATGTGATAAAATACGAGATCATTACCCTGCTCAAATCCGAATTTGCTATGACAGACGTGGGTAGGTTGAGTTATTTTTTGGGGATTTCTGTGACCAGATCCAAAAATACAATGTTCACGTGTCAGTGTAAGTATGTCAAAAAAATTGTTTACAGGGCTAAAATGGCAAACTGCAAGATCATGCCCACTCCACTCAACTCGAAGTCTAAACTCAGTGGCGATGACGGGGATCCGGTGCTAGATCCTTCTCTTTATAAGAGTCTTGCTGGTGCACTTCAGTATCTTACCTTTACTAGGTCCGATATTGCTATGTCGTTCACCAGGTGCATTTGTTCATGCATGCTCCAAGGGAGCGTCACTTTATCTCTCTTAAACGTATCATTTGGTACGTTAAGAGTACTCTTGATTATGAATTACATTTTTATCCATCTGCACCGACTAGACTGATATCGTATACGAACGCCGATTGGAGCGGCTGTCCGGACACACGTTGATCTACCTCCGACTATTGTGTATTTTTGGACGATAATCTCATCTCGTGGTCTGCCAAACAGCAAGCCACGCTGTCCTATTCGAGTGCAGAAGCAGAATATAGAGGCGTTGCGAACGTTGTTGTCGAGATCTATTGGCTCAAAAACCTTCTTCTAGAGCTTTATTGTCCCTTACGTAAGGCTTCTTTTGTCTATTGTGATAACATATCTGTTGTTTACTTGTCTCATAACCCGGTTCAGCATCATTGAACCAAACATATTGAGATGGATATTCATTTTGTTCGTGAGAAGGTTGCCATGGGCCATGTTTGGGTGTTACATGTTCCTTCTTTCTATTAGTACGCAAATATATTTACTAAGGGACTTCTTCGGCAGTTGGTCCTTGACTTCAGATCTAGTCTGAGCGGTCGATCTCATCGCGCTCCAACTGAGGGGTGTGATAGAGAATAAATAAATATTCTCCATATATTCTGTAGTTATTATTCTAGTGTAATTATGTAAAGTAGAGATCTTTATACAATTAGGTTTGTAATTGTAAACACCTATATATATTGCATAAATGAGAAGCCTCCAACCAAGGAGAATTATACCATTCTACCGTAATAACTGAGAAATGAGTGGTCAATTATCAGGTTTCACTCGTGCTTTGCTCTTTGTAAATTATAATTAGCACTTTAATATTATAGAATTATAGTAGTGACTTTCCGTAGTTCATTGGCTAAGACTCAGATAGACTTTTTGCTCATTAGGAAGGTTGACAAAGGTCTTTGTAAAGACTGCAAGGTTATTTCGAAGGAGGATCTTACAACCCGACATAAGCTTTTGGTGATGGATTTGGAGATCAAGTTGGAGAAGAAGAAGAGGGGTGGTGGATGACAGGTTAAGAATCAAATGGGAGAGTTTGACCATGGCTAGTGCAAGTGAGATGGGGAAGAGGTTGATAGCCAGTGTGGCTTGGGAGAGTAGTGGAGATGCGGCCGGTATGTGGGACAAGACGGCCAGTTGCATTAGAGAAATGCTAGGGGTCTCGCGGGGTAACAGTGGTGGGCATCAAGGAGACTGGTGGTGAAATAGTAAAGTCCAAGAGAAGGTGGAAGCAAATAAATTGGCGTATGTGAGATTGGTAGAAAGCAATGATGAGGTGGAGAAATGGACGAATAGGGAACTATATAAAGATAGCGAATAAGGGGGCAAAACAAGCGGTTATGGCGGCGAGAACGGCGGCTTTTGAACGCATGTATGTGGAATTAGAGGAGAAAGACGGGGATAAGAAGTTGTAAAGACTAGCCAAGTCAAGGGAAAAAAGGGCCCGTGACTTGGATCACGTGAGGCGCATCAAGGACGAAGATGACAAAGTACTGGTGGAGGAAGTGCATATTAGGCGGAGGTGGTAGTCTTACTTCCATAAACTCTTGAACGAAAAAGGAGATGGAGACATTCTGCTGGGAGATCTGGAGCATTCTGGTAGGTACCGGGATTTTGGGTATTGTAAAAACATTAAGGTTGAGGAGGTTAAGGGTGCTATTCGCAGGATGCGTAGGGGACGAGTGACCGGGCATGATGAGATCCAGTTGAATTTTCGAAGAGCGCAGGCAATGCAGGTTTGAAGTGGTTGACTGAGTTGTTTAACATCATTTTTAAGACGACAAGAATGCTCGAAGAATGGAGGTGGAGTATAATGATTCCCTTGTACAAAAACAAAGGTGATATCCAGAGTTGCAACAACTATAGGGGTATCAAGCTGTTGAACTACACTATGAAAGTTTGGGTAATGATCGTGGAGATGAGGGTGAGGAAATACGTGTCTATTTTTTAGAACCAGTTTGGAATCATGCCGGGTCGTTCGACTACCGAAGCCATTCATATTATTAGGAGGTTGGTGGAGCAGGGAGAGGAAGAAAGATTTACATATTATTTTCATCGACCTCGAGAAGGCATACAACAAAGTCCCTAGGGAGGTTCTATGGAGATGTTTGGAGGTTAGAGATGTACAGGTGGTGTACACTAAGGCTATCAAGGATATGTATGTGGATATGTATGATGGAGCCAAGATTAGGGTACAGTCAGTAGGAGGAGACTCGGAGTACTTCCCAGTGACGATGGGGCTGCACCAGGGATCAGCTCTTAGCCCATTCCTATTTGCCTTAGTCATGGACGGACTGACGCCACAAATCCAATGGGAGGTACCATGTTGTATGTTATTCGCAGACGACATAGTCCTGATTGATGAGACTCGCAGCAGAGTAAACGCCAAGTTGGAGGTTTGGAGACAGACTCTGGAGTCTAAGTGTTCAAGTTGAGTAGGACCAAGACAAAATATTTGGAATGCAAGTTCAGCAACGACAGCGATCGTGAGACAAGCATGGAGGTGAGGATTGGTACTCAGGTCATTCCGAAGAAAAGAAGCTTCAAATACCTAGGGTCTATTATCCAAGGGAATGGAGAGATTGATGACGATGTCACACATCGTATTGGGGCAGGGTGGATGAAATGGAGGGTCGCATCTAGAGTCTTGTGCGACAAAAATGTGCCAACTAAACTTAAAGACAAGTTCTATAGGGCGGTGGTTAGACCGACTATGTTGTATGGGGCAGAGTGTTGGCAAGTCAAGACTTCACACATACAAAAGATGAGAGTTGCGGAGATGAGGATGCTGAGATGGATGTGTGGGCATACAAGGAGAGATAGGATTAGGAATGATGATATCTGGGATAAAGTGGCAGTGACCTCGATGGAGGATAAGATGCGGGAAGCAAGGTTGAGATGGTTCGGGCATGTGCAGAGGACATACATGGATGCCCCAGTGCGGAGGTGTGAGAGGTTGGCTATGGACGGGTTCATGAGGGGTAGAGGTAGACCAACGAAGTATTGAGGAGAGGTGATTAGACGGGATATGGCGCAGGTGCAACTTACTGAGGACATGACCTTAGATACGGGGTTATGGAGGACACAGATTAGGGTAGAAGAGTAGTAAGTAGTCGAGCATAGTCCTCTTTACGCTTACAAAATGATAGTGTAATGTTATTACTGTAGGTTCGATTAGCCTGTCACACTTATAGGCACATTATTGCGCTATAGTACCCTGTAGTTTGATTCCTGCTGATATTTGTTCTTTAGTGTAATTTATTTATCTTATTTTGTTGTGTTAGCTACTGCTTCCTGTTGTTAGAATGCGCTACCATTGCGTATTTGATTTTTACTATCTGCATGCCCACAACGCTTTAATTTCTTGTCTGAATCTGACCGTTTATCATACTTTGTTTTGCTTTGCTTACTTTGCCTGATTATACTTTGTCTTGAGCCGAGGGTCTCCCGGAAACATCCACTGTACCTATCAAGGTGGAGGTAAGGTCTTTGTACATTCTACCCTCTCCAGACCCCACATTGTGGATTTTCACCGGGTATGTTGTTATTGTACTAGTTGTACTTATTGCTGTAAAGCTTTATCCTATTCTCTAATTTTAATTTATTACTCCACTAGTCTCTTCTGCTTGCATTAGGTGCATTAGTTGCTTAGAATTGTTTCCCTTACTACAGGTGTTGTGAAAATGCTTCTACTTTATGTGCTCTGTTTCAGCGATTGCTTTTCATGTATTTTCTAGTTTATATTTCGCCAGTACAATAAAGAGCTTTGGGTTCGATGTACAAAGAGAAAATCCTCAAAATTTATAGCATGAACATTACTAAAGGTATGATCTGGCGGTCAATAAAGTGAAATTTTTTAGTGATCATTTATAGTAAAGACGAAAACGTTACATTATTTGTTCACATAAGCTAAAGTTACTCGTTACCTGGTAGAAGGTACCAGGTCATGTGAAATAGTTCAGGTGCTCTAAGTTGACATGGATACCTCCCTTATGAATAATTACTATATATAAACCAGTTTTTATAATTCAAAGTATTTAAAATGTATGTCATTTTTTTAATTGCAAGAGATGAGGAAGTAGTAGGTCAGTTTAATATTATTTTTTAACATATAATTAAATTTTGATGGATAAAATTATTCAGTATTTGTATAGGTGGGACTTCATGGGAGGAAATGCTGTTGGAAAATCTTTTCAGTAGCTGAGAAAGTCACAAAAATGTAGTATTACATGTAGGGAGTTTGCCAATAATTTGGATTCGAGTAGCAACTTTTGAACTTATAAAGTCTGTTTAGCGGTCAACAAACAGGAAAATTTTCTTTTCTATTCTTTTCATCTTCCCTTTCCCTTTTTCTTTTTGCCCTTTTTTGGGGTTCTCTTTTTAATATTCAATCTTCAAAGTGAAAAAAATACGAGAAGACAGGTGGGTCATTCTACTTCTTTCTTAACAAGCATACGATTATATCCATTGATAGGTAAGTAAGGTGTGTTTTTTCCATTCATATGTCAATGTTGGAATTCGTGTAAGTTCATCGACGTTGATTTTGATGCTTACTAAATTGATAGAATACTTGTGAGATTCAATTTGTCTCCTATTGGTAAGCTGTGGCCTACAAAAGTGCTGCCACAATGCCACGCCCCTTTTTTCCTTTGCACTAGGAAAACCTTTTCGTTTGACCATTTTTGTTTGGTTCTTTCTCTAAGCACTACTTAGACCCACAAATTTATATGGATTTAATTAGTAGTGTAAATTTTAATGGTTCGAAATTTGAGAAACTTTCCCTTCTTGGGTAGGGTGCTTAATAAGTTAACAACAGATGAGAGAACCCTATGTTCATGTTTAAATAAACATTGTACTCCCTCCGGTTTAAATCTAATGATTAAGTGGAGAAAGATAGAGGAAAGGATTCAACCATTAAAATAAAAGATCGGAAGATGATTATGTGGGTTATAACAATTGCAGAAAACGAGAAGTAAATAATATTACAAATGCTAGAAAGGATAAACTAAAGATTATAATAAACTAGAATAAAAAACGATACAAATTCCTTGTGATTTGCTGAGTCGAGTGATGATACTCTGTCTTTAAGACAAGATTGCCCCGTATATATCCTTTTACGTTGTCGGGCAATAGTCTCCCAAGATACAACAACAACTTAACAAATGAACAAAGGAAACTCAAGTGTTACTCTTGAAGAACTTTGATTATAGAAAACTTGTTAGAGAGGAAGAAGAAGATTTCAGAAAATTTCTAAGTGTTGAACAATTGAGCCAAATGCCTCAATTTATAGTGTAAGGAAATGACCCTTCAACTAGCAAACTAATGGCCTTCAATAGCCATGTAATGATACTTATTGAGGGGTTACATTCAACCAAATAATGGCTGAATTCATGTGCCAAATAATGGAGATTCAATGCTCCAAAACCAGCCCAAAAGTCAGAACTTTCCATCTTTCCGTCGCGGCATTCTGCCTCCGAAGCGCCGTGACTCCAGTAGCCAAGCCACCATTTAGCGCCGCGACTCCGACGGTGTTGCGCCGCGGCCCTTCACGGCTCCATGGCGATTTCTGACTCGTTTCATCTTACACTTTGTACACTTCTTCTTTCGTTTACCAACGTGGAATACTTGTCATTTGGCCAATAACCGTCCATCATTCTATGTCTCAAACGTATTACGTATGTACCAATATCTCTTTCACTAATGAAATTTATGATACTTGGCACTACGTGTACACGTGTGTGGAAACGACGTTTCCGACGTGCGGAACCCTAATTGTTCGAGTCATAAATAATGGGATAAACTTAGTTTCACATTAGTAAATTTCCAATAGATTATTGAATGGGAATCTATAAGTAACTTGTGGAAGCATAATTAATCATCTTCAATTTTTACTATTTTTTCATCAAGAAAATTCTCATGCATGCCGGTGATAGGGATAAATTGGTGGACATAATATAGTTGCACTTGATAATTTTGGAGTTGCAACTTCACCTTGCACTCGAAAACAGCCACGTCAAATATCATCACTAAAAAACACTTCCTTCTATTTTATTGATAAATTTCTTTCTTTTTTCTATCCTAATCACCCGAGTCACTGGATTTCAGTCCCGAAGTACATTTCTTTGTCCCTTCTTTTCAATAGGAATCACAAGATGAAATCACAATATTCTCGAATATTTTGACAGACATAAAGAAAAGATGAATTAGTACAATCCAAAGTGTTTGGCCCAGTGGCCAATACATTAGGGTATTGCTGTCTGAGGTTCCGTGTTCGAGTCCTCTGATCAGCGAGAGTGGAACTGTGTAACCCCAAAAAAATCCCTCCATACGCGTAGGGCCAAGCGGTGTATACTAATCCGTAGGGCCGTGCCGGAGGTGGGGTTTTCTACGGGGTATGGGGCCGTAATGCGGTGGGACCAGTCACTTTAAAAAGTTTACCCTACCACAGTTTTATCTAGAGGGGTCAGCTTGCTGGCAGGGAGTCAACTTTGCGGCCTTAGGGTCGCAAGTTCGATTCTCCCCTCCGGATATCGTCCTCCGGGCACATACATTTGGTAAAGCCTCGGGCGCTAAAAGCCGCGCGGGCATGTTGCAGTGTGGGTTCGGTCTCCGCCAAGCCTTGTGGATGGGGCCTGTGGGGGGGTCAACCTTGTAGCATTGATCCTTTGGAAGCAAACAGACACTGACCATGTGTACACATCCCGCGATTTACCTGGTGGTGGGGTGCTGAAGGACCGGTCCCATCATCTCCAGGACGTCTGGGTAATACCAGTGAAGTAGTCAGGCGCAAGCCTGGAAACCTGGATTATAAAAAAAAAAAAGAAAAAAAAAAAGAAAAAAGATGAATTAGTACAACCATGCGTCCAGGTCTGGAGTTGGTGTCTTTCAAAGAGAAAAATAATAGAAAGTGTCAACAAGTCACAAAGTTTTAGGTAGTAGGGAAGCAAGTTTGTTATAGTTGAAGGAGGATATATATATCCAAAAGATGGTGGGTCATGGCTATCACATAATCACAAACTAAATCTGTTTTTTGTTCTTTCTTGAAATAGTTAAATGTCTATTACTTATTAACTGAAAAAATAAATAAAACAAGCACCAGAATCCATATAGTAGCCAAAGGCACATAACTAAGTTAGCCATTTAGGGACAATGTTGCATCTTTTGAAGGTTCATGTACAATAAAAAAGTGAATAGATTTACCAATATTGAAGATCCTGATGGGAGAATCCAAAGGATTACTCACAAGTCATGCAATGACACGTATTTCGGAGAACTCTATAATTTTGGCAAATTTGACATATATAATAATTTATGTAGAGCCCATAAACTCTAAATTCTAGAATTTAAAACTTATAAACTCTAAATTCTAGAATTTAAAACTTATAAACTCTAAATTCTAGATTCATCTTAGTCATAAATAGCGAGAGAGGGAAGATAAACACAAGGAGAGTGTATGGTTATGGACACGTGATTATTCATCTTTTAGGTGGCTTGAAAGTATAAAAATTATTTTATATTCTTAATATATAGAAGTTAAACTCTCATATAGGAAATAATTAATGGAGTTTAACAAGTCAAATACGTTAACCAAGGGTACCCCACACTTTGTTTTTAGCTCTCAAGTCAATGTTCAATACTTCAAAGTCGTTCAACCTTGAGTATGATGTTAATATGGCATTCCCTATAACTTGACTTGACCACTATTTGAATAGAGTTGCATGCGGCCAAAATGTCAACTAGTATGTGTTCATGTGATATGATTCCAATTTCCAACTCTACGTGAGCAATATTTTTGACGTGAGGGTAATGCATGTAGGAATATTTATTGAACATTTCCTAAGCATAGTTTCATTTTAATTATTTTTCCGGTGTCGAACCAACCGTATACCATCGATATACACTAAATATACAGCTGCCCAGCCTCCAACTCTGTTGACAGCCCTGTATACCCCTGGTATATTGCTGATATACAACCCTACCTCCTTCCCTGTCTCTTCAACATGTCATATACTCCTTGTATACAACCTATATATGCCGATATACACTCCGTATACAACAGATATAACTCCCTGCCACTATATACTATTTGTATACCACCTCCCTAAGCCGTTATACACCCCGTATACGGTTGTTTTCCGCCTCATATATGTGCAGTTTACGTCTCAAAACTCCCCCTTATTTTTTCTCTCTCCTACCAGATCTCCGGAAGCCATCATGGCCGGAAACCACCACGAACATGGCGGGGGACAGAAGCACAATAGTGGCAGCAAGGGTTGAGCTTGGAACTGGTCTTCCAGCTTGAGCTCAGCAGCCCCCAGATAGAGCCCAACAACTGTGGTCACCGGACTCAGCCCAAAGGTTGCAACCCAACATCCAGCCCTAGTGCAGCTCGCCCTAGACAAATGCTGGGCCACTGCCATTCGACCCACAACCCCTCAACCCAGCAACGGCCCGGCATTCTGGGATCACATTCGACGGCCCATAGAAATCAGGCCCACTTCTCCACTCCGGGCCATCCACAATCCAGTTTGGGCCAGGTTTTTGGCACTTTGACCCGCCAACAACCCGATAACGCGTGGTATATGGATACGGGCGCCACATCTCATCTCACCAACAATTCTTGTAATCTTCCTCAACTACGTAAGTTACAATCTCCACAATCTATTATGGTCGGTAATGGTCATCACATATTTGGCCACACCATTACCGCATTCTCACTTCTCTCTTAAAAACGTCTTTTATGCCCCAAACATCATCAAAAATCTAATCTCTGTTAGAAAATTTACCACTGATAATTCTGTCTCAATTAATTTTTACCCGTTTGGATTTTCTATAACGGACATCCGTACCGGGAAACTCCTTACGAGATGCAATAGTGAGGGGGACCTATATCCTTTCCTACCCACATCCGTTGCTAGTGTCACTCCTCCCACCATTTTAGCAACCATATCTCCCTCAACGTGACATAGTAGACTTGGTCATTCGGGTTCTCGTGTTTTTTATTCTCTTAGAAACCGAAATTTAATTCAATGTAACAAAGGGAACCTGTCTCATAGTTGCTCCTCTTGTCAGTTAGGAAAACACGTTAGACTACCATTTACGACATCTATGAGTACTACTTTATCTCCATTTGATATTATTCACGATGATTTATGGACATCTCCCATAACTAGCAACTTAGGCCACAAATATTATCTGAAATTTTTGGATGATTTCTCACACATTCTTTGGGTCTATCCACTCAAACTCAAATCTCAAATGTTCTCCAAATTTGTTGAGTTTCGTACACTGGTTAAAACGCAATTTGAAAAGACATAAAAACGTTTCAATGTGATAATGGTCGTGAGTTCAATAATTTCCTGTTTCATAAATTTTGTGCGGCTAATATCATGATTTTTTGTTTTTTCGTGCCCCCACACCTCCCCTCAAAATGGTAAAGCCGAAAGAATTCTCCGCACTATTAATAATATGATTCGTACCCTCATTTTTTATGCGTCACTCCCCCATAACTTTTGGGTATATGCATTAAAAATGACGGAAAACATTCTTAACATTTTACCTACCCGTGCGATTCAAAATAGGACACCCATCGAAATTCTCTATCGTCGGATCCCTACCTATGACCACCTTAGAATTTTCGGTTGTATGTGTTACCCAAATATGACATCCACAGTCCCTCACAAATTAGCACCCCGATCTACTCCGTGCGCCTTCCTAGGTTTTTCGTCAAACCATAGGGGGTACTTGTACTATGAGCTCTCCACCGACAAATTAGTAATTTCTCGCCACGTCACCTTTGTTGAGTATGTTTTCTCGTTTGATAACATTAAAATTTTTTGAGTCACTGATTACCAATTCCTCGAAGATTCGGACCCATCACCACTTGTCCAACAAACATTCCGTCATGCTGCCATTGTTTCGGTCGCTGCGACCCACCAAATGCCACCACCGGCAGTCCAGCCTCAGTCTCCCCTCATCGTCTCCCCGGGTCTGCCACCTCCGACATCCCAGTTGTCACCTCCCCAAGGTGTCCCATCGGCTCTGCCATCACCGTCGACAACTACGTCAATCCACTGCCGTAACCCAATCACTGCCACCATCCGCTTCCACCTCCGGCAGCGTCTCTACGTCTTCGTCACCGCCGATGTCTCCGTCTCAAACAACGCCGATTGCCACCACCACCGGCAATCGATACAGAGTCTATGTCTCACCACCGATAATCAATCCCACCACCAACCGGAACCCTTAGCCACCACGACTGTTTCGCCGCCTCCAACAAACCCTATAGTCGACTACCCAGTCAACCACCCCTCTACCAAAAACCTATCTGTCACTGCACCTCTGATCTGTACACTGACACAACCCAAGTGCAGTCCTAACCCACCACCGTCCCCATACCCGACTTCTCCTAACCCATACCACACCTCTCCACCAGACCCATCGTCTCATCCACCAAACCCGCCGATAGTCCAGGACACCACTCACCCACTGCCCTGTCCCGTCGACCGTCACCATCACCAGACCGACACCACCTACCAAACAGTGACCAAAATCCACCAACCAAACAAAATACCAAAATTGCCTCTGTCCCCCACACACCGTATAGAAACCTGTTCCCAACATGAGATTTTCAAACCTAAAGTCCACTTTAACCAATCTACCCAAACCGTATCTCCAATTCTCAAAAACCCAAGATTAGCCAAACAAGACCCTAATTGGAATGCGGCCATGCGTGAGGAATTTAATGCTTTAACTAATCAGCACACTTGGGATTTGGTTCCTAGACCGGAGGGGGTGAATGTGATCCGTTGCATGTGAATTTTTCCTCACAAATACAGAGACAATGGTGAGCTAGAGAGGTATAAGGCGAGACTTGTGGCTAATGACACTAATTAGCATGAGGGTATTGATTGTGGTGAGACATTTAGTCCAATTATCAAACCGGGTACTATTCGTACAGTTCTGAGTATTGCTATGGGTAAGCATTGGCATATTCATCAGTTTGATATGAAAATACGTTTCTACACGGGGATTTGAAAGAAACTGTTTATATGCACCAGCCGCCTGGTTTTGTCCATCCAGCAGAGGCGTTAGGGGTTCTCCGATGACCACTTCATCATAAAACAAACTAATCATTGCTTCATTAAACTTGAATGAGGCTGAATTGCGATTTTTAACAGACACATCAGCAAAGACTGTTAAGTTAATGTTTGGTTGGAGAGTAGTGGAACTACTTGTCACGAGATAACTTAATCCGTTAATCTTGACGGAATTCATCCTTATAGACGGTTTGTGCACACGGAAAATGGTGAAACCAAGAAGCAACATGACCACGACGAGTACTAACATTGTGGCTGTACAACAACCGCAACATTAGATACGTCTTCTACGACGTTGTTTTTTCTTGTGTAACTCCATCGTAATATTAATATCGTCGTTATTCATGTAAATTCGATGAGACCCTTGTGTTAAAAATTGAGCTTGATCGTTTGTAGAAGCCATGGATGAATTTGGAGATTGTGGCGGAGACATATTATTGGGAACTATGATTTTTTTTCTAGTTTTGTGGCATGTTAAGAACGTTTCGTGCAACATGTGTTTATATATAATAAATATTATGGGAAATATTTTTGGTTTAATCTTTTATATGTTTAATATACTAACCGGTTTCGCACGGCTTTGAATGTTGAGTTGGCGGAGACATTGTGTTTAAATTTCGAAGCATGGAAGGTTCTGTTCACTAACGACGATAAAACGAATTATATTTTGCAACATAACATGGAACAATACCAAAAGTGGTGATAACTTCCGATAGTTTGTATAGATCTAAGTCATATTTTGAGCTGTTTTTTAACAGGTAAAATTCCCAAATTGTTGTAAATACTTTATAGTTGGATGGCCATTAATCAAATTTGGGAACCAAGTTTACTTGGCCACCAAGCCAACCTTTAATTTCCTCCTATAAAAAAGAGGTTCATTTATACATTTGTATATCAGTTTGAAGTTGAATAATATATCAGTGTTCCTCTATATACTTGTCTCTGATGTATTTACTTTATAATCTTTATTTTATAATACGTTATCAGCACGAGGCTCTGTCATCTGGAGCAAATACTTTGAATGTCTCGAAGGAATTGACTTTCTTTTCTTCATTATTGGCTAACATTTCTAAACGTGAATTTGTTGCCCTGGATATATTGGGCAAAAACTACCTGTCTTGGGTGCTTGATGCGAAAATTCATCTTGATGTGATGGGTCTGGCAGACACCATCAAAGAAAAAAATTAGGCATCAAATGAAAATCGTGCCAAGGCAATGATATTCCTCCGACATCGCCTTGATGAGAGCCTGAAATTAAAATATCTCACTGTTAAAGATCCTCTTATGTTATGAAATAATTTAAAAGACAGATATGATCACCTGAAGATGGTCATACTTCCACAAACACATTTTGATTGGATCTATTTGAGGCTACAAGATTTTAAATCCATCCGTGAGTATAATTCCTCCATGTTCAGAATTATTTCTCAGCTGAAATTATGTGGTGAAAATATCACTAACCATGATATGCTGGAGAAAACAATGTCCACTTTTTCTGCCTCGAGTATGCTCCTGAAGCAGCAATACCAAGAGATGAGGTTCCAGAAATATTCTGACCTAATTGCACATCTTTTAGTGTCTGAACAACATAATGAACTATTAATACGAAATCATGAAAATCGACCTACTGGCACTATCCCATTTTCTGAAGTGAATGAGGCAAACTTTCACCAATCTAGGCGTGAAAGAGGTCGTGACCCCAGTCATGGTCATGATCATGATTGAGAAAAAAATTCTAATAATGATTGTCGTTCTGCACCAAACAATACCCTTCGGTACCAGCAGTGTAAAAAGAAGGTTGAAAAGCATGAAGCGGTGAAAGAAAAAGTTCAGAAAATAAATGCTACCTATGTGGAGGAAAGGGGCACTGGGGCGTACCTGTCGTACGCCAAAGCACCTGGTTGTGCTTTATCAAGCTTCCCTCAAAAAGACAAAAGGATGTTGAAGCAAATTTTATTTCTGAAAATAATAATTACTTCATGCATTTGGATGTAACTGATTACTTTGCACTCCCAGAAATAGATCATGTAATCAGAGATGAATCTGTAGAAACTTGAAATATGTAATTCATGTTGTTTGTATTAGCTAGTATAATCATGTAAAAAGATAAGTCATGTTTTGTTTTAGCAATCTGGTTTGCACGGTCATGAGCATTGTTAATAAAGTATAAATCATATTTTGGTAATAATATTTACTATAATATTCACTTTGTCTATATTTTCATTTTGAGGAATATATAAAAATTCCTCAAATTTTATCTGGATCAATGATCAATCATGAAGATATTTGTGTGATTGATAGTGGAACAACACAAGTCATATTAAAAAATGAGAAAAAAAGGGCAAATATTAATACAATTTCTGATAATTCTAAACTAATTGAAGGCTCCAGAAGAGCTACTGTATTTCTGCCTAAGAGGACGAAGCTTGTTATAAAAGATGCATTGTTCTCATCTAAATCCCCAATAAACTTGTTGAGTTTCAAAGATATCCGCCGAAATGGGTATCATGTTGAGACATTAAATTAAATAAATGTTGAATATCTTGGTATTACCAAGTATGTCTCCGATCAGAAATATAATTTTGAAAAATTACCAACTTTATCTTCTGGCTTGTATTATGCAAAATTAGTACAATTGAAGCACACTCAATCATAAACCAGAAGTTTAATGATTCAAGTGCTTTTGTACTTTGGCATGATCGAATAGGTCATCCTGCATCAATAATGATGAGATGAATCATTGAAAATTCAAATGGACATCCACTCAAGAATCCGAAGATTCTTAAAAATGGTGAATTTTCATGTGTTGCTTGTTGTCAAGGAAAATTGATAACAACATCATCGCCAATGAAAGTCGGCCTTGATCCCCTACCTTCCTAGAGCGTATACATGGAGATATATGTGGACCTATTCACTCACCCTCAAGGTCATTTAGATATTTTATGATCCTGATAGACACATCTTCAAGATGGTCCCATGTGTGCCTCCTATCGTCTCGCAACCTAGCGTTTGTAAAATTATTGACACAAATAATATGCTTAAGGGCACAGTGTCCCGATCATCCCATTAAGCTATATACCTCGACAATGCTGAAGAATTTACATCTCAAGTTTTTGACGATTGTTGTTTATCAGTTGGGATAAAAGTTGAACATCATGTCGCTCATGTTCATACTCAAAATGGTCTTGCTGAATCTTTTACAAAGCGCTTGCAATTGATAGCAAGACCACTACTTATGAAACACGGTTACCCACTATCGTCTGGGGCCATGCTATCTTACATGCAACATCGATTATTCATCTCGGACCGACTCATTTATAATAAAACTCCCTATCACAATTAGTATTTGATCATGAACCAAATATTGCTCATCTTCAAATTTTTTAGTGTGTTGTATATGTGCCGGTTGCACCACCACAACGTACTAAGATGGCCCTCAAAGATGATTAGAAATATATGTTGGGTTTGAATCACCCTTTATTATTCACTATCTTGAACCATTTACGGGAGATTTATTCACTGCTCATTTTACAGATTGTCAATTTGATGAAATAAATTTCTCACAATTAGGGGGAGAGATGAAAGAAATTAAAAGAGAAATTGCGTGGAAAGTTTCATCACTATCTCATTTTGATCCACGTGTCCATTCATGTGAACATGAGGTCCAGAAGATCATTCACTTGCAGAAAATAGAAAATCAAATACCAGATGCATTTACTGATTTGAAAAGAATAACTAAGTCACATATCCCTGCAGAGAATGTGCCTATTCGAATTGATGTCCTAGCAGGACCATCTACTAGTGTCATAGCTTCTGAATCCCATACGCCTGAAGCGTGGTAGACCATTGGGTTCCAAGGATAAAAATCCTAAAAAAAGAAGCACGAAAATTTATCAAAATGGCAATATAAAAGAATCTCATGAAGAGAATCAAAATCTGATTAATCCTGATATTCCTGAAGATATCAGTGAACCCAGACTCAAGTCAGTAAAGAACTATCATTATGTTCTACTGGTGATAGGATAAATTTGAATCGATCGAAATTTATGGTGAATAATGTTTTTGCATATAATGTTGCAATGAATATTATAAAAGACAGTGATGATCAAGAACATCTATCTGTCGAATAATGTCGACGAAGATGTGATTGACCAAAATGGCAAGAGGTAGTTCAATCAGAATTGAATTCACTTGCTAAACACAAGATTTTTGTACCGGTAGTCCAAATGCCTAATGGTGTAAAACCAGTTGGCCATAAATAGGTCTTTGTGTGAAAAAGAAATGAAATTGTGAGATACAAGGCACGCCTTGTTGCACAAAGACCCAGTGTCGACTATGAAGAAACATATTCACCTGTTATGGATGCAATAACATTTCGATATCTCATTAGTTTAGCTGTACATAAAAATCTTGAAATACATCTTATGGATGTAGTTACAACTTACCTTTACAGATCACTTGATAATGAAATTTATATGAAAGTCCCAGAAGGATTAAAAATACCTGAAGCATATCGTTTAAAGTCTCAGAAAATGTACTCAGCCAGATTACAACGATCATTATATGATCTAAAACAATCAGAGCGCGTGTGATATAATCGCCTTAGTGAGTACTTGATAAACGAAGGTTGTAGAAACGATGACATTTGTACATGTATTTTTATTAAGAAAACAAAATCAGAGTTTGTTATACTCGTTGTTTATGTTGATGACATAAATCTCATTGGGACTCCAGAAGAGCTCCAAAAGGCAATTGAATATCTAAAGAAAGAATTCGAAATGAAATATCTTGGAAAGACAAAACTTTGTCTTAGTCTGCAAATTAAATATTTAGAAAATGAAATATTTATCCATCAATCTGCCTATACTGAAAAAGTTTTAAAATGATTTTACATGTACAATGCATATTTTTTAAGTACTCCAATGATAGTTCGCTCACTTGAAGTGAGTAAAGACCTATTCCAACCTCAAGAAGAAAATGAAGAGCTTCTTGATCCTGAAGTACCATATCTTAGTGCCATTGGTGCACTTATATATCTTACTAATGCTACAAGACCTGACATAACATTTTCTATTAATTTACTAGCAAAATATAATTATTCTCTCACACGGAGGCATTGAAACGGAATTAAGCATATACTGCGATATCTAAAGAAAACTATTGATATATATATGTTTTATGCTAACAAAGACATTGTAGATCTTGTTGATTATGCAGATGCAGGATATTTATCTGACCCACACAAAGCTTAGTCTTAAACTGGCTATCTATTTACATGCGGAGGTACTGCTATATCATGGTGAGCTACAAAGCAGTCTATTGTTGCTACTTATTCGAATCATGTTGAGATAATAACTATTCATGAAGCAAGTAGAGAATGTCTTTAGTTGAGATCAGTGATACATATCATCAGAGGAAGATGTGGCTTGAAGTACGAAACAAAAATACTCACAGTCTTATATGAAGACAACGCTGCATGCATAACCCAATTAAAGGGAAGATTCATAAAAGGAGACAGAACAAAACACATTTCACTAAATTTATTCTTCACAGATGATCTCCAAAATAATGGTGATATTGATGTGCAACAAATTCGTTCAAGTGATAATTCTGCAGATTTATTCACTAAATCCTTGCCAAGTGCAATTTTTGAGAAAATGATATCCAAGATTGGAGTGCGAAGATTTTAACATCTAAATCGTGGTCTTCATTAGGAGGAGTAGAATACGCGCTGCACTCCTTTTTTCTTAGTCAAGGTTTTGTCCCATTGGATTTTTTTGGCAAGATTTTTAATGAGGCAGCTCTCAAAGCGTATTACTAGATATATGTACATTTTTTCCTTCACTAGGACTTTTTCCCACATAATTTTTTCTAATAAGATTTTAACGAGGCACATCATCTAATTAATTGACATCTAAGGGGGAGTGTTGTAATTACTTTATAATTGGATGGTCATTAATCAAACTTGGGAACCAAGTTTACTTGGCCACCAAGTAGACTTAGCCACCAAGCCAACCTTTAATTTCCTCCTATAAATAGGAGGTTCATTTATATATTTGTATATCAGTTTTAAGTTGAATAATATATCAGTCTCCCTCTATATGCTTGTCTCTGTTATATTTATTTTATAACACAAAATATTATATTTAAGTCATTGTTATGGAGTTTTAAATTCTACAGGTGAAATTTCAGAAAATTGTTATTGAATTTCGCTTGTAAAATTTGAAACTTTATAACTGTGATTATTTTTCAAATGGCAGATCTCTATTTCGACATTTCTCACTAATATGCAACGAATTTGGCCTTAAAACATGATCCATGGAGTATCTAAAGCATTAAAAAGGAATTACACATTTGACCGCTAGCTAATATATATAATATATACTAATTATCCACTATCGGCTACTTTTTGAGCGGATGGTTATTTATTTTAATTTCTTTTTAGACAAGGTTGTAATTGTCCTTAGGTCTATATGACAATTAGATACATCATGCCACTAACAAGTCTTTAGGTTTTTGTTTCCTCGTTGCTTAGTTTCGGGCCCAAAATTTCCTATCTAATTGGGCCAAAGGCTAAGACTTTGTACATTTGGGATTAATTGCAAGCCCAAAGAGCAGGGCTATGCTAACGCTAGGCTGGATTTGCAGGTGAGATGTAGTTTGGGTTTGGCCTTCAAGATTTGCTTCTCATAACAATAACAATAAGGGAAAATTTCATAAATGATTATACTTTTGGAGTTTATTTACATTTAGTTGTATTTTAATTTAGCTGTATTTACTTCAGTTGTATTCATTCATAGCTATTGTTACACTGTATTTAACTTATTGTATTTAAATTTTATTTTAATCAAACAACATAAATGTAAAAAAATACACGGATATTCAATTGTATTCAAAATTCGTTGTATTCATTTGTATATAAAAAAATCTCCTTCGAAATACAAACGAAAAATACATTAAAAACACTTTACTTTACCCTAAAAAAATTATGAATACACTCAGATCGAGACACAAGAAATAAAACACTCTTAGATCTGAGAAAATACACTCCGGATTCTTTATGACACCGATGAGAAGGAATTTCACAATGGCTCAAATTCCCATTAAACTTCCCCTTCTTTTCCTCTGTTTCAAATTGCAACTCTCGTAAAACCTTTTCAATTTCTTAAAGTTAATTCACAAGGATGAAATGGGGGTTGGTGGAAATTTCTGGGATTTGCTGAAACCCTACGGTCGAACAGAAGGCTTTGATTTCCTGAGAAACAAACGTGTAGCTGTGGACTTGTCATATTGAAATAAACTTGTTATTTTCCGAACGGCGAATTGTAAGTAAATCTGAAAGTCATTAAAAGATATTTAGGGGTACAGAGATTTTACACTAGAAAAGCCGGAGAGTTGTTTCGTGGTGGCCGGTGGCGGCGGAGGGAGAAGAAGCGTCTCAAAGCCTAGCACTAAGATTCTCAGTCAAGAATAAAAATAATAAAAATTGAGTATTCTACTTTAATTATATAGTATAGCTATAATAGTAATTTAAATACACATTATAGCTACGCTTTGTAATTTATTTAAAATATAGTTACTATAGATAAATATATCTTAGATGTATTCTACACCATGTAAATATTCCTAACAATAACTCTTTTGATTGACATAAATTTATATTTTCGTATCATACTATTTCACAAGTTATGTCTCACATGACTTTTTCTTAAAAAATTTATGTCCCATTACGCATAACTTTGATTGCTAAAAAAATTTATGTCCCATTACGCATAACTTCCATGGCCAAAGGGAAAAAATTAAAGACCAACCCATTTGAAGGCCAACTCGTGCAATTTCTTCATGTAGTTTTCTTATGTAGCATCCCTTACTTGGACAATCTCTTAATACTAAAATGTATGCCCTTAACACGAGATAGATATACATGCATTAAATTTTTGGAGGATATTTATTATCTTCTTCTTTTTTTAATGGAACTGAAAGGGAAATGTTACAAAATGTTCTGTATAATAAAACACAAGATGACAAGCTTGATGATAAAAAATAAATTTCCAACCATAAGTTGATAGTTACGTTTTGATATGACCATTATAATAATAATGTCTGTCGTGTATGTTCATTATTTCACCAGATTCACTAGTAGTATATGGTTCGATCAGTTTTTTCCATATACCATTTTTAAATTAAAAATGACTATTCACGTCGAGTGCGAAAAATAATATTGACGAGAGATACTCCTCCTTCCACTGAAAAAGATTTAATAAAGGTACCAACTCCTATGCAAACCAAAAAGGAAAAAAGATAAAGAGCAAAAAAGACACTCATATTTGATTTATTAGTTTTAGCTTTAAAGACGAATTTGAAGTTTATAAATTCTTACAACAATCTCAAATTAATATATAATAATAACTAAATAATTAAAAATTTATAAATATGTAGTCGATTTCTTAATAAAAATACAAAATTTGACTAAAAGCTACTGGGTTCACGTGAACCCGTTGCTTTAGCGCAAGAAATATGAAGTTGAGGAAAAATAAAATAAAAAGTGATATCCCTGATATTATTAGAGATATTGTATTAGTAAACTGTAATTATGATAGTAGTCTTGTATTAGGAAAATGTAAATTTGATTTTCGTAATTATAGGCTAGGTTTACTATTGTATATCATGTATATAAACTCTTTACATTAATGAAAATAATCAAGAGATTATTCTTTTTCATGTTATCAGAACCAGACCCATTCCAATTCTTTGTTCACCGATGTTGGGCCCCAAAATTATATTATCCACGCTCCAGTTAACGAGGTCTGGCGTCCAGAGGAGTGTTATGAGTCCCATATCGGAAATGGAATGGGAACATAGACTACTTATATGGACTTGGACAATCCTCACCATACAAGCTAGTTTTTGGGGTTGAGTTAGGCCCAAGATCCATTCTCTACATTTAAAAGAATAATCCCTTGATTATTTTCATTAATGTAAAGGATTTATATACATGATATACAATAGTAAACCTAGCCTATAATTACAGAAATTATAAAAACATTTGCCTAATACAAGACTACTACAATAATTACAATTTACTAATACAATATCTCTAATAATATCAGGAAATATGCGTAGTATATTAGGAATATACTACGTATATTCTATCACACACCCGCAATCATAGCGGGCGGTTGTCGTACGCTGAGACTGTCCCTAAAATTTTCAAACAGAACTAAGGGAAGACCCTTAGTAAAGATGTCAACAATTTGGTACCATGAAGGGACATACAAGACACGTACTTGTCCACGAGCTACATTTTCATGAACAAAGTGAATATCCATCTCGATATGTTTAGTGCGCTGATGTTGGACCGGATTGTCAGAGAGATATATCGCACTAACATTATCGCAGTATACCGAGGTAGCTTTCTGAATAGGAAAATGAAGCTCTAAGAGGATGTTACGCAGCCAACAGGACTCAGACACCACATTGGCTACCCCTCGATACTCGACCTCTGCGCTAGAACGCGATAAAGTAGCCTGGTATTTAGCTGACCAAGAGACCAAGTTATCACCAAGAAACATATAATAACCAGATGTCGAGCATCTGGTATCTGGACATCCACCCCAATCAGCATATGTATAAGACATGAGAGTAGATACAGAGGATGAATATAAGTGTAAACCATAATCAAGAGTGCTCTGAATGTAACGCACAATGCGTTTAAGAGCGTGCATGTGTCTTCCCTCGGATCATGCATAAATAAACACACATGCTGCACTGCATAAGTAATATCGGGTCTTGTAAATGTAAGATACTGAAGTGCCCCTGCAAGACTGCGATAATGGGAGGGATCCTCGTAGGGTATGCTAGAATGAGCACTCAAATTTGGTTTGGTGTCAACCGGAGTAGGAGATGACTTATAGGAGGCCATGCCAACTCGGTCAATAATCTCAGCTGTATACTTTCTTTAGAAAATAAATAGACCACCTGCATGACGAGTTACCGTTATACCCAAAAAATAATTCAAAGGCCCCAAGTCTTTCATAGCAAATCTGGAAATGAGAAGAGAAATGATAGACTTGCGCAATTTATCAAATGAGGCAATCAATATAATATCATCCACATTTAACAGAATGTATGACAGAGAAGTACCGCGATGGTAGATGAATAGAGAGTGAGCCGACCTGCTGTGAGAAAACTCAATAGTAGACACATAATCCGCAAACCTTTTGTACCAAGCCCTAGGAGCTTGTTTGAGCCCATACAAGGACTTCTTCAGCAAACACACATGGTTAGGATGATCAGGGTCCCTGAAACCAATGGGTTGATGCATGTATACAGTTTTATTGAGATCACAGTGTAATAAAGCATTTTTCACATCCAACTGATGAATGGACCATGTTTTCCGGAGGGCCAGATTGAGAACAATGCGAATAGTTGTCGGTTTGACCACCGGATTAAATGTCTTTCCATAATCCACTCCAACCTGTTGAGTTTTGACATCACCTACAAGACGAGTCTTATGCCTCTCAAAACAACCATTAGATTTTTTTTATGAGTAAAAATTCACATAGAACAAATCACATTGACACCAAGCGGACGGGGCACCAACTCTCACATCTTATTTTCAATAAGAGCATTATATTCATCATTCATGGCTATTTTCCAATTCGGGTCACTAAGGGCAGACACTGAGTTACGTGGTAGGGGTGATTTAGTGATATTAGAGTTGAGATTAAAATATCATTTTGATCTAAATATACCCCGTTGGCTATGAGTAACGGGCCCTTGACTCGAAATAGAAGTGGGCCGAACCTGGGTCGGTGTAGGGATGTCAGGACTGACTACACTGAGAGGGGGTCACGGGTTGGGCTAACAGGCAGTGGGCCTGCTGGCCGAGAGAATTATGGGATGAAAAATGGGCCAGCAAGCAGTGGGCCTGCTGGTAGGGACGCATCGAAAGAAGATGGGCTAATAGATAGTGGGCTTGCTGGCAGAATTCGGTGACGGGAGGAGATTGGGCCAGTAGGCAGTGGGCCTGTTGGCTGAATTCGGTCACGGGAAAGGTCTGGGCCAGTAGGCATTGGGCCTGCCGGTGTCTGCTAGTCCAAATCCAGAAAGGTGGGTCGAACCAAATGGTGGACCACATACGGTGAGAGCCCATCATCCAGAAAATTATAAGAATTAGACACGACATTATGCAACTTAGAAAACGGAAATTGGGTTTCATAAAAAATGACATGGCGACTAATTATGATTTTATTAGAGGATAAATCATAACATTTGTAACCACGATGATTCGACGGATAACCCAAAAACACACAAGCGGTAGAACGTGCTTGAAGTTTGTGTATTGTAGTGGATGGGAAGAAAGGATAGCATACACCCAAACACCCTAAGGTGAGAATACGAAGGGTCTTTATGATAAAAAATTTAGAGTGGAGATTGTAATGCTAATCCTTTGCTAGGGAGTATGTTAAGAAGGTAAGTAACCATTTGTAATGCATGATGCCAAAATGAAGGTGGTAAGGAAGCATGGGTTAGTAATGTCCGAACAATATTATTAATTGTGCATATTTTTCTCTCGTCTTTCCCAATTTGTGAGGATGTATGTGGACAAGAAAATCGGAAAGATATACCATTAACATTACAAAATTCTCTAAATGGCCCATTATCAAATTCTCTTCCATTATCGCATTGAATGTTTTTAATCTTTCGTTCAAATTGGGTACAGATGAATGCTCTAATGATAGGAATGTGGAATAAACTTGAGATTTTTTAGATAAAGGAAATGTCCACAAAAAATTAGAAGAATCATCCAAAAATAACACATAATAACGGTGTCCCAAAGAGTTCAAAACGGGAGATGTCCATAAATCACTATGAATAATATCAAATGGCAACAAAGTACTAGAATTGGAGGCAACAAACGATAATTTAATATGTCTCCCAAGCGGACAAGAAGGACAAACATTAGTACTACGCGTACTATTACACTCAATAAATTTATTGTTTTTAAGTGAGGAAAGAACAGACGCTCCCGGATGACCCAAACGCGCATGCCATAAGAAAGGTGCTAAAATGGCAAACATTGATGGTGTGGCTTGATTAGTGGTAGTGGTGGTGGGGGTGGTGATGGGATAGAGCTCGCCCCGACTATCACATCTCATTAGAGGTATCCCCGTCGAGAAATCCTTTACAGAAAATCCAAAAGGGTTAAAGTCAACAGAAACCCAATTATTAGTTGTAAATTTCCGAACAGACACCAATTTTTTAATTAAGTGAGGAACATGAAGGACATTTTTCAAGGCTAATGGTGGGTTCGGGGGAGACAAATTAGTGTGACCATAACCATGAATTGGAATTGTAGTACCATTAGAAATAATTATGCCATTATTTTTGCTCAAATTGGAATAAGACGAGAGATTACATGGTGCAGACGTCATGTGAGAAGTAGCACCGGTGTCCATGTACCAATTTGCATCCGGAGGATTTAATCCAAGTGTATGCATCGCTGCCTCGATGTCCGTGTGGGTCGGGACTGCTACTGGGCCCGCAATAACTAAGGCCTGTTGAGGCCGAGGCCCAAGCAGGCCAGCCTGCTGCCAGGCCGAATTATTTATCAGCCCAGGCTGCTGCTGCCTATTTTGTCCAGTGGGTTTGGCCCAATTAGAAGAGGGAAAGGGGCAGGGCGACATGGGCCACTGCCCATTGGCCCAAGGCATGGCCTAGGGCCACTGCCCAGCGACCCAAGCATGTTACCAATGGTTCAGTGGCCCAGTCCCTTACTGACCGCCACTGCCACCGCGACCACTACCCTTGCCTCTACCATGTCTACCACCACAATTTTTCCCGCTCATGTTATTACGGTTTTGATCATAATTTTCGGAGAATGATTGAGAGTCATCAGTTTCGCGGGACATGGCCACCATCATGGCGGAATTTACTCCGGTAGCCGCATTTTTAGCCAATCATTCTTTTTTCTAAGGTGAGCATGGAACGTGTCTGGTAGAATGATGGGAGAGGATTGCCTTGACGAAGAAGAGTTCCGACTCCATTATACGCCTCGGAGAGGCCTGCAACCACCTGAAGAACTAGACGATCATTAGTGATGGACTCGCCAACGTTCTTGAGTTGATCAGACAACTCCTTGAGCCATTGACAATAGGCGGAGGTATTCGGAAAATTCTTCATATTTATGTGGGAGAATTTCTGCTCAAGGGTCACGACACGAGAATTTTTGTTATCTTGGAATATATCATGCAACCTATTTCAAGCTTCCATTGCCGTGGCGTCGGGTTCGATAATAGTCTGTAAGAGGTCCGTAGAGATGGTGGAATAAATCAATTGGAGTACCGTAGCATCAAGAGTTTCCCACAACTCTATTTCATCATCGGTGGTAGGCACCTTCTCCTTGCATTTTTCCGGTTTGACGATGTGAAGGAAGACTCTATTAAACATTGCGTTAATTTTAAATAGTTCTGCCCACATCGTGTATTGGACGTTTTCCATCTCAAGAACGAGAGGGATGTTGTTCTTGATACTGAAGACTGCAAGGGCAGGATGAAAGGTGTTCTTTGTGGTAGACATGATGACAGAACAAGAGGAGAATTAGGGTGTGGAGAAAAAAATTTGAAGGGAGGGAGTAGGGTGGCCGACGGCCACTGGTAGGAGTAGGACGTCCGAGTGCGAAAAATAATATTGATGAGAGATGACTCCTCCTTCCACTGAAAAATATTTAATAAAGGTACCTACTCCTATGCAAACCAAGAAGGAAAAAAGATAAAGAGCAAAAAAGACACTCATATATGATTTATTAGCATTAAAGACGAATTTGAAGTTTATGGATTCTTACAACAACCTCAAATTAATATATAATATTAACTAAACTCATATATAATTAAAAATTTATAAATATGTAGTCGATTTCTTAATAAAAATACAAAATTTGACTAAAAGCTATTGGGTTCACGTGAACCCGTTGCTTTAGGGCGAGAAATATGAAGTTGAGGAAAAATAAAATAAAAAGTGAAAGAGTAACAAGGAAAAAAGAAATATTAAAAGCCTTCAAGAAATCCTGTAAATCAAGTGTCAAAAAAAATAAAACAAGCTGACATATAAATACAGAAAGACAAAAGAAGAAGAAAATAAAAGAATTAACTGCAGATGAGATCTTGAATTGCTATGCTTGTCAAATTTAAATTCATAGTACAATTCATCACTGAAGTTTTATGACTACTCATAATCTTCATAGCCTTCACTTTCCCCCTAAACTCACCAAAACTTGTCAATTCCACCATTCTTGAATTTATATCACTGCTCAAATTTCCCTTGCTATGATTCAATTGACCATTAGCTCTCACTTGTAATGAAATTCCAATTCTCTTGGACTTTCTAGCTTCGACCCGACCCACGTTAATGTTCGTGAAACCAATCGTGACATTATCGTACAAAAAAATACTCATACTACTCTCTTGAAAATTAATTCGACCAAAGTTATCGTTGTCTACGATGATTTCAGCTCCCATGGTCATGCTAAACGAAGACGAATTAGTAGAATTTGTAAATCGAAGATTTTGCACGTTGATGAGGTCTAGCTCGAAAGATGGAGATTTGAAACGAAAAAATATCATCGAGAAAATTAGCATGACTATGCTTAGTGAGACGATAGTAGATAGGAGGTACACGAAAAATTTGCTGCTTGTTTGATTCTTATTGTTGTTGTGATTGTTGTAAAAATTAATTGGTTTACTGAGATTCAACTCTTGATCGCTTTTAGGATGTGTTGATGGTGCAAGAGGGATGATAGGACTATCTTCGGCCATGAATTTGGTTGGAAATAGGCTAAAGTAGAACCAAGTTTAATTGAGTTTCTTTTGTTCTCTTGTTTAATGTGTTGTATATATATAAGGAGTACTACTCTAGAGATGGATGATGAATGGGGGCGACTGCTTCTTTTGGGCCATGGATGTTTCGTACCCCGATATTTTGATACGCAATATAAATACATGTAAAAAATATTAAACTTTTAATAAATTTTAAATTGAACCTAGGGATCCAAAGGTAGGGTCTAGCGGTCAATTATATGGGTTGAGAATCGTGAGGTCATGTTCAAATTTTAACCTAGACAAGAATACGAGGTGATTTCTTTTCATCTGTTGAATCACACAAAATTATCCGAAATCTAAATTAGTAGGAGGTGGCAAAAATCCCATGAAACTAGCTAGTCAAGGTGCCCGCAAGTTGAAGCGGACACCACGATTGTTAAAAACTCGTTTTTAATTTTTTCTTTATTGAGGAGATAGAAAGGCAGTTGAAAGGTAGTTATTGGATGACTCGAGCCAAGTCGAGTTGTGCGTGTTATTGTTCAAAGTAGGGTGTCTTTGTAGTATGTATTAAATTTTGTAACTACCAATTGCATCAATTTGAAGCCGCCATGAATATTGTTCTACTTGAGCAAAAGAATATTATTCTACTATACAAAATTGGCACCTCGTTGGAGCATACGAACCATCGTTCTTCGACAACAACCTTTTCTTAGGTCCAATTTTACTTGGAAGAAACAAACACAATATCGTAGTTCTTATGATTGAATTTGTCAAAACTTTACAGAGAAAATTATTCATTTGGTTTCTTCTCTTTTCTTGGTTGGACCTTTTCTTTATTAGTGCATCGACGTGAGGCCATATTTGACCTTAAAAAACACGTAAACAAGAACGTAAAGTTCAACTGAACACAACAATCTGAGAGCCACTAAATTATGACATTTCGACTATTTGGCTATTTCTTGAGGACATCAAGATTTAGAGGTGACAAATGACCAGCCTAATTCTTGCAAGTTTGGGTGAGTTAACAATCTGTTCATTGATTAATTCAGCCTAGTTTGACGCAGTTAATTCATCACATCTAAAAAATTGGCTAATATGGACTAAATATGTAGACAGATTGACCCTCAAAACCTTTGTCAAATAATTTTAATTTTTATGTATTATGTTATATATAGTCATAAAAACAAATTATATTAGTTTTGTTTGATAATTATACATATTTATATGAAAATAAATAAAGACATTAAAAGTTGGAAAGTGATGGGCGGATTAGGCTATGACCTATTGTTTAGCTCATCTTGACTTAGTCTATTTAAACTGAAGTAATATTTAGGCGAATTAATGATCTATCTATTTATTAACTAAGTCTATTTATACTAGCCAAATTTCAGGCTAACAGACAACACTGCGTATACACGAATTAACTTATGAGATTTAGCAGTTTCGGTTTCACTACAAATTTGCGAATAAATGTTGTTCTAGGCCACCTTGAATGAGGTGACCAGGGAGACCCAAACGCCACTCCTTTTCTGAGTTTGCCCATATTCTCTACATGGATAGGGCTCTCTCCCCTTTCTAATTACAAGATCTATTTTTTTCTCCGCTTAACACTAATGTAATACTCCCTCTGTCACAATTTATATGACATACTTTTCTTTTTAGTCAGTTTAAAAAAAGAATGACACATTTTCTTATTTGACAAAATATAACTTTAAATTTAATCTTTTTATGTTTGACGAGATGATCTATGACCACACAATTATCTTTGACTTGTTTTAGATCATAAGATTCAAAAGTCTTTCTTTATTTCTTAAACTTTGTGGCCACTCAAATTACATCATATAAGTTGAGACGGAGGGAGTACTAAAAGACTACCTTCGTATATCAGTCAAAGTTCTCTTACTTTAGTCTTCTGTCAAGTGGTGTTACTGGGACCGGGATATATATTAATTGTAGGGAAATTAATAGGGAGCTCCAATCCGTTGTAAATTTATATTTCGATGATATAAATCATAAGTTCATAACTATATGAAATGTCTTCTTATAAGAGAACAATTTGGTGCAGTGGTCAGCCATGTTTTCATTGGTTCGAAGAAGGATTTGTTCAGAAAAAGAAAAAAAAAGACAAAATATCTAATGCTTTTTCGAAGTCAATTACTACATCATTTTTATGTAGCTCTAGCAATCACACATTAGAAAGAATAAAAAGAAAATGTATCTTATAAACTTTCCAAGACTTTATTAGAAAACAATATGAGTTTAGATTGGTAGAGAGAACCTTTTTGTGGCTATTAACCATATTAACCTGAAATTTCTCTTTATACAAGTGATCCATCAGCTTCAGTGTGTCAAATAAAACCAATGCAAGTGCTAAACACGCCAACCTGCCAAAGTTGGAGCAAGTTTGGGCTTGGTCAAACTGGCCCAACCCAACTTGGCTCATCTAAATATTTTGGTCAATTGTCAATTTTGCCATCGGATTGTGCTAGAGGTGGTAAATGAGCTAATTAGATCAAATTTGGACAAGTTAAAATAAGGCTGGCCAGTGGGCCGGGCTCGGGTCTGGCGGGGTCGGGGTCGGGGCGGGACGAGTCAAGGGGTCAGGGTCGGGTCTAGCGGGGTCTGGCGGGGTCGGGTCTAGCGGGGTCTGGCGGGGTCGGGTCTAGCGGGGTCTGGCGGGGTCGGGTCTGGCGGGACCTGCTCCAGTCCCGTCCCGATCCCGATCCCGATCCCGTCGGTATCGGGTCGGGGCGGGGTCGGGGCGGGGTCCGACGGGTTTTCCTTTTTTTTAAAAATAACATATGTATAAAAAAAACTCAATAAACAAGATAAGATAGTGTAATAAAAACATCCCAAGGCTGTTTTTGTGCCTCTTATATTATTTAATAGACATAATTTTTTTGTAATACAAATACAATTGTCTAAAATCTAAATTGCAACTTTGTGGTGTTGTCCAAAAGTTGCAAATTACATAATAAAATTGCAATTAAAAAAATTACATTCTCAAAAAAATTTGTTCTAACTGCTTGATGATTTCCTGTGGTTCTTCGGTTGGAATTGGTATTTGTTGGTCAAATTGATCCACGTCGCTTCCACTACCTTCGGTTAAGATTTCATTGTAGTTTTCATCTTCTTCTTCGTTGATCTCCGTTGACCGCACCTTCTCCACTCCGCTCGTATCCAATCTCTGAATAATACTGCAATTTCCAAGCTGTCTCCGGCTAATGAGTGTCTGTGGTCTCCTACTTGATATCTGCCGGCAGAAAAAGCGCTTTCAGACGCAGTTGATGACACTTGAATGTTCAAAACATCTCGGGCCATCAATGAAAGTGTCAGAAAGGTCTTCTCATTCCCCTCCAAGTATTTCAGCAAGTCTTCATGTACATCTTCATTGATAACTTCTTGATACGGTACAAAACCCTGCAAAACAAAAATATCGAACTCGCTAATTTGGTTAGTAGAGGTACGGCCGCACATTCTATTTCTGAGGCTTTCAATACTATTCGCAGAAACAGCATGTCTTTTGTGAGGTTGTGTTGAAGATGAAGAAGATGGTATGGAAGCCGGTAAGTTACTAGCATTTTCTTGTTGATAAAATCTATATATTTTTTTGCATTGGTGTTCTACGCTAGACAACACTTCTTCTTTAGTTTGTTCAATAGGTGGTGGGTGATTTAGATTTTTGGGACTTGGAGGTGGTAGTACTTCTATACAATCGTAAATAGTTTCAATTAGTGATTTCGTACCGTCTATTTTAATAGTAGGATTTAATACAGAACCAATAATATAAATAGAGGGAATAGGAATAAAATATTTTTTTATTTTGACAAACATTTTTTTAATAGCTGCCTTATAAGCTGGTTTTTCCATATATTCACTAAGTAATAAAAATATTAGAGTTATATAAAACAACATAGTTGAAATAGTAGGATAATATATACCGGAAAATTCTTTTGTTGCTTGAAAAAATTTCTCTAAAAATACAATAAGTTCGGAAATTTTTACCCAATCACTATTTAAAATCATATCAGCTGAATTTTTACTATGAGAGTTAAAAAATAAAGTTATAAGTATTCTATAGTCATAAGCAACAAGTAGTTGCTCGTATAAAGAATTCCACCTAGTGGATACTTCTTGTGAAATTTTTCTATAAGGTAGTCCACAATCGTGACAAGTTTTTTTATATTCTTTTCTACGTTGTACTTTATTACTTTTAAAAATAAAGTTTATAGCAAATTGTATTTTACTAAGAATGTCTTCAAAAAGTGATAGACCATCCTTTACAATTAAGTTATAAATATGGCACGCGCATTTTATATTAAAATGATCTGGAAAAGATGGAGTTAAACTATTTTTTAAAATTGTAATTGCGTAATTGTTAGAAGAAGCGTTATCTAATGTAATAGTCATAATTTTATCGGTTATTCCGTAATAATGGCACACTTGATAAATATTATCTCGCAATAAAAGTACCAGTGTGCCTATCATCTATATATCTATACGCTAAAATACGTTTTTGCATAGACCATTTATAATCTATCCAATGACAAGTTACAGTTAAATAATCATGGCCGTTAGTACTACGACCTATATCAGACTACATACTTTGCCATTAAAATGATATAATGAAAAACGTAAATATTGTTGATATTCATGCGCGAATTTAAATACATCTCTCTTAACAGTTGATCTAGGAAAACCGTTAAAAGCAGGATTATATATATCTCTAATGTAATGAATAAAACCGGGAGATGAAGGAAATGAAAAGGGCAAACCCTCCACAACAACTAATTTTGATATTGCTTCCCTATCTCTATGTTTATTGTATTTAGAGCCTACAATTCCCCCCATCATAGGGTTAATTTGACCATGTACTTGGTCCGGGACAGTATCAGTATGTGAACCTTGTCCCGATGGAGCGGGCGTTTGTGCACCCGGTTTTGAAGCATGGTATTGGGCATACCTAGCTGGATGAGCACTTACTACGTGTCTAATTAAACCCCCCGTCCCACCGTGACCTTTTCCTGTTTTAAATTTTAAAACATTTTTACAAATTTTACATATAGCTACTTGATTCTCTACGTCCCTATCAAAAAATGTCCATGCATATGATTTTAATGGTCGTTTTGCTGGACCTCGTCTCATACTAGGGGGAATAGGAGGTATTTCAGTTGAAGGTGCACTAGTGGGTGTGTTGTCATCAACATTAGTGGGTGTATCGTCTAGATCATCGTCTAAATTAAAGTCTTCTTGAGTTCCTGAAAACAACTCCTCGTCTAAATCTAATGGTATTGTAGGAAAATGTTGAGTATCAACAAAATCATCCTGTGTAGGAATAAGATGACTAGAAGAAGTACCCTTGCCCTGGTTGCCCTACTAGAAGAAGCACCCTTACCCTTACCCTTAAACATACATTTTAATCCTTCCATTTTAATTATGATAATAAATAATTAAAGACAATAAAATTAAGTGCGCTAAATAAAATAAACAGACAATAATAATTTAATGAAGGAACGAATGTACCAAACGCCGACGTAACGTCGACGTGTAATCGAGAGGTTGAAAATTGAAACTTTGCTCGATGGAAGATCCTCAAGCTAGTTGCCAACTTCACTCTCAATTCCCAAATGAATAAATAAAATTGAATATTTAGCAAACAATGTAGACTTGTAGAGAGATATATTGCGAGATTAGAGAGATTGTAGGAAGATTTGTGAGAAAGATGAAGAGAAAATGAGTTATTTATAGTTGAAAAATTGGGTTAAAGTGTAAATATAATAACTTATGGATTAAAAATAAATATTAAGGGGTATGGGGGTTGGGGGAGGGGGGGGAGGCCTAAAATGGCCGTTGGCCAACGGCCAAAATCTAAAATGGCCGTTGGTGCAACGGTCATATTTGCAAAGGGGGGACAAAGGGCGGGGTCGGGCTCGGGAAGGGGTCGGGTCGGGCGGGCCTGGGGCGGGCGGGACGAGACATTGTCCCGTCCCGAGTTCGAGTCCCGTCACCGTTCTTTTTTTTTTTTTAAGCGGGGTCGGGACGGGACCGGGGCGGGCTCGGGACGTCCCGGCCCACTGGCCACCCTTAGGTTAAAACAGTAAACATGTCATGACTCAAGCCAGCCAAAGTTCGCTGGGGTAGAAAGACCCGACCCGTTCAGTCGTCCACCATGACCCAATCTCCTCTTTTTATTTTATTTTATATTGGAAATAAGAAAATGAAAGCTAACGTATCTTTTAAAAATTATTATTTTAAAATCATTCAGATCATAATTTCCAGATCTCCAAATTTGACGTTGTAATTAGTTTGAGTTTTTATTAGATTGTATTTGACCCTTATGCCCTAATTGTATGATGTGTCATTCTCGATTTAATTCGTTCGGTCAAGTCAACTAGTGAATTATCATACAATTTATTTAGATTTTGATGGATTGAGCGAATTACTCAAAAATGAGTTAATTTCGCTATTTCTAACTTTAGCTGCGGGCAAGTCTTCCAATAGTTAACTGATAAGATACAAATGTTTTATTATCTTCAAAAAGATCATATCTATACAAAAGTGATCAGATAACCAATAATACAGCTTAGAAACTGCACTACATAAACAAAAACCTAAAGAAAATTATACTCCTATCCAATATCGTCACTGGCAATCAAGATCCTGAATAGCACTAATTGTCAAATTAATAGACATAGTACAACTCAAATCTGCAGTTTTCTTACTCCTAAACACCCTAAACACCTTCACTTTTCCTCTTATTTTAGCCTTGCTAATCACTGGCAAAATCCCAGAATTACTAATATTAAGTCTTGAAGGCAAATTAATATTTGCCATAACATATTTTTTTTCCGTCGAACGACGTCGTGCTTCTCCTCCAGGAATAACAAATTGTCCAATTGTATTACCTCCTGCAGAATTAATAGTACCTACGGTAGTATCATAATCGTAACGCCAAAAATTCCTATTCCTCATAAAAACTTGCGCGGAAAAATTAATTCTGCCATCACCATCGTTCGATATTCTGATATTTTCGAGACGAACTTTTGGCGATTTAATTCGAACGAACGTAAAAGAAAATAGAAGAATGATTCCAGTTAGGAAAATTGTGAAGAGTAAAATACTTCTGATTCTGTTCTTCCTTCGGAGATTATTTGAATATTGGAAATTATTGGTAGCTAATTCTGCATCACTTCTAGGCATAACACTTGATGGTGCTAATGGATATGATTGTGGATCTTTTTGATAAGTGGTCATTGTTGCAATATAGAGATTTTTTTTTTGTGTTTTGAATTGAAGTTATAAGGGAGTATTGTGTTTATTTATATATATGTTTGGATTGAGACACTTTGGTGGAAAATGTTAACAGCCACATATATACGTTTTTAAGTCTTTGTATCTAAGTTTTCTTAATTTTCTTTGGCTAGACGTGTTGATTTGGACAAATTGACTTCTAGAGAGCCTCTTATACTTCAACGATATTGTAATTTTCATGTGTCATGGATAATTTTGTCAAGAAATTGGAGTGATCAAGAGGGTGTTTGGGTAAACTTATAAGTTGATTAAATTGATTTATAAATATTGTTAATTTATTTGCAACAACAACAACATATCCAGTGAAATCCCACAACATGGGGTCTGGGGGTAGAGTGTACGCAGATCTTACCTCTATCTTGAGAAAGTTTATTTGCGTGTTTGATAAATCATCATAAATACTCTGAAAGAAATAATCCCCTTGATTATTTTCATTGATTGAATAGATATATATACAAGTTACATATTTCCATAATAGGAAAATCCTTTTCCTATTCTACTTCTAAATCCTTATTCTACCATAATTCTAACTATACAATTATGGTAAGTGTATAACACTAATTAAGGTATCCTTTTCATTACAATATACTACAATATACATTCCTAATATACCATATATACTCCATTCCGTGATGGGCTGTTTAACACACCCCCGCAGCCATAGCGGGCGGTCTTCGAATGCTGAGACTGTCCCTAAAATCTTCAAAAAGTACCGCGGGTAGACCCTTGGTAAAAATGTCTGCAATTTGATAACGAGACGGGACATAGCATACACGAACTTGACCTTTAGCAACCTTTTCACGGACAAAGTGAATGTCCATTTCGATATGCTTGGTGCGTTGGTGTTGAACCGGGTTACCTGAAAGGTAGATGGCACTAATGTTATCGCAATATACCAAGGTTGCCTTCTGAATGGGACAATGAAGCTCCAAAAGCAAATTACGTAGCCAACATGATTCAGAGACCACATTCGCCACCCCTCGATATTCTGCCTCTGCACTTGAACGTGATAGAGTTGCCTGACGCTTTGCCGACCAGGAGACCAAGTTGTTGCCAAGGAACATACAGTAGCCCGAAGTCGACCTTCTGGTGTCGGGACAATCACCCCAATCAGCATCCGTGTAGGAGACAAGTGTGGATGTAGATGAGGGATACAAGTACAAACCATAATCCAGTGTCCCCTGAATATACCGAATGATGCGTTTGATTGCATTCATGTGCTCAACTCTGGGATCATGCATGAATAAACACACCTGCTGAACCGCATATGTAATATCCGGTCTGGTAAAGGTAAGATACTGGGGAGGGCCCCCGCAAGACCGCGATAGCGGGTCGGGTCCTCGTATGGTGCACCCGCTGTGGCACTTAGCTTTGGGTTTGCATCAACGGCGTGGAAGTGGACTTACAAGATGACATCCCGCCCTCTCGATAATCTCAGCGCAGCATACTTCCGTTGAGACAGAAACAACCCACCTGAATGACGTTTGACGGCAATTCCCAAAAAATAACTCAAAGGCCCTAAGTCTTTCAAAGCAAATTCAGAACTGAGCATGGCCATGATAGACTGGCGCAAAGCATCGGAGGAAGCAGTCAAGATGATATCATCCACATACAACAAGAATATAGGCCAATGACGAACCACGTCGGTAGATGAACAAGGAATTATCTGACCTGCTGTGAGTGAACCCAATTGTCGAAACAAAGTCAGCAAATCGTGTATACCAGGCCCGTGGAGACTGCTTAAGGCCGTATAATGATTTCTTCAACAAACAGACATGATTAGGGCGGTTGGGATCCCTGAAACCCAACGGCTGATGCATATAGACTGTTTCCTTGAGGTCACCATGTAGAAAAGCATTCTTGACATCCAACTGATGAATTGACCAAGTCTTTGAAAGAGCCAAGCTAAGCACAGTGCGAATGGTAGCCGGTTTGACCACCGGACTAAACGTCTCACCACAATCAATTCCAACCTGCTGAGTCTTACCATCACCAACAAGTCGCGCCTTATGTCGAGCAAAGGACCCATCTGAATTCTCTTTGTGAGCAAAAATCCACATAGACCTGATAACATTAATACCATATGGACGGGGCACCAACTCCCACGTCTTATTAGCAATAAGAGCATTATATTCATCAGTCATAGCAATTTTCCAATTAGGGTCATTTAATGCGGACACAGGATTGCAGGGCAAGGGGGATTTAGAGACATCCGAATGTAAATTAAAATGTCTTTTAGGTGTAAAAATACCCCGCTGACTACGAGTGACCGGTCTATGACTCGAGGAAGAACCGAGTGAATTTTGGGAATTTTCTTCGGGTTCGGGACGGACCGGCGGGCAGACGGTGGGCTGCCGCTGGCCCAAATCGGTAAAAAAAGGCTCGGTTTACGGACCGGTTCTAGAATTGGGCTGGACTGGCCCAATAGCTGGAACTGTTCCAGTGGCTGGAACAACAGGGTGCGACGGTACTGTGGGACCAGCGGGCAGTGGGCCCGCTGGAGGATTTTGGGTACAGGAGTTGTCCGAAAAATTCCGAATAATATACGGGGATATTTGGTCATTCAAAAAACTATACGACTTAGGTTCGGGAGTATGAACTTTCGTAAACGGGAATTGAGTTTCATCAAAAATGACATGGCGATTGATTATGATTTTCTTGGAGGATAAATCAAAACACTTATAACCACGATGATTTGACGGATAACCCAAAAACACACACGGGGTAGACCGAGCCTGGAGTTTGTTAATTGTGGTGGATGGGAATAACGGATAACACAAGCACCCAAAAATCCGAAGATGAGAATACGAAGGATCCTTCTTATATAGGATTTTGAGGGGGGAGGAATATGTCAGACCTTTGGAAGGAAGTATGTTAAGAAGATATGTGGCCATTTGTAGAGCATGATGCCAAAAATATGGAGGTATGGAGGCATGAATTAAGAGAGTTCGGACAATGTTATTGATGGAACGAATTTTGCGTTCGGCCTTACCATTTTGTGGAGATGTATGAGGACACGAAAACCTAAAATTGATCCCATTATTAGCACAGAAATCCCGAAACTCCCTATTGTCATATTCTTTCCCATTATCACATTGAATATTTTTTATGTCTCTTTCGAATTGAGTACAAATGAACGCTCTAAATTTGATGAAGATGGAAAATACTTGTGATTTATTTGCAATTGGAAACGTCCACAAAAATCTAGTATAATCATCTAAAAAGAGAACATAATATCGATGACCCACTGAACTTAGAACAGGAGACGTCCATAAGTCACTATGAATAATGTCAAATGGCATAGAAGTATGAGAATTAGAGTCTACAAATGGCAACTTCACAATTTTTCCTAATGAACAAGACTGACAAATTGGAGTACGACTCGTGCCCTTACAAGAAATAAAGCTATTTTTATCTAAAGCCGATAAAATAAAAGATCCCGGATGACCTAGACGAGCATGCCACATGGAAGGAGAGATGGTCGCAAAAAGGCCGACAAAGAAGGCCTGGACTCGATGGACTGAAACCGGGCATGATAGGATACAGATCCCCCCTACTATCACACCTCATGAGATGACTCCCTGTCTTGAAATCCTTCACAGAGAAACCGAAAGGATCAAATTCAACAGAAACAGAATTGTCATTTGTGAACTTTCGGACATACACTAAATTTTTAATCAATTTTGGAGCATGTAAAGTATTTTTCAAGAGGAGTGGTGGATTGGGGGGAGAACGTTTTCTGACCATACCCTAGAATTGGAATAGAACTGCCATTACCAACAATTATCCCCCTAGGGGTGCTCAAATTGGAATAAGATGAGAGAGTACCTGATTCGGAAGTCATGTGAGTGGTGGCCCCGGTGTCCATGTACCAATTTGGGTCCGGTTGGGTCAACACCAACGTGTGCATCGCAGCCTCGATATCAGTGTGAGTGGGGCCTGCTGCATGATGGGCTTGCGGAGGACGGGGCCCAAGGACTCCATTCCGTGATGCTGCTGGGCCGTAGGTGCTGCTGTTGGGCCACCGCCGCCGGTGGGCGCCACCGCCGGCGCCGGGCTCGGACCGTTGGCCGGCCCGGCGGCCGCTGGAAACTGCTGCTGGCTGCTGTGGATGGTACGGGTTCCACTGCCATTGGCCCCACTGCTGGGCCCATGGCGGTGGTGGGCCACTGTACCCTGGCTGGGACCCACCGCCTGTTTGTTGACCACCGGAACCGCCACCGTACCGCCGCGTTTGCCCTCGCGATTTTTGTTATTATTTTTGCGATTATTCTTGCCGCCACCATTATTATGGTTTTGGCCCGAATTATTCACAAAACCTGAAGAACTAGGGGAGGACGCCACCATGACAACTGGGCTTGCTCCGGTAGCCGCCTTTTAGCCAAACCTGCTTCTTCCAACGTAAGCATGGAGCGGGCTTGATGAAAGTCTGGAAGAGGGTTGCTTTGGCGAAGGAGAGTTCCAACACCATTATAGGTCTCTGAAAGACCGGCAACCAACTGTAGAACTAGACGATTATTTGTTATTGGGGCGCCAACAATACGGAGTTGATCCGCCAACTCCTTTAGTGTCTTGCAATATGCAGAAACGTTTGGAAATTCGTCCATTCGAACGAGAGAGAATTCCTGCTCGAGTGTGACGACACGTGAATGTTGGTTGTCTTGGAATATGTCACGCAATCTATTCCATGCAGCCATAGCCGTGGTATCCGGCTCCATAATCGTCTGTAGGAGATCCAACGAAATAGTGGCGTATATCCACCGAAGAACGGTAGCATCAAGTGTAATCCATACCTCAGGATCCTCCGCAGGAAGGGGTCTAGCGGGAGGAATGATGTGATGAAGAACTTGATAAGATATAGCGTGAATTTTAAACAACTCTGCCCACGTTGCATATTGAACGTTTTTCATTTCAAGAACAATAGGGATACTTAGCTTGATATTGGAAACCGTGAGGGCAGGGTGAAAATTGTTCTTAGACATATTGTAAGAACAAAGAAGGAGGGGAAATTTAAGAGAGGTTTTTTTGAGAGCGGAAGACGAAATTTTGGAAGAGAAAAACCCGAGGAGGGGGGGGGGGTCTCGGCCAAAGGGAGGCAAAAGTTTGAGAGAAAAAACTTTTGTTTTAGACCTAGTCTCTTGATACCATGAAAGAAATAATCTCTTTGATTATTTTCATTGATTGAATAGATATATATACAAGTTACATATTTCCATAATAGGAAAATCCTTTTCCTATTCTACTTCTAAATCCTTATTCTACCATAATTCTAACTATACAATTATGGTAAGTGTATAACACTAATTAAGGTATCCTTTTCATTACAATATACTATAATATACATTCCTAATATACCATATATACTCCATTCCGTGATGGGCTGTTTAACATACTCAAACTACTTAATTATAACTCAAAATTAGCCAAATTTATGACTTCTCCTCTTATAAGCACTTTTAGCTTGGCCATGACTTATACTATTTTATCCTTAATATTTTTCTTATTTTTCATCATACCTTTCCCAAAACAAAAGTCCTAATTCCTCTCATTCACCATCTGTCGTTCCTCCTTATTATATAAATTTAAGGATATTTTAGTTATTGAAAAGAACGACTTATCAATACTTTTATATCAAATGTAACACATCTTCTTATTTTCTGTTTCAATATTTAAAACCGCTTATCAACACTTAATACTGGAGTATTAAACTTTTATAATCAGCTAACCCAAATGACCGGCTCTAATTGGATTGGAGCTTTCAATTTTTATTTATTTAATTTCCTTTCAGAAAAAGGGTGAGCGTGACAAAATACTTTAAAATAAAATCAAGGGCGAACCAGATATTGACCGACAAGATTTTGTATACAACATTATCTCATTCTTGTTTTGAATATCACCTTCATTTCAACTTTAATGCACGCAACAAGTGCATATGATAATTCTATTTTTTTTGGGTATGATAACTCTAATTGTTGCCAACTTTATCCTCGCAAGTTCAATAAATGGCACGCACCCTCATTTCATATAGTTTTCAATTTTATATTTCGGAACTCCAGCCATTTTAAATTATTTGTTCTAAATTGATAATTGTTAAACAAGGTAATATATCCGTGATATACACTTGATATACATAAGTGTATATCACGGGTGCTAAAGGCAGCAAGCCCAACACGGAAAGACAGCAAACCCATCACGGGTGATGTATATTTGGTGTATATATTGTTGGTATATTATAGTGTAAAGGTTACCTTAATTAGTCTTGTACACTTACCATAATTTTATAGTTAGAATTATGGTAGAATAAGGTTTTAGGAATAGAATAGGAATAAGATTCTCTTATGATGGAAATATGTAACTTGTATATATACCTTTCAATTAATGAAAATAATCAAGGGATTATTTCTTTCTTGGTATCAAAGAGTCTAGGTTTATTTTTCTCTCCCAAACTCACCACCTTTTCAGTCGAAATCCCTAGCCAAAATCCGAGACCTTGCTCTCGGGTTTTGTGCCGACGAGAAGCTCCTTCTTCCAAAAAATTTCTCCCTAATCCCTCAATCACATATTGTTCTATCAATATGTCTACATCCCGGAACATGTTTCATCCTGCCCTTACAGTTTCTAACATCAAGAATAACATCCCTCTCGTTCTTGAAATAGAAAACGTCCAATATGCGACGTGGGCCGAACTGTTCAAAATTCAGGAACGATCGTATCAAGTCATCCATCACATAATCCCCACGACTCCTGAGGATACGGAGGTGCCAAAACGCAAGGAAGATCCTAAGTTGTGGACGACTATTGATGCTAACGTCCTTCAGTAGATATATTCCACCATATCTACCGACCTTTTGCAAATAATTATTGAGCCTAACGCTACGGCACAGGCGACTTGGGATAGACTGCGTGATATATTCTAAGATAATCAAAATTCTAGAGCCGTTACCCTTGAGCTGGATTTCTACCACGTCACTATGAAAGATTTTCCTAATGTTTCGGCTTATTGCAAAAGATTAAATGAATTGGCAGACCAACTTCGCAACGTTGGCGCGCCGGTTTCGAACGATCGTTTGGTCCTCCAATTGGTTCCGCCTCTCCGAGGCCTATAGTGGTGTGGGAACGCTTCTTCGGAAAAGCAATCCGCTTCCGCAAGTTTATCAGGCACGTTCTATGCTTACACTAGAAGAAGCAGGCATGGCAAAATTAACGGCTACCGGTACTAGTCCCGTAGTCATGATGACCGAGTCCACGGTATATCCTACCGGTTCCAACAACTCGGGACAAAACCGCAACAACGGTGGCAGCAAAAAGAGTGGAAATAAGAAAAATGGCAAAAACCGTGGCGGCAACAACGGCGGCAGCCGGCAGAATGGTGGTGGCGGTGGGGGTCCTCGCGGTGGTCGCGATAGCGACAACAGCTTCGGGGCCCACAGTGGACCCCTATGCAGTGGCAGTGGTCCTACAACAGCAGTTTGGGCCAACCAGTTTACCTCCCAGCGGCAGTGTCCAGCCCAACAGCAGTCCAGGCCCAATTCGGCCTAGTCCGATTCTGACGGCCGACAACGATCAGCGGGCCGAGACCGCAAGTAGGGGTGCTTGGGCCTCGACCCCCGCAAGCCCATCACGCAGCAGGCTCCACTCAGACCGATATCGAGGTCGCGATGCACACACTGAGTTTGACTCAACCGAACCCGAATTGGTATATGGACACCGATGCCACTACCTACATGACATCCGATTCATGTACTCTCTTATCTTATTCTAATTTGAGCAACTCTCGCGGTATAATTATTGGTAATGACAATTCTGTTCCAATTCGTGGTTATGGTCATAAAACATTGTCTCCCCCTCATCCCCCTCTTATCTTGAAAAATACCCTACACACCCCCAAATTGATTAAAAACTTAGTCTCTGTCCGTAAATTCACTACTGACAATTCCGCTTCTATTGAATTTGATCCATTTGGTTTCTCTATGAAGGATTTCAAGACGGGGAGTCCTCTCATGAGGTGTGATAGTAGGGGAGATCTTTATCCTATCACACCCAGTCCCGGTCCATCGAGTCGAGTCAAGCCATGCCATCAGCTTTTGCAGCCATCTCTCCTTCCTTGTGGCATGCTCGTCTTGGTCATCCGGGGTCCTCTATTTTGTTAGCTTTAGATAAAAATAGTTTTATTTCATGTAAGGATACGAGTCGTACTCCAATTTGTCAATCTTGTTCTTTAGGAAAAATTGTTAAGTTGCCGTTTGTAGACTCAAAATCTCATACTTTAATGCCATTTGATATTATTCATAGTGACTTATGGACGTCTCATGTTCCTAGTTCTATGGGTCATCGGTATTATGTTATCTTTTTGGATGATTATTCTAATTTTTTATGAACGTTTCCAATAGCGAAGAAATCTAAAGTTTTTTCCAACTTCCTAAAATTTAGAGCATTTATCATAACCCAATTCGACCGTGAAATCAAAAATATTTAGTGTGATAATGGAAAAAAGTATGATAATGGGGCGTTTCGGGAATTCTGTGCGACTAATGAGATAAATTTTTGTTTCTCTTGTCCCCATATATCTTCACAAAATGGGAAAGCTGAACGTAAAATTCGTTCCATAAATAACATTATCCGCACTCTATTAATTCATGCTTCCGTACCCCAATATTTTTGGCATCATGCTCTTCAAATGGCTACATATCTACTTAACATAACTCCTTCCAAAGGTTTGACATATTCTTCCCCTCTTCAGATTTTATTTAATAGAATTCCTTCATATTCACATCTTCGGGTTTTTGGGTGTTTGTGTTATCCGTTATTCCCGTCCACCACAATTAAAAAACTTCAGGGCCGGTCGACTCCGTGTGTGTTTTTGGGTTTTCCATCTAATCATCGTGGCTACAAATGCTTTGATTTATCTTCCAATAAAATCATCATTAATCGCGATGTAATTTTTGATGAATCCCAATTTCCATTTGCTAAAAGTCATTCTCACGTGCCTAGTTCGTATAATTTTTTGGATGAACAAATATCCCCGTATATTATTCAGCATTTTTCGGACATCTCTCGCACCCAAAATTCTCCAACGGGCCCACTGCCCGCTGGTCCCACTGGCCCGTCACAGTCCTCTCTGCCTAGTTTTGTCACTGGGCCAATTTCAGTAATTAGGCCAGTCCAGTCCAATACTGGAACTGGTCCAGTTTCTGGTTCCGCCACTGGTACTGCTTCCCGAGTTGGGCCAGCAGGCCCACTGCCTGCTGGCCAGTCCGTCCCGAGCCCAACAAATTCCCGAAATCTACTCAATTCTTCTTCGAGTCATAGACCGGTTACTCGTAGTCAATGGGGTATTGTTACACCTAAAATACATTTTAATTTACATTCTAATATCTCTAAATCCCCCTTGCCCCGTAATCCTGTGTCTGCCTTAAATGACCCAAATTGGAAAATTGCTATGACTAATGAATATAATGCTCTTATTGATAATAAGACGTGGGAATTGGTGCCCCGTCCATCTGGTATTAATGTTATCAGGTCTATGTGGATTTTTGCTCATAAAGAGAATTTAGATGGGTCATTTGCTCGACATAAGGCGCGGCTTGTGGGTGATGGTAAGACTCAGCAGGTTGGTATAGATTGTGGGGAGACGTTTAGCCTCGTGGTCAAGCCAGCTACCATTCGCATTGTGCTTAGCTTGGCTCTTTCGAAGGCATGGTCCTATTCATCAGTTGGATGTCAAGAATGCTTTCCTACATGGTGATCTAAAGGAAACAATCTATATGCATCAACCGTTGGGATTCAGGGATCCCAACCATCCTCATCATGTCTGTTTATTGAAGAAGTCCTTATATGTGCTTAAGCAGTCTCCACGGGTCTAGTATACAAGATTTGCTGACTATGTTTAGACTATTGGGTTCACTCACAGCAGGTCAGATAATCCCTTGTTCATCTACCGTCGTGGTTCGTCATTGGCCTACATTCTGTTGTATGTGGATGATATCATTTTGACTGCCTCTTCCGATGTCTTACGCCAGTCTATCATGACCATGCTCAGCTCTGAGTTTGCTATGAAAGACTTGGGGCCCTTGAGTTATTTTTTGGGGATTGTTGTCAATTGTCATTCCGATGGGTTGTTCTTGTCACAACGGAAGTATGTAGCCGAAATCATCGAGAGGGATGGGATGTCATCCTATAAGTCCACTTCCACTCCAGTTGATACTAAGCCCAAGCTTGGTGCCGCGGCCGGCGTCCCTTACGAGGATCCGACCCGCTATCGCAGTCTTGCAAGGGCCCTTCAGTATCTTACCTTTACCAGACCGGATATTACGTATTATGTCCAGCAGGTGTGTTTATTCATGCATGATCCCAGAATTGAGCACATGAATGCACTCAAACGCATCATTCGGTATATTCAGGGTACACTGGACTATGGTTTGCATTTGTATCCTTCATCGACATCCACACTTGTCTCATACACAGATGCCGATTGGGGTGGGTGTCAAGACACCAGACGGTCTACGTCTGGCTACTGTATATTCCTTGGTAACAACATGATCTCCTGGTCTGTGAAGAGTCAGGCGACTCTATCCCGCTCAAGTGTCGAGGCTGAATATCGAGGGGTAGCCAATGTGGTCTCAGAATCATGTTGGTTACGTAATTTGCTTTTAGAGCTTCATTGTCCAATTCAAAAGGCAACCTTGGTTTATTGCCATAATATTAGTGTCATTTACCTTTCGGGTAATCCGGTTCAGCACCAACACACTAAGCATATCGAGATGGACATACACTTTGTCCGTGAAAAGGTTGTTCGGGGTCAGGTACGTGTCTGTCATGTCCCGTCAAGATATCAAATTGCAGACATCTTTACAAAGGGTCTTCCCTCGTTCCTTTTTGAAGATTTTAGAGACAGTCTCAGCGTTCGAAGACCGTCCGCTATGACTGCGGGTGTGTGTTAAACAAGGTAATATACCCATGATACACTTGATATACATAGGTGTTTATCACGGGTGCTTAAGGCAGCAAGCCCAACACGGAAAGGCAGCAAACCCATCACAGGTTGACCCATCACGGGTGATGTATATTTGGTGTATATATTATTGGTATATTGTAGTGTAAAGGTTACCTTAATTAGTCTTGTACACTTACCATAATTGTATAGTTAGAATTATGGTAGAATAAGGTTTTAGGAATAGGATTCTCCTATTATGAAAATATGTAACTTGTATATATACCTTTCAATTAATGAAAATAATCAAGGGATTATTTCTTTCAATAATGTATATATTAAAATAACTTTTTAAGCAAAGGGAGTATTAGTTTTTAGAAAATGGGTAATTTATGTTGATTTGAAGGTTTCCATCCAAATAGAGGTACGAGTGTAAACTTTATAGATAACATATGTATATTTATCCACAATCACTAACGGAGTAGAGATATATATTTGACAATTTTCCTTAAATTAAAATTACTGAGTTCAACGAAACTTGTACTTTAACACTAGATCCGCCCTTGCACATAAGTTCCAATAGTGACAAAGGAATAGGCCGGCATTTTATATAAAGTGTGTTATTAAAGTTGAAAGCTCCTCATAACTAAATTTAACTTTTATGTTGGATAAGTGCATCGTAGACTGTTGGAAGTTTTCTAAAGTACATGCTATGACTAGTTGTCCATTCTACTTATGTGAATTAGGTTTTTAAAAAAGAAATATTAGTAGGTATATAAGGTTACATATTCTTTTTGTGTGCAATTACAAAAACTGAATACTAGCCAGTGTGGAGATTTATTAATTACCAGTTTTGTCAAATTTACTAGAGTTTATAGTACAATCTTTTTTGAGTATAAACTCAACTAGTTATTTTTGGTGAAGAGTTGTTGCTTTCTAACTTTTTTGAGATACCCCTTCATTCTTAATCAGAGATACAACGTTTCGAGCCTGGAGAATAAAGTTGTCTCCTGTAGGAAGCCCTTTACCCACAAAACTAGACTTCTCGACAAAATTCGGATTAATTTGGCCTTAAAACGAGTATCGAACACTAGATGAGAGAGAAAAAACTTGTTAAGGCAAAAACTGAAGGTTTTTGTTGGGTTGTTGTACGCAGCGGATATTGAAAACTTGTTTCAAACCCAACAAACGTAGAACTGTTTGACTATAGGATAATTTTAAACTGTAAACATAAGACTTGAATGGTACTTACATGTTTACAATATCTGAAATCTTTATCAACTGTGGGTGCGCACGCGAATGCCCTTTCAATTGCAAGCTCCAAGCTTTAATGTATTTCTCCTTTGGAAAGCTAGGAAATCCGGCAGAGGTTCGAGAGAGTGTTTTGATTATGAGTCTCTAAGACTTAGAATAATGATATGAAAATCAAATGTATTGAATAATGACGTGTAGGTTTGAATTTATAGGTGAAAAATTAGGTCAAACCGGATTAGGGTTTGACCTTGGGCCTGACCCAAAATTCGAGACAGATTAGGTCATGGCGTTGCAACCCTATGGTCTGGGCGCCGCGGCGCTGACGTGGCCCTATACTGTCTCGTTTTATTTTCCGCACATTCTTAATTAAATCCAAAATCTAATTTTGACTTAATTAAAACAATCATTATTCATTTAAATATCTTGATTCTAAATCGAATATTTAATACTCTCTCAATACATCCTTAGATCGAAAAGAAAATTGACATAGTGTGACCCTACATGCCTTCACATATCGACATTAATCAAATTAAGGTCTACGCGGAACTCCTAGACGGCGCCGCAAGACGAACTCAATATGTGAAGCACGTTTACACGAATCCAGTAAACTTAACCTCTCTGTGGTAAGATAAAATTCTTTCATTCACGACACACCCGATCAAGCTTAGGATTTGTCAAGTGTCTATCCAAATGACTTAATCATTGTATCTCATCTATATTAGTTGACAACTAGACTATATTCTAAATATGTCTATTGTGTTGGCCAACGACTTAGTCAACCTAATATTACTGAAAAGCTGAGTGTTCTCTCGAATATACATTCGAGGAATAAGTCCTGATCTTGACTCAACTACCACCTTTAATCCACATCGTAATGTACCCAATACAAGTTGTATCTCAACCTATAAGGCATTTGAGCTTAGGACAGGATCAAAGTACATTACTTTGTAGACAAGGTGCGTATTGACCTCAAGTCTAAGGACTTCTATCTCCCACACGACTGATCATACCTTAGACAAGTATAACAAACAGTATATCAGCAGGGTATACCAATACTTTCAAAGTATCCATGTGTCCATCACGAGTAGTCATTACTCGTAGCAGGTGAGACATAGTACATCCTCTAAGGATGTGATGCAGACCATATGTCGACTTATCACATATCATCGATATCCCATTCTCGATCATTAGTCGAGGCTATTTTAAGAGTTACGTTATAATATTAATATCTCGCATTATTAATAATAACGTAACATTTAGGGATGCATATTATAGAATATTATAAACAATTAACTAATAATTTAATAATTGCAAATGCCAAAATATTAATCTCCATTAATAATAATACGAATGTGTATAAAGTACATTTGTCCTAATACAAATTGTCTTTAGGACATACATATACTTTCAAAAACATAGTTATGTGACCTAATTGTTACATTGTCACAGTTCGCGTTGCTGTGAAGGAGAAAGATTTAAGTTAAAATTTACTTCATGCGTCATTTCAGAAGCAAATCCGGATTAATATGATCTCAAAGTGAGTATCGAACACTAAATAAGAAATTAAATAAAAACTTGTTAAGACTAAAAATAGTTATGTGACCTAATTGTTACATTGCCACAATTCGCGTTGCTGCGAAGGGGAAATATTTAAGTTCAAATTTACTCCGGCGTCATTTCGGAACTTAAAAGAAAGTCAGTATTACTCGTACAAAATTCATAACTTTTAGAAATACTACTATTAAGTATATTGAAAAAAGAAAAAAAAAATCATACTGAAGACGATTTACACGCGGTTCTCAATTAGTCATATTGGCAACAAACTTCCAATTGATTAATATTACACTAGCGAATTTGTTTGCGCTTCGCGCAACTATTAAAAATGTTATTGAATTTAGAATTTTTTTTTAGTCAAGATAGATATTAAATTCTTGTTCATTTAGATGCATATAAAGTAAGTTTGTATATATTCGTATCAGTTTAATATCTAAACGTGAATCGGCCCACGTGATATTAACTCAAAATAATTAGAGTTTTATATTAGACCTAAATGAACTGTACTTTTTAGTATACGATCTTTTTTATAAAAAGAAAAAAATGAAGGAAAAGAGAAGAAACGACCAAGTGAAATGCTCTAAATATACTGAAATTTTAGACTTCTTTGATTCATGGAATCGTAATAAATGAATTCTTTTTCCAATCTTTTGATAATAAGAACATATAAAGGGACACAAATACATTGTATGCTTCCACTAAATAGCCGGTGTTGATTTCTCAAACTTTTTTTTTGAAAATCTCAGCACTCTGAATACCTAAAACCTATTATTTTTAAAATAAATAGTACAGAAGATTAACTTGAGAATATCAGTAATTTTCTTCATGTAATTTTGGGTTTTTAATATGGCACAATTTTGGGTTATTCAATAATATGGCACATAAATGTAAAACTATAATTTTGTCCTGATGAACCTATCGTATATGCAAATTAAAACATGAACTTATCATATATATATGTTCATAAAAAGGATAACTTGTTCAAGCTTTCCCTCAATTTCTGCCTCAACCATCATTCCATTGATCTTTGCAATGAAACATAACCAAGTTACTGGAACTGTCCCCAAAATACCCTTTACTAAGCAAACTACTAAACCTCCAATGCTAGACAGAACCAAAACATATTTAAGCATATATATTTATTTACGAATTCATATTCCAACAAATTAAGTGAAGCACAACACGCCAATTTATCTCTAACTTCCTTATCGGATATACATATTTGTTACAGCCCTGAAGCTTTGAAAGAACACTAATTTTTTATTGAAAATTGGCAAATCATTTTCTGCCGAACAACATATAGCTGGCTAAACAATAATTCCCACTCATCCTATCTCCTGTGGAAAACTTGCATGAGAATCAAAATAAATTATGCTTGAAAAATCAATGAACATTTTCATGGGTGCTTTAGGAAAGGCAATATAACAACAACAACATACACAATGAAATCCCACACCGTGGGGTCTGGGGAGGGTAGAGTGTACACATACCTTATCTCCACCTTGATAGGTAGAACGGTTGTTTCCTGGAGACCCTCAGCTCAAGACAAAGCATAATCACAAGCAAGGCAATCAAAACAAAGCAAGAGTAAAGCAAGAGAAACAGTCAGACTCAGATAAGGAATTAGAGCGGTATAAAGTTCATTCGAACAAAAGGGAGCAGTAACTAACACAACTAAATAAGCTAAACAAAATACACTAAAGAACACATAGCAGCAGAAACAAACTACAGTGGATTATAAAGCAATAATGTGTCTATAAGTGTGATAGGCTAATCGAACCTACAGTAATAACACTACAACTATCAATTTATAAGCATAAGTAGGATTACACTCGAGTACCTACTACTCTTCTACCCTAATTCGTTTTCTCCACAACCCCCTATCTAAGGTCATGTCCTCGGTAAGCTGCACCTGCGCCATATCCTGTCTAATCACCTCTCTCCAATACTTCTTCGGCCTACCTCTACCCTTTCTGAACCCGTCCATAGCCAACCTCTCACACCTCCGCACTGGGGCATCTGTGTCTCTCCTCTGCACATGCCCAAACAATCTCAACCTCGCTTCCCGCATCTTATCATCCACCGAGGCCACTCCCACTTCTCCCGGATATCATCATTTCTAATCATATCTCTCATTGTATGCCCACACATCCATCTCAGCATCCTCATCTCTGCAACTTTCATCTTTTGTATGTGCGAAGTCTTGACTGACCAACACTCCGCCCCATACAACATAGTCGGTCTAACCACCACCCTATAGAACTTGCCTTTAAGTTTTGGTGGCATCTTTTTATCGCACAAGACTCCAGATGCAAGCATCCATTTCATCCACCCTGCCCCAATACGATGTGTGACATCGTCATCAATCTCTCCATTCCCTTGGATAATAGACCCTAGGTACTTGAAGCTTTCTTTCTTTGGAATGACTTGAATACCAAGCCTTACCTCCACGTCTGTCTCAGGGTCGTTCCCGTTGATGAACTTGCACTCCAAATATTCTATCTTGGTCCTACTCAACCTGAACCCTTTAGACTCCAGAGTATGTCTCCAAACCTCCAGCTTGGCGTTCACTCCGCTGTGAGTCTCATCAATCAGGACTATGTCATCTGCGAATAACATACACCGTGATACCTCCCATTGTATTTGTCGCATCAGTCCGTCCATCACCAAGGCAAATAGGAATGGGCTAAGAGCTAATCCCTAATGCATCTCCATCATCATTGGGAGGTGCTCTAAGTCTCCTCCTACTGTCCGTACTCTAGTCTTGGATCTATCATACATATCCTTGATTGCCCTAGTGTACGCCACATGTACGCTTCTAACCTCCAAACATCTCCATAGAACCTCTCTAGGGACTTTGTCGTATGCCTTCTAGAGGTCGATGAAAACCATATGTAAGTCTTTCTTCCTCTCTCTATACTACTCCACCAACCTCTTAATAAGATGAATGGCTTCGTAGTCGAACGCCCCGGCATGAATCCAAATTGGTTCTCAGAAATAGACACGCCTCTGCTCACCCTTGTCTCCACGACTCTTTCTAAAACTTTCATAGAGTGGCTCAGTAGCTTGATACCCCTATAGTTGTTGTAAATCTGGATATCACCTTTGTTTTTGTACAAAGGAATCATCGTACTCCACCTCCATTCTTCGGGCATTCCTGCCGTCTTAAAAATGACGTTAAACAACTCAATCAGCCACTCCAAACCAGCCTTGCCTGCGCTCTTCCAAAATTCAACTAGGTTCTCATCAAGCCCGGTCGTTCGTCCCCTGCGCATCCTACGAATAACACCCGTAACTTCCTCAACCTTAATGCTTCTACAATACCCAAAATCCCTGTGTTTACCAGAATGCTCCGGATCTCCCAGCACAATGTCTCCATCTCTTTTTTCGTTCAAGAGTTTGTGGAACTAAGACTGCCACCTCCGTCTAATATGCGCTTCTTCCACCAGTACTTTGTCGTCCTCGTCCTTGATGCACCTCGCTTGATCCAAGTCACGAGCCCTCCTCTCTCTTGTCTTGGCTAGTCTGTACAACTTCTTATCCCCGTCTTTCTCCTCTAATTCCACATACAGGCGTTTGAAAGTCGCCGTTTTCGCCATCGTAACCGCTAGCTTTGCCTCATTCCTATCCATCTTATACAGTTCCCTATTCGTCCACTTCTCCACCTCATATCTGCTTTCTACCAATTTCACATACTTCATTTTTTTCGCTTCCACCTTCTCTTGAACTTTACCATTCCACCACCAGTCCCTCGATGTCCACCACTATAACACCGCGAGACTCCTAGCACTTCTCTGGCTACCTTACGAATGCAACTGGCCGTCCTATCCCACATAACGGTCTCATCTCCACTACTCCCCCAAGCCCCCTTGGCCATCAACCTCTCCCCCATCTCATTTGCACTGGCCATGGTCAAACTCGCCCATTTGATTCTTAGCCTGTCATCCATAACCCTTTTCTTCTTCTCCAACTTGATCTCCAAATCCATCACCAAAAGCTTATGTTGGGTTGTAAGATCCTCCTTCGGAATAACCTTATAGTCTTTACAAAGAAATTTGTCAACCTTACTAAGGAGCAAAAAGTCTATCTAAGTCTTAGCCACTGAACTACGGAAAATCACCAAGTGTTCCTCCTTCTTCAGGAATCTAGAATTGGCTATCACCATCCCACAAGCTCTAGCGAACTCCAAAAGTGAGACGCCTCCCCCATTCCTGACCCCGAGTCCAAATCCTCAATGCACGTCGTCATAACCCATGGAAGTGACCCAATATGTCTATTGAAATCCCCTCCTACAAATAACTTCTTAGTGGGTGGTATACCTCTCACTACTTCGTCTAAATCCTCCCAAAAGTGTCTCTTCTCCTCCTCGTCCAAGCCCGCTTGTGGTGCATAAGCACTAATAATGCTCATAATGAACCCTCCAACTACCAACTTAATCGCCATCATCCTGTCATTGACCCTCCTCACCTATACCACCTGATCCCTTAGTTCGTTGTCTACCAAAATGCCTACCCCATTCCTATACTTCGACCTACCGGAGAACCATAACTTATACCTGTCTACATGTTTAGCCTTAGGTCCTACCCATTTGGTCTTCTGGACACATGCTATATCAATCTTCCTCTTCTTAAGAATCTTAATTAGCTATATGTCCTTCCCCGTTAAAGTTCCAATATTTCAAGACCCTATTCTCAACCTAGCATCTCCCTTACCTCACTTACCCCCTACCCCTTGCCCCCGTCCCCGACCGAGAACATGACTCTAGTCTACCATCATTCACCAAATTCACTAGAGCAAAGACACAAAGAATACTAATCCAAGGTTAACGCTAACACACACGGGAAGTCAGACTACTACAGATTCGAATGATACAACAAAGGGAAACAAAGAATACATGCAAGAATGTACAGTCCAGATTCAATAAAACGCAACATGCAAAATTGAACAGCACGGATAAGAACAAATATTGAGTACAGACAACTGGAGGTACCAATACTACACCTCTTTTTTACGCGCTCTATACCTGTGTAACTGTATGAGAGGAAAATCAGATTTGAACAAAAAAAACATATTATCACGTATACACTACAAAAAATAAATGTATATTCCATCAAAAAATAAGACATGTATCCGATGTCTAGCGTCCCTTGATAACCTAGGATTAGTGGTGATAGGGCTGATGTGGTATCTCGGAAACTAGAATTTGATGGTATCTATAGAGCGGATCCCATAGACTTCTCGGGTGGAGGTTGATTGAAGATGATGTGATGCAAGAAATTAGAAATAATATAAAAGAGCATGAGATTAAAAAGTCAACCAGGAGACTTGAACATATCGTAATAGATTCTCCAAATTTTACTACACGGTCACTATATAATAATAGCACTAAAGAATTAAGCTTTCAAGAGAAAGCAGCAATTTGCTGAAAGAAATCAGTCATTTGTTAAATATAAATCTAAGAAAGAAGAGAAGGAGGAATTAACATGTAATTAAGAGAATTTAATAAGTGTTTTCTGGGTTGATATGTGGAGTAATTGTGACTAGAGATGGCAGTGAATCCTGGACCCGGTCCGGATTCGGTGGATCTAAATCCGTTTTATAGGATATGGATCTTCAAAATTTGGATCCAACAGATTCGGATCGGACCTGGATCCGTTTCTGACGGATCGGATCTGGATTTGGATCTTGTATTTGAGATCCGTATCCGGTCTAGATCCGACCCGTGGATCCGTTTTTTATTAAATATATTCATAACCTAGAATGTAATTTATAAGTATTTTCTTAAAATTGCTAAGCACATCCTTGCAAGTTTAATTCTCAAAACAAATTTAATTTATCCTCGCGTTAACTCAAAAACCAAAAAATAAAGAGGTAACTTCGATAATAAAATCAATGTTATATTAGTGAATGACTAACATCTCCATAGACAAGTAGTTAAAATTATATTCACTTCATTTGTGAAGATTCCAAGCACATGCAAGTTCTGCATTGTGGAAATACTAGTCAGCATTTTTCACAACTATTGTCATTGTCCAACATTTTCAATTAATAGCTCACAATCAAAACGAGACAACGAACAAAATATCTCATATGAACATTTCAAAATTGAAACACAATAAACTGTTAGCTAAGTAAAAATCGTTTGTCAGTTCAAAAAAAAATTCTTAGTAAAGGTTACATTCTTAGCAATGCTAATTTTTTCACATGTGGATCCAGATCCGATCCGTGGATCCGGTGGATTAGGATTTGGATCTGATTTTTATGGACCCGATGTATCTGGATCCGGGTATGAAAAATGGATCTGGATCTAGTAGGATCTGATTCAGATCCGATCCGTTGCCATCCTTAATTGTGACACGTTCATACGTTAAAGGAAAATGCTCATTAATTTTATTAAAGAATTTTGAATAGGAAGAGTGGAGTATTAATTAAGAACAAATTCATTGTAACCTCATGAATTTATTAAATTTCTTATAAAAAAGATTAGACAAAATGCCAAAAAAAACATACGAAGAAGATAAAATACAAGGCTAAATGCTGTAGAGAATTAAATGTAGCACATTTGAGATAATTAAGAGAATTAAATGAGTTCTTTTAAACATATTACATTACATAAATAAAAAATGAGTAAACTTTTTTCTCCTTTTTTGGCTTTTTAGATATTTTTTAATTATTTTATTTTAATTTAAAAATAATATAAAAATCCAAAAAAGGAGGAAAATGATAAATAGATCATTGACCATAGAGATGTGCCACGTACGATTGTCTATTACTAGCTTTATATTATATATATAGATTTAGATGAGAAAGCATATAAATGTAACTTTCATAATGAAACCGTAGACTTGACTTCAACCTTTTCTTTTCTATTTGCTTCCAATATTATTTGGACAAAAATCTAATAGCATTTCTTCAAAACCTTCCATTTTCTCCCTTATCTAGATGTGTTGATTGTTTAAAAGAAACTAAGAAGGCCCAAGTAGAGGGCAATACAAAGCTGATGGGATTGTTATTATCATTGGCATCCGATTGTATTCTTAGTTGGAGTATAATTTAACTCAAAATAATGGCACCCAACTAAAGAGTTTATTTTTTTGGTAAATTTCTGTTATATATGGGGGTCAGGGAAGAAAGAAGGGATAGGGGGCGGTGAGAATTGAACATAGACGACTTATTGTGTGGATAACTCTCAAATGGTACCACTAGACTAAAATTTGGTAATAACTAGAGAGATTTGTGTCCTTATCAGAGGTTAGGGTTTGAAAAGTATGAATAGTACGGAAACGGAACTAATTCCAAACATGTACAAGAAATAAGGCAGACCTAAATTGAAGTTTTTGGTAATTATCTTCATTGAACTTCAACAACAACAATAACATACCCAGTGAAATCCCACAATATAGAGTTTAAGAAAGTTAGAATGTACGCAGACTTTACCTCTATCTTGATAGGATATCTTCTTCATTGAACTTTATAATGTATTATTTAGGTGAATACAAATGTATAACAAAGAGGGCGTATTTTGGATGGGGCAACATATAGCTGCTCGGAGGATCTTAATTTAAAGCATAATAAAAAATTACAATGTATTTAATGTTTCGCCGCCTCCTAATCCATCTGCAGGTTTAAAGTTGGAAATTCAGGCCTAAAGTTACATATATAGCTTGTGTAGATTGAACTTAGACCTAGGCTTGACAATCCCTAAATGTCAGTACATGCAAGTAGTGAAACAAGCAGTTTTCTGGGCCGGGGCAGCAGGCTGGTGTGTTGGGGCCTCGGCCTCTGCAGGCATTCCAGGCAGCGGGCCTCATACCGACTCCGACAGATATTAAGGCCGCAATGCATACATTTGGTTGAAATCCTCCAGACCCGATTTGGTACATGGACACCGGCGCCACTTCTCACATGACGTCCGACCAAGGTACTCTCTCGTCTTATTCCAATTTGAGCAAAAATCATGGCATAGTTGTTGGTAATGGCAACTCAATTCCAATTCGTGGTTACGGTCATACAACTTTGTCTCCCCCATCCACCTCTTGTCTTGAAAAACGTCATTCATGCCCCTAATTTAATTAAAAATTTGGTGTATGCCCGTAAATTCACCATTGATAATTGGGTTTCTGTTAATTTTGATCCTTTTGGATTTTCTGTGAAGGATTTTAAGATGGGGATACCTCTCATGAGATGTAATAGTAGGGGAGATCTTTATCCTATCATGCCCGCCTCCAGTCTCTCGAGTCAGGCCTTGCCATCTACTTTTGCAGCTATAGCTCCTTCCTTGTGGCATGCACGTTTGGCTCACCCTGGGTTGTCCATTGTTTCTTCGTTACATAAAAATAATTTTATTTCTTGTAAGGGTACACCTAGTGCTCCGATTTGTCATTCATGTTCTTTAGGAAAACATGTTAGATTACATTTTGTAGCTTCTACTTCTCGCACTTTAATGACATTCGATATTATTCGTAGCGATTTATGGGCATCTCCCGTTTTAAGTTCCGTGGGCCATCGTTATTATGTTCTATTTTTGGATGATTATTCTAATTTTTTATGGACTTTTCCGTTAGCGAAAAAATCTCAAGTTTTTTTCCATCTTCTTAAAATTTAGAGCATTCATCCGTACCCAATTAGAACGAGAAATAAAAAGCATTCAATGTGATAATGACAAAGAATATGATAATGGTTGTTTCGGGAATTTTGTGCAAATAATGGCATAGTTTTTCATATTTTCTTGTCCTCATACGTCTTCACAAAATGGGAAAGCCGAACGAAAAATCCGTACCATAAACAATATTGTCCGAACTTTATTGGTCCATGCTTCCGTACCTCCTTCCTTTTGGCATCATGCTCTACAAATGACTATCTTTCTTCTAAACATACTTCCTACCAAAGGATTGGTATATTAATCCCTTCTTAAAATTCTTTATAATAAGAATCTTTCGTATTCACATCTTAGAGTCTTTGGGTGCTTATGTTATCCACTATTTCCGTCAAGTACAATTAACAAACTTTAAGCCCGTTCTATCCCTTGTGTGTTTTTGGGTTATCCATCTAATCATTGTGGTTATAAATATTTTGATTTATCATCTAATAAAATCATAATTAGTCGCCATGTTATTTTTTATGAAACCCAATTTCCGTTTGCTAAAGTGAGTAGTCCCGGGCCTAGTTCGTATAATTTTTTAGATGATGAGGTCTCCCCGTATATTATCCACTGTTTATCGGACTTGTCCCGCACCCAAATTCCATTAGCGGGCCCACTGCCCACTGGTTCTACTGGTCTGTCCCCTCTGTCCAATGGGCCAGTCCCTCCCGTCTTGGGTACAGAAACTGGGCCGAATATCCAGCCAAGTTCTGCCCCTGCTTCTGTTTCCAATATCGATCCAGCTTCCCATGTTGGGCCAGCAGGCCCACTGCCTACTAGCCAGTCCGTCACCCATCCGAATTTTCCCCAAAATCCACCCAATTCTCCCCCGAGTCACAGACCGATCACTCGTAGTCAACGGGGTATTTTTAAACCAAAAAGACATTTTAATCTAAATTCTAATGTTCTTAAATCCCCCTACCCCGTAATCCAGTGTCTGCGTTAAATGACGCGAATTGGAAATTGGCTATGAACGACGAATATGATGCTCTTATTGAAAATAAGACGTGGGAGTTGGTGCCCCGTCCTTCTGGTGTTAATATTATTCGGTCTATGTGGATTTTCACTCATAAAGATAATTATGATGGTTCTTTTGCGAGACATAAGGTTCGTCTTTGTAGGTGATATTAAGACTCAGCAGGTTGGCGTGGATTGTGGTGAGACGTTTAGTCCGGTGGTCAAACCAACTACCATTCGCATTATTCTCAGTCTGGCTCTTTCGAAGGCATGGCTCATTCATCAGTTAGATGTGAAGAATGCTTTCTTACATGGTGATCTTAAGGAGACCGTTTACATGCATCAACCCTTGGGTTTTCGAGACCCCAGATATCCTCATCATGTCTGTTTATTGAAGAAGTCCTTATATGGGCTTAAGCAGACCCCACAAGCTTGGTATAAGAGATTTGCAGACTATGTTTCGTCTATTGGATTTTCTCACAGCAGGTCTGATAATTCATTGTTTATCTATCGTCGGGGTACTTTCCTGGCTTATATTCTATTATATGTGGATGATATTATCTTGACTACCTCTTCTGATGCGTTACGCAAGTATATCATGACAATGCTCAGTTTTGAGTTTGTTATGAAAGACTTGGGGCCCTTGAGTTACTTTTTGGAGATTGATGTCACTCGTCATGTAGGTGGGTTATTCTTATCACAACGGAAGTATGCCGCTGAGATAATTGAAAGGGCTGGTATGTCCTCGTGTATGTCTACTTCCACTCCAGTTGATACTAAGTCCAAGCTGGGTGTTGCAGCTGGCTCACCTTACGAGGATCCCACTCACTATTGCAGTCTTGCTGGAGCTCTTCAGTAACTTACTTTCACGAGACTGTATATTACGTATGTTGTACATCATGTGTGTTTGTTTATGCATGATCCTAGGGTGGAGCACATAAATGCGCTCAAACGCATTATCAGATACATCCAGGGGACACTTGACTATGGCTTGCATCTATATCCATCATCGGCCTCTACACTTGTCTCATATACCGATGCTGATTGGGGTGGTTGTCCAGATACCCGACGCTCCACGTCTGGTTATTGCATGTTTCTTGGTGATAACTTGGTCTCGTGGTCTGCCAAACGACAAGCTACCTTATCCCGCTCCAGTGCAGAGGCCGAGTATCGAAGGGTAGCCAATGTGGTTTTTGAATCATGTTGGTTACGTAATCTTCTCTTAGAACTTCATTTTCCCATTAAAAAGCTACCTTGGTATATTGTGATAATATTAGTGTTGTATATCTTTCTGAGAATCCGGTTCAACACAAGCGCACTAAACATATTGAGATGAATATCTATTTTGTTCGCAAAAAGGTAGCTCGTGGACAAGTACGTGTCTTAAATGTTCCGTCCAGGTATCAAATTGCAGACATCTTTACTAAGGGTCTTCCATCGGTCCTATTTGAAGATTTTAGAGACATTCTCAGCGTACGAAGATCGCTCGCTATAACTGCGGGGGTGTGATAAATACCATATTTGACTGATTTGGACCATGATATACATGGTACATATAACCGTGTATATCACGGTTTGGGGGGCTTATTTTAGGTAAGGTTGTTGTATTTAATTAGCATTGTACACTTACCATAATTGTAGAATTCTTGTACAAATAGAATAGAGTTTTGGGAATAGAATAGAAATAGGATTTTTCATATTATGAATATTGTAAATTGTATATATATTCATTCATTAATAAAAATAATCAAGAAATTATTTCTTTCAGATTCAATATTTAGTTTTCCTTTATGCATAACAACAACAATATATCCAGTGTTTTGTATTCTTTAATCAAGTCAAATTTACTGTAGCGTCATATGATTATATTTAGGTAATGTTAGCACTACATATTAATGAGTACTAATTAATAAGTTAGGGTTATTCGCACAAATGCCCCTATTTTGGGGTGGTCTTTAATTTTTGCCCTTCAAATTTGAGTTCTTTAATTTTTTCCCTTTATTGCCAAAATCTTTAATTTTTGCTCTTCATTACTTTTGGCGCGGCATAGTTAGAATTTCGCTCGGCATAATTAGTGTTATATCTTCGGCATATGCATCATACACAACCCACAGATTATGCCGGATAAGGCATAACCGTCAACACTCACCATAATATGAAAAAAAACATAATTTCAGAGTTCGGCAGACATAATTAGCGTTTAATTTCAACATATGTATCATAACATCCACACAAACTATGTCGGATAAGACATAATTTCTAACACTCAACATAATTTAAAAAATTACTATAAAACTATGCCGCATAACTTAATTCCTACATGATTTATGTCGCGCAAGGCAAAAATTCAATTTTTTTAAAAAATATCAAAGAGACTATGCCTTGCGAAGTAGACCTGCATAATTTTATAAAATAAATAGCAGGGATAAAAATTAAAGACAAAAAATATGAAGGGCAAAAATTAAAGACCAGTGTGTTTGAGGAGAAATCCGCACAAAAAAATGTTTAATTAGAGGCCCAACAAATACAAACGAACGGAAACGTCCACCTAACGCTAAAACCCAAAGAAGCTTGTAATCAGTGTGGGCTTCGAACAACTATGCTGCATGCAGAGTATGATGTTCCGCCTACTTATTCAAAGCCCATAGGCCCAGCCCATTTTAGAGTCAAAAGCATTGAATGACGAAATTGCCACGGTTTTCCCTTCAATGGGCTGGTCTTTAATTTTGACTTTCAAATGGGATGATATTTAATTTTTGCTCTTTAAAATGGAACTTCTACTTAATGGGACACAATTTATGAGATATTATGATATGAAAATATAAAAAATATTCTGCATAAAAAGGTTGTTTGGCTTGAGAGGAAGGCCAGCTCAAAACAGGTACAAAAGTGCAAATGACCCGCATTGAATAGCTCTTTTGAATTGACGGGAACGGAGAAAAATAAGAAGAGAGTAGAGGGGTGAGTTTATTTTCTTATTTATGGATTGCCTTTTAGGGAGAGAAAATAAATGAAGAAAAGAGAGTTAAAGGCAAAACTTAGACAAAAGTCAGTCGAAGTTGCACCAAATAAAAAAGTTTATTTGAAGTCGATGTCAAAAAGAAGGTTTTGGAAGTCGAATTCATATTTATATGAACATAAAAAATAGGCTGCGAAGGTTGAAAATTTGTGAAAGCGAGTTGAAGATTTAGAAAACTTCACTAGAAATTCACCCTCAAATCACTTTACAACTTGAAATAATTAAAACCAAAACTTCATGTCCAAACTAAAGAGGTATTTGCAAGTGAAGTTATATAGCCAAAAGGTTAAGTCAAAGGACACATTCTAATTTTCTGTCCAAGAACCAAAAAAGAAATATATATCACTCATTTCCCCTCCTCTCTACGTTCTTCTGCATGTTTCGTTCTATTAACGTGTACAATATCCCTTACAATCCCTACACCATAATTAGAATATATCTCATATATTGTGTAAATATTTAGTGATGTATAATTATTATAAACCTAAGATTCTTATTGTATTAGGGTCCCACTTTATACACTATATATATATTTGTATTAATGAGAAAGTCTCCTCAAGGGAGATTAATACATTCTCACATAGTATCAAAAGCCAAAACCTAAACCCTAATTTTTTTTTCATCCCTTCGGTTTCTTCTTTCCCGAGAACAGAAAGTTGCGTCTGTCCTATCTGCTTTTCTCGAACAGAACAACATAGTTGTCCCTTTGTTCGACCAAACATGTCAGAAGCAAAGCCATTCTTTCTTCTTTTCTACAAGTCCCTTTCTGTTTCTCTTTTACTCTCTTTACCCGAGAAATATTTAAACATTTGTCCTACACCCGAAAACATATTAAATGGATCCTTTGGCTACTTCCACTTCCCACAACGCTTTCACTTCCTCCCGAGGTGTCATTCAACACTACCCACAACCCTTTCATCACCATATTTCCATCCGGCTCTAGCCGTTACCAACATTAAGAACTTTATTCCTTTGATTCTTGATCAAGAAGATGGGCAGTCCTGGTCATGGGTGGAACAATTCCGGGTTCATGCATGTGTATATCACGTGCTCGATCATATTGACAATTCCTTCCCTCGCCCCCCCCCCCAAGATCGATGACACAACATGTCGTCGTCCCGACACCGTGGTTAAACAATGGATTTATGGCACAATCTCTAAGGACTTACTCTATACAATTACAAAATCAGGCGCATCGGCACGTGAATTGTGGACTCGTTTAGAGAAAATCTTTCAAGACAACAAAAACACTCGTGCAGTGTACTTGGAAGAACAGTTCAACAATACCCGTCTTGAAAATTTCTCTAAGATGTCCGACTATTGCAAACAGTTGAAACTAGTGGCGGACTAATTGTCCAACGTCAGCACACCCGTGTCTAAAACAAAGATGGTTTTACAATTTGTTGCAAGCCTACCAGAGGGTGAGTACGATACTTTAACCACAATGATACAACAGGTTGATCCGTTACCCAGTTTCAACAAGGCCCGTTCACAATTACTGTTGGAGGAAACCCAACATGCTAAACATGACAAGCACAATCAAAAGACGTTAACAATTGAAACGACTCCACAAAATAATACCGTCGTCGGCCAGTCGCCACTGCCGGAAAATATTCAGTCACGGAACAACCGTGACAGCAGGGACGACAGGGGCCGCAGTGGTGGATGATGTGGCAAAGGGCGTGGGAAAGGGGCCGCGGTTCATACCAAAATCACAACCCGCAGCAGCCCTCGAATTTCCCTTACTGGACAGGCCCAGCGGTTCCACAAAATAATGGACACTGGGCCTCTATTCCTGTGCAGTCCATGGCCCAATACCTTTTTTAGCAACAAGAGATATTGGGCCCCATCCCAAGCTCTCGGACTGGCCCCTATCAGTAGCAAACCCATCTCATGCAGGCCCATTTACAGCAGCCCCTCTCTGGTCTGGCCCCCACGGATTTGGGCCAGGCCTTCAACAGTTTAAACTTGCAGCAGCCCGATAAAAATTGGTACATGAATTCGGGAGCTACATGTCATCTCACCCGATCTCATGTAATCTTTCCCAATTATTTCGTTTAAAGTCTCCTCAATTCATTATAATTGACAATTGTCACCGTATTCCAATTCAGGGCTATGGTCACGCTTACACTCAGCCGCCTCACCCATTCTTCTCCCTAAATAATGTCCTTTATGCCCCACACATCATCAAAAATTTAATTTCTATTAGGAAATTTACTCGTAATAATTTTGTGTCTGTTGATTTTGATCTTTTTAGTTTTACTGTGAAGGATCTACATACGGGGACACCTCTTACGAGATGCAATAGCACAGGGGACCTATATCCAATCACACTCTCTTCCGCTGCCAGTTCCCGCTCACACACCGCCCTAGTTGCGATGTCTCCGTCAATTTCACACAATAGGCTTTGACACCCATGAGCTCCTGTTTTTAATTTTTTTAGAAAAAATAATTTTATTCATTGTAATGGGAAACTTGCCCAAAGCTGCGTTTTTTGTCAATTAGGCAAACATGTTCGCCTTCCTTTTAATTCATTTGTCAGTGTTACGTTTGCTCCGTTTGATATTGTTCATGCAGATTTGTGTACATCTTCCATTACTATCTCTCTAGGTCATACATATTATCTAGTCTTATTGAATGATAACTCTCACTTTATCTGGATTTACCCACTAAAATTTAAGTCGGAAGTCTTTGCCAAATTTCTTGAATTTTGCATTTTTATCAAAACGCAATTTGAACGAGCCATAAAATCTTTTCAATGTAACAATGGTCGTGAATTTAACAATTCAGCGTTTCAAAAGTTTTGAAAAACTAATGGCATGGTTTTTTTATTTTCGTGTCCTCACACCTCCTTAAAATGGCAAAGCAGAACGTATCATCCGCACCATAAATAACATGGTTTGTACTTTCCTGTTTCATGCCTCTCTCATTTCCTCTTTTTGGGTCTATGCAGTAAAAATGGTAGAATACATACTTAATATTTTACCCACCAGTACCCTTCATAACATGACCCCAACTGAAATATTACACCATTAGATTCCCTCCTATGATCACCTTCGGATACTCGGTTGTCTTTGTTATCCAAATCTCGCTTCCACCGCCCCTCACAAATTAGCACCCCGCACCACACCGTGTGTCTTCTTAGGATTCCCGTCGAATTATAGAGGCTATTTGTGCTATGACTTGTCCACTCGTCAAACTCATGTCTCTTGTCACGTCACATTTGATGAAACCACATTCCCTTTTTCGAACATCCAAAAGTTCTAAAAACCGAACTATAATTTTCTTGACAAGTCCGTCCTCTCTCCCGTCACCCTCCGGGAACTCTGTTAGTCAACCACCACCGCCCCATCTCTGCCACCTACTGCCACCAACCCAGAACGCACTCCGGCATCTCTGACCTCTGCCCCACCTATGTCACAGTTACCGTCGATTTCCACTACCACCGGCAATCGGCCCACCGTCACCGGTCTCCATCCCCATGTATGTATCATCTCCACAGTATCACCACCAAACCGCATCCCCGATAACCATCGGCAACCAACAAACCTAACCCGAATACATTCCCCTACCTCCGACACCGTACTCCACTGTATCGTCCTCAGCCAGTCTCGATCTACCGAGATCGGCACCGACACACAACCCAATAGCAACCACCGACCTCGAACCACCCAGATCGACGATCCCCCACCACCCGTCACTGTACCGACTCACCAGCTAGTCTCCCACACCCGAAACCCCATTACGACCCCTAGCTTCGAACCAAACCCGAACCCACACCGAATTAGTGCAACCGACCCGACACCCTCACACCTTATGGAAACCCGTGCCCAACATGAGATTTTCAAACCAAAAGTCCAATTTAACCTGTCCACACAAATCATTTCCCTTATTCCAAAAAACTCAAAATTAGTCAAACTAGACCCGAATTGGAATGCGGCCATGTGTGAGGAGTTTAATGCACTAACTAAACAACGTACTTGGGATTTGGTTCCTCAACCGGAGGGGGTGAATGTGATCCTTTGCATGTGGCTTTTTAGTCACAAGTATAGAGACCGTGGTGACTTAGAAAGATATAAGGCAAGGCTTGTGGCCAATGGTACTAATCAGCAGGAGGTCATTGATTGTGGGGAGACATTCAGTCCGGTTGTTAAACTGGATACCATTCGTACAGTCCTGAGCATTGCTATGGGTAAGCATTGACCGATTCATCAGTTTGATGTCAAAAATGCATTTCTCCATGGGGATTTAAAAGAAACCATTTACATGCACCAGCCGCCCAGATTTGTCAATCCAGCAGCCCCTCAGTAAGTATCTAGTTTCCGTAAGTCATTTTATGGTTTGAAACAAGCCCCTAGAGCATGGTATGATCGTTTTGCACAGTACATTATGCGAATTGGGTTTACATGGAGCAAGTGTGATAATTCTCTCTTTATTTTCCATAGAGACAGTAACATTGTTTATTTGTTATTATATGTGGATGACATTGTTCTTACTGCTTTTATCGACGTATTGAAAAATGAGATAATTGCACTGCTCAAAATCAAATTCGCTATGACTGATTTGGAGGAGTTGAGTTATTTTTTGGGAATCTCAGTGACTAGATCTACCGACACTATGTTTCTTTGCCAGCGTACATATGCAAAAGCGATCGTGTGCAGGGCTAAGATGGAAAATTGTAAAATCATATCCACTCCGGTTGACTCTAAATCTAAACTTAGTGCAGTAGATGGTAACCCAATGACAGATCCTACTCTGTATAGGAGTCTAGCAGGTGCACTTTAGTATCTCACTTTCACGAGGAATGATATTGCTTATGTTGTTCAACATGTATGTTTGTTTATGCATGCACCCAGGGAGCCTGATTTTACTGCTCTTAAACGTATCATTCGATATGTTAAGGGCACACTTGATTATGGATTACACCTATACCCCTCCGCACCGAAAAAATTATTATCATATACAGATGCTGATTGGGAGGCTGTTCGGACACACGTCTCTCCACATATGGCTATTGTGTGTTTTTGGGGGATAATCTCATCTCTTGGTTTGCCAAGCGGCAAGCCACATTATCCCGTTTGAGTGCAAAAGCAGAGTATAGAGGAGTTGCTAATGTTGTTGCTTAGATCTGTTGGCTCCGAAATCTTCTTTTGAAGCTTCAGTGTCCTTTATGTAAAACGTCTCTGGTGTACTGTGATAACATATCCGCTATATACTTATCTAACAATCCGGTTCAGCATCAGCGAATCAATCATATTGAGATGGACATCCACTTTGTTCGTGAGAAAGTAGCTCTAAAACATGTTAGGGTATTGCATGTGCCTTCTTCATATCAGTACGAGAATATCTTCACGAAGAGCCTTCCGAGACAGTTGTTCATTGACTTCAGATCCAGTCTCAGTGTCCGACGTCCTCCCGCTCTGACTGAGGGGGTGTATTAACGTGTACAATATCCCTTACAATCCCTACACCATAATTAGAATATATCTCATATATTGTGTAAATATTTAGTGATATATAATTATGGCAAACCTAGGATTCTTATTGTATTAGGGTTCCACACTATACACTATATATATTTGTATTAATGAGAAAACCTCTTCAAGGGAGATTAATTCATTCTCACACGTTCATTTGTATTTCTTTCTTTCAACCAGAAGATCGTGAACAAAAAGAGGATTAAAAGAGCAGCTCGGTGCACAAAGAATCCCGCATGAACAAGAAGAATAGAATAAAACACTCAATGGAATATATGAGTTTTCATTGATAATACCTTTGTCCAATTGAACAGCTACGACAGAAAAACTTTACTAACAAGAATTGCATATACATGTATTTTCTATTCTCTTATCTACTAATAATAAATAGTATATTAAAATACCCCAAAAAATACTCAAAAAGCAAAAGAAGAAGAAAAATAGTAGTACATGGACATTTTCTGGAATGATCCCATTAGCCTACCTCAAAATTATAAATTCCACCAAGAAATCTATCAGTCCCCCACTACTCCTAATATTATCTTCTTTCAAAATTGTATTTTTTCCCTTCCAAGCCATAGTTGTCTGTCCTTTCATGCTTGCCATTTTCAGTGTTTCTTTATCAAGCAGGTCAGCTTCTTATTAGTTGTTTCCCAATATTCTCATTCTTCATGTGTATTGTGAACATTCACTTGTCATCCTTTTTTTTCTCTCCCACATTCGAAGCCATCTTGACCAACAGTCTCCCTTTTGGAGTTCTGATTTCTGGTATGTATAAACAGATAACTGAATAAAACCTATACACATCATATTAGTATGTATTTTTCTCTTGAAATACTCTTCCTCCTATAATGTACAATTTGTCTCTGATTTATTGCTTAGTAATGTTATGTCTTCAGTAGAATCAGCAGATCATGTACCGAAGATGGATGTAGTAAATACTGGTTTACCAATGTGTTTGCAGCTGATGCAAGAATTGTTCTACTCTAGGGGACCCCTTCTAAAAATGTTCTTTGTGAAACTCAAACTTTGTCATACCCTTTTGGTTATATTCATTGCAGAGTTTGTTGAGTTCCTTCGCTAATATGGGTGCACCACAGTAGAAAACCCCTGCTCCAGGATAATAAAATTGGAATAAACTCTCTGTAAAACAATGACAAAATTCAATCTCCGATAGGTCAAACGATAACTATACCTATTCTTGCATTTGCATGCTTGGTTAAGGTCTTGGAAAATACTTTCTTCCAATTTGGCCTGGCAAAATGTGTCCTAACCTGTTGATAAAAGTAAATCAGAGAGGGATTTAAATGACTGACCAAACCTTAGGCAATGATCAGCTATTCCAACTCAAATAAATCCTAATTGATGCTATTGAGTAAGGTCTAATGGAAAGAACTTATTGCCTTGAGACTAAAGTGATTGAATCAACAAATATAATTCTTTAAAAAGAAGAGGCTTACCTTCGTGCCTGATACAATATCAACCCCATTCTTAGCATGGTTAAGTGCCTGGACCATGGTAATGAGAGCTGAACGTGCATCCCCTTCCTCATAAACACTCGTCAAGTAGTTATGCATCTCGATGACTCCCTGAATATCATGAGGAATATAAATAAGTATCGAGGTAGGCAGCAAATGAGTTGGAAAATTGGATGTCTTGCAGTACCCTTTGATCAAGTTCAGCCACTTCGTTCATAACACCTTTGAACCAATCAAATGATCCTTGCTCCCTGGTCACCCAATAAAAATATGCATTTGTCGTTCTTAGAGCGCTCTTTCTCTTTTTTGGAGAAATCTTATTGAGAGCTGGTTGTTCACTTGTTGCAGCGCTCATATCTGAGTTCCCACTGAAATCAGAGACTAAATCCTGAGAACAGAAATAGTGAAGATAAGACCTCTTGTTCGTCACGCTATCCCCAGAAGACAACAAAAAGAAGAATAAGACTGAGAATGCAATGCGGCGTGATAAATGAAGATTGCTGTACTTGAGCAGCGTTATGTTAAATGTAACACCATATGAAATTTTAGATACTCACTGCTTCCTCCTCCATTTGGACGATGTTTTTGAGCAAATCTTTCAGGATACTTATAAAAGGTGTTGCTCCAATGCCAAGACCAACAAGCAGTAAGACATCATACTTCCGGTAATCTTGTGCTGGAGCTCCATAAGGTCCATCTATTAATAGCTTTGGCAAACTGAGATTTACGAGTAACTTTTCGCATCAATAATAATAATACCTCCAAGAATACTTACCAGAAAACTTTTCTTTCTTAAATATACCCGAAAACTAGTATCTATTTAAGTGTGAGTTCTCGTAATATTATACCTTGTTTTGGTGTTTTCGTCAGCTCTGAGCAGGCCACTCTTTCCAGACTCTGCCGGCTCGCAAGCCTCAGAAAACACCCGTTTGAGTTCTTGAGTCCAGTCACCAAGTTGTCGGATGTGAATGCTTAAATAGTCATCCCCAGGAGCTGAAGTAATGGAAAATGGATGCCTGGATATTCAAGCATGTAAAATCTCAGCAGATAAGCATATTGAGTCAAATGCTTAACACAAGATTGAAGATGATTTAGATTTGCATCCCCCTTCCCCTCCCTCCATTTCTGAACAGTTCACATATTTTATCACCATCCTACACTTTCATCAAAGCAGTAGTTTCACTATTCAAGAGAGAGAACAAGGTAGGTTAACAACTCTGAATTGATGCAAATGAGAAACTCTGGTGGTCATGTAATCTTGTAAAATTCAAACTTTTATCTTCAGGGTAATGAATCTCACTAAAATCAAAATGCTTCGAGTCACTTACCACTCGAATGGAGAAACAGCTGGACACTGGACAAACATATATTGTCCACTCTTGTATCGAAATTGCGGAGGCTTAGACATTTGCAGAGTAAGAACATTTCCAGGATATATTGCTACCTGAATTAAATTGTTGAAATTTAAAAATAAGAGAATAGTATGAGAGAATAAAATGTTTGATTCAGCATTTCCATTAAGGGGAATGTCGTGAAATTTAGCTAAAATAGCATCAGTCACTAACTTTTTTTTAAGCAAAACCAATCAGCAGTATGCTGTTGGTGTTTTATTCAAAACAAATCAATAGCATCAGTCACTAACTATGACTTGTAGTATGTTGAATTTAGCTACTGAATGTTTTCTAGTTTACACTTTTCTATTTATAACTCCGGCTGTGTGGAGTGTGAGCTCGCGCATATGGCCGGTTTCAAGTCCAGATTAAGGAGTAGAGTTGCAGTACGATGACATTCAGCATAAAATTAGTAGGAGTAATTCATGATGAATCCGCATCCTCCAAACTAGCTTCAGCTTGGGTTTGATTGTGTAGTTGTTGTTATTGTTGTTTATTCTTTTTTCCATTTATGAATGTGTAATTGAATTTCACCATGTGAATTGGCTAATGATGTCCAACATTAAATTCAGACCATATAAAGAACGTCCTGATTCGAGAAACCTAATACAAGTAACACTAAATGCCCATTTCAGAATCTTACTAATAAAATATTACCATATCTTGTATATTACCATTGATAGAATTTTACCATATTTTGTATATCTTTTATATTAGTTAAATTTATATTCCAATTGTAATTAGAAAGATTTAGTTACCTAGTTTGTAGTCATATAAATAATTATGTAACACTATATATATTGTACACAATAATCAATGACAGGGAACATATTCCTTTATGTTATCAGAAGTCAAACACTGATTTCTTCCCAGCCGCCGCCCCCCCCCCCTCCCCCCTCTCGGCAGCCACCCTCTTTTGTCGACGTACTCTCTCTCCCGTTTTTCTTCTCGTTCTCGAAAAAAAAATCTCCTCCTTTCTTCTTTCCCAATTTTCAATGGTTGAACAACCTAAATTGCATTCTGCTCTTGCAGTCAACAACATCAAAACTTCATTCCCATAACTCTTGAGATGGAAAAAGTTCAGTATTCCTCTTGGGCGGAACTCTTCATTTCGGCTTACACCTATACAAGTACTCACTCTCTAGTCTCACATCCTATTCTGATGATGACTGGGGTGGATGTCATGACACTCGTCAATCCACGTCAGGTTACTGTGTGTTCCTCGGAGATAACTTGCTTTCTTAGTCTTTTAAAAGACAACCTACTTTATCTCGATCCCGTGCCAAAAATGAGTACAGAGGTGTAGCGAATGTCGTTTCTGAATCTTGTTGGATACGTAACCTTCTACTTGAGCTTCACTGCCCAATCCATAAGGCTACAATGATTTACTGTGATAATGTACGTGCGATATATCTTTCTAGCAATTTCGTTCAACATCAGCGCACTAAACACATTGAAATGGATATTCACTTTGTACGTGAGAAAGTTGCTTGTGGACAAGTTCGTGTTCTTCATGTTCCTTCCCGATATCAGATTGCTGACATATTCACTAAAGGACTTACGCGCATACTCTTTGATGATTTTCGAGCCAGTCTCAGCGTACGAGAACCTCCCGCTTCAACTGCGGGGGTGTGATAGAATATTACCTTATCTTGTATATTACCATATTTTGTATATCTTTTATATTAGGTAAATTTATATTCCAATTGTAATTAGAAATATTTAGTTACCTAGTTTGTAGCCATGTAAATAATTATGTAACACTATATATATTGTACACAATAATCAATGAAAATCAGGGAACATATTCCTTTACTTACTTTTAGAAGCCGGACAGGGTACAAGCCTGACCGGAAGAATCTGAGAGTTCTTTCCCCTGCGTACAGAAGTACAGGAACTGATAGATACATCCATGTCTGGAAACAAATACTAGGTTAATAGCATGTAAACATAAAAATAGGAGTCATTATTGAGAAAGGAAGAGGACAAGAACTTAGAAGCCGTACCGTCTTGGAGTACCATTTATGCACAAGGAAGAGGAACGTGCCATGGATGATCAGTAGAATGTAAACAATGACAAGAAGGTGGTGCGAATACCAAAATGCATTGAATCCAGTGAGTCTATCAAAAGGTTTGGGAAACTTAATGAGGCTCCGCCTAAACCATCGCGTTGCAAGGGTGAAAGCAATGGCCATGATGATTACCATTATTATTCCCGTCACACCCTCAACTCCTTTAACAAGATCTATGTACTGAGGCTTACTTGGGCCAAAATCATTCACCAAATAACTCTGATAATCTGTAGTATTTGCATGTATAAGCTTTGGGAAATCGCATGCAAGGTGGTTACCAGCATGGAGTATGATACCAATAACAATGGCTGCAGCGACAGTCTGCACACAGAATATGAATATTATAGCAAATATAAAATGCCACCTTTTGCAACTTAAAGAGTAACATAGAGTAAATATAAAGCCACTTAACACTTGTGTCGTCCACATATTTTGTGATTATTAGCGTTCTTACGTGTATAATTAGGTAAATTCCAAAAGAGTAAAATAAGTATGTTCATTATTAGTACTCTCGAAGTATAGAGTTACTTCTGCATAGGACCAACCACCAATCTAGACAAAAAAAAAAAAACAGAAAACTTTGAGCTGATAATGGTGAATGACCTAGAATTTGTCACATTCTTTTGTTAGTTTATCATTTATCCTGTGAAGCAGTAATGCAGTCACGGGAATTTTTTTATGAACTGTGGTTAGTCCCTCCTAAAGTAAGTTACTATATCAAGACTTCAAACCTTGCCAAGAAAACAAAGCAAAATTAGAATCTAGAGAGCAAAAAAGTCAAATCTTGCTGCTCGGCCAGCATATCAACCTCAATATTCAGTTTACATTTTCCTGTTAAGGATCCGCAGGACACGCAGTCGTCACCATTCCGAGTATATTGTCATGCAGAAAACAACAACAACAACATACCCAATGTAATCCCACAAAGTAGGGTCTGGGGAGGGTAGGATGTACGCAGACCTTACCTCTACCTTTGTGGACTAGAAAGGCTGTTTCCGATAGATCCTCAGCTCAAAATTAGTATTGGCATGCAGAAAATTAGTATAATATTCGTTGTGGACTTAAAAAATGTTAAAGATAGATCAACTGATGACACAATGATCTTCCTAAGTCCATTCACATGGTTCTGGTTATATGTAAATTCACCATACGTGCGATGGGTGCACATGTATTTATATATACGATTTATAAAAAGAAGAAAATAACTCCCTCCATCTCGTTTTATGTATCTTAATTTGACTGGAAACAAGGAGTTTCAAAAAGTAAAGAAATTGACACACAATTTAAAGAATTAGGTAACCTTTGAATCTTGTGGTTAAACTAAAAATGTACAAAGTATACAAAAATTCCCGTTGAACCTTGTGGGTCTTAAATATTATACATGTCAGACATGTGGGATGTTAGAGTTATAAAATTATTAAATAACTCTATTCTTTTTTTAAATAGCTAAAAAAGTAAAGACACATAAAATGAAAAAATTAAAAGGGAGTATATCAGTTTGTGGGATGATTTATTTTTGTAGTCCACAACAAAATTATGCTATTTTAGTTATATATAATCTGTTTCGCAAGAGATCAGTAAAAATAAGTAGTACATAATATAGGTAAATAAAACAGAGGAGATATTCATCTAGGTCATTTCTTTAATTCAAATTATAAGTAGACATTAAATTGTACCCATTTCTAACCCTTTTTTAACATATGGAAAGAAGAGAATGAAAGGGGTAGCCTACCTTGTGAAAGTTGATGTTGTCATCAAAGGGTACAAAAGAGCTCAACTTGGTGGACCTGAGCGATGTAATGGTGTTTCTGCATACTGGCAATAGTATAAGAGCCATGTTGAACTTGAGAGTCTCAGCAGCACCCTTAGCAGTGACAAGGCAATAACCCATGACATGAAATGCATTCTTGTTTTTATACTGATAGAACTTCCAAAGAAAAAGCCCAATCGTTATCAAAACCCACAAGGCCAGAACCCAAATCCTCTTCCAGTTCTCTTGCAACCAATACATAAGTTTACTGCTCACTCTCCTTATTGGGCTTCTCTTCCTTAGCCCATGCAAGTTTTGGCTCAAGGCTTGGCTTGTGTAGCTTAGTGCTTGGCTGTAGTTGAGGTAAGTGTCCTTTTGGAGGAGAAGTGTTTCCAGCTGCCATAGCTGCATTATTCATCATGATAAAACAGAGCATGCGAGGAACATGATCAGAAAGTTCTGTCATGGCATCATGATCAATAAAATGAAGGAAAATGTCTTTTTTTTTGTAACACTGTAAATATTATCATTGACAAACAAAAAGGCAAGATAACAACCTAATGAGCACCTTAAAAATACAACCACATTCTAGGAAGGGTGAAGTGAACTTTTAGGCCTCAAAAACTGAATTATTAAACTAGCTACAAGTGTAATCTCTGCAAAATGCTCCTACATCTATGAACTTTCTTGTACAAGGTAAGGTAAGGTAAGGCTAACCTATCTATTACTTAGTTCTTGACTTCTTTCTTGATCTGTGTCACCACCCTCTCCGTATATACATTTATGCCTTTGAGCAGCTTCCAATGAAGAATATGTTACAAAATGCTAATTCATCCATTGAAGGGTTTGACTTAAAAAAAATTATAACTCATTATTATAATTTGACTTATTACTACAAGTTATCTATCTTATTTTTTAAAATATTTTTTTCACTAATTATGAACAATCACTTATAATTATATTTCATATGAAATCAACTTCCTTGCACCTTCACCATTTCACTAGACATTTGGTGTCTTGTTGTCTTCCATCGACACAACTATTATGTTGTGTTGACTCACAAAAATTATAGTCGCACTTGTGTCTCAAAAAATTCACATTACTACAGGTTATCTATCTTATTTTTTAAAATATTTTTTTCACTAATTATGAACAATCACTTATAATTATATTTCATATGAAATCAACTTCCTCGCACCTTCACCATTTCACTAGACATTTGGTGTCTTGTTGTCTTCCATCGACACAACTATTATGTTGTGTTGACTCACAAAAATTATAGTCGCACTTGTGTCTCAAAAAATTAACTACTTTGGACGAATCAGACATTCCTCCATGTACATTTTTGAAGAGAATTGACTAAGTAGCAATTACCTAATCTTTTTTATTCCACTTAATTACATAAGTGAACCAATAATTTTACCCTAAAATTATATTGCTATATAGAAATTAAGCTCTTATTAAATTGCGTTGGCGAAACACATCTGCTTGTTGTACACGTGTTTGAGTGCTCAAAACGCGCATTAGATGTACAAAGGAGAAGGTCCACATGGGATGTCAGGACCGCAAACAGTGGTCATCTGTACTCCACCTTCTAATGATGGAACCATAGACTAGTGCAAGCACCTTCTTGGGACTTAAATGGACTTAAAATTCAAGTTCATTCTAGATAATTTTCTAAAGTAAATACCAATTTACTAGAAAAATTTACTCTCAATTTAAATTGAAAAAGGAAAACTATTTAATAAAAAGAGAAAAAGTAGCTGCATTATTGAAAATACTAACTGTTCCAATTTAGGAGATGTTTAGAAGAGAGGAACTGTTGAACGACTACATTTTGACCATGCTCTAGAAAATTAAGTACCTAGTTAAAACCCCAGAATAAAATAGTACAACTGGTATGGAAGTAAAAATTGTTGAACAACACGGTATCACTCCTTTTGTCGTCTAACAACTTGGACTTTAAAAATCTTTCAAGTCTAATGCAATAAATTAGTTGCAACCATTTTGCATTAGTCAATAACCAATCAACTGATAGTAATTTACTTATAGGAAAGTTAGTCATAAGACGAATTATATTGTCGTGCACGCAACAAAAATAAAATAATTTGTGTTACTTTTGCAGCCCTCAAGAGGGGAGAAAAATAAAAAGAAGGGTCCTACCTCAATGTAGCCGAGTCTTTCAGGATCTAATTCTTCCATGATCAAAGCTGCATACTCCTCTGCTTGCTCTTTTAATCTTGATAACTTGTTTGCAGAGGCACTTAGCATGATGATCTACATTGATCACATAATAATAAGTTACATATTTTTTTGTAATTTGTTGTTTTCGATAGAAAACAATTAATTTCACTAGTAAAGTTTAATTTAGTCTTTTTGGTTCAGTAGTGTAAACATTCTATGAATTTGCAAATTCACGGATAAGATTCTTTTATTTTTAACTAAATATCTTGGGTTCGAGCTCTGATTTCCTTTAATGAGTCTTACATGACATGAATGAAGATTAGTTGGGACGGATACTAGATATCCGGTGGGAAAAAAACCATTGAAGCCATGTCTAGGAGGCTATATTTTGCTCCAATAAAGCAATTATATCACCTCAAAGGCTTAAACTATGCCAATTAAAGTTTATTTAGGAGAATTGACTTGGTATTCCAAAAAAATTAAGAATTAGATTGCCGGATAATATTGTTGGAATTTATCTCATAACAAAATTAATTTTAAGAAATTAGATAGGGATTGTAATTTGTAGTAGGCAATTATAACTTCATTCAACACCACATAAATGTCAAAATCTAATCTCATCAAATGTCTTCTTCATTAATTTTTCAGGTATCAAAAGATGTTTAAAAGGGAAACGAATAAATAATTTTAAAAACACAAGGTATTTAAATTAGAAAAAGCTTTGAGAAGATACAAATAATATATGTTTACTTGGACAAAAACGCCCCCACCAACTCCCATGAAAATGATGTTTTAAGTCAGTGAAAACTGAAAAGATACAAAAAATGTTGGGACTATTTTGCACATTTGAGCTTATGCATGGGAAGTACCACTATTTGGGCCAGACAAAAATGTTTCTACAGAACATGGGTAGCGTCACAGCAAGACTACAGAGATTATGCAATGCAATTATATTAGAAAAAAATAATATTTATAAGTATTTCTGGAGTCGTTGATTCTTGAAATTTTCTTATCTGGCCACCTAATCATCACGCCGAACACATATTATTGTATCCCCTCGGGAAGAAAAATAACAAGAAAAATAGGGTCACAAAGCTTAATCCTAACCACTTCGTAGTATCGTTTTTAGAATGCATGTGTTTGTATATGGAAAATGAATTATTTATGTAAGTCATTAAGTTTTTTTTTAAGGCAAAGTCAGCGAGACATTATAATGAAACCGCAACCTGACAGACTGTTCTCCTATGAAATTATTTTCAAAGGCTACATTATTAAACTTATTTTTCTAAACTATAGGTAAAACAAGCAATATCCTTCTTTCTGAAAAAAAAAATACTTTTATTAACCATTAAAAAAATTAACACTGAAATTTAGGTAAGTTGATTCTCGTAATCTGAACTCAATTATTCTTTTCGGCACAAAAGTAGTTAAAAGTGTATGTATTTCGCGTTTCTACGTAATTCTACAGTAAAAAGTTAAGAAATCATGAATTCTTTTTAAAATACTATTAGTATATTTGTCGAAACTCATTATACTTTATTTGGATGGAGGGAGTAGACGGAAAAATACGTATGTACTCTTTCCATTCCATTTTACTGACTCTTATTAATTGACACTCCCTTTAACAAATTATTCCATCCATCCCAAAAATAATTATAATGTTTCACTTCTCATGTGTCAATTTGACTAATCTTAAAAGCTAAATTGAATTAAATTAATTTAATATTTTAAAATTAAAATTAAAATATTTAAGAACTACATGAAAAATCATATAAGTTAGTAATTTTTCTCCTATCAATATGGTAAAAAGAATATATTTTAAATATGGATTAAAGTTCAAATAACTAATTTGACTATCGAGAAATGAAAATGACAAATATTTTTCTGATGGAGTATTTATTAGGAGTTTGTTCTACTAAATTATCATTGTTAATTATGTTTTGAAAATTTAAGTTTGACTTCATTACTTTATATCATTATTTAATATTATGGGCAAAATCTCTCTTGATTTAGTAAAATAGATAAGTAAAAAAAAATCAATATAAGGGTGAAATAAAAATGGAACATTATGGGGTATATATTTACCTCCTTTACTTCCTCTTCAGCAATTCGACCATCTTCATTCTTGTCCACCCTGTACCATATAATGAAAACCACAAAGATTATTACGTGCTGTAAAATCAAAGCACTATTTTCCCTTTGCAGAAGTTAGCAGTATATTTTAATTACTCTACTAGATAATGACGTGTCACTTAAATATTTCGAATATTTCTTTGTTAGTCGTCATGCAGGACGAGTGTTCCACATGGAAAGCAAACAATAAATTTCGCTCTCTCTTCACGATTTGTTTACTAAAACTACTTATCTCTAATTTTACTTAATATAATTAATTCTTATTTTACTATACCTCCATTCATGTGATATAATTTAAAATAAAAAAAAAATTCGAATTTTATGATTTAAAATAAATTAAAAATATTTATGTGATTATAAATTATCTCGTTAAACTAAATGGTAAAAGTTAAAATTAAATTAGTGTACAATAAAAAAATGTATAACTCATTGAGACAAACTAAAAAAAAGAAGTGTATTATATATAAATTGAGACATTACTAATTAATCAAGTTAATGATGCATACATGTCGAAGAAGATCTGAAGCCGAGAATCTAAACTCTGATCTGTGATTTGAGACCAGTACTCATAAAGCTCTTCTTTGCTAATCTTATCAACCTTCAATCTTCTTCTTCTACTCAAAGCATCAAACAATTCTAATGCAAATTCCTTCGAATCCTTCATACCTTCATCCAAATAATTAACAAAAATTAATCAAAATTAATGTAAGTAATCAACAGTTGTAGATAACGGTGAAAAACACATATAAACTATCACTTTTTTTCGAGTTCACCCATCAATTATCTGTTATTTTATTTTTTTATTTGAACTATCACTATTTATGTGTTAAAACACAACTAACTGAGTAGATAGTAATATCTCAGATAGGAAAACAAACGGTTGATAGTTGGCCTAATCAACTTCGATAATTCAAATAAAAAAGCGCTCGGGGTGAAACTAGTGAAAAAAGTTATACTTCATATATATTTTTGATCATTAACGCTCTAATGACCTATGCATTGTGCGAAATCGGAGCGATAAAGGTAGTCATCTTTGGCAAGCTTAGCGAAATTGTCCTCAACTTCATTCCATCCATTTGTTTTGTTATTGCTGATGAATTTGAGTCCACGAAGAGCTTTTTGGGCGCTAGAACGAGTACGATCAAACTGAGCCCGCTGTCGGCGTAATGCTCGAGCCGCTAAAGCCGAATCCACACCATTTCCCGTTCCGACGACGGCGTTTTGGAAAAACGACATCGGCGAAAACGCTCGAGAACCATGTCCATGGCTCCATGAGAATCTCCGTAGCTCCGCCTTCAGCTCTTGCGAAAACTGCCTCGCTTTCGCGACCGCCTCAGCTTTCAATTCCTGTGAAAACTGACGCAATTTATTCGATGTACTCCGGCGCATCGTCGGCGATCGAATCTCCGACGTCGATGCCGCCGACGCCGGGGTTTCAATTGATACGGCAGTAGGATCAGGAGCATCAATGTTAATCAAAGTAGCCGGTTCAACGCTCCTTAAAATTATCGTATCATCATCCTGAAGATCAAGTATAACCTCAACAAACTCCTCCGACGCAAAACCTTCATTATTCCCGGAATCTGTTACCGGCGATGACTCGCCACTAAAATCCTTGCCGGAAGATACCGTATCCGACGTCCACCGGCGTTCATGCCCCGGTAACCCCCTCATTTGACGCAAATCAAAGCAAAATAAATATATGTAAAAAATATTTAAAAAATGGAAAAATGCTCTTTGGTGGATGTGAGTGGTGAGAAAGATAGTGAATATTATATAGCAAAGAAATGCAGAAGTGATTGTGCGCGTCCTGAATCTAACAAAAAGGATATGAAGAGGAGAGAAGCAGAAGGAGAAAGAGAGTGGAGTTTTCTGCAAATATATGAAAAGAGGGGACCGGAACTGACCGAAAGTAATACTATTGGTGTTCTCTTTTTGGCTATTTTATATACTCTCTATAATTTAATTTTGCTATACACAGAGAGAGAAATGGATATGGCTTTGTACGAAGGTTTATTTCAGAGCTTTCTTTAAAATGGTGAGGGACTTGTGAGGGTCCTTTCTGAATTTTGATAGAAAAGGTTGAATTTATATGAATAAATAAATAAGTAGGAATCATGGATTTCTATTTTTTTTTCTTTCTATTGTGGGTTTGCTTGTTGCCGTGACGCTTATATAGTGACGACTCGTTTGATATTAGGGATAAGAAATAATTAATTTCATAATTAAATTTGAGAAAAATTTATCTTACGTTTGGTTGTTATAAAATTTCAAAATAACTAATTGGGGATTAGTTATTCCGGAATTATAGTGTTACTTTTATCCCATATTAAAGATGAGTTAATAATTCCGGAATAATTTGTTCGTCAACGCCCCTTCGAGTGTGGTTGAGTTGATTTGGTGGGTGGCTTCCATACAGGAGGTCTGGGATCGACCCCCCCCCCCCCCCACACACAATGCCTTCTCGATCTAGCTCGTAACACGGAGTTTACCTATTGCACCTTACATCTCATGTTTACGAGCGATTGCACAGAAGCAGGTTTACCTATTGCTCACCATAGATTGATCACCACAGAGTGCTCACCCGAAGGGCAGAGGTTGTGGCAGAGGTTATAGTAGAGGCTGCGAGTTTCCTCCGGAGTTGCAAAAAAAACGTGTTCGTCAACCAAAGGATCCCTGAATAGATGTTCGTATAGTATTATAAGTAGTACTCCCTTGTAAATAAAATGTATGGATTTCTGACCACATTCTCCATAGGGGCCTCTAATCTCTTCCTTTAGCTACCTCCTATTTACATTTTACACTCAAACTTGTGTCATAACTCAGTAATATAGTGATTATCGTATGACTTTTCGAGATTAACAATAACAGCTAAACTGTATGGATGACTAATAATATATAAATTGTTAGTACTGTTAAGAGTCTCGCATTGGATATGGAATGGGAACATGGACTCCTTATATGGACTTGGACAATCCTCACCCTACAAGCTAGTTTTTTGGGTTGAGTTAGGTCCAAGATCTATTCTTTACATGGTATCAGAGCGAGACCCATCCCAATTCTTTGTTCACCGATGTTTGGCCCCCAAATTATATTATCCACACTCCAGTTAACAAGGTCTGGGCGTGCGGGGAGTGTTAAGAGTCACGCATCGGATATGGAATGGGAACATGGACTCCTTATATGGACTTGGACAATCCTCACCCTACAAGCTAGCTTTTAGAGTTGAATTAGGCTCAAGATCCATTCTTCACAAGTACTACGTTATATCTAAGAATTGGTGGGCGAACAAAATTTAATTTTTATAGTCTAACAGAAAAAGAAGTTACATATAGAATATATAAATGTTTTTATTGGTCTCTGAGATTTTCTGGGGAGAATTGTGCTGATTTGGACCCAAGCATGGATCATAATACTACGAGTAGGGGTGTACATAGGCCCGGTTTGTTTGGTTTTTTTCTTTACCAAATCAAACTAAAGGTGTCGTGTTTTTTTATATTTATAAACCAAACTAAATTAATAATAGTCGGTCGGATTTTTCAACTTTGAGTTTTCTCGAATTTCTCGGATTTTTCATATTTCTCGAGTTTTTTGGATTTGTCGGTTTTTTTTTGGTTCAATGTGAATTATCTTACAATAAGCATGTTGACGCAGTTAGAAACTTAAAAGTGTACAGTTGTTCATATTCAAACGATAACAATGAACCTGCTTCTTTAAAAATATCCCCCATCATGCGATGGTATATACTCCGGTCCAGCATAAGCCCGTACTCCAGAAACTAGAAAACTGCGTGACATTGTAATATATTTGAGGATGAAATCACAAAAAATAAGGTTATAATTGAAAATGTAAAACTAGTCTAAGTAATCCAAGCCGTTCGTTCATGCCATAAGATAACCAAGTCAACTCTGTTAAATATTGGTGAACGAACAAACACTAGCTGCAGGCACAAGGTCCATAATCAGGAAGTATACTTAGGCAAACTAAAATGTCTCATCCACATGTTGTCAAAGGATGTCAAATGCTGTTAGTCACACAATGATGCTCTCGAGACAATTTGAGTTCACAAAATTGCTAGTATAAGGAATACACTGAAAAAACATGTAATTTTCAACAATCTGCTATTCGATGTAAGAGGAAGCTTGTGTATTTTCACTTCAGAATTCAGATCACCACTTATGCTATTCATGTCACTGTTCAAAGTTAAAGAAAAATATATAAATTATATTCTAATAAATATTTTTATATATAACAACTTTAATAATTATATATCTATAATGTCGGGTTAGTTTGATCTCGCCTTGACTTTTTTTAGTTAATATCAAACCAAACTACTTATAGTTGGGTTTCTTTTCTAAATACCAAACCAAATCAAATCAAATCAAATCAAATCACTAGTCGTTTTTTTTTACGGTTTGACTCGGTTTGTCGATTTGGTACGGTTTGCAGTTTGGTTTTGTTCACCCCTAACTACAAGTCTACAACAATTATAATTGAGTTTCAATCACAATCTAATTGTGGTCTTTTATATCGCCAAATCATTTTTACATATTGTAGTATCTGATTGCAAGATCTGAAATTTCACGTTATAGGAAACTTACTTAAAGATCATTCGAATGATCTAATAGTATATAAGACTGTTTATATTGATGATGTATATATAAAAACTTAAACTCATTTAAAGTTCTCATTCCTAAATTGTGATATTGAAGTCAAGTATGATCTTAATCGCTGTCTTAATATTTAAGATGTGAATACAAGAATCTATAAAAAGGTTAGCCCTCTTGCTATAATTTTTTCTACGGTGGAGTGGATATAGTGTGAGCAACGAGTATTTGGCCCTTTTTTTCATTTGGTGTTTGATATTCAACCCGATTAATTCAAATTTGTACCGTGGAATCCATTTGGGGAGCGCTCCCTATTACAGTTTGTGAACGTAACTCCATCCATTGTCCTCTATTTGAACTATTTATACTTTAGTTGTTTTTAAACAAATACTTACCTATATATACATACTGCTATCGAAATTAGTAAATGATACTCCACAAACATGCATTGCCTTAGAATTCTGGTTCTCTATCTTTATCTCATTGACTACTGTTAGTTTCATATAGTAGTAAGGAATTACAATGAATTCATTATGAGATGCTACTAGAGAGGTGTGAAAGAGATTAAACAAATTTTACCACCTTTTTCCCTATATCATTTATGTCTAGCTCGTTTTTGGGGGACAACTTAATGGAAAAAATTGGATTGGATTGTTACAAGTCCATATCAAATGGACTCCTAATCCTTGATCAGCGTTGTTCAATTGAGTTTTTTCCTCTATCAACTGTACTAAAAAATATTACAGCTAGAATTTGATTGGTGAAAATAGAGTAAGAATGAATAATTTTCTTATAAGACAGATATCACAATAATAATGCCACTTATGCTGTTATGCATATTCTTGATTTGCAAGGCCATACGTATTAATTAGAGGTGGTAATAACAATTCATTTTCTCAGCAACTTGTCCTTTTTTTGTTTTCACAACAGTAACTTCTCTTAATATTGCATTATACCTCACGTCCCCTTCAAGGTCATAAAATTTTGTCAATTTAATAATTTTCATTCCGTCCACCGATAAATCTATTTCCCCTTTTATGGTTTCACTTGACATATTGAAGCCCGAGAGAGTTCTAGCGGTCAGAACTATCTTGTCTGCCATGTTCATTTCTTCCACCACCTTCAGCCGAATTATATTGGCTGAGCTCCCTAGATCAATTAGAACTCTCTTCATCTGGAAGCAATCAATAGGTACTGTGACTATCAGTGCATCGCTGTGAGGGAAGATAACACCGGCAACATCTTCTTCTGTGAATATGATGGTGTGCTCATCAGGTATCTCCCGAAATCTCTTCTCCTGGGTTACTGAAATTTTCGTCTTCTTAGCTGCGATGAAAGAAGTAGAGACAATCATTGACCCGCCATAAATCATGTTTATAACATGGGGTGGCGCGACCGGATTTGACTTATTTTCAGCGGGTGGTCCCCGCTCATAATTATTGCGATCTCTTTCGCTCAAATATTTCTGGAGATGGCCCTTGCTTAGCATTCCTGTCACCACTTCTCATAGACGTCTGCAGTTTTATATCCGTGTGTGCCGTGAAAGTCACACCAAACGGATTGATCTCTTTTGCTAGGATCTGATTGCATTGGTTTCGGTGGCGAGGATGTCGGATGTCTTCTCAGCACCGCCACCATTTTCTCTTCATCTATATTGAAGTTGTACTCGGATAATTTTGGGTACCCGACACCTTTATTAGAGTTAGATGAATTCCCTTTGTCAGAATTCACCAATCCTTGATTATTTCGTACGAAACCTCATTTGTTATTTGATTTTTCAAATGAGTGAAAACTCTGTCTACCTCCCTGATTTCTAGGAGTAGGATAAGGTTGATAACGATTCTTCGAGGAATTTCGGTTATTTCCGGATCCTTTGTCATGCTTTGCAAAGATACTCCCGACTTTCGTTTCAAGCATACCATCTTTAATCCGGATCTTGGACTCATACAGGTTGTGCACATCTTCCCAAGTTGTCGCTTGGAACTCCAAGAGATATTCCTTGAGCTCTCGGGAGGCATCCGAACTTGTCGGGTTCAAACCTTTCGTGAAAGCCTTCGCAGCCTATTCGTCTGGGACCGTTGGTAACAATATTTGCTCTTTCTGAAATCGTGTAACAAAGTCCCTAAGGAGTTCTGACTCTCCTTGCGCAATGCGGAAGATATCTTCCATGTGTGTCTTCACCTTCCAGCCCCTCTACATGAGCCTTTATGAACATGTCAGCAAGATGGGCAAATGAATCGATCGAATGCTCGGGGAGTTATGAATACCGTGTAAGAGCTCCCTTAGCAAGTGTTTCAGCAAATTGTTTGATCAGAGTCGATTCTATTTCGTGTTTTCCTAGATCATTTTCTTTCACGGCCATAATATATGCCATGATATGCTCTGGGGATCAGTAGTTCCGTCATATTTGGCCACAAAAGGCATTCTAAACCTTTTGTTAGTTCGGGCGCAGCCTCTGGCTTATACGCTAATTAAATATCAGGTGTTTCGAGTCTCGTGGTTTCTGTCGGCAAACCATCTAGTCCAAGATTATTTGTGTTATCCCCGATGTTGCGATTGCTTTCCCCCATCCTGTCATTTTTCTGATCTGAACAAAGAATAAGACTTAAAGAAAAAATTAGATTAGTATAGGGGTCACTTGTGACATAAAAATTGTACATGCCCTACAGTGGGCGCCAAACTATTTACCGTAAAACGGTATAGTTGAAGTTGTATATGTGGTCAATGACACGTGGATCTCAAGTGACACGTTAGATAGGAATTCGAGATAAATTATACTGAAAGCAAGTAAAATTCAAACAAAGTAAAGCAATAATTAGCCTAAGCCTTGTGTCAGCTTCTGAGCAGAATTTCGATAACTTGTATGAAAGCACAAAAATCGAGAGAATATGAGTAAGCATATATGATATGTTACAATGGAATAAAGTGTCCTATTTATACCTGAGCTACACGGGTACACAACCCACGAAATATGTCCTCGTTAATACAGGAGAATAAATGTTGTAATAATTGGATAAACAATATCTCAATAAATGCCATTAAAGCTTCATAGTAGACGTGTGACCGATTTGATAACGGCCACCTGTTACAACTCAAACGACTCTCAACCTTCTACATTATCGTTACCGGTCGTGCTTGTAGCGCTCCCGGTACCATGCACATCTAGTCAATAGTGCATTAGACTGACGTGGTCCTGACTCAGCACTGTGTATCACGTGTTACACCATAATTCACGCTATAAATGTTAAGACATTGATGTATCTAACGAAACCTAATACTGGTTAAATTATATATTAACAAGACATCATATACATATATATAGACAAACAAGAACTTAATTGTTCTTGTTTCTCCCGACATGCATTTACCTTAGCTTCTTTATGAGATATTCAAATCTTCATGACCATTTGAAGAACTAACTAACTACTGAATTTGAACAATGTTTATATTGCATTCTAAAAATAATTTTTATTTTTGATATTGGGTCTAGTAGGCACATTATGCATCTATGAGCATCAATGAGTAGTACGTTGAATATATTTCTTTGATTTGGAGAATCCAGAGATTTCAGATTTTAAATTATAATCTCACTAGCATGAGGAGAAGTAAGTTATAAATGTCAAATCAATGAATATGCAAATATTGTCACGTCTAGCAATCTAAGCTAGTTGATTTTGGAACATTCTTTACCAATAAATCAGGGTTTATTTCAAATAGGATCATTCAATTTTCATTTTATTGCACTAAAATCACTAAAGAAATCACTTCACTTTACCTATATATCACGATATTTAGTAATTGTTAAACTATTTTTTATAACTAATAAATCATCCAACTTTTATTATAACTAGAAATTTTATACAATATTGATCGTTAACCCATTACAATTCTCTTCCTTTATTTATGTGACGAAATTGTAAATTGGTTATACTCTTCTACAACATAATGGTGGAGGTTTTCTTGAATATCTAACTAATTCCAATTTAAAAGATAAACTACTGTAGATTACTCCCTACGTCTGAAATTATTTATCGCTTTTTTAGTTTACACGCCCCTTAAGAAATATTAATTAGGAGGAGTATTTGCTCTACTTTACCCTTATTTATGTCTAAGTTATAATCTCTCCCCATTCAATAGTTATTCTATTTATGTGTTATTTTTATTAATGACAAAGATTTAAAAATAATTAATTATATCTTAAATTTCTAAAATAATAAAAAATTTGAGACCGAAGGAATATAAACCAGCAAGTGAAAAGTAACAAAAAATAATAATTAAAACACGTGGAATAATAATAGTGACAGTCGCTACCATAAAATAAAGACAAAAATGCAACATTCACGAGGTTTCTAAAAGTAGAATATGGTTTGGAACTCTCTCTGCTTCTTTTTCCAGTCAATCTTTTTTATTTGTAACATTAGGATAAAAGAATCTGACTATTTGATTATCTTTCTTGAATAATTAAAACGCGTAAATTTTATGAGGTTGAGTTTTTTCCTCCACTAAGTCATTGAGACCTCCACCTATGAATAAAATTGCAATCACCCAACTCAACCTTTAGAGTTACACTTGTTATTTTGACTCTTCACAAACAAAAACAAAAAAATATCTATCAAATTCGTTACTACGCGTAAAGAATTAAATTTAAAATTTTGATACATCGATAATCTGTAGTTGAATAGAATTATGTGCATTTTTTGTTGTTTAGCGATAGATTTTTGTATGTAGCTAATTTTGTTGGTGTTGTAGTGGTACTCTAACTTTATATAATGACATTTACTAGTAGTAGAAGCAGTAAAATACTCAATGTGTGTAGATAGACAATCTACAAAATTATGGCTCAATTTCAAATATATAAGTTGGAAACAGCTATTTGAACTCTCACATAATCACATCGTCGTTGTATTGTGATAGCTGATTAAAAATTAATTAATTTTACCCTAGTTGTTAACAAGCCTCATCCTTTATCTAAACTTGTGAACGGCAAAGCGAACAAACTCACCTACAGGATATTGTGTTGTGTATAAACTATAAATATTAAAAAAAAACTTTGATGTTTAATTTTTTGATATATATCGTTAAAAGAGAGACAAAAATATACATAAGCCATATTGATTCTTGGGAAGTGGGATCAAGAGTTAAAAGAGTATTACAAGTTTTTTTTTCGTTTTAATGATTTTTCAAGGGTTACAATACTGATTTTCAGTTTTATTATATGTATATAATATACTATAAGGTTTTACCATTTAAATATATAGTTTCAAAATTATGTGCCAATTTAACTCTTTGCTTCAACGTGGTGCTTCAATAGGAATATATATATTTGTAAGAAAAACTATACTATTGAAAGCTAAGTTTATCTTGTACATCATCATCCCCACTTTCCCTTGACCAGCTAAAATACAATTCAATGATATAGTACTTTACTAAACCTTACCTCAACCAATAATAATGCATGTATATATGAATGTGGAATTCTACTATTTTATATATCATAAGGTCATCATCTTAGGCCAACTTGCTTATGTTATCCTCTTCTTTCTTTCTTTCAATATTCCTTTCCAATTGTAGTAATTATGTACCTAAAATGTATAGAAGTTTATGGATTAGCCAATCTATTTTCTGCATTAGAAAATTTCTCTCTATAGCTTGCACACTTTTATTTAGCTATGGGATTCAAATAAACGTAAAAATTTATGATATCCATGTTGTTGTTTTTCTGAAAAATATTCTTGAATGAGATAAGATTTGATGACAGTCATTTGATCTTCTAAAACCTTATTGGGAATAAATGTCCACCAATAAAGGTGTTCTAAAAGTCACTAGGAAAAATATAATAATTTAGTAATTAATTACTGTTAATCCTAATTTCTTCTATAAGTATACCTATAGTATACAAGTAAGATATACGTGAGATACAACTCTTGTTCTACATCCTCTCCCTATTGCACATATCAGGGTTTAGATTATAAAATTAACACCGAGGACTCTAAAAAGCATGTCTTTGACTTGGGTGTCTATAATACATGAACACTTGGTAGATCACCTTACAAATATGAAATAACATTGTTAAACGAACTTCAAAGTAAAACTAATTAATAACATTTGAAAGGGAAGAGATAGAAGCAGAATATATTTGCCAATCAATTATTACAAACAACAATCTTCTAGTACCTAGTTTATCACAAATATATCATGACCCCTTTCAGTTATTGGTTATCAAAAAATAATTTTTACATGCTTAGTGCATAAATAAAAAATAGAAATTAGACATACATGTGAGGCAGCATGTCGAAAATATAATTAACTACATAAAAATATGTTATTTTATTTAAATTTTTAGATGAGATAATTGCACGAGTCAATAAATTGATTCCAAATTTAATAGCGAATGATCATAGGAATGATCATTTCTGAACTCATAAACTTAGACATGAAAAAAGAATCACCTCAATACTAAATATTGAGAAAACGTAAGATATGGTATCTATATAAAGTTGTGCTGAAAAATGCATGATTGGAACGCCATATTCCTAGTCCATAGCCTCAATTACATTTGAGGTTCTTAAATTAAGGCAAAATGAGTGGTTTCTATTAGTTTCTTAAAAAAACAAAAATGCACTCAAACTGTCTTGTCATGCACAAAAAATCAGTCAGTAAGCCATAACGAAGACATATGAACAAGGCTAGCAGAAAAAAAAAACCACCCGCTCCCTGATAAAATACTTATCTACACTCAATATTTACATTAATAATTTAATCTTAGCAATTGGAGTAAAATTAAAATAAAATAAGTTACACTTAAATGTAATTAAGTTATAAATAAATGTATTTGATATACACACATCTATATATTGATTCGATATAATTACCAAATGCGGGTAATTTTCAATTTTCGCCTTAACGTTTGCATTGATTTGGAAGTTGTTTTGACCATGAGTAGGTGGGCTTCTAGAAGCCTAGTAAATACAAAGCCCACGATTTTCTGTGGGCCCATTATGGAATTTCTAAATTCTCTTTATAGTGTCAATCGTCCACCAACTCCTGATATTCAATTTCTTTGTGATTATAATTAATTGCCATTAAGAGCTATCTTATCTTAGCTCAACAAATGTCATTGACAATAAGATACATTCACATTTCTTTTTTGTATGCTCTTTGGTTTGTAAGAATTAAAGAAGGGTTGACAAATATGTAAAATTGGCTAGAAATGAGGAGTTATTTTATTTCTATTATAGTTTGATGAAGCCTTTTGCTCAATTTGTAGTATTTAAATATATATATTTTGCTTATATCATCTTCCTTTGCCAAATCATAGATGAGTGTTTGAAAAAAAGATAGCCCAATACATATAACAGTGTTTGACTGAACACATAATTTATGAGTTAGTTCAATTTATGTAAAATACTAATTATAGTAATAGAAACTATTAAATTACTCGATAAATATATCAAAGTTTGTTATTTTGGAAAATAGGGAAATTATTTTTTAATGTCGTTGACGTTTTTTAAGAAAATAATATTAGTAGAATAATGTATGTCAAAATTTTAAAATATTTAAAATGAAGAGTGTCGTAAAATTTAATACAAAGAAATATATATTCTCAAGATTCTCATTTCGAAGCATATGTGAAGAGTCTTTTGGTCATGTTCTTCCTAGTAATGAACAAAAGGAAGAAGACGAGAATTATTTTGGGATTTAATGGCATTTATCCATTATATGTTTTTCTTCTCTATTTTTCATTTTAATTTTTTTTAAACACTGATCTTCTTTCATATAAGTTAGTGAACTGTGGTCCTCCAGTTCCTATATGGCCATATGAAAATAAATGTGTCAAAAGTTGGACCCTTCAATTGCACCTTTACCATACAAAAATAATAATGAAGACAAGATGAAAGGAATATAAAAATATTCCTAGATCTTTTACCACATTGTTTATGGGTAGTCTATTTTGTAATCATCTTATTGTCTTCGCACGGTTCTAAAACATAAAAGAAGAATATAAGATAGTGTATGAACTACGTTTTGACTTATTAATTGTTAGAATTGTCTTGGTGGTCAACTGTTTATATATGTGGGGCCCTTACACATATAAAGGTGACCCCACTAGACACGGTTTCATAGACTCCCTAAGACACTTGAACCTAGAGCTCTGATGCCAAGCTTTGTCACGCTCCGAACTATGGCTTGGGCGGAAGACAATACTCGGTGTCTTGTTGCATGTGATCGAGCGAACCACATGGCTTGCTTATCGACATGGTCATCAAAACATGCTAAGGAAATGATTTAAAATATTTAAAACATTATATTGAAATAAAAGTCAAAAAATATAATAGCGAAATCATCTGAGTAAAACATGATAAGTTTAAAAAATACTACTCACATGACTAACACGACATGGTACTGGACTACTCTATGAAACCTCTAAAATACGAGTGCGAAACTATTTAATAGGATAGTACCCTGGCCTACCTCTGCTAAGAAAATATAATATCATAATAAACTAGATAGACAACCCGAATGAGATGGGGCTCGCCGAAATGGCTGATACTGAAGTTGTCCTATTGAGCAGATTCGTCTCTTTGAAAGTCAGCACCTGCACTGTGAAGTGCACGCCCCCTGCAAAGGAACGTTAGTACATTTGGATTGTACCATATGTAAAACAACTAAAAGAATAAGCAAGTACATGAAATAATAGGAACATGAAACTGAAAACGTGATCATGGGAATAATAACATGAGTAAAGTCTGAAAACTGTATATCTGTGGGAGAACATTAACAAAATCGACATGAACCACCACGCGTGAACGTAGAGTCTGATCTCTGCCCGATCAGTTAGCCCATCTCGTACTTTTCCAGAGTACGAGACATGAACATGAAGATGATGGATCCAATAAATAATCTGAAGGTATCGTCCTCTGGCGGAGCGACCCTTATCTTACATTGACATACGTAGTTTTAGGCTATCTGAGCCTTCTCAGTAATTTGTGCAATTCTCAAAACATGTACTTGAAAATAGTTGGCTTGGAAGTCCATGAATTACATGAAATAACTTGAAATTATAACTTGTAAATTTATAACTTAACATGTAAAGAAATACATAATATAACTTGTATAAATCATGAGAAACATATATGACTTCATAAAATTAAGTGATAATAATCATAACTTATATTTAAGAACTCATGGAAATTAAGACATGGGTTCATGGATTACGGACATGTTCATGACAGTCAAAATATTCTATCATGAATGTAAATAACGAAGTCAAGATATAACATCGAATATAATTATATATGTATAGAAGGATTATCATGAACTTGAATAAAACCCAAGGTTATAGAAATTCGTGGTTTCATGGATAACTGTGGTGTGGGGAAGAACAATGATATTTTCACACATAGATAGAAGCTCTACATATCTTAATCGCTCCAAAACTTGTCTTAAAAATCTGAACTTGGAAGATGAAACCCAAAGCTTGAACTTTAATTTCTTGAGTTGGGTTTTCTTGAAAACCTCTGTTAATAATAGTGAATTGTGCTTAGGAATTGATAATAATCAGTTAGAATCGCATGTAAATACATGGAAAGGACTTACCTTGGTTAGAAAATGATTGGAAAGAGAGAACCTTCGTTCTAGGGCTTTGAAACTGTGAAAACTGATTTTTTAGAATGAAGTCCTGAATTTATACTATTTACTGTCGGAAGAAATCAACGGTTAATTTGACGGTCTGTCGAATTTTTGACGGTCTGAGTCTGGGCCGTCGATAATTTGACGGTCCGTCGATAATTTGACGGTTAGTTGAATTGGACCGCACTGTAATTTCTGACAAATTTCAGAGAGTTGTAAAACTGGAGTTCTAGGATGGTGGAGATTGACGGCCTGTCAATAATTTGACAGTCCGTACAATTGACCAACATGTTGTCAATTTCAAAAAGTGAAATTGACGGTTCGCTTTGATGGGCCGTCGAACAATTGACGGTCCGTATAATTTACAATCTGGTCGTCAATTTCAAAAGTAAAATTGACGGTTCGTTTGACAGGCTATAAAATATTTTACAGCCCGTATAATCTGCCGTCAAATTTCATCTGCAAAACTGGACCTGACTTTTCAACTTAAATTTCCCATTTTGGTTTCCTACACTCGTGGATCCTGAACAAGGCTTAGTTTGAAGGTACGGGGTGTTACATATGACTTTAGGCTTATAAGTCAAAAGCCATAAGTTAGGAATTCTTGCTTATGGCTTTTGACTTATTTTTATTATTTTATCTTTAAAATAAGTGCTTAAGAGCATTTTTTTTACCCAAATACTACAAAAGTTCTTATAAGATATTTTGGCTTAAAAGCACTTAAAATAAGTCCATCCAAACAAGCTCTAGAAATAAAAAAATTAAAAAAAAAGTAAGACAACTCTAACTTAAGGGTAAAGCGGAGGAAAGAGGTTCTTAACTCCTGTGCAAAAAAAATTACATTGTATATATATTTAAGGTTAAACTTATATATGTATATAGTGTAAGATTTTGTTGGGTACAAATCACATAAGTAAGGCACAACGGAAGTTTTAAAAAATTGTTTCTTACTTACCCCAACAATAATTTCTGGTATAGTTATACAACAATGAAACTTGTAACATAAAACCATTTACTTACAAGTTACAATAATCTGGAGTCTTTATCTACCGTGAGGTGCACACGCGGTTGCCCTTCCGATTGCAAGCTCCAAGCTTCAATGTATTTCTCCTTCGGAAAGCTAGGAAATCCGGTAGAGGTTCGAGAGAGTATTTTATTCTAAGTCTCTAAGGCTTAGAATGTTATTCTGAAAATTGGTATTGAATAATGAGGTGAATGCCTCTATTTATAGTTGAAAAATAGGTCAAAACTGGATTAGGGTTTGACCTTGGGCCTGGCCCAAAAATCGAGGCACAGGCGTTGCGGTCCTAGGGTATGGGCGCCGCGGCGCTCGACTTCATTTTTTGTGCATTCTTAATTAAATCCAAAATTCAATTTTGACTTAATTAAAACAATCATTATTCATTTAAATATCTCGATTCCAAATCGAACATTTAATTACTCTCTCAATACATCCTTAGATCGAAAGGACAATCGACATAGTGTGACCCTACATGCCTTCACATATCGACATTAATCAAATTAAGGTCTACGCGGAACTCCTAGACGGCGCCGCAAGACGAACTCAATATGTGAAGTACGTTTACACGAATCTAGTAAACTTAACCTCTATGTGGTAAGATAAAATCCTTTCATTCACGACACACCTGATCAAGCTTAAGATTTGTCAAGTGTCTATCCAAATGGCTTAATCATTGTATCTCATTTATATTAGTTGACAACTAGACCATATTCTAAATATGTCTATTGCGTTGGCCAACGACTTAGTCAACATAATATTACTGAGAATCCGAGTGTTCTCTCGAATATACATTCGAGGAATAAATCCTAATCTTGACTCAACTACCACCTTTAATCCACATCGTAATGTACCCAATACAAGTTATATCTCAACCTATAAGGCATTTGAGCTTAGGACATGATCAAAGTACATTACTTTGTAGACAAGGTGCGTATTGACCTCAAGTCTAAGGACTTCTATCTCCCACACGACTGATCATACCTTAGACAAGTATAACAAACAGTATATCAGCAGGGTATACCAATACTTCCAAAGTATCCATGTGTCCATCACGAGTAGTCATTACTCGTAGCAGGTGAGACATAGTACATCCTCTGAGGATGTGATGCAGACCACATGTCGACTTATCACATATCATCGATATCCCATTCTCGATCATTAGTCGAGGCTATTTTAAGAGTTACGTTATAATATTAATATCTCACACTATTAATAACAGCGTAACCTCTAGGGATGCATATTATAGAATATTACAAACAATCAATTAATAATTCAATAATTGCAAATGTCAAAATATTAATCTCCATTAATAATAATACGAATGTGTATAAAGTACATTTGTCCTAATACAGATTGTCTCTAAGAAATAAATATACTTTCAAACTTTTATTTTGTTCAGAATTTGATGTTTTCTGAAATGATAAGTACAATTGAACCCATTCATTTCATATTGCGTGTACCTTTGACTCTGCTATGTACCATTTTAAGTGTAAATTTCAATCTCAACAAAGTTTTTTTTCTTTTATATTTCTCCCTTATTATCGACGGCAGCTGGGGCAGAACTATAATTTTAGGTAAGTTACAATATTAGATACATATAATTTTAGGAAAACTCAATAGCTTTTACTTAAATTCTATATTTGTATTAAGAAAATTCATTAAATATATATAAATATTTAATTGTGATTCACTAACTAAAACGAATTATGAATTTAATTGCAAGTTCAGAATTCATAAACTTCAAATCCTGACATTGCTCCAATCCACGTACACCCAAACCTACAAAATAATAATAGAAATAAAAGAACACATCCCACTACAGAAGGGAGGAATAAAAATAAGGTACGTCATTTGAGATTATAAAGAAAAAAACACTTGCTAATTATAAAGTTTCTTAAAATTTGTCAAAAAAGTCAATCCAATTGAACATTAAATACTTGATGAGCTTAATGACCAACTCCACATACTGATGTCTCCTAAACTGTTGATTAATTTAGCTATTTACACATACCCCTCTATTTTCTTTGGCAAATAATTTAGAGATTTTGTGTAAACAAAAAAGGAGAATAATATAGCAGGAACCATAGACATTGGACATGTGGGTGGTGCTTTTTGCCATATAATTAAAAATGGCAGACAACTGATAAGGTATCTTTTCTTTGTGGTTTATTTGTCCTGCATTAATTTGCCACTAAAAACTAAACTCCTCCGTTAAATATGAATCAGAAGTAAGTTAGACTGGTAATTTAATGTATGAAATTATTACTAGAGAAAAAGAAAACAAAATCTTTTTTTTTCATATCAAATTGGTAAATGATGACAATGGTAATTTTAATGCTGAAAGTCCTGGCTAAGATGCACATCTTTTGTTGATAACGGATTTGCACTTTTTCCCTATTTTTGTGTTGGTTTTTAATTTTTGCCGCAAATAATCCTTCGCGGGACATAAGTTTATATTTTTACATCATAATAACCGATAAGTTATGCCCCGCATCTTTAAAGAACTTATGTCCTGCTAGGCGTAAATTCAATTTTGAATGGAAAAAATTAAACACATGCCCATTTGAAGGAAAACCGTGCAATTTTTTGTCCTTCATGTCGCTTTGGACCTTGGTTAGCAGGCCCATGACCTATGGGCTGTGGGCTTTCAACACTTCAAACATTGTTATGTTGCATAGCATATTGTAAATTTTTTAAGGCAACTCGCAGGAATTCTTTTATTTTTGGGGTGTTCTTTAATTTTTGCCTCTTAAATTGAATTTTTTTAATTTTTATTCTTCGCCTAAAACTCTTTGATTTCAGGATCGAATTTTCATGCGGTCAAAAATTAAAATAAAATCGCAAGGCATAGTTTGAATTCGCAAAACAGAGTTTGCCGGCAAACTATTACTTATCCGACAGAGTTTGTCTTATGATAGCAAGCTCTACCTTAAAGAAGGCAAAATTTTCTTGCCTTGAGAATCCAAACTACCTTGCGAGTTTTTTTATTTTTTGACTGAGCATGGTTTCGAACTTGAAACCTCGAAATATTTTTAAGCGAAAGGCAAAAATTAAAGATTTTAAATTAGAGGAGCAAATGTAACAAAGTAATAATTAGAGAAAATAATGACTTTGATGTTTAATATATGCTTCCTAAATTTATTTAAGTTTGAAAAGGCAAATCTAGATACAAAAATCTAGATTGTGAGAATTTTTTTGTTGAACTACGTACTTACTTAAAAAATTAAAACTAGACATAAATTGCAATTTAATCGGCTTTCTAATTTTAGGAGACTAGGAATCAGTCTTTTGATCCCCTCAAGCCTACTCACGACTCTCTAATTAAGTTTCCGATTTACCTATATTTGCCCTTTTCACTAACGCGAAATGATTAGCACCACAAACTTAATTAATAACAATAATATACACAGTGTAATTCCATAAATTGTGGGTAACACCACAAACTTGCAGCTTTAAATTAAACGGTAAGATATAATTTTAGTCAAAAAAAGATATATTTGAACCTTTCCCAAGAAAAAGAAAACTAAAACCTATTCACCTTACCTTTTTTCCTTTCCCTTTTTCAGCTCATTATGAAGCAACCAGGAAACTAGAAGAAACAAAAGTTCAGGTGTCAGTCTAATTGGCTTCTAATATCTGATTCACTTAAAGGACGTTAAACAAGAAATTAAAGTTTCACTTTTTTTCACTTCCCTTTATTTGTATATAATATAATACATCTTGATACTATATTAAGAAATTTATAATTAAGAACCAAATAAAGATATTAACGTCAATGTTACGGAAAAGCAAAATGACAAAAATCAGTTCTAATATGTTTAAAACTTTGGTACATAACACGTTCAAATAGGTCGGTTCATCTAACACCTATATTATTACACATAATTATCAGTTACTTTTTTACCAAGTCATACATATAATCAAAAACCCAAATCAGCATCACACAAATTGAAGCACGTAGTTGACAGTTCAGTATGATCTCATGAATAAGGACAAGCATAAAAATTACTATATTATACTTTTAGGTTGTCTTTTTTCCTAATTAAGGAGGGTGATTATCTTAATCGTTGTATGTGACAGATGGAAAAAAGGCATATAGACAGTTTAGTAAGAAATTAAAGTAGCCTATGTGTCATTGCATAATTGATGCATGTCGTTAATTGGACAAAAGCCAAAGCTCTAAATAACAAAATTTAAAGCTAGTTTATTTGTTAATAGTCTTAATTTGACTAATTGTTGATTGAGTTTAAATTATATACTTCATCTCTACCTGGTGATAAATAAAACATCCGTACCCCAGTTGACCTCTCAGAAATTTCATAAAAGGGCTATCCGAATGGACGGATTCGAACTCCTCCCAAAATAGTTTCCGGTAACACTGTAAGTTTAAAATATTTTGACGCCACCAAATTATATTTATCTATTGTAGAAGGACAGGTTAAGACGATTTATTCATATTTTTTTTTTTGTGATTTGATAATATAAAAAATTATTTATTTTAACCGTGTCTTAAATTAAGGAAGGGATGAATATTCTCCATTGTTGAAGAAGATCTTTTCCAGCAGATTCTTCCCAAGAAACATTATTTGATGTGTACGTCTAAACGTTCCTACGGAATACTCTTGTCTATAATATTAATAATGCTTATGTGTGTGTATAATTATTACTAGATAATGAAAAGTAAAGAGTGTTAAAAGTCTAACAATCAATAGCAGGTTGTTTTGTGTAAGAACGAGATTGGTTAACTGCTAATTCGTTATCAGTTTTTTTTTTTAATTTCATCAAGGTCATCAATTTTCTTAATTGTGTATTGACCATGCAATGCAATAGTATTAAGTAGATCCTTAGAATATACTCCTAACGAATTGTCTATTGACCATGGAATAGTATTAAGTTAATCCTTAGAAAATATTCCTAACAAATTATATTATTCGCTTTGTGTCTCTCTTGCAATAATTTTATGAGTAGGAGATACTGCAATATATCACCACGAGTTGGAGTGAAATGAATAAAATTCTTTATCCTTAATTAGAGTTTTGAGTTAAAATTTCGATATAAAGCGCTTCCACAGTTTTTTAATGAGTCTTATGTGGGTACAAATTAGGATGAGTTGGGACATAATGACTCAAAATGAATACCGGACACAAATAATACTGCAACCTCTTTAGTAAATAAATTACCAAATAGGTTGTTTGATATAATTTGATGTGTTAGATATACTGTTTTATACAAGGTCTATTTTCAGATTGGTGTAAAAAAATATTATTTTAAGTGAACGACTAAGCAGAGAACTCGAAAAGAAGAAACTATATCAATCAATTAGAATAATCAATGCAGAAGTCTTCGTTTCGAGCTTTAGGATAAGCTTCTAGTAAGATGCATGTTTCTTTTAATGAATCCTAAACAACATAAGTCTAATTATTTTATTATCGTGATATTAAGCGGATTGAAATTATTCTCGAAAGCGATTTGATATGTATTAACAGAGTTCTATAAAATCAGTAATCTGGTTGGAATTCAGTTCACAACTAATGATTTTGTATTTTTTCTTTAATGCTTCTTTGCTGAAATTAAGATTCTTTTGTCCTTCAGGTAAAGGATTTGAAGTTCATCTTTATGTGTAGTTTGTGTTGGCTAGTAATGTGTTTTGATGTCAATTAGTATTTCTACTGAAATTAAGATTCATTCGTTTGTTTAAATAGTATATCTCTGGATGTAAATGTCGTGTTTGCAATTATAATCTTAATTCAGTTAGGGTTCGTTTGTTTAACTAGTTATCATTAGATGTTTATTTTCCTTTCTTGCCTTAAATATATATATATATGGATACTGGCGAATTGAATTAAGAATTCCAATCGATGTGAGAGATTGACTGAAGGTGTTATTTCAAAAACTAAACTTCTGATTTGGGAGTCTAGTTAGATTATATGATCAACCTTTGCAGTTTATACTTTAGGTCATTGGCTTCCCTGTTATCATTTAGGTGTCAAAAATTGCAAAAAAGTTATATCATTATACTTTCTTCAACAGTGTATAATCATAATATTATTTCTCATTGAATCTCTGTCTTTCTTTCATATTGATGTGGTTTGTCTGCAAACCACTGTCTAGTGTGTATATTACATTAAGGCCGTCTAATTGACAATTAGTTGTAATATTATGCATTTTTACAGGTGTTATAAAGGTTGAGTGTTGCTATAATGTCAAAACTTACATTTTTCCTTTCAAGAAATATCGTTATTTTAAGAAAGCTTTGCATTTTTCTCTCTTTATGATGCATAGAGAATTTTTAATATCAGAACACTTGGTTTGATTCATTTCGTCATGGAATTTGAATACTAGTAGACACCTGGGGAATTTGTCCAAGGGATTCTTATATGGTAGATTCACAGTATAGCTGACAAACAAGAGAAAGAATAAACAGGGCTAAGAATAAAGTTGAATTGAATTAACGATTGGTTTAAATATGAGATATTTATGGCTTCGTCTCTAAGGTGATTATGTCGTGTGTGATGAAAGAGTTGATGTGTCTATAATTTAATGTAAAGATTTAGACTGTCAATTTTACAAATTGACTATTTTAGATCATTTCTGAGATTAATTATAGAGATGGCCTATTGTGTTTAATCGCATCATACTTTACAAGGATACATTATGTTGACATGCAGTACAACTATGAGCCTGGGACTGGACTAAAGTACAGATCACTGAGAGAAGTTGAGCGACGATTGAACGGTGAAATATTTGCTCCTAGAACCAGTGCATCGACAGTGAGAAATTATCCTAAGGCAAGTGTAAGAGTTGAATATTTCGCAAAGATTTAATACTTTCTCTAGTCTAATGATGTCTGAGTATGAATCTCCTTTCTTTTGCTCTTGGTGTTTTTCTGTTTTGGTCATCTACAGAGTATTCGTCTTTCACAGAGTTCTCTATCTCGGAAGATGGTTATTTATAGTGGAAAGGTACAGACTTGGCTACACTTTCGCCCTTATTTCTTACTTTTTTGTGGATGGTATGTGTGAATCATTATTACAGTGATATATTTTCTTTTCCTTTATTTACACTATTTCTTGTGTTTCTTTATATTTGGTTTGGGATGGGAGAGGCCGGAAGGAAGAGGGTCATATTGTTGCTCTTCTTCCCCTTGTTCTTGTAATTGAAAATTCAAATTTGTCATAAAGTAAGGTCTTGGATATTGAGAAGAAAAGAAGTTCTTGTTTTTCATAAAGGGAAATTGTTAGTAGTTATTTAACCTACTAAATAATAATTTTGGAAGAATATATATTAACTAACCACCTAAATATACATTTTTACCTCATAGCAAGCTTGTAGTTCATCTTCAACAACATCATTTTTCAATGCCTTCAAGATCATGCATGTGTACTCGCCAGTTACGCTATTCTGATTCATCCAATATTATATAGGAAATTTTTACATATGCTTATGATATCCATAATCTTGCAGTGTTTTCGATCCGAAGATCAACTTTGCGGAGCAGAACCCTGCTTCTTCTGCTTCAAGTGAATTCTTAAACTTCATGAAGTTTGTTCTCGAACTTACTCAAATAGACTTGTTGACTATCTCTTGGTAAGATCTGAGTTGATGATTAGTGAGGAAATATGTTATCACAGGAATATGGATAAATATGGGTTTGGCTTAGGACATTCTTTGAAAGAATTGAATCTGCAAGATTACAGTTATTCAAATATAAGAACTAGAATGACACCTAAAGTTGTTATTTGCCTTTTTTTCGTTTTTTAATTGTGGCTTTCATTTTTCACCTTAACCGGTTATTGCAGACTTCTCCCATAATGCTGGCTATGAAATATGCTGCAGTTGGTGCTATTTTGAAGAGGTGAGTAAATTTGAAGATGCAAAGCATATCCTTTGTTGTTATGCAATGTTTGCTCATTAGGTGATTTAGAAGGATATTCATTGTGGTCTGTGGAGAACAAGTGCAGTGCTTGGAGGAGGCTCATTCTGTGTACAAAGAAGAATGTATTAGAATTTTATTTACCTTCTTAGGGCATAAAGGTGTTACGAGAATCTGATAATCTTAGGTGATATTTTGGCTGAGCGATTGAAATTTGATTCGAATGTTGTCCCTGAGCCAGATAAGGGGGAGAATTCTGGAACTCGTTAACTAAAGTGTAAATGATAATTGCAGTTCTTGAATTTGAAACTAGTGTTTGGAGGAGAATTATCAGTGCAGAGTCTTTTAATTTAACCAGTTATGTTATTGTCTTTGTTATTAATTCAGTTGTGCTTTAGCTCTTATTTATGTGAGAATATTCAGCAACTTCAGTTCAATGTTCTATTAACCCTAGTGACAGATTATTTGTAAAAAGATTTGGAGCTTTCATTTATTTATGTAAACTAGATTTATCCTTTTAGCTTGTCAGAAAATGCTAGTCGTTTATAATTTTTTGAATCAAATATTTCTGTTTCATTGTTTTAGTATAGTGATGTAGAGAGCGAATTTGCTTCACATGTGGATGTAAGCTTATTATCAAGTGAGAGCAACACAAATTACCAATCAAGTACTTAGCACTTATGTATTTTATTTAATTTGCGGAGCTACGTACTTTTGATCGTGTAATGTTAAGTTATCATGTGTTTGTATAACTTTAGTTTGATATAAATTTGAATTGGCGATTTGTTTTATGTTGTATGAGTTATTTAGTAAAATTATTTATTGATTCCTAGAATTAAAATTTTCAAATAGAAACAAATGATTTTCAACAATAAAAAATACTGTGGCAGTTATAATCTGCCACTATTAATAAAAAAAAAATCCAAAAAAGATGAGATAAATTGTGGGGGTCTTAAACCCCCACAACATTATTTTGTAACACATTGAGATCATATTGAGGGGGAGGGGGTTATAAACTGCTACTAATTATCTTTAACCTCCACAAATTTAAATTTTATTTTGTGGCGGTCGTTGTGGAGGTTTTGAAAAACTGCCACAATAACGCTCGTGACATTGATAAATGTAGAGTTTTCAAAAACCGCCACAATTCTGTTTGTGGGAGTCCGAAAATGCCACAAATTGATTAAAAAAAACCCTTCACAAATTAGGTGTTTTCTTGTAGTGAAAATTACCCTAATTAAATACGTATTGAAATTTGGCATCTAACACTTAATAAGAGCAAACTTGAAAAAGTTAGATTAATTTTTTTTATTTGATAAGTGTACACTCTTTTTAAACAAAAAATAAAGAAGAAGTTGATACTCTTTTTGATTTGGAGGAAGTATTTTTTAAGAGACGTATAAAATATAAAAGTGACCAATAATTTGAAACGGGGGAGTAAGAAAATTTTACAATATTGAAATTAAGTCGAAAAGAAAACTCATCCATTCTAATTAATTGACTTTGAAAGTCATCAAATGCATGGGACATGGAGTTAGGTAATGTAAGGACGTACCCGCAAGGGTAGTCAAATTGGTGTAGCAGTAGAGTGCGGGACCGCAAGATCACGAGTTCGATTCCCTGCATAAACCTTCTTGGTTGAGTCTGTCACACATGGCTTGCCAAGTGTGGTTAATCGGCTGACATGGTTTGCAGGCTAATGCGTCAGTCCGGGGTTTACCCTGTGCGCTCTCGAGAGAGTAGCGGCTGCGGGTTCCTTCGTCAATAAAAAATAAAAAATAAATAAAAAAAGGTAATGTAAGGACGTGGTTTCTTTTGAAATTTGTGTTGGAGAATAAATTATATTGCCTCGACCTATGCCCATAAGCCACGTGTCACATATATATATCAATTTGATGGACATAGGTCGAGGCAGTATAATAGGCAAAATCTTTTGATATTGCATCTATAAATATCTCATTTCCTCTAAAGATCTTCTTACGTTACCCAAAAAGTTTCTAAACACACAAAAAATCACTATATAGATCTAGAAAAGGAAAAAAAATGCTTCTCTTTTCAAAATCAATGAGTTTCAGATCAGTCAATCATCAACATCATCAAGATCAATTACAAGATTTGAAGAACAGTACTAGCTGTAGAGAATTAGTAACTACATCTTCTTCTTCTTCTTCATCATCAATATGTACATCTTTAACCGTATGGAGAAAATCACTTATTTTCAGTTGTAAAGGTTTTACAGTTATTGGCTCTGATGGTAATTTGGTCTATAGAGTTGATAATTATTCCGGCCGCCGTAATCAAACAATTCTCATGGATGGTTCTGGAAAACCCATCCTCACCATATGTCGGCATAAGGTAATTAATTATTCCCTCCGTCTCAATTTAAGTGTCTTAATTACTTTCTCTTTTAGTCTGTTAAAAATGAGTGTCTCATTTTATATTTAGTAAGTATTCTAATTTTAAAATTTTACATCACAAATTTAAAATCACAAAATTTAAAAGCCTCCATCTCAAGTCGAATTAAAATACTTAAATTGGACGAAGCAAGTATTAAATACTACACAATCTTTGTGTTCTTTTTTTTCTCTCTGTAAAATATATAACTTGTTTGGTGGTTTATTTAACATTTTATTGAAGATATATACGTATGATCAAATACTAATTCATTAATTTCCAGTATTGTGCTGCTTAATATTTGTAATTATTTTTTACGTGACTGACGTTACAAGATATTGACCATAAGATTAAACCATTTAAACAACCATAACAAATACTCCCATAAAGAACCATTAGTTAGGTTTGACTCTTTTCTTAGTAACAACTACTGTATATTAGAGACTTGATTTTCTTCTCTCCTTTTTTTTTTTCATTTAAGTGATTTTTTTACACTATTAAGTGATATATTTGAATGAGCTTAAGGAGTTTAAGTTCTATAAATGTTAGCGTAAATATTCACTCCAAAGATATGTACAAGTAAGTTTTCCTAAAATATGAGATTGATAATCTTGAAAATAAAGATAGATTATCTACCATAACAAATAAAGGCGATCTAGTGGGGCAAAAATTTCTTACACTAACGGTGCATAAAACTTGAACACTTTTTGATGTATGTGTTCTAACATGTGATCTTCCTTATTTTCAAGATCCATTCTTTGCATGGTATTAGAGTCAGACCCATTCCAATTCTTTATTCGTCGATGTTGGGCCCCCAAATTATATTGTTCACACTTCAGTTAACGAGTTTTGGGCGTGCGGGGGAGTGTTAAGAGTCCTACATCTAAAATGGAATGGGAACATGGACTCCTTATATGGACTTGGACAATCCTCACCCTACAAGCTAGCTTTTGGGGTTGAATTAGGCCCAAGATCATATAAAGAGTCCATGTTCCCATTACATATCCGATGTGAGACTCTTAACATTCCCCGTATGTCCAAACCTTGTTAACTGGAGCGTGGATAATATAATTTAGGGGCCAATATCGGTGAATAAAGAATTGGAATGAGTCTAGCTCTGATACCATGTAAAGAATGAATCTTAGGAGTCCATGTTCCCATTTGATTTCCAATATAGGACTCTTAACGGTGAGCATGATAAAGAGTGACTAAGTTATATATATCTTTTTTTTCTGGGTGATTTAACAGAAGCTAAGGATAGTAGACAACAATTGGTTCATATATGAAGGAGAAGTACTTGGGGATCATGATTACACCACAAGCACCAAGACATCATCGTCAAGAAAGAAGCCTATATTCTGTGTTAAAAAACAAATGAAGATTTTACAAAGTAACATCAACGTACTTGCCCACGTTTATTATCATGGAATATCCGACAAGAGATATTCTTATATTATTGAAGGGTCATATGCAAACAGAACATGCAAAGTGTTGGATGCAAAATCAAGAAATGTGGTGGCAGAAATAAGGAAGAAGCAAGCAGTAACTGGTGGTGTAACATTTGGATTAGAAGTTTTTGTATTAGTTGTAATGCCAGGATTTGATTCTGGTTTTGCCATGGCTATGGTGTTGTTGTTGGACCAAATGTTCTCCTAATTCTATGTACTGTTAAGAGTGACATTCATTGAGAGAACACGTTGTTAGCTCCTTACACGATCTTAGATCAGTGTCATCTAATATATATATATGAACTAACTTTTACAATTGAATTAGGATCAAGCTTCATTTTATTTAAGTAAAATAATATATATAATTAGAGTCAAACTCAACCAATGAAAGGTTTGCAACAAAGATACCCCTCTCTTCATACCTCTACTTACTATTCGGTTCAGACAATAATGTAAATATTAACAAAAAGTTAGAGAGAGTCGTATAGATACTGTTAGGTGTGAAATGCAATGGGAAATAAAAATAAGAGATGGAATAAACCGAATGCTAATTCTGTTTCAGAATGTCGTCAATTATGTCGTCTGACACCAGTAACAACACTTAGTAAAACAGTAACTTTAAAGAGTAAATGAAGCGAAATTTAAAGAACACAAAGGTTTAAAATTTTATATATTATATAATTTATGATGGTCAACGACCAAATGTATTGTATATATATTATATACAAAATTACAAATTCTTTTCTTTACAGATTTACAAGATAGAATGGAAAGGAATTAAAAGTTGAAGTCGCAGATGACTTCTGCCTGAAAAATCTAACTAAGTAGACATAGACAACCTCTCATTACAATCGCTCCATACAAAACTAATCTAGAATCTAAACAACAATTGTAATGTTGGACAGAATGTTGTCGACATACTCAGACAACACTTGTGATCCAGATTTCTGAGATGAAATCCCGAGAGCTCTCTTGGTATATTTGTAATAAGATTCTGGATATCGATTCACTGTTGTGGCCTCTCTATTTATAGTGGAGAGTTCCCTTGAAAGTCTCATCGATCGGTTGTGGAGGTTGAGGGAAATGTCGGCAGCTTGTGGTAGATGATTGAGTGAAAATCTCAACAACTTTGACTTGTTCCTTAGTCGACTTCTTCCTCAAGCTTTGACTCTTTTTCTCACATTTTACACAGCTCCAATTCACCACGCCTAAGTCATTTTTATCTCACAGTAAAATATTACTGCTTACCGTGAAGTAAGGCAAAATTGTTTTTCAAAGATGTTGGTCCGAATGTTACGACATTTGTCCCAACATTTTTATGCACTCAAATTAGTACTTCAGAAGATATGTTGGGTCAAATGTCACAACACCAAACCCAACATTACCAATCTCCCCCTTTTTGCCTTTCTTCACAAAACACATTACAAACCTAAACTGACTTAGGATATTGAGACAAATGTTTGTCCGACATTTGTGATCAATAATAGCAATGCTATGCTCCCCTTTAACCTGTGATGTCTTTCAAGTAATCATGTGTGTACCAATTCATAGGATTATAAAAGAAGAAAGTTGTTAGCGCATATATACATATATCATCCAATATATACAAAACACAAATAGATAGAACCCATTGTCAGAATAAATCGTTGTCAGAAATTAACATCCACATCAACCATTACCAAAAAAAAATCATAATCCAACCACTCATAAACCAAACATTAAAAGATCATGGTGCATCACATCAGCCTACTTCTCCCTGGCTCATTATGCAACAGCATGTGCACCTTCAGCCTCTTCTCTCTGCTCCCCCTGCATAGATCCATCTCTCCCTTTTTGTGAAGAAAGTAACAGCAATAAATGGTCTCTAGCTTGAACCAAGGCATCCCTAGCAGTATCAACCTCTGAAATCTGTTGGTTGATTTTAGCTATTTGACCCACTAGCCAGTCTGTTGACTGTCCTAAACCAGTGTTACCATGAATGTTGGTGACATTCCTGGCGCCATTCTCGCCTTCTGCTTCCTTCTTCCAAGGCAAGTCAATCACTCTTTCGTTGCTCTTTAAAATTGCTTTGTTTACTATGTACAGTTCGGGAGCCTTTCCTATAATATCCTCTCTCTTAGGTTCAAAGCCTTGGGTAGTCAAGATTTGGTAAATTAGAGAGGGATAAGGGAGGATTAAAGTTGATTCCTTTTCAGCCAAGTTGGTAACTTGATAAAAGATCATTTTTCCTAAATCAGTTTTTAAGCCTTTCCCAATTTTAAACAATAGAGAAGCTTGTTCATATGTTACAACTGACTCATTCAAGGAAGGAAGTCAATTGTAAATAACAATTTTGTGGAGGGTGGAGAATAAGGCAGTTAGTTTGAAAACTGGGCATCTAGGGATCCACTTTTTCATTATACCCCTAGTGAGGTATTCAATTATTCTATCCCTATTTTCTGTCACTAATATTGCATCTCTAACTCTCTCTGCAGCATCAAGTCTCATACAATGATTTATGACTGAGGATGTAAACTGATATATCTTGTTATAGAGATATACCTTTCCAAATTTTGTTGAGGAGACATAGGACTTAGATTAGCATAGAACAACTTAATCATCTCATCAACATATGGTACTTTTTCTGTGACAGTTTTGAGAAGTTGTCTATCCTTAAGAAATTCTATTAAGCCATATTCAGCATATGAATAAATATCTAACACTTTCTCAAGTCTAATTACTCTATTCTTGTACCAATACTATTTATCAAACTTAGCTTTATAATAGAAGTTTTCTGAAAAAGCAGATACCTCAGTGTCTGAATCAGACATGGTTGCACTCTCGGTGTATGTATTGCTAGAGAATGTCGGTATTTGTGTCTCCTCTGATGTTGGCTGAAATGTTGCCTGAGATGTTGTGGCATCAGTGACAATATTTGGAGCAGAACTCGACTTGGCACATCGGGGAATTCCCTTTGGAAAGAATTGCTTCAGTGTGGTTTCATCAGGAATTTTCTCATTTTCTTGAGGCATATTTGGCTGTGCTGAAACAGATGGTTCTTCTTCACTCTCCTATGTTGAGAATACATCATCCATATCTTCATTTGCACTGCTTGAATAAGAGGGTATAGATGTTTCACATCTAGACCTTTTGTTACTCGGTCCTTCTTGGACTGTTTTCTCAAAAATTCTACTCGATCGACGAGTAGGGAAGGTCGAGGGCCTTGGTCTTTTACCCAAGGATGTAAAATCAGCAGTTTCATCAACATTGATAGGGTTATTATTGTCTCTAGGGTAGCTAATATCTAAAGGTTCATCAAAGCCTTTAAACACTAACGCCATAGACAGATCCTCTAGGGTGTGAAAAAGATGATTGGCCAGGTTGCTGATGTGTATTCGACGGAGGGCTAATACTCATAAGAGTGTTAGATGGAATGTTGGCTGACATTGGTGTTGACATTGGAGAGGTTTCCATTGGTGAATATTGTGGAGAAAGTTTTGAGAATTTAGGGTTTGAGATTGAGAATGGAGTTTGAAATGATGATGGTTCTATCGGGTAGGTAGGGTTATACCCGAGGTGTGATGTGATTTCCCCTCCTCTTTCTTTTATATATTTTTGGGGAAAATTGGAAATGATAAAAAAATAGCAAATGAGAGGAATATTTATATACATGGCTAACCTTTCATAGCAACAAAATTCCTTAGTTTTAGAAGTTTCAGATTTATCTAACAAATTGCACCTAAAATTTTGGGATAACAAGATGAACATCACGGTAGGAATTTAATTTAATCTTATCATTTTAAAGTTTGAAATTCCTATTAAAATAAGGCACAAAAATAGGGAGAATCTGATAATTCAACGATCAGATAAGCACAACATCCCAACACATATCACTTTCTAAAAATGTCAACGGCAATGTTGGCAACATTTTGGACAACACAAGTATTTTGATCCCACAAGAATTTTTCATTTTGGCAACACATCAAGACACGTTTTATACATATTTCATGAGTTTGACCACTGGACCAATGTAATATTTTCCCATCGTGTCCTTGATCTAATCATAAAACACATACAAAAAGTTTTTTGTGTCAAAAATAAGAATACTTATTTAGTATTCTCAAAATTCTTTTGAAGCACTCGATACTCCTGTAGAATAGGAACATTATCTTTTCATGGGCTTTGCCCATTTTGTACAGTTGCCAAATATTTGTAAAGGCTTTGCCTTATTTTGATACTCCATTTTTATGATATACATGTATTTATATATCATCGCGGAGAACAGTATCATGTTGGAATCACATTCTTATTGAAGGATCATGCTTGTGTGACCAAGAGTTATGCACCATACCATAATAATAATCAGTCAGTGATATTCCATCGGTAAATGTCACCCGAAATGTTAGACAATGTTTCAGCCGACATTCACCAAAAATGCCTTCTTTTAGAGATTACAAAGACCAAGAGATTTCTTCAAACTAGAAAATCTATCATGGTCCAAAGCTTTTATAAAAATATCAGCTAGTTGATGAAGAGTGTCAACATGTTCAATTTTAACTAGCTGTTTTTCAACCAAATCTCTTAAAACGTGATGTCTAATATCAATATGTTTTGTACGTGAATGCTAAACTGGATTTTTGGAAATATTTTTAGCACTCAAATTATCGCAATACAAAAATAAAATATTGCTAGTAAATCAATAGTCGTCTAACATGTGTCTTAGCCATATTAATTGAGAGCAACAACTTCCAGCTGCTACATATTCAGATTCAGCAGTTGAAAGTGAGACACAGTTTTGTTTATGACTATACCATGAAACAAGATTACTGCCAAGATAAAAACATCCTCCACTTGCACTTTTTCTATCATCCACATCTCTAGCCCAATCTGAGTCACTAAATCCTCTTAAGTTAGGATTAGTGTCTTTGGAATACCAAATTCCCAACTCACATGTGCCAGCAACATATCGAATAATACGTTTCACGGCATTTAAGTGGGACATTTTGGGACAGTCTTGAAAACGTGCACAAACACAAACACTAAACATAATATCTGGGTGACTAGCAGTAAGATAAATAAGGCTACCTATCATAGATCGATATAATATTGGGTCGACATTTTCACCAACATTATCCTTACATACCTTCTGCGATGAACCCAGTGGTGTTTTCATCTATTTAGCGTTCTCCAAGACAAATCTCTTAACTAGATTCTTAGCATATTTACTTTGTGAGATGAAAATTCCATCTTCACTTTGCTTAATCTGCAAACCTAAGAAAAAAGTTAGTTCTCCAATCATGCTCATTTCAAATGTCGATGACAAAGATTCAACAAATGACTTTAGATAAGACTGTGAGGTCGAACCAAAGACTATGTCATCTACGTAGATTTGAGCAATAATAATATCTACACCGTGACGTTTAATGAATAAGGTACGATCATCTTCACCACGGTTAAAACTAAATTCAAGAAGGAAGTTAGTTAGACGACCATACCATGCATGCGGGGCTTATTTCAACCCATACAGAGCCTTTTTGAGCTTGTACACATAGTGTGGATGGTAGGGATCTTCAAATCCTTTTGGTTGTTCAACATAAACTTCCTTATCTATGTAACTATTTAAGAATGCAACTTTTACATCCATTTGGTGTAAAGTAATTTTCAGACAACAAGCAATTGCAAGTAAAAGTTTAATTGACTCAATTCTAGCCACATGTGCGAAGGTTTCGTCATAATCTACTCCTTCAACTTGAGTATATCATTGTGCAACTAGACGAACTTTGTTTCTAACAACGGTTCCCGATTCGTCTGATTTATTCTTAAAAATCCACTTAGTTCCAATTAAATTTGTATTATTTGGGCATGGAACTAAGTCCCAAACTTTATTTCGAGAGAATTGTTCTAGCTCTTCTTGCATTGCTTGAATCCAAAAATTATCTTTGAGTGCTTCTAAAACATTTTTTGGTTCTAAAATAGATATAAAACAAGAAAGACTAACCTCTTGGTATATGGTAGACATACACACATACCTTATCATTTCTCTGTAGTTGAGTGGTTCTTTCCCTCTTGTTTTAATTCCTTCAAAAACTACCCATATCACCTGGCTCGTTGGATGATTCTTCCTAATCTTTGATGAGGGGTCCCTTCGAACTTGATCTGACAATTCAGCATGTGACTCCTCATCCATGGCCTCTGTGGTCTCTCTTCCAGGTTCAGATGTTGCTTCGGGTGTGGCAACATTTGGGACAACATATGATTCTTCAACAATCTACGCATTTTCCACTTAAACTATAATGTTATTTTCAGCTGTATTTCCTGTAAGATCATAAAAATTATCAAAAATAATATTTACAAACTCTTGTATAGTTCTGGTCCTCAGATTGTATACTCGATAAGAATGACTGTTTTGGGAATAGCCAACAAAAATTCCTTTGTCACTCTTAGAGTCAAATTTTGCCAACTGATCTCTATCATTCAAAATGTAACAAATACACCAAAAAATATGAAAGTAACACAAGTTAGGTTTCTTTCCATTTATAAGCTTATAGGGAACCATCTTTGTTCTTGGCCTTAACTAGACTCTATTAGAGATGTGTCAAGCAGTATTTAAAGCTTCGGCCCAAAAACGTTTTGACATTCTGTTAGAATTAAGCATAACTCTAGCCATTTCTTACAGTGTTCTATTCTTCCTTTCTGCTACCACATTCTGTTGAGGAGTTTTGGGAGCAGAAAACTCATGAAAAATTCCCTTTTTCTCACAAAAATTTGTGAATAGTTATTTTCAAATTCTCTTCCATGGTCAGATCTAATCCGAAAATAGGAGAATAGAACAAATTCTTTATTCTAGAGTGCAAAATCTTAAACATGTCAAAAGTTTGTGATTTTTCTTTCAAAAAATATATCCATGAATATCTAGAAAAATCATCTACAATCACATAGGAATACCTCATGCCTCCCAGACTGTCTACTTCAATTGGACCCATTAATATCCATATGTAGCAATTGAAAACTGTGAGACGTACCTGAATGTTGTCTGTCGTGTTGGTCAACATTACGAGAGATACGAGTTTGCTTACCTTTCAAACAATCTTCACAGACAGTTTTGCCTTTATTGCTAAGTTTGGGTATGCCTCTAACCGCTTTATATGAGACCAACTTTTCTAAATTGCGATAGTTGACATGCCCCAACTTTTGATGTCATAGTGTTGTGTCATCGATCTTAGCATTATTGCAAGTTTCTTATCATACAACAAGATAACAATTATCACATGTTCTTGTACCTGTCATGACACATATATTGGCTTCATTCGTAACATTACATGCATTCTTATTAAACTTTACCTCAAGATTGTCATCACATAGTTGACTAATATTAATCAAATTAGCCATTAAGCCCTCAACGTGTAATACATTTCTTAAGGTTGGAAATCCAGGAACATCCAAGATTCTTTTTCCAATTATTTTGCTTTTACTGCCACCTCCATAAGTCACATTTCCTCCATTGAATGACTCATAGTTCTTTAGAAAGCCTTTTGTACATGCCATGCGGCGAAAACATCCACTATCAAAGTACCAAAAACCTGAAATGTTAGTTCTTAATGCAGTTATACAGACATTACAAGTTAGGAACCCAAACTCTCTTAAAATATTTTTTATTTTTTCGCTTAGAAATGTTGCTTCAATGTTTATCCTGAATGTTGGACAACAATTTAGACAACATTTTGCTCACAGAATTTTGAAGTTTGAAACAGTATGACTTTAAGTGTCTAGAGGAGTTACAGTGATGACATACAAACTTCATATTCTTTGACATATATGAGAACCTATTATATATCCCTTTTTCTTTTACAGAGCGTATCTTCTCATTCTTATCAAAGAGATTAGAGCATATGGTTTTAAGAGAGTTTTCGTACCCAATACCAGCATGTGAAGGATTACTAAAGTTGAGTTTTTCATTCAACTTCGAAGTCCCTTTGTTGATTTTGCGGAAGGTTACTTCGGCTAAATCCAATTTTGCACGAATCTTACCAAATTCAATATCCTTTTTGGTAAGTGCAACCTCAAGTCGGGTTATCGTGCCTGTTAATTCTAAATTTTCATGAGTTAAAGATTTTACCTTTTGTCAAGTTGCTTGGATTCTATGATTAAGGCTTTATAAATACTTTATAATTCATTAATCATATCATCTTTAAATTCAACTTGATCCATACAATTAGCCTCACTAACATAAACAGAACCACTAAAGCAATTAACATCAGAATAGTTAAAGAATTCATACCTTTCGGATGTCACCGAGGATGTTGATGTCGTTGCTGATGTTGGAGAAAATGTCGTGACATCTGAGACAACATTATACGAATCTTCATTATCCGATAGAGACTATTCGAAAATAGTGGTCAGCATTGCTTGTGTTTCAATTTCACGATCTCTTTCCTCTTCTTCTTCATCATCACTAAGAGAAACTCATAGGTTCTTACCAAATTTTCTAAGAGTGTTTGCACATTCGTTAGCATAATGACCCCAACCTGAGCATGCATGACATTGCACGGACTCAAGTTGTTTGGGATCAAATTTGATACGATCTGAGTTGGTTCTTCTTAGTTGATTTTCTTTTTGTACATTTTGAAGGAATCTAATGGGCTTTTGATTGAAGACTTGGTTTTGATGCTCTTTATATTTAGATTGATTTCTCTCATTGTTGAAATTCCTCTCCATCGAATTGTATTTTCGAGTGAGTAAGGCAACATTCGCACCTTCACCAATTTCTTCAAGATTCTCATATTCTTCTTCGATTTGACATTGAACTTGAAGTGCCACATTCTTTCTTTTATACAATTCCTTTTGATTCTCAATGTTCATCGCATAAGTTTTGAGTATGCTCATCAAGGTATGAATGTCCATTGTAGCAAGATTGAGAGCTTCTTCAATAGCACAAATCTTTAAATTGAACTTTTCAGGAAGAGAACGGAGAGCCTTTTCAACAAGTTGAGTGTTGATTAATGGTTCACCAAGCACTTGACATTCATTTGAGATGTCAATCAACTTTTCAAAATACGATTTAATATCATCCGCTTCTTCCATCCTTAAACGTTCATATTTACTCATGAGCATGCGTAGCTTTGTTCGACGAACACTTGAGCTCCCTTCATAATGAATTTGTAAAGTATCCCATGCGTCCTTGGCCGTGGGGCAGTTTTGAATGAGTTTGAACATGTAAATATCAACCCATCCAAAAATTGCATTTAAGGTCTTTTCATTAAAGCTAGCATTATTGGTTTATTTTGTAGTCCATTCGGATTCAGGTTTAACAAGAATGTCACATTCCTCATCCGGTTGCCACATTGGAACAACATACACATTGGTTATAGATCTACATGCCCTAATATCAATTGATTTGATATGAGAACGAAGGTGAATCTTCCAATAGACATAATTTGATCCATCTAATATAAAAATCCTACCAATAGTTGGATTTGTCGGATCCATAGCTTATGACAATAGGACCAAGCACTTATTGTGTTAAGTGTCGGCTCTGATACCACTTGTTAGGTGTCAAATGCTATGGAAAATAAAAATAAGAGATGGAATAAACTGAATGCCAATTCTGTTTCAGAATGTTGTCAATTATGTCGTCCGACACCAGTAACAACACTTAGTAAAACAGTAACTTTAAAGAGTAAATGCAGCGGAATTTAAAGAACACAAAGGTTTAAAATTTTCATAAGTTATATATATTATATAACTTATGATGGTCAACGATCAAATGTATTGTATATATATTATATACAAAATTACAAATTCCTTTCTTTACAGATTTACAAGATAGAATGGAAAGGAATTAAAAGTTGAAGTCGCAGATGACTTCTGCCTGAAAAATCTAACTAAGTAGACATACACAACCTCTCATTACAACCGCTCCATACAAAACTAATATAGAATCTAAACATCAATTGTAATGTTGGACAAAATGTTGTTGACACACTCAGGCAACACTTGTGATTCAGATTTCTGAGATGAAATCCCGAGAGCTCTCTTGCTATTTTTGTAATATGTTTCTAGATATCGATTCACTGTTGTGGCCTCTCTATTTATAGTGGAGAGTTCCCTTGAAACTCTCATCGACCGGTTGTGGAGGTTGAGGAAAAAGTGGGCAGCTTGTGGTAGATGATTAAGGAGTAAAAATCTCAACAATTTTGACTTGTTCCTTACTCGACTTCTTTCCCAAGCTTTGACTCTTTATTCCATGTTTTACAGAGCTCCAATTCACCACGCCTAAGTCGATTTTACCTCACAGTAAAATATTATTGCTTACCGTGAAGTAAGGCAAAACTGTTTTGTAAAGATGTTGGTCTGAATGTTATGACATTTGTCCCAACATTTTTATACATTCAAATCAGTACTTCAGAAGATATGTTGGGTCAAATGTCACAACACCAAACCCAACATTAACATATACTATTCATTTGGAATTGATTCAGATTGCGAGGACCCACGGGAAAATCTACCTTATTCATATTCCGCACAACTTGCATGTGTTGTCGACCTAGGCTTAAAATTATTTCCTTTCATTATATTAATTGGTCCTAGCTCCAAGAACATATTCATGGAGCTAATAAGTTACGTATGTCTTGTTGATTAATTACAATCAGGTATACTACACCAATGTACAAATGAAGTTTTTACATAGTAACATCGACGTACTTGCCCATGTTTATTATCATGGAATATCTGACAAGAGATACTCTTATATTATTAAAGGATCATATGCAAAGTGTTGGATGAAAAATCAAGAAATGTGGTAGCAGAAATAAGGAAGAAGCAAGCAGTAACTGGTGGTGTTACTTATGCTGGAAATTTTCCTTTGATGGCGGTTGCGTCCACCCATCTTTAATGACTTAAAAACTCGGGTTTTGCATGTTAGAGACTTTGGTTCTTCACACATGCATTATCTACTAAGTGAGTAGATGACCGTAGGGCCAAGGATCGTCAAATTTCGTTAAGAAATGAAAGAGATATTGGTCCACAAAGTAAGGTGTTTGAGGCAAGAAAATATGGTGTGGGACAAATCTCCCACATCGTTGGGAAAAGGAAGAATTGTTCATTTTATAAGCCTAAAAAATGGATAAAGGTTTGGGACCCCAAGGGGTAACCCATGTGTTTGAAGGAAAGAGGACCTAGGTGTGCTTGAGTTCAAGGCTAGCCCCACACGCGCGCCGCCGCCGCCCGCCTATCTCGTCCGAGATCGGGATGCTGGGCTAATATTATCAAACTGCTTAGTATTTACAGTTTGGTCCCTGGAGTTTCAGTAAATGCTGCCAGCAACCGAAAAGTCAATAGTTTGGATTTAACCATCTGCAACGTTTTGTACTAATTACAAAACGTTCACCTGGCCTTGAATGTACCTCTTAACAGCCTCTTAATACCTCTCCTCCTCCTAAACACTATAAAGAGAAAACTTTACTCTAATTTTGAGGGTAGACAGAAAAATATAAGTGGAGAAAAAGAGAAAACACAAGTCTTGAACAAGAGCAGAAAGTCTTCATTTTCCTCTAAATTTTCCATTCTTCAACAAGTCGTTTCATGTTTGTTTTCTTCGTCAGAATCAACCTATTTGCTTTGTAGTATTGATTAGTTGTTGTTTTATCTTGGGAGACTATTGCTCGCTAACCTAAAAGCATATATACGGGTCAATCTTGTCTTAAAGACAGAGAGTCATCTCTCGACTCAGCCAGTGGTGTTATTATCTAATTGGTTGCTAAGTGTTTCAGGTGTGAACTTGAAACTCAAAGGACTCTAACCGTTCGGATTCTCATCGGTTCTACAAGCCACAAGTGTAGCAGTTCATGTTCTTGTATTTCTGAATCCAAGATCCAGATTTGAAGTTCTAGTACAAGATTAAAAGATTGACAACTTCTTGTTGTAATCTTTGTTGTTTATCCTTTCGAAACACTTGTAATATTTATTTACTTTCCGTACTGCTTTATACCTCCAACAACTTATGGATTAGAAGTTTTTGTATTAGTTGTAATTCCAGGGTTTGATTCTGGATTTGCCATCACTATGGTGGTGGTGTTAGACCAAATGTTCTCCTAAGTTGTTTCAATATGTTTTATGTATAGTTAAAGGTCTTATAATGATTAAGGAACGTGTTGTTGTCTTCTTGATTATATGATCTTGGCCAGTTATCACCCAATACATGAGCTAGCTTTTACGGTTGATTTGAAATCAAGGTCTGTTATTTTTTATGTAAAGAAATTAAAGGTCCGCGACAAAGTTGTTGCTTCTCTCCATATATTTACTTACTAATCGGGTTTACACAACGCTATAATAATGATAAAGCCAAATAGAGATACCATCGTTCAAAATTCGTTCATGTATATGGCCTAATCATTAATCTTATTAGCAAATAAGGGTTAATCATAAAAATAATGGATTGCTGTTTAATTTATATGGCAATCCTCATTTCATTGATGTGTGGGGTGCTAAGTGTCTTACATTTATTAAGAAAAATAAGATATATATACTTATCATTTTCTGTATTCGTCATTTTTGAAGTCAAATTAGGTTTAAAATTCATTTTACTTATATGTATTATGTCCGGATCTAATTTTTACTACTACCATATTTACTATATTTTCAAGTGATACAAACTCAATGTGTGTGTATATTTTTGAAGAATCAGTTATAAACGTATAGATTAAAAAAGAGAATAAGGCTCATTTGTTAGCACTTAATGTAAGTTTGATCATTCAAGCTGGTAAGTACATTTGTTTACATTAAGATCTACACACTTATTTGAATTGGTCTTAATCATTAAAATCTTGAACAAAATCTTAATATCATTAAGAGGTATTTTTGCATTGATAATTTTTATACCACCACACTGTCCATAACCCCAGCTCCACCTACACCACCCTACAACCACCTACCGCCACCCCACCCACCAACCCCCAACCCCAACACACTTCTACTCCACACCACACTCCGCCCACCCCCACCCACCCCACCCATCACCAACCCCCACGCCCAAGCGCCCCTATCAACCCCAGCCCTCTACCCCACCCACCCCATCTTACCCCCACCCGCACCACACTACCTCCACCCCTACCCACCCCTCACCCACCAACAACCCCCACCCTTCTACCCCACCCTACCACAAACCCCTACCCCTCACCACACTTCCACACCATACCACTCCCTCACTCATCCCACCCACCCCTCACCTCACCCCACCCCACTTCACCCACCAAACCCCATCTCCCCTCCCCCCTCCTCCCAACTCTCCCCCACCTACCACACACCACACTTCTCATCCCCCTCTCCACACTACCCCCACCATACTCCCATACCCACTAACCATCTCTACCATCATAATTATCATTATATTATCAATTCAACCACCATTGCTGTTGTCAACCACCAACCACTAGCCATATCTGCCATCACAATCATCACTAACAACACCATCACTGACAACCACTACTATCAGTCGCTACCACGTCTATCACCTCCATCATTATAATTATATCAATAGCCACCACAATCACTATTGCCGCCGCAACGCCAACCAACTCCACTATCACAATTATCACCACCACCATTACTAGCCACTAGCATCAACCATCACCACTACCATCACTACAAAAGCATCTCCACCATCACTAGCAAACATAAGTTTTTTTTATCAAAGTATAATTATATTTTATTAAAATTATATTTATTTTCTAATGTTTAGTTATTTTTTGAATTGTATATGTATTATATCTAAGTAAATACATTATGCATATTTTGATATTGAAAAATAAATTATCTTAAATCATTCAGTATTCAAATCTAGAGACAACATCTTAATCATTCAGATGTATATTCAAAATTCAGACGTATTAATCTTAATAAAATAAATGAGGCATTAACTAGTATCCAAGTCGTACTTGCCATATATAGATCAAATCAAAGTCTTCTATTTTCATATAAATTAGTTGAAAACTCCCAAAAAGAAAAATATATTAAACTAGTCAAATTCTTATCTATATTTATCAATTTTCTTCTTCTTTGTCCTAATTAATAGAGTGATGTTAGTAGAGAGCCGTAGAGAAAGTAAATGCTAGAGACTCAAGTTGATCTCACACGCGGACCCCATCACAAAATCCATTTGCAATGACACTACAACTGTTATTTTTCAAGTAAGAATTAGTAGCTCAGTTGGTTGATTACATTAACTTTTATCTGGTTGATGAGGGTTTGAATCTCACGTTGTAATCCCCTCCCCATTTCTCCTTCCCCTAGTAATAAACAATTTTAAAAAGAACTGTTCTTTTGCAAGAAACAAAATAATAATTTAACAATTTATTGGTGTCAATAATTTAAAATTTAACCAAAATACATGTTTTTCAATATCATTATCTTTTTCCTTCCAACTTTACACCATTAGTAGGATGATACAGCTTTCTAGTTCGTAATTATGAAAGCGTTGTTGATGAGAGCCTTTGACAATTTGACATTACTTAACTAATAAATTTATCTGAGACTTTTCGCTTCGCAAATTATTCATTGTTCTTTAAATCTTTTAATTTGTTAATTATTATATTTTTTAAATTTTTTATCTAGTTTCTAAATATGTAAATTATTTTTCAAAAATTTTAAAGATTACATGTCCGAACGAAAGTAATTGTTACAGAAGGGATAAGAGATTGAATTATGTCATCACTCATCAGATTACACTGGGTTCAGGCTTAGCAACTACATCATCTCTTGGTCCAGGCGTAGTTCGATGAGCTTCACTGCAATGTCTGGTTTCAATTGGACCAATTTCCATTTCCCCCTTGGGTCAATGAAGCAAAAAGTACGGCAGCAAAACAGTGGAGATGCGGGGCATCGATCCCCGTACCTCTCGCATGCTAAGCGAGCGCTCTACCATCTGAGCTACATCCCCGTATACATATCCTAACTTTAGTAGCTTTATTAATAGACTTTCGTTGTAATCCTCCTCCCCGTTTCATCTTCATTTCCCTTTACTCTATAAATAATAAAAATATATCAGTCTAATAATTTTCTATATCTTGCATATATAGGGATTCATGAACCTGCTGTTAAGGTTTTTATTGCAACAATTAGCAAGGAAAGTTTTGATCTTACAATGAAGTAACGACCTTAAATGTAACTACACTATTTCTCCAAATTTTATCCACGTTAGGTGCATGCATCACAGTATATGAAAACTTTTTATTTTTCCCTTTCTTGGTGAAATTAGCAGAGAGTAACTAGAAACTTGTAGATAACTGGTTAATATGCGGAGGATTAGATTAATTTCTCGTGAATGGCCAGAAGATATAGTCTCCAAGATAAGAACTAGTAGGCGTTTGGAGATAAAAAGAAGGGTAAAATGTAAAGTAAGGATGGCCAGCGGGCCGGGTTCGGAGAGGAGCGGGGCAGGTCCTGGCAGAATAGGGGGAGGGTCGGGACCGGTCCTCCGGCGGGACCGGCAAGCCGGGACTGGCGAGACAGGCCAATGTCCCATCCCGTCCCTCATCCCGTGTTGAAAAGGGGACCGGTGTTGGCGGGACGGGGTCGAGTTAGGTTCCGGAATTTTTTTAGACACTTAATTTCAAAAAAGTGGTGAATATAAACACTTAAATAATTGAACAAGATAGTTTAATAAAAACATCCAAGGTTGTTTTTGTGCCTCTTATATTATTTAATAGAAATATGATTTTTTGTAATATAATTTCAAAATTGCAACTTTGTGGTGTTGTTCAAAAGTTGCAAATCACATAGTCAAATTTACAATTAAAAAAATTACATAGTTATAAACACCTTTTCTAATTTCTTTACAATGTCTTGTGGTTCTTCGATTGGAATTGGAATTTGTTGGTCAAATTGATCGACGTCGCTTCCAGTTCTCTTAGACAAGATTTCGTTGTAATTAAATCGTCTTCTTCGTTGATCTCTGGTTGACCGCACCTTTTACGCTCCGCTCGTATCCAATCCCTGAATAAAACTACAATCTCCAAGTTGTCTCCCGCTAATGAGTGTCTGTGCTCTCCTATTTGAAATCTTCTAGCAGAAAATGCGCTTTCAGATGATGTTGATGACGCTTGAATGTTCAACACATCTCGGGCCATCTTTGCTAGTATCGAAAATGTCTTCTCATTTTTTCTCCGGTATTTAAGCAAGTATTCACGTCCGTCTTCATTGAGAATTGCTTGGTACGGTACAACATCCTGCAAAATAAAAACATCAAACTCGCTAACTTGATTAGCAGTGGAACCACTAAACATTCTATTTCTAAGACTTTTAATACTAGCCGCAGAAACAACATGTCTTTTGTAAGGTGTATTGAAGAAGAAGGAGAAGAAATTGAAGGAGGAGGAGGAGGAGGGAGAAGGAGGAGGAGGAGGAGGAGGGGCGGAGGAGGGCGGAGGAGGAAGGAGAGGGAGGAGGATGAGGGAGGAGGATGAGGGAGGAGGGAGGAGGAGGAAAGAGGATGAGGGAGGAGGGAGGAGGGAGGAGGGAGGAGGGAGGAGGAGGAAGGAGGATGAGGGAGGAGGGAGGAGGAAGGAGGAGGATCTACTTTTATGATCTAACTAGAAAACTTTTAATTTTAAACTAGAAAAACATGTAAAATAATTGACAAACTTCTTTTCTTATAAAATAAGGAAAAAGCTACCAAAACGTTGGCATTTTGTACGTGTGATTTAAGCCCATTTTATTTAATCAAATATATAAACTAATTATTGTATGCCTATACATAAATAAGATTATCTATTTTATCTCGAGTGAATTTATAATAGTATTAATTATACCCTTAATAACAATATTATTTTTATACTAATGTCACGATTGTACCATGCGAAGTGCGGGCTACTTTACTAATTTATTATAATTTTTATCATTTAAATTTATTCAATCATTATATAGCAATATATCACTGTGATCCCACAAGGATAATTAGTGGTTGTAAAAAATGCAATTAATGACTTAAATAATTAAAATTAAGATATAACAAAATCACTTAATAGTGAAAATTTAAATAATTAAGATTCAATTAATTAAGTGCTTATAAATGAGGCGCACTTTTATTATGATCTAAAAATATCATTTTATGAGCATATTTGATGTAACTCTAAATGTTAATGTATGTCAAACATTTGAGAAATTTTTTAGAACAAAAACACCCACAACTATTCGTGAATAGTTTGAATGCCACCATATAGTTTCCATTTCAAACAATTGCACTCACAACAGCACTAGTTTTTCTTAGCATTCACCTTCAACCCCAAAATAATCTCAAATTTCTCAATTATAACCATAATTACAGGCTTGATCTGTGCCGTATAGTCGATGAAGTGTAAATCCATAGCGTGTATATGGTCAGGTTCACCGCCGGTCCACAAAGTCACTGCTGTCGCCGCACTCAACAATCCTCCTACTCTCTACACCGGCGGTTCCGATGGCTCCATCATCTGGTGGAATCTCTCTTCCTCGGTAAATTACTTTCTGGTCCTTCAAATTCTCAGTATTCATACTTGTAGCCAATGGCTGAAATATAGTATTGTTGAAATCTATTGTTCACGTTTCAGTTCTCAATTACGACGTCGTAAACGTAAGCTATTTGCGATCTTCTGTACGCTTTATCAACTGATATGATAATTTCATAATGTAGCCAATAGCTGAAATCTAGTAATGTTGAAATCTATTACGCAAGTTTCAGTTCAATTACGACGTCGTACATGTAGTTAGCTAATTGCGATCTTATTTACGGTTTATAACTGATTTCACATTTCTGTGCAAGTACGAAGCAGTATTTTGTTATTTATAGCTAATTGTGATCTTCTCTATGCTACAAGTGTTGCTAGTCAGCACTTTATGTCAATGTAGTTGTATCATTTTGATTCCATAAGTTAAAAGAAGAGATCTTAATTGATACTTTTTTAGCATATTCTTTCTGAACAATGCAACTTCCAGTATTTGATTTGTCAGAGGCGGATTCAGGATTTGAGCTTTATTGGTTTGGGATGCCACTGAATCCACTGACCATTTGAATTACTGTGTTCAAAATTTAATATTTATACATATTTAGTAGATTTCTTAACATATATTCAGGTCATGAACGAAAGCTATTGTGTTTGGCCAAACCCATTGCCTACACTTTACATCCTCCCATGTTTTATTACAAGATGAATTAATCTAGGCCCGCCTTAGCTTTCTGATCTTAACATATTTTTTCTGAATGTTGCAACTTATAGCACTTCTCCAGTACTTTTATTTGTTTATAAAGAAATGAATTAATGCAGGTCTCATTTAGCTCATGAGTGGAAAGAATATACTTCTATCTCAAAATGGGTTTTTGCAGTTCGCGTCCTTAAGATAAACCAAGAGAACTTTTGATTTTTACCCCATTCTATTTGGACATTGTAGGATGTAGTATGTTTCTTGCCGCTAATGATATCTTAATTATTGAAAAAAATGAAGCAATCTATGTCTGATTGAGCTCATAAGTGAAAAAGATCAGCAAATTTGGATGGAGGGAGTAAATCATTGTGATAATATGCGTAAAATTGTATCTTTTTTTGTTGGACAAGGTAATGGTAAAGTAACATTGGATACTGTTCTTATTTGTGGTATTTGCAAAGGTTTAAGTTTATGAAACCTCTCCTTTTTTTCCTGGTTCAGGAAATCACACCGGTTGCCATGTTTTGTGGTCATGTTGCTCCGATAGCGGATCTAGGGATATGTGTTCCTACTACAGTTTCGGGAGATGGGAAATTAGATGATTCAAATAATGCGGTATCAACTTCTAACTCATCTAACTGTGGTGCATTATTAAGTGCATGCACTGATGGTGTGTTGTGCATTTGGAGCAGAGCCAGTGGACAATGCAGACGTAGAAGGAAAATGCCTCCCTGGGTGGGGACGCCATACTTAATTCGACCATTTCCCGAAAATCGTAGATATGTATGTATAGCTTGTTGTTCCTTTGATCATGTTCATTTATCCGATCACCACTCGCCTAGTTCTGCTGAGAAGGGTGAAGCATTTGCAGATAGAGAATCACAGCATGCAAAGCCTGTAAAGTGCACAGTTGTTATTGTTGATACATATACTCTTGCTATCGTCCAAACAGTTTTTCATGGGAGCTTATCAATTGGGCCTTTGAAATCTGTGGCTGTAATTTCGTCCTATGGAGATGTATTGACTGAGTCAGTGATGATGGTTGATTCTTTTGGTAAAGCACAATGTATACCAATATTAAAGGAGTGTGATTCAAGCACAGAAAACATGACCGCCAAGAGTAACTTGTCTGATGCAGGAAAAATGAACTGGGTAAATGGGTCAAAGGACAGGGGACTTCTGGTGGCCTTTGCTAATCGTGGGCCCGTTTTAGCTTTTGTATATGGTACGTGCTGCATATTTAGTCTATTAGAGGATGGAAGTTCCGTGGGAGAGATTTCTTTCTCAGATGATCTGCTCTCTATTGAAGGGAAGTCACACGCCATTGGTGGCATGTTTGTTGGAGATGATAACAATCTGCTTGATTCTGAAGATTCAGATGCCACATTCATTGAAAAATTTGCTGTATGGAATAGTAAAGGAGCGGCCATAGTATACAGGATATGTTACTCAAGTAATATCTTCAAATATGAACCTTTTGCTGCTATCCCAGTCATTTCTCAGGAGTCTAGCATGAGCTTATCTATCTCTTTCGTGCAAGTGAACAACTGTCTTTTCCGTGTTGAATCAATTTCTTTTCCTATCAATGAATTAGTGATTTGGAAACCTCGTCTGACATGTTGGGTACTGCCTAAGCTGCTGCATGACAAAAACGAGATAAATTGTCAAGAATGCAGACTTTCTGGTGAAGGTAGAATATTTGATGATTGGACTCATAACCAAAATGCCCCTGAAAATGAGATTCTTAGGAAGGTTGTTGAAATAGACACAACAGGTGGGAAAGACGAAATAGCTTCCTCGCAAGATGCTGCTACTTGTTCCAAAGCTATTGATGAGAGGGTTTTAAATATCCACAAAGATGGAACTTATGAAAGAAAAGAGCTGGTGTCTTCTTCAATGGTTGTTTCTGAAGAGTATGTGCCTTTGGCTATTGTGTATGGGTTCTATAACGGTGATATAAAAGTTGTTCGATTTGATATGTTATTTGAAGGATTAGATTTTCATGGTCAAAATTCATATCCCGAGTCAAAAGCACATGCCGCTCAACATTATCTCTTGGGGCATACAGGAGCTGTACTGTGTTTGGCTGCACAACGAGTGCTGATTAAATGCCAAGGAGGTAGCTACAGTTATGTTCTACTCTCAGGAAGTATGGACTGTACTATTCGTGTGTGGGATCTTGACTCCAGCAGTCCCATGGTTGTAATGCACCAACATGTTGCTCCAGTTCGCCAAATAATTCTTGCACCGTCTCAAACAGAATGTCCGTGGAGTAATTGCTTCCTCTCTGTTGGGGAAGACTCATCTGTTGCCCTTTCTTCACTTGATACCATGCGTGTAGAGCGAATGTTCCCTGGCCATCCATATTATCCTGCAAAAGTTGTGTGGGATAGTAGAAGAGGCTACATAGCATGTCTCTGCCCAAACCAAACAGGAACATCTGATGCAGATGTCTTGTACATTTGGGATGTAAAATCAGGTGCTCGTGAGCGTGTCCTTCGTGGAGCTGCTGCTGTCTCAATGTTTGAACATTTCTGCACAGGAATTGACAGAGATCTTCCTGGTGGCAGTGTGATAAGTGGAAATACTTCGGCTTCCTCATTGCTTTTTCCTGTTACTGATGAAACCAAGTCTCCACCACCTCAGTCACAAACTCCTGGAAGTACTACAGGATCTAGTCGATCTGCATTGCCTTCCTTGCAAATCAGAAAACTGCCTGTTAATGGCTCTTGTCCTTTTCCAGGAGTTGCCGCTCTGTCTTTTGATCTCACATCTTTGATGTCTCTTTGTCAGAGAGATGAGTACTATAAAACGGAGAGTTCCAATCCGAATAAAAACCAAGTGAAAGACATAAGGGTTGAGTTTCCCATTAAGAGGACTAATTTCAGGGATCAGGAAACTGGCACCCCTAGTTCCAGTGATCAGAGCATCAATGATAAATCTGATGGTACCTCCATTGAAGCTGCAAGAGATCCTGAATGGATGTTCTTGCTTGAACAATGCCTGCTTCAGTTCAGCTTGTCTATTTTGCACATGTGGAATGTGGACCCTGAACTTGATAAATTGCTAGTGACTGAAATGAAGCTAAAAAGACCACAGAATCTTCTCGTAGCTTCTGGTCTCTTGGGGGATCGGGGGTCGTTGACTCTGACATTTCCTGATTACACTTCAACGCTGGAGGTACTTTTGAGTGTTTTGCTAGCTTTAGATATACCAATTTCACTCCCCCCCCCCCCTCTCCCAAATGAAAGAAAAAAACACTTGTCCTCACTTCTTTGCCTCTAAGAAATTAAAATTGACATACAGCTTTGGAAATCATCATCAGAGTACTGTGCAATGAGATCTCTGACGATGGTGTCCCTTGCCCAACATATGATTAGCTTGTCACATTCCTTTCAGGCAGCCAGCAGGTATGAGATTGTTGTGTCATTCTTTCTGGCTACTATATGTCATGACTTCAATCATGAAAAAGTGAAGACTCACATCTGCAGCTTTTCTTACTATTTCTTGTGTCCTATTGGGTTTGAGCAACATCTTTCAGAGAAACATCGTTTCAAACTCGACCCACTGTTGTTGTCTGCATTACATAGATGTAGTGTCATCTGGCATTTCATTGTAGAATCCTCATGTGTCACCGAACTCTTTTAACACTACTGTCGTTGTGATACTTGTCTTTTCCAGTTCTTTGTCAGCATTTTACATGCGGAGCTTTGCCGAGAAAGTTTCTGTTATAAAGCCTCCCCTGCTTCAGGTAACAAATCATCTGAATAGTTAATTTTTTCCCTTTTTTGGGGGGTGGGGGTAGTGGGTTAAAATTCCTGCTGAACTCTATTTTGAATGTGGATATAACCAAAATTCATTTTTACAATCAAAATTCGTGTTTCCTTCTTGAGGACCATGTGAAGGATCGTAAATAATTACCTTGAGTTAGGGTCTTGTTTTCGCATAACTACTTTGTCCTTATCTAATCAGTAGTTCAGATAGCTGATCCCCTTCCATGAGAAGCAAGAGAGACGCCTTCAGACTCCTTTTTTATAATACTATCTTCTGCACCACTCATTTCTACACTCCATTTGAATTTTCTTTCTGAGCAACCCATAATCATAGTGTCAATGAAGTCCATCTGAAGGTCTGACTGAGTTATGATTCAAGTTCCTTTTGAATTTGCCCCAGTAATTGAAAGCAAAAATATTGGAAAGCTTGTCTCTGCTTTGCTTTTCTAATTGCAAGGTTCTTAATTCAAGGCTGAGGATTGATACAAAATATATTTCGTGGTTGTAAGCACTCCTCCTCCAGCGATGTAAGTACTCCTAACTTGTGCTATGGTACCATGCATCAGTAAATCAGTGCCTTGAGTAGGTTTTATGACTCGGATGTGATACTGCATAATAGTGCTAAACCCTCCAAAACTCTTCCAGTTAGCACCCAGAGAGAAAGGTAAAAAAAAGGGCTGCCCGGTGCACTAAGCTCCCGCTATGCGCGGGGTCCGGGGAAGGGCCGGACCACTAGGGTCTATTGTACGCAACCTTAGGTAAAAAGAAAAAGAAAATAAAGGTTCCTTGCCTAGATTACATGACTGGGTGAGGTGATCGCTTTTGTGCCTTGGTGACTAGTCTGGGAACTTGTCAAGTACATTTTCACTAGAACTCGATCCACAGGTGTGGCGTTCTTCTCTCTCTCTCTCTTGATAAGGTAAAGCTTACTGGTGGTTTTCTTTTCTCTACTTGTTGCAACAGTTTGATACATTGGTTCTTTGGGATGTCTAGTGTTTAATTATTGATCTCGGCAAAACTATTTCTTAATGGTTTGAAATATCTGTTTTGAAGCTTTTAGTGAGCTTTTGGCAAGACGAGGATGAGCATGTTAAGATGGCAGCACGTTCATTATTTCATTGTGCTGCTTCACGAGCCATTCCACTTCCACTACGCCGGGATAATCCAAGAGATAATGAGAATGGAGTATCACCAAGGGGAAACTATGATTCAGTCCCATCGGAAGAACCCACCAACTGCTTGCGGGATGACAGACAAATTGTCACTGAAGGGAACTCTGAGGATGAAGAATCTGAAATAAGATCATGGTTAGAATCATTTGAAATGCAAGATTGGATTTCTTGTGTTGGGGGCACGAGCCAAGATGCAATGACATCTCATATCATTGTCGCTGCTGCATTGGCTGTTTGGTATCCCAGCCTTGTGAAACCAAATCTTGTTGGCTTGGCTGTTAATCCATTGGTGAAGTTAGTTGTGGCGATGAATGAGAAATACAGCTCCACTGCCGCAGAAATTCTGGCAGAAGGCATGGAAAGCACATGGAAGGCATGCATTGATTCTGAAATACCGCGCCTTATTGGGGACATATTCTTCCAAATTGAGTGTGTCACTGGTGCATCCGCTAATACACCGGCCAAGAATCCATCTACATCTGTTAGGATTCGTGATATTTTGGTTGGAATTCTTCTCCCAAGTTTAGCAATGGCTGATGTATTGGGCTTTCTGAATGTCATAGAAAGCCAGATCTGGTCAACTGCCTCTGATTCGCCTGTTCATGTAGTATCCCTCATGACTATAGTTAGGGTTGCACGTGGTTCTCCAAGAAACTTAATTCAATATCTTGATAAGGTTTGTTAAGTCTCCTATTCTCCTATTACTTCATGTGTTTCTCCACTTCTGAAGTGACATATAACCCACATCCCTCAGTACCACAAGTTACGGGAAAAAGAGAAGCCCTTGAGTTCCCATATCAGTTGCTATTGCATTCAACTTCGTCATTTCCCCCTTCTGACTTATATATCTTACTACTTTCCTATACCAACTCTTAATATCAAGATCACTGAGTTTTCTGATTTAGTTTGGCAAAGAGTGCCGAGCTTTTTCAGTTCCATTTCCCTGTCCTGTTTTGGATGTCCACAGGGAAAAGGTTTACTCAATTAAAACTCAAAGTTAATTGTAGATCTTTTTTCAGATGCTCCTTCCCTCTACCCATCTTCCAAGTGGTTAGTTATAAAATTCAAGTTTACTCAGCTGTTCGTACTTGTTAATTGAAGATCTTGAAGCTAGCTATGTGCACATCGGAAGTAGTAAACAGAAAGTGTTGCAGACATATGTTATATCCTTTCTTTTTCTCTTTTTCTGTTGATAAGTGAATTTGACATATACCACGTAATAACAAGACAAATATGCTTCTAGCGCTGAAGCATTTCTCAAATTTAGCATGTCTAACACCTAGATAGATGATCTGCAGGTGGTTATTTTCATTTTACAGACGATAGATCCTGGTAATGTAGCCATGCGAAAAACTTGCTTGCAAAGTTCAATGGCGGCATTGAAGGAAATTGCACGCATATTCCCTATGGTGGCACTAAATGATCCAGTGACACGATTAGCTATTGGAGAGATTAACAGTCCAAGCATTCGGGTATATGACATGCAAAGGTTAGTTAACAGTACAACTGAATATTCTGGTAGCCATATGAGGAGCTTCTTTTCCTCTTTATTCTAGTAATATTTAGTAACAAACATGCTGGAACACAGGAACTAGAAACTTCATTAAGTACCAGTATGTGGTATAAACTAAATAATTTATATATTTTTGTCCTTTTGAGTATCCTTGGTTGTCAATATTAAGCATACTACTTGGTTTGTACTCTCTCTGTCCCAATTTATGTGGCACCATTTCCATTTTGGTCTGTCCCCAAAAGAATGTCATATTTCTATATTTAGAAACAATTTAACTTTATGAGATGATTTACAGCCATACATTTATATAAGACTTGTTTTGGACCACACATTTCAAAAGTCTTCCGTTCTTTCTTAAACTCCGTGCCAAGTCAAATGGTGCCACATAAATTGGGACGGAGGGAGTATCATATTGTAGAGTCTTCTTTTCTCATGAACGATAACTTCTTAAACTTTTCTTTTTTTTAGATAAGAAGCTATAGCTTTGTGATTAATCAATGTCCTTTTTTTTTAATAATACTTTTATGGCTATCAATGTTCGTTTTCAGAACTTCAAGGATTTCTATTTTCAATCCCAATTCAAAGCTTTCCTTTGGTTTCTCTCTAACAAAGTACATGAGGCGTGGGTAAGGGCTCGCCACGGGTTTGAACTCTGCTGTAGACAAGAAACCTGGCATTTAAATGGGGAAGGGTAGAGGGCGCGTGCCATATCCTCCAAATTTTTAACTGTGGTGCCACTGACCATTGAGGATTTCTCTGTTACAAAAAAAATATAGGCTTTGACATGAACTGAAGTAAAATCCCTTCCTTGTCCACTTCTGAGTGTCAGGATCCGTGTTTGGGGACCTGATTTCTTTGATTGAGAGCACCTAGGTAATGTGAGATATGTTATTCATCTAATTATCTAAATGCTTGCAATATTGATTCTGTTTTAAACCCAAATGCAGCATCACAAAAATTAAAGTCTTAGATGCAAGTGGACCTCCAGGATTTCCCAGTTTGCTTGGAGGAGCTTCAGGAATGACTGTGACTACTGCAATATCAGCTCTTAGCTTTTCACCAGATGGAGAGGTATCATACAGGATGAACTGTTTCACATGATCTTCCTCTTTAAGTTCATTATTGCAAAGTTGCCAATGTTATTATGCAAGTTTTGTTGCATGCATGGGTTTTTATCGATTTGATTGGGCACATTGATGCTCTACCACCTTCTATGAGAGATTGTGTCCACTGTCTATCCAAAGTTTCATAAATGTTGTTTTATTTGTTAGGGGCTAGTTGCTTTTTCTGAGACGGGGTTGATGATAAGATGGTGGTCCTACTCCTTGGGATCTGCGTGGTGGGAGAAACTTAACAAGAATCTAGTTCCTGTCCAGTGCACGAAACTGATTTTTGTCCCACCTTGGGAGGGATTCTCACCCAATGCTAATAGGTCAAGCATAATGGCAAGTGTATTCTGTAAAGATGGAGATGCTAACTCACAGGTATGCAACCCTGATGCAATTCTAATGACAAGACATTAGACATTGTTATGCTGCTATCGTAAAGATTCTTATGACTCCAATGACGACTCGTGCAAGACAAATTTGGTTTTGTCAAATTTCAAAGATATATCTGCTACTCCATTATCCTGCCTTATTTGTTGATCGTCTTTCATGCAGGAGAAAACCAATGCCTCGAATGAAATGGATAGATTTAAACACCTGCTTCATAATATTGATCTTTCTTATAGAATAGAATGGGTTGGTCAAAGAAAAATTAAGCTCATCCAACATGGCCGTGATTTGGGCACTTTCCAGCTATGAGAGCCCTGCACTATACTAAAATTCCAACTCATTTTTGGGAAGGTAAAGTTCCAACTCTCCAGTTTGCTATGGTAGTTTTGTCTTTCATGGAAGAGGTAGTTTATCTTTACTGTGGTTACCATTGGTTGTTAACTTGAGCTGCGCATATGCCTAGCTCTCGAGTTGATGTTTCACCAACATCTCTACAGCGGGTTTCAAAGATTTTGAACTGCATTTACACAGAAAGGAAATTCTGTTCAAAGCAGCCAGAATAGTCAGATGTGTGCATGTACACAGTACATTTGGTTGGTGTAGTGGTAATTAGAACCTCTAATGATATGCATGTCTAGTTTCCATTAGAGACAATTTTGTCCCTCTCCCCCACTTTCATCTTCTGTTTAGTTTTTAGGGGATGGTTGGCAGCATTGGGGCGGACCGGGATATTGTACACTTGCATGTCTCGTACAAGTAATTGAGTTAGAGTGGTGGAAGTATTTACCTGCTTATTCGTACAAATGTAAGTCAAACAGCTCTGATGTCATAATTTTTGTATATTGCCATTGATTGATCTTGGTTGGTGCTCTTTGAGCTTTCCTTCCAGCAATCTACACGAAATAAACTGAAATCTACAAACTGTGGAGACCTAGTTCAATAATCCGAGGATTAATGTCCTTTATGTGTTCTCTCTCTCTCTCTGTTGATTGATGCCCTTTGTTTGTTCATGATTTCCGAAAACAGCTTAGTCTCTTTGGGTAGGTGATAAATTTGTGAACAAAAAAACACTTCAGTTTCGGTGACATGACAAAAGGCTGAAATGTGTGCACAAGGAGAAGTCTCACAGGAAAAAAAAATCTTATAATTTTCGTGCTTTCTTTATTTAGTAACAAATGAAAACTTTGAAAAGGATAAAATACCATTCCCTAAGTCATCCAAATAATTAGAATCTCAGTAAAAAGGAAGGGAAAGTTACACATTTGTATGCTCAGCCAACAATATTTATATCCGCTAGCCAATATATATAATATATAGTACATATATTATGTGTATAGTATACATCTATTTAGGTGAACGGCTACTTATGCCAATTTCCCAAAAAGTTACAAGAAATTTTAGTCAATTAAGCACAAAAAGTTGCAAGAAATTTTCGTAGAATGCAGTTCGTTGGTTCATATAAATACATAACGTGGTAACATTAGTAATGACCGCGTCTTCTCGACTGTATGGTATCTTAATTCACATTTCTATACAGGATTGTACATTTTGACTTGCTACGTATGATCATCAGCACAATGAAACACCAACATATGTTACGTTACTTTTCAAATTGAGACATTTTGATAATATCCCATTACTATAATTAATTGTACATATTATTTAGAATCTGGAGAGAAACTGAAGTTGTTTTAAAAGTGGACTTAAGGTCTCCATTAGCTTCTCACAAGGGTGGTTATGAATGCCTTCATAAGTTGTCACCACAATTCTTGTATCCTTTGAAAGTCTCTGAATTTGTTTTTTCACATTGCATGTGTGATGTGTACATCGATAGTAACTCCTGTTACGCAAAGAATAAAAAAAGATGGGAGTAGCGAATATTTTTACTAAAAGGAAATATTGGGAAATAATGTTATACTTAGTACATAAAGATGCTATTGAATTCAAAGTATGAGATCAATTATTTACTTATATCTTAAAGTTTCTTGACGTAAGCTAATAAATATGATCATACGAATGACATTGGCCAAAGTTGTGACAATTTATAATGCTGATTAATTCTCATGAGAAGGTGAACAACCTAAGTCTTGTGCTCATCGAAAAAACAATGGCAAAAGAGAAATTGTTAGCCTACATAAAGTAAACTACTCGTTTGTGATAAAATGATTGTAGGATATATTCTCATGATTCAAACTTATTTTTAAAACGACGATCAATGCAAGATGAAAAGACGTAGTAGGAGCTGTTAGTGAATTTATCTTAGATGTTTGAAAGATGGAAGAATGAATATTGCATGATAGGAATAAAAAATGGATTACATGGAACGTGTGTGTTGAAAGACAATTAATTAAACAAACGTGTATTCTCTCTAATAGCTTAAGCATAAATGGTCATACACGTTAACATGATGTCAGAGCAGACATAGGTTCTAGGTTCGACTATCACCAAACCAGGCTGCATGTGAGGGTGCAAGTGTTGAAAATGTGAGGGTGCAAGTGTTGAAAGAAATAATTAAATAAATAAAAGTATACTTGAACTCTAATAGTTTATATTTTTTATTGAGGTGATTACACAGTTCCACGGTATGATATAAATTATCAATGATCCTAAAACTTTTGTTCCGCAGAAAAAGGATGAAGAAATCAACATCGATAAGAAACTTAATGCAAAATTGCAGTTTCATAATATCGAGACTCAATATGGCTCTTTTTGGTTCATCCGTCAAGAGGAAAAGATAAAAATCGTAAAAAGAATAATATATACTAATACTCTTGCATGCTTTACTTCCTCATGAAAATATGACCTATTCACTTCTGAAAGATAGAATAATTTCCCTTGGGGATTCCTTTCATTATTCACAATATATATAGCTGTACAAAGGTTGATTCCTAATATGGTACGAATCCTAACTTACCTTACAAAGGTTGATTCCTAATACAATTAGAATCCTAAGTTACCTTAAATATACATCTATCATAATTACAAAATATACAGAGAATATTCGGAGAATATTCGCTAATACTCCCCCTCGACGGAGCGGGAGGAGGCCGAACGCTAAGGCTGGATCGGAAGTCGGTGAAGAGCTGTCGCGGTAGTCCCTTTGTGAAGATGTCTGCATACTGATAAGAGGAAGGCACGTGTAAAATTTTGACTCGACCACGGCAACCTTCTCTCGCACAAAGTGGATATCCATCTCAATATGCTTAGTCCGCCGATGTTGGACCGGATTATGAGACATATAGATGGCGTATATGTTGTCACAATAGACTATAGACGCCTTGCGGAGTGGACACTGGAGCTCTAAAAGAAGATTTCGGAGCCAACGTATCTCAAAGAACTACATTAGCAACACCGCGATATTCGCCGGCAAAGACTCGAACGGGATAGTGTGGCCTCGCCTCTTGGCGGACCATGAGATAAGATTATCCCCAAGAAATACACAAGTACTCGAGGTGGAGCGACGTGTGTCCGGGCATCCCGCCCAATCCGCATCCGTGTAGGCAAGTAACTTGGTTGGGGCAGAGGGGTATAAGTGTAATCCAAAGTCTAGTGTGCCCTTAACGTATCCGATAATACGTTTGAGGGCGGCAAAATGGGACTCTCGGGGTCGTGCATGAACGTACACACCGCCGAACGGCATATGTAATATCGTGCCTAGTGAATGTAAGATATCGAAGAGCACACGCTAGACTCCGATATAGAGTGGGATCGAAACCGGCGCACCGTCATTGGCACTAAGCTTGGATTTGGAGTCCACCGGAGTTGGCATAATTTTACAATTTGCCATCTTGGCCCCGTACACTATCTCTTCGCATACTTACGCCGACATAAGAACATAGTGGTCGCAGATCCGTTACCGATATACCCAAAAAATAACTTAGCTTGCCCAAGTCGGTCATAGCAAATTCAGTTTTGAGTAGAGCAATGATTTCATTCTTCAAACCGTCGATGAGGCGGTAAGAACAATGTCATCGACATATAATAGCAAATATGCAAAGGTCGCTACCTCGGTGAAAAGTGAAGAGAGAGTTATCACACCTGCTACATACAAAACCAATCTACAAAAGATACCCGGCAAAACGATCATACCAAGCGCGGGGTGCCTGTTTCACCCATACAATGACTTTCGAGACGACACACAAATCGCGGAGCTACCGGATGAACAAAGCCGGAGGTCGATGTATGTGTACACAATCTCTTTCAAATCCCCATGAAGGAATGCATTCTTGACATCAAGCCGATGAATTGGCCAATGCATGCCCATAGCAATACCGAGAACAATCCGAATAGTGGCCGGTTTAACAACCGGATCGAATGTCTCACCACAATCAATACCCTCCCGCCGATTAGTGCCATTGGCGACTAGTCTTGCCTTATACCTCTCTAAGTCACCACCGTCTCGAACTTGTGCCGAAATAGCCACATACACCGGATAATATTCACACCTTCGGGTCTAGGTACCAAATCCCAAGTGTTCTCGCTTGGTTAAAGCGTTAAATTCCTCGCACATGGCCGCATTCCAATTTGGGTCCAGCTTTTGCTAGTTTTGGATTTTGTGGAATGGGTGATAAGGTTTGTGTGGAGAGATTGAAGTGAACTTTGGGTTTGAAGATCCCGTGTTGTGCACGAGTCTCCATACGATGAGACGGCGGTGGCGGTGGATCGGGGGCGGGAGGTTGCCGTCCACGGTTCTCGGACCGGCCAAGGGCAGCGTTCACCGGACCGGTTTCGGTGACTCGACCGGGGGTTGTAGGGGTGAGCAGGGAGCTGTTGGGGTGGTGCCGACGGTGGCGAGACTGTCGGAACAGGTGGGCTGCTTGTTGATATAGATTTTGGATGATCGGGGACGACTTGGTTCATCGAGAAAGATGTAATCGGTGGTCTGAAATTTCCGGAGATTTGAAAAAGGAAAGGTTGTCTCATCAAAGGTGACGTGACGGAGACGATGATTTTGCAAGTAGCAATGTCATAGCACAAGTAGCCCCGATGATTAGGAGATAGACCAAGGAAGACACATGGCGAGTGCGAGGTGCAAGTTTGTGAGGTGCGGTGGAGGCCATGTTGGGGTAGCATAAGCATCCAAAAATACGTAGGTGATCATATGATGGTAGCCTACGGTATAAGATTTCGGTAGGGGTCTTGTTTTGGAGTGTGCTAGTTGGTAAAATATTAAGAAGGGATTCTCGCCATTTTGACAAAGATAGACCCAAAAAGGCGGTGGTAGGCGGGCATGAAACAAAGTGTGCGAACCATGTTATTGATGGTACGTATAATTCTTTCAGCCTTTCCGTTTTGGGAAGAAGTATAGGGACAAGAAAAATGGAAAACCATACCTTGTTTAGAACAGAAATTGTGAAATGTCGAGTTATTAAATTCACGTCCATTATCACATTGGAATGATTTGATAGATTTTTCAAATTGTGTTTTAATGAAGTTGTGAAACTCGAGGAATTTTGTAAAAACTTCAGATTTGAATTTCAGTGGGTAAATCCAGACAAAATGTGAAAAATCATCCAAGAATACTAGATAGAATTTATGACCCAAAGAGCTAACAATCGGAGATGTCCACAAATCAGCATGAACAATATCAAAGGGAGAAAAAGTAACATTGTTTGATGACATAAATGGAAGACGAGTATGTTTGCCTAGTGGACAAGAAAAACAGTGTTGGGCAATTTTTCCATTATTACATTTAATACGCTTAGAAGTCCTAAGAAAAGTAAAAACTGGGTCTCCGGGGTGTCCGAGTCTCATTGTGCCAAGTGGAGGGAGAGATTGCCGCAAGGGATAGAGGTGCTTGCGGCCGACAAATGGAAGATTGAGTGAATGGGTAGAGGTCTCCCACACTATTGTGGCGTGTAAGAATTTTCCCCGTATTGAGTTCTTTCACGTAAAAACCAAAAGGGTCAAATTCGACAGACACAGAATTATTGCTAGTGAATTTTCTAACAGAGATTAAGTTTTTAATGATGTTAGGTGTGTATAGGACGTGGTTTAGGGAGAAAGGCGGGTGTGTATGTTTGGTGTGTGTGTTACCGTAACCTTCAATTGGAATGCGATGACCATTGCCGACGACGTAATAAATTGAGGACACTTTAACCGACGTAGTTGAGATAGGTTACCCGACGACCGGGTGAGGTGAGATGTGGCTCCGGTGTCCATGTACCAATTGTCGTCGGGCCGTTGAAGGTTCACGGTGGTGTAGGCCCGGCCCAAATCGGTCGGGGACAAAGCACGGGCTCTCTTCTTTATTCTTGCCGCCGCTTCTTCTTGCCGCTTCGCTGCTTTCGCTGCAGAATCTTTGGTGCTTCTTGCCGTGCTTTGAAGTCTTCTTCTTCTGGCCGGTGGACCGCAACCAGGTGGTCTGCTGCTTCTTCGCTGGACATCTTTGTGATGGTTGGTTCTTCCGGCCGCAGTGTTGCCATCCGTCAACGGCTAACGCCCGTTGATTATGTTCCTCTTGTTTAGCACGTCTAGTTTCTTCCAACATGTAGTTGTGAACGTGCCTTGTTGAAACTTGGGAGAGGGTCGGCTTGTTGAATCATTGTTGCGAGTGTGTCATATTCACCTTTCGGTAAACCCGCAACAAGTTGAAGCACCATCTTGGTTTCTGAAACAGAAGTCCCGACGTTGGATAGTTGATCGGTTATGAGTTTCGATTGCTTACAATATTCGGACATGTTGTTAAAATTCTCGAGGCGGGTATTGTTGAATTGCTCTTCCAAATACACAAATTTCGTATTTTTATTGTCCCGAAAGATTTCTTCTAGCCGGACCCAAAGTTCACGTGCCGTAGCACCTGTTTTCATGATAGTGCATAACGATCTTTGGAGATGGTGCCGTAGATCCATTGTTTGACGATGGCGTCAAGACGACGACAGATTGAGTCTGTAACATCGGTGGGACGAGGAACAGATTCGTCAATGTGATCGAGCACGTTGTATGCACATGCATGAATGTAGAATAGTTCCATCCACATGGAATATTGATAGTCTTCTTGGTCAAGAATTATAGGGATAAAATTCTTGATGTTGTTAACGGCGAATGCCAGATGAAAAGAAGATACTGAACGTTGAGAGGGGTTTTCAAGTGTGCCAGTGGATGAAACGAAATTTGTGAGGGAAGACATGGTTGCCGCCTGTCGAGGGAAGGGAATTTTCTGGTTTGGCCGAAATATGGAGGAAGAAACCAGATTTTTTTTTTTTTTTATGTGAAATCAGAAAAAAAAATCTGATTTCGGCCGGGAATGAGGATTTAGGTTTTAGGCTCTTGATACCATGAAAGATAGAATAATTTCCCTTGGGGATTCCTTTCATTATTCACAATATATATAGCTGTACAAAGGTTGATTCCTAATATGGTACGAATCCTAACTTACCTTACAAAGGTTGATTCCTAATACAATTAGAATCCTAAGTTACCTTAAATATACATCTATCATAATTACAAAATATACAGAGAATATTCGGAGAATATTCGCTAATAACTTCACTTTAATTGATATGATGTGTTTAATGTTCTTATGATGCATTAATGAATTTTTCTTTGTAGCTTTCCAGGCAGTCATTATTATTTTAGCTTATATATGTTGGAGATCCTGAAACACTATTATTATTTGGTCAATTTAGTTTTCGAGGGATAAACTATTTTACATAACAGTATCAAAACTTTACGCATAAGAAGTTCGCTAAAGACATATAATCTCTGAAATAACCTTTATTGACAGTCCACAGTGTCAATAGAAAGCAGTTAATGTTCTTTTTAGGCATAAAAATATGCTTCAAATGACATATAGTTTACAAATATGAAACATAAATTATAGAGCACTTTGTAAGAAAACTTCATGCATATAAATTAAAGAGACTTTTAATAAGTACACGTGAATTTATTATTTCATCTATTCTTTTTCTTCTTTGCATTTTATGTCTTTAAATATTTTCACCCTAATTAAGACCTAACTCTTCATGTTATAAGTATCACTTGATTAATTACTTTCATTTTCCAAACTAGTTCAGGTCGGCTGTATAGATCATTTCCTCAACTCTTCAATAATCAGATGCTTTATCATAACTCGACTACTTATACGTTGATCATCACCACTCTATATATATACACACACATATACACATCTATTCTTGACAGCCTTTTGGCCATATTTTTTCCACTTATATCCATCATCAAGAATATCTTCAGTGCTCCTCGTATGAAATGCAATCCTAGGTGGTACATATTTCATCTTTCTAAATTTCCCTTTGTATCTACATAATAATTCACCATGTTGTTGTTCTTGTAATTGTTGTTGATGTTGTTCACCACCTTCAATCATAATATTCCTAGGATTTATCGGCACGTTTGACAAAGTTGCAATTGGCTCATTATTGATTGAGCCCGATAAAAGCCCGGCCCAATCAATATTATCATGACAACCAACTTGAGAGTTATAATTATTTTGCATAGGCAATTGATTAGGTTGTTGCATGAAGACATTGGCTGGAGATAGATCGTTGGATTGTAATGGTGTCGGTGGGAGGGGCGGAGGTGGCGGTGGTGGTGGCGGTTCTTTGCCGGAGTTCATGAATGTCGAGTTATAATACATTTGAGATTAAAAAAATGGTGATGGGGTCGATCAAGATTTGCAAGAATGTTATAAATAATTTATGTTTGAAATGTATAGATGAAGGTAGGTGATAGCCGTTGGACAGTTTTATACATATGTTGTGTGAGAGATATAGATTTTAGGGTTAAGAGAATAGTGAGATATATTGGCTTGTACCCTTTGATAAAAGCCAACTACATTTTACCTGATAAATCTGTTCAACTGCCTTGTTAGAAATGGTAGACGTGCCCAAAAACATGTTATTACCACCAAAGCACGTCGTGTAATTATAACATGTTATTTCTTTTCTTGCTTTTTTAACTCTTAAGTCTTTAACTAGTATAAAGCATATATGCATGGTTTAGGCAGAAAACTTAAGAGGTGAATAATGAAAACGTTGTACTTGAAAATTTTAATGTTCAAATTTTGTATGTCCAAATCATATCTTACTACACTGGGTATGTTGTTGTAGAAAATGACGACTCCTTCAGAAAAACAAACTTATTCAAGTTCTTTAGCGTCTTTCGCTCTCTCTTATTAGAAGAAGGAAGGGATGGGATGGCTCCTACTAGCTCCCCCCCCCCCCCCTAAAAACCGCACGTGCGAGTTGTAATGGGTATGTTGTTGTTGTTGCAAATCATACCTTACAGTAGCTTGGATGGTTAATACATTTTATCATTAAAATAAGTGAACAATTGATTATAACAAAAAACCCACTCAACTTTTCCTATCACAGAAAGTTATGTTGAATTATATTGTTTGGCGAAATATTATAATTGGAATTATAATGAGCTCTAATGAATCGACATTACACCATAAATGGTTTAATGAACCAACTAGAAGGTTTGTGTGCACACTAGAAAGATCTTTTGGACCAAGAAGAGCATGACTCAATTATTGAGGGATTAAAAGTGAAAAAGAATCCCAATAAAGTGTGTACTAGTCAAGGCATGCAAACTACCTTCGCCTAATTAGTGTTACCCTTCGCTATTGCTGCCCGACTTTACATGGTCAATTGTCAATTGTAGTGCTTTTGTTTTATCAATGGATTTTTCAAAAATATATATTATGGCACATCCATTGACCATTTATTTTACACAATTATTTTCAACAAAAAAGAAAAAGACAAAAGCTTTCTATTGATTTAATAAAATTGACCAAGAGAGTTATAATATAGCTCTCCTTTACATATAATATAAAATAGGGCATGTTCCAAAGAGAATATTTGATAGATAAAATTCCTATCGTTCCTTGATTATACCACTTAAAGGAGATTCGATTTGTTCCATTAATTATTGCATAGATCAAACATGTGTCAAACCTCATATTATAATAATATCCGCATATAGTGCTGAAACCAGAAACTTTACTATGGATGTTCAACGTTTAATTGTTTGGTTATTAAGAAATTAAAGCCAATGATTAAGAGGATAAACAATAATAGAGGAACAAAAGACAGAAGTATTAAATATAAAGTAATCTTTGACATAATATTTTACATTAATAATATATGTATTGGTAATATACATGATTAGGAGTTACTAAAAACAAAAAAAAAGTTCTTAAAGTTATAAATAATCCATGCATAACTATTCTTATATTATTAATCACCACATAATTATCCCCATGTTATTGTTTACCACATAAATGTACATTGTCTGCATTATTATTCTTGCATAACATGTTTTTATAAATAATGAGTACAATGTTAGAAAAAAATGGAGAATGGACATGTACATAAGGACATGGAACTCAGATAGAATATACAAATTTAAAACTTCGACTATACTCGATGAAAGCTTGCGAATGTCATCAATAGAAGTCGTTGAGACATTTGAAGCTTGTCCGTTTCATTGTCGTTCATCAAATCTTCTTGGGATGCAATATTTGGAATAGAAGAATATTGGTAATATAATTGGATATAATTCACAAAGAAGCCAGAGGAAGATGAATTGCTGAATCAGACAACAACTGAAGCAACGTGGAAATTTGTTCGATTCGATATTTACTTAACCATAATCCTTGTCCAAATTCTCTCTCTCTCTCTCTCTATCTATATATATATATATATATCCTAATGTAGCTATTTTATTGTTTTTGATTGTTTGTTTTTCTTGTTAGTATAGAACATACCAGTTCTTTACTCCATGGTGTCCCATATTTGCTGAGAAATTAATGGGTCGTACATTGTCCGTCAATCCAAGATGTGCTCGTACAGGTAAAGGGAGTTTGAATCAAGTTTTTTGGGTGAGTGTCATATATTTCAATATGATTTAGAGCGGACAGAGGTTTTGGACTCGAGTTTCACCGCCATCCATTCTTAAATAAATTTTTGCGTGTTTCACTCATAAAAATGAATCAAGTTTGCAAGTGAGAGGCGTGTTCAAGGACGGAGGGTAAGTGTTGGTTGCATTCGGATTTGTCTAAACCCAATAGTTTTGATTCAAACTCTCTGTATTTGTTTTAAAAAAAATATGTACAAATGTAATTTAGAAGAACCTTCTAACTTAAAAAGATTAAAATCTAGAATACATAAATTTCAAATCTTGACTCCATCTCTCAACGTGTTGAAGACATAATCAAATACTAAAGTATGTTTTCACTTTTCTCTGAACATAATTCTTTCGATTCTAATTAAAGCCAAATGTTATCGTTCTTATATTAGTTCTACAATATTATTCGATTTATGTACTTATTTTTCTTTTCCCATATTGGTAATGTCGACCCATGCGGTTCACCCATTAATTTCATCATTTCACTTTGCCTCTCCAATTATTTTTTTTACCATGTCAATCCCCAAAAAAGTTAAGTTTTTTTTTTAGTACGACGTGTTTTGGATCCTCTTTTGTCAGGTAGGTAATATTGTTGAACTAGTAAAGAGTATATCTTATACGTAAGTCCATGCTTTGCACATAAAATTGACCCATAGAGAAAGCATAGCCTTAATTTGTAGGAAGTAAAGTTTGTAATTGTGAGAACTGTGACGTTTATAAGGAGTGGGTTCGTCGGTAAATTAAGTTCAGTTACTTTATATTTTAAACGTGACAAAAAATATTTGTATGACTTTATAAGTTTAGTTACCAATTGTTATTAACTGAACTGTAGAGCCCAACCCAAAAATTATGTATTTTATTATTGACAGAAATAACCGAAACCAAATTGCACCCAACTTTGTTGTACAAATTTACCATAGTTGTATGATTATTGTACAAGTATAATTAGGATTTATTGTTATAGTAGGAATATGATTTTCCATAATTATGGATTCTAAATTGTATATAAATACCTCTTCATCAATGAGAATAATCAATGGATTATTTATTTCATGGTATCAGAAGTCCAGGGCTAAAATATCTTCTCACAAAGACAAATCCGATGCCCTTTCTAAGTCTCGGTTTTCGTGCAATTTCTCGGTTTCCATGTAATTTCTTCATCTCTTCCCAAATTTTCTTCCAAATCCCTAATTCACCTATTGTTCGTTATGTCTACGTCAAAGAACATGTTTCATCCTGCCCTTACAGTCTCTAACATCAAGAACTACATCCCTATTGTTCTTGATATGGAAAACGTCCAATACGCGACGTGGGCAAAATTATTCAAGGTTCACGCACGCTTGCATCAAGTCCTCCATCACATCATCCCCTCGGTAACTGACAAGGAGAAGGTGCCTACCCCCGAGGATGATCCTACGTTATGGACAACCCTTGATGCTATCGTTCTCTAGTGGATTTATTCCACTATCTCTACAGACCTCTTGCAGACAATTATTGAACCTGATGCTACGACGATGGAAACTTGGAATAGGGTGCGCGATCTATTCCAAGATAACAAAATTTTCCATGTTGTCATTCTTGAGCAGGAATTTTCCCATGTCAACATGAAAGATTTTCCGAACGTCTCAGCATATTGTAAAAGGCTGAAGGAATTGGCGGATCAACTTCGAAACGTTGGTGCGCCTGTTACCAATGATCGTCTTGTTCTTCAGATGGTTGTTGGCCTATCTGAGGCCTATAATAGAGTTGGAACACTGATTCGTCAAAGTAATCTTCTCCCACCATTTTATCAGGCCCGTTCCATGCTCACGTTGGAAGAGGCCGGTTTGGATAAGAAAGTTGCTACCAGAGCAAATTCCGTCATGATGATGGCCACGTCAGTCGACCCTCACTCATTCTCTGAAAATTCGGGCCAAAGCCGTAACAAAGATGGGGAAAGAGGGGTCAAAATTAGGGGGAAAATGGCAAGAACCGCGGAGGCTGTCGCGGTGGTAACGACGGCGATGGTGGTGGCCGGAGCAGTGGCGGCGGCAGCAGTGGTGCTCGGGACAGTGGACTGCAGGCCAACTGGCCGCAGCCTTGGGCCTCCTGGTCGTGGGGCTGGGCCAGTGGCCATTGGCCCAACAACCCTTATTTTCCACCGACGCCATATCCTGAAAACTGGGCCCAATTCCAGTCAGTTTCCAGGCCCAATTTCCTAGTCCAGAATAATGCATCACGATCCAGTGCTGGGCCAGGGCAACATGCATGCTTGCTTGGGCCTCAGCCTCAGCGGGTGTTCACTGTTGCGGGCCCAACTCTGGTCCCGACACCTACAAATATTTAGGCCACAATGCATACACTTGGATTACATCCCCCGGACGTAAATTGGTACATGGACACCAGAGCCACTTCTCATATGACGTCCGCACAAGGTACTCTCTCGTCTTATTTCAATTTGAGCAATAATCGTGGTATTATTGTTGGTAATGGCAACTCAATTTCAATTCGCGGTTATGGTCATACGAATTTGTCTCCCCCACATCCACATCTCGTCTTGAAAATATTCTTAATGCCCCTAGATTAATTAAAAAAATGGTATCTGTCCGAAAATCCACCACTGATAATTGGGTTTCTGTTAATTTTGATCTGTTTGGATTTTCTGTGAATGATTTCAAGACGGTGATACCTCTAATGAGATTCAGTAGTAGGGGAGAGCTTTATCCAATCACCACCATTTCCACGAGTCAAGCCACACCTTCTACCTTTGTCGCTCTTGCTCCTTTCTTGTGGCATACACGTTTATGTCATCTATTATGTCTTCTCTGCATAAAAATAATTTTATTTTTTGTAAGGGTACGCGTAGTACTCCACTTTGTCCTTATTGTCCATTAGGAAAACATGTTAGATTATAGTTTGTAGCCTCTACTTCTCGTACTTTGATGCCTTTTGACATTATTCATAGTGATTTACGGACATCTCCCATTTTAAGTTCTTTGGGCCATCGTTATTATGCCTTATTTTTGGATGATGATTCTAATTTTTTGTGGACCTTTCGTTTATCTAAAAAGACTCAAGTCTTTTCCACATTCTTAAAATTTAGAGCATTCATCCATACCCAATTCGAATGGGAAATTAAAAATATTCAATGTGATAATGGCAGAGAATATGATAATGGGCCATTTCGAGAGTTTTGTGACACTAATGACATATCTTTTCAGTTTTCTTGTCCATATACGTCCTCACAAAATGGGAAGGCCGAGAGAAACAATCGTTCCATAAATAATATTGTCCATACCTTGCTAGTGTTAGAAGTGTTGCAGAGCAACGACCACTTCATCATGACTATCTTTGGTCATTTTGTGTAAAACAAATAAGTCATTTAGAGCCAAGGCCATGTCATTATAAGCGGTTGCCAAAACTGGAGAATCCTTTACTTCTTTTGACAATCTGAACAGAGAAGCACTCAAAGCATGGAACTCTGCTTTGCTGGTCGGAATCCCCTTGGCAAGAGACTCCTCGACTCGCTCCCGATGAATGCCAACATGCAAAGATGGTGCAGGTGAAATATCGACTGATCCAAAATATTGCAGAAGCACATCTTCACGGACGATCTCGACTGACACTTTTGAGTCATTAGCCGGATTAGCTTCAGTCGGGGGATTATCTCTAGCCATCTCCTGTACAAAATGGCAGGTTCAGAATAGAGGCAAGGGTTTGGAAATAGTGAAGGACCAAGCATAAGAGAAATGATATACTTCTATGGCTGCATCAATATGAAAATCTTCGGCTGCCTTGACATGTGAAATTTTGGCCTTGGGGACAGCCGATAATGGACCTTGTGGATAAGTGGGAGCATGAGCCGGGGAGGATGATCCAATATGAAGAGGAGCACCGAACGCTGTCTGCGATCGTCTGCGTCTTATGAGTTGGGGTCCCTGAAGGGCAAACAAAAAACATGAATATTGAAAAATAGTCGATACAGAGGTATTTAAGCTGGACAAGGGATATACCTCAATTTCCTCCTCTTCCTCGGCTGCAACAGGAACTCTGGTTCTATGGGGGCCTTCCTCACTACAATCTTGGATGACAACCCCTCCGCTTCGTCTGGGTTTTTTGGGAACAGATTTCCTGGGTGACGGGGATTCGTTATTGAAAGTGGTCTCCAAATTGACAAACGCTAGGGGGATTGAGTTCCTGAAAGACACATGAAATATGTTAGCCGAAAATTCACAAGAGTAATATGGCAGACACATATGTAGAAAACAATTTACCTTTTCTATTCGTTTGCCGCAACCTGACGGAAGACCTTGAGCCAGCAGGTCTAGCCGATTTAGAGGGAGCAATTTTCAAATGGGCCTCTTTCACCAACAATTTAGAAGTTTCTTTGGTCTTTTTCTTCTTTGACAAGACCAGCCGATCACAATAGACATCTAAAGGTGACTGAAAGAATTTCTCATTGTCCGTGTTCCATCAATTGTCAAAAGCAACTGTAGTATTTGCTCTCAGGAGAAACGGCTGCCAGCTAAGGTATCCAGATTTCTGGAGTCCTTTAACCTTGCTTGGGCATCGCCAAAAGCCATATAAAGATAAGTCAGAAAGAGAGATGCCCAGCTGACATCTTCACCCCGAAACGACTAATGCCACATAAATTTCCAGTTCCTTCACGACTATACAAGATCCTATGCAGACAAAATATCGGTTGAACCAAAAAGGCAGGAAAGCATGATGCTCAGCATCGTCGACTGGGAGAGGCGATACTCGACTATTGTTGGCCATGAAGTGGCTATAGCCAGAAGAAGTCTTTGAAACCTTGATGCCCAAGTCGGCAACATCTGTATCGCCTAAGACAGGTGCTTTGGCTCCCAGTATCGGAAGGCCAAGTATTGCCGTCACATCAAGCAGTGTGGGGGTCATCATCCCCCAAGGGAAAACAAAGGCGTTGGCGATGGTCGACCAATAACCAAGAAAAGTGTATACGAGACCAATGTTACAGGAGAGGTCAAACTCCGACAGCGCAATGGCATCATAAAGACCCATGCGTCTCCATTCGGCCTCTTTGGCCGACTTCACTCTTTCCAACCAACCAGAATAGTTGGCAATCTTGGCCGGCCAGATACGCAGGCTAGCCGGACAACGATCACCGATGAACCAATCACAGATAATAAAAAGATCATAGTTTATTGGGTTAAGATGCCGAGAAAGAAAGAGGTCGCCCTGTCAGATGTACCAAAAGGGGCAAGAACCAATTGTTCATCGATAAAGACAAAGGTAGGGGTTAGGCCACCAGCAGCCAAATCGGCAATATTTGATCATTGAGATAGAGAAGAATATGAAGACATGGTTTTATGATTGAGAAAAATAGGGTTTTTTGAAGGTGCAAAGGAATTTGGGAACGACTGATGGCTAAATGAGAAACCCCTGGGAAGACGTATCCCCTTAAATATCCCCTTTCCTTTTGGAAGATGTGGCTGACACATATTAGGACTCCTTTCTTTTAAACACGCGGCTGAGATACGTCGAAATTTATTTGTGGTAGCCGAGACGCCTCAGTTGAAAAGAATTCAGAGAAATTTATCATTGCGTACATTTAGGGCAAAAGTGATTAAAGTGACACTCGCGACTGCCACACGAAACGACGACTATTTTTGAATACATCAACTCAACAGCTGCACTCGAGTTAATGTAGGGGGCAATTGTTAACACTCAAAAATACTTTTAGTGTTTAGCCGAATCAAGCGGCAGCCGAAGATGGAAAATCTCAAAATGAGCAGGCAACAGAATTCTAAGCCGATAATCGAACTGACTCGTAGCCGAATTTATTAGCCCTAGCCCTCGGCTAGAAAAGCTTCATCGGCTATCTCGGTAACTTGGCCGAACCATAAGTCCAAGGAATGACTGGGACCCACACATATTTGGACGTCTCGAATATCAAGTCAAAGCACCTTCTAGACCCCAAAAAGCAGAAACAAACCATCAACAGCTAGAAGGAAGTGTCGTCGGTCGTGCAAGAGGAAAACAAGGAGCAAAAATTGGCACCACCTCCTCATAGTTGGCTAGTGAATTTAGTGGGTAATTTAGTGGCTAACATAGGGGGATCACGACTTATTTCTTGTAGTATAAATGTAAGATCAATTGTACAGAATAAGCACAACACAATCAATAAAAAATGATTTTTACATATCTTTATCCTACCTTTATCGCCTTTATTGCACTCTAGATGTATTTATGTTTCTTACCACTTAGTTTACTCAATCACCATCCTAACGCTTTCTGAGGTAGTTGGGGAACCCATAACTGGAAGTTAGAGTTTCGCTTCCAGCCCAAATCGCTTAGTTAAAGAATTAATTTGTCATCCGATTTCGTCAGCCGATAAAACGGTAAATATTTGGGATGAGAACATTTGGTCTCCACCTTTACGCTATCCATCTACATTCCACCAAATGTCATTCTTACATTTTCAAACTTTGCAAGTTCCAAGTAATGATTTTCTTTAAACTTTCTCTAGAGAGACTTTGTATGAAAGTTATTGAATAAGGAAAAGAAATGGAAATTACAGTCCCTCATGTTATTAGGGACCCTTTGTATCTTAAAAAAAAAGGTACAATTTAATTACCTAATGCCATTGCAACTTGCATGCCCCATAACTCCAGTATTGACAATAAAAGTAAGAGATAATGATTAAAAATACATCTGGAGGTATTTTTTTTTTTGCGAGTTTACTATATGAACTATTAGATTTTTGCGTAGTGTATCTGAGCTATCCCAGTTATTTATCAAAATAAATCTCGAAATTAATGAGTCAGTTGTCATGTGGACCAAATTTTATAGGCAAATTAAGATATTACGCGCCTTTTGGCGATTATATCAAAACATTTGGTCTAGTCAACTTCGAGGTGTATTTTGATAAGTAGTTGGTGATTGTTCAGGTAGGAAACGCAAAACCTGCTAGCTTAGATAAAAAGAACTCGCAAAAAGTGACACTTCATGTGTTTTTTTTTTTTATCATTATCTCTAAAAGTAATTATAAATCTTCTGCAGCAAGGGGTTGCTGAAGTAGAACTAGGGTGATAAAATTAGCACATAAAAACATGGCTCGCCCAACTTGTTCAAATTTGGGCGATTGACTCGCACATTTATTAACATAACATATTTTGACGCGCCCAATTCAAACCATCTAAACAATGAATTGATAAATACACCAAATTGATCCACGAGAAACCTTGTTAAGAAAACATTTTCTAACTAACCATAATAGGGGGGGGGGAATTATTATGTACTCAAACAAATTATGAAAAAAATGAATAAAGAGATTAAAATTTATTATAATAAGTATTGAGCGAGTTGGATTATGACCCATTTCTTAGCCCATTTCAACAAAAGTAACTTTAACCTGCCCATTATTAACTCGGTCCTTTTTTATCCACCCAAATACAACCCAATTCGCTCATTTGACACTCTTAAGCTGAATTGTAACTATTATAACTTGTTGTAACATGTTACCCGCCTCATTCTTTCAAACAATTAATTCCACTTACTAAAACAATGTAAAGAATATTTTTTTTTTATGTATATAAAAATTGAACTCAATTTTAATTTAAATTATCTTAGAATTACCATTCCCTTACCGCACACGAATCATTCTCACGTAGCATAGTTTTCTAACTTATCCCAAACATTACATAATGGGTGTTCCACAGATTTTGCGCTTCTTTTTTAACCGTAAAAAGTGACGAATTTCGTCACTATAGCTCACAACATGCCCTATAAATACCACAAAACATTATCAAACTCTAACATATATACTGAAAATTAAATAGTCATAAACCGTATAACAATGTCTTATTCAATTATTTGGGTAGTTACAATATTTTTCTGCATTTTCGCTGGTCCCATTGCTATAGCCAAGAAGGATGATACTTATAATAAGTTAGTAACTTTCACAGATTCTGATTATAACGATGCACTTGGCAAAGCTATTTTATTCTTCGAAGGACAACGTTCTGGGAAATTGCCAGCATCTCAAAGAGTAAAATGGAGAGGAGATTCTACACTTATCGATGGCAAGCTCCAAAATGTATGTGTTTCATATAGCCCTATAATTTACTAAAGTTGTCAAGCATATTCATTTCGGCAAATATACTTATTTGTCTAAAAAAGAATGATATTTTCATTATTGAAGAGTCACAATTTTTTCAAACTATGATGCATAGTTCATTATAAGAATATTTTCGACAAGATAATAAATTAACAAGTAATGGGTTCTAGATATATGTAATTTGCTCTAATACCAGGTGTTAAGATTATTTGAAAACACATCAACACAATCACATAGATCAAGAACACATATAATAATGAAAAACACGAAAAAAGTGCGTATTTTTGTTTACCATAGCAACTCGCAAATTGAAGACGAAGTAGGTTGAGTCTTCCTCTCCTTTAGATTACGAGGGTTAACCTAGGAGAGGAGACCTAGCCTCATATTTGTAGGCTTAAAGACCTAATTTTAGTGAGTCTCCCCATTACAGATACACGTGTCTTCAACAGGCCTATACTACTGACAGTCCATCCATTACTCGAAATGATATAGGCTCATCATAGAATTTACATAATTGTTTGGCATGTATTTGGCCACCAACTATTAACATTCAGCTCGGTTTGGCAAATAATTTAATAAGTTAATGTTAAGTTCATGTTTAATAAATAACTATAACATTTTTATGTATTTTCTAACCATGAATATTCCATTTCAAAGATTGGAAAGAAATGTCATCCTTGTTTAGTTATATTCTCTTCTTTGATGAAAAGACTTTTTATATTGTATTAGGTAAACTTGATTGGAGGCTACTATGATGCTGGCGACAATGTGAAATTTGTATGGCCTATGACTTTTTCTTTAACCTTGTTGAGTTGGGCTGCTGTTGAATACCCAACACAGATCTCCTCAGCAAACCAACTTCTCCACCTCCAACGTGCAATTCGATGGGGCACAAATTTCTTAATGCGAGCCTATACTTCAAGTACCACTCTCTATACTCAGGTGAATATTATATCGTCTAAAAATTTAAATTATAAGAGATGTGATGTGTTTATTTATTTTAGGTTTATACCACGCTACTTTGACTCTTTTTCTTGTGCTAATGAGATCAATTGAACCTAATATATTAATCTACTATGATATCATATTGAATTACGTGTACCATGTCGTCTAAATGTTTAAATTATTAGAGACGAGAATTTTAAGTTTTCGACAATTATATCTTTATAATATCTAAAATTAGAAATCAAAGGTTGTGTTGGAGTGGTAAACACTCTATTATCTTTAATCAGAAGTTTCAAATCCATATTCTCAATGGATCGGAATCACCTTTGGAATGCTTTATCCTCCAAAGTAAGAGTTCCCGTGCGAATTGAGATTAGTCGCATAGGTGGAGCTAGAAATTTTTGTTTATGGATTTTGGTCCATTATTTTTTTTTTGTTTACTAGTGTTCTGAAAAAAATTAGTTTTACATATTAATTTTTTTAAATAAAATATAAATTTTGAGTCAAAATTATGAAACATGGGGTTATGCCAAACCGATATATACTTGCCGGTGTGGCTTTATCCATGATTATATAGGCCCCAAAGGAGTAAGAACACCGGATGAGAAAACAAAAAGATAATCTGGAAAATGAAATATGGAATTAGTATGTAAATATTTACATATACATATTATGTGCACAGGTTGGAGATGGAAATGCTGATCACCAGTGCTGGGAGAGACCTGAAGACATGGATACTCCTCGAACACTTTACAAGATCACATCAAGTTCTCCAGGATCCGAGGTGGCAGCTGATGTGGCTGCTGCATCAATTGTTTTCAAAAAAATAGATTCCAACTATTCTACCAAGTTGTTAAGAAGATCAAAATCTGTAAGCATACTTTCAATACATCTAGTAGTTACTATTTACTAATCAAACTTGTAATTTCTTGAAAATAATTTTCGAAAAATATTTTCTATGGAAAAACCATTTCATGTCTTTTCATTTCTAGGCGAAAACGATTTCTCTCACTTTTGGACGAAGTCATATTCTTTTACAATTATCTCAACTTTCAACTTCGTTTCAATGCCCTAATCAACAGTATCTGGTGGTATAAACATTATTTTTAACTTTGTATACTCGAGAATTTCATCAAAACACCCGTCTGGTTTTGCTAATAACATTTTTAATATTTAATAACTATTTTTCTTCAGAAAATATTTTCCACAACCACAAAATATTTTCGAGACAAGTCATTTAACTTTGGGGAATCAATTATCTAATTCTCGTTATTTTTTTCGAATCACAGCTCTTTTCTTTTGCGGACAAGTATAGAGGATCTTACCATGCATCTTGCCCTTTCTACTGCTCTTTCTAAGGTTATCAGGTAAATTTCAATATTTTTAGGCACTAATTTATCATATTGATATGATTATTAATATTATTTCAGATCATAAGCTTGAGGTTTTTAAAAAAAATTCGAAGGATGAATTGCTATGGGCTGCTGCATGGCTATACAAGGCTGGTGGAGGAAACAATTATTTAAATTATGCTTAAAGTAACCAAGGCTGGAGTCAAGTTGCCTCTGAATTCAGTTGGGATAACAAGTTTGCTGGAGCTCAAACTTTACTAGCTAAGGTTAATCCTTTATATTATACTGCATGACACTCGATAGAGTATTCAATAAAAGTTTTAAGTTTTATGCATTGATAATTGTAAAAAAATATTTACACAATTCGGATACTTAATTATAAGTTACTATTATAAGTAGTTAAATTTCTATGATAAGTGTAAGATTGTATTAATTTTCACGAGTCTTTCTCATTAATACAAATATATATAGTGTGTACAAGGTGGAATCCTAATACAGTAAGGATCATATATCTATCATAATTATACAACACTCATAATTACAAAATATATGTGTAATACATTTAAAATATTCGCTAATACCCCCTCAGTCGGAGCGGAAGAAGGTCAGACGCTAAGACTGGTAGGGATGGCAATTGGGTGGGGCGGGTGCGGGTACCCCCTCCCCCACATCCGTACCCGCCAGAAAATTTTATACTCGTCACCTACCCGCCACCCGTGGCGGATACATTTTCAACATCCATATCCGCCTAGGCGGGTATATTCCTAAATCCACACCCGCTCTACCACCCAAGTGGATATCCGCCACCCGTCAATACCCGCCTACTACCTCAGTTGGGGCGGGTATGGGTATGACTTTGGCGGGTATAAGGCGGACATGTGGATTTGGGGCGGGCGGTTGGATGTGGGGCGGGGCAGACGGGATAACTGCAAATCCATCACCTACCCATACCCGCCTACTACCCGCCAAAGTTATACCCATACCCGCCTACTACCCGCCAAAGTTATACCCATACCCGCCTACTACCGCCAAAGTTATACCCATACCCGCCCCAACTGGGGCGGGTGCAGCGCGGAATCCGCAAAATCGTACCCACCTGCCATCCCTAAATACTGGATCTGAAGTCGAGGAATAACTGTCTAGGAAGTCCTTTTGTGAAAATATCTGCATACTGATACGAAGAAGGCACATGCAACACTTTGACATGACCGAGAGCAACCTTCTCATGAACAAAACGTATATCCATCTCAATGGGTTTGGTTCGCTGATATTGAACCAGATTGTGAGATAAATATATGGCTGATATGTTATCACAGTAGACTATAGACGCTTTACGCAAGGGACACTGGAGCTCCAAAAGAAGATTTCTGAGCCAACAGATCTTAGCAACAATATTGACAACGCCTTTGTACTCTACTTCGGCGCTCGAACGGGATAATGTGGCTTGCCTCTTGGCAGACTATGAAATGAGATTATCTCCTAAGAACACACAATAGTCGAAGGTAGAGCGTCGCGTGTTCGGACAGTCTGCCCAATCTTCATCCGTATATGATAGTAACCTGGTCAGTGCAGATGGGTATAGATGCAATCTATAATCAAGTGTGCCCTTAATGCATCGAATGATACGCTTAAGGGCGGTAAATTGAGGCTCCTTTGGGGCATGTACAAACAAACACACTTGCTAAACAACATAAGCAATATTAGGCATGGTGAAGGTTAGATACTGAAGTGCACATGCAAGGCTCCTATATAAAGTAGGATCGGAGACTGGATCACTATCAATAACACTGAGCTTTGATTTAGAATCTACTAGAGTGGGCATGATCTTGCAGTTTGCCATTTTAACCATGTACACACTCTCCTTTGCATACTTACACTGACTCAAAAACATAGTATCTGCAGATCTAGTCACGGATATCCCCAAGAAGTAACTCAACTTCCCCAAGTCAGTCATAGCAAATTCAGTCTTAAGCAATGCAATAATCTCATTTTTTAACACGTCAGATGAGGCAGTGAGAGCAATATCATCCACATATAGCAATAAATAAGCAATGTTACTACCTCGATGAAAAATAAAGAGAGAATTATCATACTTGTTGCATACAAATCCAATCTGCACAATGTATTTGGAAAATCGTTCATACCACACTCTGGGGGCTGTTTCAAACTTTAAAGTGACTTATGAAGATGACATACATACTGAGGGGCTGCTGGATGGACAAAACCAGGCGGCTGGTGCATGTAAACAGTTTCTTTCAAATCTTCATATAGAAATGCATTTTTCATATCAAGCTGATGAATCGGCCAATGCTTACCAATAGCAATACTCATAACTGTGCGAATGGTAGCCGGTTTAACAACCGGACTGAATGTCTCACCACAATCAGCGCCCTTCTGCTGATTAGTGTTATTAGCCACAAGTCTCACCCTGTATTTCTCAAGGTCACCACTGTCTCTGAATTTGTGATTAAATAACCACATGCATCGAATCACATTCACTCCATCCATTTTATGAACCAAATCCCAAGTGTGTTATTTTGTTAAAGCATTAAATTCCTCACGCATGTCCACTTTCCAATTAGGGTCTAGTTTGGCTAATTTTAGGTTTTTGGGAATTGGAGATATAGTTTGTGTGGAGAGGTTAAATTGGACTTTAGGTTTGAAAATCCCGTGTTGGGCATAGGTTTCCATGTGGTGTGTGGTGACAGTGTTGGGGTTGACAGAGGGGTTTTATGCCGGTTGGGTCTCGGGTGAGGAAAGTGTATGGCTTACCAGATTTGTGAGAGAGTGGGGGTATCGATGTCGATTGCGGGTTATGGGTGTTAGGTAGTGGCGATGGCTGGTTCGATGGGTTGATTGAGAATAGTGATGGGGTAAGGGTTCGACGGTGGGTCAATTGTGGTGACGGGTGGTGAGTATTGGGTGATGGCGGTGACGAGGTTAACGATGGAGTGTGTACCGAGAGTGGTCGTGGGTCAAGGTTGCGATGGTGGAATTATTGTGGTACGGTTTATGTTCTGGGATCAGAATCGGGGTAGAAGGTGGGCGAGGTTACTGTTTCTAGGTTGGATTAGGTGGTTGGAACGACGGTAGACGACGGACAAGACACGGACGAAGACAGTTGAGTCAGATGGACGACGGGCCTGAGTGGATGGTAAGTTGACGGAGACTGACCGTACAGAGTGGCAGTGGTAGGTGGCAGAGACGGGGGTAAGGTGGTAGTGGTGGTGGCACGAGCGAGCTCGGTGAGTATGACGAGGGGGTATTAGACTCGTCTAGAAAGGTATAGTCTGTGTTTCAAAACTTTTGGATGTTTGTGAATGGAAAAATTGTCTCATCGAACGTGACGTGATGGGAGACGTGAATTTGACGAGTGGATAGGTCATAGCATAGATAGCTCCTATGAATAGATGGAAATTCTACGAAGACACATTGAGTTGTTCGGGGTGCTAATTTATGAGGGGCAGTGGAGACGAGATTGGGGTAGCAAAAGCAACCGAAAATCCGAAGGTGATCATAAGAGGGGATTCGATGGTATAAAATTTCGGTAGGGGTTATGTTGTGAAAAGGGCTAGTAAGTAAAATATTAAGGATGTATTCTACCATCTTGACTGCGTAGACCCAAAAAGAGTGAGGGAGAGATGCATGAAAAAGTATAGTACGAACCATGTTATTTATGGTACGGCTGATTCGTTATGCTTTGCTATTTTGAGGGGAGGAGTGAGGACCCGAAAACCGAAAAACCATGTCATTATTTATGCAAAATTTGTGAAACGTTGAATTATTAAACTCACGACCGTTATCACACTGAAAAGATTTGATAGATTTTTCAAATTGTGTTTTGATAAAAATGCGAAATACAAGAAACTTGACAAAAACTTTTGACTTGAATTTTAGTGGGTAAATTCAAATAAAATTAGAGTAATCATCTAATAAGACTAGATAATATTTATGACACAGTGAGCTAGTAATGGGAGATGTCTTAAAAGGAAGGACAACATGTTTGCCTAAAGAGCAAGAAATACAATGCTGGACAAGTTTCCCATTATTACATCTAATAAAATTATTGCCTATAAGAAAATTAAAAAACGGGAACTCCTGGGTGTCAAGCCTATTATGCCAAGTTGACGGAGAAATAGCAGCGAGAGATATGTTAGAGCATAAGCTGGCAGCGGAGGTGGATGGGAAATGATAGAGATCCCCAGTGCTATTGCATCTCATAAGAGGTGTGCCCGTACGAAGATCCTTCACAGTAAAATCAGAAGGGTCAAAGTCAACAGAGGCAGAATTATTACGAGTAAATTTCCATACAGATATTAAGTTTTTAATAATATTGGGAGCATACATGATGTTATTTAGGGAGAATGGTGGGTGTAGGTTGTACCATAACCCTGAATTTGGATCTGATTGTCATTGCCAACATTGATAAATTAAGGATACATTAAACGAAACAGTTTGAGAAGATTACCTGCAGCGCGGGTGAGATGCGGCCCCTGTATCAATGTACCAAATTTCATCGGGCTGCTGGATTGTCAAATTGCTGAAGGCTTGGCCCAAATCAGTGGGGTCCATACTGGTGATGGGGTACTGCTGCTGGGCCTGCGCGATGTGGGCCTGGTGGGGCAAATTTTGGACCGATCAACTTCCAGGTGTTGGGCCCAAAAGCCCCTGTTGATGAAAATTATTTTGGGCCTGCTGGAAATTTTGTTGGGCCGGTGGCAACTGCTGGAAATAAATTGGGCAGAGGCCCAGGGTCCAGTGGTGGGCCACTACCCTGGGCTAGCCCATATCGGTGCGGCATTAGATTGCGGTTGTGGGCCGCCCTTTACGCCACGCCCGCCGCCTTGGCCACCCTTGCCGTTGTCGCGACCTCTTCCTCCTTTGCTACCACCACGGCCACCCCGATGTTGGTGGGTTTTCGACGGTGGTTGGCCAGCAATAGAGGCGACATAAATTGTATCAACCGTGAACGCATTCTGAATGTGTTTGTCCTGTTTGGTGCATCGGATTTCTTCCAACAATAATTGTGATCGAGCCTTGTTGAAACTGGAAAGAGGATCAGATTGTTGTATCATAATTGCTAGTGTATCGTATTCACCTTTTGGTAGACCAACAACTAATTAGAGAACCATCTTTGTTTCGGAAACTGGCGTTCCAACGTTTGACGATTGGTCCGCTACTAGTTTCAACTGCTTGCAATATTCGGACATGTTGGAGAAATTTTCAAGACGTGTATTATTAAATTGTTCTTCCAAGTAGACAACACGAGTGTGCTTGTTGTCTTGAAAAATCTCCTCTAACCGAATCCATAACTCACGAGCCAAGGCGTCAGTTTTCATTATAGTGAGGAGCAAATTCTGAGAGATAGTATCATAGATCCACTGTTTGACAATGGCATCAAAACGGCGCCATATGGGGTCATCAACCTCAATGGGGCGAGGGAAGGAGTCGTCGATATGGTCAAACACGTTATAGACACATGCATGAATGCGAAAAAGTTCAACCCACGGAGAGTACTGATCGTTTTCTTGATCAAGAACCATAGGATGAAGTTTTTGATGTTGGTTACAGTGAGTACTGGATGAATAATGGGTGAAAAAGATGATGTGAATATGGCAGGAGTGACGACGGAGGAGGTTGAGACCGCTACGAGAGCTATGGGAGAAGTCATTATAATGAATTATTTGTGGTCAAGGAATAAAGAGAAGAGAAAAATTGGTTCTCTGGTAAATGGAGAAAGAAGCAGACAAGAGAGTTTTGTTTTCTGACAAGTTGGTCGAAAAAGTAGACACCCAGCTTTGGTTTTCGGGTGAAAAGTAGAAAGGAAGAGAAATGTGTCTTTGATTCTCGAGTAAAGGAAGAGAAGAAAAAAACAGAAAAGAAAATTGTTGTTCTGCTGCAGCTGCCGGTTTGAAGAAACCGAGGGAGGCTACTGAAACAAAGAAATAAGATTTAGGTTTTGGTTTCTCATATCACCTAAGATTATATTAATATTTTTTTAAGAATCTTTTTTATTAATATAAATATATATGAAGATGTTATATCTATTATAATTATATAACATTTATAATTACAAAATATATATGTAATATATTTAGAATATTCGATAATAATAAGCATTAATCGGTAATTGGAATCTAACATTCATGATGATCAGGAATTCCTTAATGGAAAGAGCAATCTGGAGAAGTTCAAGAAAGATGCTGATTCGTTTATTTGTGCATTGATGCCAGGAAGTAGCTCTATACAGATTAAGACAACCCCCGGTAATTATCAAACTTAAAATCATAGATACTTTTTTTAATCTCTTAGAAACTTGAATTTTATATCAATATAATATTCTCTTCTACTATGGTATATAATTTGCAGGTGGACTTTTATATATTAGAGATAGTAGCAATTTGCAATATGTGACTGGTGCAACCATGGTACTTTTCATGTACTCTAAAGTCCTTGAGGCAGCTGGAACAGGAGGAGTTACATGCGGGTAGGTTATTTTTTCCACCTCCAAGATCAAAGCCTTTGCAAAATCACAGGTCAGGTTCATATTTTGTACTATACTGTTTGGGCAGATTATCAACCCGTCTATTTATTAACTTAATTAGTTTATTTTGACTCATCTAATTTGGTTCATCTTAAAGTCGGTTGATATATAGTTCAAATTTACCCATGAAAGACTTTATTAAAATATTTTTTATAAGACATGCTATTTGTTTAATATGTTATATAGCCATAACTAAAAAGAGTTTTATTATGTACTTAACGAATTATAACAAAACAAACACAAAAATTAAAACTTAATAAGAGTTTGACGGCTTGGGCTAATGACTCATTGTTTAACCCAAGTATCTTTTAGACATATCAATAATTTGTCCATCTATTAAATTAGTCCATTTTAACCCCGCTTAAATTTAATCCAACCCACTCATTTGACATTCTACCTTCTTCGATTGACATTAAACTTGCTCTATGCACCCAATATTATAGTCTAGCCTTGATCTATTTTCTTACTAATCAATGCATATCAAACAGAGTCACATGTTCTCACTACTTATTACCCCTTTTAAGTTACATCTGATTCTTTACATATTATTAATTATATTATCAATACATAAAACTTAAATTCATTATTTTTTTCAGGTAGACTACATACTTGGAAACAATCCACTTAAGATGTCATACATGGTGAGTTTTGGCAACAAATACCCAACACAACTCCACCATAGAGCCTCATCTCTCCCTTCAATTTATAACCATCCAGCCAGGTTGGGCTGCAGCGATGGCTATAGCTCATGGTACAATTCTAACAATCCCAATCCAAACACACATATCGGTGCGATCGTTGGCGGGCCCAATTCCAACGACCAGTTCGTTGACTCGAGATCAGGTTACTCTGAACCCACGACTTATATGAATGCGGCTTTTGTAGGATCCGTGGCCGCTTTGATTGGTCAAAACAGAGAAGTTGACTCTTTGCAAATGCCGCAACTTAATGAACCAACATTATATGATAAACAAAGCAGCAAGAATATTTCACAGTAAAGAATAATGTTCCAATCGTATTAAATGTGTATATATAACATTATACTACCGTATTTGGTAAAGGACTGTATTGTCTTGATGTAAGAATCATGTAGGGTGATTATTGTATCAAATAAAACTAATAAACCTTGTTTTTGTTACGACTAAATATAAAAGTCAAACAAAAAGAAGGTTCCTTTTTAATATATTTGATAAGATCTTTCATGAGAATTAAAATTATATATTTAGTTTAAATTAATTAGCTCAACTATTAAATGAACTGAAATAAGTAGGTTAAGATGGATTAAATTTGATATACGAATCATTAATTCACCCAAACTTAAATGAGTTGGACAATCATATTTTCATGTTTAAGTTTATTATCCCTAATAATGAGTTACTAAAGAGTTATGGCCTCAAATGTTGAAACAAATTACGTAAAAGACGTCAAGAAAGAAAATAACAAGTGTTCAACATCCACACGTAATAGAAAATTCTAGGTATATATATAGAGAGAGCTGACCACACCGAATTAATTGAAATTTTTTGCATGTAATGATGTAATTTCTAAATGTGAGATGTAAAGTAAAATGTTGATGGTACTTATCAAATTCAAAAGTCATGTCATTTACGTGGAACATTTAAATGGGAACAATTATTTGCTTTTAGAAATTAGTATGCATTTAATATCAAACATCATTGTGTGTCACCAAATAAAATTATTTCGATATATATTCTGTTGCAGCACTTGAAACTAATTTTACTAACATTAATACAAATGAAATAAACGAGAAAGAAATTAATCAAAATATAATCATCTATATTATATATTCCTTCCTTTTCAATTTATGTGATATAGTTTAACTCAACATAAAATTTATAAAAGAAATTAAGACTTTTAAAATTTGTGATTTTAAACACAACATCTATCATTTGTGTTGCTATAAAAACCTCCTATTAGGAATAATATAAATTTAAAATGAAATTATTTTTAAATATAAAGTAAATCATTCTTTTTTAACGAATTAATAAGAAGATCGATAATATCACATAGTATATTTGTTGGTACTCTATTGTACTTTATAAAGCAGTACGGGAAGTAAATAACTATTACAAGTATTCGAAAGGATAAACAAATATTCAATATTCAGAAATTGAATCTTGTTGAAGAAATAGGTTAATCTTCAAAACTGCCGCAAGCTTGTGTGTCTTGAATCTTGATAACCTGAAATCAAGAAACAACTAAATCTGGATGGTTACAATGTTATGTGTTGAGTCGAGTGATTGCTCTCTGTCCTTAAGACAAGATTGCCCCGTATATATGCTTTTACGTTAGCGGGCAATAGTCTCCCAAGATAAAACAACACTTTAATCTCAACGCTACAAAGTCAATAGGTTGAGCCTGACGAAGAAAACAAATATGAATCGACTTGCTGAAGATATGGAAAAGGAATGAAGAGTTTCTGTTTACTCTTCTCTTTTGTCTCTGTGTATATAATGTGTCTCTGTTGTGTATATCTTGTGTATATAATGAGGGTTTGCTCACTGTTTTTTAGTCACGAATTGCACTGATTTTCGCCATTGTTTTGTACAGATTTTGGCCACTGTTTCGTGCTCTTTTGTGACTGAAATGTGCTGCTATTTTCGTGTGTTTTCAGTGACTGAATTGAGCCAAATGAGGCTCAATATATAGCATGGAGGAGGGGCTGTACAACTACCCAAAACATGGTTGTTAATGGCCATTAGGAGGGCATTAAACAGCCAAGTAATGGCTTTTAATGGCCATCAGGAAGGCTGCTTAAATGGACATGAAGGAGGGTGAAAATGGAGGAGTTAATCAACCAAGTTATGGCTGGTTAATGCTCCATAAAACAGTCCAACGGAAGGCAGAAAGTTTTCTGCCTTCCGTCACCCCAAAACCAACTTTCCAGAAACTCTGGGGACCAAACTGTACATCAGAAAGTCCCCGTGGCCCGTGGGGGCGGCGCGCGGGCGCTTAGCCTTGAACCCAAGCACATCTAGGTCCTCCCTCCTTTAAACACATGGGATACCCCTTGGGGTCCCAAACCCTTTACCACATTAGAGACTTATATAGAGAGCAATTCTTCCTATTCCTACCGATGTGGTAGATTTGTCCCACATCACATTTTCACGCCTCAAACACCTTACTTCGTGGACCAATATCTCTTTCATTTCTCAACGAAATTTGACGATTCTTGGCCCTACGGTCACCTACTCACTTCATAGATCATGCATGTGCGAAGAGACAAAGTCTCCAACATGCGGAACACTAGTGTTTAATTCATCAAAGATGGATGGACGCATCTCCCCGCCAAAGACAAATTTCCAACCATATTAACTCGCATTTAATCCTGCCAACTCGTAACCTACATGAGGCTAATTTTTCTGATGATTGCTGGTTTGCTACTAGGATATTTTATATATACTTTTTTAACTCACATTAACTCCTTGTAATAATACTTGTCACCAAGATTTCACTCAGGCGAATTCCTATTTTTTTTAACCAATACACTCTACGTTCAATATTGTGAAGGTGAGAACTGTTCACCTACATTTGAGAGGAGGACTAGTTACCTCATTTAATGTTTTTATTTATATTTGAATTTGATATATTAGCAGCGTTAAATAAAAGTAAATGTATTAAAATATTTCAATATTCCGGAGCTAGAAAAAAGCTTAGTACGTCAATTCCATTAATTTAAATTGTTTCAAATTAAGAAAGATGTCATTCTTTTTTAACGACTATAAAGAAATAATACACATAAAATCAATAAATGGAGACTCGAGAAATTAAAAAGAAAAGAAAAGGCTCATATATATAGCTAATTTATCTCTATCCATCTTCTTTTTTCAAGTGGATTCTCTACACACAAAAAAAAAAAGATTCCAATACAATTACATCAACTAGAAAAATGAGGAAATGTCGAATTATTACATCCAAAAGAAGGATTAAATCCATCATGAATATCTTCTAGACCAGCAAAGAAGTCTCCATCAAACATATCTTGAATTGAAACACATTCATTCTCACCACTTCCTTCAAACATATTTCTGATCCCTTCATCATAATAATCACCTATAATAATATTATTCTCTTGATTTATTTCTATTTCTGGAAATTCTTCAATACTCAAAAGATTTGCTGGGCATGAATTTAAATTTGATGTTGAACCATGTGGACTTGAAATTTTTTCTTTCACAATTTTTTTGGGACTATTAATAGAGTTCTTTGAATTTGGAAATTTGCTTTTGATAATACCAGCAAGAGAATTTCTACGTGTTGGTTGACTATGGTTGTGTTCAGCTGTGTATGTCACAATAAAAATTCCAGTTTCAGTGCAACTTTGTTCTACTTGTTTTCTTGCTAAACATCCCTTTGAACTGCTACACCTATAATAGCTCCTGTTTTTAAGAAAAAAAATGAGAGTTAGAATAATTGAAGAATATCAAGCTTCTTTTTCCGCAAGTGATCAATTTTGGTGCTAAACTTATAAAATCACTCGTCACATTGACATAATTGAATTTTACCCGACTATGTTTTGTCGTACTAAAAGTAATTGAACTATGTGTAAACTGCTCTGATAATACAAATGATTGGAATGCCAAAATTCTAGCTACTGTCTAACGCTATAAATTCCAAGTCAAAAAAAACAAAAATTCAAACGTGTCAAATCCATATTTTAAACAAAAGACAAATAAAACAACATTGAGATGATTTTTTTTAATTTAGACGTTTTCTAGTGTTGAAGTTCCACAAAGGTCGTCGAAGGAAATTTAATCTCCTTATATTGATCTTTGACAATCCTATTTTTTAGCTAGCTTTGGGGTTAAGTTAAGTCTAATATCTAATTTCTTAAGTTGGTATCTAAACTAGACTCACCTCATATTATATCGTACACGCTTTAAATGTCAAGTTTTGGCTTTTAAGGAGTTGTTGAAATCTCATATCAGTCGTGAGGAAAAAATGATCTCCTTGTATAATTTTGAACTTTTGGTCAATCCTTATTTTGGGTGAATTAGGCTCCGTTTTCTTAACATCTAGAACTGAACCACTTCTATACAAGTACAACCTAAAGAAGTAAAAGGACCGAATATATATAGATCGAATTTATCATGACCTTGAGTAGAGCGAAGTACTAATAAATGATGATTTCATAATTAGTATAACTTGTAAGAGGTAACATATGATATATTGAATTTCCCAGAGTCATCCACGTGATAATTAGTTCTAAGCTGTACTTATGTGTATACAAATTCACATAAAGAGTGACTTTGGAGAGATTTAGTACCTTGGATAAGGAGAGCCTTTAATGGGTTTTTGACCATATTTACGCCAAGCCCACTTATCAGAAGAAAGATCATCTGCTGTTAACTCAAGCACCACTCTCTTTTGTTCATTTTTCCTGTAACAAAAATTAAACAAACTCCATATCAAACATCACACATCACACATCACACATATATTTAACCAAAACCACATCATATAGGCGGGAGAACTATAAGATTTCAAGTTCAATTTCAGTAAAGACGACAACAATATTAGTATATGATTTCTTTTATCTGTTCAAGCTTTGGTGGACAGAGTCATCTGATGTCTATACTAGTGGAAAGTAGTAGATACCCCGTAAAGTTAGTCGAGGTACGCACAAGCAACTGACTCCAACACCACGGTTATCAAAGAGAAGTTTATGGAACACACCATTAATTTTCCTCACCTTTTTTTGTACTTAGGTACATATGTCCTAGGAGCAGCCACCACTTGTTGTTCATGTCGTTGCTCTTCTCTCTGCTCTTCTTTAACTTCTTTGGGAACTAATGAAATTGAAGATCCCATGAACGTATTTTGTCCACCAACATGATAAAATGGCTTGTAAAGTTCTTCTAATTCATCACCCAAAACCTCCTTTTTCATCTCATGAGAAAAAGATAAATGTTCACTTTCTTGATAATTCAAAGTAGGACAAAAATCAATATTATTAGCTCCATGGAAATCACTACATGAAGTTGATGATCCAATAACAACAGCTTGAAGACCCCAATCCATTATCATCATAAAAGCAAAAAAGAGAGAAAATATTAAAGATGAATAGTAATTAAAAATATGAAGTTTGAGGGCTATTTAAACACTGAAAATATTATTAAAATCAGCAGATTTTTTTTCCTCTTTACACACAAGCTACTAGTTTTGTTTTTTTTGGTTTATTTTACGATGGATTTGATGGAGTTGACTTTCTTCCAAAGTCAAAGGGTAACGACAGCGGAAGCTTAATTAGCAAATAATACACGCGTTTGTCTCAAATTTCTGCCTTTTAAGTTCTCATTGTTGACTAAAGTGATCAAATCCTACTTAGATGAATTTGTCAGCAATAAGTTTTTTCAAGCCTAATTAATTAGTTTGGCCTTTCATTAAATAAAGGGTTGTATATACAGTTAATGACATAATATATAATTAGTGAATAATTAAATTGCATATAAAAGGATAACTTAAAAATTAGCCAGCTTGTTTGTTCTGGCATTTTTAATATCAGGTGTTAGCCCCATTTGTCAAATTAAAGGGCAATATATAGAAACTTTCGACTTGTGAGTCAGGTAGAAGTTAGAAACTTTCGACTTGTGAGTCAGGTAGAAGTTAGAAACAATAATGTTTGAGTCCATTGTAATCTCCTTATTATATAATCGAGAATAATTCTCACATTATGATTCAGCTTTTGAGCTCGAGTTAGTTAGGTCCAAGAGATCCATTTGCTTTGCATGATGTCAAAGTCAAGACTCATTCCGATTCTTGATGTACTCAATATTGAGTCTTCTACTCGTCATATTATGTTGTTTACGCTCCAATGATCAAAATCTTGGACATGAGAGAGGATTTTAGAGTACTTTATCTCTTTAAATGGCTTTGAACAATTTTCTTTATCTCATGAGCTAGCTATTGGGGTTAAATTAAGCGTAATAATTTTTTCTTAACAATATAGGGAGATAATTATAATTTTTTAATACACTGAGTTGTAAATTATGTACACGATATCATATATTTTTAATGCATGAAAAATTCCATAATCAACGATATAATATTTCAATATAAAATGAGTATTATTAATTATCATAAATTTATTCATGTACAATTAGTGTGAGTGCGCGTGCCTGGTCAAAATTCCTTAAAAGGACAAAGAGAAATATGTTCCATATATATACTTATGCTTTAACTGATTTCTGGTTAATTCATGTTGTACAAGTTGCATATCGCTATAATTTAGAATGTTGTTGCACGTCATTCATATATAGGTTTAGCAACATTAAGTATTTAATTTGTAGTTAATAATAGAGAAGAAAATAACCTAACATACCCGGATACCCCAAATAAGATTTTTTTTCAAATTAGTATATTCCATGTACCTGTTAAATTATAATCTGAGAAGAATTGGAATACTAATATTGAAACAAAAAATGGAATTGGTTCCCAAAAGTCCATGTAAAATAGTATTAATCTCCATACATTAATAGTGCACATTTAAATATTTATGTCGAGTGACTCAATTATTATCAACGTAAGCATGATCCATAACGACGAAACAAAACAAGAAAATAATAGCACGCGAGCAAGTTGCAGTATGTTGTGCCCCTATTAGAAATATTTATTTAGCAAATATATTGCGTGAACTAGAGGGAGCTTTGAATAAAAACAAATTAAATGAATCTTCCACACCTATATTTAAAAAAAAAAAATGGACCACCATTTATGGGGGTTACCATGCCTAATTATTCAGTATTTTCTACATACACCTATTGGTACTCCTATAATTTAATCACTTTATATAGGTGTGTATAATATATGTATTTTAGCTTTTGTAGGGGGGGTTGGACTATGGAGGGTAGTGGGGGTAAAAAGAATAGAAATTGGAAAGACTTGAAAGCTCTATTTTTTGGAGTTGAGGACTGAATTCTCAAAGCAACTAGATGAAAGAAACCGTGTTTTTCTTTCTCTTTTTTTTTTCTTATGAGAAACTTCACATCAGTCGGTAGTACATATTCAATATTTCACGCAGCAACTTGCTTTTTAATTTTATAATTTCTCACTCAATGTCAGAGTCTTGAATAATTCGAATTCGTGTCACGTAAGATTTAATAAAAAAGAAATGCACTTTCTATTGAATTATTTTTCAGTCTCAAGGTTCAAATTCGAGATTTTAACTGGTTAAGTGTGAAGGGACCCTATGGGAAGCAGAAGTAGAGTTTCGACTTCTGATTCGACCTAACCGAGTCGCTTCAGTGAAAATCATGTATTTACTTTTAAGAAAATTCATCTAATATGTTAAGATTATCAATTAATCAATAACTCAATATGACAAAAAATTTGAACTCGTAGATATTAAATTCTGAATTAGTCTCTGAATAAATATATATATCCCATCACAACTCATGTGATGATATTTGTTATAGACATATAAATCATACAACTTGCCATGAGTTTATCATGTCTAGAGTTTTTATGTATTAAAGAGGTGACTACTATATACCCTACAGAATTTTCAGGAAAGAAATAACTACTTTCTTGTACGTAGGATAAGATACAGAAAAATCTAAAGATTGGGATTTTGTGAGCTATTAAAGGAAATTCCTTATTTTTTGCTAAAAGAAAATAATTCTCAATAGTCCAATTTGCTACCCTTTTGTTTCTCTTATTTTCTTTCTCAATAGTCCAATTTGCTACCCTTTTGTTTCTCTTATTTTCTTTCTCAATAGTCCAATTTGCTACCCTTTTGTTTCTTTTATTTTCTTTACTCTTTATTTTTAGGGAATATTTTAGAATTATTACATGGTTAAGAAAGTAAGATACACAGTAAATTTTGTGATCTTAAATTAAATATATGTATAATGTATCAAAATACAAATTCCTAAAGTACCATTGGAATTTTGTGTCTTAAACATGTCAAATGGGAAAGTTGTATAGAATAATTACTAAATATGAAAAGCTTAAAGGCATATTTCTATAAACAGACTAAAAAGAAATAAGACACTTAAATTGAAAGGTAAACACCCAAAAATCATATAACCAGGGTTGAACGCCGACTATGTTTTAATTTTAATTTCAACATATACTAATTATCTTAGAACCATGCACCACCTACTTGAAATGAAAGTATAAGTAGTCCTCAATATAACTCAATTTTGAACAATTTCAACCTCTCCGTTTATTTTTAGTATCGGTATAGTTCGATTAATTTTTAATAATTTTCTTGAAACGTCAAGAGTTACAAGTAAAAGTTATAGCACGAAACCAATGCCAAAAAAAACTTTAGTTATTGAATACTCCTATTTTGCTTTGCTAAAGACTATGTTTACCAAAGAAAAGAAGCATAGATGCATTATAATTTGCTATACATATTTATATGCTACACTTGTACCTGGAAAATAAATATTTTGAAATATTCTCCCTCATAATTCATGAGTAATATGAACGAACCTGATCAAAGTTTGACGGAAAAATTTCAGACCAATAACATTCAGCCATCTAATTTATAAAATATGCACAAAGTGCATAATAAATATATATATATATATATACACATACCTATACACAATATATACTCTGATAGTATACAAGTAGTATATATTTCAGCCATATTATAAACTAGTTGGCCGAATGATATATTTACGTAAGTTTGACTCCTGGTAGGCCCAATTTCGCTTATCATAGCCCAAATAAAATGTTATAAATTCTGCCCATATCCAAAAGTGGGCCGAAATCAAACCCTATATAAATACTTAAGTCTCCAAATTCAAATAGCAGATTTAGCGCCATTTGAATGGTATGTGAGAATTGTGCAGATCAACCATTTTCTTCTCCGATCAATACCTCTGCTACGCCGATATTATTCATCCTTCACAGGTAACTAATACAAGTGTATAACATGAATTTTGCCTCATTTAAAGTTAAATTAAGTTATTGACATTTTCATTTACGCTTTGCAATTTTGCATGTCACTGTTTTCGCATCTCATCTGATTTTTGTGTTCAGGTTCGAGCTCGAATCGAAGTTGCCTTCCTGAATTTTCTTAAAGCCCTAAGTTAGAACGATCCGTCAATTCTGATCTATCACTGGTTCGAAATTCTACTCTTTTTTTATTATTATTTCTCAAAATGAAATTTAACAATTTTGAGAGATTTATACAATGAACCTCTCTGTTGCCTTAAATTACAGATTATTTATCAGTACTTGGATTAAATATGCCTGAACAGATACAGATATACTCTGTCTATCCCAATTTATGTGGCACAGTTAGAATTTCGAGATTCTAACTTCTAAACTTCGACTGTGAATTCAGACACAAAAGCTTTAAGTTTTTTGAAATAAAATTTAGGGGAAATGTGCAAATATACCCCTCAACTTTGAGATTTAGAGCAGATGTACCCCTCGTTAAAAAGTGGTGTCCCTGCTGTTACACAAATGATGCAAATCACAATAATTTAACTACTTAACGAGGGGTATATCTTCTCTAAAACTATGTAAAAAGTACTAGAAATCACAATAATTAACAACTTAAAATATTTAAAAGGCATATAAGGAAAATTTCGGTCAAAGAAAAACTTGATTGACTCTCGAAATTCCAAATGTGCCACATAAGTTGGGATGGAGGGAGTACATATTTATGTAGTCGACACCAAACAGATAGGGATTGAGGCATATGTGATAGTTTATAGTATATGTGACACAGATCAGTAGAAATTCCATCAACAGCAGAGTGAGCCGGGGGTTACTAACTGGTGATTCATGGATCTTTTTATCGCATTCTTTTTGCACGCAACGAGAGAGAATAGTGCCAAGTCATTCATAAGAGGTAAAAGACTACAAATTTTCTTACCATCAAATTACTTATTGTACAAATCAATAATACTGGCCAAGTTTTTTCGTGATCAAGTTTGGAAGGTTATGGAAATGTGCTACCAAATTCTGGTTCAGGAAAAGAGGGTGACTCAGAGAGAGCTGTATTACAAGCTGCTTTGTGATTCACCGGATTATTTCACTTCTCAATTGCAGGTTAATCGGACAATCCAAGGTCAATGTTGTTTCTTCTTTCTTTGTCATTTCTGAATAATGATTTATGTGTTTGGTTGATTTAGTTAACGAGGTCCTTCATTTACATATATGACGAACAGATTTGGTGGCTTTGCTTCGATGTAGCCGTTATAGTCTTGGAATAATGGCATCAAGCAGAGGGGCAATAGCTGGCCGTTTATTGTTGCAGGTACTATTCTTAACCCATTAGTTGTAATTTCAGCTGTTCATACTTAAGCAGTATTAGTAGCTTAACTTGGCTAGTAACATGATCTGTCATATTGGAATGAAATAGGCTCAATACAGCAAAATGAATAAAGAGAATTCATATAGCCATTCTTGACTAGTTTACAATTGAGGCACAGTTGATTGATTGATATCTATATGAGCCAACCTAGTCTAACTTTTTAATGTTTCCAAGTTTCTATATTTGGTAAAAGATAGCTGCTGGTGGCTGTATATAATCAACTATTTTGCTTTGTCCTTCTGATTTTGTGTGAACAATGAAGGAACTTAATACTTACATGTACAAATCATTAGGTTCCCATTTAAAGCTTGATCAAGGATTTGAAGTAGGTAGTGTATCCAACATTTTGAACTTGATATTTCTTTCTCCAAAAGATGGATATGTGACTTAAATTTGCTTGCTTCTTTAACCACTGAGAAAGGAGCCAAACAAGGAGATTGTTGATTGCTCTACTTGTGGATCTTTGGGTATGCTATATCTGGAGACCTGGATTTGTTGGAAAAATTAACCATGGAGACAGATGCAAGATATACCATTATGGTGGAGAAGTTATTTCGTCACTTGTTGGAAACTTTACATCAATGATTTTGCAAGAAACTAAAACTAGTTCCACTTTTTAGCATGCTATATTCCAGCGACTCGCTGAGGATCGTGTATTCAATCAAATCCCATGCATTCTGATCACTGCCAAGGGATTCCCTGATATTGCCACTAGGTGAGATGAAGAGTTAAGCCTGTGTTGGATCATTTTCAAAGACAACTCCTTTACTCTGAAATTCTAGCTCAAAGAATCACACTAGCAAAATGTCCACTCAATTGTTAACTCCTTAACTTATTCCAATCTCTTGAAACTTAGTCAGGTTTCTGCTTCATCGATTGTGTCGAACATTCCCCAATTTGTCAGTCCTGGGTCTGGTTGACTGGTATAAATGACTTCACTAGTATTGGCACCCCATTATGTGCAGAGCAAAGTTCTTATTTGCAGCTTCAAATTGTGACTTTTAAGGAATCCGGTTGGATTAGCAATTCTTTGCACCTTCAAGTTTGGAAGCATAGGGATGGGACTTGGAAGCATACAGATATGGTTCTCTTTTCTCTTAGTTATGTTGAATCATATGACCTTGTTTTCTTATACTCCAGTTATAAGAGTCTTACTCTACATGTTATTTTAGCTTGCAATGTCAAGTGGCTAGGACTGCGCAAGGATGATATTAATCAACTTATACCTGAAGAATGTTTGGTCCCTCTGAAACCTCGAGATCTGCAGATTGCCAAAAGCTTGATGTCATCCGAGATTTTGCAGGTGAGAGTCCAGTTACTGTGGAAATGACATTCTTTATACATTATGTGGTTTGAAAAATCACAAAATTACTGATTTCTAGCAGGATAGCACAAAGAAGAGGTGGCAGCAATGGTTGAGAGTGGTCGAAGGGCCGAGATTGAAGCTCTTTATTGTCACGGATATGATTACTTGGGGAAGTTCCTAGCGATGAAAATAGTGCAAGCAAATTACCTCTGATAATTGACCCTCGTCCAAAACAAAATTATACCTTGCGATTTTTTTTTTTTTTGCCTTGAGGGGACAACAATTAAAGACCAACACAAAATAGTGCAAAAAGTGCAATGACCCATTTGTCCCCTGACCGGCCAAATTTTCTCATCGTAGCCCGAGTATAATGTCACCCATTATCCAAAAGTGAGCCGAAATCAAACCCGATATAAATACTTAAGCCTGCGAATTCAAATAGCAGATTTAGCGCCATTTGAAGGGTATGTGAGAATTGTGCAGATCAACCATTTTCTTCTCCGATCAACACCTCTGCTACGCCGATATTATTCATCCTTCACAGGTAACTAATACAAGTGTATAACATGAATTTTGCCTCATTTAAAGTTAAATTAAGTTATTGACATTTTCATTTATGGTTTGCAATACTCAGTAATTTTAGCTCGTGTTTATAACCATCTCATGTGGAAAGCTAAACTGTTAGAATTGAAATTCAACTGTTTTGCGATTCCAGCACGCCTTTGTTTTCTCTTCTAATCGAATTTATGTATTCATTTCCGAGCTTGAATCGAAGTTGCCGTCCTGAATTTGCTTAAAGTCCAAAGTTTGAATTCTCCGTCAATTTCCGATCTATCGCTGGTAAATTCTACTCTTTTTTTTTTTTAAATGATAGTTAGCAATTGTGAGAGATTTAGTGTTTCTGTGTACTTATAATGCAATCCAACTAAAGTTGATTAATCCATTATGTGTATGTGTTTTTTTAACTGTACAAAATGTCTATGTTATATCAGTGTAGAGAGAAAATTTGAAGAAAAAAAGCAAGACTATGTGTTTTTGAACGAAATTTACCAATTTCAAGAGATTTATACAATGAACCTCTCTGCTACCTTAAATTATAATTATTTATCAGTATTGGGATTGAGGTGGAGGTGATAGTTTATAGTATATGATCCACAGATCAGTAAAAAATCCAGTAATAGCAGAGTGAGCCGGGGGTTACTGACCGGTGATTCATGGATCTTTCTGTCCCTAAAGAAAATAGTGTCAAGTATGTTTACCCCTAAATTAGTGATTTTAGAATAATAATTGAATTTGTGTAAATGATTCAAGGACACGCAGATTAAGATGATAAGGTTCTTGATGGTAAATTGCTAAATTAGTATAATCAAAGTAATAGCTTTAAGTAATGAAATAGCATAATAAGATGAAATGATTGAATCTTATTGAAGTGTCTCCGTCATGGTCGTCCTGCAACGTCTCATGGAAAGTAAGAGCTTTGTGAGCCTGAGAACTTGAGTTACAATAATGCTTGAGAGTAATAGTAAGTTGTGATGAAAATCAGATGGGTATAAGTGAGGGGGAAGGGATGCTTTTATAGATTAACCTAGGTAATGTCTTCCTTGATTATCGTCCTCCATAATGACCCATCTACATATGGTTAGAAGCTCCTAAACTAGAGTTATTTGTGTAAGTTACCCTTAAAATTAAGGGTTGATTATATCCAGATAGATATTTTGTACATTTGAATTTTTTTCCCTTTTCAACCTTTTCCTTGTACTCTCTTCGTTCACTTTTACTTGTCCACAATGGACGTTGCACTCACTTTAAGAAATAATAAATGAAGTGTGTTTTACCATAATACCCATTGATTATTACTCCTTCTGTTCCATAATAAGTGGTGTTTTATATTTTTTATTTGCTTTAGAATTTCAAGAAGAAATTGACTTTATTCTTCCAAAATTACCTTTATTTACATGATCATGAATCATTAAGTATGCCTTTTCTTTTATAGCCATTATTAGTGGTAAGTTAGTAAAAAAAAACACTCATAATTTTCTAAGAGTGAGCAATTTTTAAGGGGTGTACATAAGCTAAAAACAACACTTATTATGGAACGGAGGAAGTAGTATTTCAAAAGGTTTTGAAAAATGATTTGGGGATTAACTAGTTAATGTTAAGGATAAAACATGAAATATATATATTTTTCTCTTGATATGTTAAAGTAGATAAATAAAAGTGAAAATTTATTTTTAATATATGTACAAGTAAAAGTGAACGGAGACCAATGATTAATCTCTTTCTTAATTAGACAATGAGAACAGAATTTAGCTAACATTTTCATACAACTGGTTAACAACTATATATTTTTTCCTATGGATTCTATGGAAAAATAGTTGTAGATAAAAACATCATAAATTCCTTCCCACTTAAAACAGAATTCGAGAGGGCAGTTTTTTTTTGAAATTCAAAAAGAAGTCTAAACCAAATAGAATTAATACCGTACTCTGTTTCTTTCGTCTTTATCTACTCGTACATAACAAACCCTTCCCCTTTCCTTTTTATTCAATCACTATATATATTTCAATTTCGTCAAATAAAGTTCCATTCTTTTCTGTGTTGATCAAATAAATGTCGACAGACAACAACAATGAAATCAACAATCACTCGCTCACATTGTCTCTTTCTTTTCCTTCTCCCACCGTACAACCTCCACAGCCCTACGTACAACCACCACCACCACCACCACAACTTCGCCGGCCACGTAAGCGAAAACTATCAAATATATCAAAAAACGACACCATTGCACCACCTTATCCATGGGCAACTAATAAGCGAGCAATAGTTCATAGCCTTAACGTACTTCACTCGAACCAAATATTTACTATCAAAGGTGACGTTCAATGCAAAAGGTGTGACCGCAAATACGAAATGGAATTCAATTTGCGCGAAAAATTCGCGCAAGTTGGAAGCTTTATTGTGTTAAATAAAGCTTTCATGCACGATCGTGCACCAGATATTTGGATGAACCCTATTTTTCCAACGTGCAAGTATTGCGAACAAGAGAATTGTGTGAAACCTATTATTGCAACAAAGAAGAAAATGATTAATTGGTTATTTTTGTTATTGGGTCAGTTTATTGGGTGTTGTACACTTGAACAGCTCAAATATTTTTGCAAACATAACAAGAATCACAGGACTGGTGCGAAGGATCGTGTTCTTTATCTCACGTATCTGACTCTTTGCAGGCAGCTTGATTCTAGTGGCCCTTTTGATCGTTAAAAAGTTGTTATTTTTGTCATTTGGAGTGAGTAAAGGGCTAAAAGTTAAATAGGATTATGTAAAATTACTATTGCTAGGATGATTTACTTTTAGCTTTAGTTGAAAAAACATATATTTTTGTGTTGGTGTTCATTTTGGGCAAGACTAATATCTGTGTTTTTTTATTATAATGTTAGTTAATTTCTGGTTCATGATCATATCCTGTTAAAAATTGGTTCTTTTTGTCATTTGAAGTGAGTAAGTTGCTAAAAGTTAAATAGGATTATGTAAAATCACTACTATTGCTAGGACGATTTACTTTTTAGCATTAGTTGAAAAAGCAAATGTTTTTGTGTTGCTGTTCATTTTGGGAAAGACTAGAGTATCTGTGTTTTTTTAATGTTCAGTTAATTTCTGGTTCATGATGATATCCTGTTAAAAATTGGTTATTTTTGTCATTTGGAGTGAGTAGGGTGCTAAAAATTATAGGATCATGTAAAATCACTACTGCTAATGTTGCTATTGCTAGGACGATTTACTTTTTAGCTTTAGTTGAAAAAGGTGAGCCAACTTTTGTGTTGCTGTTCATTTTGGGCAAGACCTAGCTAATATGTCTATTCTCTTACTTTTTAATGTTAATTTCTGGTTCATTGAACATGCCCCATTTTAATTTAGACAGACCCTTTAATTTTTGGTGGATTTTGTTCATGTCTTCAAATTTTGCTATTTCTCTTGAAGTTTTAGCAATTGTATAAATCAACAGGAAATTAAGTTACTCCATCAGGGTCATATTATATGGTGATTTAGTTTGGGTACACTCCTTACGAAGCCTAAAAAGTAAGAGATTCACTCATGCCTAGAGAGTGAGAGGCGTTTTTACTCTTAATTTTCATTATACTAAAAATAGATGTCCATTTATTCTTGTTCATTTTGGAAAACCAAAACAGAATTTATCACTTAAGTAGTTCCTAATTTAACTATAATCATTTCTCAAATTATCAAACTTATTATATTCAAATGGCGATATAATAAACTTGTCATTTTATTAATAGTAATATTTATTAAGGGATGTACCTAGTCAAATATGAACAGCTCATTTTCAGTGGCCCATTGGATAGTTATAGATTGTTTATTTTTATCATTTGGAGTGAGTATGTCAGTATGATGCTAAAAATTACAACAACAACAACATATTTAGTATAATCTTATAAAGTTAGGGTCTTGGAGGGCAGGATGTAAAGAAGTTATTTCTGATAGATTCTCGGCTCAAGAGGAGAGTAGTGGATGCAGGATTGCAAGAAAACTAAGATAACAAAATAGCAAGATACAAATAAATGAATCGACTCATAGTAATAACACAAAAAGAATAGGAATCTACGCGATACATAAATAATACTACTAAGAGAAGGAGATGAAGTGGCTAGGCCCCTACTTCTCCCACACTATGCGATAAAAACTCCACTACTCACTAACCTTCTACCTTAATTCTCGATCTCCAAATCTTTCTATCTAGGGTCATGTCCTCAATCAGTTGAAGTTGTTTCATGTCCCTAAAAAATAAATATGATTATGTAAAATCACAACTGCTAATATTACTATTGCTAGGATGATTTACATTTGGCTTTAATTTGTAGAAAAAGCATATGTTTTGATGTGTACGTAGCCAACTTTTGTGATGCTGTTCATTTTGGGCAAGACCTATGTTAAACAGAGCAATATACATGTGATATACACTGAATATACAGCAGTATATATCACATATATATCAATGGACTGAAGCGATGGGCTAAGCGACGGTGCAAAGAACGGCCCAAAGCAAGCTCCCCGGTCGGCAAGAAAACGTCGAGCAACTCTATCACGCTCAAGTGCCGAGGTAGAATATCGAGGGGCAGCGAATGTGGTCTCCGAATCATGTTGGCTACGTAATTTGATTTTGGAGCTTCATTGTCCCATTCAGAAGGCAACCTTGGTATATTGCGATAACATTAGTGCCATGTCCCGTCTCGTTATCAAATTGCAGACATCTTTACAAAGGGTCTACCAGCGGTTCTCTTTGAAGATTTTAGGGACAGTCTCAGCGTTCGAAAACCGCCCGCTATGACTGCGGGGGTGTGTTAAACAGAGCAATATACATGTGATATACACTGAATATAAAGCAGTGTATATCACATATATATCAATGGACTAAAGCGATGGGCTAAGCAACGGTGCGAAAGCGGTGCAGAAAGCGGTGCGAAGAACGGCCCGGCTCTGTTGGGCCTCTCGGCGATAGCATAAGCGACAAGCGAAAGACGTCCAAACGTCGTCATTGCCCATCACGGGAGTTAGGGCGAAAAGTCGGTGGACAATTCTTGTATATTAAGGAAAGTATATTGTGTGTATATTGTAGTATATTTGTTACCTAGATTAGGATATACACTTACCATAATTAGGATATACACTTACCATAATGTATAGTTAGAATTATAGTAGAAGAAGGTTTGTAACTTGTATATATATCTATTCAATCAATGAAAATAATCAAGGGGATTATTTCTTTCAACCTAGCTATATATCTGTTCTCTTGTTTTTTTTTTAATGCTCTGTTAATTTCTGGTTCGTTAATGATATCCTGTTTTGACGTAGATAAACATTTTAATTTTGGGTGGATGTTGATGTCTTTAAATTTTGTCATTTTTCTTGAACTGTGAGCAATTGTATAAATCGACAGGGAATTAAGTTAGATTACAGTATCTAAATCTTTGCTGCTTTGGATCTGTAGAGCCTTTTCCTGTTTCCAAGAATAATGTTTCTTCCCTAACCATTTCAAGTGTTGCTTAACTCTTTTCACACTCATTAAAAAAAAATTATACAAGATTTAATTTATTAAGTTACCCTTATTTATTAGATATTTTTTTAGAATTGAAAAATATTACGTAAAAAAGACAACTTCTTTAATGTTAATGTACTATAATTTAAAATAATTGTCAATTATGATCTTGAATTGTAAAGTAACACTTATTTTGAGATGTTTTACTAAGTTAAAACGATTGTCGGAGAAACATTAGTAATACTTGGTGTTAATAATACAAATAAAAAAGGCTTTATGTTTTTTCGTTTGTGCTAATTATGAGTTCCACGGAACGATGCATCTTGATTGTTATGTTGTAGTCATCAGTTTAATACGATTGGTAATTGTTGGAGCTTACAAAGATTCACACATGTAGATTCACGTTTAATAAAAAGAATTATCAAACATTGCTTAGCCCATTTTCTTGAGGAAGTATCAGTGTTTACACCAATTTGGCTTCAAGAATTTAGCTACCTTTAGTGGCACGATTGTCAAAAGCGTTTTAGAACGGAGAAATGATTGAACTTACATTTACGTTAAGTTAATTTATATCTCTCGCCATTCAATGAAGTCCCGAAGTTTGAATCCAATTCTTCCTATTGGAACATCTCGTATTCAATCATTTTTCTGTGAGTCAAGACAATTTAGAACGATTCTTAACTGTTAATGACCTAGCTATTTCTGATGATCGCTAAGAGCAACAAGAACTACTTTTGAAGGTGAAATTTAAGCTATTGGGTTAACAGGAACATAATTTAAAGAATGACCTCAAAAAAGGCCTTATGGTGCAAACAAAACTACAATCCAACACTTGAGATTTTGTTGCTATGGGTTTGAAAGATGATTTTCCAGATTCTGAATTGCTGGAGATTGTGATTAAATAGTGTTGGGAGATTTTGCTCTATGGTACTTTATAAAGCAGTACGGGAAGTATTTAACTATTACAAGTATTCGAAAGGATAAACAAAGAATATAATATTTTCGACTAGAAATCTGAAAATTACAATATAACAACAAAACTGAAATTACGATTTTGTTGAAGACTGAAAAATGGAAACTGGTTTATGCTGAGTCGAGTGTGGCACTCGTCCTTAAGACAATATTGCCCCGTATGTATCCTTTATACGTCCCGGACAATTTGTCTCCCAAGATAAAACGACAATGGAACCCTTGAGCAAAGGAAACTCAAGAGCTACCGTGAAGAATATTGAGTAACGAAATGATGCTTGGAAGTTGTAGGAAGAAAACTATTTTGGTTGTGTATTTTCGTGCCTTTGTTTTGCTTTGCATCTCTTTTTTTCATTCTTGTTTTTCAACAATGGTGTAAGGGGGTGTTTAAATAGGTGAGGGAGGGGGCTGATCATTTTGCTGAAAAGCGCCTCCACAATAGCCAAATAATGGCCATTATGGAGGTAGTAAAGTCACCAACATAAATGGGAGAAAGACCAACGGATTTGGCCATTGTAGGAGGAGTAATTCACCAAAATAAATGGGTGAATTGAGTGCTTGGCATTTCTGTTTTTGACCGTCGAAATTCTGATGTTCTGGAAACTTCAGGGACCAAACTGTACATCTTGAAACTTCAGGGACCAAACTGTACATCTTGAAACTTCAGGGACCAAACTATACATCTGAAAGAATTCTGGTCCAAACTGTATATCCGAAACTTCGGGATCAAACTGTACTTCGGCAAAGTTTTCTGGCCCAAAAAGATAATATCAGAAGACCCACAGCCCACGACCCACGACCCGTGACCCGAGAACCCGAGAACCCGAGAACCCGGAACCCGGAACCCGGAACTCGGAACCGGAACCGGACGGGACGGGACGGGCGGGCGGCTGCGGCGCGCGTGTGACACATGGGATACCCCTTGGGGTCCCAAACCCCAAACCAATTTCGAATCTTATATACACAACACTTCTTTCTTCCTCTACCGATGAGGGAGAATTGCACACAATACCACATTTTTCATGCTTCAAACACCTTACTTCTTGAACCAATATCTCTTTCATTTCTCAATGAAATTTGACGATTCTTGGCCCTACGGTTATCTACGTACTTAGTAGATCATGCATGTGTGAAGAACCGGATTCTCCAACATACGTTACACTAGTGTTTAAGCCGTTAAAGTTGGTCGGTCGCAACTCCCGCCAAAGGCAAATTTCCAACAATCCCCTCTTGAAAGAGATTTTGGCGCACTCACATGGTGTCTTTTCATTTCCAGCAATATTTTAGCGGACCGATGTTGCATAAGGAGAGGTAGCCTCAGCTTTGAACCTTCCATAGTTGAATACCATCGGACTTACTTACTTCGCGGTGAACGTGATGTCTTGAACCGTCGGTGTTTAGTGTAAGCCAAGACAACGGTACCAACACAACAAATTCCCTTACTCTCTTCTTCGTAATGTTTTGTCCGTTTTGGCCATGGACAACGTCTTGGATTCTTAAGTGCGTTCAATTTGAGGCGGCCCGTCCTCGCACTTAAATAGGTGGTCTCCTACAAGGTATCCTGCTATACCCCACTTCACAAGTGTTAGGAACCATTAAAAGTTTCCCAAAGACCTAACCTCAACTGTTGAGGATCATTACGAGTTTTGAAAACTTAACCTTTACCCATACTGCAGATAGCACTTAACGTCTATCGCGGAACGACTTTGGATTTGGTGTTTCTTTTCGAAATCACTATCCGAAGTGCTCATGCTTCCACCGAAGCGATCAACCGAACCTTTACAAATTAGTTTTCCCATTGAACCAAATTACCGGGGATCTCCGTTCGTAAGGTTGGGTTTCCACCGTATTGGTCCGTATATTTTGGGTTTTAAGCCCATTCCCCTAGACAGGCGAAACACTTGATCTCCGGGTAGTCCCTTAGTTAGTAAATAAGGAAGTGACACCCGTGATGATCAACGCCATACGGTCTTATGTCTCCGACGATCGTGACAGATATGTCCGACGCCGTCATCCGTGTCCTTCCTAAAGCCGATCGGCTCGCCACGTGTATAACTAACGCTGAAGGCATGGGTTTCTCCCAATAAGGGACGTCCTCTAATGAGTCGTGAAGTTACTCAACTTCTTTCATGCTTTGTATAAAGCGATAAACTCCGATACCATCATGAATCGGTCGATGCAAGTTTGCTTAGAGGATTTTCCAAGAACCACCATACACATTTACTTGTGGCTTTGGTGTTCTTCGGATCCGATGTCCGGTTGCATCATTGTGTTCTCTCGTAACCGCTGGACATCCGAATACTATAATCCGTAGAAGCGAATAATTCGGATATCGTCATATCCGACTTAACGCCTTCTATTGATCATGTATTAAGATCATCGGTGAACCTTAGTTCAACTGATCGGTTTGTTGGACGATACCGGTCGGTTGTAGTATGTACAATACATTGAACTACACGTGACACGAGCATATCGCTCCTTGTCTATGGGTGCACCATGATTCCAATCGGTTCTATGATTCATATCCATTGGTGGCTTCAACGAGACTTGTCAACTATCGACCGATCCGTTAGATGTCTTAGAAATCCAATTCCTAAGATGTCATCTCAGTGATACTCATATCTTTCATATCGAGACTTTGTTTCAATATGATTTTCACTCTAAGACCGTTGGTTTTCCAACTGTTGGCTTTCTAACTTCGAGTCAATGTTTCGTGATCGATTCATTGTTTCTGTTTTATCCGAGACTTTCGGGACCAAAATGTTAACATTTCGGGGACCAAAATAAAAGTTCGGAAGAAGCCCAACAGATTCGGCAAACCAAACCAATTCGATCCTCTTCTTCCAACTCTCCGGTTTGGAAGGTCGTTTCAACACCCATGCCATGTAAGATTACAATGGCCCTGGATGTGAAGCTACTCACGGGGGAGCACTTTTTACAACCCAAAGGTTCTTTTCCCGGAGGAAGATTAACTATTACACGAGTATGGTTCTATATATGGAATCTAATTCTTTTTTTAGCTTCTTTCCAAAGCAGCGCTTTTGGAGATGACAATTATTTGTTAATTGTTCATGGTTCATTATTAACTATACAAGCTAGAAGGACTCGAACAAGTCTTTGTCCCCATCTTTGCTCCGTCTCGGTTCAACATCTAGAATCCCTGAGTTCTGTAGATCTGGAGTATTAAGTTCCGGATAGCCAGCAACTTTCGAGTCCTGTAGATACGGAACGTCTAGTTCCGGACAGTCAGGTCCTCGCGGGTTCTTGTTAACCTTGAGCCGTTACTCATTTTTCCTTTTCCAAGGAAAGTTATCTTCTAAGAATTCAGCATTCTTTGACGCGAAGAGGCGATGAACACTACTGTTATTTGCAGATCCAGTGAATATGCAATCTACAGTCTTAGGTATGAAACCACCCCACATCACAACATTTGTATGTGAGATCCTTTCCATGTATCACACGGAGGGTTACCCTTATCCTTATGCGGAGTTCTATTGAGAATCGCATTAGCGGTAAGGATCGACGTGCCCCACATAATTTGGGCGTACGGCTTAGCGCTTGGCTAACACCGTTGGGCGAGGTGAGAAATGAGCGATCGTTTAATAAACGATGCTTCACTTTCTCCCCTCTATCACTACGAATTTCTCAATCCGTAGGCTTAGTTGATTTTCAACTTCGTTTTGTAGCGCTTATCCGCTTCAACAACTTCATCTTTGCTTTTCAATAAACAAAGGATACAATACGTTGTACCATTATCAATAAAGGTCATAACGTACTTGTCTCCCCCCTCTATTTTGTATAAGCTTCAAATCACCCAAGTAGGTGTGACTAAGTTCTAGAGGAGCAATGCTTCTTTCGCTATTCCCTTGACGGAATTTGGAAAGGTGATTTTGCCTCTTCATCTACCTCGCATTTATTTGAGGATTTATGTCGAAGAAGGCAATAATCTCAACATCGTTAGCTTTTGAATGACTTGCTATTTAACGTGTCTTAATCTATGATGGCATAGACGCACGGATTACAAATATATCATTCATTTGGCTACAGACATACTGTACCATTCTTAGTTATCACAGACCTGTTAGACTAGTCTCAAACCAGCTTGACCAACAACGTCCGTTAACCAAGTTTGGAATATGTATCACCTCATCTTAGAGTGATCACAATCCATGAAGTCCTATTGAGGACAACCTCTCCAACCCCTTCTACTTTAGAGGTGGCGTTGCTTCACATGAACAACCTCTTGCCCGTGGTTAGGGCGTAACCGGATCATATGTGATCTAGATACTCGGCCTACTCCGGTTGCTTTGGCGGACGAGTGTCCAATTTCTTTCTTGCCTTTCTTTAGGCCTTCGGATCATTCGGGACACTGAAACTCGGCCCACCTTACTAGGTGTCCATTACTTTTCCTATGAAATGAATTTTGGCCCCACTCCAGTCGCCCGGATGCTTTATATGACTGAGTGTCCAATATCATCATATCAAATAAATTTTGGCCCACTCTAGTCGCCCGGAGGCTTTGTATGACTGAGTGTCCAATATCATCTTATCAAAGGAATTTTGGCCCACTCCAGTCGCCCGGAGGCTTTATGTGACTGAGTGTCCAATATCATCCTATGAAGGATCTTCTGCCAAATAGTATGACAGGCTCAACGTCTTTAGCTTTTAGACTCCTTCCGTTAAGATTGGTGCCCAGATAATTCTTGGCGCTTACTTAAGAGTGGTAAGAGTTTTCGCACAGTTAGTGGATCTTTCTCCATTGTATGTGCGACATACTTTACACACTTTGAATTATTACACTTAAAAGAACGGATCTTTTTAAGTCGTTTACCAAATCCAATCTTTAAACGGGAAAGAAGATGAGATTAAACTTCGATTTTTACGAGCGTAAGGAATATAAATTAATTTCATATTCCTCCTTACTTTAATCCATTTTTAATCGGACATCATTTAATCTTTATTCTTGACAAGTAAGAAAAATACTTATCATTTAATCTTTATTCTTGACAAGTAAGAAAAATACTTATCCCAATTTCGGATTACGGCTCACTTCGGTCACTTCATCGGTCGAGTGTCCATTTCCTTCTCACCATTATTCGGTTCTTTTGTCCGGGACGGATATAGGCCTTCTGCTACAAGATAGAATAACATCTTCGATCTTCTCCTCTTGTCCCGAGTTGACATCCTCGAGGCTCTCGTGAGCGCTTGTTCCCACCGATCTTGGGAGCGGTGACACCATGAACACGTTCATCATCATCACTCTCTTCTACCAGAAAAGCATTTCCATATCCAGATTTGGTCACACAACTTTTGACCGACATCTTTCGAACACTAATAGTAATACTATACGAATATTGTCTTAAGTTGTTGGGAGATTTTGCTCTATGGTACTTTATAAAGCAGTACGGGAAGTATTTAACTATTACAAGTATTCGAAAGGATAAACAAAGAATATAATATTTTCGACTAGAAATCTAAAAATTACAATATAACAACAAAACTGAAATTACGATTTTGTTGAAGACTGAAAAATGGAAACTGGTTTATGCTGAGTCGAGTGTGGCACTCTGTCCTTAAGACAATATTGCCCCGTATGTATCCTTTATACGTCCTGGACAATTTGTCTCCCAAGATAAAACAGCAATGGAACCCTTGAGCAAAGGAAACTCAAGAGCTACCGTGAAGAATATTGAGTAACGAAATGATGCTTGGAAGTTGTAGGAAGAAAACTATTTTGGTTGTGTATTTTCGTGCACTGTTTTGCTGCATCTCTTTTTTTTCATTCTTGTTTTTCAACAATGGTGTAAGGGGGTGTTTAAATAGGTGAGGGAGGGGGCTGATCACTGCCTGAAAACTGCCTCCACAATAGCCAAATAATGGCCATTATGGAGGTAGTAAAGTCACCAACATAAATGGGAGAAAGACCAACGGATTTGGCCATTGTAGGAGGAGTAATTCAGCCAAAATAAATGGCTGAATTGAGTGCTTGGCATTTCTGTTTTTGACCGTCGAAATTCTGATGTTCTGGAAACTTCAGGGACCAAACTGTACATCTTGAAACTTCGGGGACCAAACTGTACATCCGAAAGAATTCTGGTCCAAATTGTATATCTGAAACTTCTGGGATCAAACTGTACTTCTGGCAAAGTTTTCTGGCCCAAAAAGATAATATCAGAAGACCGACGGCCCGAGAACCCGGAACTCGGAACCGGGCGGGCGGCGGCGGCGCGCGTGTGGTCTTTCCTCGAACCGAAGCACATCTAGGTCCTCCCTCCTTTAAACACATGGGATACCCCTTGGGGTCCCAAACCCCAAACCAATTTCGAATCTTATATACACAACACTTCTTTCTTCCTCTACCGATGAGGGAGAATTGCACACAATACCACACTTTTCATGCTTCAAACACCTTACTTCTTGAACCAATATCTCTTTCATTTCTCAATGAAATTTGACGATTCTTGGCCCTACGGTTATCTATATACTTAGTAGATCATGCATGTGTGAAGAACCGGATTCTCCAACATACGTTACACTAGTGTTTAAGCCGTTAAAGTTGGTCGGTCGCAACTCCCGCCAAAGGCAAATTTCCAACAAATAGAAACTTATATAAACATTAAGTGGCAGTTCGGTTGGTGGGATGAAATAGACAAGGATATTCCATGTGATTAATTTATCCCATCTTATATATGAAATAATTTATTCCACCATTTATTTATCCCATCTTTTATATGAAATAACTTATCCCACCATTTATACTAAGGTGGTGGTATAAAATAATCTTGGGATTAAATAATACCCATTACCAAACACAAAATGAAATAATCCTATAGAATATCCCAGAATTATTATCTTTATCCCACTAATCAATCGACCCCCGAGGATATTAAAGCCTTATATGATTTTGCTTATGCATTAAAAAAATTTATTTTCAAAAGAAATTGAGTCCAGGAAGTTCCAAATGCATGAGATATAATATGTACTTGTAAAGAAAATCGCTTAAACATGTCAGAAAAGAACTGCTAGATTATTATTATTTTGCATTTTGGTTATGCTCTGCCCATTGTATTCGGCTCTTAGATTCTATTCTATTGTCAATTGAAGCTTAGCAATGAAATGTTCAACAATGAAAAGCAACGCATCGATTTAAAGGGAGGGAATTTTTGCCATGTTGAATTGTTCTAGGTGGATTGTCATGTTCATGCCAATTCTAGTGGCAAGACTAACGCTTTCAGGGCATTTGTGGTCCAAAATATACACGATAAAAATAGTTTTGATACCAAAAATAAAACGGAGAATAAATGTTAGTTATTTCAAATAGTTTAAGAATATTTTTTACCCTTTTCCGTTCTATCAATAAAATATGTATATCTCATCACAAGAATAATTAAAATGTCTATCTAACTTGTCACAACTTTAGCTAGCTATCTATGCATTTGGCCAAGCAATATAAAACATGTAACTTACACAAACCACTACCTTTTAAGAGCGTTTAACAATCAATAGCTACATTTTATATATTTACATTTTGTAGCTAGTTTAGAATAATTCGTGTGTATTTGAATACATACAACCTTAATTTCCTTGAATACATATGTATTAAAAATGACTGTATTCCGGTGCATTTAAATACTCGACAGAGCTGTGTATTTTAATGTATTTATATATTGATCTATCCTTTTGTTTTTGGTTGTATATGAATGTATTCGAGCTCCGATTAGCAAGGTTGATGTCGGATGTCGCAAGGTTGAACGTATTCGACATGTATTTGAATGTACTTACATTAAAAAATTACAAAATAAAGAATACAGTCGAATCCGATCAAATCTCTGACGAAAATACAAAATAAGTTGTATTTAAAAAGGAGAATACAATCAAAATAGGTCGAATCTCCAGCGAAATACAAAATACCACTGCATTTACACTAAATAAAATGAAAAATACATTCAAATCCTTTTAAAAACACACTATTTCTCATCGAAATACAAAAAAACAATGGAGGAGGAAGAGGTGGCTTTGTTTTCCGGCGTGAACAAGCAGCGGAGGAGGAGAGAAGCGGAGGCACGATGGGAGATGGTAGACTCCTGCATCTTCGATGGACAACCAAATGTCGAATGGATCTGTGTTTTTCGACAAAAATCAGACATGACCAGATCTAGTCGGATCTGCATTTTTCGACAGAGACCACTAATACCCTGAAGCAGAAGGATGTGAAGTAATTGAGGGGGGGGGGAGGGGTGACGTTGAAGAACCAGAAAAAGTCGTCGAGAGAGGACAATGGAGGAGTTGACGGAGTGCACCGAAGGAGACAACTCTGACTGGTGATGGACTTTCTCGACAAGATGGCACCGGAGAGAGTGAAAGGAGAGATAGAGGTGAGAGTCGAGGGAGATAGAGAGGCGAGGGATAAATAAGTCTTAAAACATAATGTATTTTGGTATAGCTATAATAGGTAAATTGAAAATTCATTGTAGCTATGAAAAGTAATTAAATAAAATAATAGTTACTAACCATAAATACCTATTAGAGTTAGTTATGCCAAGTAAATATTCCTATAAAACTAGATCCCAAATTATGGGTCGAGCATGTAATTGTAGTCTCATTATGTTATTTGGTCAATTTCATTTTTTTTGTGCGTATTTCCTTCAAACGCACTGGTCTTTAATTTTCCCCTTTTTATATGTGGTCTTTAATCTTTGCCCCTGCTATTTATTTTATGAAAATTTCCAAGTCTATTTAGCAAGGCATAGTCTCTATAATATTTTTCTCTTCGAAAACTGAAATTTTGCCTTGTGCGACATAAATTATGTAGGAATTAAGTTATGTGACATAATTTTATAGTAATTTTTTAAATTATGTTGAGTGTTGGAAAAAGCCTTATCCGGCATAGTTTGTGTGAATGTTATGATACATTTGTTGAAATTAAACGCTAAATATGTCCCCCCGAAATATGAAATTATGCATTTCATATTATGTTGAGTGTTGACAGTTATGTCGGATCCGGCATAATTTATGAGTTGTGTATGATACATATGCCGAATATAAACACTAATTATTCTTTGCGAAATTCTAATTATGCCGCGCAAAATATAATGAAGGAAAAAAATTAAAAAACACAAATTTGAAGGACAAAAATTAAATACTACCCCAAAATGGGTTCGTTTGTGCAAATGGGTAAATTTCATCTTCCAAATTTGGGCATACTTCATGGGTCGCTACAACCATTGGCCCAACTAAACATTAACGTGTTATGCATCCCCAATTGCTTCCATAGTATTTAACGTCTCCAACTGCTTTCTCTAAAACCCTTTTAGCTCTTTCCTTTTTTTCACCAACCCTCTCTTCCTCTCTGGTAATTGAGAAACTCGTTTTCTATAAACCTAGAGAGGAAGAGAGCGTTGCATAGAGAGACACGTGGCAATGGCGGCGCCAGAAGCTCCCGTTAACTATGTCGGAGTTGCCAGAAAGTCCGCCGCCTTCCGTCTCATGAAACAAATGGTTTTGCTATTTTCATTTTATTTTTAATATACGCTTGTAATTTACTCGTATTTGTATGCAGTTAACCGAATTGTGTTGATCCGTGTCATTTCAGTTCAAATTTGATAATTTTTCATGTTCATGTACCAAAAAACCACAAAAAAGGAGATAGAAAAATAATCGTGAGTTTTATACTAGAGTCAAATGAATTTTTACTAGAAATATTGTGAATTGTCAATTATTTTGATGACTTATACTCCCTCCGTCCCAATTTATATAATATAATTTGATTAGACACGGAGTTTAAGAAATAAATTAATATTTTGAAACTTGTTGTCTAAAATTGTGTTGCTCAAAATCATTTCATTAAGGTTATAAGGGGAAGTTTTAAGTTAAATTATTTCTAAATATAGAAATATATAAATTTTTTTGGGACAAACTAAAAGTAAAGTACAGAGTGATTAATACTTTTTACATAGTTTTCAAACATTTATATTTAATTTAAAAAATTGTAAGGATTCTATGTCGGATCACAGTCAAAATTAAAAAGTTTGACTCGAAATTCGAACGGTGCCACATAAATTTGGACAGAGTGAGTATGCAAAATGAATTACATAAAGATGTAGAAATATAAATATGTGTGGGCTCGCAAAATTACTCGAGTTGAAGGTCATGACATACCTATAATTGAAATAAGTCATAGTTTAGTGTTTATTTAATCTCTGTGTGCATAGCAATATTGATAGTTCAAGGTTCATATATTTGTTTAATTTACATAAATTTTGTAATTTTATGAGAAGTGAAGGATATCAAGCGAGTGGTGCTTAGCTTTTGATTTTGGGACTTACTACATGTAGGATGTATATTTTGATTCTGAATTTCCTGAAAGGTTTACTGGTGCTCTGTATATTTGTTGGAGTTAGTTGCAATGAACCAATAATGGAACTAGGAACATGTATGGCCATATACTGATTAAATCTATTTTGTTGTGTTTCTGCTTGTACTTGAGGCTTGAGCTAGTTAATCTGCAAACTTTCCATAAATAGATATATTTCTAATACGTATGAAATGCGTTTAATAGGGATGGGAAGAAGGAGAAGGCCTAGGAAAGAACAAGCAAGGAATCAAAGGATATGTCAGAGTTCAGAACAAACAAGACACTGCAGGTTTTTTTTTTGGACTGTCTTATTGCTTCTGTAGTTATCTGCTCTGTTGCATGGCTTCTGTAGGGAAAAAAATATCTCTGTCTTCTCCTCTGTGTGCGGGTGGGGGTGGGGGGGATAATGGGAGTGGTATGTGAACAAAATAAAAATGAGGTAGCAAGTGATTGCCACCGAACTCTATGCTGGTTCACCGGGTTGCGTGGAAATTGAAGTTGGAAGAAATTTTGTTATCTAGCTAATCATTTGACTTTAGAAATCAATACTAAGCTGCTATTTTTTGAATTATGAACTAGGTATCGGTACAGAGAAGCCAAATGAATGGGCGTTTGACACTGCTCAGTTTGATAGCATACTTAAAAGATTGAAAGTGGTAACTCTCTTCTTCAACTTTGAGTTTTAATTTACTTAACAAGTTTGTTTCCAATACTCTATATGGTTGATTTTCATTTGCGTTATTTGGCAGCAAACAGCTGAAACCAACAATGATGAAGGTACATTGAATTGAAAATCATTCTTAAGTGATACTTGAACCATTTGGTATGTTGCATGATATTTTTTGGGTGTTTCTAACAGTAAAAGAGAAAAAAGAAGTGCAAAATGGCACGGCGACAGGAACTTCTAAGGGCGAAGAAGAGACTGTTGCTAAGATTACTCGGCCTCAAGGAAGGTGAGCAAGTTAATGTCAGTATATGCTTCTTCACATGTGGTGAGATGGAACAAATTGTAACAACCAATTTTTTTTGTTTTTCTGTGCACCAGATATAAGAAAAGGGAGAGAGGAAAGCTTGTGTACGCATATTCATCTCAGGATCTTGAAGGAATTCTTGTAAGTTTACTTTTGAATGAAAAAGGTGTTTCCACTATATGGATAGTGATTTGGGATATAACAAGCTCACCAACAATTACCCTGATGTTATCTCTGATCGCATTAGGATGTTTTAATTTTGGTAGAGCAATAAACAGTAAAAGGGAAGCCTGGTGCACTAAGCTCCCACTATGCGCGGGGTCCGGGGAAGGGCCGGACCACAAGGGTCTATTGTACGCAGCCTTACCTTGCATTTCTGAAAAAACAGTCAAACAAATTATTTTTAGGGTATTTGACCATTCAAAACTTGTATACTTCTTCCATAAAATCTAGGAATCCTGTTGATAATTGAAAATGTTTTTGTTTTCTTTTATATGATTTAATGATTGACTTGGGAGTGGACCAGTGTAGTTTCATTCAATTAAATATGCAAATTGGACATTGCATCGGCACTTAGTATCTGTTTTAGTTGGAGGATGCAGGTGTCGAGGTGTGATGAAGCTTCGTTGACACCACCATTGTCTTCACTTGCTCATGCTTGAACCTTATTTTGACTCCAAGCTTGTAATTCATGCTCCTTTTTGGCAATAGCTTCAATATTTTTTTTTCTTATCTAATTTGCATGGTCTGTAGGTCAAAAAGGCAAAGACAGAGACCAATGATGATCAGAAGGTACCGGATTCAGCAGAGACTATAATTGTTGCAGATGATGCATGTAAGTTCTAAATATGTTATTGCACTTAGGTTGCCGGGTTCATTTGGATTATGAGAATAGCATGTAATTCCCTGCCCTGGTGTCAGTAATTCCCTACCCCACTGCGGAGTAGCTGATTTCCTAATAATCATACACTAAGGACTTCCAAGACAACAACCCATAATCATTTCAGTGATTAGGATAAGGAGGCTCCTCTGATCTAGTAGATATTTTCTTGCTATTTTAGTTTCCAATCAAAATTATCATATCAAGGCCCAAAACAATGTAGGAAGAGTGTTCTTTCATTAATTTTGTTGTCTGGGTGATGGAGTGGGGTGATGAGTGGTTGGTGGAAGGATGTTTCGGAAATATGAATAGATACGAATATCTGTCTGACCTTCATTTTAAATCCTGTTTCTCAATCAAGTCTATACATTTAGTTTTCTTGCAGGGTGGTGGGATTGTTGTAGGGGTGTATGTTTGTGTGTGTGTGTGTTCATGTGTGTGCAAACCTTTAATAAGGAATAGTTTATATGATGTGGGTTTTAATACTTTTAGTACCGGTTGGGCTTTCAGAGATAAGTTTATGCTGTCCTGTCAGAAGCGCCCAATTTCCTTATTGGCTGCTGATTGTTTACTAAGTAATTCCTTTTTCCAGGGAATGAAGATCAAGGTGCTCCCCCAGAATGGTGGGGCTATAAAAAAGGATTTGTCTCGGGAGGATTTCTTGGAAGTCAAGCTCGGAGAAAACAGTCATCCTCATCCGAGAAGATGCGAGACTTTACTGACAGGACCACATTCCGTGAGGAGGATCAAGAAAATCTTTATAACGTTGTGCAAGTATGTTTTCCAACCATTTGAAGAAGCAATATATTTTACGCTCTAATTGCTAAACGAGTTGAACTGTCACTTTCCCCACAATTTTGATGTTACACTAATGAAGTTTAAAGTTTTAAGAGTCTTATGTTCTGGTATTTTTACTAACTTCACCTAATACATCTATATCCTCTTATAACTGTAATGCTGGCAAATATTATAAGGATCTGACTCCTCACATAGAGTAATTTGTACACTGTAAGATACATTTGTCTAGGTAACATTGAAGGTGCAAGGTGTCTACATTTTTGGTTATTAGAAGCTTGCATTTTTTCATTCTATATGAATCTTTTGGATTAGCTTTCTTGCTGATGTTTCTCTAGTGATGCATATTAGCATAAGAGAAGTTTATCAGATAATATAATGACAATATGTTTCAACTGCAGAACACAGCCACAACTGGAAAACAAGGACTGGGTATCAAAGACCGGCCAAAGAAGGTTGCTGGTTGCTACTTTGAAGGGAAAAAGACATCCTTTGAAGATAGCGATGAAGAAGATTCTACTGAGTCAAACCCTCCCATGAAAGAAGAATATGAAGAAATCAGTGACCCAGTCAAAAATAATGAACCAAAATTAAAGCTGAAGAAATTGTGTAAACGGCTGTTGAAACAGGTTTGTTTAAATTGTTTTTGTCACTGAGCAAGTGATTTATTCGAATTCATGTCTTGACTTCCCTTCATTGATGTCTCACTCCAGGCACCTGGGAACTCGTTAAAGCTGAAGCAGCTTAAAGTGCTAATTGATGAACAATCGCCAGAATTTTTCTGCAATTTCACTAAAAAAGAGGCGCTTGCTTCTTTGAAGACCAAGGTAAAGTACTTTTGTTAGCATAGTTGCCTTTGTAAGCCATGCAATCTTGTGAACTCTTTTGACAGGAGATATCATTCTGTCTTTTCAATAATCTTTCTGGATTGTTCTTTTTAGCTTGCTGATATGAATTGTCTCCTTGTATGCAAGCTTGAAGGCAGTGACAAGTTCTCTGTGGAGGGAAAGAGTATCTCTTTCTTAAAGAGGGCTCAAAGAATTTCGCCTTTGCTTGGGATTAGCTGTAATGAAATGTAGATGGCCACTGAAACTAGGTTCATAGTAAAACCAGTTAGGCGGGAGTTTATGAGTCTTCCACCTCAGGTTCGTTTTGTTTTGCTGAGATATAGCAAGGAGCAGCATCGTGTTTGGGGGTCGAAGTACAGCATTTAGGCAGTCTTTTCTTCATCCACTGACCTGCCCTTGGTTCTTTTAAAACTTTTTTCCCTTTTAACCTTTTTTTGGGTGAGTGATCATTTATTTGTCTGTTATAGGCCAGGAATAGAGGTCAGTATAAGTTGTATTATGAACATATGCCCAATTATTTGATTGTTACACCTTTATAATTTGTTATTGGACAGATGAAATGAGCAGGTTCAAACCCCCCTTTCCCAGCCGAATGGCCATTGTTCTTCCTTTATTATCGACTGTCTCTGGGTGGTTGACTTGGCACGTCTCTATATGGTTGATTGTGTGAACCGCCTCACCTTTCGCCGAATTAGCATGTTTCGTTTGAGCTATAAATCGACACAAGATACCATTGCATAAGAAAGCCGAATGATTCCAAATTCTACTGCGAATAATTTTTTAAAATTCCAACTTCTGACATGGTCCAGGTAGCTTGCAATTCTGGGCAATACAATATTTTGTTTTGGACGAGGGCCAATTATCAGAGGTAATTTGCTTGCACTATTTTCGTCGCTAGGAACTTCCCCAAGTAATCATATCCGTGACAATAAAGAGCTTCAATCTCGGCCCTTCGACCACTCTCAACCATTGCTGCCACCTCTTCTTTGTAGCTATCCTGCTAGAAATCAGTAATTTTGTGATTTTTCAAGCCACATAATGTATAAAGAATGTCATTTCCACAGTAACTGGACTCACCTGCAAAATCTCTGATGACATCAAGCTTTTGGCAATCTGCAGATCTCGAGGTTTCAGAGGGACCAAACATTCTTCAGGTATAAGTTGATTAATATCATCCTTGCGCAGTCCTATCCACTTGACATTGCAAGTTAAAATAACATGTAGAGTAAGAGACTCTTATAACTGGAGTATAAGAAAACAAGGTCATATGATTCAACATAACTCTCAAGAGAAAAGAGAACCATATCTGTATGCTTCCAAGTGCCATCCCTATGCTTCCAAACTTGAAGGTGCAAAGAATTGCTAATCCAACCGGATTCCTTAAAAGTCGCAATTTGAAGCTGCAAATAAGAACTTTGCTCTGCACCTAATGGGGTGCCAATACTAGTGAAGTCATTTATACCAGTCAACCAGCCCCAGGACTGGCAAATTGGGGAATGTTCGACACAATCGATGAAGCAGAAACCTGAATAAGTTTCAAGAGATTGGAATAAGTAAAGGAGTTAACAATTGAGTGGACATTTTGCTAGTGTGATTCTTTGAGCTAGAATTTCAGAGTAAAGGAGTTGTCTTTGAAAATGATCTAACACAGGCTTAACTCTTCATCTCACCTAGTGGCAATATCAGGGAATCCCTTGGCAGTGATCAGAATGCATGGGATTTGATTGAATACACGATCCTCAGCCAGTCGCTGGAATATAGCATGCTAAAAAGTGGAACTAGTTTTAGTTTCTTGCAAAATCATTGATGTAAAGTTTCCAACAAGTGACGAAATAACTTCTCCACCATAATGATATATCTTGCATCTGTCTCCATGGTTAATTTTCCCAACAAATCCAGGTCTCCAGATATAGCATAACCCAAAGATCCACAAGTAGAGCAATCAACAATCTCCTTGTTTGGCTCCTTTCTCAGTGGTTAAAGAAGCAAGCAAATTTAAGTCACATATCCATCTCTTGGAGAAAGAAATATCAAGTTCAAAATGTTGGATACACTACCTACTTCAAATCCTTGATCAAGCTTTAAATGGGAACCTAATGACTTGTACATGTAAGTATTAAGTTCCTTCATTGTTCACACAAAATCAGAAGGACAAAGCAAAATAGTTGATTACATACAGCCACCAGCAGCTATCTTTTACCAAATATAGAAAACTTGGAAACATTAAAAAGTTAGACTAGGTTGGCTCATATAGATATCAATCAATCAACTGTGCCGCAATTGTGAACTAGTAAAAAATGGCTATATGAATTCTCTTTATTCATTTTGCTGTGTTGAGCCTATTTCATTCCAATATGTCAGATCATGTTACTAGCCAAGTTAAGCTACTAATACTGCTTAAATATGAACAGCTGAAATTACAACTAATGGGTTAAGAATAGTACCTGCAACAATAAACGGCCAGCTATTGCCCCTCTGCTTGATGCCATTATTCCAAGACTATAACGGCTACATCGAAGCAAAGCCACCAAATCTGTTCTTCATATATGTAAATGAAGGACCTCGTTAACAAAATCAACCAAACACATAAATCATTATTCAGAAATGACAAAGAAAGAAGAAACAACATTGACCTTGGATTGTCCGATTAACCTGCAATTGAGAAGTGAAATAATCTGGTGAATCACAAAGCAGCTTGTAATACAGCTCTCTCTGAGTCACCCTCTTTTCCTGAACCAGAATTTGGTAGCACATTTCCATAACCTTCCAAACTTGATCACGAAAAAACTTAGCCAGTATTATTGATTTGTACAATAAGTAATTTGATGGTAAGAAAATTTGTAGTCTTTTACCTCTTATGAATGACTTGGCACTATTCTCTCTCGTTGCGTGCAAAAGGAATGCGATAAAAAGATCCATGAATCACCAGTTAGTAACCCCCGGCTCACTCTGCTGTTGCTGGAATTTCTACTGATCTGTGTCACATATACTATAAACTATCACATATGCCTCAATCCCTATCTGTTTGGTGTCGACTACATAAATATGTACTCCCTCCATCCCAACTTATGTGGCACATTTGGAATTTCGAGAGTCAATCAAGTTTATTTTTACCGAAATTTCCTTATATGCCTTTTAAATATTTTAAGTTGTTAATTATTGTGATTTCTAGTACTTTTTACCTAGTTTTTGAGAAGATATACCCCTCGTTAAGTAGTTAAATTATTGTGATTTGCACCATTTGTGTAATAACAGGGACACCACTTTTTAAGGAGGGATACATCTGCTCTAAATCGCAAAGTTGAGGGGTATATTTGCACATTTTCCCTAAATTTTATTTCAAAAAACTTAAAGCTTCTATGTCTGAATTCACAGTCGAAGTTTAGAAGTTAGAATCTCGAAATTCTAACTGTGCCACATAAATTGGGATAGACAGAGTATATCTGTATCTGTTCAGGCATATTTAATCCAAGTACTGATAAATAATCTGTAATTTAAGGCAACAGAGAGGTTTATTGTATAAATCTCTCAAAATTGTTAAATTTCATTTTGAGAAATAATAATAAAAAAAGAGTAGAATTGACGGATCGTTCGAACTTAGGGCTTTAAGAAAATTCAGGAAGGCAACTTCGATTCGAGCTCGAACCTGAACACAAAAATCAGATGAGATGCGAAAACAGTGACATGCTAAAATTGCAAAGCGTAAATGAAAATGTCAATAACTTAATTTAACTTTAAATGAGGCAAAATTCATGTTATACACTTGTATTAGTTACCTGTGAAGGATGAATAATATCGGCGTAGCAGAGGTGTTGATCGGAGAAGAAAATGGTTGATCTGCACAATTCTCACACACCCTTCAAATGGCGCTAAATCTGCTATTTGAATTCGCAGGCTTAAGTATTTATATCGGGTTTGATTTCGGCTCACTTTTGGATAATGGGTGACATTATACTCGGGCTACGATGAGAAAATTGGCCGGTCAGGGGACAAATGGGTCATTGCACTTTTTGCACTATTTTGTGTTGGTCTTTAATTTTTGTCCCCTCAAGGTAAAAAAAAAAAACCGCACGGTATAACTCATATCTTCGCATCATAATATCACACAAGTTATTAGGGCTGTTCAAAATCAAATCACAACCGATAACCCAGTTGTAAAATTGGCTTATTAGTTTATTCGTATTAGATTATCGATTTAACGATCGGTGAACGAATTAAATTTTTATAGCAAGCGGATTATCGGTGTGGGGACGGATTACTCAATTTCCTTATCAGATAAACCGTTAACCCGTCAATAATTATCATATTTATATTTTACTCCTAGGTAAAGTATTTATTGCAAACTCTAAAACTAAAGCCTCATTATATTGTATCAAGAACTAGCAATAATATATTTTCTATGCAATGCAAGTATATTTTACTTTCTATAGTTTCTTACCAAGTTTCACTGTGCTTTTGCCTTTCCTTTTCTCCTTTTTAATTCATTTTTTATCAATGTCATTTAATCACCTTCAATTTTAATATAATAAGTGATCAAATTGAGAGTCTTTGGACTTGACTTATGATATTGTTGTCAATGCACTTGGGCATGATGATCCTAATTGAATTAGGGCTGTTAAAAACAAGCTAGTACCTTTACCCATGTTAGCAATATCTACTATTCTCTCTCTCAGGTTTGCATTTTAATTTCTGATTAGAAAATTTAATTTGAAAATTTAGTGCTTAGAGATAATAAAGGGATCTTTTATAGTGCACAGAGATTAAGAACGAGACCCTTGCAGTTCTTTACTGCTATGCTTCATTCAGAGAGCTTTTTTTACATGTTTATTCCAAATGTTTCTATATCTATAACTTGATATATATCACATAATTACGTTCTCTTTTTTTTTTTGGGGATCATTTAATCACCTTCAATTTGAATATAACAAGTTCAAGTGGGTGATGTAGTTATGATAAAAAATTAGTCGATACACCATTGGATAACCGCCTGATAATTGCTAACACGATACTGAACCAACTGATAACTTATCGGTTGGCTAGTGGATTAGCACATTTAAGATAATCGATAAGCCGAACCGTTAAGCAAAATAATCAGTCCAATCCGCCCGATAAACATCCCTACAAGTTATGTCTATTTTTTTCCCGGTACTCTTAAAGAACTTATACCCTTATAAGCATAAATTCGATTTTGAAGGGAAAAAATTAAATACCAGCCCATTTGAAGAGCAAAGATTAAAGACCATCTCATTTGAAGGCCAAACTGTGTTCACGGGTCATTTGCACTTTTGTTCCTATTTTGTAGTGGTCTTTGATTTTGTTCCCCTCAAGACAAACAACTTTTATCACACAAGTTATGCTGGATACCTTAAAGAATATATGCCCCGCTAGATATAAATTTGATTTTGAAGGGCAAAAAAATAAGTCTACTAGTGACATTTTTTAATTAGAAGATAGGTTAAATGATTTTAAAAAAAACTTCCGTCAGCGAAAATAGTATATTTGCATAATTTGTGTAACGACAGGGTATATATGCATCATTTTTCAAATGATGTATATCTACGTTAAATCACAAAGTTAAAGGGTATATTCGCACCATTTGTGTAACGACAGGGTATAAATGTTAAACGAGGTATATTAGCTATAAATTGCAAAACTGAAGGGTATATTTGCACTTTTTCCTTTAAAAAAAATTATATATTACATAGAATTAAATACCATTTTCAAGTCCTTTTTATAAAACTTTATAATTTTCTTGTATAGTGACATAGGAATGCATTTAAACTTCTTCCATATTATCATTTTTTTATTTCAATATCTCAAGTCACTATTAATTTTAATTATTCAGCAAAAGTGTTCTTATAACCACTACAAAATTACTCTACGTATTACAAAGTAGAAAAGTTCGATATTTCCTTATATATTCATGACATTAATAATGTAATAAATTATAAAGGATCGTAAAACTTTGCCTTTAGAACTTTGAATTAAGCTACCTAAATTTTAATATCTAGTAATAAGATTTTTAATAGCAAGAATCAAGGTATTGTATTGCAACATTTGGGTAACATCTTCTTAACTTGAAAAAACATTTCTCAAGTTATATAAGACATGTGATATTGACATTTGTATAGAGAGAGATAAAATATAAATACGTATAAATGAAGGTAAAAAATGAATCTTGGGCCTAACTCAACCTCCAAAGATAGCTTGTAGGGTGATGATTGTTCAAGTCCATATAAGGAGTCCATGTTCCTATTCCATATCCGATGTGGGACTCTTAACACTCCCTTGCAGACCTCTGTTCACCTCTATTTACCTCAGAACTATTTAACTTCCTTTGTTAATCAATTGATGTTTGCAGCGCATGCTTAGTAGCAGTAAGTTTCATATATTCTCTTATTTTTCTTCTGTCTCCTCGGTGCCTTTCCCTCATTATCTCCGATAATGCTCCTTTTTTGTTCTTTTCTCCATCTTTCTTTTTTGGGTTAGATACATTATGATCAAGTGATTGCTTGTTGCTGATCTCTGCACGAACATACAAGTCTAACCCTAATAAAAAGGACTCCCGATAAACACCAGACCTAATCTAAGTGTAACAATAACACCTAAGTTATAGTCTCAATAGTTGATATAGTCTATACGGATCCTTTGTTTCAATTGTGTTTCAATCTTAGCTTAAGTTGCATTGATTTCATGAGATTGTAGGTCTTCTTAAACAATTTCAATCAGTATGATTTTAGGTCTACCTCATTCCATTTTATCACTTTCAATAATTATTTATCACACCTATGGAGAGTGCATATGGAGGTTTAAAGTAGGACATTGCCAAATCATCTCAGACCACCTTCTCTCATTTCATCCTCGACCCGTACTATTTACACCCTTTGTCGGATGTGGTCATTCGTAATCGTGTCCTATCTTGTATGAGTACACATCTATCTAAAAATTTCATCTCTACGACATACTTCTTGTGGAATATATTGGTTCTTAGAGGCCAATATTCTCTGATATAAACATTACTGCTCCATAATGTTCTATAGAACTTGCCTTCACTTTATTCTATATCTTCCTAAATCACGTGGCACTTTCGTAGCACTCCTCTATTTCATCCATATATCTCTGATTTTATGTGTTATGTTTTCATCTACGATACCTACCTCTTAGAAGACAGCCTAAATATCTGAATTTTCTACATTTTGATATTCACTATCCGTACTTTATAAGCCAGGTCCTACTCTGATCTTACAATCTCAACATCTTCTCAAAAATGGAATTCCAGACCAGCACAACCTACTCATTGGTTGAGTTGATTTCTCTTCGCTTTTGACTCTTTCGGAACTGGGGAAGAGAATGAGTTAAAGATTCTTCCCCGAGGCCTCTTTTTTTCTTCTCTTTTCACCCTTTTCCTCCATTGATTTTGTAATTCATTTCTGTTTTCTGTATTGTATAGTCAGTCGTGTTGCGTAATTGATGGATAGTTTGAAGGAAGTTCACTCCATTCTTCTAATGATGGCTATACTTACATGTTTGTTGCTTTGTCAGTCACATCATATACAACTCACCTGCAAACAAACCACACAAATAGATAATGAAAATTATGGAGAAACAACTCAGCACAAGTTTTAAAGAAATCAACAACTCAGGAAAATAATACGCAGTATTTCCCTTGGTGGGGGTTCATGGTTGGCCGTCTCCCTGTGTTTGACCCACCTGCCTCCTATGCCAACCACTGTTCTCTTTTTTTTGCTTGTAACATGACATAATAGGTAGAAATAGAATATTAGATACCAGCATGATGTGAAGCTGAGTATTAGCGAATATTCTTCGAATATTCACAGTGTATTTTGTAAATATGATAGATGTATATTTTAGGTAACTTAGGATTCTTATTGTATTAGGAATCAACCATTTAAGGTAAGTTAGGTTTCTTATTGTATTAGGAATCAACCTCTGTACAACTATATATATATTGTGATTAATGAAAGGAATCTCTAAGGAAAATTATTCCATTCTTACATGGTATCAAGAGCCAAACCCTAATCCCTACCCCTCTCTACTCTTTTCTCTCGGCCGACCACCACCCAAATTCCCTTCCTCTCGGCCGGCGGCAACAAGGTTGCCACCATGTCTTCCCCCACTAATTCCGGTTCATCCACTGGCACACTTGACAACCCCTCTCAACGTTCATTGTCTTCTTTTCATCCGGCATTCGCCGTTAACAACATCAAAAATTTTATCCCTATAATTCTTGACCAAGAAGACTATCAATATTCCATGTGGATGAAACTGTTCTATATTCATGCATGTGCATACAATGTGCTCGACCATATTGATGATTCTGTTCCTCGTCCCACCGATGTTGCAGACTCAACCTGGCGTCGCCTTGACGCCATCGTCAAACAATGGATCTACGGCACCATCTCTAAAGACTTGTTGTGCACTATCATGAAAATAGGTGCTACGGCACGTGAACTTTGGGTCCGGCTAGAAGAAATTTTTCAGGATAATAAAAATACTCGGGCCGTGTATTTGGAAGAGCAGTTCAACAATACACGTCTCGAGAATTTTAATGACATGTCCGAATATTGTAAACAACTGAAACTCATAACCGACCAACTTTCCAACGTAGGGACTTCTGTGTCAGAAACCAAGATGGTGCTTCAACTAGTTGTTGGTTTACCGAAAGGTGAATATGATACACTCGCAACGATGATTCAACAGGTCGACCCCCGCCCAAGTTTCAACAAAGCACTTTCACAACTTTTGTTAGAAGAGACCCGCCGTGCCAAACAAGAGGAGCACAATCACAAGGCATTAGCCGTTGACGGCATGACACCACCGGCGGCCAACACCACCCAGCCACCACCGCAAGACCACCAGCAGCAGCAGTCCCGCAGTGGAGGGCGTGGCGGCAGAGGCCGCGGTAACAACAATAAAGGGAAGGGCCGCGGCAAAGGCAACCGCAACCAGCAGCCAGGCCCAACTCCTACTGCCTATCTCCCGTGGCTTGGACAACAACCAATGTGGCCCAATCAAGGGAACTGGACCTCGCCTGCATGCCCATACCCAACTGCAGGGGCCCAGTTCCAGCAGGCTGCTTGGTCACCTGGTCTATTGGGCTCCGTCCCATCCAATAGGCAAGCCCACCCGCAGCAGCATCAGGCCCACATAGTCCGGTCCAGCAGCACCCGCAAGGCAGCAGCCTGGCCCCCACCGATTTGGGCCAGACCTTCAGCACCGTGAACCTTCAACAACCCGACGAAAATTGGTACATGGACACCAGAGCCACATCTCACCTCACCCGGTCGTCAAGTAACTTATCTTAATTACTTTGGCTAAAGTGTCCTCAATTTATTACTGTCGGCAATGGTCATCGCATTCCAATTGAAGGTTATGGTAACACACATACCAAACATCCCCACTCACCTTTCTCCCTAAATCACGTCCTCTACACCCCTAACATCATTAAAAACTTAATCTCTATTAGAAAATTCACTCGCAATAATTCTGTGTCTGTTTATGCACGACCCTCGAGAGTCCCATTTTGCGGCCCTCAAACGTATTATCAGATACGTTAAGGGCACACTGGACTTTGGTCTACATCTCTACCCCTCTTCCCCAAACAAGTTACTCTCCTACACGGATGCAGATTCCTGCCCAGACACACGTCGCTCCACCTAAGGCTACTGTGTATTTTTTGGGGATAATCTTATTTCATGGTCCGCCAAGCGGCAGGCCACGCTATCCCGTTCGAGTGCTGAAGCAGAGTATCGCGGAGTTGCTAATGTCGTTCCTGAGATCTGTTGGCTCCGAAATCTTCTTTTGGAGCTCCAGTGTCCACTGCGAAAGGCGTCTATAGTCTATTGTGACGACATATCTGCCATCTATATGTCTCACAATCCGGTTCAACATCAGCGGACTAAGCATATTGAGATGGATATTCACTTTGTACAAGAGAAGGTTGCCCTTGGTCAGGTCAAAATATTACACGTGTCTTCCTCCTATCAGTATGCAGATATTTTCACAAAGGGACTACCGAGACAGCTCTTCACCGACTTCCGATCCAGCCTTAGCGTTCGGCCTCCTCCCGCTCCGACTGAGGGGGAGTATTAGCGAATATTTTCCGAATATTCACAGTATATTTTGTAAATATGATAAATGTATATTTAAGGTAACTTAGGATTCTTATTGTAATAGGAATCAACCATTTAAGGTAAGTTAGGATTCTTATTGTATTAGGAATCAACTTCTGTACAACTATATATATTGTGATTAATGAAAGGAATCCCTAAGGGAAATTATTTCATTCTTACACAGAGTTTTATTTTAGGCTGTCACAGCACGGAGAATTGTTAATGCTTATGCTATTGATTTACATGTGCCATTTATTGACAAGTGTTCTGGTTTCGCTTTTTGACAAGTGACGGGTTTTCTGGTTCCTACTGATTGATAGATAAGGAAATCGTAAGTAGTAAGTGAATTGAGATAGTAATGCGACTTACAGGAAATAGTTTTCGCACTTAGTTTCTTATTCTGCATAAGCTAGGTTCCATTTTCGTATATTCTATTAACATAAACTGATGCTGGTATGTGCAATTGAAGTTTCTTCTCATTCAACTGGTTTGTCATCCGAATACTATGAGAGGTGAAGTGGATTACAACAACAACAATAACATACCCAGTATAATCCCACAAGTGGGGTCTAGGGAGAGAGGTGAAGTGGATTGTCTGCACCTAATTAGTAAGATAGTAATACTAACACTTCCAGTGTTAAGGGAATCATAGCTTGTTTGGTAGAGACTACATGACAGTGATAGATGTTTGGTGGGATTGCAGAAAATGAACAAAATAGTTTTTCCTTGATAATGTTGCATGAGACAACTAACAATTGTAGCTAGGCTTATCGCCTATTGTTCCTTGGACCTCTGAATAGAAATCTGTACTGAACGTGGAACAATTACACCTAAACACTTGGGAGAATAAAAATGTGAGAACTAACTAGATATGTGCTTATAATTCAAGAACTAGTGCCATCCGATCGAGCAATTAAATCTTGACGTAGAAATTTGTCCAGGTTAAGGAACATGAGATCTAACCAAATATTAAGATGAAATTGCTCTTCCTTACTTGAGTATACCCTCTGTGTGGTAAAAATACTAACTGCAAAGCATCTTAGCAGATTTTGGATAGCCATTTTTCTTCCTATTGCCTTCTTTAATACCCCGTCAATAAGAGTTTACTTCCTTTTGTACACTATTTCATTTTTCATCACCTGTAATGATAGTACTAAATTGCACTTGAATTAGTAGATGATCTAGCTTGTTCATGCTTTATGGTTAATGTTCAGGTGCGTCTAATGCATGAAGCAGGTTATGAATTGGGAAACCTAGACGCCACTTTGATTCTACGAAGACCAAAAGTGAGCCCGCACAAGGAGGCTATTAGAGCCAACATATGTAAGTTGCTAGGTGCTGATCCTTCTGTTGTAAACTTGAAGGCAAAGACTCATGAAAAAGTTGACAGTCTCGGAGAGAACAGGAGTATTGCGGCTCATACTGTTGTTCTTCTTATGAAAAAATAGTGAATAGAAGGGGTCAATTTTGGTGTATAAAACTTGTATACTATAGCATTTACTAGCCATTCAACGGCACATCATATTGGTCTTGGTCATGGATATTTTCTGAACTTTATAGTCAAAACATGTTGTTCAGAAAGTTGGAATTCCTTGCCATTTCAGTACACCTTTCACTACCGTAATTTTCCTGGAATCATAATCTTGATTATTATCAAAAGAAGTTCCAGTTCTGTTTTTCTCTTTCTTTACTCCATTTTATTTATATCTAAATTATAGCAGCTAGAAAAAGTGACGGATATAATAAAATATTCTTTCATTAATTATATTAATTAGTTACCTAGTTTATAGCAATGTAAATACTTTTGTAATACTATATATATTGTAAATCATTCATCAATAAAATCAACATATTTCTTTATGGTATCAGTAGCCTAACCCTAAATCTCCTACCCTAGCCACCGACTTCTTCTCTCGGCCGACCCTTTCCCCACGCTGGAACCCTAATTTTTTGACCATTCTCCCTCCATGGTCCTCCTAAATTTCATATTCTATGGCTGACAAAATCAAATTTCATTATACACTTGCAGTCAATAATATCAAAAACTTCATCCCCGTCACCCTTGAAATGGAAAATGGTCAATACTCCTCGTGGGCGGAGCTTTTGAAGATCCATTTTCGTATTTACGAAGTTATCGACCACATCATCCCTCCTACACCGAAGTCCATAGACCTCCCATCAGCTTCGACTTCTGATGATGCACTCTGGTCTCGTTTGGACGCAACCATCCTCTAGTGGATATACGACACAATCTCTAATGATCTGTTGCACATCATCATTGAGACCGATGCCATTGCCTGCCAAACATGGGAATGTTTGGAAAGTATTTTCCACGACAACAAAACTCAACGAGCGTTATACCTTGAAAATCAGTTCAAGGACATTCATCAGGATGATTTCCCAAACGTGTCTGCATTTTGTCAAGAACTCAAGATGTTTGCTGACCAACTCTCCAACGTTGGCGCACCCGTCATTAATCAACGACTGGTTATGCAACTTATTGTAGGCTTGAACGAATCCTATGATGGCGTTGCCACCATCTTTCAGCAATGCACGCCGTTACCACCGTTTTATGTGGCCTATTCGAAGCTAATTCTTGAGGAAATCGGGAAAATCAAGCGCAACGCCACTCAGGCCAGCATTGCAGACATCACCTTCACCACCACTGTCGGGCCCTCAGCCGACGGCCGGGCCTCCAACTCCGGCAGCCAGCACCGCCGACCCGAGGAACCGCAGCAGTCCGGATCGACTTGCAACGACCACCGAGGGCGGCAGTCCGACAGTCCAGCAAGGGCCGCGATGGACAAAATTTCGGTAACAACGACGGCGGGAAGAGACAGTCCCCACCGATAGGAAACAGTCGGCAGCGACTGCGGTAGTGGCAACAGCCTCCGTCGTGGGCTGCCTACTTGCTATGGGCCGTGTGTGCCCCACCGTCATGGGCCTCTCCTCCTTGCCCGTATTCGACATCCTCGTGGTCTCCACCTTCGACCCGACAGGCCCCAACCTGACATACTCAGCGCACGTCCACAACAGGCCTACACAGCACAGACCCCCCCGCCCTCAACTTATGCTCCGACTGACATTGAAGCAGCTATAAACACAATGTCACTCAACGCTCCAGACGAAAATTGGTATATGGACACAGGCGCCACATCTTACATGACGTCATCACAAGGTACTCTCTTGTCTTATTCCAATTTAAGTAATTTAAATCAAAATATTATTGTTGGTAGTGGACAAGGCATTCCTATTCGCGGTTTTGGTTATTCATCCTTATCCCCATCACATCCACCACTAATCTTAAAAAATGTCCTTCATGCCCCTAAACTCATTAAGAATATAATCTCTATGCGACGTTTCACAACTGATAATAATTTTTCCCTTGACTTTGATCCTTTTGGTTTTTCTGTGAAGGATTTTACGACAGGGAGACGAATAATGAGACGTGACAGCACCGGAGATCTCTACCCTATTTCAAACGCCGTCAAGAATTCAGCCTCAGTTCCATCAACTTTTGCTGCTCTTTCGTCTTCCTTATGACATTCTAGATTAAGACATCCGAGAGATTATGTTTTATTCTCCCTTAGGAACAATAATTTTATCAATTGCAACCGTATTTCTACTACTCCTATATGTGAATCCTGTGTTTTTGGGAAACATGTTAAATTACCATTTTATGCATTCACAAATTATACTTTAATGCGTTTTGATATCATACATAGTGATTTGTGGACTTCTGTTATTTTACGTACGACTGACCATTGATATTATGTGTTATTTTTGAATGATTATTCTAACTTTCTATGGACTTTTCCAATTGGCAATAAATCTCAGGTCTACCCCATTTTTTCCTCATTTAGTGCTTTCGTAAAAACACAATTTGAAAAGAGCATTGAATGTTTTCAATGTGACAATGACAGAGAATTCGATAATAACCAATTCAAACATTTTTGCTCCAAAAATGATCTTACCTTTCATTTTTCATATCCTCACACCTCCTCCCAAAATGGTAAAGCCGAACGAAAAATTCGAACCATAAACAACCTAATTCGTGCCCTACTTGCTCATGCCTCAATTCCCCCTCAATTCTGGCATTACGCACTCTCCATGGCCACCTATCTCCTAAACATAATCCCAAACAAGTCTCTAGCTCAATGGTCACCCACTCAAGTTCTGTTTCGTAGGAACCCCTCCTACCAACACTTGCGTATTTTTGGATATCTCTGTTATCCTCTTCATCCGACCACTCACAAACTCCAACCCCGGTCTTCCCCGTGTGTGTTTCTGGGTTACCTCGCCAATCATCATGGTTATGACTTGTCAAGCCATAAAATTATTATTTCACGTCATGTCTTATTTGATGAGTCTCAAATTCTCAATTCCTTTTTGCCTCCCTAAACTCGCCACCTCGACATTCCTACGACTTCCTAGATGATGGCCTGAACCCCCTTCTAATTCATCATTTATATAGTCTGTCGTCCCAGATCCCGGCACCCGCACCCACCGGGGTTAATTCGGGACACGCTGCCCACCCTATTCCGCTGACGGTGGCTCGGAACAGCATGTCTCAGGGTGATTCCATAACCACCTCTCGGCAAACCGAGCCTCGGCCAACCGATATCGCCACCCATGCCCTTCCTCCTCTTCCCGACTGTCCCGCGACACTCCACCATCTTCCCATCCCGTATCCCGAGACATGCTCTCGGACTTTAGAAATTCCGTGCCATGCACGGAATTTCTAAACCTAAACGATTGTTTAACCTATCCGTTTCAGTTGTCCCTTCCCCTGTCCCTTAAAATTCAAAGGATGCCTTGTCCGACCTAAATTGGAAAGCCGAAATGATTGACAAATATAATGCTCTTATTGATAATAAGACGTGGGACCTAGTACCCCATCCGCCTGATGCTAACATTATTTGTTCTATGTGGATTTTTAGACATAAAAAGAATTCTGATAGTTCTTTTTAAAGGTACAAGGCTCGTCTTGTAGGTGATGACAAGTCTCAACAGGTGGGAGTAGACTGCGATGAAATGTTCATCCCGGTCGTAAAGCCCGCAACTATCCAGACCATCCTCAGCATTGCCCTATCCAAGTCTTGTCTCATTCATCAGCTTGATATCAAGAATGTCTTCTTACATGGGGATCTTCATGAAACGGTATATATGCATCAGCCTATGAGTTTCAGGGATCCTATTCATCCGAATTATGTGTTTCTGTTCCGGAAATCGCTCTATGGACTGAAACAGGCTCCTCGAGCATGGTACCAGCGGTTCGCCAATTATGTCTCGTCTATCAATTTTTCACACAACAGATCCGATCATTCCCTGTTCATCTACACCAAGGGTCCAGACATGGCGTACCTCTTTTTATATGTTGATGAGATCATCCTCATCACATCATCTGATGCTCTCCGCCGGTCCATTATGTTTCTCATTTCCTCTGAGTTTGTTATGAATGATTTGAGCCCCTTGAGTTATTTCTTGGGCATCTCTGTCACTCGACATTCTGGCGGCCTATTTCTGTGTCAGAAGAAATACGCCGAAGAGATCCTTGACCGTGCAGGCATGCCATCTTGCAAATCATCTCACACGCCAGTAGGCACCAATTCCAAGCTCATTGCTGATTCCAGCCCTCCGTATTCAGACCCGACTCACTATCGTAGCCTGACTGGGGCCCTACAGTACCTCACATTCACGAGACCAGACATATCCTATGTCGTGCAACAAATCTGCTTGCACATGCACAATCCGACGGAAGCACACATGCATGCCCTCAAACGTATTTTACTATACGTCTAAGGCACACTTTACTTCAGATTACATCTATACAGGTCCTCGCTCACTGGTCTCACTGCTTATTCTGATGTTGACTGTGGTGGATGTCCTGACACCAGACACTGGAGTGTCTGGTTACTGCGTTTTCCTCTGAGATAACCTATTGTATTGGTTTTCCCAAAGGCAACCTACACTATCCCGATCCAGTGCCGAAGCAGAGTGCAACACATCATCTCTGAGTCTTGTTAGATCCGTAATCTTCTACTTGAGCTTCACTGCCCGATTCAAAAGGCAACACCGATCTACTGCGACAATATTAATGCAATATATCTTTCCGGCAATCTCGTCCAACATCAGCGCACTAAACACATTGATATGGACAACATTTCGTTCTCGAAAAAGTGGCTTGTGGTCAAATTCGTGTCCTTCATGTTCCTTCCAGATATCATATTGCCGACATCTTCACCAAAGGACTTCCGCGCATACTATTTGATGATTTTTGAGCCAGTCTCAGTGTTCGTGAACCTTCCGGTTCGATTGCGGGGGTGTAATAGAATATTTCCCGAATATTCTTCCATTAATTGTATTAATTGTATATCTTTTATTTTAGGTAGAATTATAATCCTTTTGTAATTAGGTTGATTAGTTACCTAGTTTATAGTAAGATAAATACTTTTTTAATACTATATATATTATAAATCATTCATCAATAAAATTAAAAAATATATTCCTTTAGAATACATACTACTAATATTACTGATTACCAAAATATGCAAGTTATTGTGTCTGTATCAAGGACGGCTTAACAAAAATAGTAGCCTTTCCCTTTTTCGTATTAGAGTAGTATTTTTAGAGACATAAAATTAGTCATGACTAGTTTAATGATCCAAGTTTTAAAATACTTCACCGTTTAAAAGTCGGCAGTCTATCTTTCTTTCACTTCTTATAAAAATTTGTACTTTTTAAAAACAAACTTTAATATTTTCTAAGCAAAAAAAAATCATAAAGCTCACTATGAGACGTTTTTGGGCCCCCAAAATTTACTAGTCTTCTCCTTAAGCCGTTCCTGAATATATTGTGATATTTCATCAGTTTCTTTGAAAGGTTATGTAAACGTGTAAATATATTCCCTATCCATAATTAGAATATTTTTATATATTGTGTAAATATAATTATGGTAAGACTAGGATTCCTCTTTTGTATAGGCTTATGATTCCTCTTTTGTATAGGCTTAGGATTCCTATTGTATAAGGGATGAATATTGTACTCTATATATACATTGATATTAATAAAAGACTCCTCAAGGGAGATTAATATCATCTTACATGGTATCAAGAGCCAAATAAACAAAACCCTAAAAACCTTTCTCTTCCACGGCCGCCGGCCTTCTCTCTCTGTTGCGGCCCTCCCGGATTTTCTTCTTGTTTTTCGGGTTTTGTTCTTCCTTTCTTCTCTTCTCTAAATGGCTATCCCTGATTCTTCCACACTTTCTGACGCCTCTACCTCCACAAATCCCACCACAAAGTCATCACCCCCGTTTCATCCCGCCCTTCTTGTTTCCAACATCAAGAACCATATTCCCATTATTCTTGATCAAGAAAACAACCGATATTCTCCCTGGGTTGAACTTTTTCGCAATCATGCATGTCTCTATAACGTGCTTGACCATATTGATGACACTATCTCGCGCCCAACGGAGGTTGATGATTCTATCGGCATCGTCTCGACGCGGCGTCAAACAATGGATATATGGTAGTATCTCTCGGGATTTGCTCCTTACTATCATGAAATCGACTCCACGACCCTTGACTTGTGGAATCGTTGGAGGAAATTTTTCGGGACAACAAGCACACTCGTGCGTGTATTTGGAAGAACAATTCAACAAAACACGTCTTGAAAACTTCTCCAATGTCTCTGAGTAGTCGCAAGCGACTTAAACTTCTAGCGGATCAACTCTCCAACATCGGCACGCACATCACGACGATAAAATGGTGCTACAAATGATTTACGGCCTTACTAAGGGCGAATATGATACTTTGGCCACCATTATTCAACGAGCGGATCCGCTACCGAGTTTTAACAAATCTCGCTCACAATTGTTGCTCGAAGAAACCCGTCGTGCTAAGCGGGATGAGCACGCCCGGCGGTGTTAGGCGTCGACACACAACCCCAAGATCGGACGCCACCGGACAACTCCCAACGGCGGCGGGGCCGCGGCGGCAAGGGTGGAAAAGGCCGCGGCGGTAGAGGAGGCCGTGGTCGTGGTAAGGGTCACGGTCGACGGAACCAACGGCGGCAACGGCAACGAGAGATCGCGAGAACAAGCGGGCCGCGACTCCTCGGCGGTTCGTCTACGGCGCGCGGCGCCCCGATCTGAGCCGCGGCACCCCGGTTCGAGCGCGGCGCCAAGTCCATTCCGATACCGGCGACCATACAATCCGTATTCTTACCCCGGTTTGTTAGGCCCCGCTCCGGCCCCACAGCGAGCCCACTTCATGCAAGGTCGGGTCCGCGACCCTCCTCCGGCATGACACCCGAGTTGGGTCGGGCGTTCGACACCCTATCTATGCAACAACTTTGACAATAATCTTGGTACATGGACTCGGGCGCCACATCTCACGTCACCCGGTCTGCGGTACTATTCCTAAACTGTTTTGTTTAAAGCATCCTCAATATGTTACGGTTGGTAGTGGACAACGCATTCCGATTAAGGGTTATGGTACCTCATACACACAACCTCCTCATCCACCCTTCTCCCTAAAAAACACCCTATATGCCCCACACATGATTAAGAACCTCATATCGTCCGCCAATTTACTCGTAATAATTAAATGTCTCTGTGGATTTTGACCCTTTTGGTTTTACTTGTAAAGGATCTTCATACGGGGATACCTCTTACGAGATGCAATAGCATGGGGGATCTCTATCCATTCACTTCCACCTCCGCTTTGCCGATCTTGCTCTCCCGTCACTCTAGCGGTGTTTCTTCTTCAACTTTGGCATAATAGGCTTGGTCATCCGGGAGTCCCGAGTTTTTAATTTTCTTAGAGGCAACAATTTCATTGCTTGTAATGGGAAACTTGCCCAAAATTGTGTTTCTTGCTCTTTAGGCAAACATATTCGTCTTCCATTTAAATCATCTACTAGTGTTACATTTGCTCCTTTTGATATCATACATGCCGATTTATGGACATCTCCTATCCCTAGTTCTCTCGGTCATAAATACTATCTTGTGTTGCTTGATGATTTTTCACACTACGTTTGGTTATACCCTCTTAAATTTAAATCGGAAGTGTTTGTCAAATTTCTTGAGTTTCGCAATTTCATTCAAACACAATTTGGAAAAGGCATAAAATCATTTCAGTGCGATAATGGTCGTGAATTCAATAACTCTATGTTTCACCGCTTTTGTACCAATAATGGCATGGTCTTTCGCTTCTCCTACCCTCACACCTCACCACAAAACGGTAAAGCTGAAAGAATCATCCGCACCATTAACAATATGATTCGCACCCTATTGATTCATGCCTCCCTCCCTCCACCCTTCTGGGTCTATGCTGCTAAAATGTCAAAATACACTCTAAATATTCTCCCTACTAGCACTCTTCACAATATGACCCCTACCGAAATCCTCTACCATAGAATCCCCTCTTATGATCATCTACGGATTTTTGGTTGTCTGTGCTATCCCAACCTTAGCTCCACCGCCCCTCACAAGCTTGCTCCTAGGTCCACTCCATGTGTCTTTCTAGGATTTCCGCCGAACCATAGGGGCTATCTATGCTATGACTTGTCGACTTATCAGATCCACATATCTCGTCACGTCACATTCGATGAGACCACATTCCCGTTTTCGAATCTTCCAAAATTCCAAAAATAGGACTACTCATTTCTTGACGAGTCTGCCATCTCTCCCATCATAATCGAACAACTCACATCCTCTGTTCCGTCGTTAGAGCTGCGGCACCCAAACTTCGAGAAGCCTTGTCAACCTTCTAGCACCGCGACTCTCGATCCAGGAGCCGCGGCACCTCCGACGGCTTCGCCCCCACCCTCTCCTTATCCGACTTTACCCCCCGTCTCAGACACCACTCCGCCACCCACTGTCCCTACCCATCCAATGGAAACTCGTTCAAAGCATGAAATCTTCAAACCCAAAGTCCATTTCAACTTGTCTGCCCAAACCATCTCTCCACTTCCAAAGAACCCAAAATTGGCCAAACAAGACCCTAATTGGAATGTGGCTATGTATGAGGAATTCAATGCTTTAACTAAACAGCACACGTGGGATCTAGTACCTAGACTTGAGGGGGTGAATGTCATTCGTTGTATGTGGCTATTTCGTCACAAGTTCAGAGATAATAGTGATCTTGAGAGGTATAAGGCCCGTCTTGTGGCTAATGGCACAAATCAGCAGGAGGGCATTGATTGTGGTGAGACCTTCGACCGGTTGTCAAACCGGCTACCATCCGCACGATTTTGAGCATAGCCATGGGCAAACAACGGCCGATCCATCGACTTGATGTGAAGAATGCATTCTTACATGGGGATGCGAGAGAGACGGTCTACATGCATCGACCACCGGGGTTCACCATCCGGCGGTTCCTCGCTATGTGTGCCGTCTCCGTAAGTCACTATATGGCCTAAAGCGGGCCCCCGTGCGTGGTATGATCGCTTTGCCGGGTATATCTTGCGATTGGGTTTGTATGCGGCAAGAGTGATACATCACTTTTCATTTTTCATCGAGGTAGTAGCACGGCTTACTTATTACTTTACGTGGATGATATTGTTCTTACTTGCCTCCTCCGACGGATTGAAAAATGAGATTATTGCCTTGCTCAAGTCCGAATTTGCAATGACCGATTTGGGAAAGGCCGAGTTACTTTTTGGGGATATCGGTGACCGGGTACGCCAATCATATGTTCTTGTGTCGGCGTAAGTATGCGAGAAGAGATTGTGTACGGGGCTAAGATGGCGAACTGCAAAGAGGTGCCTACTCCGGTTGATTCCAAATCTAAGCTCGGTGCTATGGATGGTGCTCCGGTCTACGATCCTACTCGTATAGGAGCCTTGCGGGTGCACTTCGGTATCTCACATTCACCGGGCCGGACATAGCTTATCTTTGTTCGGCGGTGTGCTTATTCATGCATGCCCCCGGGGTCTCATTTCACTTGCTCTTAAGCGTATCATTCGATACATTAAGGGCACTCTTGATTATGGTTTGCACCTATACCCCTCGCACCGGACGGGTTGCTTTCATATACGGATGCGATTGGGCGGGGTGTCGGACACGCGACGCTCCACCTCGGCTTTTGTGTTTTCTTAGGGGATAATCGATTTCTTGGTACGCAAGCGACGAGGCTACCCTATCTCGCTCCGGTCTTGAGGCCGAGTACGAGAGGCGTTGCAAATGTAGTAGGCGAGATTTGTTGGCTCGAAATTTCTTGTTAGAACTTCGGTGTCCTTTGCGTCGGGCATCTATTGTGTATTGTGATAACATCTCTGCCATCTATCTTTCTCATAATCCGGTTCAACATCAGCGAACCAAGCATATTGAGATAGACCTACACTTCGTTCGTGAGAAAGTTGCGTTAGGCCATGTCGAGTGTTACATGTTCCATCATCCTATCGGTATGCGGACATATTTACCAAAGGACTTCCCGAGACGGTTATTTCTTGACTTCGAGCCGGTCTCGGCGTCCGGCCTCCTCCCGCTCCGACTGAGGGGGTGTGTAAACGTGTAAATATATTCTCTACCCATAATTAGAATATTTTCATATATTGTGTAAATATAATTATGGTAAGACTAGGATTCCTCTTTTGTATAGGCTTATGATTCCTCATTTGTATAGGCTTAGGATTCCTATTGTATAAGGAATGAATATTGTACTCTATATATACCTTGATATTAATGAAAGACTCCTCAAGGGAGATTAATATCATCTTACAAGTTAGTCAATTTGTTTGATCAAAAGAAACATACTAAACTTACTATCTTGTCATCTGTTTATTATTGGACTTGAATTTTGTGCTGAGCTAAATTTCCACATTCTACATTAGTACAAGTTCTAGCATTTTCACAGTCAGAAATTCTACACAAATTTCTAAATTAGTCTTTGTTTTGAACGGACAAGACAGCCTTAAATTTGTTCAACAGAACTGAAAGGCTACCATTCAATCCTATTTTCTATTTTTTTGTTCTTTTCTTTTACCTTGTTTGGACTTTTCCCTATTCACATCAGCCCAAAACAAGAACATTTAGAGATAAATAGAGAATTGGAAAAATGATTCACACTCAGGATCTTGAATAATTCTGCAGTTGACCCAAATTAGTTGATTTTTTCAGCTATTTAGTGCAGATTTTCTTCTGGAATTAGAGACCCAATTCTTGAAATTAGATATTTTGCATGTGTAAAATTGACCAAAATATATATTTTTAAAAAAATGCTAACTATAAAATCAGAACAAAGAAAGTCTCCAGTAATAGTAATGACTAGTTTCATTTCTGAATGAGAATATTACTGCAGTGGACTATTGAAATTTCAGCTCATTGTTGCTAGGGGGAAAATTCCTTAATTTTGACTTTGAAGTAAAATTGAGAAAATTTCAAACTATGTGAATGCATAATATGAGGTGTTAAAATTGACCATACATGTTAACTCGAAGGATTAGGTGAGTGAAGTCTTGATTAAGTGAGATTTAATCTCAATTAAGATTGGATCAACTTGGGCAGGTAGTGTTATTTTTCCCAAATCCAAAATTGACTATAAGTGTTAACTCGAAGGATTAAGTTAGTGATGTCTTGATTAAGGGTTAACATAGATTTAATCTCAATTAAAATTGGATCAACTTGGGCAGCTAATGTTATTTTCCCCAAATCAAGTCATAATAGAATTTTATCAAAAAATGAAAAGAACAAAAATAAGACAAACAAATGTTTTAACAAAAGAAAATAATATTACTTTGGTATAAAAGAAATTGCATATTTAGAGGAAAAACAAACAAACAAATTAATGAAGAAAATGATTTGAATTGCACGACGTGGGTGGGTCATTTGCACTTTTATCCTATTTTGTGGGTGTCTTCAATTTTTCCCCGCAAATGGAATTTATGTCTATTGGGACATAAGTTTTTTAAGGGATCCAACACAACTTTTGCTAAATTCTTTAAAGAACTAATGTCATAATAGACATAAATTGCATTTGAGGGGGAAAAATTAAAAACCAACCCATTTGAAGGAAAATCGTGCAATTAATTATTTCTTTTTCCATTTTTAATCATTCGGTGTTTGAAAGCCACCACATTTTTGTGCGGACTGTCCTTCAAAGACACTGATTTTTAATTTTTATGCCTCAAATTATTGGTCTTAATTTTTTTCCTTCGCTTAAAAAAATGGTTGAAAATACCCCGAAGTCCCGGGTTCGAACCTTGCTCAGTCAAAAATTAAAAAAGAATTCGCAAAACATAGTTTGAATTCGCAAGTCAGAAAATTCTCAGGGTTTGTCTTCAGGCATAAGACAAATTCTACCTTAAGACAGTTTGACTTATGCCTGAAGGCAAATTATGCGAAATCTAAACACTATCTTGCGAATTTTTTTAAAATTTTGACTGAGTTGAGGTTCGCACCCAGAACTTAGGATTTTTTAGACGAAGAGCAAAAATTAAATATTTTTAATTTAATGAACAAAAATTAAATACTGCCCCAAAATAAGGGCATTACTACAAATTGCCCAAACCCACTAGACCAATTAATTCAAATTCACACCATAGAAAACCCCACTATAAGGAGTTTTAGCCCTCCCAACCGAAGGGCACTCTACTCCAAAATTAAATATGAGGCTTTTAATTAAAGATAGATGATTCTCACCATTTTGTCCCTTGGTGATGGTAATGACACATTTCTCAATATATTATGACTAAGTTAAATTTTGGACGAGCAATTTTTCATCAAGCTGTAAATCTGTATTTTCATTTTAGACGTGTATTAATTCGTCTAATTTTGACCCAACTCATTCATTTGACACCTTTAATTTAGAATAGTACTCAAGCAAATTAATTTTAGTGTGACTGCAGGACACAACAAAGTCTTAGGATTTGGATGCCTTGTGATTTTTTCTGCCAAATAGTACACAAAAGAGCCACCCGCTTGGTTGACTCATTCTTCCTTTCATTTTTTTTTTTGGATAAGTTATTTGTTTTACTCAAATTCGAATTGTCTTTTTTTTCTTGTGGAAAATGATCAGAATTTTAACACTTTATGACTTCAAAGATTATATTGGTGAGTTGCACGATAAAAACATAAAGTTTGATTAATTGTTGACAGTATTATTTTCTGCCTATGAATCATATGCTTCTATTTTCCCTTTATTTGCGTATGGTGCAAATGTTTCTCTTGCTTTTAGTATTTAATTAAAAGAGATAAAAACACCTAGTAGAATCAGGTCAACAATCACTCTCCTTTGTCGTCTTTGTTGTCTTTTCTTGTCTCCTATAAAATGGTTTTTTTTTACTTTATAAAAATAGGATTAAATGGTATGGATAAGTTAATTAGGCATTTTGGCCTATCAAATTCATGTTCAAGAGAGGTTTTTGAGCTATTTAAGTGCTAATGGAACTATTGGTCAAATATTGTTTTGATAATCTTTGATAGTTTATTCAAATGCGCCTCTACAATTCAATTAATCAACATGCAAGTCAATTTATTCGATTACGTTGTAGCAGGTTAAAGTTACTAATCTTCTATTTTCCATGTCATCATATCATACTTCTATAAAGATTTACCTATTGTTATAAGTGAATTGAACATTGTAAAATATATAGAACCGTCATATAATTAATTGGGATAAATGAAGCAAAAATTTAAGTCTACTAAAAAAATAGATAAACTTATTTTTTAAAAGCCTCGTGATATTTTTTTATTTAAAAAATAAGTTAAATGATGTTTAAAAAAAATTTGTCAGCGAAAAAGATATATTTGCCTCATTTGTGTAACGGTAGGGCTATATATACAATACTTTTTTAACGAGGAGTATATCTGCTCTATATCGTAAAGTTAAGAGGTATATTTGCACATTTTCCCTTAAATTATAGAGTCATGCACGTGAAAAAAAAGTAAATAGTAAATACTATCATTTGTTAGTGAAAGAAATAATCCCTTGATTACTTTCATTAATTAAAGAGTATATATACAATTTACAATTTTCCATAATAGGAAAATCTTATTCCTATTCTACTCCCAAAACCCTATTCTAGTTGTACAAAAATCATATACATATGGTAAGTGTACAAGCCTACATATGGTAAGTGTACATGCCAAATTTTAATACAATATTTATACCATAATTGATGACCAAAACCGTGATATACACGGGTTAGTATACCGTGTATACCACGGTTTCACACTTGGTTTATTTCCTTGTGAAACCGTGATATACATGGTATACTAACCCATGTATATCACATGTATATTTAACACACCCCCGCTGTCATAGCGGGCGGTCTTCGTATGCTGAGACTGTCCCTAAAATCTTTAAAGAGTACTGACAAAGACGTTTGGTAAAGATGTCTGCAATTTGATACCTGGAAGGGACATGACAGACGCCCACAAGCTATCTTTTCGAGAACAAAGTGAATATCCATCTCGATGTGTTTAGTGCGCTGGTGTTGAACCGGATTACCAGAAATGTATATGGCACTAACATTATCGCAATAAACCAATGTAGCTTTCTAAATAGGACAATAAAGGTCTAAAAGAAGATTACGTAACCAACAGGATTCAGATACCACATTGGCTACCCCTCGATACTTGGTCGATGCACTAGAACGATACAATGTAGAATGACGCTTTGCAGACTATGAGACCAAGTTATTACCAAGAAACATACAATAGACAGACGTAGAACGTCTGATGTCTGGACAACCACCCCAATCAGCATCTGTATACGAGACAAGTGTAGACGTCGACGAAGGATATAAATGTAAGCCATAGTCAAGTGTCCACTGGATGTACCGAATGATGCATTTGAGCGCATTTATGTGCTCAAACCTGGGATCATGCATAAACAAACACACATGTTGGACGGCATACATAATAACTGGTCTCGTGAAAGATACGGAAGAGCCCCTGCAGGACTGCGATAGCGGGTCAGATCATCGTAAGGTGAGCCAGCCGCAACACCCAACTTGGGCTTAGTATCGACGGGAGTGGAAGTAGACTTGCACGAGAACATGCCAGCACGCTCAATAATCTCAGTTGCATACTTTCATTGGGATAAGAACAGCCCACCTGCATGACGAGAACAACAATCCCCAAAAAGTAAATCAAGGGCCCCAAGTCTTTCATAGCAAACTCAAAACTGAGCATGGTCATGATAGACTTGTGCAAAACATCAGTGGAGGCAGTCAAGATAATATCATCTACATATAATAAAATATAAGCTAGGGAAGAACCTCGACGATATATGAACAATGAATTATCAGACATGTGCGAAAACCCAATAGACAAAACATATTCTGCAAATCTCTTATACCAAGCCCGTGGGGCCTGCTTAAGCCCATACAAGGACTTCTTCAATAAACAGACATGATGAAGATATTTGAGGTTTCGAAAATCCAAGGGTTGATGCATATAAACGGTCTCCTTAAGATCACCATGTAAGAAAACACTCTTCACATCTAACTGATGAATGGGCCATGCCTTGGAAAGATCCAGACTGAGAACATTGCGAATGATAGCCAGTCTGACCACCAGACTAAATGTCTCACCACAATCCACGCCAACCTGCTGAGTCTTACCATCACCTATAAGACGAGTCTTATGCCTCGCAAAAGAACCGTCAGAATTATCCTTATGAGTAAAAATTCACATAGACCAAATAATATTAACACCAGAAGGACAGGCTTTGAATGTGAAAAGCTCCAAATAGGCACACAATAGATGGGGATGCGATTCGCCAAGCTGGGGCAAAGAAAGCCATCCGACCCTATCGGATTTGTGCCAATCCCACGTCTTATTCGCAATAAGGGCATCATATTCGTCGGTCATAGACAATTTCCAATTCAGGTCATTTAATACGGACACCGGGTAGAGGTATAGAGGGGATTTAAGAACATTAGAATGTAAATTAAAATATCTTTTCGGTTTAAATATACCTCGTTGACTACGAGTGACCGGTTTGAGACTCGGGGGAGAATTGCGTGGATTTTGGAAAATATCAGGACATGTGACGGATTGGCCAGCAGGAAGTGGGCCTGCTGACCCAACACGGTAACTGGAACTGATGACAGAACCCGAGACTGGACCAGTTTCGGTATTGGGCTGGGCAACTGGCCCAATTACCGAAACTAGGGCTGAAACTGGCCTACTCACTGGACTGGAAACAGTGGGGTTAAGCGGAATAGTAGGTCCAGCGGGAAGTGGGCCCATTGGCGGATTTTAGGTGCGGGACAAGTTCAAAAAATGGTGAATAATATATGGAGAGACGATATCGTCCAAAAAATTATACGAACTAGGCTCGGGACTACGCACGTTAGCAAATGAAAATTGGGTTTCATAAAAAACAACACGACGACTAATGATGAATTTATTAGAGGATAAATCGAAACATTTATAGCCACAATGATTAGACGGATAACCCAAAAATACACAAGGGGTAGACCGGGCCTGAAGTTTGTTAATCGTGGTGGACAGAAATAGGGGATAACATAAGCACCCAAAGACCTTAAGATGTGAATACGAATGAGTCTTATTATATAATATTTGAAGGGGGGAAAAATATGCCAAACCTTTAGTTGGAAGAATGTTAAGGAGATAAGTAGCCATTTGTAGAGCATGATGCCAAAAGGAAGGAGGTGCGGAAGAATGGACCAATAAAGTTCGGACAATATTATTAATAGTACGAATTTTGCGTTCGGCTTTCTTATTTTGAGGGGATATATGAGGACAAGAGAAACGAAAATTGATACCATTATTACCACAAAAATCCTGAAACAACCCATTATCATATTCCTTTCCATTATCATATTGAATATTCTTAATTTTCCGTTCGAATTGGGTACGGATGAAAGCTCTAAATATTAAAAAGGTGGAAAAAACGTGAGATTTTTTCGCTAATGGAAAAGTCCATAAAAAATTAGAATAATCATCTAAAAAAAGAACATAATAACGATGGCCCAAAGAACCGATAATAGGAGATGTCCATAAATCGCTATGAATAATATCATATGACATTAAAGTACGAGAATTAGAGTCTACAAATGACAGTCTAACATTTTTCCTAACGAACAAGATTGACAAATCGGAGTACTACGCGTACCCTTACAAGAAATAAAATTGTTTTTATCTAAGAAAGACAAAATTGACGACCCGGATGACCTAGACGTGCATGCCACAAGGAAGGAGTAAGAGCTGCAAAAGTATATGGCAAGGCTTGACTCGAGAGACCGGATGTGGGCGTGATAGGATAAAGATCTCCCCTACTATCACATCTCATGAGAGGAATCCCCATCTTGAAATCCTTCACAGAAAACCCATAAGGATAAAAAACAACAGAAACTGAATTATCAGTGGTGAATTTACGGACATACACCAAATTTTTAATCAATTTAGGAGCATGAAGGGTATTTTTCAAGACAAGAGGTGGATGGGGGAGGGGAGACAAAGTTTTATGACCGTAACCACGAATTGGAATTGAATTTCCATTACCAACAATTATGCCACGATTGTTGCTCAAATTGGAATAAGACGAGAGAGTACCTTGGTCGGACGTCATGTGAGTAGTGGCTTCGGTGTCCATGTACTAATTCGGGTCCGAGGGATATAATCCAAGTGTGTGCATCGCGGCTTCAATATCGGTAGGTGTGGGGCCCACTGCATGATGGGCTTGCGGAGGCCGAGGCCCAAGCACATTAGCCTGCTACCCCGGCCTAGAACCTGCACGCGGTACCCACTAATTCTGGGCAAAATTGGGCCTGGAAGCTGGATACGGAAATTAGGCCCAATAAGGTGGTTGGGCCAACGACGGGAAATAGGGGTTGTGTGGCCCAGTTCCACGGCCATGGGCCACAGGGTTGTGGCCAGGTGGCTTGCAGCCTACTGCCTCGAGGCCCATTGCCACCCCTATTTTCTCCTCGATTTCCGCCACAGTTTTTGCCATTATTTTTGTGATTCTGACCCTTTTTGCCACCACAGTTGTTGCAGTTTTGGCCAGAATTATTGGAGACGGATGAAGAAAAATTGGACTCGGCCACCATGACTGCGGAAGGGGCCCCAAATGGCTGCTTTCTTAGCCAAGTCGGCTTCTTCGAGCGTGAACATGTATCGGGCCTGATAAAACTGCTAAAGAGCGTACCGACGCCACTATAGGCCTCAGAGAGGCCTGCAACCATATGAAGAACAAGACGATCGTTGGTAACGGGCGCACCAACGTTGCAGAGTTGGTCCCCAATTCTTTCAACCTTTTGCAGTATGCTGAAACGTTGGGTATATCTTCCATATTAACGTGGGAGAATTCTTGCTCAAGGGTAACAACACGAGAATTTTGATTATCTTGGAATATGTCACACACTCTATTCCAAGCATCCATCGCCGTGGCTTCTGGTTCAATAATCATTTGCAACAGGTCGGTATAGTGGAGTAAATCCATTGAAGAACGGTATCATCAAGTGTCGTCCATAACTTAGGATCACCTCGGGTTTTGGCACCTCCATATCCGTAGGAGCCGCGGGGATAATATGATGGAGGACTTGATGCGAGCGTGCATGAACTTTGAACAGTTCGGCCCACGTCGCGTATTGGACGTTTTCTATTTCAAGAATGATAGGGATGCGATTCTTGATGTTAGAAACAGTAAGGGCAGGGTGAAACGTGTTCTTAGCCATAATAGCAACGCAAAACGTGATGTAGGGATTTGGAAGAAAAAATTGGGAAGAGAGAGGACATCGTTGGACACAAAAACCGAGAAGAGAGGCTCGGATTTCGAGAAAAAGTCGACGGAATTTTGAGGGAGGAATTTTAGACCTAGACTTCTGATACCATGAAAGAAATAATACCTTGATTATTTTCATTAATGAAAGAGTATATATACAATTTACAATTTTTCATAATAGGAAAATTCTATTCCTATTCTACTCCCAAAACCCTATTTTAGTTGTACAAGAATCCTATACATATGGTAAGTGCACAAGCCTAATTTTAATATAATATTTACACCATAATTGATGACCAAAACCATGATATACACGGGTTAATATACCGCGTATACCACGGTTCCACACTTGGTTTATTTCCTTGTGAAACCGTGATATACATGGTATACTAACCCATGTATATCACGTATATATTAACAGTTAGTCAAATGCACAATTAGCCGAAAAGATGGGAATATACTTTGATTTAAGTTTTAAGTTTGGTTCATATAAAAGTGTAATGAGATCATTTTAATATGTTCAAAATATTCCAGCATAACATGGTCGGAATAGGCCAAATTCCAAACATGCACAGAAATTAAAAGCTTGCCTAATAGTTGAATGATTTTGATTGAAGAATTGCTTAAAATATGTGGACGGAGAAAAACAAGCATTTTTGGTACTGCATTTGCTTGGTGAAATAATAGTAAGTTTTTAATACTATACGACAAGCATAACTACTTTAGCTAGTACTTTTAAATTCTTAATTTCTTCCCAAAAACAAAACATTTTTCAGAAGGAAATCACAAGAGTTTTCGCTGAGACGTGGTTCACGACTCCATCTGCGTATGTGCTCCTCTCCGTCCATAGTTTTAGTCTTTTAAATTTATTATTGGAAAAAGGATAAAATATATTTTTCTATTATACGAGAGATTTTAATTTTACTTTTCGTTATATTTTGAAATTATTTATACACTTGTCATTAGCAAATTATCTCATATTTGTCGCTGACTTAGGCAAAGATCCGACCTGAATAATGTACGGGAAATTTTAAGTCAAAGTCAAAAGTAGAGTGGTGAACTTGGACATTTTTTCGAAAATTTTGATACGTGAGGAATCCATCCAGTCTGGTCAAACTCTGTCAAAGCCAACTAGATTATGGTGATTCACGTTTATCGTAATCGATCTGCTAAAGTGCATGTACTTGAAACTTTATTGTGTAAAAGAACCCTTTTCCCACTTTTTTTGTTTCCATCCTGCGGTTGGTATTTATTTTGAAATTCAACTAATCTGAATTCGTATTGAAAAATCTCACTTTACGAGTAAAACACTCCTTACTAATGACAAACCTTTTTTCCTCACTGGTATGTTAGTATTCAATAAATTTGTCCAAGTATAGTCAAATTTCATTATACCAACCATTCATTATAATAATATTTTAATATAATAACCTCATTTTCTCCGAAGCTTTTGATATTATATTTTACTTCTCTACTAATATTCTATCTATAACAATAGTAATATTCATTATAGTGGTACCCTCTTTGTAAACGTACTTATAACGGTAATATATTCAAATATTATATAATAATATTTCGTAAGAAATATATTATATTAGAATATACATAATATATTATGTGCCGAAGGTGACAATGAAAATGTTGATAAAAACCTCAACCTACTTCTCCCTCTGAATTGTTACCAACCTAAATACTTAATGCAAACACTTACTTGCAGTTGAAATTTAATAATTTGATTGCATACATATTTTTAGACCGAAATGAATAAACTTAAAAGTCTTAAAAGGTTTTGCATAGCCAAAAAGAAGAAAGACGAAGAACTCACAGTATCACACATAATTTTCTTATATAAAAATGAAATTGTTAATTAGAAGTCATCATCACTCCCTCAAGAGATTATATCTAAACATACATTTAATTATTCCAAAGTTGACTTTGAGATAATTTATTTTAATTTATGACTCGTATGCTATTCATTTTTTTTTTCCTTTTTGGGTTTTCTTTCCACGTATACTGAGGCCTCAATTTTTTAAAATAATAAAAGCAACACCGTCAAATTAAAATTCTGGTAGTTCAAAGGCCACAGTCACAAGACGGTGGATATATTTTCCAGATGGCTAACAAGGAAGTATACATTGAAAAGCTATTTAATGTGCTTTCTATCAGAGTATTGACCAGAATTACTCTTCATTTTTTTTTTGTAAAAGATTTAAGTTATACATATTGATATTAATAACAAATATTGGCTAAAATTATTTTCTAACTGCTATTCTGTGAAGGGGAAGAGTTAGAGCTTTGTCAATAGGTTCGACAGAACTTAAAAAATCAGCTCAAAATAGGAACAGAATCTAAGGCACGGTTAGACCGAATTCACCTAATAACCTTGATCTATATATTGTATTTATTTTAAGAATTTATTTAATATATATAAATGTTTACGTTAAAACTCAGCAACTTGAAAGGCTAAAATTCTAATCTCAAATGATGGCTTCGCCGCTAACTCAAATCCTATATTTATGCTTCAAAATCTGAATAATATGTATAAATAACTTATCAAGAGCTCAATAACCTATATGGTATAGAATTCGGAACTAATACTCTCTAAATCATAAATCTGCCTCGGTGTATGACTAACTTCTTTACGTTTAGTAACTCAATGTGAGTCGAATACGCAAATTGTATTCAATCTATTTAGCTTAAAATGGGATTTATAAGCTTATGTATAGGTTTAAAAAGATTCCTTTTGATATATTTTTGAGCAGTTTTAATCTTTTAGATTTGACGGAAGTGCGTACTTTTAATGTCAGTCAAAATATTTAAAAAATGTGAACTATTAAATTTAACATAGACTGTGGAGAAAAACGTTTTAATCAGAAATTTAACATTCTCCAGACAAGTTTTATTTGTTTTGATTCGACACAAATATTCTTTATGGAGTGTTTTACATTATAATCCAATTTGGAAATATAAGTCTTGTCCATTTTTGGATTCGTCAAAGCATTGTTGAATTAACGTGTGGACACAAGAACTGAGTCACCAATTGTGACCATGTTATAAACACCATGTTCTAAGGTGAAGACTACAGTATCGAGTGCAACCAATAATGCAGTGCCAAAGATAGTAAAAATTGTACTATTGCATGAAATAGGAGTACATATTGTTCCATTTTATTTAGAAATTAATCATTCTTTTTCCTACCAAAAACTTAGGAAAAATTTGAAAATCGAAGGAAAAATGAGGCGGCGACCACGTTAAATAATATATATAAGAAGGATTTTTAATGGATTAAATGCAAATAATTCACGTTTTGTTTCTATTTTTGTGCATGTGCTTGAACGTTTACATATTTTATGGTTCAATAATCAATTAGCTATGTGCTTTAAGCAAAACATATCATATGTGCAAGAAGTTAATAACCACTAATTCACTTGCTTAATCTCACAAAGTCAAATGCATACGAGTACCCTCAAGAAAACTTATTCAGTCTTATTCAGTATGCGAACAAAATTTTATCACTATTAACGTGTACCACTAGATCTAGAATCCCAATTCAATCCAACCTCCATAATTAGAATATATCTTATATATTTTGTATATAGAATTATGGTAAGTAGATGATTCATTATTTTACTAGAATTCTACATTGTACACTATATATATTTGTATTAATGAGAAAGCCTCCGAAGGGAGATTAATACTATTCTACATGGTATCAAGAGCCAAAACCCTACTCTAAATCAAAAAAAAATTCTTCCTCCTCTCTCTACCAACAGCCAGATTTTTTTTCCCACCTTAAATTTTTCTTCTCTTCCATTCAATCCCAATTTAATGGATATATTGGCTACTCCCACCTCTTCTGATGCTTCCGCTTCTAACCCAGTCGTCATCCAAACTCCTCCCACAACCATCTCACCGCCATCTTTCCATCCGACTCTCGCCGTCACCCACATCAAGAACTTCATCCCGTTGATTCTTGATTAGGAAGATGGCCAATACTGGTCATGGGTGGAACTGTTCTGAATTCATGCATGTGTATATCATGTGTTTGACCATATTGACGACTTTGTACCTCGTCCTCCTGATATGGATGACACAACATGGCGTCGCCTTGATGCCGTGGTCAAACAATGGATATATGTCACTATATCCAAGGATTTACTCCCCACCATCATGAAAACGGGTGCATCCGCCCGTGACCTATGGACACGGCTGTAAGAAATATTTCAAGACAACAAGAACACTCGTGCAATATACTTGGAAGAACAATTTAACACTACCCGTCTTGAAATTTTTTCTAATATGTCCGAATATTGCATAGAACCACAAGAAGTAAAGACTCAGAATGAGAAGAAAGGAAATGAAAGATAAATAATATAAAAAAAAAAATTAAAAAATAAAAATAATTTAAAAGTAGAAATTTAAAAGAAATTAAAATAATAGAAAAAAATTAAAAAAAAACTAAAAAGTAACCTAATTACACTCCATTCTTACCTAACTCTGTAATCACTTGATCAAACAAACAAGTCAAACTGTATAATTACATTCAATTTCAATTACCTGAGTTACTTTTCAAACATGCCCTTAATCGTTTCATTGTTGGCCTGCAACAAATATTAATTGTCTTCAATAATAGATCTAAGTGAATGATATTATACATCCTCTTTCATAATAAACTTGACAGCCAGCGAGTAATCATTCTAGTTCCACTTCTACAACTTCATGCTCCATTTGCGTAACACATAAGATGGATACATAAAATATATATGAGATTTTCATAGGATCATTTTTCTTATTCAAATAGTAATCTGAAAGAAACAATCTCTTCATTATTTTTATTGATGGAAAGATTATTTATACAAGTTACATATTTCCATAATAGGAGAATCATATTCTTATTCTACTCCTAAAACCTTATTCTACTTGGATACTAACTATATATTTATGGTAATATAATTATTATGGTAAGTGAACAATACTAATTACATTACAACATTACCTAAAGTAGGATACTAAATATTTACCTAATTACACGGTACAAAGGGGACAAAACCGAGAGCCAGCAGAGAGCTCAATATACACATGTATATTGTGTGTATTTAACACACCCCCGTAGTCATAGCGGACGATATTCGAACGCTAAGACTGTCCCTAAAATCTTCAAAAAGGACCGAGGGAAGACCCTTTGTAAAGATGTCTGCAATTTGATATCTTGACGGGACATGACAGACGCGTACCTGACCACGAGCAACCTTTTCGCGGACAAAGTGAATGTCCATCTCGATATGCTTAGTGCGTTGGTGCTGAGCCGGATTACCAAAAAGGTAGATGGCACTACTATTATCGCAATAAACCAAGTTTGCTTTCTGAATGGGACAATGAAGCTCCAAAAGCAAATTACGCAACCAACATGATTCCGAGACCACATTAGCTACCCCCTGATATTCGGCCTCGGCACTGGATCGGGATAATGTCGACTGACGTTTGGCAGACCATGAGACCAGGTTATTCCCAAGAAACATACAATAGCCAGACGTAGACCGTCTGGTGTCTGGACAGCCACCCCAATCAGCATCCGTATATGAGACAAGTGTGGACGTCGAGGAATGATATATATACAACCCATAGTTAAGTGTATCCTGAATATACCGAATAATGCGTTTGAGTGCATTCATGTGCTCAATTCTGGGATCATGCATGAACAAACACACCTGCTGGACAGCATACGTAATATCTGATCTCGTAAATGTAAGATCCTGAAGGGGCCCTGCAAGACTGCGATAGTGGGTTGGATCCTTGTATGGTACGCCGGCAGCGGCATTAAGCTTGGGTTTAGTATCAACTGGAGTGGAAGTGGACTTAAAGGATGACATCCCAGCCCTCTCAATGATCTCAGCTGCATACTTCCTTTGAGATAAGAACAACCCATCTTAATGACAAGTGACAACAATCCCCAAGAAGTAACTCAAGGGCCCGAAGTCTTTTATAGCAAACTCAGAGCTGAGCATGGTCATGATAGATTGGCGTAAGGCATCGGAAGAGGCAGTCAAAATAATATCATCCACATATAACAGAATATAGGCCAAGAACGAACCACGATGGTAGATGAACAAGGAATTATCCGACCTGCTGTGAACGAACCCAATAGTCGAAACATAGTCTGCAAACCTCGTATACCAGGCCCGGGGAGACTGCTTAAGCCTATATAAGGACTTCTTCAACAAACATACATGATGAGGATGTTTGGGATCCCTGAATCCCAAAGGCTGATGCATATAGACTGTTTCCTTGAGATCCTCATGTAGGAAAGTATTCTTTACATCTAACTGATGAATAGGCCATGCCTTCGAAAGAGCCAAGCTAAGCACAGTGCGAATGGTAGCCGGCTTGACCACCGGACTAAACGTCTTACCACAATTTACACCAACCTTCTGAGTCTTACCATTACCCACAAATCGCGCCTTATGTCGAGCAAATGAACCATCTGAATTCTCCTTATGAGCAAAAAACCACACAGACCTGATAATATTAACACCAGATGGACGGGGCACCAACTCCCACGTCTTATTATCAATAAGAGCATTATATTCATCGGTCATAGCAATTTTCAAATTCGAGTCATTTAAGACAGACACAGGATTACGGGGTAAGGGGGATTTAGGGACATTAGAATGTAAATTAAAATGTCTTTTTGGTTTAAAAACACCCCGTTACTACGAGTGATCGGTCTATGACTCGAGGAGGAATTGGGGGGATTTCGGAAACTTGCTGGGCTCGGGACGGTCTGGCCAGCAGGCAGTGGGCCTGCTGGCCCAACTCGGTAAACATGAGCAGGAACTGGACCAGTTCCAGAATTGGGCTGGACTAGCCCAATCGCTGGAACTGGCCTAGTGGCGGTACTGGAACTGGCAGTGGGTGACGGACCAGTGGGGCTAGCGGGCAGTAGGCCCGCTGGAGAATTTTGGGTGCGGGAGAGGTCCGAAAAATGCTGAATAATATACGTGGATATACTATCATCCAAAAAATTATACGAACTAGGCACGGAAGTATTAACTTTAGCAAATGGAAATTGGGATTCATAAAAAATGACATGGCGATTAATGATGATTTTATTAGAGGATAAATCAAAGCATTTGTAGCCACGATGATTAGACGGAAAACCCAAAAACATATACGGAGTAGACCGGGCCTAAAGTTTGTTAATTGTGGTGGACGGGAATAACGGATAACACAAACACCCAAAAACCCGAAGATGTGAATATGAAGGTATTTTATTATATAAAATTTGAAGGGAGGAAGAATATGTCAAACCTTTGGAAGGAATTATGTTAAGGAGATAGGTAGCCATTTGGAGAGCATGATGCCAAAAAGACGGGGGTACAGAACCATGAATTAATAAAGTTCGGACAATGTTATTTATGGAATGAATTTTCCGTTCGGCTTTCCCATTTTGTGAAGTCGTATGAGGACAAGAAAAATGAAAATTGATCTCATTATTAGCACAGAATTCCAGAAACACCCCATTGTCATATTCTTTGCCATTATCACACTGAATATTTTTTATTTTTCGTTCGAATTGGGTTCTAATGAATGCTCTAAATTTTAAGAAGACGAAAAAAACTTAAGATTTTTTCGCTATTGGAAACGTCCATAAAAACTTAGAATAATCATCCAAAAAGATAACATAATACCGATGACCCACATAACTAAGAACAGGAGACGTCTATAAGTCGCTATGAATAATATTAAATGACATTAAAGTATGAGAATTTGAGTCTACAAATGACAACTTAACAATTTTTCCTAAAGAACAAGACTGACAATTTGGAGTACTATTCGTACACTTACATGAAATAAAACTATTTTTATCTAATAACGACAAAATAGATGATCCCAGATGACCAAGACGAGCATGCCACAAGGAAGGAGAAATGGCTGCAAAGGTGGATGGCAAGGCTTGACTAGATAGACCGGAATTAGGTGTGATAGGATAAATATCTCCCCTACTATCACACCTCATGAGAGGACTCCCCATCTTGAAATCCTTTACAAAGAAACCAAATGGATCAAATTCAATAAAAATGAAATTGTCAGTAGTGAATTTACGAACATAGACTAAGTTTTTAATCAATTTGGGGGCATGTAGGGTGTTTTTCAAGATAAGAGGTGGATGAGGGGGAGATAATGTTTTATGACCATAACCACGAATTGGAATAGAATTACCATTACCAATAATTATGCCGTAAGGGTTGCTCAAATTGGAATAAGACGAGAGCGTACCTGAATCGGATGTCATGTGGGTAGTGGCACCGGTGTCCATATACCAATTTAGGTCCGGAGGATTTAAACCAAACGTGTGCATTGGGGGTTTGATGTCTGTAGACGTGGGTGTCGCTGCGTGATGGGCCTGCGGGGGCCGAGGCCCAAGCACCCCTGCTTGCTGCCTTGGCCTAGATGACTGGCTGTATGTGGTCCAGGCAGAATTGGGCCTAGACTGCTGCTGGGCCGCCTCCTGTCAGTGGGGCGAAATTAGACTGGGCCCAAACTATGGTTGTGGGGCCCACTGCCCCCTAGAACTGCTGATGCTGCTGCTGACCACCGCACAGGCTGCCACCGTCACCACCATTCTATCGGCTGCCACCATTGTTGCCGTCGCGATTCTTGCAATTTTTCTTATTTTCACCCTTTTTGCCACCACCGTTGTTGCGGTTTTGGCCTGAGTTGCTGGAACCAGTAGGATAAACCGTGGACTCGATCATCATGACTACGGGACTAGCACCGGTAGCCACTCATTTTTCCATGTCTGCTTCTTCGAATGTAAGAATAGAACGAGCCTGATAAAATTGCGGAAGCGGATTGCTTTGCTGAAGAAGTGTTCCAACACCATTATAGGCCTCGGAGAGGCCGGAAACCATTTGGAGGACCAAACGATCATTCAAAACTGGCGCGCCAACGTTGCGAAGTTGGTCCGCCAATTCCTTTAATCTTTTACGATAAGCTGAAACGTTAGGGAAGTCTTCCATATTGACGTGGGAGAAATCCTACTCAAGAGTAGCGTCTCTAGAATTTTGATTAACTTGGAATATATCACGCAGTCTATCCAAAGTTGTCTGTGCCGTAGCGTCAAGCTCAATAATTGTTTGCAAAAGGTCGGTAGAAATTGTGGAATGTATCCACTAGAGGACTGTGGCATCAAGAGTCATCCACAACTTAGGATCATCCTCGCGTTTTGGCACCTCCGTATCCTCAGGAGTCACGGGGATTATGTGATGGATAACTTAATGCGAGCGTACGTGAATTTTGAACAGTTCGGCCCACGTCGCGTATTGGACGTTTTATATTTCAAGAATAAGAGGGATGGTATTCTTGATGTTAGAAACTGTAAGGGCAGGATGAAATGTATTCTGTGATGTAGACATATTGATAGAACAATATATGATTGAGGGATTTGGGAGAAAAAATTTGGGAAGAGGAAGGCTCTCGTCGGACAAAAACCGAGAGCAAGGGTCTCGGATTTTCAAAGAGGTCGATGGAAATTGGAGGAGTTTAGAGAGAGAATTTTAAGACCTAGACTTCTGATACCATGAAAGAAATAATCCCTTGATTATTTTCATTTATTTTAAGACTATTTATACAAGTTACATATTTTCATAATAGGAGAATCATATTCCTATTCTACTCCTAAAACTTTATTCTACTTGGATACTAACTATACATTTATGGTAATACAATTATTATTGTAACTATACAATACTAATTACATTACAACATTACCTAAACTAGGATACTAAATATTTACCTAATTACATGGTACAAAGGGGACAAAACCGAGAGCCAGCTGAGAGCCCAATATACATAATATACGCATGTATATTGTGTGTATATTATGTATATTTAACATAATCGATCATGGAAAAATAATTTTGCTAATCGGGAAATTAGTTGAATTTTACACCCTCTATGGAATATACAAGGTGGTGTTCTTTCTTAGACATTTTTTTGTGGAATAAAGGCATCATATCGAACACTTTTGAGGAAAGTATTTTCAATAGTCGTATATGTTAAACATATGGTATCCCGTGATATACATATATGGTATATCATGGTTTTGGTCAAGTTTAGTGTACACGGTTTTGGTTAAGTTTTGTCCATAATTAGAATTGTATACTTACCATAATTATAGGATTCTTGTACAAGTAGAATAGGGTTTTGTGATTAGAATAGGAATATGATTTTCCTATTATGGAAATTGTAAATTGTATAAATACTCTTTCATTAATGAAAATAATCAAGGGATTATTTCTTTCATGGTATCAGAAGTATAGGTTGAAAATTTCCTCTTCAATTTTTTGGCCACATCACGAATTCCAAGAGTTCATCCTCGGTTTCCGTTGGGTTTTTCTGATCCCTAATTCCTTCCTCTAAATCCTTCTTATTCTTGAAATAGAAAACGTCCAATATGCGATGTGGGCCGAACTGTTCAAAATTCACGCACGTTCGCATCAAGTCATCCATCACATAATCCCCGCGGCTCGTGAGGATACGAAGGTGCCTAAACGCGAGGATGATCCTAAGTTGTGGATGACTCTTGATGCCACCATCCTTCAGTGGATTTACTCCACTATCTCTACCGACCTATTGCAGATGATTATTGAGCCGGACGCTACGGCGATGGCTACTTGGGATAGGTTGCGTGACATATGCCAAGATAATCGAAATTCTAGAGCAGTTACTCTTGAGCAAGAATTCTCCCACGTCAACATGGAAGATTTCTCTAACGTTTCGGTTTAATGCAAAAAGTTGAAGGAATTGGCGGACTAACTTCGCAACGTTGGCGCACCAGTTTTGAATTATTGTTTGGTCTTACAAATGGTTGCAGGCCTATCTGAGGCCTATAGTGGTGTTGGCACGCTTCTTAGTCAGAGTAGTCCTCTTCCGTAATTTTACCAGGCTCATTCTATTCTTACGCTCGAAGAGGCAAGCTTGGCAAAAAAGGCGGCTACTGGCGCTAGTCCTGTAGTCATGATGACGTCCTCCACTAATTATCAGGGGTTTATTGAAAATTCAGGCCAAAACTGTGCTCACGGCGGCGGCAAGAATACTCGGAAAAATAATGGAAAAAAATGCGATGGCAAATGAGGTCGTTCCGGCAGTGGTGGCGGAGGCCAAAATACCGACAGCGGGCCACCGTCCCACTGGTACCCGCCCTGGGGCCCTTGGCAGTGGGCCCGGGCTGCCCACTGGCCCAACATCCCCTATGGTCCAGCCCCTCCAGTACAATCGAACTGGGCTGCCCAGTTTCTGGCCCAGAAGTTTTCTCGGCCCAGCAGTTGATTTCTCTCCAGTTATGGGCCGGGGCAGCAAGTCGGTGTGCTTGGGCCCCGACCTCCTCAGGTCCATCATGCAGCAGGCCCCACCCCGACCGACATTGAGGCTGCAATGCACACTCTTGGATTAAATCCGCCAGACGGAAATTAGTACATGGACACAGGTGCAACCTCTCACATGACGTCCGATCAAGGTACTCTCTCGTCTTATTCCAATTTGAGCAGCAGTCGTAGCATAATTGTTGGTAATGGTAATTCATTCCGATTCGTGGTTATGGTCATAAAACATTGTCTCTCCCCATCCACCCCTTATCTTGAAAATTATCATTCATGCCTCTAAATTGATTAAAATTTTGGTGTGTGTCCGTAAATTCACCACTGATAATTCCATTTCTGTTGAATTTGATCCGTTGGGGTTTTCTGTGAAGGATTTCAAGACGGGAGTCCTCTTATGAGGTGTGATAGTAGGGGAGATCATCATCCTATCACGCCAAGTTTCGGTTTCTTGAGTCAAGTCTTGCCATCAACTTCTACAACCCTTGCTCCCTCATTGTGGCATGCTGGTCTAGATCATCCAGGGTCGTCTATTTTGTCTTCTTTAGATAAAATAATTTTATTTCTTGTAAGGGTACGCATAGTACTCCGAATTGTCAATCTTGTTCTTTAGGAAAAATTGTTAGATTGCCTATTGGAGACTCTAATTCTCATATTTTAATGTCATTCGATATTATTCATAGCTATTTATGGACATCTCTTGTTCTCAATTCTTTGGGTCATCGTTACTATGTTCTATTTTTGGATGATTATTCTAATTTTTTATGAACTTTTCCGATAGCGAAAAATCTCAAGTGTTTTTCGCTTTCTTAAAATTTAGAGCATTCATTAGAACCCAATTCAAAAGGAAAATAAAAAATATTCAATGTGATAATGGCAAAGAATATGACAATGGGGTATTTCGGGAATTTTGTGCTAATAATGAGATTAATTTTCGATTTTCTTGTCCTCATACGTCTTCACAAAATGGGAAAGCCGAACGCAAAATTCGTACCATTAATAACATTGTTCGAGCTTTTTTGATTCATGCTTCCGTACCTCATTCGTTTTGGCATCATGCTCTACAAATGGCTACCATCTTCTTAACATTCTTCCTCTCAAAAGTTTGACATAATCGTCCCCTCTTCAAATTTTATTTAATAAGCCTCATTCGTTTTCCCATCTTAAGGTCTTTGGGTGCTTATGTTATACGTTATTTCCGTCCACCACAATTAACAAACTTTAGGCTCGTTCTACCCCTTGTGTGTTTTTGGGTTATCCGTCTAATCATCGTGGTTAGAAATATTTTGATTTATCGTCTAATAAAATCATCATTAGTTGGCATGTTATTTTTGACGAGTCCCAATTTCTGTTTGCTAAAGTGTGTAGTCCCGTGCCTAGTTCGTATAATTTTTTGGATGACGGTATCTCCCCACATATTATTCATCATTTTCGGACGTGTCCCGCACCTCAAATCCGCCAGGGGGCCCACTGTTCCGTCACCAGCTACAGTTCTCACCACTGTGTCCAGTCCAGTTATTAAGCTAGTGACGGTAATTGGGCCAGTTACCCAGCCCATTACCGCCATTGTTCCAGTCCCTGTTTCTAGTTCCCGTTACCGAGTTGGGCCAGCAGGCCCACTGCCTGCTGGCCCGTCGTCACAAGTCCCGATAATTCCCAAAATCCACCCAATTCTCCCTCGAGTCATAGACCGCTCACTCGTAGTCAACGGGGTATGTTTAAACCAAAAAGACATTTTAATTTAAATTCGAATGTCCTTAAATCTCCTTTACCCCGTAACCCTGTGTCCGCTTTAAATGACCCAAATTAAAAAATTGCTATGACCGACGAATATAATGCTCTTATTAATAATAAGACATGAGAGTTGGTGCCTCGTCCTTCTGGTGTTAATATTATTCGGTCAATGTGGATTTTTGCTCATAAGGACAATCTGACAGTTCTTTTGTGAGACATAAGGCTCGTTTGGTAGGTGATGTTAAGACTCAGCAGGTTGGTGTGGATTGTGGTGAGACATTTAGTCCGGTGATCAAGTTGGCTACTATTCGCACTGTGCTTATCTTGGCTCTTTCAAAAGCATGACACATTCATCAGCTAGATGTGAAAAATGCTTTCTTACATAGTGATCTCAAGAAGACAATATATATGCATCAGCCTTTGGGGTTTAGGGATCCCAAATATCCTCATCATGTCTGTTTGTTGAAGAAGTTCTTGTATGAGCTTAAGCAGTCTCCATGGGCTTGGTATAAGAGGTTTGCAAACTATGTTTCAACTATTGGGTTCTCTCACAACATGTCTGATAATTCATTGTTCATATATCATCGTGGTTCTTCCATGGCTTATATACTCTTATATGTGGATGATATTATCTTGACTGCCTCTTCTGATGCACTACGCCAGTCTATCATGACGATGCTCAGTTCTGAGTTTGCTATGAAAGACTTGGGGCACTTGAGTTATTTTTTGGGGATTGCTGTCACTCGTCATGCATGTGGGTTGTTCTTATCTCAGAGGAAGTATGGAACTGAGATCATTAAGAGAGCTGAGATGTCATCCTGTAAGTCCACTTCCACTCTGGTTGATACTAAACCCAAGTTGGGTGCTGCGGCTGACTCGTCTTATGAGGATCTGACCCGCTATCGCAGTCTTCCAGGGGCCCTTCGGTATCTTACCTTCACTAGACCAGATATTACATATGCCGTACAGGAGGTGTGTTTATTTATGCATGATCCCAGGGTTGAGCACATGAATGCACTCAAACGCATTATTCGGTACATCCAGGGGACGCTTGACTATGGCTTACATTTATATCCGTCGTCGACATCTACACTTGTCTCGTATACAGATGCTGATTGGGGTGGCTGTCTGGACACTAGACGGTCTACGTATGACTATTGTATGTTTCTTGGTAATAACTTGGTCTCATGGTCTGCAAAGCGTCAGTCGACATTGTCCCGCTCTAGTGCAGAGGCCGAGTATCGAGGGGTAGCCAGTGTGGTCTCTGAATCCTGTTGGTTACGTAATCTTCTTTTGGAGATTCATTGTCCTATTCAGAAAGCTACCTTGGTTTATTGAGATAATGTTAGTGCTATCTACCTTACTGGTAATCCGGTTCAGCACCAGTGCACAAAACACATCGAGATGGACATTCACTTTGTTCGCGAAAAGGTAGCTCGTGGACAAGTACGCGTCTGTCATGTCCCTTTCAGGTATCAAATTGCAGACATCTTTACAAAGGGGCTTCCTCGGTCATTTTTTAAGATTTTAGGGACAGTCTCAGCGTACGAAGACCATCTGCTATGACTGCGGGGGTGTGTTAAATATATGGTATCCCGTGATATACATATATGGTATATCACGGTTTTGGTCAAGTTTAGTGTACACGATTTTGGTTAAGTTTTGTCCATAATTAAAATTGTATACTTACCATAATTATATGATTCTTGTACAAGTAGATTATGGTTTTATGATTAGAATAAGAATATGATTTTTCTATTATGAAAATTATAAATTATATATATATACTCTTTCATTAATGAAAATAATCAAGAGATAAGTGTGGACCATAATGTTTCAAAGTACTTTCTATTTGGCTATAAAAAATTAAATTACTAACTATTCTTTTTTTTCTTTTTATGTAAGATCGCAGAGAATCACTTATGAAAGCAACAAAAGAAAAAGAAACACACGTACTTACGATTTTCCTACTTTTGTCTTTTAAGTCCAAAAAATGATCACATCATCCGACAAGATTGCGATTAAACCTTCAACGTAGTTTTTAAAGTTGCAACCAAACAGCTAAGTAAAATTCCTTATGTTATCCAATGGTTTGACATACAGTCATACACTGCTCTTATTCGCCGACATTTAATTGTTTCAATTAGAAATTTTGGAGCCATTCGCAATAACCAAATATGAGATTAGTAAATCTATGACACATACGTAAGTTCCAAGTTCATTTTCATAATGCATGTGTTTCATAAAGTATTAGGTTTACACGATTGAAGTAGTAGTTCTAGAATAATTAAATCCGAGAACCAATTATAATAAAATCTTGTTAGTAATTAATTAATTACCTTTTGGGCAAATTAGTTCTTCATGTATTCGAATTTCTCAGGATATGCTCTTTCCTAAAAAAAATAATTATTTTTACCGAATTAGAGAGTTCAAAAGTAGACCCGTTAGAAGAGTCTTCAAGAAATTCTCTAGAAGTCTGTAACAATAGTAATTAAAAATGTATAACATATGTGTTTGATATGACACAAGTCATTTCATAAAAATATTATCATAAAATGTATTTTTCTGATAATTGATTGCTCAGAGATAAAAATTTCAATAAGATATAGCTTCTCTCACCTATTATATTGAATTTATCAGATAATTCCCATTTTAAAGATATTCGATAACTTTAACTTCTTTCAAATCAAACACACCCCTCTAATCTCTTAGGAGTTAATTAAGAATATTCATTATCTTCAACCAATTCGTAGAAAATTTTAAAGATTGACAATTTTCTTAAGAGAATATTTCATAGTATCTATTATAAGTTGAGTTTGGTAGGGAGATTAGGGAAATGAGGGGTCCTTGTACAGTTCATATCTAGTGCGCTATTAGCATACACATACGTACTATAACACCCACCGTATCTCAAGATTTTATTTTCAAAAATAATACTCGTGTGTGTGGGGGGGGGGGGTTGGGGTGGGGGTGGGGACGCGTGCGTGTAGATTCCTATCTTTCATAGAAACTTCTTTCAACACCATGACAATATGCAGCACTTAGAATTATTGCAAGTATAAATAAGGCTTCACTTCCACTTCAATATTCATTCAACAAATTTACAAACTACTACTAATATTCAAAGTCTCAAAACAGCTTGTTTTACCAAATTAGCAAATACCCACTTCATTTTATTGAAAGTTTTTGATTATTTTTAGAAGAATTTCAAAAGATGGTGGCCATTTCAAGCAATAACCAGAAGCAACTTCTTTCAAAGATAGCCACTAATGATGGACATGGAGAGAACTCAGCTTATTTTGATGGTTGGAAGGCTTATGCAAATGACCCTTTTCATCACACAGAGAATCCAAATGGTGTTATTCAGATGGGTCTTGCAGAAAATCAGGTAGGTGGAAAAAAATTCTAACACTCATAATATTGTCTTCTCTTTTCTTGATAAAATGGTTAAAGTTGAAAACTTTTAAGAGTTTTTGTTGATTAATTTTTCTTTCTTTTGATGTTTTGTGCAGCTTTGCTTTGATTTAATTCAAGAATGGGTGGTGAATAATCCAAAAGCATCCATTTGCACAGCTGAAGGAGTTGATGATTTCAAGGATATTGCTATTTTTCAAGACTATCATGGTTTGCCTGAGTTTAGACAAGTATGACACTTTTTTAGTCCATATTATTAGTTGTTAATTTTTTTTTCTTATTAATTAATTATTCAGTGTTGTAATTACTTTTATGACAAATAATTTCAGGCAGTAGCAAGGTTCATGGAGAAAGTGAGAGGAGACAGAGTGACATTTGATCCAGAAAGAATAGTAATGAGTGGAGGAGCAACTGGAGCTCATGAAATGCTTGCTTTTTGCTTGGCTGATCCTGGTGATGCTTTTTTGGTTCCTACACCATATTACCCTGGGTAAGAATACCCTTTTTTTTTGTTTGTTTATTAGAATTTTTCCATAGCATATTTTTTATTACCTTACAAAGTCATAAAATTACTTATGTATTTTCTTTAAGAAAAACCTGCTAAATCTTTTTAATTTATTTTTTCCATTTCTGGAGGCTCTTATCTTTAGTACAAATCACTATCATATACACGTGCCTTCCTCTGACCTGCATATTTTAAACTTATTTTGGTGCTTGGACCTAGTAAAATTATTGGTGTGGGACATGAAATCAACGACTCCACTGCACAAAATAGAGAAAGTAGGTCATCTAATTAACATCTTCCTGGTCCTAAGTGACAAAGACCAAAAACTCCAGACAGATCAGAATCTCACTTTTTATTAATTTTGGTCATTATAAAAAAAAAAAAAAATCATTTGTCCCATAAAGTCATGCATAGTTGTATTTTATTAGAAAAACTAACAAATGTAATGTCCTACATGTGAAGAGACATGTCATATAAAGAATAAAAATACTTGCATGGTTTTTAAGTTTGCTATTACATTGAGTTATTGAGGTACTAAAGTAAATATTCCATTTGTAATATTGCAGATTTGACAGAGATTTGAGGTGGAGAACTGGTGTACAACTTTTTCCAGTTGTTTGTGACAGTTCCAATGATTTCAAAGTCACTATAAAAGCCTTAGAAGAAGCATATGAAAAAGCTCAAGAATCCAACATCAAAGTAAAGGGCTTACTTATAAACAATCCTTCAAATCCATTAGGCACTCTTCTTGACAAGGACACACTCAAAAACATAGTAAGTTTCATCAATTCGAAAAACATCCACTTAGTATGCGACGAAATCTATGCTGCCACGGTCTTTAATAAGCCCAAATTCATCAGCATTTCCGAAATAGTTGAGGAACAAGTAGGATCGTGCAACCAAGATTTGATCCACATTGTCTATAGTTTGTCTAAAGATTTGGGATTTCCAGGATTCAGAGTTGGAATTGTTTACTCGTACAATGATACAGTAGTCAACATTGCTAGAAAAATGTCGAGCTTTGGGCTAGTTTCAACACAGACACAACATTTGATTGCATCAATGTTGTCTGATGAAATTTTCATTGAGAAATTCATTGCTGAGAGTTCCGAAAGGCTAGGGACAAGACATGGACTGTTCACAAAAGGGCTTGCACAAGTTGGAATCAGCACATTGAAAAGCAATGCTGGTTTATTTTTCTGGATGGATTTAAGGAAGCTTCTAAAAGAACCAACATTTGATGCTGAGTTAGAACTGTGGAGAATTATCATCAATGAAGTGAAACTTAATGTTTCACCAGGTTGTTCTTTTCATTGTTCGGAACCTGGTTGGTTTAGAGTTTGTTTCGCGAACATGGATGATGATACTATGAGAACTGCATTAAGAAGGATTAGGAACTTTGTGCTCCAAACAAAGGGACTTAATAACAAAGCTGCAATTAAGAAACAATGCAGCAGGAAGTTCAGCAAACTTCAAATCAGCTTATCGTTTCGACATATGGATGATTTCATGAACTCACCAGCTCACTCTCCGATGAATTCGCCTATGGTCAGGACTTGAAGAGGCAAAAAATGACTTAGCTTGTTCTTGTTGTTTGTCTAATAAGAGGAGGAAAAGAAATCCTTATGTTATAGTGATGAGTGATAGGTTTGATATGTATACATTAAGTATTTGATTTCACAGTTCATTTCATTTTGTGCATAGAATGTTTTGGATTTTTAGCATCCCATCAATGTACCAAAATGGGATGCACTGTGAAATTTTCTGTTCTTGGTTTTTTTATTCCTTCTTGAAAATGAAGGAGGCTCAAAGTTGTAACCAGAACTTTTAATTGCTTATATATAAATTACTTGTGTTCTTGAAATTCAAAATTTTATATTGCTTCTCAATTTTAAGCCATCATTGAGCGAGGCTTGGCACAACGATAAAAGTTATCGATCATGGTCTGACCAGGTTACGGATTCAAGCTACATACACGGCGCTTGCAATAATGCAAGGTAAGGCTTCGTAAATAACGTCGGATGTGGTCTGACCCGCTCATAGCGGGAGCTTACTGCACCGGGCTACCTTTTTCTTCAATTTTAAACCAAAAAATGGCATACTATATACTTAGCAACAAGAAATTATGTGGTACAAGATTGATAACTAAGTCTGACTGTCTTTACAATGATAGAAATTATACTCCATCAAACAATTAGATCAGAAATTTAATGCTATATTTATTATGGAAGTGGTTGGTAAGTGTTAAGAGTCCCACATCGGAAATAGAATAGGAACATGGACTCCTTATATGGACTTGGACAATCCTCACTTACAAGCTAGCTTTTGGGGTTGAGTTAGGCCCAAGATCCATTCTTCACATCGAATTAGAGCCAGACCTATTCTAATTCTCTGTTCGTCGATGATGGGCCTCCAAATTATATTTTTCACGCTCCAATTAACGAGGTCTGGGCGTGCGGGGAAGTGTTAAGAGTCTCACATCGGAAATGGAATAGGAACATGGACTCCTTATATGGACTTGGACAATCCTCATCCTACAAGTTAGCTTTAGGCCCAAGATCCATTCTTCACGGTAAATACATGTAGGCTATTTTTCATTAATTTTGAAGGGTGAGACTCATGTTTTAGGCTTAATATAAAGTTTAGCTTATCATGAAACTGTTTTAAGCATCTAATTCTAAGTAGCTAGACAAAAGAAACACCCCAATTCCCCTTCCTATTTTTACATAATAATTGATGTTAGGACTGTCCAAACTCCTAAAGGACTCCAACTCATTGTGTGTGTGTTTAAAAAAAGTTGACTATCTCAATAAATTAAGTCAACCAAATATATCTGTCTTTCCATCTTCCTCCCTTAATTTAATGGCAAAAGACATAATTTTCACTCTGAATTATACCGAAAAAATCGAATCTACACTTAATCGGGCGACGTATTACCCCTATTCTTATTGAAAGTAAAATTGATGCCCCTTCGTAAGACAATCCCAAATTTTATATGAAGTGATGTTATACACGCGCTCTACACGTATATAATTTCATTTTTAATATATGTTTTTATTTTTATATCTTTTTCCCTTAATATTTCCTATTTTAAAACACCCTTCTTCTTAATAAATAATTCCAGAAATATTATAAGATAAAGGCTTCATACTTTTTCTAAGTAGATCACCTTAGCATTGCCTCATTCTCCCGAACTTTACCCAAAAAAAAAAATCTTATTCAAAACCTACAATCTCCATTACTTGTTTGATCCTTCTGTAAAATCCAAAGTACAGAACGATTAATCTTTCTTTTTTTTTCTCTAATTGAATTGTGCAATGTTGCCCGGAATATTTTGTTCCCGGCAAAACGCCCATTTTCTCCGATCAATGTTCAACTTATTTCATTCATCTCTCTCATTTTAATTCCATTCGTTTAGTATTACATTGTTCAGAAATCTTGCTAGCTTTTCTATCAAGTTGGAGCTCAATGATTTTGAATTCCTTTTGGTTCCTCGGTTTTTCCTCCTCCGACATAGCATGTCTCATCTTTTAAATTCCTTTTCATCAGTGATAAATTGAAGGAAAAAGAGAAAAATAAATGTAAAAAATGGATATTGGGTCTAAGTTCATTTCAAAAGGATTGTTTAACTCCGTATAAGGAGTTACGTTCACATTCTATATTCGATGTGGTACTCTTAACACTCATCGCACGTCCAGACCTCGTTAACTGAAGCGTGTACAATATAATTTGGGAGCCAACATCGACGAATAAAGAATTGAAATAGGTCTGGCTCTGATTCCATGTAAAGAATGTATTTTTTGTCTAACTCAACCCCAAAAACTAGCTTGTCGGTTGAAGATTGTCTAAGTCAGTATAAAAATCCATGTTTTCCTTCCATATCCGATGTGTGACTCGTAACAAGAAAGTGAAATTTGAAGAGAAAAACAAGAAGGCTATGGAGTAGAAGCTGCTGGCGGTGGAGCTACGACAGGCGCCGCCATTATTGCCGGTGAAGCAAACATAAATTTTCAGATCTGTAACATTGCCAAAATTCTTGATAATTATGGATGAAATTCAAGCATGTTATTGGTATTCTTTGTGTGTAATGAAAACTCAAGTATGTTACTGGTGGCTTGGGGCTGAAATGGCGTACGTTGTGGTCATGTGGTGGCGCTACGGCGGAAATAGAGTAGAAAATAAGAAAAAGAAAGAAAATGAAAAAGCAGAAAAGAAGTCTTACTACTATACTAAATAAAACTAATTAAGCGCAAGTGTACCCAATATCAAATGTATCTGGACAAGTTAATAAATTTTGAATATTTTTATGCCACGTCACTTTGTAAGGTGATATTAAATTTACTTTAAATAAAGATAAGAGGTAATAGGTCATTCAGTGCAAACTATGTCTTTTGGTTAATTTAATTGATGTTTCCTTTGACTTTGGTATAAGTTTTAAGTGAGATACTAATCAATATATATAATAAAACTAGAAATAGCTAATCCTATGTGACATTTCAATAGCCACCAAATATATTTATCTTTTATTTCATTTTTTTGACATTTTCTCCATCATTTTTATCATTAACTATATTTAAAGACCCATATATAAAGACAATAAAGAACAAAAAATTGTAGTAATAATTTTAAAAAAACAAAGAGGCATAGCATAGCAACGTTACCTAAGAAATGAATAAATTGTAAAGGCAATAAACATATAAGTAATGGTGAATTCATCTTGCAAAATCCTAATCATCTTTTTTCTTTTCTTTTTTGGTTTTTTTCTCCTCCATTTTATTAATTTAGCTAATATTAAAAGGCCTAAAAATCTCTATTAGTGCTCTAACGTTATGATTCTTGTACCTTTCTCTTTAATTAATTTTTATTTAATGTGTATTAATGTATTTGAGGGGAGGTTAAAAGACAAGATTGAACTTAAACCTTATGTTGGCTATATCATCCATCTATTTTAGCTTCAACAGTTATTACCCAGGAAAAAAGAAGTCTTCAACATTGGGGAAATTCTTCGGAAAAAGGTAAACTGTCTTTTTAGCTTTTTTTTTTTTTACTTTAATGGTCATAATTTATCTTGTGAAATTTATGTGTTAGTGAATATTTAATATCTTGCTAGAATTTATTTGTATGTGTCATCTTTCCAGCATATTCAGATGGATCAATTTCTTTACAGGTAAAGGTATATGCTAATGTTTTGGTTGAAAACTTTACTCTTTTAAATTCAATAATTACTTCTTGCTCAGTATTTGTTGATTTTGGTAATTCATGCTATGCCATCTGTATCGAGAAGCCTAGACACACTGTAATATTCATCTCAATGTTGAATGTATTTCTTCAAAAATAATTATATTCACTTTTTAAATTCATGAATTTTTCAATTTGGTTAGGCATATGTCTACCTATGCTCTATAGTCTCTTGACATATATATTGATGCTTCTGTTGTCTTTCTTTTTAATGATTTTTAAAAGTTAAAAACTTGCTGCCACCTTCAACTTGGGGATATGCATAATAATTAAAATGACCAAAAATATATGATAAAACTAAATTTGAAAAAGAAGGAAATGGCTACCGAATCATGCTCCATATCAATATCAGGATTTTAATCAAATTTGTTAAATTAAAATGTTTAATGATCAAAAAATTTAAAAAATAGATTTATAATATTTTATTAGTTCTTTTGTACTCCTAACAATTTTGTTCTCCAATTAAAATTGTTTGTTCTTTTCTGTTCCTAACTATATTGGTACTTTTCGTATTATCTAATTAAATTACAATGAATTTATAATTATATCTATGCTTATTCATATCCCATAATATGTATTTATGCATTATTTCTTCAATATCGTCTTCTATATTTTATGTTGAGATTTGAGAATGTTATATTCTTATTACCTTATCTTTATTATTAGGAAGTTAAAGCAAGTAAGAAAGGAAAAAAGAAAATAAAAGTTAAAAATAAAAAGGTTAAAAGGGAGAAGGAAAAGGTTATATATGCAAAGAAATATATTGATTTTTCTTGAAATGATGTCTTTACATTCCTTTAAGAAAAAATGAAAATATAATTTCACTCACATAGATTATACTATATTTATTGAAATAAATATTTGAAATTCCATCTTTACATCCCTCTAAGGAAAATGAAAATATTGTTTCACTCGCAGAGATTATACAAATGTTTATTAAAGACTACAAACTCTCACGTAATGGGAAATCATAGTTAAGAGTTAACAATATAATTGGTTAAAATTTGAAATATTTAAATTTAAGAAAATAATAAAATTTTATAAATTTAATATTCGGATGTTTAATTAAAGCGAAGCAGGGATAGATTCACTAGTTTAATTTTAATATATTGTTGATGGTTGTGTAACAAACTTAAGTCAACACATAATGGGTATTAAGAAGACATACACTTATATGGGGTACAAGAAAGAATATGAATACACGACCCACGACATAGAAATAAAATACTCTTAAAGTTATGAAGGAAAAAAAGTGAAAAGACAAGAAAAGAGAGAGACATTTGGACCTTTTTCTCTTTATTTCAACGTTAGAGGTTATCATTGAGAAATTATTTAACTCGTTTTCCATAGTTGCTCAAACGGATTTCTTTAATACGCCGTTATTTTGAATATGGTGTTGTTCATCTTAAAAGTAAATATTTCCTTAAATTTATGTATCTTACTTTTCTTATTTTTTTAAAAAAATATATCATTTTCTATACTTGGTACGTAACTCTTTACTCCAAATCTTGTATGCCTTAACACCATAAGATTAAAATTTTAGATTACATTTTGATACATTGTTCACCTATTTAATTAAAGATTACCTTACCAAATGTCAGGCCATGTTGATTTTAATAGCCATGTTGGAGCACTGACAGAAACAGGGATATTTTTTTTTTACTTTGCTAATGACAGGTAATTTCGTCTCATTAATATAACAACGATTAGATGTAGATAGTATTTGAAAGTAGAGGGGTAATTTGACCCTTTTCCCTTTAGTAAAATAAGTGATAGCAAATATAATTTCGTGAATATCAATTTTTGTAATACATAAATCATCACTTAAGATTTTAATTTGTTTGATCAAGTGCTTGAATTAAAATTTAACATATCAACATGAATCAATGTGCAATATAACATCTACGTGGACCAAGGCTAAGTGGATAGGTGGGAGGGTGACATTGGTTTAACGTTCTTTCGAAAGATTAATTATCTAGAATTTGTACTTAAGGTTTTTCTTCTTTCGATCAGTTTTAATAGGAACAGTAATAATAGTGCTCAGCACTAAATTTAATTGATGAAGAAAAGGTCAATCTAGGTGAACAATCAAGCACTTTTGAGGATTAATCTAATCTAATTATTCACTTTCCTATTTTAATACTGTGACAGTCACAGTCTATATAGTCATGGTGACCCGTGAGTCCACACGTTTTCTACGTTAGATGGCAATAATAACCAAATTAGTTGATAATTAGTGGTCATTAGCTAGACTGATTCCATGTGTAATCAACACTTTACTCATTTTGGAAACATTGGATGTACGCTGTTAAAGTTGGTTTCTTTTAAACTACAATCCACCACCAAAATAATTTTTTTTTAAGGTATGGTTTGATATGACGTTGAAAATAAGTAAAAAGTCGATGCTCGTCCCTAAAGAAAGTAAAATGAAATCTCCCGTTTTAAGTTATGTGGGCCATCGTTATTATGTTCTATTTTTGGATGATTAATCTAATTTTTTGTGGACCTTTCCGTTAACAAAAAAAATTCAAGTTTTTTCCACTTTCTTAAAATTTCGAGCATTCATCCGTACCAATTCGATCGGAAAATAAAAAATATTCAATGTGATAATGGCAAAGAATATGATAATGGATTATTTCGGGAATTTTGTGAAAATAATGGCATAGTTTTTCGTTTCTCTTGTCCTCATACGTCCTCCCAAAATGGGAAAGCCGAACAAAAAATTCGTACCATTGATAGTATTGTCCGAACCTTATTAGTCCATGCTTCCATACCCCCTTTCTTTTGGCATCATGATCTACAAATGGCTACGTATCTTCTTAACATACTTCCTACCAAAGGGTTGGCATATTCATCCCCTCTTCAATGTCTATATAATAAGACTCATTTGTATTCACATCTTAGGGTCTTTAGGTGTTTATGTTATCCGCTATTTTCGTCAACTACAATTAACAAACTTCAAGACCGTTCTACCCCTCATGTGTTTTTGGGTTATCCATCCAATCTTCGTGGTTACAAATGTTTGATTTATCGTCTAATAAAATCATAATTAGTCACCACGTTATTTTTTATGAATCTCAATTTCCGTTTGATAAAGTAAGTAGTCCCGGGCCTAGTTCGTATAATTTTTTAGATGATGATTTCTCCCCATATATTATCCACCATTTGTCGGACTTGTCCCGCACCCAAAATCCTCCAGCGGACCCACTGCCCGCTGGACCTCCTATCCCGTCACATCTGCCTAGTGGGCTTGTCCTTCAGGTCTCGGATTCAGCAACTGGGCCGACTATCCATCCCAGTTCTGCCCCTGCTACTATTTCCCATCTTGATCCAGCATCCCGTGTTGGGCCAGCAGGCCCACTGCCTGTTGGCCAGTCCGTCACCTATCCAATTTTTTCCCAAAATCCGCCCAATTCTCCCCCCGAGTCAAAGACCGGTCACTCGTAGTCAATGGAGTATTTTTAAACCAAAAAGACATTTTAATCTAAATTCTAATATTCTTAAGTCCCCTATTCCCCGTAACCTAGTGTCTGCGTTAAATGACCCGAATTAGAAATTGGCTATGAACGACGAATATGATGCTTTCATTGTAAATAAGATGTGAGAGTTGGTGCCCCGTCCTTCTGGTGTTAATATTATTCGGTCTATGTGGATTTTTACTCATAAAGATAATTCTGATGGATTTTTTGCGAGACATAAGGCTCGTCTTGTAGGTGATGGTAAAACTCAATAGGTTTATGTGGATTGTGGTGAGACATTTAGTCTGGTGGTCAAGTCGGCCACCATTCACACTGTTCTCAGTTTGGCTCTTTTGAAGGCATGGTTCATTCATCAGTTGGATGTGAACAATGCTTTCTTACATGGTGATCTTAAGGAGACCGTTTACATGCATCAGCCCTTGGATTTTTGAGACCCCAAATATCCTCGTCATGTCTGTTTATTGAAGAAGTCCTTATATGGGCTTAAGCAAGCCCCCCGTACTTGGTATAAGAGGTTTGCGAACTATGTTTCGTCTATTGAGTTTACTCACAGCAGGTCTGATAATTCATTGTTCTTATATCGTCGTGGTACTTTCCTAGCTTATATTCTATTATATGTGGATGATATTATCTTGACTGCCTCTTCTAATGCTTTGCGCAAGTCTATCATGACTATGCTTAGTTCTGAGTTTGCTATGAAAGACTTGGGGCCCTTGGGTTACTTTTTGGGGATTGCTGTCACTCGTCATATAGGTGGGTTATTCTTATCACAACGGAAGTATGCAGCTGAGATCATTGAGCGACCTGGTATGTCCTCGTGCAAGTCCACTTCCACTCTAGTTGATACTAAACCCAAGCAGGGTGCTGCAGCTAGCTCACCTTACGAGGATCCGACCCACTATCGCAGTCTTGCAAAGGCTCTTCAGTATCTTACTTTTATGAGATCAGATATTACGTATGACGTACAACATGTGTGTTTGTTTATGCATGATCCCAGGGTTGAGCACATGAATGCGCGCAAACACATTTTTCGATACATCAAGGGGACACTTGACTATGGCTTACATTTATATCTTTCATCGACGTCTACACTTGTCTTGTATACAGATGTTGATTGGGGTGGTTGTCCAGATACCAGACGCTCCACGTTTGGTTAATTGCATGTTTCTTGGTGATAACTTTTTCTCATGGTCTGCCAAACGACATGCTACCTTATCCCACTCCAATGCATATGCCGAGTATCGAGGGGTAGCCAATGTGGTTTCTAAATCTTGTTGGTTACGTAATCTTCTCTTGGAGCTTCACTTTCCCATTCAGAAAGCTACCTTGGTGTATTGTGATAATATTAGTGCCGTATATCTTTCGGGGAATCCAGTTCAACACCAGCGCACTAAACATATTGAGATGGACATCTATTTTGTTCGCGAAAAGGTAGCTCGTGGACAAGTACGCGTCTTACATGTTCCTTCCAGGTACCAAATTGCAAACATCTTCACTAAGGGTCTTCCCTCAGTCCTATTTGAAGATTTTAGGGACAGTCTCAGCGTATGAAAACCGCCCGCTATGACTGCGGAGGTGTGAAAATATACAAGGGTATACACGGTATACACATACCTTGTGTATATCACGGAATCTCATAACAAGTGGGAACCGTGATATACACGGTATACACAACCGTGTATATCCTTTTATGGTAACATATTATTTGTATATTTTGTATATAATTAGCATTGTACACTTATCATAATTTTAGGATTCTTGTACAACTAAAATAGTGTTTTGAAAGTAGAATAGGAATATGATTTTCCATATTATGAAAATTGTAAATTATATATATACACTTTCATTAATAGAAATAATCAATCTTGAGTGACTAGAAAGTATGTACTTATCAATGTCTAATATGGGATCATAACAGAATGTTTTACTTCTCGTGTAAACATCCATCCATAAACGAAAAGCAAGAACGGATGCACAAAAAAAAAAAGTAGTGAATTGTACCAATAATCATCGTGTATTGACTAATATAATCTGGGTAAGGGGAGGGGGAAGAGGGACTAATAGGAACATTTTATCATGTGTTTAGATGCTCAATCGAAACAATCCGTAGTTTGAGTATCTATGAAATTTAATAAAAAATTTAAGAGGTTATCAATGTATTCTGCTTAAGTTACATAAATACTTTTAAGCTATATATTATATTAAAAAATTGTTACTTTTAATTATAAATTTTATAATAATCACTAGGCTACACGTATGAGGCGAGGCACGTATACATTAACACTAGCAAATTTTGGAAAAGAGATTCCATATGTTAAAGGGAGTTCTTTGTGCGGATTATCCTTCAAAGGCACTGGACTTTAATTTTTGTCCCTCAAATTGTTGGTCTTTAATTTTTTTTTCCTTCGCTTAAAAAGGGGCTGAAAATACCCCAAGGTTACGGGTTCGAACCCCGCTCAGTCAAAAATTAAAAAAGAATTTACAAGGCAGAGTTTGTATTTCGCAAGGCATAGGCAAACTATGTCTTAAGGTAGAGTTTGTTTTATGCCTGAAGGCAAACTATATCTTGCAAAATCCTAACTCTGCTTTGCAATTTTTTTTAAAATTTTTGACTGAGCTGGGGTTCAAATCTAGAACACAAGAATTTTTGGCGAAGAACAAAAATTAAAAATTTCCAATTTGATGAGCAAAATTAAAGACCGCCCGAAAGAGGGTCATTTGTGTGAATTGTTCTCTTAAAGGTACTCTGAGGAGAATGAATGGGGCGTATAACTTAAGTGGATCATACAGAGTTGGCCCATAAATTTGGAACTTATTTTGCTTTTTGAGTTTTTTCCTATTAATCTAAATCCTTGTCAATATAGGAACATACTTACATAGTAACTTTCCATGTTATTTTTTACACCCCCATAAATGCCCTCGAATTTGTGGTTTTCTTATAATCCTCCTGGAAAGCCTCACAATATCCTGGCTATGGCCAACTGGGCAGAATTGCCGCCAGACCTCATTACTATAATTGCAAAGTGTTAAAGTGATGGAAGATTGCATTGCTTTTGGTGCTGTTTGTACCTCATGGAAAATTTTGATGCTCTTTCCCCCAAGTTCCGTTGCTAATGCTGCCTGATAATGATAGATGATTATCGAGAATTTTTCTCTCTTTTCAAGGAAAAGGTTTCACGTGTATTTTTTCCGGAAGCTAGAGGGCCACGAGAGTGTTTTCCATCAAAGGGGTGGCTTTGCACCATCTCATACAATGGAGAGATGAACTTGTTGCATTCTCTCTCTCGCACAGTATAAAGCTTCCCTCGCTGAATGACTTAATGACTTTACGACATGAAGAAGGAGAGTCGTATTGCATAGACAAAAGTTGTCTTATCTGCTAGTCATTATGTTACATCAAATTATGTACTGGTGACTTCCCGTTTTGGGGATGGTAGTTGGTTGTCTTTTTGGCGACCTGGAGACCTCAACTGGACTATTATTGACTTCTAGAAATATGATGGGAGTTTGCTCTCTTATTCACTGTAAGGGGCAATTTTATGCATCAACTAACCGTAGCGAAGTCTGGTTTTTTGATATTGCAGGGCCTATTACTCGCGAACCAATTGTAGAGCCACGCAGACTTGTTCATCTTTAACCATGATATATTTGGCCAACCATTTCACAGATACCTAGTTGAGATATCCGATGCATGCACTATTAATCTTTAACCATGCAGCTTGCATATATATGCACATAGACCATTACAGATAGCTGCTAAATTTGACATGAGAACATCCTTGGAAGAGTGCATACCTCAGGACTCCCACTTTCAAGAAGAACCCCCTTCAGCTTACCTGCAAAGATGTATGTTTATATCACTCTTCTTTTGCCTTGTATTTATTAGTATTACCTTTTTGAAGTACAACTTCTTAAAAAGATAGGAATGGAGAAGAAACATAAGTGTAGACAACCAGATGCACACAAAAAGAAGGAATAGAGTGCATACCAGAGTCAATCCAAAATGTTGCATGAGAAATCGGTGTTTTACCGTGTCTGTCTCTATACTTGATCCATCTTCAAGCTTAACTGCAGTTACCTGGCCATCAGGACCAGATTCCAGATGTTTTATCTTAGCACCCTGGGAAAAGACACAATTCAATTAGAAGCTTAACTGCAGTTACCTGGCCATCAGGACCAACTTCTTATATTTTCTCAAACTACCATCTGAATTTTTCTTCACCCAAAAAATCCACCTACAACCAATTAAATTTTGAGATGCTGATCTAGAAACAAGCGTCCAGGTCCTCTGTTGTTATAAAGCCTTATATTCTTTTGCCATTGCAGCTTTCCAATCGGGGTATTTGAGAGCTTGGGCAATATTTTTTGGTTCAAGTTTGTAGGTAGAGACAGTTGTAGAGGGTAAAGAGGACTTGTTGGTAGTTTGAGTAGTAAGGCAAAGCTTGTTGATAGGTTTATGAATATTATTTTTAGAGCGAGTAGTCATTGAGTGAGAAGGTGGAACATGTTGGGATTGAGTGGTTTGGCTGGTGGTAACAATGGCTTCTTGAACAATAACAGGTGAGGAATTAGAGGTTATAGAAGGTGCACTCATGGGACTATGGTTGGTAATTACACCAGATGATGAGCTATCTTTTCTGATGAAATTTTCCCCAACTCATTTGATGAATGGCCAGTTTTTAGTAGTGCCTAGTAGCAAGGAACATATGTATCTGTAAAGTTATGAGTGGCCATCAAAGGGGTTGATTTAGTTAAAGAAGAAGGGACATTAGGAAGAACAAAGTAAGGAGCCCATGTCGAAAGTGTTTCTTTTGTAGGTTGAGAAATTGTAGATGCCAAAGTGGAGAAAGAGAACTATTGCTCTACGAAGTCGACATGTCGAGCGATAAAATCTTAGATGTTGAGGGATCAAAGCACTTGTAGGCACTTTGATTAGTTGAGTATCCCACAAAAACACATGGTTTTGAACGAGGCTCCAATTTATTTTTAGAGTAATGACGCAATCATGGATAACATAGACACCCAAAGACTCGAAGCTTTCGATAATTCGGAGCATTACTAAATATACGAAAATATGGTGACTCATTATGAAGCAAAGGAGTTGGCAACCTATTTATGAGATAGACAGTTGTCTAGAAGGCAAAAGACCTAAAGGATAGGGGAAGTTTGGCAACATGAAGGAGAGTGATACCCATTTCCACAATATGATGATGACGACATTCAGCAGTACCATTATGTTCAGGCGTGTGAGGAGGAGTAGAAATTCCACTAGAAGCAAAGAATTCTCGAAGATGAACAAACTCTTCACCATTATCGGAGTAGAAGGAAATAATTTGTTTCTGGAAGAATTTTTCAACCATAATTTTAAATTTTGGAAAAATATGAGAAACTTCAGATTTCTTTTTCGTGGGATATAACCAGACATACTTCGTAAAATGATCGACAAAAATGAGATGGTAGTAAAAAACATCAATAGATTGGATTGGAGCAGGTCCCCACACATCAGAATAAATCATCTCCAATGGAGAAGAAGATTTTATTGAAGAAATTGTAAATGGATTTTTATGCATTTTATTGCACTGGCATGAATTACAAAATAAAAAAACTAAACAGACTTGACAGGGATGTCTAAATGACTAAAAATTTATCACAAAACAGAAGAAGACGGGTAACCAAGACGATAGTGTCATGTTGAAACTGATGAGAGATGAATAGAATATGCAATGTGTGATGAAGCGGTAGGTGGCATGGACTTGGATTTGATAGGTCATATATAAACTTTATCTTTAGATTTTCCTACTAGCAGAGGCGCCCCGTGTAATAGTCCTTCACAACAAACGAAAAAGGTGAGAATTCAATAGATACATTATTCTGAGTGCATAATTGATAAACAGAACTTAAGTTCTTTTTTATTTTTGGAACACAGAGAACATTAGAGAGATGGAGAGGGCGAGTAAAAGTATGAAAAGTGGTGGAACCACCACGTGTCACATTTAAGGCTTTACCATCACCAATCATAACATCGTCACCATCATATTCGAAATGAAGTGACAGGTTTTGGAGATCCCGCCGGCCGGGGGCTGTGCCGCGGCGCCGCCTCGAACGCCCTAGGGACGGCTCTGTGCATAAGTATTATGCAGTGTAATCCACATATCTTAAGAGGTATCCGCAAAAATAACCAATGGGACAACCTCAAAGGAGAGTGATGCGACTAACGCACTACGGATCAGTTGATCTTGCCTATTCCAAAACTTAGAAGCCACTTGTTGTGACGTGGGTGGATTGACAACATAACCTGTGAAGCCATATACTATCAAAAGAGACCGCCACTGCGTGTATCAACTTTGAAAATTTGATGGGGTGAACTTGATAGGGGCTTGAGCTGATGCATTTATAGATAAAAGTTGTGGCTCTTCAGTGAGATTGGATGAAGAAAATGTGAAACAGTGGGTGTGGTTATTGTGGATGTATTAGATGTTTGTGGAGGAAGTGAGGGAATAGAATAAGTTACTGCTACAGTGGATTGAAGTGGAGGAATCATTGAATTGGGGCGGGCTTGAGATGTTGTTAATGGTGAAATTGTAGGTAATGGTGGAATGGTTTGAGACAAGAGGTCCAGTTTTCATGGGTAGGGAAGCACAAGTGGAGGAGTTGTTTTCCATGCTAAAACTGAAGAAGAGAAAATTAATGCTTATAAAACCCCGAGAAAAAAAATATTGCCGTGTGGCTATGGCTATTGATACCATGAAAAAGTTTTACGACTTAATTCCATTGATGTACCATTGCTGATATTTATATAATATTGACAGAGAAGGGAATAAGGAATCATTATGGAAAATATACACAAAATAGGAAGTACTATCAATGCCCATTAAGAGACATATATGCAAGTAAGGAAATATGAATCAAGTAAGAATAAGCAATAAATAATGAGATCTGCATAATGGAATCCAAAATATTCCTAATAGAGGAGTAAATACAACTTGTTCCATTGCTGGCCAAGAAAATTGATGAATCTCCCAAAGTGTTAATCTTGTTCAATTTAGCTTTTGGTTACATCGACTTCATATTTATTAAATCTAACGGTACGGATGTGGTAATACCCAAGAACATGAACATCCCAATCCCAATGGACAGATTGAGAAACAATAAATAGTGCATCGGATATCTCAACTAGGTACCAGTAAATTGATTGATTAATGATATACTCAAGCTGATCAACAAGTAAGCGTGGCTCTACAATTGGTACGGCAATATCAAACACCCAGACTTCGACATTGCAAGTGAGTGCATAAAATTGTCCCTTACAACAAACCACACAGTAGACTCTATCAAAATTCTTGAAGTTAATTTTAGTCCAGTTGAGGTCTCCAGGTCGCCAAAAAGACAAGCAACCATAACTGGAAACACCACCAGTGCATAATCTGAAGTATCCGAAGGACTTGTAGATAAAATAGCTTCGTCTATATAGTGGCACTCTACTTCTTTAACGCTTCTTGGCCATGTAAAGCCAATAAGTCATTTAGCGAGGGAAGTTGTATACTGGTGCGAGAAAAAGGATGCAACAAGCTCATCTCTCCCGCGTATGACATGGTGCAGAGCCACCCTTTTGATGGAAAAAACTCTTGCAGTCCTTTAACTTCGGGGAGGAATACCAATGAAAATTTTTCCATGGAAAGAGAGTAAAATTCTTGATAATCGTGACCTTTATCTGGGAGCATTAGCAACGGAACTTGGGGCAAATTAAGCGCGTCAAAATTTTCCTTTGTTGCAGCAAGTCGCCATGAAGTACAAACAGCACCAAAAGTAACGAAATCTTCGATCACTTTAACACGGTTTGCAATCATAGTAATGAGGTCCTGTGCCAATTCTGCCCAGTTCGCCATAGCGACGATATTGTAAGGCTTCTAGGAGGATTGTAAGAAATAAGCGAATTGGATGGCATTTATTGGCCTGTAACAATTATAACATGGAAAATATGTATGTTCCTATATTGACAAGGATTAGGAACTAGCAGGCGTATATAGTTTTATTAATATTAGAATTTAAATGGGACCGATTGGTTTGTCCATTGAATTAGGAGCTAGCAAGAATATAATTTAGGATGCACTAAGGCTACCAGGAAACTTTCTTCTCGTTCATTAATTCTTCTTACATTTTTCTTAGATAACTATTGTGTTCAGATCACCTTACACGCACAACACATACACTACAAGAAAATATAAAATTGCTAACAAAAATTTAGGAACAATAAGTAAATTGTTGCTAAAAACATAAATGACAACAAATATTTAATATATTGTTGCTAAAAAATGTAAATGACAACAAAAAATAACTTGTTGTTACGAAATTTTTTCGCATCGGAGGTTATTGCAACGGCATGCAACAATTTTTGTTGTTGCGAAAAAGTACCTTTGGCAACAACATTCAACATATGGAAAGAAAAAATGTTGTTGGCAAATGTCTTTCTTCTTGTAGTGAGGTACCCGATAACCCTGTCTATATCTTGATTTAGAGATTAATAATACCCCTTTACGAAAGCTTATATGTAACACGACAGTGAATTTTGTATCCAGTACATGGAATAAGTTAAGCAGAAGCCTACATTAATTTAATAGCCAAATATACATTAAATTTTTAGTGATTTAATTTAATGTTGGTATTTGTAATCTTAACATTAAGAGTTAAATAAGGTTTTAATAGAAAATTTTGAAATTCAATAGAGGAGTGCAAATACGAATTTTTAAATGAAATAATTCATAATTTATTATGGTAAGATTAATTTATGTAAAAATAAATTAATTCCATATTAAGAATCCTTATTAATTAATTTTGTGGTCTATATTGTGCCTGAGTCAAATTAGGACTTTGGAAAACTTTTTCCTTGTGAAAAAAGAAAAAAAGGATTCTTCCAACATAGAAAAAGCTAAATTTTGTGTAATTTTGAGTTGCACAATAGGAGATCGTGGAAGATCTCAAGCTCGCGGGTGTAATTTACGCTTTAATAGCTATTTTTCAGATTCTATAATTAATTAAAATCAGTGATTATGTATTATCTATTTTATATGTAAGTTTTATTGTAAAATACTTTTCGCGTTTTGTGCATATATTCCATCATTTCATGCCCCTAGAATTCATTTAATTATATATCCGAATTGGAGAAATTTCTCGTCTTTTCCCAGTTTTCCTCTTTTTGTGGAGAATTAATTATCACATGATGCATTGCACTGCTATTTTAAATATGTGCAGACTAGTTAAGTTGACAAATAATAGTACTTAAAATTTTCTTTTCCACTGTCAAATTTCTAAAATTGGTTATTGCCAGTAATCGTTATTATTAATGACTTGTTTGTTGTAGTATTTCTGAATAACTTCCTTACTACCACGCACCATGTGCAATATTCTTTCTTTGTTTTTGTTTTTGTTTTTTTTTTCATTCGGTGTTAAATTAATATTCGCTTGAGGAGTATCGTATTGGGTGTAATTTTCCACAAAGGTGGCTTCATACCTAGGGCTTAAAATCGAGATCTCTGATTAAAGATAAAAAAGTACTTATCACTCTACCGCAATTCTTAAAAAAAAAAAAATTGACTGGTCAGGAACATTTTGTTAAATTTAGTCCATTGATTATTTTTACACTAATAATAACAATATTATTAAAATTCTCTACAATATGAATTTGGGACCAGCATTACTGCACCAACACATGTAAAGTTTTACCATCAAAGAATGTGGAATAGATAATATCCTTTCATTTTTAATCAAAGTCTCGAGTTCAATTTTTCCCAAAATAAGAATTTTTTTTAATAGGCTCTAAGTAGCGAGAATTCGAATTATTTAGGCTAATTGGCTTCAAACATCGAATGCATAAAGAATAATAAAGTGTAGTTCCTAAGAATTTCATATAAGCGCAAAACTGGTAGTGAATTGGTTTGCAAATTGCAATTGAAAGACCACAAAGGAGTCCGTGGGATGGTTGTGATCTTATACCCTTAAGTCTTAACTACATGGTTCAAAATCGAACCGCGCATGGCAATGACAGAGAGCATTTCACCTACTTAATAGACTTACCCGATACAAATCTGAGTTAATCGAGTCAGTAAATTTTGGATATCAAATGCTTAAACAACAAAAATCCCAATTGGAAAATCTCAGCACAATATTTACATTCATGAGAATCAGCAATACCATTAGAGAAACATGAGCTCAATAGACACATCCACTGCAAATCAATCAGTACTATTCATTTCTTTTTACAGATCATGAAACAAATAAAGACTTGAATTATACTGTAATTATCACAAAATTTAGTCAGCCTTTTTTCAAACAGACATTTTAAAAACCAAAACAATAACAAAACAACTAATCCTTAACCTTGGAAATTGCAAAACAATTGAATCTTTGTTAAAGTCAATAAGGTACTGGTGTTGACATTTTACCAATTTGATCAAGAACATCAAGAACTTCAGCTCTGCTCCTCACAATCCTATGAAACACTTCTCTAATCTGTTGTTGCAACGGTGCTAATCCGTCCTCCATTTTCCGGCATATCTCCGCCATCTCAGCAACCTGTCCCGCCACCTCCTCAAGCTTCTCCTCCTCCGCGGGAAACTGAAAATTCTCCGCGAAATCCACCAAATTTTGCGCGACTTTCTCCATTTTTTGCAGCTCATCCAACAATCCAGTTGTCCCTTTTTTCTCCTTTTTCTTCCATTCCTCCGCGATTTTATCCTGCAAAGAAATTAAAGACTGCCCCCAATTCAAATTCCTCGGCATTGGAAAATGTGTCAATAGCCCTGTCCTCTCCTGACACGGAATCGCTGCCACTAACCCCCACATAACGAACACGAAAATCGTGCTCATAGCATAAATGGGCAGGGCGAGCCCAGTGGGCTCGCCCCCACGTGGCACAACCAGATTGGATGCCATAGCCTGAATTTGTTTCGAAGCGGACCATGATTTTGCCACGGACCACGACATTGCACGAAAAGTTCCATTAGTTCTATCTTTATTATTAGTAGTATTAGTACCACTACGCCTACCAAAAGACCATGTGCGCTCAGCAGCTTTTGCGTGATAATTATTCTCCTTATCATCCAACATCATCGATGTAAGCAACGTGTTCAACGCCTTTTTCGCGCGTCTTACTTGTCCGTCTCCCATTGGCTTTTGCTCTAACGCGGTAACCGCGATTTGAGCTAGCTTTTGCCAGTGACACACGAGCTCCAGCCCGTGCGTCACTGCGTTACATATGTCAAGAGATTTGATTGAACGATCAAGAATATCAGGGACAAGACGATCCAACGGAGGTTTGGAAAATTGAACAGGGTCGCGCCCGATTAAGACAAGCGCTTTAAATTCAGCCTCACAACAAAGAAAAACGTCGAGGAGTTTTCGATACCATGAAATCGAGAAAAGGGCAGTTTGATCTTTTGCAGGGGAATCTGTTGTGGACGAAGGATCGTTTGGTAAAAGATCGGAGAAACGATCAGCTACGTGTTTTTGGAAAAGTTCGAGGTCTTCGAGGTCTTGTTCATGGTTGTTTTCCATATTCGAAACTTGATTCCGGCGAATACTTATCCGATTGAGGAATGATCCTTGATTATCCGTCATTGGCATGGTGTTTTTTTTTCAGTCGAGAAATAATTTTCAGAATGTATTGTTTTGTGATGATTGGGAATATTTTTGACAGAAAAATGGAAGTTAATATAAAGGGAGTTGGAAATTTGGATGGTTGTGGACATTTCTTTTTGTCGGATATGAAGACCGTTTCTTGCTGACTTGGTAGTTAGTTTATTCTATCCACTGAAATGTTCGTTAGCTCCCTTGAAGATTTTCGGCTTGTGCACTTTAACCCTGAATTCTTTTTTGGTCACTTTTACTATCCGAATTTGTTTATGTATTATTCAGAATAACCCATTTTTTGTTCACTAATCCTTGTACTTTTTTAATCTCTATATTATTATCTCTCCATAACTTGTCTTTTAACCTAAACCCTAACTTTCACAAATAGAATAGTGAAATTATTGATAAGCTTTTGGACAATTCGTACAGTAAGATCTATATAGAATCACATTTGATTAGTCTCACATCTTCCCATCCTCTATTTAGTTGTTTCAATTACGTTGATCCTGAACTACACCCTATTGAATTAGTTGTACATGAGTATGGTATATGCCGACAACTTACTATTGGGACCGTTGATCCCTTCGAGCTTCTCATAGAATATGTATCGCCCACTTCCTACAATTTGGCTTTTAGCTCTTACTTTTTCCAGAGGGTCGACATGACATGGGAGCATCAATTCAAAAGGTCGGAACTAAGTGAAGAAAATAGTTCATGCCACAAAATCTATATGGAAGCGACCCCTAGAAACTTTATAATAAAGGAATAGCAGCACTTTTGGTCCCCGAGTTATTGGTAAATTTTGATGTTAATCCTTGTGATATTTGAGTAAGTACATTTAGTCTTTAATTGATTGAATTGTGTATTTTTGGTCCATTTATGTAGGAAATATATATTTAAATTATTTTTAGAATTATATTACCGTCAAATATGAAATAACACTACAAGCTTAATATAACACATGTATAATTAAGTAGTGGAGCAATTGATAATCATGATAAACTTGTAAATCTTCACAAGTAAAGGGATCAAAAGTGAGAGATTCAATTAATTGAAGGTAAAAAATGCCTAGTCAAACACCACAATGGCTAAAATCAGACGTTATAGATAACTAAGAGACCAAAAATATTGTTAACTCTACAATAAAAGGGCTTTAATCTAGAAATAAGGATCGGAATAAACAAATACTTCTCAAAGTTTGTTGAACTCTTCATCATCTGGTAGATGAATCTAACACCATATAGAACCAGAAATAACAGAAGCAGTAGCAGTAACATAAGGAAGAAAAAGGAAGAAGAAGAATGTAAAGTAAGAGCAATGTAGTGAATTGAGTAGTATTGTTATTATTCATTGAAAATCTTAATTATACAAAGTGTATGAGATTGTATTTATAGACCTTTTTTAGTGAGTTAAACCTTCATTATGTTAACTACTTCTCTAACTAAGTCATTAACTAACTAACTAACTTCTAACTTACTAACTAACTTTGACTCTTGTTAATTTTCTCAACAGTCCCCCTCAAGCTGGATGTTGTGAAGATGTTCAGTAATCCAAGCTTGGAACACAGATATTGGTGTTGAAGTCTGTTCAGTCTTTTGGTAAGAAGATCAGTTGGTTGAATGGTTGTGTTGATGTATTCTGGTTTCACAGTTCCTTTCTGAATTTTTTCTCTTATGAAATGTAGGTTTATTTCTATGTGTTTAGTTCTCTCATGAAACACAGGGTTTGCAGCTATTTGGATGGTTGATTTGTTGTCAGTGAATATTGTCACTGGTAAGTTTATTTTGATCCCAATTTCCTTTAACATGCCAAGTATCCATGTTAAATCATCAATTGTTCCTGCTAGGCTCCTGTATTCTAATTCTGGTGAGCTTCTAGATATTGTAGATTGTTTCTTAGACTTCCATGAGATCAGTGTACTTGACAATATATCCAGTAATTGATTTCCTTGTTTGAGGACATACAACCCAATCATCATCACAATATGTTGTTACTGTCTCCTGTGATTTGCTGGACAGTAGTATACATTATCCAGATTGATTTTTGATATATCTGACAATTCTGAGAGCAGCATCAAAATGTGACTTCTTTGGTTATTGTAAAAACTGACTAAGTGTATGTACACTGTATGCTATATCTGGTCTTGTAACTGTGAGATAAAGAAGTTTTCCTATCAACCTTTGATATGAGCTAATGTCTTGTAGTAATGTGTCTTCTGTCTTGGTCTTGTTTCTTCTTGTTTCCTGACTCTTTTGAATATGATAATCATACTCTTTAGTAGTCCATTTTAAAATGCAGTCAATTGATGTGTTGATAGGTTTAGCAGCAACCAACCCAAGCTCAGATATGAGTTCTAAAGCATACTTTCTCTGGTGCATAAGAATTCCCTTTTCTGATCATGCAACTTCTATTCCTAGAAAGTATTTTAATTCTCCCAAATCTTTCATTTTGAAGGCTTGTTGTAAGGCTTGTTTTGTTTCTTTTATTTGTTACAACTGATCTTCAGTTATCAGCATGTCATCCACATAGACTAATACTAGAGTTATCCCTTTATCAGCTTCCCTTATGAACATAGTGATCATATTGTGACTGTTTGAACTTCATTTGTAATAATGCTTCTGTAAGCTTGAAATTCCACTATCTTGGAGCTTGTTTCAGTCCATATAAGGATTTAATCAATCTACATACTTGTTTATCCCCCTGACTGATAAATCCTTGAGGAAGTTCCATATATATATTTCATCATGTAGATCTCCTTGTAAGAAGGCATTATCTACATCCATTTGATGTATATGCCAGTGTTTGGATGCAGCAATAGATGTAATTGATCTTACAGTTACCATCTTTACAACTGGAGAGAAGGTTTCTTGGTAGTCAATCCCTTCTTTTTGGCTGTATCCTTTTGCCACTAGTCTAGTTTTCAATCTTTCAATTTCTCATGTTTCTTTGTACTTGATCTTGTAGATCCATTTACACCCTATTGGTACCTTGCCTTCAGGTAATGACACCACATCCCATGTGTGATTATCTTGTAGTGCTGCAATTTATGCCTTCATGGCATCCACCCACCTTGGATCTTTGGATGCCTCAGTATAATTTTTAGGCTCAGTTATTTCTGAAAAATGTAGTGAGAAAGGCTTTATACTTGGGTGAGATTGTTTCATAAGATATGTAGTTAGCTATAGAGTATGGAGTGGTTGTATTAGGCTTATTTGTAATGGATTCTTTAAGCCATATTGGAGGTTGTTTACACCTTGTGGATTTTCTTATGAAGGTTGTGTTAGAAGGCTGGTTCTGTGTGATTTGTATTTGTATATTGTCATTGTGGTTTGTGTCTGGTGAAGTATTATGTTGCACATTTTCTGGTGTATACTGTATTTGGTCTGAGTCTTCAAAGTTGGAGATTTTCTAGTAGATAATGTGTTTGGTTTGACTTTTCATTTGCATTAGTCTGAGAACCATGTATAAGTTTAGACGTATATATATTTGAAATAAGAGAGTCATCATAAGCCTTACTCCACTGATTTTGTAGAAAAAGTTGTTGTTCTGGTTGTTCTTCTTTGAAAGGAAACTCAGTTTCCCTGAAACTCACATCTCTATTCACAAAAAATATTTTGTTTTGTATATCATACATAATATAACCCTTTTGTACTTTAGAATGTCCCATCATAACATAAATTTTTGCTCTTGATTGTAGTTTATCAGTTACTGTTAGATCTTTAGCATAACATAGACAACCTTAATACTTTTAGGTGACTAATAGAAGGTTTTCTCTTGTACAGTTTTTCATAATGAGTTATTTCATTAGTAGATGAGGGTAGTCTGTTTATTAGGTATACAACAGTTTGTACACATACCCCCCCAGAATTTTAAAGGAATGTTAGCCTGGAATCTCATTGCTCTTGTTATTTCTAGTATGTGTTTGTGTTTTCTTTCAGCCACACAATTTTGCTGAAGTGTATAAGCACATGATTTTTTATGTATGATACCTAGTGTTAAGAATAAGTTGTTGCATATATCATTAACAAATTCTATTCCATTATCAGTTATTATTATTTTCACTGTTTTATTGAACTGTGTAAGTACAAAGGTTAAGAACTGCTTAACTACAACACAGACATATGTCTTAAACTCGAGCAAGTAAATCCAAGTCATTCTGGTAAAGTCATCTACAACAGTCAGAAAATATTTGTGACCATTATGAGTTTGTACCTTGTAGGGTCCCCAAACATCCATATGAACAACATCAAAGCTAGAAGTACTTTTATTATTATTAACATGAAAAGGAATTCTACATTGTTTGGCACATGGACACACATTACAATTATTTATAGTACCAGCTATAACATCAGATTGTGCTATTATTTTGCTTAAAACAATACTAGATGTATGTCCAAGTCTTCTGTGCCATAACTTTATTTCTTCCTCAGATATTGCAGCATGCTCCTTAACTTTTCTCACAATTAGTCCTAGCTGGAAGTGATCTCTTAGATTTTTTTCTTTTGGTTGATTCACTAACATGTATAAACCATCTTGCAGTCTACCAATCTCATTCACCCTCCCATTGTAAAGATCCTGAAATAAGCAGAAATCAAGGTAGAAGGTAGCTGCACACTGTAATTCTCTGTAAGTTGTGATACAAACATTAAGTTAAATTTAAACTGTGATAAATAGAACACATTGTTAAGTGTACTTTTGTTAGAAATAGTACTAGACCCTGTATGTGTTACACTTACTTTCTCTCCATTAGGTAAATGTACTTTCTTGGATTCAATAGAGTTTACAATTCTAGTAGATTTATATAGCATTTGTATATCAGAAATCATGTGATTAGTAGCTCCAGTATCTATAATCTACTGTTTAAGAATATTGGCTATCGGAAAGGATTTATGACTATTCATACCTGCTGCATTTGCAGATGTCTGAGTAGCATTTGACTCTTGTGGCTGAGTAGTTGTAGTCTGGATCATGTTGGATTGTGCATTGTTACTCAGTAATTGTACAATCTACTCATACTGGTCTCTAGAAAAGATAGGTGCTCATGTAACTTGCCACTATTCTAAATTTGATAATGCAGAAGACTTATCATTCATGCCACTGATTTTACATATTTTCTCAGTCCTTTCTTTATATTCATCTGAACACACATTGTGAGCAACATGTTCTTTCCTTTTTGTCTTGAAGCTTGGAGGATACCCAACCACTTTATAACAATACTCTTTGGTATGCCCCTTCATTTTACAGACTTCACAATACAAATTAAAGTTTTTCTTGAACTTCTGTTGGCTTGTACTAGTTCTAGAGTACATTGCAGTAGGGTCATGGATGACATTATGTCTAAATCTACTAGGACCAACACCTAACAAACCAACAGATTTAGCAGTGATAGATTTCTGGTTTTCATCACTAGTAATCATTGAGTATGCCTTATTAACTGTAGGTAATGGAGACATTAATAAGATTTGGCTTCTTGCTTGCATGTAGTTCTCATTTAACTCCATTAGAAACTGATACATTTTCTGTCTTTGGAGATATTCTACAATCTCTTTAGATTTATGACATCCACAACTAAGGGGAGGTACTAGAGATTGAACCTCTACCCACAATGTCTTGAGTTTGGAGAAATATTCAGCCACACTTGAACTTCCTTGAGTTAAAGTGGTTATTTTTCTGTGTAAATTATAAGTTCTTGACCCATCCACTTTGTCAAATCTTTCTCTTAAATCCTCCCATACTTCATAGGTTGTGTCTGCATACAGAACACACTAAGTAATCCATTTGACACTGAGTTCATCAACCAAGTCTGAACTATTGTTCTTGCATACTTCATAGTTCTTGCATTTTCCATTTACAAACCCCAGTTTGTTTCTACCAAGCAGTGCAATCTTCATAGATTTGCTCCATCCATAATTTCCAGAACCAAGTAATTGAAAGGAATGAGGGACACTCCACTCACATCTGAAGATTGAAGAAATAGTGGATGATTGTGGTCTATTGTTACAGTGATTTCAGGAGTTTTCCTTACTGTTGGATTGGTGTTTTATGTTGTAGGTGAATTTATATCCATTAAAGATAGGTAGTATATCAGACTGTCTCAAGATATGTTCAGAAGATGTTAATACTGATGTATTAATATAATCAAATTTCAATTTGTGGTAGAATATGACTTTGTCAGATGGCAAGAATTAGAAGGATGATAGATTTAAATGTTCAGATCCACAATCCAAATTTAAGAAGAAGAAAGAACTCTCAAGACCAATATACAAATATGTTTTGATCCTAGTAAACTTAGACAGTTTCTGTGTGACAAGAATTTTAAGTCTCTATGTCAAGAAGTAATCAGAATTTAAGAAGAGTCTGATATTCAGGATCAAGATGAGAAGTAATATGAATACCAAGATGATATAATGTTCTACAGAAATCAGATACAAAAACTAGAAGAACATAAAAAAGACACACAGAAGAACTACAAAAACAGAATTGCAGAAGAAGAAAGAACTGCAACTTAACTACTTAATCAACGAATAGTCTTCAATGATCTTGCGAAAGAAAGACAATTATCGAGCCATCGATCAAGCTCTGATACCATGTTGAACTCTTCATCATCTGGTAGATGAATCTAACACCATATAGAACCAGACTAGCAGAAACAGTAGCAGTAACAGAAGGAAGAAGAAGAATGTAAAGTAAGAGCAATGTAGTGAATTGAGTAGTATTGTTATTATTCATTGAAAATCTGAATTATACAAAGTGTATGGGATTGTATTTATAGACTTATTTTAGTGAGTTAAGCCTTCATTATGTTAACTACTTCTTTAACTAAGTCATTAACCAACTAACTAACTTACTAACTAATTTTGACTCTTATTAATTCTCAACAAAGTTCTTAAAATGATGATGTCAAATTCGATAAGCAAATTAAGGACGATAAGCTAGGAAACAAAATCCATTTGTCTTTGCCTTGTTAGTTTTAATAGACTCCGACTATAATTTTATGTACATAGAGAGAGAACTATGCAGTGGAGTTTGACATCAATCAGCATGGAGAAAGATGACTTTTTGGAAGATAAATTCTTTATTCTTTTACAAATCTTTTTTGAAGTTAAGTTAATCTAATAATACAAAATCGTGTATATAAGCAATAATTTGAAATATGTTCATGAGCAATTGAAAAAGTTCGAATATACTCTTAAACAATTAAATATGTCCCAAATATATCGTGATAGGACTTCTACGGTTAATATAAGATGCATATTTAAATATTTTTAATTGTGCAGGAGTATATTTGACTTAGAAGGTAAAGTTGGCCGCTTTTATGAGCCAATAAGTTAGTAAAAGGCATATATAAGACAAATCACATAGTTAAAAGGATATTTATTTGCCTTTTTTGTTTTTAAATTCAGGATAAATCTTTTCATCTGTCTTCATCCACCCCTTTTTCTATTGGTATCTAATACAAATTAAAAGATGTAATATTTGGACTGCAATGGTTTCACGTTTAGCGTTTTCGCTCAAATCCGACATTGAATAATTGTAAACATAGAGTCATAGACATCATACATAAATATATATTTAATTTATACAAAATTCGCAATTACATGAACATTAATAAGTAAAAAGGGAAAATTTTGCAACACCCTTTGTATTTTACCTAGCTACTTTTCAACATCCTACACAAAATTTAATGATTACTTGTTGGCAAAAGACATAGTTTCTATCATAAATTTGTCCCAAAAAATATAGTTTACACTTCAACTAATCGGGCGATCCATTACACCCCTATATATTAGTGAATTTATTTATCTCTTTTTAGCACCCTATGTGATGATGTGGTATGAAACTGAGAGCACTTTCTCAGTAGCCCGTGAAAGGCATGAAAATGCTATAAACAGATTAAATTATTCAGGTGTCATCTTTCAATGGGTTGTTACAATTAATTACATTTAATTTGAAAAATTCTTTTTTAAGAATTTTTTATAGTTATTTTTTCCTTTCTTTTCTCTTTATCTCTTATGACTAAACGGGTCCACCAGCAAATCACCTCCCCGTCCACGGCCTTTCCCTTCTCCTCCATCCCCATCACTTTCTTTTCTAATGCTGCATTTCTTTGAAGATCAGCATACTTCTTCGGTGGTTTCGCGGTATCTGTGGGTGGCTGGTCAACCGGACGTGGAAGATTTTGTTGGAAATTTACTAAATGTGAAATTAAGTATATCCCATTAATTTATGACTCGAACAATTGGGGCCCGCACGTCGAAAACGTCGTTTCCACACACGTGCACACGTAGTGCCAAGTATCGCAAATTTCATTAGTGAGAGAGATATTGGTACGTATACGTTTGAGACATAGAATTATGGACGGTTATTGACCAAATGACAAAGTATTCCACGTTGGTAAATGAAGGAAGAAGTGTACAAAGTGTAAAATGAAACGAGTCGGAAATCACCGCGGAGCCGTGAAGGGTCGCGGCGCAAATTGACTAGCCAGTTACTGGAGTTGCGGCGCCGCGGAGCTAATTCACAGCGCCGCGGCGCTTCGGAGGCAGAAAGCTGCGACGGGAAGTTGGAAAAATCTAACCTTTGGGATGGTTTTGGAGCATTGATTCTCCATTACTTGACACATGAATTCAGCCATTATTTGGCTGAATGTAACCCCTCAATCAAGTGCAATTACATGGCTATTGAAGGTCATTAGTTGGCTAGTTGAGGGATCTTCTACTTACACTATAAATTGAGGCCTTTGGCTCAATTGAACAACACTCAACACTTAGAAAATACTCCAGATTTTCTGAATTCATAATCTTCCTCTCTAGCAAAGTTACTATACTCAAAGTTCTTCAAGAGTAACACTTGAGTTTCCTTTGCTCAGTTGTTAAAGTTGCTATTGTATCTTGGGAGACTATTGCTCAACACTGCAAAAGGAGATATACGGGGCAATCTTGTCTTAAAGACAGAGTGCCACCACTCGACTCAGCAAATCACACAAGCAGTTTGGTAAGATTTTGATTTCCAGTTTTATTGTAATAGTTTGTTTATCATTTCTACTATTGTAATAGTTACTTACTTCCCGTTTCCTACAACAATTGTATCCCAACAATTTTAAGACAAGATTTGTTGTAAGTAAGTTAGAAAGATGATTGACATAAATCAAATTGCTTCTGATTCTGCTGCTGCTGCTCAAGGCAATCCCTATGCCTTCCCCACTGCTCAATGCACTCCTAATGCTTTTCCGGTTGCTTAAGGCTCATCCAACGCCTTTACTGCCGCTCAAGGGAATGTTGTCGTTCCTCCACCTGCTGGATTTCACCATGAACGCCCTGAAAAGTTCATGGGGTCAAACTTTAAGAGATGACAACAAAATATGCTATTCTATCTGACTGTTATGGGAATGACACGTTTCCTAACAGAAGATCCTTCACAAACTGGAGATGAAATGGACCCTTCGCCTTATGAAACGGGTGAAGGGGGCCTAGGTATCCATGTCATTAATAGCATGAAGATGGTCTTGATGCATGGAGTCATAGTGATTTCATGTGTAAGAATTACATATTGAACTGCTTGTCAGACTCCCTCTCTACACGGTGTATTGCACCGTTGGCACTGCCAAAGAGTTGTGGGAGAAGCTACAAAAGAAGTACAACGCACAAGATGTAGGTACTAAGAAATTCATCGTTGGGAAATTTCTAAAATTTCAAATGGTGGATAGTAAGATAGTGATGTCCCAAGTCCAGGATTTCCAAATGATTCTACATCACATGGAATTGGAAGGTATGAAGCCAAACGAGCAGTTTTTGGTTGCATCACTGATTGAAAAGTTACCTCATTCGTAGAATGAGTTTATGAGCTACTTAAAGCTCAAGACAAAGGAGATGACCTTTGAAGAACTTATTATCAAACTCCAAATTCAAGAAGATAATAAGAAGGCCTTGCCTAGGGGTAAACAACCCGCTGAGGCAAAGCCAAATCTGGTTGAGGCCAAATGGAACCTAAGCAAGAAGCGCAAGTTCCAGAAAGACGGCAAGACCCAAGCAGTGGAGAAGTTCAAAGAAAAATGTCACCACTGTGGGAAACCTGGTCATATGATCAAGGACTGCCGCAAGCTCAAGACTGAGCAACAAGAGAAGGGCAAGGCTCAGGTTAACGTCGTCAAAGACCAGTTTCTGGATGACATGATTGAGGAGTTCTCAGCGGTGGTGCTAGAAGCAAACCTGGTTGAGAATCCTATGCAATAGTGGATGGACACATGTGCTACAAGACACATCTGTTCCAACAGAGATGCCTTATCCACTTATACACCGGCTACAAACAAGAAGTTGTTCATGGGAAACAACGCTTCCTCTGACGTGCTGGGGGTAGGAAGGGTAGTTATGAAGATGACTTCTGAAAAGGAGCTCACTCTGAAGGAAGTGATGCATGTTCCTGAGATTAGAAGAAATTTAATTTCAAGTCCTTTATTGGTTAATGCTGGTTTTAGGCTAGTGTTTGAGTCCAATAAATTTGTAGTCACTAAGAATAGATCGTTTGTGGGAAGAGGATTCGTCTGTGAAGGCCTCTTCAAAGTAAACACCATGTCTGTATTACGTACAAGCAATAATATTGAAGCCTCTTCTTCTTACTTGCTTGAGTCCTCTAATTTATGGCATCATATATTAGGACATGTCAACTACATGTCCATCTAAAGGTTGGTAAAGTTGGAGTTATTGCTGTCTATCGATGTAAACCCTCAACATAAGTGTGAGGTGTGCGTAGAGGCAAAACTTACAAAGCGTCCTTTTCGATCCGTCGAAAGAAATACCGCTCCTCTAGAACTTATTCACACAGATATATGTGATTTGAAGTTCGCACAAACTAGTGGGGGGAACAAGTACTTTGTGACATTCATTGATGATAGCACAAAGTATTGTTACCTTTACTTATTGAAAAGTAAAGATGAAGCCTTTCAAGTGTTCCGACGTTACAAAGCAGAAGTTGAGAACCATTAAACATGCGGATTAAATCCATTCGTAGCGATAGAAGGGGAGAATGTAGCGCCATTTGAAGAATATTATGCCCAATCAAGAATTGTTCATCAAATGATGGCTCCATACTCACCTCAATCGAACGGTGTGGCAGAATGTAAGAACCGCACATTGAAGGAAATGATGAATGCCTTGCTCATCAATTCCGGCCTTCCTCAAAACATGTAGGGAGAAGTTGTCCTTACCGCTAATACAATTCTTAACAGAGTCCCACATAAGGGTAAGGACAAAACTCCATATGAATCATGGAAATGAAAGAAACCCACCTATAAATATTTAAATGTGTGGGGTTGTTTGGCAAAGGTTGAAGTGCCCAAGCCAAAACAGGTCAAGATTGGGCCTAAGACTGTAAATTGCATATTCATCCGATATGCAAATAACAGTAATGCTTATCGCTTCTTAGTGCATAAGTCAGATATTTCAGATATCCACGGGGGTACAATCATGGAATCAATGAATGCTCAATTCTTTGAAGATTCCTTTCCTATAAAGAAAAAAGACATAACCTCTCGCAAACGAAGTTATGAACAAAGCTCTCAGGAACCGGAAGTCGTTGACGGCCCGGATCTAGATGGTTCAGTTCTAGTGGATCTCGAAGTGGCTGAATATCCGGAATCTAGTGTTCCAAATTCTCAGAACTTGGAGACTCCAAAGATGGAACTAAGGCGAAGTAAAAGGGCTAGGAAGGAAAAATCCTTCGGTCCTGACTTTGTAGCTTATATGGTTGATGATGAACCAAGGACAATTGCTGAAGCATTGTCAACTCTAGAGGCACCGCCCTGGAAAGAAGCTATTGAGAGTGAAATAGGCTCCATTCTACATAACCATACTTGGGAGTTGGTTGATCTTCCTCCGAGAAATAAACTGTTGAGTTATAAATGGATACTCAAACGGAAGTATAAAGCAGATGGGTCTATAGATAAGTACAAGGCCAGGTTGGTAGTCAAGGGATATCGGTAAAAGGAAGGCCTTGACTACTTTGACACGTACTCCCCGATGTCTAGGATGACGTCCATACGAGTATTCATTGCGATCGCAGCATTGTGTGACCTTGAGATACATCAAATGGATGTCAAGACAGCCTTCCTAAATGGTGATTTGGAAGAAGAAATTTATATGGACCAACCCGAGGGGTATGCGGTTCCGGGGCAAGAGAAGAAAGTCTGTCGGCTTGTCAAATCTCTGTACGGGCTGAAAAAAGGCCCGAAGCAATGACACAAAAAAATTAATAGTACTCTACTATCGAAGTGTTTCGCCATTAATGAGTGTGACAAATGTGTCTACATGAAAGGTAACTCTGACTCGTTCGTTATGATATGCCTGTATGTAGACGACATATTGATCACATGGAGCAGTCCTAACATAATTCTAGAGACTAAGAACATGTTGAAACAATGCTTCGACATGAAGGTTATTGGTATCGCAGATGTCATCTTAGGGATAAAAATCTCAAAGACGTCTGACGGACTGTTCTTATCTCAGTCTCACTACATCGAGGATGTTTTGAGAAAGTTCGAGATACTTGACAGTTCGCCTAAAAAGTCACCAATGGATAGAAATCAAAAGCTTGATAAAAATCGTGGTGCATCCATATGCCAGGAGTAATATGCATAGGTGATTGGTAATTTGATGTACATAACAAACTGCACCCGACCTGATATTGCTTATGCAGTCAAAAAGTTGGTTAGGTTTACCTGTAATCCGAGTAATGATCACTAGAAGGCGTTGAATCGGGTACTTCAATACTTGAAATACACGCTAACATACAAGTTGCATTATTCGAGAAATCCAGCTGTATTAGAGAGGTACAGTGATGCAAACTGGATATTTGACATAGAGAACACCAAGTCCACCAGTGGGTATGCATTTACAATTGATGGTGGAGATGTGTCTTGGAAATCCTCTAAGCAAACTTGCATCGCCCGATCCACGATGGAATCGGAGTTTATCACTTTAGACAAAGCAGGAGAAGAAACTGAGTGGTTTCACAACTTCTTAGATGATGTTCCTTGCTGGAACAAATCCGTACCTTCTGTAATGATTCACTGCGACAGCCAGTCGGCTCTAGGAAGGGCACGAAATGCTATGTACAACGGCAAGTCTCATCATATTCGACGGAGGCATAAGACCGTTAGACAGTTGATCACCACATGTATAATATCCATTGATTACATAAAGTCAAAGGATAACATAGCTGACCCATTACAAAGGCTTACCCAAGGATCATGTGTTCTATCTGTCTAGGGGAATGATCTTAAAACCCAAGGTATAAGAACCAATATGGTGGTAACCCAACCTTACTGACTGGAGATCCCAGGAATTAGGTTTAATGGGAAAACTAAGCTGTAAATGTTCAGTTGATCGCTTCGGTGGAAGCATGAGCACTTCGGATAGTGATTTTTGTAAAGAAACACCAAATCCAAAGCCGTTCCCGCGATAGACTATAAGTGATATCTGCAGTGTGGGTGAAGGCTAAGTTTCCAAAACCTTTAATGATCCTCACCGGTTAAGGTTAGGTTTGGAGAAATTTTTAATGATTCCTAACACTTGTAAAGTGGGGTATAGCAGGATACCTTGTAGGATACCACATGTTTAAGTGCGAGGACATGCCGCCTCAAATGAACGCACTTAAGAATCCAAGAAGTGGCCACGACCACAACGGACAAAACATTATGAAGAACTGAGTAGAGGAAGTTGTTGTGTTGGTATCGTTGACTTGACTTACACACAACACTGACGGTTCAAGACATCACGTTCACCGCGTAGTAAGTAAGTCCGATGGTATTCAACTATGGAAGGTTCAAAGCGTATGCTACCTATCCAGATGCAACATCGGTCCGCTAAAAGATTACTGGAAAAGGCACCAAGTGTGTGTGCCAAAATCTCTTTCAAGAGGGGATTGTTGAAAATTTACTAAATGTGAAATTAAGTATATCCCATTAATTTATGACTCGAACAATTGGAGCCCGCACGTCGGAAACGTCATTTCCACACACGTGCACACGTAGTGCCAAGTATCACAAATTTCATTAGTGAATGAGATATTGGTACGTGTAATATGTTTGAGACATAGAATTATGGACGGTTATTGGCCAAATGACAAAGTATTCCACGTTGGTAAATGAAGGAAGAAGTGTACAAAGTGTAAAATGAAACGAGTCAGAAATCGCCGCGGAGCCGTGAAGGGCCGCGGCGCTTCGGAGGCAGAAAGCTGCTATGGGAAGTTGGAAAAATCTGACCTTTGGGCTAGTTTTGGAGCATTTATTCTCCATTACTTGACACATGAATTCAGCCATTATTTGGCTGAATGTAACCCCTCAATCAAGTACAATTACATGGCTATTGAAGACCATTAGTTGGCTAGTTGAGGGGTCTTCTACTTACACTATAAATTGAGGCCTTTGGCTCAATTGAACAACACTCAACACTTACAAAATACTCCAGATTTTCTGAATTCATAATCTTCCTCTCTAGCAAAGTTATTATACTCAAAGTTCTTCAAGAGTAACACTTGAGTTTTCTTTGCTCACTTGTTAAAGTTGTTGTTGTATCTTGGGAGACTATTGCTCAACACCGTAAAAGGAGATATATGGGGTAATCTTGTCTTAAAGACAGAGTGTCATCGCTCGACTCAGCAAATCACACAAGCAGTTTGTTAAGGTTTTGATTTCCAGTTTTATTGTAATAGTTTGTTTATCCTTTCTACTATTGTAATAGTTACTTACTTTCCGTTCCCTACAACAATTGTATCCCAACAACTTTTACTCGAGGGGTACTCTTGGCCCAGTGAATAGTGACGTTAAGCTCTCGGAACCCACCATAATTTAGCAAGCCCCCGCTCCCCAAAAAAAACAAAGAATTACAAAATAAAGAAAAAATCCAAAATCAAAACTTTACGGACCAACCAACAAAGTGGTCAAACAAGAAATTGAGTGAAAATAGTGGAATTTCATATCTCTATTGGCTGAAATGGACAAATCAAAATCCTAAATTAAAAGAAAAGAAAACTCTGTTGGAAATTTACTAAATGTGGAATTAAGTATATCCATTAATTTATGACTCGAACAATTGGGGCCCGCAAGTCGGAAACGTCGTTTCCACACACGTGCACACGTAGTGCCAAGTATCGCAAATTTCATTAGTGAAAGAGATATTGATACGTATGTAATATGTTTGAGACATATAATTATGGACGATTATTGGCCAAATGACAAAGTATTCCACGTTGGTAAACGAAGGAAGAAGTGTACGAAGTGTAAGATGAAACGAGTCGGAAATCGCCGCGGCGCTAATTGGTTGGCCATTCACTGGAGCCGCGTCGCTCATTCACAGAGCCGCGGCGCTTCGGAGGTAGATTGCTGCGACGGGAAGTTGGAAAAATCTGACATTTGGGCTGGTTTTGGAGCATTGATTCTCCATTACTTGGCACATGAATTCAACCATTATTTGGCTGGATGTAACCCCTCAATCAAGTGCCATTACATGGCTATTGAAGGCCATTAGTTGGCTAGTTGAGGGGTCTTCTACTTACACTATAAGGTGAGGCATTTGGCTCAATTGAACATAACACTCAACACTTAGAAAATACTCCAGATTTTCTGAATTCATCTTCTTCCTCTCTAGCAAAGTTACTATACTCAAAGTTTTTCAAGAGTAACACTTGAGTTTCCTTTGCTCACTTGTTAAAGTTGTTGTTTTATCTTGAGAGACTATTGCTCAACACCGTAAAAGGAGATATACGGGACAATCTTGTCTTAAAGACAGAGTGTCATCACTCGACTCAGCAAATCACACAAGCAGTTTGTTAAGTTTTTGATTTCCAGTTTATTGTAATATTTAGTTTATTCTTTCTTACTATTGTAATAGTTAATTACTTTCCGTTTACTGCAACAATTGTATCCCGACAAACTCAAGATTAATAAAAGTTGTGAGTGGGTATGGAGATAGACAAGGAGAGAGATATGGAGAGAAAGAAAAGGGTGACTTTTTTGCTTCACCAGAAGTTCTGTTCCCAACATGGTATTGGAAGGGGTGACTATTTCCGTTATGTGAGAGGAGTGAATGAAGGAAATTTAGATTTTTATTTTTTTGGAATGGTGATTATTAGTTTGTCTAGGAAATAAAGGAAAAAAGTATAAAATCATGCCAATGACACGTGCCCGCGCGTGTATATACATCTAAGATAAAATCTGATTGTGACGTATGGGGGCTAAAATATCACTTTCTAAATGAATAGATGATAAAAGACCGCTTGTTAGTTGGAGCGTGAACTCGCGAGATAGATTGAGGGTGAAAATTTTCACTATGTCTTTTGCCTTATTTATTTTAATACTACATATTGATGATTTTGGACTAAATCAAACTTTCAAGTGGATATTCATATTCCGTCTCAATAGCCACAATACACGTATATAGAAGTAGAACATAGAAAGGTATGGCGGATAAACCAAATTCTTATCGAATTTGACTTTTCCATATATGATGCCAGCACATGTTCCTACAGTAACTTCAATATGAAAGGTTCTTAGTGTTAATCGAATACCCGCTTCTCCGGTCGATTAACTTGCAATAGTACCTATAGTTTCTTTCAATTTAACCAGGTCACCTTGGGTAGCATTCTGTTTATAACATAGTAACATACTCAATAAATCCAGATGTACCCCTACAAGTAGAAAGACTTCAAATAAAATTTGTTACATTTTATTTTTCTCGAGAATAAATAGCTGGACCAAAAAGTTAACCAAACAACACATAGTAATATAGTAGTAGCATTAATTTAATAGAGGATACTATTGATGTGACAAATAGAGCAAAAAGAAGTAACAACATCAGCAAACTAATAGTCATCTTCTCTTACCAAAGTTATATCAATTTTTTTCTTGAAAAGTGTTATAGTGTGTGACCATATCATTTAAAAGTTTAAGTTGTTATAGAAAATATACTTTTAATATTTGATTATATTCTCAATATGCTTTCTTTCATATTGGCCTGATTTTTTTTCATGATCCAAGAATGTAGAAATTCTTTTTGATAATGGATGGCGGTGGGTGGCGGTGGGTGGCGGTGAGGATTCGATCCCAGGACTTTTGCCTGATTCTAATACCATGTTGAAGTGTGTGACCATCTCATCTAAAAGCTTAAGCTATTAGAGAGAACACACTTTTAATATTTGATTATATTATCAACAAATGTCCTTTGATTTATGTCATTATAGGTTGCGTCTTGCACTTCGATGGTCGTTTGATTTGATGGTAGTTACATATTATTACTTTTTAGATTGTTTTGTCATGCTTTATTTAGTATTTTGTCGTGACTTCCTTACGTCTATTACTTCTTTTTTGGATTGTTTTGGTTTGTCTTCTTTGAGCTGAGAGTCTATCGAAAACAACCTCTCTATCTCTCATGGTAGAGGTAAAGTCTGCGTACGTTCTACCTTCTCAAAACTTCACTTGTGGCCACACATTGTCTAACCAAATCCAATTCTCTCTCGATACGTTCCTCAAAAAATCCGATTCGGGCGGATTCTTCCCCCAACTAACGAAGAGATCTTGGCGGAATTGCCACATATGAAATTGAGCACGGTTGGAATTACACTAGGTATGTTGTTGTTGTTGTTATTCTCAACAAAAAGCATCAGAAAATTTTGGAACAAATTCTTTATTGCAATTTTATTCAAATCTCCTCAAAATCATGTTTCCAATTCCACCACGGCATTCCTCAAACTTAAATATTCTCCACAACTTTTAAATATTTGATACGTATAAATAATTAAAAATAAATAAGTAATTAAATATACGGAGAGAATTTATTTCTTTCTTATTACGTAATTAGTAAAAAAGAATAAATAGATGGACAAGGCCCAAGGTCGGTTCCGTAAGATGGGGAAGATTGACATTATATAGCAAGTTACAGGGCGAAAGTGGTCATTAAATCAATTAGGGTTAATTACGTTCACCACCCCCAAATTGCTAAAGTACATCCCATTCAGAGCCACAAAGTTGAATCTCTCCCTTCACACCCCTCCCTCTTTCTCTCATCATCTATTTAACCCTAATTTCTTCAATTCTTCAAAAACAATTTCTACACCACTCTCATCTTCCAACATTCTTACACAGGTACTAATATTCACTTTTCATCAATTGCCCCCAAAGATTTGGTTTTTGCACTTTGTCCACCCCATGTTTTTTCTTGAATTCTATTTCGACCTGTACGAGGTTTTTTGAAACCCATGTGTTTTATTAGTGTCTCTCTCTTGTTTTAGGCTCTTATGTGTTTTTACCTTCATGGGTGTTCCTTATACTCACTTTTTTGTCTCTTGATTATGGTTTTTTTTGTTACTAGCTTTATATTTTGATTGTTTAATTACGCCTGTGGTAAAGATTTGATTTTTTTCTTGAATTGGGAATGTAGGTTGATTTTCATGGTCCATTTAACTTTTTTGTTTTAACTATCTCTTGTTTTCTTTCTCTTATTGCTAGCTTTAAAAGTTCTCATTGTTTAATTATGCATGTGGTAAAGATTTGAGCTTTTTTATTAATTGGAATGTAGATTGATTTTCATGGTCCAAACTTATTGTTAAAGATGATTCATATAGGCGACACTAACTTTTTTGTTTTAACTAAGCTCTTGTTTTTTGCTTGTTTGCAGACAGCTTTTTATCATGCTTTCTTTTATAGTATTTTGCCATTGTTTGTTTGCACTAATTTGAGTTGCCTGTCCTTGTGCTGAGGGTCGCCTACACTCTACCCTCCCCAAACCCCACTTTGTAGGATTTCACTGGGTATGTTGTTGTTGTTGCTAGCTTAAAAAATGTCATTGTTTAATTATGCATGTAGTAAAAATTTGATCGTTTTTTGTTTTCTTAAATTGGGAATGTATATTCATTTTCATGGTCCATTTAAACTTATTGTTAAAGATGATTCATATAGCCAACACTACCTTGTTTGTTTTAACTATGCTCTTGTTTTTTTTTTTGTTTGCCAGCTTAAAAATTTTCATTGTTTAATTATGCATGTAGTAAATATTTGAGCTTTAAAATGGGAATCTAGGTTGATTTTCATGGATGAACTTATTGTTACAGATGATTCATATAGCCAACACTAACTTTTTGTTGTAACTAAGCTCTTGTTTTTCTCTTGTTGCTAGCTTAAAAATATTCATTGTTTAATTATGCATGTACTAAATATTTGATCTTTTTTTTGTTTTTTTGAATTGGGAAAGTAGATTGATTTTCATGGTCCATTTAAGCTTATTGTTACAGATGATTCATATAGCATGCACTAGGTTTTTTGTTTTAACTAAGCTCTTATTCTTTTTCTTGTTGCTGCTACCTTTAAATAATTTCATTGTTTAATTATGCATGTAGTAAAGATTTGAGCTTTTCTAGTGAATTGGGAAGCAGATTGGTTTTCATTGTTTGAGCTAAAGATTTGAGCTAAAGATTTTGCTTGTTGCTAGCTTAGAAAATTGCATTGTTTAATTACGCACGCAGTAACGATTTCTTGAATTGGGAAAGCAGGTTGATTTTCATGGTCCATTTGAACTTAATGTTGTGTCTAGCTTAATTTTTTTTTATTGTTTAATTATGCATGTAGTAAAGATTTGAGCTTTTTTGTTTTCTTGAATTGGGAAAGTAGGTTGATTTCATGGTCCGTTTGAACTTATTGTTGTTTCTAGCTTACATTTTAATTGTTTAATTATGCATGTAGTAAAGATTTGAGTTTTTTTTTCTTGAATTAGGAAAGTAGGTTGATTTTCATGGTCCATCTGAACTTATTGTTACAAATGATTCATATAGCCAACACCAACTTTGTTGTTGTAACTAAAGTCTTGTTTTTTTCTTTTGCCGTCCCCCTTTTTGCAGTTTTTGAATTGGTCAACGATTTTATGTCCTCCTTGTGATGGCTTCCAAGAAGATAATTGCAATATGTCAATCTGGAGGAGAGTTTGTGACAAACAACGAGGATGGTTTTTTGACATATACAGGTGGAGAGGCTTATGCTTTGGACATTGATGACCAGACAGTTTTGGCTGACTTCAAGAAAGAAGTCGCTGAGAATTTTCAGTGTGGCGTTGAGGGAATGACAATAAAATATTTTCTTCCTGGGAATAAGAAGACCCTCATTACTATATCTAAAGATAAGGACCTCAAGCGTATGATTAATTTCATCAAGGATACTGACCAAGTTGAGATCTTCATAATTTATGACGAAGCTGTTGTGAAAAATGTACCCAATGTCTCTGCCAGTAGGTACTTACTTTACTTTGTTTATTTTGTTGTTTCACTCACATGACATGGACAAACTGATCTAAGTGAAATGCAATGTATGTTGAGAATTCATATAGTCGGCTCAACTTGGGATTGAGGTGTAATAGTTGTTGTACTCAGTGGCGTAGCCAGAATTTTTAACAAGGGGATTTAAGAAAAAGCCTAACTTGCACACGGAGTGAATATACTTATCTATCAAGGGATTCACATATATACCAAAAAAAAATATATCTGTTTTTACCCTATTTGTACAGTGTAATTTTCCGACAAAGGGAATTCAATTGAACCCCCTTCTATACACTTAGTTCCGCCAGTGGTTGCACTCAGATGGCATGAAGCTTCATGCTTTTTTGAATCTTAGCATGGCAAGTTTCTATTTGTTCTTTTGGTGGAGTTTACTACACAATTTGTTCCAAGTGCTTTGTTAGGGGTGTCAAATGGGCGGGTTGGACAGGATTTGGGCGGGTCAAAATGGCTGAGTTAATAAATGGACGATTGACCCGCCCAAAAGTTCCTTGGGCTGAAATGGACTGAAAAGCGGGTCATAACCCAAACCGCCCAATTCTTACTAAGTTTTAATTTCTTTGTTTGTTATTTTATAATTTTTTAAGTACCTAATAAAACTATTTTTTTTCTTTATAATGGCTTTATATAATATGCCAAATAAAAAAATGTCTTTTTGAAAATATTTTGATAAAATGTCTATGGGTTAATTTGGGCTACATATCAGCCCAATTTTTAGATGGGCTGAAATAGGCTGAGCTAATAAATGGGCGCATCATTGACCCGCCCAAACTTGAACGGGTTCGGGAGGTCATGTTTCATTGGATAATTTTGCCACCCCTAGGTATGCTATCTCTTTTGGATTCTTAAATGCTAATGGCTTGCATGCTCTGCAGGTCGACAACTGCATCAGAGGCAGCACTTACTCCTGCTACCCCTGTGGATGTGGATATGATTCATTGTGATGATCTTCTTGGTGCTGATGCTGCCATTGATACAACTCCCCTCTGTGTCTATCCTGTCAGCAATGATGAGAACAATGAGAAGCATCATAGAGCAGCTACACAATGGGAGAACACAATAACTGGCGTGGGTCAAAGGTTCAATAGTTTTGCTGAATTTCGTGAAGCTCTGCATAAATACTCAATTGCTCATGGATTCACTTATAGGTATAAGAAGAATGATAGTCGTAGGGTAACTGCTAAATGCAAGGTTGAAGGATGTTCTTGGTGCATATATGCATCGAGGTTGCCTACCACTCAGCTAATATGTATCAAGAAAATGAATGAAAGACATACGTGTGACAGGGCTGCTGTTAAAGCTGCGTACCGGTCCACGAGGGGATGGATGGGGAGTATAATAAAGGAAAAGTTGAAGGTTGTTCCAAACTACAAGCCAAAGGATATAGCAAAAGATATCGAGCGCGAATACGGCATTCAGCTGAACTATTCTCAGGCGAGGCGTGCGAAAGAGAAAGCAAGAGAGCAGCTTCAGGGTTCTTTCAAAGAGGCGTACAGTCAGTTACCTTTATTCTGTGAGAAAATTAGAGAAACTAATCCTGGTAGTGTTGCTACAATCGCTACTAAGGAGGACTCGAGTTTCCATCGGCTGTTTATTGCGTTTCATGCTTCAATATATGGTTTCCAACAAGGTTGTCGCCCTCTTCTTTTCCTGGACAGCACGCTTCTCTATGCAAAGTATCAAGGAACACTTTTGGCTGCCATAGGTGTAGATGGGAATGATGGTGTTTTTCCAGTAGCCTTTGCAGTTGTAGACGAGGATAATAGTGACAACTGGCATTGGTTTATTTCAGAACTAAAATCTGCTGTCTTTAGACCATCCTGTCCGATAACTTTTATTTCGGATTTCCAAAGAGGTATAAGAGAGTCTTTGCAAAATGTGTTCGGTGAAGAGTGTTACCACGGCTTTTGTCTGCGTTATCTTGCAGAGAAACTTAATAACGATTTAAAAGGTCAGTTTTCACATGAAGCCAGACGCCTTATGATCCAAGATTTATATGCTGCTGCTTGTGCCCCAAAGCTCGAGTCTTTCGAACGCTGTGTTGAGAATATAAAAGCTATCTCGCCCGAAGTTTACAATTGGGTCACTAGAAGTGAGCCCGAACACTGGGCCAACGCCTTTTTCTGTGGGGCCCGATATGGCCACTTGACATCTAACTTTGGGCAGCTTTTTTATGATTGGGTAGCGGAGGTGAACGAGCTGCCAATAACTCAAATGGTTGATGTGTTACGAGGTAAAATAATGGAATTGATCTATACGAGGCGTGTCGATTCCAGTCAGTGGGTTACTACGCTGACACCTTTGATGGAAGAAAAACTTCAAAGCGAAACATCAAGAGCGAGGTCACTTCAATTATTACCCTCACATGGGAGCACATATGAAGTACGTGGCGAATCTATCGAAGTAGTTGATATTGATCAATGGGGGGATTGTAGTTGCAAAGAATGGCAGCTTAATGGTTTGCCTTGTTGTCATGCTATTGCTGTTTTTGACCGCCTTGGAATGAGCTCGTATGATTATTGTTTAAGATATTTCTCAACTGAGAGTTACCGTGTAACATATGCGGAATCAATTAACCCTATACCTCATCTGGAGAAACCAATTAAAGGTGAACCGGATATGGAGCATAATATGGTGATCGTTGTTAATCCTCCACCAACGAAACGTCAGCCTGGTCGACCAAAGACAAAAAAGGCGGACACTTTTGACATAGTCAAACGTCAGATGCAGTGTAGCAGGTGTAAGGGCCTGGGCCACAATAAGAAGACATGCGGGTAGGTGATCTGGATTCTTCTCTGGCTAATGAACGAAACCATGCTTCTTTTAATTTGTACAATATATTGTCTTACTTGCATATCGTTCATACCCCTTCTTGTATTCACATATTTAGGCATTTCTCATACTGACATAAACCACCATTAACTTCTTTGCTTGATCTTTCCTTTCCTTTGGAAAGACTTGTCTATAATCTACTCAAAAAAGTTATTTCTCAAAAAATATAATCTACTTAAAAAAAGGTTGTTATTGTCTTTATCTTGGGATTTAATAAGATGGAACTTTTCCTTTTAGCCTCATGGATAATTTATTCATTAGCTTAAATTAGCAGGAAAATGTTGCCTAAATGGTTGTGGCAACCTCTATCTAGGGCTATGTTACTCGGACTCTCCAAAAATGTTGCTGCAGCCGTGTCATATCCTCAAACAATAGACTATTTTTGGAGGATCCGACACGCACGCGTCATTTTCGAAGAGTCCGAGCAATATACTCCAAGGGTGGGTCTATATGCCTGCTTACGTATATATATTAAGAAGAACCCCGTAGCTTTTGCCCAGACCCTAAATATTTTATTAAGAAATTTACTAAATATTTGAGTTTGAACCCAATTATTATTGTAGTATTAACTTTAGGTCATTGTAGAAGTCCATAAACTTTAAATTCTGGATTGGTCTGCCTCTGTTGCCGGTTAAACATTCAGACTTTGAGCTAGAGTTCTTTTACCCAATGCATTTGAAGATCTTATTAATTCTTGTTCTGCATGGCGATTACACTAATTATTATTCACAAAATGAAATGATTGTTCAACTATCCGAATTACTGCCACATCCTGGAACTTCCCATATGGTGAAAATGTTCCCTTAAGTAGCTCCGAGAACTCCACCGTGCCCTTATCTGTAATTAAACTGTGAAAATACGGGTTGCAATTCACTTGTAAGTTGCTACAGGGCATCAAATTTTCTACTGCATTTTTGAAGTTAGAAGAACTGCTGTATCCCATATCAGATGTTTTTTGTTGGGAAGCATGAATAATTTTTTCTCGACACAACAACTATTATTATGCTTCCGTCCCAAACAAGTTGGTGTCGGCTATACGAATACTTATTGCTTCATTTAAGCTCAACCAGTACCAAATTGTTTCTATTTATATCTGTTGTATATCTGTTAGTGACTTGATAATTATACTTTGTCATCTGTGAAACAGGAAGGTGAATAATATTGATGAAGCAGACCCTCTACTTTTCACTGGCTTGGTAACGGGAGAACTTGAAAATACTGCAGGATCCATGGAATTGGAATCTTCTTGTCCTATATAGAACAAACTTATATATTTAGATACATTTTGATAGGATATCATTTAGGACGAGTTGATAGAAAGATTTTAGGTAGAGTTTGGTGACTTTTTATTATAGTTGGTTTTGTTAGTTAGAGTTTTATGTTTATAAAGTTGTGCATTGGTTTTCTTGCTCCCCACCCGGTTTTCCGGTCTCTTTCGACTTCATGTGTCTGCTGAACAGTTCTGAAACAAGACGTGTGAATGAAGGTGTTGTAAGCAGTAGTGAATACTTTTTCAGTGGAGACAAACCCTTCATGCGGAAAGGTTTCCTTTGTCACTATATAGATTGTACTCGTTGTGAACCTTTTCGATTATTAATGACAGCTGGTTAAGTAGCCCTCTTTCTTTACAAAAAAGGAAACATTCGAGATTTGTGAACGGACGGACCGGCTTGGAATAGAGAATATATTATTAGATGTATTTTTAAAGTAATAAAATTAAATGTGGAAGAAAGTGTAGTAGTTAGTAGGAAAATGTATCAAAATTGAAATGACATAAAATACACTTACCTTCTAGTTTTAGAAGTCTTTGAACTGTTGGAAGGTGAACTTTTTTAAATCAAGTTTTTTTTTGGGATAACTGAAAAAGAAAAAAGAGATAGCAGTACTGCGATGGAGTGTAATTTACATTTCCCCATGTACTTCAAACTTACTTGTATATTCCTATCGAGTAATAAAGAAATTAAAGATCACAACTGAAGTTTAAAATATTGATAAATCCCTTCACTTTTTAAACTCCAAACCAAATAAATAAAACGACAACATACCCGAGAATCTGAGAAGGGTAAAGTATATGCAAATCTTATCTCTATCTTGAGAGGTAGAGAGACTATTTTCGATAAACTATATGCTCAAGGCACCAAGAAATACCAAGTTAAATTTGTCCTAGTTTGTCCTTTTTGGATAAAGCTGAAATCGAATTATCCCTTGCTAGATCGCTCTTTAGATTTTTTTAAAAAAATTGTATAAATATATTTTTAAAAATTAACTTTCCAGATAACATTAGACTCAGATATAATGTTTGCTCATATGTTGCTAAATTTTATAGACAACATTAGACTATCGTCTAACGTTTGTAATACTTATAAAATTTTAAGTTTTCTCATAAAATTTTCAGTTTGATCAAAAGAAATTTTCATATTGCAGTCTTAAAGGTCTAAGTTGTACAAACGTATATAGTCCGTGGAAGATTTATCCTTTCAGATAATGTCAGATTCAGATCTAATATTTGCTAATATATTGCTAAAATTTTACAGATAAAACATTAACTATCGTCAAACATTTGTAATAGCTTGCAAAATTTTAGTCTTTCTCATAAGATTTTCTATTTGCTCACAAGAATCTTTAAATTGGTGTTTAAAATTTCTATAAATTCCTAGAAAAATGAAAAGAGAATCATTTACTAAACAATCATTTTTAGCCAACCTTCGAAAATTTCTATAAAAGTTTTTCTATAACCATAGTTATCAAACACAGTTTACTGAACTCTCGATCTGTTTCTATTTGCGTTTGCAATATAATGATTGTTGAAGGAGAATAATGTAGCATGAGAATCAATGAATTGTCTATTCACTATTTATTTTAACCAATAAAACTATCAATTCAAAGTTCACCAACCATTGTTATCATTTCCTCTTTCTTTCTCTAAAAAATGAGTTGTATTTTCCTTAAAGACAAAATCCATAGATTTGCCTCAATTTCTTTGCCCTCTTCAGGTGAAGCATATAACTACTTTTGATGAAAGAAAAGACTTAAAATGGAAATTTCTTTTATCAAAGTCTTGAAAGTAATAGTTCATCACCATGTCCACCTAAAATTCCCATTTTTCCTTGTAAAATAGGACACCCCCCCCCCCCCCCCCCCAAAAAAAAAAAAAAAAAAAAAAAAAAAAAAAAAAAAACATGAGATTTGTACAACAAGCAGTGACATCGTATTCCTAAAGGAGAGGCTTCAACGTTGTTAGGGTCATATGCTCATATATTTCTTCACTTAACTTCACCAGATAATCTAAGTTAAGTGATGAAATATTATTATTAGTCGGAGAAGTAGGAACTAATTAATGGTAATCGGATATGTTGCTCATGAGCTTATTATCTTAAGTTGGAACAAGTTGATTGGGCCATTTTTGTAATGTCCTCATGTTCCGCCGCGTGGCGCAGGGACTGGGGAGGGGGAGGAAAGAGAGGGACGACGTTCTCTTGCTTTTGGCATAGCGGAACTCTAGTTCTCGCACGACGAGCTATTAGCTCAATGGGAGAGCGTGTCTCTGATAATTGTGTTTTGTGCCTGGACTGTGAGGGCTCTTAGCCACATGATAGTTTAATGTGCTCATCCACGCCTAATTTTGAGATGTGGATCATCTATATTAGCATGATTTGCTTCTTTTATTCGAATCGATGTTCAAAAACCAAACTCCTCTTGGGGAGGAAAGGTGAGGCAATTTGGGTGAGATCTAATTTTAGATCCACTCTTGGGATCCGACAGACCCTAAATCTCAGTATGGGCACGGGTGTGAAGATACAACCAATAAATATATTGTTCAACATTTATAAGTATATATCTTCACAATTAATTGATGTTAAAGGGCAACCCAGTGCACTAAGTTCCCGTTATGCGCGGGGTCTGGGGAAGGGCCGGACCACAAGGGTCTATTGTACGCAGTCTTACCTCACATTTCTGCAAGAGGCTGTTTTCACGGCTTGAACCCATGACCTCCTGATCACATGACAACAATTTTACCAGTTACTCCAAGGCTCCCCTTCAATTAATTGATGTTATTAAATTAAATTTATTATAATTAAATTATTTATAAACACTTAGTAATATTTTATTCATATACGTTACCTAGTAGAATAGCAAAGTACTCTATACTTTATGAGTATGTAATTATCTCGTGTGTTTGTTTGTTTTGTACATATAAAAACACACATAAGAAAGATTGACCAAATTCAGTGCATATCCCACACTCGCATCCAAATTTTAAAGTACAGAATGACCGTAGTGGAAGTAGATGTGAACCCATTCTTCTGTTAATTTTTAAATTAAACAATTGATCAGTATTAAAATACTTGAGAGTAGGCTTGAGATAAAGGGTATAGATGGGTCCAGAAAAAAGAGCAATAGGCCCAGAGAGATTAAACTTCCAATGATGGTAAATAAAGGTCTAGGAAAAGGTTTTAAAATTGACAAGGATATGATGAGATTGACTAATTATGTTATCTCTCTAATTACCTACTAATATTATGAAACATCAATGTTAATAGTACATAAGAGATTACTGTTAGAAGCAGTAAGGCAAGTATCAGGAGGGCCACATTTTAGTGAATGAGCTTATGAAAGAGACATTGCATCCATGAGCTATTAACTTCTGAGGTTAAAAAGTGAGATTAGGATAATCGTGACAACTCTTTAAATTTGGTTTAGTCTGATTAGATATGTCACTGTAAACAAATCTCCTTTTAGAGAAGGCCGGAAATCCTAGATCGTATAATTCCGCTGTTAGGAAAAGATGGTCTAATTTATTCACATCTCCGCTACATATCCAGTAATAAATATCTATTAGAAGGATTTAGCGAGAAATACTACAAGAACCTTTCAAAGTCTTTAATTGCACGACGTTTCTTTCTATTTTCACCAGTTATGATCGATAAGAATGGGCGCAATACTTTATTCTCTTCTACCGTACCTTGTTTATTTGAAAAGTTATACAGTTTATCTATTACAATAAGTTAAAATATATTTATATTGTAAAAAGTTTTTACACTATTGGAATATATAAGTTAAATCCTTTTAGCTTAAACCAACGATGGTTTTTAAAGCCAAAGGCCTTGTGTCTTTTCTCACTAATTACTTTCTTAATCACTTTGTAGACCCCATGCCCCCTCTTCCACTCCTTGCCCCCCCTTAAAGCTAAGAATAATCATTCTCCCTTTTATTCACTTTCTTCTAATAAGCGTCTTTTTTCAATGATTTGCATATTACTTTCAAATTCAGCTTCCAATTAAGCAAATATCATTCACATCAGATATGGTGAATGATTTGCATCACTCCAACAGATCCTCTCCTTTTCATAATCATCATTATGTTTGCCTTCTTATTTAATAGTAGTAAATAATTAATCAAGTATAATTCTCTTTATTTCCACATGCAAAACATGTCAATCTACTTATAAGGTTCTTATAGTGTCTAGTCTTTTGGTTGCACCTGCACTAGAACAAGCTAGGAATTGATTTGAGAGAATCTTGTCCATTTTTAGGACAATGTAACATCCAAGACATTGCCAAAAAAAATTTGTAAACCGTGGTGAATTTTTTTCCCGCTAAGTAAATTTTTTAAAAGGTAATTTTGGTTGCTCATGAAAGTATATGTATGTTCTAGAGACAATCTATATTAGGATAAATGTACTTTATACACATCCGTATTATTATTAATGGAGATTAATAATTTGGCATTTGCAATTATTGAATTATTAGTTGATTGTTTGTAATATTCTATAACATGCATCCCAAGAGGTTACGTTGTTATTAATAGTGTGAGATATTAATATTATAACGTAACTCTTAAAATAGCCTCGACTAATAATCATCGAGAATGGGATATCGATGATATGTGATAAGTCGACATGTGGTCTGCATCACATCCTTAGAGGATGTAGCATGTCTCACCTGCTACGAGTAATGGCTACTCGTGATGGACACATGGATACTTTGGAAGTATTGATATATCCTGCTGATATATTGTTTGTTATACATGTCTAAAGTATGATCAGCGTGTGGGAGATAGAAGTCCTTAGACTTGAGGTCAATACACACCTTGTCTACATAGTAATATACTTTGATCATGTCCTAAGCTCAAATGCCTTATAGGTTGAGATACGGCTTGTATTGGGTACATTACGATGTGGATTAAAGGTGGTAGTTGAGCCAAGATTAGGAATCATTCCTCGAGTGTATATTCAAGAGAACACTCAGTTTCTCAGTGATATTGGGTTGACTAAGTCGTTGGCCAACGCAATAGACATATCTAGAATATGGTCTTGTTGTCAACCAATATAGATGAGATATAATGATCAAGCCATTTGGATAGAGGCTTGGCAAATCCATGCTTGATCGAGTGCGTCGAGAATGAAAGGATTTTATCTTCCCACATAGAGGTTCAGTTTACTAGATTCGTGTAAATATACTTCACATATTGAGTTCGTCTTACGTCGCCGTCTAGGAGTTCCGTGTAGACCCTAATATGATTAGTGTTGATATGTGAAGACCTGCAGGGTAACACTATGTCAATTGTTTCTTCGATCTAAGGGTGTATTGAGAAAGTGTTAAATATTCGAGTTAGAATCGAAATATTTAAATTAATAATAACTATGGGATAATTTCTATTTGATGGAAATTATTTATTTAAGTCAAGATTAGATTTTGGATTTAATTAAAATGTGCTGAAAATATTTTGTGAAAAGGGCGGGCGCCGCGGCCCCCAATGGGCAGAGCCGCGGCGCTAACTGGGCAGCAGGTCAAATCAGATTGGCCTGTTGCAATTCATTTTGGGCCAGGCTTTGAGCCCAACCCAAAATCTGAATTTTGCCCTAATTTCACCTATATATAAAGCACATTCTCATTCATTACTAGATACATTATTCATATATTATTCTAAGTCTTAGAGACCTAGAATAAAACTCTCTCTTGAACCTCTGCCAAATTTCCTAGTTGTTCGAAGGAGGTATACATCGTGCGCACCCTAGAAAATTACTAAAAGAGTCCAAAGTCTTCAAACCGTAAGTATTCTATCAAAGTATTACGATTATATACATGTTATGTATTGACGTGTTTAATATTACTACATAATCATCCTACAGTTCATCGCTTGTTGTGTTTAAAACACAAACTATTTTACGTCGTTTAAAGCTTGAAAACCTAATATCTTAAAGGCACATCATACTTGTCTCCCAAACTATTAAACAATAATGTAATCGAGAAAGTCATTCCGATCTAACTCTTCTAAGTCGATGTGCGTAATCGGTTCATTGCGAACATGGTGCACTGAAGCGAAGAACGAGAAGGGATTGAATGATGGTCGATAAACGTGTTGCTTGATAGTGAAGGGTAACGAAGATGAATCTGCAAATCTGACCCTGAACCAATTTTAGGGTTTCGAAAATGCAGATTTTGTGTTTCTGAGACAGAGACGCCGCGACTCCATGATGGAGCACCGCGGCACTGTTCATCCCGACGAAAAAAAAAGAATTTTTTTTGAATCAAAAACTGAAGTTTTAAAAGTTTCAGATTCAGATTCTGAAGTTTAAGAGTTTCGGAATCTGAAATTAAAACTTTTTTTAAATAAGCAAATTTGGTCCTTTGGGGCAAATCTGTAATTAATTTAAATTCTGAAAATTACAGACAGGTCCCTGAAATCTGAAAATATTTTCTGAAAATTAAAATTGGATTTTCTGAATTTAAATGGGTTCAAAATTGAAATTTTAAATTCTTGAGGGACTAAACTGTAAATTCAGAAAATCTGCAATTTACATAAATGTCCTGAAAATCATTTTTTAAAATCAGAAAATATTTAAGGGACTGTTTCGATTAGACTTAAATTTTAGAGTTTAAACAAGTTAACTCATGATTATTATTAATTGTATATTATTGAATAATATACAAACTATATGCTAAGTGTTTAAATGCGTACATTTTATTATTAGCATAATGTCCGCTATAACTGTCTGGGTAGGCGGCGCCCAGTAACTGATCAAACCATCTTATATCATGCCTATTGGGTTGATAGTTCCCAACTAAATATGTTTTTAGAAATTGCATGATTAAATGTCGTATTGGATATGACACAAATTGTTGATCTTGGTTAAACTCCCCGAAACTAAAATGATCCCCAAATTTTAAATACAAGTCTAAATTAAAACGCGTCGTCCATTATAATTGTTAGAGTGCAAGATCATTTTTGGCGATGCGAGTATTTATGCCAAAGCATTTGCTCTAAGTCTACGAGGACCCAGACTCTTTCATAGATGTGTTTTGAATGTAAAGGTAGATGATAAACTTTTATGAGTATTTACTCCAAAGTGTTTGCTCACAACAGACAAATTTACTTAGATACATAAACACAGTCGTGTAATGGGGTTGACTTGCTTAGACAAATCTTAGCGCCAAAGTGTTGGACAATCTAAGGACGCAAGATTAAATATAATATTTGATCAACCAAGAGTTGCAAATAAGTTTTGCAATTGATTTAGAACCTACCAAGATGTGTTATTGAAGTTATTAGCCAAAGCAAACGCAGAGATAGCATAGGCTTGGATCTTGGCCCATTATGACCTTAAATTAATATAGGTTCGTATTCTACCATGGGGTCGTAGAAGTATGTTAAAATAGTGGGAGCTAATTAAATAAAAGTCCATGTTGATTAGCCTAAACGAATGTTTATAATAGGAAATAAATTTGAGTTTAATTTCCTGTCTATCTAACTCTTCAGATTATCAAAATGTCGAGCCTATAATTGAAATTGTTGATGGAAATGAACAAATTTACTGGACCCAACTATCTAGACTGGCTAAGGAATCCGAGAATTGTTCTAAGGCAAGAAAATATAGAATACGTATTGGACAAAATATTCCCCACAGTCCCTACCGAGGATTCTGCAAAATATGCCACATTCTATAAGGTAGCCTACCAGAAGAACCTAGACGATGCCACTTCAGCACAGTGCGTGATGTTGTCTTCCATGTCAGTGGAGCTTTATAGACAACACGAAAACATGAGCCCTAACGAAATGCTCGAACACTTGAAAAGTCTCTACGACTCTCAGTCCCAAACTATGGAATATGAGTTGTTGATAGAACTCTTCAAATGTAAGCTAAATGAAGGGGGCCAAGTGTCTGAATATGTATTGAAGATGATAGGCCTGATAGAAAGGCTGGCCTCGATTGGTATAAAGCTGCAGAAAAACATCGCTTCTACCCTCATCCTGAACTCTCTCCCTCGTTCGTTCGAGAATTTTATTGTAAACTACAATATGAACGGAACGAAGGCGAGTCTGCCGGAGCTACATAACATGCTCAAGACCTTTGAATCTTCAACTACCAAAGGCAAAGTTGTGCTCATGGTGAGCTCTACTAGCCGACCTAAGCCGAAAGGTAAGGAATGACAGAAGAAGAAGGGCAAAGCATTCGCTACACCCTCAGCTACGAAGCCTAAAGGAGGTGTGAACAAGAAGAAGGTGAATCCAGCTAAGGATGTATGCCTCAACTGTAACAAGAAGGGGCATTGGAAGAAGGACTGTACTGCACCAGGAGGAGGAAAAGCACTAGGTGCTTCTACCTCTAGTGGACAAGGTATGTATGTCATTGAAATAAATATGTCTATAAATAACTCTCATTCCTGGGTATTGGATACCGCTTGTGGCTCACACATTTGTACCAATGTGCAGGGGCTAATTGACAGCAGGAATGTTAGACCAAGAGAGGTGGACCTACGCATTGGAAATGGAGCACGAGTGGATGCTGAGCGCGTAGGAACTTATAGATTAAATTTGCCTTCTGGCTATTGTCTAGTGTAAATGATTCTTACTATGTACCCTCGTTAACGAGGAATATCATTTCTATCACTGTTTTGGACATGGAGGGTTTTTCTCATATATTTATAATGGCAGTCATGTACTGTCTTTTGATAATGTTATTTATGGAACTGCTCCTCTTGTGGATGGATTATATACACTAAACTGTAGTCAAGAAATATTCAATTTACAAAATAAACGAGCTAAGATAAGTAATAGAAACTCTACCTACCTATGACATTTTAGACTTGGTCATATCAACGTAACAAAGATAGCAAGGTTAAGAAAGCTTGACTACCTCGAAACATCTGACTTAGAGTCTTATGGTAACTGCGAATCCTGTTTGAAAGGTAAGATGACCAACAAGCCACTTTCTGGGAAGGGTGTGCAAGCCAAGAAGGTGCTTGAGTTGGTACATACTGATGTATGTGGACCATTCTCGACTCAAGCTAAGGGAGGTTTCCATTACTTCATTACTTTTACTGATGACTTCACAAGGTATGGATATGTGTATCTTATGAAACACAAATCTGAGGCCTTCAAAAAGTTCAAGGAGTACAAGTCTGAAATAGAGAAATAACTCGCAACGAGTATCAAGACCCTTTAATCTGACCGAGGGGGTGAATACTTGAGCAAGGAGTTTCTAGATTACTTAAAGCTACATGGAGTCCAATCAGAATGGACACCTCTTGCAACACCATAGATGAATGGTGTTGCCGAAAGGAGAAACCAAACCTTATTGGATATGGTTCGATCCATGATGAGCTTCTCAGCTCTACCGACATATCTTTGGGGACATGCTATACAAACCTCAATATATGTTCTGAACATGGTTCCTTCCAAGTCAGTAGAAAAGACACCATATGAGATATGGTGTGGCAAGAAGCCAACTCTTAAACATATGAGACCCTGGAGATGCCCTGCATATGTTAAGAAGATGCTCACTGACAAGTTGGAATCCAAAAGTGAGAAATGTTACTTCGTGGGATATCCAAAGGAAACTAAGGGATACTACTTCTATCTTCCTGGAGAACATAAGGTCATTGTTTCCAGGAACGCAACTTTCCTTGAAGAAGAATATGTCTACAAGGAACATAGTTGCACAGAGATAGAACTTGAAGAAATTCAAGAACCGCGAGATAACATAGATGTTGAATCCTTGCCCAATGACCAAGGCAAGAATTCAGTGGGAGTATTTGGCGAAGATTGGGTACTTCAAGTACGCCCTTTGGCCAGTGGGAGTGTTACGAGGAACAATACAGAAATGCAAGATCCTCCTACATAGCCTTTGGGAATAGATACAATGGTTGCACCTCCTCCCATTCAGGAAATACATGAAAATGATATTCTTGAAAGCTCTCAAATTAGTGGATTATCCAACACACAAGAACCCTCTCACAGTTAGAACATACCAAGCACTGAACTGCAAAACAATCAACTCTGTAAGTCTACTAGGACTCATCGTCTTCCTGAAAAACTAAATCTACTTGTGGAAACACACAGTGAGATAGATGTTCCCGATAACGATGAGCCTACAACCTATAGTGAAGCAATGTTGGACATTGATTTGAAGAGATGGCAAAAAGCCATGAAATTTGAGATGAAATCTATGTACATCAATCAAGTGTGGAACTTGATTGATTTGCCAGCTGGGGTTAAACCCATATGATGCAAATGGGTCTTCAAGAAGAAGATCGATGCATTTGGCAAGGTACAGACTTATAAAGCAAGGTTGGTGGCTAAAGGTTATAATCGACGGCGATGAAACCTTTTCACCTGTTGTTAAGATTAAGTCCATTCGGATTTTGCTTGCAATAGCTGCATATTATGACTATGACATTTGGCAGATGGACGTCAAAACCATTTTCCTCAATGGTAATCTAGTTGAGGAAATGTATATGAAACAACCTGAGGGTTTTTCGTCTGAGTCTAAACCAAATGTTGTATGCAAGATACAGAAGTCCATTTATGGGCTTAAGCAAGCCTCGAGGAGTTGGAACATTTGCTTTGACAAGGCTATCAAGTCATTTGATTTTGTCAGAAGCAAAGAGGATCCCTGTGTTTACAGTAAATGCAAGGATGTGAGTATTGCCTTCATTATTATATATGTAGATGGCATATTGATAATGGGGGACAATAAGACTCTCTTGCAGTCAGTCAAGGAGTGGTTGTCCAGTACCTTCATGATGAAGGATTTAGGAAAAGCCTGCTACATTCTGGGAATTAGGATTTATAGAGAGAGACGTAATAGATTGTTGGGGCTGTCACAATCAGTCTACATAGACAAATTGCTTAGACGTTTTTCTATGGAAAATTCTAAGAAATGCGGTCTACCTACGGGTCAAGGCATCAAGTTATCTAAGAAGGACAATCATTCTAATGTTATATAACTTGAGCGCATGAAGAGGATGCCATATGGTTCGTCTAAAGGATCTATCATGTATTCCATAACCTGTACTAGGCCAGATGTGGCCTTTGCACTTAGTATGACTTGCAAATTCCAACAGAATCCTGGGGAAGAACACTGGAAAGCAGTCATGAGTATTCTTAAGTATCTTAGAAGAACTAAAGATTACTTCTTAGTCTATGGTGGAGAAGAAAAGCTAGCTGCTACTGGGTACACTGATGCTAGCTTCCAGACGGATCTTGATGACTTCAAATCTCAGTCTGGGTATACGTTCATTTTCAATGGTGGAGCAGTGAGCTGGAAAAGTTTCAAACAAGCTACAATTGTTGATTCGACAATAGAAGTTGAGTACATTGCTGGATCGGAAGTTGGTAAAGAAGTTGTCGCGATTTCTAAGTTCCTGAAGGAACTAAGGGTAGTTCCGAGTGCCAGTTGTCCAATAACTATTTATTGTGACAACACTGGTGTGGTTGCACAGACTAATGAACTAAGATCAACAAACATAAACAAGCATGTACCAAGAAAGTACCACATACTCAGGAAGATGGTGGAGACCGAAGAGATTAGATTAGACTATGTTCTCACATACGATAATCTAGTTGATCCATTCACTAAACCATTAAGCTTAGTCAAGCATAATGGTCATTTTGAGAATATGGGCATTAGATATGTTAAAGATTGGCTCTAGGCCAAGTGGGAGATTGAAAGTATATGTATGTCCTAGAGACAATCTATATTAGGACAAATGTACTTTATACACGTTCGTATTATTATTAATGGAGATTAATAATTTGGAATTTGCAATTATTGAATTATTAATTGATTGTTTGTAATATTATATAATATGCATCCCAAGAGGTTACATTGTTATTAATAGTGTGAGATATTAATATTATAACGTAACTCTTAAAATAGCCTCGACTAATAATCATCGAGAATGGGATATCGATAATATGTGATAAGTCGACATGTGGTCTGCATCACATCCTTAGAGGATGTAGCATGTCTCACCTGCTACGAGTAATGGCTACTCGTGATGGACACATGGATACTTTGGAAGTATTGGTATACCCTGTTGATAAACTGTTTGTTACACATGTCTAAATTATGATCAGCGTGTGGAAGATAGAAGTCCTTAGACTTGAGGTCAATACACACCTTGTCTACATAGTAATATACTTTGATCATGTCCTAAGCTCAAATGCCTTATAGGTTGAGATACGGCTTGTATTGGGTACATTACGATGTGGATTAAAGGTGGTAGTTGAGCCAAGATTAGGAATCATTCCTCGAGTGTATATTCGAGAGAACACTCAGTTTCTCAGTGATATTGGGTTGACTAAGTCGTTGGCCAACGCAATAGACATATCTAGAATATGGTCTTGTTGTCAACCAATATAGATAAGATATAATGATCAAGCCATTTGGATAGACACTTGGCAAATCCAAGCTTGATCGAGTGCGTCGAGAATGAAAGGATTTTATCTTCCCACATAGAGGTTCAGTTTACTGGATTCGTGTAAATATACTTCACATATTGAGTTCGTCTTACGACGCCGTCTAGGAGTTCCGTGTAGACCCTAATATGATTAGTGTCGATATGTGAAGGCCTGTAGGGTAACACTATGTCAATTGTTTTCGATCTAAGGGTGTATTGAAAAAGTGTTAAATATTCGATTTGAAATTGAGATATTTAAATTAATAATAACTATCGGATAATTTCTATTTGATGGAAATTATTTAATTAAGTCAAGATTGGATTTTGGATTTAATTAAAACGTGCTGAAAATATTTGTGAAAAGGGCGACGCGCCGCGACGCTAATTGGGCAGCTGGCCAAATCAGATTGGCCTGCTGCAATTCGTTTTAGGCCAGGCTTTGAGCGCAACCCAAAATCTGAATTTTGCCCTAATTTCACCTATATATAGAGCACCTCCTCATTCATTATTAGATACATTATTCATATATTATTCTAAGTCTTAGAGACCTAGAATAAAACTCTCTCTTGAAACTCTGCCGAATTTCCTAGCTATTCAAATGAGGTATACATCGGAGTTCTTGGAACTTGCTGTCGAGGTTCAATTGCGTGCTCACCCTCGGAAATTACTAAAAGACTCCAGAGTTTTCAAACCGTAAGTATTCTATCAAAGTATTACGGTTATATACATGTTATGTATTTGACGTGTTTAATATTACTACATAATCATCCTACAGTTCGTCACTTGTTGGGTTTGAAACACAAACTTTTTCTAATTCCGTTGCGTACACGAAACCAACGAAAACCTACAACTCAGCTGGCATAAGTTCTAGCTAGTAATTGTAATGTGTGCGTAAGTTAATTTTGCATATAAAGCAAGAGTTCGGAGCATTTCTAGAAGTTACATATCGTGAAAATAATGTAATGTGTTGCTTATATATAATTGGGCAAGACTTCCAGTTCCATTGACTTGTAAATAATTGAGCGACACATGCAATTTGCCTATGAGGCAGAAATTATGGTCAATTGAACATGTTCAGTACTTTATTAAAATGTTACGAACTCCTGCCTTATAGACAAATTTGATTTATGCCCATAATTTATGTCTGGTGGGGATTGAGATCCTTTTTTAAAATTACTTTTGTTAAGCAGAGCTAGAAGTTCAAAATCACTCGTTATGGAGGTCATTCTTGCAAATCAACCCGTAACATCTCAAAAGTGTATCACTAATAAGTATGGTGTGATGGATGTGATTTCTCGACCTTTAATTAGAAGTCTAGAGTTCGAATATTGAAATTGGAGAAATTCTTAGTTATCTGATGATTAACACCGCCCCACAAAAAATAAAAAACACTTCAAAAATCTGAATGAGTGTACTGATGAAATCATTGTTGGAAATTTGCCTTTGGCGGGAGTTGCGACCGACCAACTTTAACGGCTTAAACACTAGTGTTACGCATATTGGAGAATTCGGTTCTTCACACATGCATGATCTACTAAGTACGTAGATAACCGTAGGGCCAAGAATCGTCAAATTTCATTGAGAAATGAAAGAGATATTGGTTCACGAAGTAAGGTGTTTGAAGCATGAAAAGTGTGGTATTGTGTGTAATTCTCCCTCATCGGTAGAGGAAGAAAGAATTGTTGTGTATATAAGACTCGAAATTGGTTTGGGGTTGGGGACCCCAAGGGGTATCCCATGTGTTTAAAGGAGGGAGGACCTAGATGTGCTTCGGTTCGAGGAAAGACCACACGCGCGCCGCCGCCGCCCGCCCGTCCGGTCCGGTTCCGACTTCCGAGTTCCGGGTTCCGGGTTCTCGGGTCACGGGCTGTGGGCTGTGGGTCTTTTGATATTATATTTTTGGGCCAGAGAACTTTGCCAGAAGTACAGTTTGATCCCAGAAGTTTCCAGATGTACCGTTCGGACCAGAATTCTTTCAGATGTACAGTTTGGTCCCTGATGTTTCAAGATGTACAGTTTGGTCCCTGAAGTTTCCAGAATCTGGACAGTCAAAGCAGTTGCCAAGCACTCAATTCAGCCATTTATTTTGGCTGAATTACTCCTCCTATAATGGCCAAATCCGTTGGTCTTTTCTCCATTTATGTTGGTGGCTTTACTACCTTCATAATGGCCATTATTTGGCAGTTATGGAGGGCATAATCAGCCCCTCCCTCACCTATATAAACACCCCCCTACACCATTGTTGAGCACCAAGGAGAACACCAAAAACAGTGCACGAAAATACACAACCGAAAACAGTTTTCTTCCTACAACTTCCAAGCATCATTTCGTTACTCAATATTCTTCACGGTAGCTCTTGAGTTTCCTTTGCTCAAGGGTTCCATTGCTGTTTTATCTTGGGAGACAAATTGTCCAGGACGTATAAAGGATACATACGGGGCAATATTGTCTTAAGGACAGAGTGCTACACTCGACTCAGCAAAAATAATTTCCATTTTTCCATCTTCTACAAAACTGGAATTTCCAGTTTTCTTGTGTAACTATTGTAATTTTCAGATTTCTAGTTGAATTATTGAATCTTTGTTTATCCTTTCGAATACTTGTAATAGTTATATACTTCTCGTACTGCATTATAAAGTACCATAGAGCAAAAACTCCCAACAATCATTTCAATTCCAGAAGGAGATAATTTTGGTTAAGATTTTTTCGAGCAGTCGGACGAAACAGCGTATAAAATGCAGAAATTGGAAAGGTGATGATAGCCGAAATTATAGACAAAGTTGCTTCACTTTCTTGATTGAAACCCAAGGATGTAAGTAAAGTTATCCGGTTTAAATTATTAAGTTGGCAAATTCCCATCACTAAGAGTTGGAGAATTTTATTTTTTAAAAGAAAAGCACCAAAACTTTTTCTATTTTTGAAAAATACTTGTTAAGCTAGCTTACATTCCAATAATCACTAAAAGATTTCACTACATACATTTCGTCTAGCCATAAATAGTCTGAGCTCTAAGAATGACGAACTTCTTACTATGAGGTGATTCACCTTTTATAGTGGGTCTGCCCGATACGAATTTGAAATTATTTAAGGTAGTGAACTTCGAATACCTGATTATTAAATTTTTAAAAGTAATCGAAGTTTTCTAAAACCAATTTTCTAGCTTGTTGAATTCCTAGCTAGCATGGGAGTGGACCTTAATGATAGTTAGAGTTTTAGCTTTTGTGTACGAATAATGTACATTTATTACACCATTAAGTTAGTTAACCTAATAATTCCAATCCGATGACCTAAAATATACTCTAGTAAATTATAACTTGTTAAAATGATTAAAATATATTGATATATAGTAAAAGTTCTTTACACTACCGCCTGTTGATATAAAAGGAACTCGGCATACTTGCAGTTATGAATGTAAATTCACATATCATATCACTACTATATATACACTGTCAGTATACTAGTAGTGTTTCTCGATGAGTAATGTTAAGTGTTCCACATCGAATATAAAATGAAAACATGGACTCCTTATATGGACTTGGACAATCACCCTATAAGCTGGGTTGAGTTAGACCCAAGATCTATTCTTTACATGGAGCAAAAAATCCCTCCCTACCTGATTATAAAGAAGAAAAATTATTGCTAAACTATTTTCGTATCTAAACATGTGTGATGGCTAAACTATTTCGGAATTTAAACATGTGTGATGGCTAAATGAAATAAAGCAGGAACTTAATACGAGATAATCTTTTAGAGGAAGCAATCGTCCGACATAATCTGATTGGCAGAAAATGAACGTATAAATAAATTGATAAAATAAAAATCAAGAAATTAAGAACAGTGTAAGAGTCTAATCAAGAAATTAAGAACAGTGTAAGAGTCTAATCAAGAAATGTACGTACTTAGTAGATTTGAAACAAATAATATCAAATGCATGTCGTCATTCATGCTAATCCTATTTACATTTTTTTCCATATCCTAGTTGTTGGGAGATTGGCTCTATGGTACTTTATAAAGCAGTACGGGAAGTATTTAACTATTACAAGTATTCGAAAGGATAAATAAAGATTTCAATAATTCAACTAGAAATCTGAAAATTACAATATAACAACAAAACTGAAATTACGATTTTGTTGAAGACTGAAAAATGGAAACTGGTTTATGCTGAGTCGAGTGTAGCACTCTGTCCTTAAGACAATATTGCCCCGTATGTATCCTTTATACGTCCCGACAATTTGTCTCCCAAGATAAAACAACAATGGAACCCTTGAGCAAAGGAAACTCAAGAGCTACCGTGAAGAATATTGAGTAACGAAATGATGCTTGAAAGTTGTAGGAAGAAGATTTTTTTCTGGTTGTGTATTTTCGTGCATATCAAGTGTGCTCAACAATGGTGTAAGGGGTGTTTATATAGGTGAAGGAGGGGCTGAAAAACTGCCTGAAAACGCCTCCATAATAGCCAAATAATGGCCATTATGGAGGTAGTAAAGTCACCAACATAAATGGTGAAAGACCAACCGTTTTTTGGCCATTATAGGAGGAGTAATTCAGCCAAAATAAATGGCTGAATTGAGAGCTTGGACGTTTCTGCTTTGACTGTCGAAATTCCAACTTTCTGAAAACTTCGGGGACCAAACTGTACATCTTGAAACTTCAGGGACCAAACTGTACATCTTGAAACTTCTGGGACCAAACAGTACATCTGAAAGAATTCTGGTTCAAACTGTACGTCTGAAACTTCTGGGATCAAACTGTACTTCTGGCAAAGTTTTCTGGCCCAAAAAGATAATATCAGAAGGCCCACAGCCCGTGGCCCGTGGCCCGTGAACCCGAGAACCCGAGAACCCGGAACCCGGAACCCGGAACCCGGAACCCGGAACCCGGAACTCGGAACCGGAACCGGACCGGACGGGCGGGCGGCGGCGGCGCGCGTGTGGTCTTTCCTCGAACCGAAGCACATCTAGGTCCTCCCTCCTTTAAACACATGGGATACCCCTTGGGGTCCCAAACCCCAAACCAATTTCGAGTCTTATATACACAACAATTCTTTCTTCCTCTACCGATGTGGGAGAATTACACACAATACCACACTTTCCATGCTTCAAACACCTTACTTCGTGAACCAATATCTCTTTCATTTCTCAATGAAATTTGACGATTCTTGGCCCTACGGTTATCTACGTACTTAGTAGATCATGCATGTGTGAAGAACCGGATTCTCCAACATACGTTACACTAGTGTTTAAGCCGTTAAAGTTGGTCGGTCGCAACTCCCGCCAAAGGCAAATTTCCAACAATCCCCTCTTGAAAGAGATTTTGGCGCACTCACATGGTGTCTTTTCATTTCCGAAGAATATTTCAAATGGCGGACCGATGTTGCATAAGGAGAGGTAGCCTCGCTTTGAACCTTCCATAGTTGAATACCATCGGACTTACTTACTGCGCGGTGAACGTGATGTCTTGAACCGTCAGTGTTTAGTGTAAGCCAAGACAACGGTACCAACACAACAAATTCCCTTACTCTCTTCTTCATAATGTTTTGTCCGTTTTGGCCATGGACAACGTCTTGGATTCTTAAGTGCGTTCAATTTGAGGCGGCCCGTCCTCGCACTTAAATAGGTGGTCTCCTACAAGGTATCCTGCTATACCCCACTTCACAAGTGTTAGGAACCATTAAAAGTTTCCCAAAGACCTAACCTCAACTGTTGAGGATCATTACAAGTTTTGAAAACTTAACCTTTACCCATACTGCAGATAGCACTTAACGTCTATCGCGGGAACGGCTTTGGATTTGGTGTTTCTTTTCAGAAATCACTATCCGAAGTGCTCATGCTTCGACTGAAGCGATCAACTGAACCTTTACAACTTAGTTTTCCCATTGAACCAAATTACTGGGATCTCCAGTTCGTAAGGTTGGGTTTCCACTGTATTGGTTCGTATATTTTGGGTTTTAAGCCCATTCCCCTAGACAGGCAGAACACTTGATCTCCGGGTAGTCCCTTAGTTAGTAAATAAGGAAGTGACACCCGTGATGATCAACTGCCATACGGTCTTATGTCTCCGACGATCGTGACAGATATGTCCAGACGCCGTCATCCGTGTCCTTCCTAAAGCCGACCGGCTAGCCACAGTGTAGAACTGCTGAAGGCACGGGTTTCTCCCAATAAGGGACGTCCTCTAATGAGTCGTGAAGTTACTCAACTTCTTTCATGCTTTGTATAAAGCGATAAACTCCGATACCATCATGAATCGGTCGATGCAAGTTTGCTTAGAGGATTTTCCAAGACCCACCATACACATTTACTTGTGACTTTGGTGTTCTTCGATCGATGTCCGGTTTGCATCACTTGTGTTCTCCCGAAACCGCTGGACATCCGAATACAATAATCCGTAGATAAGCGAATAATTCGATATCGTCATATCCGACTTAACGCCTTCTATTGATCATGTATTAAGATCATCGGTGAACCTTAGTTCAACTAATATGTTTGTAGGACGATACCAGGTCGGTTGTAGTGTGTACAATACATTGAACTACACGTGACTTTGTGCATATCACTCCTTATCTATGGGTGCACCATGATTCCAATCGTTCTATGATTCATATCCATTGGTGGCTTCAACGAGACTGTCAACTATCGACCAGTCCGTTAGATGTCTTAGAAATCCAATTCCTAAGATGTCATCTCAGTGATACTCATATCTTTCATATCGAGACTTTGTTTCAATATGATTTTCACTCTCGGACCGTTGGTTTTCCAACTGTTGGCTTTCTAACTTCGAGCCAATGTTTCGTGGTCGATTCATTGTTTCTGTTTTATCTCGAGACTTTCGGGACTAAAATGTAAACATTTCGGGGACCAAAATGAAAGTTCGGAAGAAGCCCAACAGTTCAAAAACCAATTCGATCCTCTTCTTCCAACTCTCCGGTTGGGAAGGTCGTTTCAACACCCATGCCATGTAAGATTACAATGGCCCTGGATGTGAAGCTACTCACATGGGAGCACTTTTTACAACCCAAAGGTTCTTTTCCTGAGGAAGATTAACTATTACACACGTATGGTTCTATATATGGAATCTATTTCTCCCTTTAGCTTCTTTCCAAAGCGGCGCTTTTGGAGATAATAATTATTTGTTAATTGTCCATGGTTCGTTCTCAACCATACAAGCTAGAAGGACTGGAACAAGTCTTTGTCCCCTCTTTGCTCCGTCTTGGTTCAACATCTAGAATCCCCGAGTTCTGCAGATCCGGAATATTAAGTTCCGGATAAACAAAGCAACTTTCGAGTCATGAAGATACGGAACGTCTAGTTCCGGACAATCGAGCCCTCGCGGGTTCTTGTTAACCTTGAGCAATTACTCCTTTTTCCTTTTCCAAGGAAAGTTATCTCCAAAGAATTCAAGATTCTTTGACGCCAAGAGGCGATCAACACTATCGTTATTTGCGGATCCGGTGGATATGCAATCTACAGTCTTAGGTCGAACTTGACCTGTTTCGGTAGCCCATCTTTTACCAAGCTACCCCTCATAATTTGGACGTACGGCTTAGCTTGGCTAACACCGTTAGACTGAGGTGAGAAATGAACATTCGTTTAATGAACGATGCTTCACATTCTCCCCCTCTATCACTACGAATTTCTCAATCCGTAGGCTTAGTTGATTTTCAACTTCTGCTTTGTAGGCTTCAACAACTTCATCTTTGCTTTTCAATAAGCAAAGGATTCCATACGTTGTACTATCATCAATGAAGATCACAACGTACTTGTCTCCCCCCTCTATTTTGTATAAACTTCAAATCACCAAGTAGGTGTGACTAAGTTCTAGAGAAGCGGTGCTTCTTTCGCTATTCCCTTGACGGAATTTGGAAAGGTGATTTTGCCTCTTCATCTAACTCACATTTATTTTGAGGGTTTATGTCGTCAGAAGGCAACAATCTCAACATCGTTAGCTTTTGAATGGCTTGCTATTTAACGTGTCTTAATCTATGATGGCATAGATGCACGGATTACAAATATATCATTCATTTGGCTACAGACATACTGTGTACCATTCTTAGTTATTACAGACTGTTGGACTAGTCTCAAATCGATTTGACCAACAACGTCCTTTAACCAAGTTAGGAACATGTATCACCTCTTTTAGAGTGATCTCATTCCTTGAAGTCCTATTGAGGACAACCTCTCCAGCCCCTTCTAATTTAGAGGTGGCGTTGCTTCACATGAACAACCTCTTGCCCGTGGTTAGGGCGTAACCGGATCATTTGTGATCTAGATACTCTGGCCTACTCCAGTTGCTTTGGCAGACTGAGTGTCTAATTTCTTTACTGCCTTTCTTTAGGCCTTCAGATCATTCAGGACATGGAAACTCTGGCCCACCTTACTAGGTGTCCATTACTTTTCCTATGAAATGAATTTTGGCCCCACTCCAGTCGCCCAGAGGCTTTATTTGACTAAGTGTCCAATATCATCATATCAAAGGAATTTTGGCCCACTCCAGTCACCCGGAGGATTTGTATGACTGAGTGTCCAATATCATCCTATCAAAGGAATTTTGGCCCACTCTAGTCGCCCGGAGGCTTTGTATGACTGAGTGTCCAATATCATCCTATGAAGGATCTTCTGTCAATTAGTATGACAGGCTCAACGTCTTTAGCTTTTAGTCTTCTTCCGTTATGATTGGTGCCCAGATAATTCTTGGCGCTTACTTAAGAGTGGTAAAAGTTTTCGCACAGTTAGTGGATCTTTCTCCATAGTATGTGCGACCATACTTTACACACTTTAGTAATTACACTTAAAAGAACGGATCTTCTTAAGTCGTTTACAAAATCCAATCTTTAAACGAAAAAGAATATGAGATTAAACTTCTGATTTGTTAAAGCATAAGGAATATAAATTATTTTCATATTCCTCCTTACTTTAATCCATTTTTAATCAGACATAATTTAATCTTTATTCTTGACAAGTAAGAAAAACTACTTATCATTTAATCCTTATTCTTGACAAGTGAGAAAAATACTTATCCCAATTTCGGATTCTGGCTCACTTCAGTCACTTCATCAGACTGAGTGTCCATTTCCTTCTCACCATTATTCGGATCCTTTGTCTGGGACAGATATAGGCCTTCTGCTACAAGATAGAGTAACATCTTCACTCTTCTCCTCTTGTCCCAGTTGACATCCTCAGGCTCTCGTGAGCGCTTGTTTCCACCAGTCTTGGTAGCGGTGACACCATGAACACGTTCATCATCATCACTCTCTTCTACCAGAAAACCATTTCCATATCCAGATTTGGTCACATAATTTTTTGACCGACATCTTTCGAATACTAATAGTAATACAATACAAATATTGTCTTAAGTTGTTGGGAGATTGGCTCTATGGTACTTTATAAAGCAGTACGGGAAGTATTTAACTATTACAAGTATTCGAAAGGATAAATAAAGATTTCAATAATTCAACTAGAAATCTGAAAATTACAATATAACAACAAAACTGAAATTACGATTTTGTTGAAGACTCGAAAAAATGGAAACTGTTTATGCTTGAGTCGAGTGTAGCACTCTGTCCTTAAGACAATATTGCCCCGTATGTATCCTTTATACGTCCCGGACAATTTGTCTCCCAAGATAAAACAAGAATGAACCCTTGAGCAAAGGAAACTCAAGAGCTACCGTGAAGAATATTGAGTAACGAAATGATGCTTGGAAGTTGTAGGAAGAAGATTTTTTTCTGGTTGTGTATTTTCATGCATATCAAGTGTGCTCAACAATGGTGTAAGGGGTGTTTATATAGGTGAAGGAGGGGCTGAAAAACTGCCTGAAAACTGCCTCCATAATAGCCAAATAATGGCCATTATGGAGGTAGTAAAGTCACCAACATAAATGGTGAAAGACCAACTGTTTTGGCCATTATAGGAGGAGTAATTCAGCCAAAATAAATGGCTGAATTGAGAGCTTGGACGTTTCTGCTTTGACTGTCGAAATTCCAACTTTCTGAAAACTTCGGGGACCAAACTGTACATCTTGAAAACTTCGGGGACCAAACTGTACATCTTGAAACTTCTGGGACCAAACAGTACATCTGAAAGAATTCTCGGTTCAAACGTACGTCCGAAACTTCGGGATCAAACTGTACTTCGGCAAAAAGTTTTCGGCCCAAAAAGATAATATCCCACGCCCCACGGCCCACGGCCGTGGCCCGTGACCCGTGAACCCGAGAACCGGAACCGGAACCGGAACTCGGAACCGGAACCGGACCGGACGGGCGGGCGGCGGCGGCGCGCGTGTGGTCTTTCCTCGAACCGAAGCACATCTAGGTCCTCCTCCTTTAAACACATGGGATACCCCTTGGGGTCCCAAACCCCAAACCAATTTCGAGTCTTATATACACAACAATTCTTTCTTCCTCTACCGATGTGGGAGAATTACACACAATACCACACTTTCCATGCTTCAAACACCTTACTTCGTGAACCAATATCTCTTTCATTTCTCAATGAAATTTGACGATTCTTGGCCCTACGGTTATCTACGTACTTAGTAGATCATGCATGTGTGAAGAACCGGATTCTCCAACATACGTTACACTAGTGTTTAAGCCGTTAAAGTTGGTCGGTCGCAACTCCCGCCAAAGGCAAATTTCCAACACTAGTTTGTAAAGCAAGCAATGTAATGATTTAATGGTGCTTTATTGATTTGCAAGATTCTTAATCATGTTTGAATTAAAATTACGTCCTCAGATACCGTCAAAACTAAAATTCATAATGTATACTTTTGAATTTTTTTGCCAATTCATTCTTTAAAAGAAAGAAAAAAGAAACCCCACTATCTAGGACTTTGTTTGTGAAGCAAAACGGACAAGATCAATAGTGTTTCCTTCCATTGATGACTTTATTATTACTCTCTCTTAAAGATGGAATAATTTCCCTTAGGGATTCCTTTCATTATTCACAATATATATAGCTGTACAAGGTTGATTCCTAATATGGTACGAATCCTAACTTACCTTACAAAGGTTGATTCCTAATACAGTTAGAATCCTAAGTTACCTTAATTATACATCTACCATTATTACAAAATATACGGAGAATATTCGCTAATACTCCCCCTCAGACGGAGCGGGAGGAGGCCGAATGCTAAGGCTGGATCGGAAGTCGGTGAAGAGGCGTCGCGGTAGTCCCTTTGTGAAAATGTCCGCATACGATAAGAGGAAGGCACGTGTAAAATTTTGACCGACCACGGGCAACCTTCTCTCGCACAAAGTGGATATCCATCTCAATATGCTTAGTCCGTGATGTTGGACCGGATTATGAGACATATAGATAGCGAGATATGTTATCACAATAGACTATAGACGCCTTGCGCAATGGACACCGGAGCTCCAAAAGAAGATTTCGGAGCTAACGGATCTCGGCGACAACATTAGCAACTCCGCGATATACTCGCTTCAAAGACTCGAACGAGATAGCGTGGCTGCCGCTTGGCGGACCATGAGATAAGATTATCCCCTAGAAATACACAAGTACTTCGAGGTGGAGCGACGTGTGTCGGGGCATCTGCCCAATCTGCATCCGTGTAGGCTAGCAACTTGGTTGGGGCGAGAGGTGTATAGATGTAAACCAAAGTCTAGTGTGCCCTTAACATATCTGATAATACGTTTGAGGGCGGCAAAATGGGACTCTCGGGGGTCGTGCATGAACAGACACACCTGTTGAACGACATATGCAATATCAGGCCTAGTGAATGTAAGATACTGAAGAGCACCTGCTAGACTCCGATATAGAGTGGGATCAGAAACTGGCGCACCGTCATTAGCACTAAGCTTGGATTTTGAGTCCACCGGAGTTGGCATAATTTTACAATTTGCCATCTTGGCCCTGTACACCATCTCTTCGGCATACTTACGCTGACACAGGAACATAGTGGCTGCAGATCTTGTCACCGATATACCCAAAAAATAACTTAGCTTGCCCAAGTCAGTCATAGAAAATTCAGTTTTGAGTAGAGCAATGATTTCATTCTTCAACCCGTCAGATGAGGCAGTAAGAACAATGTCATCGACATATAATATCAAATATGCAGTGCTGCTACCTCGATGAAGCGTGAAGAGAGATGTATCACACCTGCTACATACAAAACCAATCTGCAGAAGATACCTGGCGAACCGATCATACCAAGCGCGGGGTGCCTGTTTCAATCCATACAATGATTTCCTGAGACGACACACAAATCGCGGAGTCTTGCGGATGAACAAAGCCGGGAGGTCGATGCATGTACACGGTCTCTTTCAAATCCCCATAAAGAAACGCATTCTTGACATCAAGCTGATGAATCGGCCAATGCATGCCCATAGCAATACTGAGAATAGTCCGAATAGTGGCCGGTTTAACAACCGGACTGAATGTCTCACCACAATCAATACCCTCCTGTCGATTAGTGCCATTGGCAACTAGTCTTGCCTTATACCTCTCTAAGTCACCACTGTCTTTGAACTTGTGACGAAATAGCCACATACACCGGATAACATTCACACCAAATGGTCTAGGTACCAAATCCCAAGTGTTCTGCTTGGTTAAAGCGTTAAATTCCTCGCACATGGCCGCATTCCAATTTGGGTCCAGCTTTTGCTAGTTTTGGATTTTTTGGAATGGGTGATAAAGTTTGTGTGGAGAGATTGAATTGAACCTTGGGTTTGAAGATCCCGTGTTGTGCACGAGTCTCCATGCGATGTGAGGGCGGTGGTGGAGGGTCGGGGCGTGAGGTTCTTCGGGTCCACCGGTTCTGGACCGGTGGGCGCGGTGTCGGCCGGTGGCGCAGGTGACTCGACCGGGGGCCGTAGGGGTGAGCGAGGAGCTGGTGGGGTGGTGCCGGACGGTGGGACCGTCGGAACAGGTGGGGCTGCTTGTTGGTATAGATTTTGGATGTCCGGGGACGTACTTGGTTCATCGAGAAAGATGTAATCGGTGGTCTGAAATTTCTGGAGATTTGAAAAAGGAAAGGTTGTCTCGTCAAAGGTGACGTGACGGGAGACGATGATTTTGCGAGTAGCAATGTCATAGCATAAGTGGCCCCGATGATTAGGAGATAGACCAAGGAAGACACATGGAAGAGTGCGAGGGGCAAGTTTGTGGGGTGCAGTGGAGGCTATGTTGGGGTAGCATAAGCATCCAAAAATACGTAGGTGATCATATGATGGCTGCCTACGGTATAAGATTTCTGTAGGAGTTTTGTTTTGGAGTGTGCTAGTTGGTAAAATATTTAGAAGGGATTCTACCATTTTGACAGCATAGACCCAAAAAGGCGGTTGTAGGCAGGCATGAAACAGAAGTGTGCGGACCATGTTATTGATGGTACGTATAATTCTTTCAGCTTTTCCGTTTTGGGAAGAAGTATAGGGACAAGAAAAACGGAAAACCATGCCTTGTTTAGAACAGAAATTGTGAAATGCCGAGTTATTAAATTCACGTCCATTATAACATTGGAATGATTTAATAGGTTTTTCAAATTGTGTCTTAATGAATTTTTGAAACTCGAGGAATTTTGCAAAAACTTCAGATTTGAATTTCAGTGGGTAAATCCAGACAAAATGTGAAAAATCATCCAAGAATACTAGATAGAATTTATGACCCAAAGAGCTAGCAATCGAAGATGTCCACAAATCAGCATGAACAATATCAAATGGAGAAAAAGTAACACTGTTTGATGACATAAAGGGAAGACGAGTATGTTTGCCTAGTGGACAAGAAAAACAGTGTTGGGCAATTTTCCCATTATTACATTGAATACGCTTAGAAGTCCTAAGAAAAGTAAAAACTGGGTCTCCGGGGTGTCCGAGTCTGTTGTGCCAAGTTGAGGGAGAGATCGCCGCAAGGGAGAGATCGCCGCAAGGGATAGAGGTGCTTGCGGTCTGTCAGCGAAAGATTGAGTGAATGGGTAGAGATCTCCCACACTATTGTAGCGTGTAAGAATTTTCCCCGTATTGAGTTATTTCACAGAAAAGCCAAAAGGGTCAAATTCGACAGACACATAATTATTGCTAGTGAATTTTCTAACAGAGATTAAGTTTTTAATGATGTTAGGTGTGTATAGGACGTGGTTTAGGGAGAAAGGTGGGTGTGGATGTTTGGTGTGTGTGTTACCGTAACCTTCAATTGGAATGCGATGACCATTGCCGACAGTAATAAATTGAGGACACTTTAGCCGACGTAGTTGAGATATGTTACCTGACGACCGGGTGAGGTGAGATGTGGCTCCGGTGTCCATGTACCAATTTTCGTCGGGCTGTTGAAGGTTCACGGTGGTGTATGCCTCGGCCCAAATCGGTCGGGGCTAGGGGCTGGCCGGGCCGCTGCAGTCTGCTGCTTTCTTCTGGGCTGCCGCAGTACTGCTGCTCTTCTTCTTTGGATTGCATGGGCTGGCTGTGGACCGCCATCGGGTGGGCCTGTTGCTGCTGCTGGTGGGCTCGCTCGGTGGGCGGGGCATGGCCCAAGAGGCCGGTCGACTAAGGCCGCTGGAACTGGCCCCTACGGTCGGGTACGGGCATGCGGGCGAGGCCCGGTTCGCTGGTTGGGCCACCGCCGCAGTGTCTTCTTTGCCGCAGTCTTCTTCTTCTTGCCCCATCCCACCGGGTGCGTTGGCCCTTTCCGCGGCCCTTGCCTTTGTTGTTGCGACCTCTCGCCGCCACGACCTCCGCCACTCTGCTTCTTCTTCGCTGGGAATCGCTGGTTGCCGCCGGTCGCGGTGTTGCCATCCCGTCAACGGCTAACGCCTTTTGATTATGTTCCTCTTGTTTAGCACGTCTAGTTTCTTCCAACAATAGTTGTGAACGTGCCTTGTTGAAACTTGGGAGAGGGTCGGCTTGTTGAATCATTGTTGCGAGTGTGTCATATTCACCTTTTGGTAAACTCGCAACAAGTTGAAGCACCATCTTGGTTTCTGAAACAGAAGTTCCGACGTTGGATAGTTGATCGGTTATGAGTTTCAGTTGCTTACAATATTCGGACAAAAATTCTCGAGGCGGGTATTATTGAATTGCTCTTCCAAATATACGGCCTGAGTATTTTTATTGTCCTGAAAGATTTCTTCTAGCCGGACCCAAAGTTCACGTGCCGTAGCACTGTTTTCATGATAGTGCACAACAGTCTTTGGAGATGGTGCCGTAGATCCATTGTTTGACGATGGCGTCAAGACGATGCCAGATTGAGTCTGTAACATCGGTGGGACGAGGAGCAGATTCGTCAATATGATCGAGCACGTTGTATGCACATGCATGAATGTAGAATAGTTCCATCCACATGGAATATTGACAGTCTTCTTGGTCAAGAATTATAGGGATAAAATTCTTGATGTTGTTAACGGCGAATGCCGGATGAAAAGAAGATACTGAACGTTGAGAGGGGTTGTCAATTGTGCCAGTGGATGAACCGGAATTTGGGGGGGAAGACATGGTTGCCGCCTGCCGAGGGAAGGGAATTTTCTGGTTTGGCCGAGAAAGAGAGGAAGAAAGCGAATTTTTTTTTCTGCGAAATCAGAAAAAAAAATTGCTAATTTCGGCCAAGAATAAGGAAGAGGAGATATTTAGGTTTTAGGCTCTTGATACCATGAAAGATGGAATAATTTCCCTTAGGGATTCCTTTCATTATTCACAATATATATAGTTGTACAAGGTTGATTCCTAATATGGTACGAATCCTAACTTACCTTACAAAGGTTGATTCCTAATATGGTACGAATCCTAACTTACCTTACAAAGGTTGATTCCTAATACAGTTAGAATCCTAAGTTACCTTAATTATACATCTACCATTATTACAAAATATACGGAGAATATTCTGAGAATATTCGCTAATACTCTCAATATTACTTGTTCGTTTTGAAAAAACGACACCATTTTATATTTAAAATAATTTTGTTTTAAGTTTCTTGTTTTAACCTTAATGAATTTTTTTTATAACCATATAAATGTTATGGCTAAAACCATAAATTTCTAAATTTTTTCATTTCTCTTTTATCATAAGAATTAAACTACGTCACACAAATTGGAATGAAGGGAGTATCATTTTTATAAACAACGCTATATAGGATATGCTAGATAGGACATAGATATCTTAAAGAGGAGATTGATTTTAGTAACCCCCAAATTAGAGTCATAAAAGTTTTGAACTTCCTATGGATTCATGCATGAATATTATCTTTTCAAATATATATTGCTGGTAGTGTAACATTAATTTCTAGCGTAAATATAAACGTATATGTAGATTACAGTAATATCATTATCCAACTTGAATTTAGCTTATATACATCGACAGAGAAATTTTTACTTTATCAGATCTTTTCAAAATATATCTACAAATAACCTGCGTAACAACGTGGTTCAAGTTAAATATATTGTTAATGTATGTAAGGAACTTTTACACTACCATGTCATCTTTATCCTGCGTAGAAGATAATCCGTTTTATTTTCAAGATTATAAATCATATAGTTTTAGTTAGGCTTACATATAGATATCCCACAGAAGAATGAGGAAGCAAAGATAGAGTGTGCTCTGGAACTCCAACACTTGGGATTTACTTGATAATATAAAAAAATACATTAAAGATGCATATAACTTAAACTCGGGAAAAAAGAAGCAAATAAAAGATAATAATTTAAACAATTAATAGTATGAAAATTCTTTACATCGTTTTAACTTAGAAGTAAGACAAGTGACGTAGACTAAATTACATAGTGTAAAATCTTCATTACCCTTAAGAAAGTATTATCCTTTTTGTGATCTCATAACTTACGTACGTGACTTATGGCAGAAAAAGTGAACAAGAAAAGGATATGGGAATGAAAACTAAGGGTCGAGCGAACAACGCGGCATGGTGGAAGTAAGTGAAAAATATTACTACTATTTTTGTTACAAAATACACAATTTGTCTACGTAGAATAAGACATAACAATAATAGAATTCATTGAAAGACTTTTTGATACACACATAGAATAGAAAGTTGATGGAACGTCATTTTAGGGTTAGATGGAAACTACTACAACATGGGGCCAAATTGAATAGTATTCATGTCGGCACTCTTTGCAAGATCATTTTATGGAGTATTTATAGCAAATGGAGATCGAACACAGACTAATCACTTGCTTTTTTCACTAGTCATATAGTAATAAATAAATTAAGAGAGAAAAAGAAGAAGAAAAATGGGGCACCATTCATGTTGCAATCAACAAAAGATAAAGAGAGGGCTTTGGTCCCCAGAAGAAGATGAAAAGCTCATCAGATATGTTACTACTCATGGCTATGGCTGCTGGAGTGAAGTCCCTGAGAAAGCTGGTCTCTCTTTTCCTCTTTTCGTCTCAGCAAAATTAATTAATTAATTTTATTCTTCTTTACATTCTACAGCTTCACAACTTCATAAGAATTTAGAAATATATACAATATCAGTTTGTAGTGACGGAGGTAGAATTTTCACCAAAAAAATTCATCATCACTATATATGCATAAAAAGAATAGACCGTTTAGATATAACGTGATTTTCCTGCAAGGGGGCTTCGGATGAACCCCATTCTGCCCCTCTAGCTTCATTAGTGAATTTTCATCAAGGAGTTTATTCATCATTTACTTTATATACGTAAAAAAAAATGACTTTATATAGATATATATAGTATGATTTTTCAGCGAATGGTGCTTGGATGAACCCGGTCCGCTCCTCTAGCTCTATTAGTGGCAAATCCAGACTTCATGCATCGGGTTCAATAAAGTAAGTGGATTATATAATCTTTAGCAATAAAATGTACACAATATTCACAAGACATACTTAAACTTGTGTTAGTTATATTCACTTCCATTTGCCATAAACCACATCGTTGAATGAAACTTCGTTGGTGTTATTGTTTTTATATATTTTTATTTTTGTCTAGGTAATTTTAATTTAATTTCATGATCAGTTAATTTGGAATTGAGACGTAGTTAATTGACTAACGAGTTGTTTTGGGTCCTGTAGGGCTTCAAAGATGTGGAAAAAGTTGTCGCCTAAGATGGATCAATTATTTGAGGCCTGATATTAGAAGAGGAAGATTTACGCCTGAAGAGGAGAAGTTGATTATCAGTCTTCATGGAGCTGTAGGCAACAGGTTAATTTCTATTTCTTAATTACGACGTACTAAAATTGTCCTACTAATTTTATTGTATTTTAAACATTTTTCAATTTTTTGTATTCTAGCTAGCTAGTCAAACTTTCTTTAGTGCTCTAATATACGTACATTGCTCAACAACTTAATTGCACACGTTCAAATATATTTATACATATTGAATAATTGAATTAAATAAGTGCTCTTGGTGTGAAGTAGTGAAACTTAAGTATTCACTCCACTTAGCAACTTGAAAAAAATATACTCCTTTCTATTTCTAGATTATGTTTCACTTTGAAAGCAAGATTGTTATAAGATATTGGTTTATTAAATTATGTGCATATGAAACACACAAAAAACGCACTTAGAATTAATTTCATTGTCAAAGCAGTTTCTAAAAAGGACGTTAAAGAGGCAACACCAGATGTTTTCAGTTGATAATACTCAAGTAATTAATTAATTCGGAGTCACCTTTTGTTAGGGAGTGTTTTGCCCTTCAATATGGGATTACCCGACATGAATCCGAATTTAGTCAAGTCTCAATAAGGTACCGGAAAGCGGATGAGAAATAAAAAAAATTAATTAATTCTGAGTGCATTGCATTTGTACTGTATTTTATTCTCAGTTTAGTATATATATTACTACTAGAACATACTGTACTTGCCATTTGCCATTAAAAAACATATTGTAGTACTTCAGTAGAGCAACTTTTTTTTTTATACTTTTATTCTTACATGGCATTATTTTCTTTTTAGTCCATTACTAAAAAAAGATATCTTTCTAGATTTGATACAATTTAACTTAAACTTCACATTTTATCCTTCATAATAATTTTTTATAGTCAAACGAATATAATGACATATTCAAAACCACAACACCACAAGTTTAGAAAAAAGAATTCATCTCATTATTAAATTTCATGTTCAATCAAATAGGGTCACATAATGAAACAAAGAGAGTAGAAATAGTAACTTATTTTGGTATTGAAAATGGATTCAGCTTGCATGACAATGTAAAGTTTTTTATACTATCAATGTATTATAAAACGTCCTATATCTTCATATTACTAATCACACTTTTTATGAAGGATTATATGTAGTTATCTTTTAAAAGAGAGATGGTGTAAAGATTCTCTTATACGGTCAGTCTGTATAGAAAAGTTGAACTATAGAGAATAAAGATTTTGTACTCTCAATTTAATGTTCTACTCCCTCCGTTTCAATTTATGTGACATCACTTAATCGGACACGGAGTTTAAGAAATAAAGGAAGACTTTGTTATGTTTATCAAATTGCCCTTATTTTAGTATCTACTTTAATTTGTTGACTTTTCTTCACAACAAGATCATTTTCAAAAGTAAGTGAGACCAACAAGGATAAAATAGAGATGGTGTCATTAAATAGTTGTCAAATAAGGAAATGTGTCATTCTTTTTGGGATAAATTAAAAAGAAAATGGTGCTACATAAATTGGGACAGAGTAAGTACTAATTTTCTAACATTTCTTAGGTAAAAATTGTAGGTGGGCACATATAGCAAGTCATTTACCCTGAAGAACAGATAATGAGATAAAGAATTACTGGAACTCATGGATAAAAAAGAAGTTGAAAAAGCCTTCAAAGCCATCAACAAACACAACTTGTAATACTGATCATCACCAGCAGCAACAACAACAAAGATCCCAATTGGCTAATTATAACACAATTACAAGCCAACAAGACATATTCTTTACACAAGACATTGGAACAAAATCTCAAGTACTCCTCCAAGATTCTACCCTATTCAATTCTCCAAACCAATTGTTTTTTTTCGACAGCAGCTCACTCGACTCTATGACAAATATTGTTAGTGATGCCATGAACCGATGTACTAATAATGCCTCGTTATTTCAAGAAACATCGGTGTTGAACTCAGAGTTCTGCTGGCAAGTTGATCAAGTACAACAACAACAACATCAACATCAAGTACAAACATCATACACGATAGGGATGGATTCGAATTATTTGCCACCGTTGATAGAGAGTATGGTACCACCCATGGAAATACTCCGTAATAATAACAATAATTTGATGGTGGAAGGACAAGAAAATAATCAATTGAATGAATGGAATAGTCAAGTGGACACACAACAATGTTGTCCAAGTTATTTATTTTGGGATCAAGAAAATGGATCACTTGGTGGGGATCATGAGATTATAGATCCAAGTACATCAAACAACGTGGGACAAATTTTATCTTCTTTTCCTTCTTCTCTATGATCATGATAGTGAAGTTTGAGATTTTTTTGGGGGGGTTTATTTGAATTATTTCGGGAGGTTTGTTATTGATTGAGTTGTGAGATAGATTAGAGAGTGAAATGAAAGGTGTTGCAACAGCATGTTAATTAAAATTGTTTCTTTGGACATATTCTCAGGAGGAAAAAACATTGAGTTTGATGAGAAATTTATCCTTTTAATGTAAGCAGTTGGAGAAGGCTAATGTTATTAATAGTGCATAAAACTTAAACTCATTTGTAAATGTGTTTGACAACTGATTGGATTAGTTTGACTTTTTACTTCTTATTGTACATATGAAGTGATGAATACCTGTTATGCACGTAGCATTAATTGACCTATTTATTTTACCACTTTTTACATCATCAGCTCATGAAATTTAATTCCTAAACTAATTCATATACTATGCCAAGTTAATATCTAGCGCGTAAGGTCCTATCTACAATATAATATGTGGATTCAGGTAAGTAACTTCTTTTCAAATGATATATATGTACTAAAGAATTTCTGTAAATTTGATTGTGAACTCAGTTATGTATTATTGAATATTTAATTGAGATTATTTTCGGAGTTTATACTTTAAATTATGAGCCCGCTTTTATTAGCGCGTCTAAGCATATCAAAGAGGAACGTTAGTTTTAAGGCTGTTCAGTGGGCCGGGTCGGGCCGACCCGCTTACCACCCCGCCTCGATCCCCCTTAAAAAAATAGTAGCGGGTTCGAACTCGGGACGGGACTAGGGCTCGCCCCCCTTCCCCTTGCAAAAATAACCGTTGCACAAACGACCAAATTTATATTTTGGCCGTTGTGCAACGTCTATAAAGGCCAATTTGCCCCCCCCCCCAACCCCAACCCCATCCCATAAACCCCTACCCCTTAATATTTATTTTTAATCCCTCAGTTAGTATATTTACACTTTAACCTTATTTCTCAACTATAAATACATCATTTTCCTCTTCATTTTTCTCACAAATCTTCCTACCATCTCTCTAATCTCTCTACAAGTCTACATTGCATACTAAATATTTTATTTTATTTGCTTATTTATATCAAAGTTCAAAAATTGGGAGTGAAGTTGACAACTAGCTTGAGGATCATCCATCGAGCAAAGTTTCAATTTTCAACTACGATTACACGTTGACGTTACGTCGGCGTTTGGTACCTTCGTTCCTTCTTTAAATTATTATTGTTACTTAATTTTAATCATCGTACTTAATTTCATTATATTTAATTATTTATTTGAATAATTATAATGGAACGAATTGGACGTTTTATTTCTGGTAGAGGTACTAGGAGTAACAGGGGTAATGGTGCATCTTCTAGTAATCCTAATTACGATGATTTCACTCGTGTAGATGAAACTGATTTTTTTGTGTTAATATTAATATACCATTAGATCATGAGGTATATTTTGCATCTGAACCTGACTTTAATTAAGAAAATGAATTAGAAGATAATTTAGATAACACACCCACTAGTGCACCTCCACCTCAGGCTCATACTGAGTCTCAGCCTGAAACTCAAACTGGAATGCGTTATATTCCCCCTAGTATGAGTCGAGGCCCAAGTCAACAAAAATTAAAATCACCTGCATGAGATTTTTTTTTATAGAGACATTGATAATCAACTAGCTAGATGTAAAATTTGTCAAGAAGTTTATAAATTTAAAATCGAAAAAGGTCAAGGTGGGACAGGAATGAGACATATAGAAAACTCTCACAAAGCAATGTATAATCAATACCTAGCTGAAAAATCGGGTGTGTCAGTGCCTTCTAAGTCGGGACAAGGTTCACATAGTGTCGCCGACCAAGTACAGGGCCGAATTAACCCGATGACGGGGGGAATTATATGTCATAAATATGATAAACACAAAGATAGGGAAAATATAGCAAAATTAATTGCGGTGGAGAGTTTTCCTTTTTCATTTTCTTCCTCTCCTGATTTTATTCATTACATTAGAGAAACGTATAATCCTGCTTTTAACGGTTTTCTTAGATCAACTGTTAGAATAGACGTTTTTAAATTTGCACATGAATATCAACAATATTTACGTTATGCATTATATCATTTTAATGACAAAGTGACTATCACTTCTGATATAGGTCGTAGTACTAACGGTAATGATTATTTAACTGTAACATGTCATTTGATAGATCAGACTTGGTCTATGCAAAAACGTATTTTAGCATATAGATATATTGATGATAGGCACACTGAATTATTTATTGCAAGAAATATTCATGAAATTTGTGAATATTATGGAATAACTGATAAAATTATGACTGTTACATTAGATAATGCTACTTCTAATGATTATGATGTAAACCTTTTAAAAACTCGATTAACTCCATCTTTTCCCGATAATTTTCATATAAGATGTGCATGCCATATTTATAACTTAGTTGTAAAGGATGGCCTAAAAATTTTTGAAAACATTCTTGATAAAGTATAATTTGCTATAAATTTTATTTTAAAAGTAATAAAATACAAAGACGCAAAGAGTATAAAAAAAACTTGTCATGATTGTGTATTACCTTATACAAAAATTCCAGAAGAAGTAGCGACTAGGTGGAATTCTCTGTATGAACAACTACTTGTTGTTCACGAGTATAGAAGACATATAACTTTATTATTTAACACCCATAATCAAAATCAAAGGGATATGCTTGTAGATAAAGATTTGGAATTTTTTTTAGAACTTATTGGATTTTTAGAGAAATTTTTTCTAGCTACTAAAGAATTTTCTGATATTTATTATCCTACTATTTCAATTATATTATTTTATATAGGTCTAATATTTTTGTTACTTAGAGTGAATATATGCAAAACACATCTTACACTCCATCTATTAAAAAATTGTTTATAAAATTAAAAAAATATTTTTTTTCTTATTCCCACTATTTATATTATTGCTGTTGTATTAAATCCGACTATTAAAGTAGAAGGTTGTAAACCACTTTTTGAAACGATTTATGAAAGTATAGAAATACTTCCACCTCCAAGTCCAACATACCCAAATAAAGAACCAACTAAAGAAGAAGTTACGTCTAGCATACACACTGAATGAAAATATATTTATATATATATATAACAAAGTGCAAATAATTAATCAGCTTTTGTACCATCTTCTTCTACTTCGTTGCAACCTTATAAAAGACATGTTTCTGCCTCAAGTATTCAAGACCTTAGAAATAGAATGTATAGTGGTTCAACTTCTTCACAAATTAGCGAGTTTGATGTTTATGTCTTGCAGGGTGATGTACGGTACGAAACAATTGTCAATGAAGGTGGGCGTGAAGACTTGCTGAGATACTGGAGGGAGAATGAGAAGACATTTCCGATACTAGCAAAGATGGCTCGAGATGTGTTGAATATTCAAGCGTCATCAACAGCTTCGGAAAGCGTTTTTTCTGCTGGAAGGTTTCAAATAGGAGAGCATAGACACTCACTGGCGGGAGACAGCTTGGAGATTGTCGTTTTATTCAGATATTGGATTAGAGCGGAGCGTAGAAAGTGCGGTCAACCAGAGAAGCGACGACGAACAATTTGACTAACAACTTCCAATTCCGACAGAAGATCCTTAGGAGATTGTGAGGAAATTAGAAAGAGTATGGTTGACTATGTAATTTATTTAATGTCAATTTTACATGTGATTTGCAACTTTTGAACTACGAAACAAAGTTGCAATTTTGAAATTGTATTACAAAAAAATCATATTTCTATTAAATAATATAAGAGGCACAAAAACAGTCTTGGGATGTTTTTATTCACTATCTTGTTCAATTATTTAAGTGTAAATATATACTTTTTTTAAAATTAAGTGTCTAAAAAAAGTCACCCAAATCCTGCAACCCGACCCGAACCGTCCCGAACCGACACGTCTTCCCGCAGGATGTGGGACGGGATGAGACCCCTTCCCATCCCGTCTATCCCAGCCCTCCAGTCCCGTCGGATCTCGATCCCGAACATCCACCCCGTCCCCCCGGATCCCATCCCGTCCCGCCCCGCCCCGCCCCGACCCACCCCTAGTTAGTTTTGGTTCTCACTACTAAAAACATCACTATTTTTCAACTGAAATTTCCCACAGAAAAATGTTTAGTAGCTATTCTCATAGATATCCAGTGAGAAAATGAAAAATAGTAGTGTTTTCACACTAAAAAATTAGAAAGTTTTCCAGCGTTTCAATAGGAACTTATTTTCCAGTGAGTTAGTTCGATGGGAATGAGGTGAAAAATCATGTTATATAACACAAATTATTCACTGATAGGCGGTGGAAAACCTCTATTTCTAATAATGTATTTTATGTGTTATTACTTCTAATCATCTTCTGTGTTAGATTTGAAGTTATGTTGTGTAAAAATTCCTCTATAAAGGGAAAATAAAAAGAAAAAGTGAAAATACACACATTCTACTTGGCAAGAACTGGGAATAAGATAGGTCCAGTTTGAAAATACACACATTGTAGGCTTTTTTTCTTTTGGGTCTTCGGAGTAACAGGTTGGGCGTTTTGTTGTTATTATTTCAGAATGATTTACAACAATAACCGAGGAGGTAGGTGATCTTGAACTTTTAACCTTACTTGTCTCATCGGAAAAACTTTAAATTTAACAAATTTTGACTTTGACTTTAAAGGTTTGTCCATGGGATAAGCAGGGGTCAAAACTTTAAAACCATTCATTTTCATAGTCATTGAGTGTAATTTTCTGATTTTTTTGCCAGTCGTCACCTAAAGAGAATAAAGTTTTATAAATTTTCCTCTTTTTGTTTCTCTTGCAATTAATGCGCCTTTTGACTCTGATATGCAGATCCCAAATTCGTTTGTGTTGGAAAATTTCACCTTAAAATAAAACGCTTGCTACTAAAGGCGGCTTCATTTCAGGACTCGAATCCAAAATTTTGAAAGAAATTAACCAGCCCCACCCCAACTTTTGGTGATAGTTCTCTTTATATATCTTTTTGGTTCACTTTCATTTGTTGGTTGTTTACAAGAATATTATTCATAGTGCAATTAGAGGTAGAAATCTGATTCTACACTTGGAAGACAATTATCAGGACTTGGCCCCTTGAGAAAACTCAGGAGTAGGTGGAATATTAGTTAAGTACAAGTTGACCCAAGAATTCTTCTTCATTTAATTTAATTTTCAACTATCTTATCTAATTTATTAATTTCTTGTAAGAAAAAATATCAATATCTTCTTACACATTTCTTTTTTCCCTATGCTATCCACGCGCTTTAGGTTTTGGATGTTGAAAGTTTTGATTTTTACTACTATATTTATTTTTTAATATTATCAAGATGAAGAGGAAAAACAAGACGACTTGATCAAATTTTAATTAAAAAAAAATAAACATCATCTTTTTCTATAGAATTAACAAAAAATATTGACTATTGAATTATATTTTCCGGGATATAAAGATTTAGAGTTTAGATCATAACAATATCACTTTTAATGAAAAATGATATTAAAAGTACTCACAATTAATCCCGCCGTCCTAATTTATGTGACCTTGCTTGCTTGAACGCGAAATTTAAGTAAGAAAGAATAATTTTTAAAACTCGTGGTCTAAAATAATTCATAAACATTTGTATTACTAAAATCAATCTCATTATATATATATACCATTCTTTTTATCATAAACTAAATAAAAATGTATCCCACATAAAATGTAAATAACATTTGAGGAAAAAAAAACATAAGAAAGTTATTGAAGAAAACAAAAAATAATTATTTCCTGTCTCAATTTATGTGGCACTATTTTTTCTTTTTTATCGGTCTCAAAATGAATGTCACTTTCTGTATTTTGCAACTATTTACTGGCATCATGTTTATTTTATCTTTATTGAGTCCCACGTATTTTTAAAGATATATTTATTGTGAAGAAAATCAAGAAAAATAAGTATTAAAGTAAAGAAAATTTAATAAATATATAATAAAATTCTTTTTTTATTTCTTAAATTTTATATCCCATCAATTATATCAAATAAATTGGATCATAGAGAGTACTAATCATTGCCCACAGGGACACAAACGAGTTGGTAAGTGGCAAAATGATTGGGGTACAATCACTCCGACGTCGCGTGTTCAAATTCGTGTGGTGACAGTGTTTGCTGAAATATTACAAGGGCTGTTGCTGGGTTCGTGTCCCGTTGATTCTCTCTCTTGCAAGACTGCCACTCACGCATATCTCTCGATTTACATTCCACCTGGCCAAGGGACCTCTGGTACAGAATTGCCACTCACGCATATCCCTCAATTTATATTTCACCTAATCAAGAAAACTCTGGTACAGGTGGGGTTTCGCGACTTTCTCCTTCACAAAGAGTACTAATCATTATGATAATAATAATAATAATTTCTGTAATATTATTATGTTCGCATTTCCCCGTAATGAAGACTGAAGTTAGTCCAGTCTACTCAGTTGCACAAATATTCAAACCCGTGTGCAGTTTCCAATGGCATAATTCAAAAAAACAAATATTTAAACCACCATACATCACCAACGAACCTCCGTCAAACACCTCCATCATCCTCCGCCGGCCATCAGTACTATCCACCGCGCCGCCGTCATGGCCAATCAAACTGGCGGATCTTCAAGCACCGGCGACCGTGAAATCAGAGGGGTTCTCATACACGGTGGTCAATACGTCCGTTACAATGTATACGGTAACTTATTTGAAGTCTCCACTAAATACGTTCCTCCTATTCGTCCAATCGGCCGTGGTGCTTACGGCCTTGTTTGGTAGGTTTTTCGAGATTTTTATTTACTCAAGTGTTTTCGGTGTGCTGTTTATCTGATTCATAGTCTAAATATGTGAAAATGCCGTCAAACTTGTCAGGATATTCCATTTAAATACTCGAACTAAGCTCTGTTCTGACTGGACACCTCAATATGTGAAAAGTTTTGGCTTAACACATCGCCGGCCGTCTAAACTTGTCAGGATATTCCATTTAGACACTCAACTAAGTTATCTGTTCCAATTGAACACCTCAACTTCTAATGCAGTGTTTCAATTAGACACTTTCAGTTCAAGTTTTGAAAAAAAATTGTGTATTTTTATTCGTCTATTAGATAGTTAAGTTAATCACATAAAATATGTCTTATCACGTTTAATTATATGCTTCAACTCAAGTAAAAATGCGTATAATTAAAAGGAGATTGACATATTTTATGTGGTTAACTTAGCTGTCTAATAGATGAATGAAAACACACGCAATTTTTCTTTCAAAATTTGAACTGAAATCTAATTGGAACACTTTACTAGCAGTTGAGGTGTTTAATCGAGACAGATCTTAGTTTGAGTATCTAAATGAAATATCTTGTCAAGTTAAGGGGCTACTATGTATTAAGCCAAAGTTTCTTGAATGTCAAAATTATGTGAACTAAAGTTCAAGTTCTTTAAAATAGCATAAGTTTTATAATTATGCTGTATAAATCTCTTCCTATTGATAATTTTTACTCATGTTAGCCATGTTTAGGGGCTTTATATTATGGATAATTTTTACTCATGTTGCCACGATATTCCATTTAGACACTCGAACTAAGTTGTGTTCCGATTGAACACCTCAACTCCTAATAAGGTGTTCCAATTAGACACTTTCGGTCACATGTTTTTTTATTAGTCTATTATTAGATAGTTAAGTTAATCACATAAAATATGTATGACGTTTAATTATATGCATCAACTTTAAGATGACATATTTTATGTGGTTAACTTAGCTAACTAATAGACGAATGGAAACACAAGTAAACTTTTTTTTTCTTCAAAATTTGAACTGAAAGTGTCTAATTGGAACATTTTATTAGCAGTTGAGGTGTTCAATTGGAACAGGGCTTAGTTTGAGTGGCTAGATGGAATATCCTAGTAAGTTTAAGGGGCTATTATGTATTAAGCCAAAAAAAATTGAATGTTAAAATTATGTGAACTAAAGTTCAAGTTCTTAAAAACAGCATAAAGTTTATAATTGTGCTGTACAAATCTCTCCCTATTGATAATTTTTGCTCATGTTTAGGGGCTTTATATGGAGTAATCCTTTCTTATTTTCTGCAATTTGTTAGTGCTGCTGTAAATTCAGAGACGCGCGAGGAAGTTGCGATTAAGAAAATAGGAAATGCATTTGATAATAGAATTGATGCGAAGAGGACATTGAGGGAAATTAAGCTACTTCGGCACATGGATCACGAAAATGTAAGTGGATTGATTGCTCCTATGTGGTGGTTAATACATGAATGAATTTGATTTATTGTTTCATTTTTGAGTAATTTCAAATTTTTGTTTATTTTTTAGATTATTGCAATCAAAGACCTCATAAGACCGCCAAAGAAAGAGGCTTTCAATGATGTGTACATAGTTTACGAGTTAATGGATACAGATCTTCATCAGATTATTCGGTCTGAACAGCCTTTGACAAACGATCACTGCCAGGTTTTTCTCTTCCTTGAAAATTCTGTTATTAGATACTCCGTTTATGATTTGTGTAAAAATGTGTACTTTTATTTTCTATTTTGATTCTATATATGGTTGCATGATGTTATAGTTGATTTGTCAGAAAGCGTGTTGTAGGATTTAGAAACAAACTCCCGCATATATTACTTCAGCAAGTCTAGCTGCTGTTGTAACACGATTTCCCAGTTCATCAACTTGGATGAGATCAAAGAAATCATGGAGAAATAAAATCTTATATTCTTATGTATTTATTATTCTGTTTAGGGAAATTTATCTAAGTAAAGGGGGAGCAGCTACCTCAACTATTGGGTTAGTTAATACAGAATTATTGGTCATTCTCTAATGTGGCATGCAATTTGAAGTAGAATTCCTTTCACTTTTTTCTTGTTTCTCTTATCTATTGTAAGCTACTATTTTGCCCCATTTGCACTTATACTATGACTACAGCACAGTTGTTACTCTGGGGCTCTATGCTGTAAAAACAAAGTATGGACGGGATTATTAGTCATCAGGTACTTAAAGATGTCACTTACTGCTAATGATTTTAGTAAGCATTTAAATGTCCATAAGTTCCTGCAATAGATTCAAAAGGTGTCAATGACATGGTTGCTCAGTTGTAACAATCTCTTCCGTTCTCCTGACAATGTTATCAATCTTGTTGTTGAGGTGCCAGCCTTATTCTGGCAGGCCAAGCTAGACTTATACAGTATTTTCTCTTAACAATGTGGAGGAAAGCCTAGAAGTTTGTCCAGCTTTCACTGGGAATATTGGAATAAACTGCTTTCTTACCTAAAGTTACTTGGGCACACTGCTGTTACCTTATATGGGTTTTAATAGTTGGATAACATTTGACTTAATTTTGCAGTACTTCATGTACCAGCTATTACGTGGACTGAAATATGTACACTCAGCAAATGTCTTACATCGTGATCTTAAGCCAAGCAATTTGCTCCTAAATGCAAATTGCGACCTCAAGATTGGAGACTTCGGTTTGGCGAGGACAACTTCTGAGACAGATTTCATGACAGAGTACGTTGTCACTCGCTGGTATCGAGCACCTGAATTGCTCCTTAACTGTTCAGAATACACTGCAGCAATTGATGTTTGGTCTGTTGGTTGTATTCTTGGTGAAATAATGACAAGAGAACCTTTGTTTCCTGGAAAAGATTATGTGCATCAGCTGAGACTCATTACTGAGGTAAAAAGTCACGTCAAATTCTTTCTTTGGTTTGCAATACATTTCCAAAGTCCTTTAGCAAGAACTTGATTAAAAAAAATCATTTGGAAGCATATTAAAGTTTATCCAGTGACATTCTACCTGCATGTCTTGAAGTGGAAAAGTTGATAGAAAATTGAGACCTGAAAGAACCTCCTTTTTTCTTTCTCTTTTCCCTCATTTTTAAATTGAAGTTGGGAGTTGAGAGTGATTTCCAGTGCCATATTTAGCGGTATGTAGTAATTCCATGCAGACAATGCTTTCAAATGTTCATTGAATAAGTTAATCATTTACTATTTTCAGAACGAGTTCAAGAAAAGGTCTGACTAAAAAGGGCCTTTCAGTGTATATGGGACTTTTTATTTTCTGCTTCTGAAGCAGTTTATTAGCTTATTGTTCCCAGCTTCAACTGTGTTTCTTCTGTCTTGAAGCTTCTAGGTTCTCCTGATGATACCAGCCTTCAATTTCTGAGAAGTGATAATGCCCGAAGATATGTCCGACAGCTTCCTAAATATCCTAAGCAGCAATTTTCTGCAAGATTTCCTACCATGTCTCCTATGGCTGTTGATTTGCTTGAAAAGATGCTCGTCTTTGATCCAACACGACGGATTACAGGTAAAACACCGAAAATTCTGAACTCAACCTTTGCATGATTTGTTTTCCTTTTCAGTCCATCCTGTTTACCTTATGTGTGTTCGACTTTCTTGCTCTATGTGCAGTTGACGAGGCTCTTTGTCACCCATTTTTGTCATCTCTTCATGACATCAACGATGAGCCAATTTGCCCCAGATCTTTCAGTTTTGATTTCGAGGAGCCCTCGATCACTGAAGAAAAGATGAAGGAACTGATTTGGAGGGAGTCTGTGAAGTTTTATCCGGACTTTGTTGAACAAAAAATATGATTGGCTCTCCTGAATTGTGTACCATATGTAGTTTTCTTCCTTCAAATCCATTTTGTAAGTTGTGTTTTGCGGGAGGAGAGAGCTGATTTGAACTGATATCTTGGTTGAGGAGATAAAGTATGCCTCCTAGTGATATGGGATGTAAAACATTCTTATTTTCATATATTAATTTGTTCTCCACTTTAAGAGCTCCACTAGTATAGTAGTATTTGCGAAGGTCTAAAATCTACAACCTTATACTTGGTATGCCCTTTGTTTAATGACTATTCAGTTCACCACATTGTGGACTAGGAATGCTTGTAATACACTAATAGAGCTTAGTTATGGTTCAACACACCAACAATCTTTTTGCTATACTTTATCTTGAATTTTTTGGCTGCTATAATTGATAGCATAATCACAAATATGTAACAAATATTAGCATGGCTTGTCCACAAAGTGAAACGGGATCGCCAGTCTGTATTCATGGTCAATTCAGGTGGGTGAAGCAACAGAACAATTTAACTGATTAAGAAATTCTTATGCATTGATGTATTAATATATTTTCTTCCTGCAGGAACACGTCTGAATTTCCATATCATCAATTGGTAAGCTCTCTGTTGGAAAATTACAGGGCGCGGCGTACTCCGTCCCCTGATCTGGCAACAAATCACAAGGCTGAGGTACCACACCACTTGAAATCCCGGAAATATCTGTACAATTCCAGAAAAGTTTCTTTGCTTTAGGCGCCATCTCTATCGTGACATTTGATATGCAAATTCCAGTAAACGGATCGCCAGAAATTCCTGAAAGCTTAGCAGCAATGGTCACGTTCTCGGCAACCATATCGCGGTAATTGATGTTTTCAATTACAGGTAACGCGTTTGGATCATAATTGGTATCGGGGTGTGAACCGTAGTCTCCCGTCATCCAGAATACGTATTTCATAGTTTTCATGGTCACGCCTTTAACGTATATATCCTTCACGTATCCGCCTCTTCCTACTGCTGTCTTGATTCGAACCGCTGATTCTGTATCGATTGCTGTAATATCCTCTGCTCTTACGTCTTGAATTCCTCCTGACATCTCACTGCCTAATGCAATTGTAGCACTAGTCGGTGAAATGCAGGTGATTCGCCTTATAGCGAGCTGCTTTGTTGGCATCCCAAAGGCGACTCCGTACTCGTCCCAGCCACTCTTAACCGCAATGCAATCGTCTCCTGAGACGATGTAACAGTCTTCTATTCTAGTATTTATGCAAGAATCTGCAAGTAAGATTTAGTTTAATTAAAGAAAAAGCTTCATAGTAATCAAAAGACATGAGTGGAAAAAGTATACGATAAGAGTTTAACTCTTATATACTGACAAAGTATACGATAAGAGTTTTAACTCTTATATACTGACAGTACTATTAGGTCAGCTAAAAGATACCTACATGTACTCATACATAGAAAGTGAGATTAGTAACCTGAAACAACTTACCTATTACGTAAAACTTAATATCAGTCAAACAAATAAAACGTTAGTAAACACTAACGGAAGATTACAACAACAATTACATGACTCATTCCCAAACAAGTTGGGATCGCTATATGAATCCCGACTTTTTCATTTAAACTCATTTCATATCATCATCATATTTAAACACTAACGGAAGATTACCAGGGTTAATTCCATCAGTATTTGGAGATCTGACTGGGGCAAGGATAGTGATGCCTTGGATGATAATGTTGCTGCATTTCACAAAGAAATCAAGCTTTTGCCTCAGTTATTATTGATTTAGAAGAAAACAATATTGAACTATTGGAAATCAAGATTAACTTGATTACCTGCAGTATACAGGATGGACATTCCATGAAGGAGAATTAACCAAAGTAAGACTGGAGATTTGAATATTATCAGAGTACATAATCTCTATCAGATAAGGTCTTGTAAATTTTAGTTCTCCCTTGTGGAACTTGTCCCACCATAGCTGCCCTTGGCCATCAATAGTTCCATTTTCCCCTGAGTGAATTACAAAGAAATATTACATGATTCAGCCAACAAAATGCCATAAAAAAATCCACTATTGAAGTGGCAATGGACTTAATACTCCGACTGATTTATGCTAATGTCCCCTTTTTAGGCCATCATTTAGATTTCGTCCCTATTTTTAAAAGTTGTATAAATATAACCCTTGAATGACTGATAAATTTTAGTTATAATAACTGATAAATTTTAGACTGTCGTCTAACGTTTTCTCATAAGATTTTCAGTTTATTTAAAAGGGATCTTTAGGTCCATAAATGGCAAGAAAAATAAAAAGAGGGTCATTTATTTAAAAAACGTTCTAGAAAGGAACAACTGGCAGAAACTTCTGTAACACTCCCTCTGCACCAAAAAAGTTGCCGGATTCAGAATATGAGCGACAAATATTCTAATTTTCGATTGAATTCAGACATAAATCTTTTACCTATTGAGTTATAGTAGAAATGAAACAGTGACATGAAATAAGACATCATAAGAGTACCTGTGATGACAACATCAGTGAGGTTGGTTCCAAAAATAAGACTAACGAATCTACCACCGTCTGTATCTCTTCCTCGACCATAGGATGGTAACGGTGCAATCACCGGATAATCATTTTCATCCTAAAGAATAACAGGAAATCAGTGAGATAGCACAATATCCTTTGTAGAAACAGTGTTCGCCGGTCATTTTTCGGCATGTCTTTTTAAAAATAGCCGCTATTCTAAAGTTTCATTTTAGTATCTGTGTAAAAAAAACAAAAAAATCATGAAAGCAGAAACGTTAGTTTAATATGCATATAAACAAATAAAAAAATATTCCTAGCTCACAAGTTTTTTATGTGTTCATAAGAAATTTAATCTCCTCATTGTTGCTCTAGGTATACGGATTAATTCCTCTCAGAATAGAACATCACTTCAATTTACAGAATTTCGGCAAATTCAAATGAACAGATCAAATTACACGACTCTATGATACTTTTGTTTTGAAAAGAAATGCAGAAAACAATTTAGAGGGGAGAAAGAATTCAGATTTGGTCTCTTCAATTTAAGTCAAAGCCTCTGAATTTATACGGGTGGGATGAAAGGTGCAATCCAAAAGGTATCTTTTGGGTGCACTTCAAAAGATATCTTTTTTAAATTTTCATTCACACCTTAAAATCTCAACACCCCTTCAATAAGTGATAAATGGGCGGTTTGGATTAAATTTTGTCTAGTAAAACTGAAATATATTAATAAATAAACAATTTTCCAATTCGAAAATTGTAGTAGCTTAGTTGGTTGACTATCTGAACTTTGACCTTGTTGGTAAAAGTTTGATTCCCCTCCTGTAATCCCCTCTATCTATTTACCAATTCTGCTCAAAATTTACTTGCACTGAGATAAGATGGGCTGAGATAAACTAAACAGTGGATTGTGATCAAACTCGTTCAACTCTTATTATTTCATTTTAAGTTAAAATTAATAAAACGTTTTCTCTCCATCTTTATTATAACTCTATATAACATATATTAAATAAAAAAATTTAAAATATTTTTATAAAAAAATTTATGGGTCAATTTAGACTATATATGTAGTCCGCATCAGCTAAAGTTTAAAATGAGCCAAATATTAGCGAGTCAAAATGGTTTAGTTACTAAATAGGCGGATAATTAACACGGTCTAAATTTAAACGGGTTGGACGAGCAATATTTTTATGAGCATTTTTGCCACCCCTACCAATAGTATTATTCTTTTTAGGATGGATGCAATTGAAAAAAAAAAAACAAATTCATGCATTTCAAAAGTTGCTAACAAATTCAAAAGGGAGAAATTGGCTAAGAACAAAATGTTACCTGAGAGGCGAGAAGAACAGCATCTTTGTCGAGATACAGAGTAAAATGATTCGTCAAATTGAAACTTCCCGTCAACCATTTTCCGGCGGGTACATACAGCAACGAACCACCGTTCGATTGAAACTGACTCAGATGATCAACGGCCGTTTTAAAAGCGTTAGTATTTAACGTCGTTCCGTCACCGATTCCTCCAAAATCCGTTAACGAAGCGGTGTGTGCTCTGCAACTAATGGCAGAGTACTCGACTGTTTCCCATTTGTGTACTTTATGACGGCCGTGAACGTTACCTAACGCCGTTAGAATCACTACGGCGAGTAGTAAAACTCTGTGAATTGCCTATCAGAAGAAATTATTAATTCAATTAAAATGAGAAAAATGGTAAAGAGGAAAAAAACTAAAGAGAAAGAGAGAGAGAGAGGATTTACAGGAATGTTTGTGAGAGTGCTAATTGGGAACTCCATTGTTATGTTATATTGTGCTTCACGGATTTGTCAGGCATATATATACATAAGAGTTTCAACTTTTATGTAGTAATAGACTAATAGCCAGTCTATTTAATACAAGAAAATTACAAGTAATCTTCATATTTTAACCTGAAAAGTAAGATAATCTATTTGTTGTAATAAATTAAAATATACGAGTGTTGTTCCGCTTATCCTTTCATATTAGTTAGTCATACTTTTGTAGTTTCTTGTCCTTTGATTTCTATTACTATTTGTTGTTTCTTATACTTCGATTATCGCATTATTTTGTTGTAGTTACTGCTCCTTTTTTTCAGATTGCTTTGTCATGCTTTCTACATTATTTTGTTATGATTTTTTAATTGACTTTTCTTGAGTCGAGAGTCTATTAGAAACTACCTCTATCTCCCAAGGTAGGGATAAAATGCGTATACTCTACCCTCATCATACTCCACTTGTGGAATTACACTGGATTGGATATGTTGTTGTTATTGTAGTCAATATTGTTTCTTGCACACACCATGTCAATATATATGAGCTAAATCGTATGTAAAATAAATAGCTATTTAAAAAATAATGATATATTTTTAATTTTAAAAATATTTTAATCTGAACTTCTCATTTTATCGTTATTGACTTAATTTTTAGCTATATAAATGTTATGAATATTTAAAATCACAAGTTTAATTTTTTGTATAACTACGTAAATGTTACTATGTATTTAAAATCATACATTCTAAAATTCTTAAAACTATAAAAACAGTATGGTATATTTAACTCAGATTTTTTTTTAAAAGAATTAATTTCGTGTCTAATCAAATTATCTCAATATAAATAGAAATGTATAGAAAAAGAGAGATAGAGAGGGAGAGGGTTGAGAGTGGGCGAGAAGTTGAACTAACGTTTGCAGAATGTCAGAGATTTTTGGACTGGTGACTTTTTTTCAATTCCTACACTATTGTTTTGTTCCTTTACTTTCCTTGGACAATGACCTGATTTGCATTTCTGTTAAATATTTGACTAATGTTGCCTTATGGAATAATTTCTAACTTTGGTTGTTAAATTTCGATGTAAGTTGGTTAAATTTGGTAAGAGTTCGACAAGGCCAGATGCAAATAAAGAGTAATATATCAATAATCCATGGAGAATTGACAATTTGACATTTCTCTCTTGAATAAGAAATGGAGATGCAAGTTTAGTGTCCTAATATTGAGACTATAACCATATTACTTAAAAATGAAACCATATTTCCATAAGCAAAACACAATGTGTGATGGACTACAAGTCTAAAAAACTCTCAACATTTCAATTTAACAGCTAAACTAAGCTTAATAAAAAGTGCTTTGTCAAATATAGTTGTTACTATTAGCATTTGCTTTTGTCCCATATTGGAAAAACATATTTGTATCCCATGTAATAGACCCTATATAAAGGGCTTTACTTGCTTTTCTTTTACTTGCACTTTTAGCTCTCAAGAATAATATTATTTTATTATCTTGTTATTGCTTTGTAAGAATTCATGTTATGAATAAAAGACTTTCATGAATTCTATCATGGTATTAGAGCCAAGAGCACAAGTTAATATTTTTAGCTCGATCGTGGATTCAACTTCGCGGTGAGTTAGTTGGGAACCGTATGCAGCACGCCCCTGGTATCAGTTAAAAAATTTTTTGGCTTATTTTGGAAGCTCGTGCTCGTTTTGGCTGCTCGTGCTCGTTCTGATCTTGGCTTCCACATCTGGGTTTCGTCTTTTTGGCTTCCGCATTTGATTGGTGAGATCTGCCCTTTTTTTTTATTTTGTTGCTTGGGATTGCTGCTTGTTATTTGGGATTGCTTCTTGTTATTTGGGATTTTCTGTTTAAAATTCATAATGGCTGGAGGTGATGATTCTTTGCAAACTATTGGTGTTAGGTTAGATGGAAAAAATTATTCCTATTGGAGCTATGTCATGGTAAATTTTCTGAAGGGAAAAGGGCTTTGGGATTATATGTCTGGAAAAACCAAATGTCCTAAAATTGGAGATGAAAATTTTGATGAATTATTTAGGACTTGGGAGACCAATAATTCAAAGATTATTACTTGGATTAATAACTCTGTTGAACAAAGAATTGGTGTTCAATTGGCTAAGTTCAAAACTGCTAAAGAGATTTGGGATTATTTGTCAAGATTGTTTGTGCGAGAATAATTTTCTTTGTTAAATATCGATTACAATATGAAATTCGTGCACTAGTACAAAATGACTTGGGCATTCAAGATTATTTACGTGCAATGACCACTTTGTGGGATCGATTAGCTATGACGAATCTCTCTTGAATTGCAAGCATGCGATGCTTATATAAAATGCAGAGATGAAGATCGTCTTGTTCAGCTATTGATGGGTCTTCGGTCAGAATTTGAGAATTGCCGTTCAGGCTTATTGCACCGCAAACCCTTACCATCTGTTGAAGATGTGGTAAATGAACTTATGGCTGAAGAAACATGTTTGAAGACTCTAAAAGGGGTACATAAGGCTTCTACTTTTGTACTGGCAGCTCCTTCGTCTACACCGGTCCTTGCAGCTCCTACACACCAGTATAGAACATCTATCGTAGGTAATTGTAATTATTGTAAGAAACCGGGACACTGGAAGAATCAATGTCCTGAGCTACGGAAGACGTCAGGTTCTAAGCCTCCACATTCGGGACAAGGACAGAAGCCTTCTCAACAGAAGCCATATTCTGGGGGTCAATTCCAGAACTTGTATCCACCGACTCAGGCTGCCTTTGTGCCCTCTCTTGATCACCCAGCTTCGGGAGCCTCGCGAGTCACGATGCGGTTCTGTGGGCGACCAATTTCGAAGTTCCTCGCCTTCCAACGGTTTCAACGAATTCTCAGTCTTATGCTCTTTCTGTTCCTTCCGGCTCATCACCATCTATTGGTTCAGGTATCATTTCGCCTTCTTGGATCTTGGACTCTGGAGCTGGAAATCATATGTCTCCTGATTCTTCCGTCTTTGTATCTATGTCTTCTGACTCCCCTTCCACTTCTGTTGTGATGTTGCGATGGCACACCTATGCCATTGACGAGCATTGGCACCATTCATACATCCACTATATCATTACACTCGATGTTTATTGCATTCCAAAATTACATATAAATCTTGCTTCTTTGGTCAAATATGTGACTCGGATGTTTTATTGGACTCTTCCCTAATTCTTGTTATGTGCAGGATCTAAAATCCAAGAGAGTGATTGGGACAGGGCGTAGAATGGGGAGAGGTCTATATGTTTTGGATGAGCTGCATCTTCCTACTCATGCAGCAACTATGCATGTTAATCTGTCTTCTTTTCATTTAACACATTCCTCTTCGAAGTTTTATTTGTGGCACTCTAGACTTGGTCATGTATCAGGTTCTCGCATGCGTTTTATGTGTAATACTGGTGTTCTTGGTGATTTACAATTCGATGATATTTCTGATTGTAGTGGATGTAAACTTGGAAAATTTTCTGCTTTGCCTTTTAATCTTAGTACTTCTACTTCTTCTGCACCATTTGATCTAGTTCATTCAGATGTTTGGGGGCCAGCACCTATCCCTACTAAGGGTGGCTCCAGATATTATGTTTCCTTTATTGATGATTATACTCGTCATTGTTGGGTTTATTTGTTGAAAAGACGTTCTGATTTTGTTCATACTTATGTTGAGTTTCAAGCCTATGTGAAAACTCAACATTCATCGCCATTATTAAATGTTTTCGGGATTTAGGAGGTGAATATACTAGTGGGGATCTTTACGGTATTTTCAAAGGCGATGGTACAATACATCGGTCTTCTTGTACTTGATACACCACAACAAAATGGGGTAGCCGAGAGAAAACATAGGCATATTGTTGAGACGACTAGATCCATGCTTTTGTCCGCTAGTGTACCTAGTGAATTTTGGGGAGAAGCTGTCCTTACATCTGTTTATCTTATTAATAGGATCCCTACCTCTCATAATTCTGGTATTTCTCCGTATGCTAGACTATTTGGTCACACCCCACTATATTCCCATTTGAGAGTTTTTGGTTCTACATGTTTTGTTCTACGTCCACATGCGGAGCGTACTAAGTTATCTTCTCGTGTCGCCATTTGTGTTTTTCTTGGATATGGGGTTGGACGAGAAGGTTATCGTTGTCATGATCCGGTTTACGGAAAATTGTATGTGTCTCGTAATGTTTCCTTTATTGAGCATGTTCCTTTCTTTTCCATCCCACCTACCTCACATGGTATGACAAAATCTGACCTTATTGATATTGATCCCTTTGATGCTGATTGTCCATCTGATTCTACATCTATATCATCTGTTCCTTCTCGGTTTTACGGCGGGTCCCATGATATTGATACTCGGCCCCCTCTACGCCTATTTCAGAACCTCTTGTGGTTGCAGATCCAGATCCACCTCGCTATCCTAAACGCACTCTGCGATCTACTCAGGTATCCGATTTTGATTATTCTTGCTATGCTCCATCATTCGCTTCCTTTCTAGTTTCTATTAATTCTCTCTGTGAGCCTACATCCTACTCTGAGGCAGCTCGTGATCCTTTTTGGCAAGAGGCTATGAATGAGGAACTGGTTGCTTTGAACAAAACTAGTACTTGGGATTTGGTTTCTCTACCGACTGGTAAGAAAACTATTGGTTCTCGATGGGTGTACAAGATTAAGACAAAGTCTGATGGTTCTATTGAGCGATATAAAGCTCGTTTGGTTGCAAAGGGTTTTGCTCAAGAATATGGTATGGATTATGAAGAGACTTTTGCACCCGTTGCAAAGATGACATCTGTTCGGGTTCTTATTGCAGTGGCCTCTGTTCGTCATTGGCATATTTCACAAATGGATGTTAAAAATGCTTTTTTAAATGGGGATCTTCAAGAAGAAATCTACATGGTCCCTCCACCTGGTGTTTCACATAGTCCGGGACAAGTGTGCGAGCTTAAGAAAGCTCGTATGGTCTCAAACAAGCTCCAAGAGCTTGGTTCGACAAGTTCTCCACCGTAGTATCATCTCTTGGGTTTATTTCCGGCTTTCATGATTCGGCGTTATTTGTTAAATCATCCCCTGCAGTTGTATTTTGTTTTTGTTGTATGTTGATGACATGATCATTACGGTGATGATATTGATGGTATTGCAAACCTAAAATCTACTTTATCTCGCCGTTTTGAGATGAAAGATTTAGGTCATCTACGTTACTTTTTAGGCATTGAGGTAGCTTATTCGAGAAGGGATATCTTCTCTCTCGGTCTAAGTACACTGCGATATTCTTGAGCGGGCCCGTCTCACGGATACTCGTATAGTTGACTCTCCTCTTGAGGTTAATGTTCGATATACACCTACGACGGGGATCCTCTTCCCGATCCCACTTTATATCGTTCGGTTGTAGGGAGTCCGGTGTATCTCACCATTACTCGCCCGACATTGCATATGTTGTTCACATTGTCGGTCGGTTGTTTGCTCTCCTACATCGTACATTGGGCTGCATTATGCGTATTCTTCGCTATCTTCGAGGAACGATTTATCGAGTCTCTTGTTTCCATCGACCTCATCCTTGGAGCTTCGTGCATTTTCTCGATGCGATTGGGTGGTGACCTAACGATCGAAAATCAACTACGGTTATTGTGTATTTTTAGGAGATTCACTCATCTCATGGAAAAGTAAGAAACAAGATGTGGTTTCTCGCTCTTCAACGAGGCAGAGTATCGTGCTATGGCTTCTACTACGTGTGAGATTGTATGGTTACGTCGGTTATTGGTTGATATGGGTGTCTGTCTTTCTTCACCAACACCGATGTATTGTGATAATAAGAGTTCTATTCAGATTGCGCACAACACAGTCTTTCATGAACGTACCAAGCATATTGAGATTGATTGTCATATTATTCGATATCATCTTCAGGAGCGCACTCTATCCTTGCCATTTGTCTCATCTTCGATGCAACTTGCAGATTTCTTCACAAAGGCGCATACCTTAAAGCGTCACCGGTTCTTTCTTGGCAAACTCTCGATGCTTCTGTCTACACCATCGCGAGTTTGAGAGGAGATATTAGCATTTGCTTTTGTCCCATATTGGAAAAACATATTTGTATCCCATGTAATAGACCCTATATAAAGGGTTTTACTTGCTTTTCTTTTACTTGCACTTTTAGCTCTCAAGAATAATATTATTTTATTATCTTGTTATTGCTTTGTAAGAATTCATGTTATGAATAAAAGACTTTCATGAATTCTATCAGTTACTACTAGATCTTATCCCATATGTCATGAATAACTTAAGGAGATTTATCTCTAAATAGAGACAGCGCCATATGTATTCCACACGAAATTGACACACTTTCACTGGAAAATTACACTGTATCGATAGATAAATTTTTATTATGCATATATATCATGTGTTGAATTTTCTTAATTTTTTTCGCATGTTTATGTTTTTCTATTTTGACACACCTTGATAAAAAAATTAATTCCGCCACTGCTTAATAATATAATTTTCTATATATATATATATTAAGAGTATATATAACTTAAACTCATATATTTATACAATGTCAAAGTAGTCAGCGTTTTACCAAGACTCCTATAGCATAAAATACACAAATAGTCGAAAACTTTAAGCAACCAAAGACTAAAATAAACAACGAATAAATGCTACCTTGAATTTGTAGGTGAAAGAGTAAGGTCAAAAACAACACGTTAACCTTTACCTGCCCATTTTGTTTGGCACCTAGCTAGCTAGTAATTTAATAATACTAGTTGAAGACCAAGAGTGGGATGCCTCAATAGGCTTAGCTTCAAGGATTAAAGTAGTCGATCTGTTCTATCCAAAAAAAATGATAAACATTAAAAAGATTGCATAATTTAAGTTTTAGAAAATTTATGAAGATTAATTCTTTAGAGTCACCTATCACCTTTTACATTGTGGGATTAGCCCATGCTAGGGAGATGAAACAAACACTAAAAGATGTAGCACATGAATTCAGCTAATGTATTAATCATCAAGAATTATGGTGGAATAGAAATGATCGATCCCCTTTAATTAGGGGTTTTGGATCCAACTTTCAGAAATGATTCCTTTAATAAGATTTATGTAGTGTCAATTCAAATTAATCGAGATAGTAGATTTCGAATATCAACAGGCTATCAGACAAACACTAGTGTACCACTTAATTTTGCATTATAAATTAAGTTGTGAAAAAGGATTTAAGATGGTCCCAATAATATTGTTTATTTTGTCATGTTTTTGTTTCTCCTCATTGCTTAAAAGTCGAAAGCTAACGGGGAACAAGGGAAGTTATGGAAAGGATTGCCACTTTTAAAAGTGATAAATTAGTGACCTCATGCACATGGAACTCCACCTCTCATTCTCTGAATGATTCAATTTTCTTGCACCAGATATACGTAGTGTTTTGTTGGGTTCAAAACAAATAAGTAAAACACGGCGGAAGTTTAAAATATTATTCTTATTTACCCTAACAATTACTTCTGGTATGGTTATATGACAATCAAAACCTATAATATAAAAACATGAACACTTACAAGTTGTATTATCTGGAATCTTTATCAACTGTGGGTTCGCACACGAAAGCCCTTTCGATTGCGAGTTCCAAGCTTCAATGAATTTCTCTTTTGGAAAGCTAGGAAATCCGGCAGAGGTTCGAGAGAGTGTTTTGATTCTAAGTCTCTAAGACTTAGAATAATAATATGAAATTAAGTGTACTGAATAATGAAGTGAATGTCTGTATTTATAGGTGAAAATTAGGTCAAATCGGATTAGGGTTTGACCTTGGGCCTGGCCCAAAAATCAAGACAGATTAGGTCATTAGCGTCGCTGCCCTATGGTGTGGGCGTCGCGGCGCTTGACGTGGCCCTACAACGTCTCGATTTATTTTCCGCACATTCTTAATTAAATCCAAAATCCAATTTTGACTTAATTAAAACAATCATTATTCATTTATATAACTCGATTCTAAATCGAATATTTAATATTCTCTCAATACATCCTTAGATCGAAAAGACAATCGACATAATGTGACCCTACAGGCCTTCACATATCGACATTGATCAAATTAAGGTATACGCGGAACTCCTAGACGGCGCCGCAAGACGAACTCAATATGTGAAGTACGTTTACACGAATCCAGTAAACTTAACCTCTATGTGGTAAGATAAAATCATTTCATTCACGACACACCCGATCAAGCTTAGGATTTGTCAAGTGTCTATCCAAATGGCTTAATCACTGTATCTCATCTATATTAGTTGACAACTAGACCATATTCTAAATATGTCTATTGCGTTGGCCAACGACTTAGTCAACCTAATATCACTGAGAATCTGAGTGTTCTCTCGAATATACATTCGAGAAATGAAACCTAATCTTGGCTCAACTACCACCTTTAATCCACATCGTAATGTATCAAATACAAGTCGTATCTCAACCTATAAGGCATTTGAGCTTAGGACAGGATCAAAGTATATTACTTTGTAGACAAAGTGCGTATTGACCTCAAGTCTAAGGACATCTATCTCCCACACGCTGATCATACTTTAGACAAGTATAACAAACAGTATATCAGCAGGGTATACCAATACTTCCAAAGTATCCATGTGTCCATCACGAGTAGCCATTACTCGTAGCAGGTGAGACATACTACATCCTCTAAGGATGTGATGCAGACCACATGTCAACTTATCACATATCATCGATATCTCATTCTCGATGATCATTAGTCGAAGCTATTTTAAGAGTTACGTTATAGTATTAATATCTCACACTATTAATAACAGTGTAACCTCCAGGGATGCATATTATAGAATATTATAAACAATCAATTAATAATTCAATAATTGCAAATGCCAAAATATTAATCTCTATTAATAATAATATGAATGTGTATAAAGTGCATTTGTCCTAATACAGACTGTCTCTAGGACATAAATATACTTTCAATATACCAACCATTAAGTTATGTCGATCTTGGTTTTGGGGCTTTTGGCAACTTCTTTTATTAACTCAATCCCATTCGTACAATTACTTATCTTTTGTTTGGTAAAAGTTTCAAGTAGATTGGTATTGCACGAAAAAATAATCTCACCCCGAATTCAATTATAATTCTACAGACACGATAGGAGAATTAATCCCTTTCAAATTTCATTCTAATGATAGCAAATATATACAATATTATAATGTAGTACTAATCTAAGTTTACCTAAAATATAAGATGCTAATCTACCTAATTGATGACAATTGATTTACAATGATAATTACAAGATTACATCTTAATTAGTAGTGATTGGGAATAATTATAGGATTATCCCATAATTATTCTTATAGTCCCCCGCAGTCTTAGCGGGAGGTTCTCAAATGCTGAGACTGTCCATGAAATCATCAAAAAGTACACGCGGAAGATCATTTGTGAAGATGTCTGCAATCTGTTAACTGGACGGTACATGGAGAACCCGGACTTTTCCACGGGCAACCTTTTCTCGGACGAATAAGATATCCATTTCGATATGCTTTGTGCGTTGATACTGAACTGGATTACCGGATAAGTATATCTCACTCACATTGTCACAATAAACAATAGTTGCCTTCTCAATCGGACAATGGAGCTCTAAGAGAAGATTACGGAGCCAACATGATTCAGCGACCACATTGGCCACCCCCCGGTATTCTGCCTCAGCGCTTGACCGAGACAAAGTTGGCTGGCGTTTGGATAACCATGAAATCAGATTATCTCCAAAAAACACATAATAATCTGAGGTTAAACGTCGTGTGTCTGGGCAGCCACCCCAATCCGCATCAGTATAAGAGGATAGAATCGAGATGGAGGATTTATACAAATATAATCCAAACTGAATAGTACCCTGGATGTACCGCATAATCTGTTTGAGAGCCCTCATATGTTCCTCTTTCGGATCAAGCATATGCAAACACACATGCTGAATAGCATAGGAGATATCAGGTCTCGTGAAAGTGAGGTATTGCTAGGCCCCTATATGAAGCCCCTGCAATATTACTCAATTTGGATTTTGTATCCACTGGAGTATGCGAGGGCTTGTAGGATGACATACCGGCTTTTTCAAGTATCTCCTCGGCGTATTTCTTCTGACTTAGAAACAGACCACCTGCATATTGAGTGACAGCAATGTCCAAAAACTAATTTGAAGGACCCAAATCCTTCATTGCAAATTATATTGCGAGAAGGGACATAATAGACTGGCGAAGGGAGGTAGATGATGCAGTGAGAATGATGTCATCTACATATATGAGGATATACGTCATGGCATTGCCCTTCTTATAAATGAATAATGATTGATCGGACTTGTTGTGGGAGAAACCAAAAGTAGATACAAAACCTGCAAAACCTATTATACCAAGCCCGTGGAGCTTGTTTCAAACCATATAGGGACTTTTTCCACAGGCACACATAATCTGGATGTATAGAGTCTAAGAAATCCAGCGGCTGGTGCATGTAAACTGTTTCATGTAGATGGTCGTGCAAAAATGTATTTTTGACATCTAACTGATGAATAGTCCAAGATTTGCACAGTGCCAGGCTAAGAACCGTCCGTATAGTTGCTGGCTTAACCACCGGACTAAAAGTTTCTCCACAATCTACTCCAACCTGTTGAGACATTCCATCACCAACAAGACGAGCTTTGTATCTCACAAAAGAGCCATCAGAATTCTTTTTGTGACAGAAAACCCACATAGACCTAATAATGTTCACAGTAGATGGACGGGGCACTAATTCCCACGTCTTATTTTCAATAAGAGCATTAATTTTGTCTAACATGGAGCTTTCCAATTCAGTTATGCTAAGGCTGCTTTGGGACTTTTTGGTATGGGTGATGGTTGAACCGAAGATAGTAAGTTAAACTGGCATTTGAGCAAAAAATCCCATGCATGGCATGGGTTTCAATGGTCCGAGGTTGTAATGTCATCGGTTGGGTGGTAGGGATCTCAGGGGGTGGAGTGGAGTCCAAGTTTGAAAGTGTGGGGGAGTGATTTACCGAGTGGTTATTGGGTCGGGGTAATGGGCTGGCTCGGTGAGGCCGAGACTACTGGTCCATTCCCGTGAAGTGGTGGGGCGGGGTTAATTAGGTTATTGGGTTGTGGCGGGTCAACTGGTGGTTGATTATTGAGATGGTGGTGTAAAATGGGAAGTATTATGTTGTCCAAAAAATCATATGAATGTGAGAATGTCACATGAGACTTAGCAAATGGGAATTTAGACTCATCAAAAACTACGTGACGAGAGATAATAACTTTCTCTGTCGTCATATCATAACATTTATATCCCCTATGATTTAATGGATATCCCAAAAACACGCAAGGAGTTGACCTAGCCTGCAACTTGTGAATGGAAGTAGAAGGAAACAAAGGATAACACAAACACTCAAACATCCGCAAATGTGTAAAAGATGGAAGACGATGATACAACATTTGTGTAAGGGACACATTAGAGAGTAGTTTACTAGGGAAAATATTTAAAAGATATGTTGCCATTTGAAGTGCATGGTGCCAAAAATTCGGTGGTATGGAAGAATGCACAAGGATGGTGCGAATCATATTATTAATTGTTTGAATTTTCCTTTCGGCTTTCCCATTTTGTGGTGATGTATGGGGACACGAAATACGCAAAGACATCTCATTTTGGTGACAAAAATCTTTAAATTGGGTATTTATAAATCCCCCCCCCCCCCCCCATTGTCACATTGTAAACATTTAATGGTTTTGCCAAATTGAGTTTTGATAAAAAAATACTAAATTATTTTTAAATGATATAGGTTTGTGATTTATGTCCTAAGGGAAAACTCCACAAAAAAATCAAATAATCATCTAGAATTAGCAGATAATACTTATGACCTGCAGAACTCAAAACAGGTGATGTCCACAAATCACAATGCAAAATATCAAATGGCATATAAGTATGAGAAGTACATGACGCAAAAGGGAGCTTAACATGTTTACCAACCACATAAGATTGGCAAACAGAAGAGTCCAAAGTTCGGTTACAAGCAAACAAATTATTCTTCCTAAGAGAATTAAAAATTGGTGCTCTTAGGTGACCCAATCGATTGTGCCAGACAATAGAAGAAATGGCAACAAAGGTGGATGTTTTGGTTATGCAGTTGTTGGAAACAGAGGTGATGGGATACAGGTCTCCCATGCTATTACATCTCATGAGTGGCATCCCCATATGAAAATCTTTCACAGAAAAGCCAAACAGATCAAAATTCACAGAAACATTGTTGTCAATTGTAAAACGTCTAACGAATATCAAGTTCTTAATTCATTTTGGTGCATGCATGACGTTTTTCAAGTATAATAGAGGGTGTGGGGAGAGTAGTGTTACCTGACCAATACCACGAATTGGAATTTCCTGACCACTATCAACAACAATATTTTTATTATTGCTCATATTGAAATAAGATGAGAGATTACCTTGAGATGTCGTCACGTGTGACGTAGCCCATGTGTCCATGTACCATGACTCATCCGGAACACTTAGACTCATATGGTTCATGGCTTGTTCGATGTTAGTGGGCGCATAGCCCACCGAAGATGGAGTCTGAGCCACAAATGCATGTTGGGGACGAGACCCTAGAATTCCGGGTTGGCGAGTTGAAGGTGGAGGCCTGGCCCACGAAGAAGTAGGGTACAGACATGGCGGGGCAACCTATTGTGGGGCCCAGGCCCATGGTGGGTACGGCCCCCACTGATTACCACCGGTGTCTTGACGCCACTACTCGGACTGCTTGCTGCCACCGGTAGGTTGGCCACCGCCACGGCCTCGTCCATTTCCACCATTATTTTTCCCTTTGTTATTGTTACGGTTTGAACCCTGCTTTTTGCCATTATTTTGACGATTATTATTAGCCCCCGAACCAGAATTTTGGGGCTCCGAATCCGCCAAAAATGAGTTGGTGGAGACGAGAGCAGTGCCAGCGGTGGATGCTCCAGAAGATGCTTGTTTTGCCTTCCGTGTTTCCTCAAGAATTAACCTCGAACGGGTCTCATACAAAGAAGGCAATGGATTACTTTGTTGAATGAACGTAGCAACCCCATCATATTGTTCATTCAATCCTGCAATCAACCGAAGGACCAACCGTTGATTTGTCACGGGCGAACCAACGTTGGATAATTGGTCCGCAAGCATCTTTAATTCCTGACAATAGGCTGAGATGTTGGAAAAGTCATCAAATTTAATATTTGTAAATTGGTGTTCAAGATAAACAACCCTGAAAATTTTGTTATCTTGAAATTTTTTTGTAATATTTCCCACGCCTGTTGAGCCGTGGAATTTGGTTCTAAGATGGTATGGAGAAGATCATTCGAAATTGTGTCATAAATCCATTGAAGGACTATAGCATCTAAGCGAGACCATAATTTCTTGTCCACCGTAGTAGTATCCGACGGTGACTCAGACGGGATGATATGGTCAATCACCTCATAAGTGCAACAATGAATTTTGAATAGTTCTGCCCATGAGGTATACTGCCCTTTCTCCATTTCAAGAGTTATGGAGATAAAATTCTTGACATTATTAACGGCAAGAGAGGGATGAAATGCATATTTTTCGGCTATAGTTTTGACTTAGAAATAAGAGAAGAGGGGAACTTAGTGGTGTTTTGATGGAATAGGATGGAATAACCCTAAACTTTGGAAGACAAAAAAGAAAACAGTGTCTTAGTCGGGGGGGGGGGGGGGAGAAGGTTTAGGCAACGACTAGAGAGTAGTTTAGTTTTAGGGTTTAGGAAGTGTTTAGGTTTAGGTTTAGGTTTAGGATTAGTAAACCTAAGTGGGGTTGGCCAAAATTATGAGAAGGTTTAGAGGAAGATTTCTGCTAGAGAGAAAAGAAAAGGTAGCAAAGGATCTTTAGACTCTTGATACCATGTAGGAGAATTAATCTCTTTCATATTTCATTCCAATGATAACAAATATATACAATATTACAATGTAGTACTAATCTAAGTTTACCTAAAATATAAGATGCTAATCTACCTAATTGATGACAATTGATTTACAATGATAATTACAAGATTACATCTTAATTTGTAGTGATTGGAAATAATTGTGGGATCGTCCCATAATTATTCTTACAGACACATGGTGGTTAAGAATTGGGCTAAAATAACCTAAAGATACTTTTAACCGTTTGCTTTGAACTAAGACTATACAATTTCTTTTAAAGGTTTCGCACTATTTAGAGTATCTTGAAACCTTATATGTCGCTTCTTTTTCCAGCTATTAATATGGGACTTTGTTTCCATATCGACAAAATCTAAATTGACTCTGACACTCAAGTTAATTAGTTGGTCAAGAATTAAAGTCAAAGTTCAATATTAAGACTTGAATAGTAGACGGTACAAGTTTCATTTAGGGGTGGGCAAAAAACCCGGAGAATCGAAAAAATCGAACCGAACTGAAGTTCGGTTTTGAAAAACCGAACGAATCAAGATTTAGTGATTCGGACCGGTTTTTAAATTTTGGATACGAACCGAACCAAAAAACCGAATTAAATATATATATTTTTTATTTTTTATTTTTTATTTTAGGCTACTACTATCTCTTGAATCATAGCCATTGAAGCTAATCTATGAAGCTTTTATGGAAGTCGCATGCGGCATGAACTTGATTAACATATCACGGAAGCATTGACATAAAATGTAAGGAGAAAAAGTAGTTGTAAATTGATAAAACTTTAAATAGTCATAACTCTGCGCTCGGATGTCCGTTTTACCCAAATGTTTTTTTAAATTTTGCGTATTTTTTCGAGACGGGGCCAGTCGCGCAGCCAATTTTTAGAAAAACGTCCATTTTCCCAATCAATTTGTGTTTTCCCCAAATTGATTTCTAATTTCCTTTTACTTTAGTAAACATCTCACGATACACAATAGATTTTAACGTCGAAATTTCATGATAGTGTAGGTGTGAATGCCAATTTCAGTTTTGGAAATTCAATTTTTTTAAAAAAATCCCTGACCCGACCCGACCCACTAAAAACTGATATAATCCTATACGTTCGGCATATAAACCAAACATATCGGTTTTAAAAAAAAAAGTTGTATTCGGTTTTTTTTAAAAAAACGATTGTTATTCGGTTCATATTTTTCGGATACAAAATCGAACCGAACTGATATACGTCCACCCCTAGTTTCATTAGTTCTAATTGGTTGTATACATATAATGAAAAAATATTAGCAGAACCTTTTTTTATAGTATATATATTTTTTCTGTGTCTCTAATTAGGACTAGTTATACTAATCAAAAATAGTTTTTTTTACTTGACCAATGGTTAGTGGTATCTGTGGTCTACACATGCCTGACGAGTTGGGATTCCTTTGTCGGATTTTGCTTGCCATTGTTCATCCCGTGACTCATTTTCACCACCACAAACTTTAGTATCATGAAAGTACTCATTTTCACTTAATATAATATACAAAAATTTGTATACTACGTAAATAATGTACATTTGTTCCCATTCAACCACAAATAGTGCACTCCCCACATCCAAATTATTAAAATCACGGGTTATGGTTATGTGGGGATGATGTTCATAGTCGGATATAGCATATTAGGAGCGGAACTAGTCACGGGTGGTGGTGTTCTTTCTTCTCTAATTTTAGGCGGATCTAATAAAATTATTTTTGCACCGTATGACATCTTAAGGTCACGCTTTCGAATTCGATGTATTTTGATACCAATCTCATTAGTGGAGGGAGGTCCCAACACTATAACGTCTTCATAAAGTGAAATTTTTTTTATGTCTTTTTTGTTTTAAGGGAAGGGAAATGGGGAGAAGATTACAACATGGAAATTGGAACTCTCCTAACCAGGTGAAAGTTCATGTAGTCAACCTACTAAGCTGCTTTCGATTGCATCGTATGACTTTTTTTCAGGCTGCTCTTTGAGTTCTATCCTTATCTAATCAGTGGGTTAAATTTCGCCTTTAAAAGATATTGTTAGATGGATTTTTCTTTTTGTAGAAAAATATCTCAAACAACTAATGAGAACAAAATTCAAAAAGTGATCTCAAAAAAAGATCATTTGCGCAAATGACCCAATCAAAGAAGGTCGCACTCGCTACTTCTAGCTCTAACAAAACGAATGTATACTATATATAACTTTTATATATCGACAATATAAAAGATTTTTTGCATTATTATATCATGTAAAAAGTAATCATATATAATTGTATGTAATAACTAGAAGTAGTAACCTGAAATAAGACAATCAATCTGCTACAACATAGTAAATTACAGTGATAATACAAAAATTATTTATAATGTTAGTGTATACAAATTTTATATACAGAATAACAACCTACCAAGTGTAATTCTACAAGTAGGGTTTGGACAAACGAACACTTAAAATCAATTGCTTTGAATTCTGGATCCTATTGGGGAATGCTTGATGGTGAACTTGTGACTAGGATAGTGACTAGTGGTGGGGTGATTTAAGCACTACAGAGCCAAAATGACTAAATATTCTGTTTAAACACTGTCTTTTTTTGTTTAATTTTTTAATTTTAAGCTAAAAGCAACTCTGCAGAATCACACTTTTCAGTTATGCAGAAATTTCCACATATAGTAAGTGAGTGGAAAACTTTTAGGTATGTGCAACATGGAACTTGCATATTCTTGTAAGCAATATGTTAGTTAAGTTCCTTTCATTTCCCACTATAATTCATATATTGATCTCTGTGTTAACTAGTTAAGGTAACATCAACGAAATTTTGTTGAGGTTTAGTTATGTGAACTCTCATGTATATCTTACATGTTGAAGATGGCAAGTTCCAAATTCCGCCTCGATATTTTTATTACTATGTTAAGGTTCTCTTACTCGAAAGACCAATATCAAGTGGTGAAAAATAAATTTATTTATTCAGTTGATGTAAATGACGAGTGGGAGTAAATATGTTCCCTGATATAAATATGTGGATCAGTGTATCATTTTTAAGTATTGATGTCTCACAAGGCCACAACTGATAAACAGTGGGACTTAAAACCAGATTTTTGTTGGTTTTGGTTTGCTTTAGCCTTTAGGTTGTTTGATAGAATTGGTATTGAATTTCTACTTAATTTAAAAAAACCATCATCAAAATGCTGAAGTAATTTTTGAGGCTCTCATATGGGTGACACTAGTAGATTAAAAATGATTAAACATTTTTTTATACTAGCTTGATCAATAATTTATTTGCGTCTAATTCTTTCTTTTATTTTTTTTTGTAACGATAACGAAAGCTCAAGGAAAGCGCATGTCAATCAATGTCTCAGCAGCTGCTCGCGAAAGGACCTCTAAATCCAAACAGGTTCTCACAACTGCCTTTCAAACAGGGCCTGTATCTTAAGCTAATGCACCCAAAAAAATTGTGATGAAGTGCTGCTTGCCAGTGTCTTAGGCCTGCCAAACCTTGGAGTTTATGGTTTGTTCCTTTATCAATTGACAAATGGCCTTTTAGCCCAAATGGGCCACTGAAAATATGAGTCCACTAGCCTTTTGGGCCAAATGGGCCACTGAAAATATGAGTCCACGGTCGGCAAATTCATCAGTTGAACTCCCTCATGGGAAAGCTCTTGCAAGTTGGAAATGGTCAACTCAAGAATTTCTTTTATAAATCTTTACTTATTTGGCTAAGATATTTCTATTCTAACTTTACTTGAGATTTCAAGTACATTTTATGTAGTATTGATGTTAGAAATATTGCATGCCTTTACGTATCAATAGTAATTGGACAAAATCTTTCAAGAGATTGAGAACTTTGTGTCTCGACTTCTTGAACCTATCCTTCTTATTTGCTTACAAATAGTTCTCTAGTCTCAATGATCAATATATATTTGGGGGGGGGGAGGGGGAGAAAATTACGCTATACTATTTTAGTATACATATATCCCAAACATTTACTTGTGATTACCTTACGACATAATTTTTATCCGTTAGTCATTGAAATTAAATTTTTATGTACTTACTATGTAAAAAATATTTATATAATCAGGTCTTTAATAGGTAACCACAAGTAAATCTTTATAATAAATATTGATGAATTAATTGCTAACCTGATATAAATTAAACAGTAACTAACATGTTATTACATGTTAATTATATACTCAACTATATATGGGTGTAAATTTTGTGCCACTGTCATTGTTATAATAAACCTGATATGATAACTTTAAAATAGAAAAATTATCTGCTACCACAAATGAAATTGACATGATGGTATACAATATAACTTCAATTCTGCAGATATTTGTAGAGTGCTAGTGATGTTATGTTAGCACTTTCAAGAAAATGGACAAGTAGGGCACGAAGCAGCTTGTCACCCACCCGTGTCTGAAAGAGTGGACAATCATGAACCTTAAAATCTTATCTTTAATCAAATATTCCCACATTACGCATAAGTCAAGATCCACATGTGATTAATTTGCAATTTGCATCGCAAAAACGATGTGAATGCAGAAAATAATTAATTAACCACCATCAAATAACATATTCTACATGACAAAAATGGCAACGTCTACTGTGTAAACCACTCATGAAAACTATGCTTTAGTGATCATCTGAAATTCTATTAATTATTGTTCTTTTCCAGGTGGAATTTGTAGTTTTTTCATGTGTGAGACATAAAAGATGATCAGATTGGTTTCTTCAGGTGTTCCAGCTAGCTATGTGCTCGGTTAATTCAGAAAAAAGGTCGGATCACATTGAGAACACGATATTACCTTGCATATTGACAAGACGAATTCGTGACTTTCTGATTGCACAACCATAACTTTTATTATTGCGCTAAGACTATCTTCACCATAAACATATAGGAAGAAGAATGAAACTAATATTAGATGGGGTGGCCAATATAGGGGCGGAAAATTATGTTATATATATAAGATTAAAATTCTTTATATATATATATATAATAGATGTTAGATTTTCTTAGTTATTTTATGTGTGTTTACTTTTTTATATTTTGGTGGTTCTGCCATTAGTGGCCAATGGGATAGGGTCGGTAGGGGAGGGAGTAGGGGTATGGTCCAAGCAAAGGAGAGCAATATCCCCACTAATAAGGAAACCAACTCCGTGTTATTTTTTTATTGAGAGCATATAAGGGCATGAAACTAATCCATTCCTAAATGTGGCCAACAAAAAAATGAACATAAAATAACTCATACTAGTTATTTAGAAAAGAGAAACAAAAACACTCTCCCCATCAAATATTGGGGGAAACTATATTCTATGAGAAGAAAAAAGAGAATATTATATTTGGAAAATATTCGTTCCAAGCTCTCCAAGATCAAATTGGGCCATGACAAACTTAGAATAAAGAAAGCAAAGACCCCAAAATTACAACATGAATAATTTATTTGAAGATTGATAATACATAATACTGAAAACCTTACAAACCCTAACCAAATCTGCATGATGATCTTCATCACACACAAACCTGATCTCACATAACCACACAAACTTAGATTACTAACATAGCACAAACATTAAAGGCAAAAAAATAAATATTAAATGACAAAACAATAAGAATTATTACACCTTAGTTCCAAACGATAGAGAAATTGCGAATTGATGGGTAGTCCCTTATTCAAACCCTAAACTTCAGCCAATATACTTAGAAGTTAGATCATGAAGAAACTTCAGGACTTATCTCCAAACAAGTAGCCCAACGATGAATCTCCTCCTGGAACTGATTTCACCTTTGTCGATGGACGACCCTAAGCATTTAAAGAAACAAAGAAATAAAATATTAACAACTAGTATGAATGAATCAAAGAACAAAAGAAAGCTACATGAAGAAAGTCTTCAAAACCAAGAGCAACTACAATAATAAATTTCTCAATCCCAAGCAAGACATTAGGGTCGACTATATGAATTCTTACTGATCATGTCGGTTTAATTAAGCTAATTATCTCATATCAATATTATACTAAACAAAAATAAGAAAAAAATTTCGTGAAGCTCTCTATATTTTGTGGCTCGTGGCTGATATCTAATACTTTGAAAATAATTAATCTAGCTCATATGTACTTGTCCAACACATGAATTAGATAGTTTAAATGCATCAGGTCAAAGGTACAAATCTTGAAACAAAATTCATAATCAGATTATCCATTAGTTAAAGATTCCAATTCAATGTTCAAAATCCAATTTTTGATTTACATTGCCACGAAAGTGAGGTATGTCAAAGTTGAATGTGATGATCCACAAAAGTCCTTGGATTATCGTGACAAGGTGTTGACTACTGTGGTTATCTTCCATGGAGTTGAGTTTACTATTTTTCGTCTATAGATGAATGAAACTAACGAAAAAAAGTCAAATGAACAAACTTTCTTGATAACAAGAGCAAATTACTAGAATTTCTCTATATTTTCAAGCTACTAGTAAATAAATCTGAGAACTATGAATGAAGGGGGAAAAATCAAATGAATAAACTTTCTTGATAAGAAACCAAGGGCGACTAAAGATGAAAATTACAAGAAGTTCTCTATATTTTCAAGCTACTAGCTAGTAAGTAAATTTTAGAACTATGAATGAATGAAAGGGGGAAAAAAGAAATCAAACAAACAAACTTTCTTGATAACTAAGGGCAATTAATATGAAAATTTCTAGAAGTTCTCTATATTTTCAAGCTACTGATAAATATATCTGATCAGAACTATGAATGAATGAATGAAATTAAATCCAACAAAAAAAGTCAATGAACAAACTTTCTTGATAACCAATTAAGGGCAATTATATAAACATAAAATCATACTCACAGTGATGAAAATTCCTGAATTTTGGCCCTGAGATTTTTGATAGGTAATTGAAGTATTCGAATTTTCTGATGGATTTTCATTTTCATCATCAATTCCATAGGGAGGTGAAAAAACAATGGGGGGAGGTGGATTATCAGTCTTTTGTTGTTTTTTGTCATCACCACCAAAGAGATAACCTAAAGAACTTTTCCCTCCACCATAGCTAACACCTCTAGCTGAATTTGGAGATTTGTCCATTAAAATGTATTGAGAGAATTAAAGAAGAAGGAATTAATTAAGCTGAGGTCAGATTTGTGTTTAGTAGTTCTAATAATATTTAGCCCTTTTGTCCTTGAAAGCTAAGTGTCTTTCCCCTTTTATATTGGTTAATTAATACAAATGTAATTAGGTTATTTTCAATAAAAGCAAAAATGAGTAGATGAGAGTAAATGATCAATCAAAAGTAAAATGAAAAAAAAATATTTTAGTGTAAATTTTAATATATATATATATATATATAAATGTTGATAGTTTATTTTAATCTAATATATACAGTAAGATTTCACAGCGAAGGGGCTAGGACGAATCCCTTATCGTCCCGGGCTATGAGGCCGTAAGGTGTAGCAAGGTGCCTTAATTGGCAATTAAAAGGCGTGGTGGGATACATGGAATCTTTCATCATTTGTCAGTCTCGTAATTAGGCCATGAGCATGGACTCTTAATAAGGAGCAACTCTACTTTAATAAGTTTTATACAAGATAAATTTAAATTAATCGAATCATGTATTGATACCATATGGTTATAAACGAGGTTTGGTAATTGAAGAACAGAATGGTGAAGCTGTACATCACTGCTGCTGGCAACAGCAATGTGGCTAGGCTACACCAAGGCAAGTCCATGTTAAGACTAGGTCTAGCGTTTATTGCACTATGTTTTGCTGCTACGCTGTATATCAATGTCGTTTAATTGGTTATACCATGTTATTTAGGTTAACAATTAATTACTTTTAGTATCAATTACTTGTAAGTAATTATTTATACTATCACTATATGTAAATTAAATTCATAAATATCATCCAACAAACATACCCTTAGGATTGATAGATCGAGGTGGATGCAACATTGTGGTATCAGGTACATCTGAACTCAGTACTTTCAGCGCATAGCATAAATTTTTGAGTATATACCAATCTACTAAAATTACAACAAATGATATCTAAGTCCAATACTTTTAATCGTGGAACAAAAAATTATATGTAATAACGAGTTCAATGCTAAAAAACTTAAAGACTGAATTCATAGAGTTTAAATTTTGGATCTATTACTCGACACGTAGAGAGAATGTAGAGACAATGGCGAATTTAAGTGCAAAAATTGGGTCACGTGAACCTATGGTTACCCAACTAAACTTGATCGGTATATATTGTGTATAATTTTTAAAATATATCTAATATTATATATAGGAACCCATAGTTAAGAGAGACTGAGTGGTGCACTAGTTAAGGTGGTGGGTTTAATTCTTGAAGGGTCAAGGGATTGAGCCAACTAGATGCACTATATTTTTTTAAATCTTATCTTAAAAGTAATGGTACACCCATCCTCTTGAAATTCTTGATTCTATGTAGAAATATATGAAATATCTTTAATTGTGATCAATGTTATACCTCTAGTAATCTTATAATAGGGTGAAGGTATAGTATTAGATAAGAATTCGCTAATACTTAACCATATTTTTCCACTAAGTTATTTGATCAATGTTACCAGTCAATTTTGGTCGACAGATATCCTAGGAGTACACTCTAGGACCTAGGTTTAGATTAGACCTATTCAATTTAGTTACCTATAACATAATTTTGTTCTTTCATTGACCAGAGACAGGAAAAATAACTAGTACTCGTACTATATAAAGTATAAAATCTAGATTCTTGACTTAGCTCGGCCAAGGAGAATGAATAGAATAATGATCATGACAGAAGAAGAAAAAAGAAGGAAAATGGAATAACATCATTCTATTTTGGGAATATGTTAATATAAAGGGTAAAGAATATGTTTCTTGATTTTTTGATGAATGATTTACGATATATATATATAAGATTCCAAAAATATATTTTTTGATACAAACTAGGTAACTAATTATCCTAATTACAAAAGGATTATAATTCTACATAAAATAGAAGATATACAATTAATATAATTAATATAATTAAAGAAAGAATATTGAGAAATATTCTGTTACACCCCCGCAATCGAAGCGGGAGGTTCTCGAACACTGAGACTAGCTCAAAAATCATCAAATAGTATGAACGGAAGTTCTTTGGTGAAAATGTCGGCAATCTGATAACTGGAAGGAACATGAAGGACACGAACTTGACCACGAGCCACTTTTTCGCGAATGAAATGAATGTCCATCTCAATGTGTTTAGTGCGTTGATGTTGGATGGGATTGCCGGAAAAGATATATAGCACTAATATTATCACAGTAGACCAGTGTTGCCTTTTGTAAGACCAAGACAATAGGTTATCTCCGAAGAATACGCAATAACCAGACGCGGAGCGTTGGGTGTCAGGACATCCACCCCAGTCAACATCAGAATAAGCAGTGAGACCATTGAGCGAAGACATGTATAGATGTAATCCGAAGTTAAGTGTACCTTGGACGTATCGTAAAATACGTTTGAGGGCATGCATGTGTGCTTCCGTCGGACTGTGCATGTGCAAGCAGATTTGTTGCATGACATAAGATATGTCTGGTCTCATGAATGTGAGGTACTGCAGGGCCCCAGCCAGGCTACGATAGTGAGTCAGGTCTGAATATAAAGGGTTGGAATCAGCGTTAGGCTTGGAATTGGTGTCTATATGCGTGTGGGATGGTTCACAAGATGTTATGAATGCACGGTCAAAGATCTCTTCGGCGTCCTTTTTCTGACATAGAAATAGGCCATCAGAATGTCGAGTGATAGAGATGCCCAAGAAATAACTCAGGGGGGCCAGATCTTTCATAGCAAGCTTAGAGGAAAGGAAAGACATAATGGACCGACGGAGAGCATCAGATGATATCATCAACATATAATAATAGGTAAGACATGTTTGTACCCTTGTTGTAGATGAACATGAAATGATCAGATCTGATGTGTGAAAAAATTATAGAGGAGACATAATCGGTGAACCATTGCTACCATGCTCGAGGAGCATGTTTCAGTCCATAGAGCAATTTCCGCAACAGACACACATAATTCGGATTAATAGGATCATTGAAACCCATAGGTTGATGCATATATACCATTTCATGAAGATCCCCATGTAAGAATGCATTCTTGACATCAAGCTGATGAATGGCCAAGACTTGGATATGGCAATGTTGAGGATGGTCCGGATGGTTGCGGGCTTTACGACAGGGCTGAACGTTTCATCACAATCCACTCCCACTTGTTGAGACATGTCATCACCTACAAGACGAGTCTTGTACCTCTTAAAAGAACCATCAGATTTCTTTTTATGTCTAAAAATCCACATAGAATGAATAATGTTAGCATCAGGTGGATGGGGTACTAGGTCCCACATCTTATTATCAATAAGAGCATTATATTTGTCAATCATTGCGTCTTTTTAATTAGGGTCGGACTAGGCATCATTCGGGTTACGAGGGACAGGAAAAGGGACAATTGAAACGAAAAGGTTAAACACTTATTTAGGTTTATGAATTATGTACATGGCATGAGTTTTCATGGTCCGAGAGTGTGTCTCGGGATGCGGGATAGGAGAGGGGTTTGCTGCGGGACTGCCGGGAAGAGGAAGAAGGGCAGGGGTGACGGCACTGGCTAGCCGAACCTCGGTTTGCCAAGAGGTAGTTGTGGAATCACCTTGAGGCGGGCTGTTCTGGGCCACCGTCGGCAGAATCGGGTAGGCAACTAGTCCCGAACTGGCCGAAGTAGTGGCGGGTGCCGAGTTCTGGGACGGCGGACTATGTAAATAGTGAATTAGAAGAGGGTTTAGGTCATCATCTAGAAAGTGAAAGGAATGTTGAGGTGGGGAGTGTAGAGAGGCAAAGGGGAAACTGAGACTCATCAATTAAGACATGACGTTATGGCAAAATTGACCCGACCCATGGGTCCCGACCTGTACCCGACCTGGTCAACGCGGGTAATTACCCGCTTTAACTGACCCATGGGTCGGGTAGGGTATTACTCGATTGTTTGAGGGTGGGTTAGGGGCGGGTAAGGATATGGCTGAACCATACCCGTACCCGACCTGTTACCCGATGGGTAGGATACCCGACCCATCACTACCCTACCCTACCCGACCCGTGTATATATAATTGTAATTAATTTTAATTATAAAAATAATATATATCTTATAAAGATAATATATATAATTGTAATTAGAAAGATAATTATATATATATATTAGCTTATAAATTATAACTATAATTATAAAGATAATAAATTGAGGACCTTAATTTAATTATTTAAGTATCAATATAGATAATAGTAATAAACTATATAATAAAAATATATAATCCTTAATAGTAATAGATAATAGTAATAAACTTTATATTCATGATTCATATTTTTTTTAATTGTGTGATTTTATTTGTAGATGAAGTTCCTAGTACTACGTCATCAAACTTAGTTGAATGTCCAACCATTTGTGTTGACGAAGATGTGGATGATGAAGGTATGAAATCTTACCTATATTACTTATTAATAAATGAATGTGTAATTTTTTTCTATTTGATTATTTCAATTAATTTTTATCAATGTTGTAGATCCTTTGATAATACTTTGAAGATTTTTCAATGGACAATGTAGTGCTTTGTTGTTCCAAAGGTATGGCTTTATTGTTGTGTTTTTTCTTCCTTTATATTGAGATATAAATTTTCTATTTAATCTCTTTATTTTTTAGCATTTTTATTTTGTTTTTCATAGATTTATAGAGAAGCACAACCTTGAAGACATGTTTGATGTAATTGCATTTTATTTTTGAGATGACATTAGTGTTTGGACAATTTTTTTCATAGAACTTTGATTGTATTTGCTAATTATGAAACTTATTTGGTAATATATTTTATGAAATTTGTAGATTTTTTGTGTTTTATTAGAGGAAGTGTATAACCCGCGGGTACTCAATACCCGAAAGGGGCAAATAAGGGTATGGAAATTATATACCCAGTGGGTAATGGATAGGGTATGGGTGGCACATTTGGGAGGGTGGGTAGGGTACAGGAATCCCAAAACCCGCCCCAAACCCGATCCACTGCCATCCCTACATGACATGAAATAATAATTTTACGTCTCGACAAGTCATAGCACGAGTAACCACGATGATTGGCAGGGTAACCCAGAAACACACGCAGGGAAGACCGAGGTTGGAGTTTGTGAGTGGTCGGATGGAGAGGGTAACAAAGACATCCAAAAATATGCAAGTGTTAGTAGGAAGGATTCCTACGAAACAGAACTTGGGTGGGCGATCGTTGAGCTAAAGACTTGTTTCGGATTATGTTTAGGAGATAGGTGGCCATGGAGAGTGCGTAATGCCAGAATTTAGGGGGAATTGAGGCATGAGAAAATAGGGCACAAATGAGGTTGTTTATGGTTCGAATTTTCCGTTCGGTTTTACCATTTTGGGAGGATGTGTGAGGGCAGGAAAAATGAAAGGTAAGACCATTTTTGGAGCAAAACTGTTTGAATTGGTTATTATCGAATTCTCTAACATTGTCACATTGAAAACATTTAATGCTCTTTTCAAATTGTATTTTTATGAAAACACTAAATGAAGAAAAATGGGGTAGACATGGGATTTATTTCCAATTTGAAAAGTCCATAAAAAGTTGGAATAATCATCCAAAAACTACACATAATATCGATGGTCAGCCGTACTCAAAATAGGGGATGTCCACAAATCACTATGTATGATATCGAAAGGCATTAAAGTATAATTTATGGATGCAGAAAATGGTAATTTGACATGTTTCCCAAAAACCCAAGATTCACATATAGGAGTCCTAGAAATACAATTGCAATTAATAAAATTATTTTTTATAAGGGAGCGTAAAATAGAGTCCCCGAGATGTCCTAATCTAGAATGTCATAAGGAAGACGAAAGAGCAGCAAATGTTGATGGAATTGAGGTTGGATTGATGACGGCATTTGAAATAGGGTAGAGATATCCGGTGTTGTCACATCTCATTATTCCTCTCCCTGTCGTAAAATCATTTACAGTAAAATCAAAAGGATAAAAGTCAAGGGAACCCCAATTGTCAGTTGTGAAACGTCGCACGGAGATTAGATTCTTAATGAGTTAAGGGGCATTGAGGATATTTTTTAAGATTAGTGGTAGATATGGTGGGGATAGTGAGGAATGACCATAACCACGGATGGGAATGCCTTGTCCACTACCAATAATAATATTTCGATTTAAATTGTTCAAATTGGAATAAGACGAGAGAGTACCTTCTAATGTCATCATGTGAAATGTGGTGCATGTGTCCATATACCAATTTTTGTCTGGACTGTTGAGTGACATTGTGCTCATAGTTGCCACAATGTTAGTCGGTGCATAAGTCGATGGCGGGGGGGCCTGTGCTGTGTAGGCATGTTGTGGACATGGGCTAAGTATGTCAGGTTGGGCATACCGGGATGGATCTATCTTTCTATTCATATATATTACTAATCAAAATGGATTTCTATAGTGTGACAATAGGGGCCACGCGGCCCACTGCGGGTAGGTAGCCTACGGCAGAGGCTGCTGCCACTGCCGCGGTCGCTGCTTGCTATTTTTGGCCGGCGAGGACTGCCTCTTCACGCCGCCGTTATTGCCAAAATTTCTTCCGTCGTGGCCCTTATCGGACTGCCTGCTCCGATAGTTGTTACGGGATGAAGCGGACTGTTGCGGGTCCTCTCGCCGATGGCTTTGGTTGCCAGACCGAAAGGCCCTGCCGTCGACAGAGGGCCCGATGGTGGTGGTGAGGGCGGCGTCAGCAATGCTAGCCCGAGTGGTGATGCGCTTGATTTTTTGGGTTTCCTCAAGGATAAGCTTCGAACGGGCCTCATAAAACGGAGGTAATGATGTGCATTGCTGAAGGATGGTGGCAACGCCATCATAGGATTCGTTCAAACCTGCAATAAGTTGCATGACCAATCGTTGATTAGTGATTGGTGCACCGACGTTGGAGAGTTGGTCGGCAAGCATCTTGAGTTCTTGACAATAGGCAGACACGTTTGGGAAATCGTCCTGATGAACATCCTTGAACTGATTTTCAAGGTATAACGCTCGTTGAGTTTTGTTATCGTGGAAAATACTGTCCAATCGTTCCCACGTTTGGCGGGCAGTGGGCATCGGTCTCAATAATGGTGTGCAACAAATAATTAGATATTGTGTTGTATATCCACTGGAGGACGGCTGCGTTCAAACGAGACCAGAGTGCATCATCAGAAGTCGAAACCGATGGTACGTCTGTTGACTTCGGCGTGGGAGGGATGATGTGGTCGATAACTTCGTAAACACGACAATGGATCTTAAAAAGCTCTGCCCACGAGGAGTATTGACCCTTTTCCATCTCAAGAGTCACAGGGATGAAGTTTTTAATGTTGTTTACGGAAAGTGTCATATGAAATTTGGTTTTGTCAGCCATGGAAGAGGAAATTTAGGTGGAAGATTGAAGGAGAATGGCCGGAAAAACTAGGGTTCCGTCGTAGGGTAAAGAGGGAAGGCGGCCGAGAGAGGTCGGTGGCTAGGGTGTCGGCGTGGGCTAGGTGCCGACGTGAAAAAAAAAGTGGCGGCCAAGAAGGTGTATCGACGGCTAGGGTAGGGTTTGTAGTTTTAGGCTATTGATACCATAAAGGAATATGTTCCTTGATTTTATTGATGAATGATTTACAATATATATATAAGGTTACAAAAATATTTACTATGATACAAACTAGATAACTAATAAACTAATTACAAAAGAATTATAATTCTACCTAAAATAGGAGATATACAATTAATATAATTAATAAAAGAATATTGGAAAATATTCTATTAAAGTGCAAAACTATGATTCAGCTATTGTCAATCAACTTTAATGGGTTGATGGGTTAACACATTAGAGCTTAAAAAGAAGTTCATTAATGGTGTTAAATCAAGACAAGATATTACTTTAAATAAATAAAAAGGTGAGTAGTTATAGACTTGATTGCCAAAAATTAGCAAATGGACCCAAAGAGTAGTACTGAATCATACTCCTATTTTTGAACAATGGGGGAAAAAATAGGTAAACCTGAAAGAACTAACTAGTTTTGCTTAGTATAGGGAGAGTTCGGTTGGAAGGGTGCTTGTAGGGTAAAGCTATTGATTTGAGTCATCATCCTCTATAGTTTAGCTTGGCCCATTGATTGGTGATGTAATATCACTATCACAAAATTGCTACGTCCTGTCAAACTTTGGCTCGTCGATACAAAATTTTCAATTGAAAATATATGAAAAATATTATTGACGAGTCAAATTCTATCGGATTCCTTTGAACATTAACGATTTTTGGTAGTGTATATTTTATTGAGGGTCTATCTCACTACAAGAAATAGATGTTTTTTTCCATCAATATTCAGTGGAAAATTTGTGCTATAAAACATAATTTTTCACCTCATTCCCACTAAACCAACTCACAGGAAAAACGCATCGTGAGAAACATGTTCTCATGAAAATGCTGGAAAACTTCCTAAATCTTTTCATGTGAAAACACTACTCTATTATTTAGGTTTTTCTCACTGACATTCAGTGAGAAATAGCCACTGAACAATTTTCAGCGGAAAACCAGACGGATACACAGTGATCTTCTCAATACCAGAATTTAAACGATAAGCAAATATTTTTTCCCAACAAATATGATGATGTTGTTAGAGCATTAGTTTAACTGATTGAGTAGTTCTAAAACCTTGTAGGAACATTAGTAACTTTTTGGTTTAGTAGTGTCATTAATTGGTCTCAGTGAGGAATATATAATTAATCTGTGGGCTTTCTATAGTTCAATAACTGTTTACAAATGTGATACCTATGGCCCTCTAAAGACATCTTACACTGTGAATGGCATAACCTAATTAGCTACCTGTACCCATGGTTTAGACAAAAAATTAATCTCAGTGATCTGCTAAATATTGTCTACCATTTGGTTTAAGAAGAATTTAAGATCTCAAAGTAGATCTAGAATTTAAAGTTTATGAGTTTCTGTAACGATGATTTTAAATTAATATATAATAATAAAGGTAAGACGAAAGTTATTCAATTCACGTCAATCCATAGACAACACTCTGGATTTGTCCTGATTTAAGTTCTAGACAATCACACCCCACTTGGGCCCGGTGGGTTCCAATTGTTGAGTTATGTGTTTTATGAGTTGTAATCTACTAACTAAGTTTTTAGGTTTCAAGTTTTGTTAGGCCGAGAGATGTACGGAACTCTTTAAACTTGTCAATGTGATGTTGGATTTAATCTCAGTGTAATTTCACAAATGAAATATGAAAATAGGATGTGCACAAGCCTTACTCTTACTGTTCTGTCTTTGTGACAGAAAGATTGTTTCCAAATATAGACGGATTTGATCTTCTCCTTCGTTATATATATATATATATGTATGTTTAAAATGAGCGATATTTATATAATGCTTTTTTCTTTTTTACTTTAATTGATACAGTTTTGAATATAATAGTTGTTGAAATTCTCATAATTTTTTATTAAAAAAATTATATTTCACATTAAAATATAGGATTTGGATAAATCAGTAGCGAAACAATATATCAGCATCTGCGTCATAATCCTGGCTACGCAAGCTTTGCATGAAGGATTTGAGCTTACAAACAAAAAAAAAACACTTGCTAAGAAATATAGACAAATTCAGAAACTAGATTCAATTGGTTCAAAATAAGTATATAGTCAAATCTCTATAACAACATCGTTTGCTCTGATATTTTTTAGCTTTTATAGCGAAATGTTGTTGTTAAAAAGAACATAGTATTATATAACATAACATGAAAATTTAGTTTCACAGAAAACAAGATATTATAATGAAATGTTGTTATGGAAAATGACTGATATAAATAGGTTTGACTTATAATTTTATCATACACGTACGTTTTGATTTTTTTTTTTTTTTTTTTTTTTTTGTGTATACTTGGCTCAAATCAAAACTAATAAGTTCAATAGAACTCACAGAACTAATACTAGATCTGCCTTTACAAGTAAGAACCTTTAATTGGTTGACTTCATTTAGGTATAAAACAACACCAAACCAAACGGGCACCATAAAAAAAGTGATTTTATCTGACTACGAGATAATTCAATTGAGAATCCAACAGAGAAAACTTATTTCATAACAATTTCTCGATACACGATTGCTTGTGAGCCTCAAGACTTATAATCCAACTCGTAAGTACTAACTACGGAGAATTTCAAACCAATAAACTACGACTACGAGACAGCCTTGTGATTATATCATTATACTCATGATATTACAACTAAATACAGTAGTATAATGTCCGGGTAAGGAAACGGACTAGCCCAACCATCATCATATGGGCCTTATTAGCGATCAATTAACTACGTAATCCTACTTACAGGGAGGCCCATATAAAGACCCATTAGAATCAGGCCGTACCCAAACAACCACTTAGGCCCATCAGAACTTTCAAGAGCATTCGCCAACACATTTTTGTTCCCCCAATATCCGACCACCTTCGAAGTGCTGACAATTCTCTCATCTAACACGAAATATCAGTTTTTTGGTACGTTTCTTCAATTTCATCAATATTTTTATCATGGGTTTTCTCTAATTATGTTTATTTCACTAATTTCTTCCATAATTTGCAGGACTTTGGTGAAATGATTCGAACTGAAACTTTAGTTCCTGCTATAGCCAAATTCAGAACTATGTTTCCATCTGGACGACGATTTGGTAATTTCAAATTTCATTACCTTTTATATAAGGACAGTTAGTATTAGATAAACTATGTGCACTCTGCTCTAGCTTCTTGATGAATAACATTGTTTGGTGTAAATAAAGAGTGAAACTGTTGAATCTCAAAGATTGGTCTTGAAGGATTCCTTGATTTTTAAGATAAAAATGTATGCTTTGTAACTACATAACAAATAACAAGTTCATACGTTAATTAGTAGTGGTGAACTAATAGTTAAAGGTTAGTTTGATAGAAAATGTGACCTAAAAGTATAAAATTTGAATATCTAAATGAAGTTGAATTTTGGGATGTTATGGATTGTCATGCAAATTCGGATAGAGATAGAATTGTCATTGTGAATGTACAAGATAATCGTAGTCAAAGAAATTGTTGTTTGACTGCTTGAATGCTTGAAAGTTATCGAAGTTGTATAAAATAATATTATCAGAGTATTCGTTCAAAAAGTGTAAGTGTGTGTCGTATAAATCCGCATAGAGATAGAATTGTTATTACAATTGTACAAGAAAATTCTAGTTGGAGAAAGAGTTGTCTGGCTGCTTGATTTACTGTTTTATTCATTTTGACTATGAATAGCTGAATAATGGCAAACTATGATACAGTTGGAACAATGACACCTAAGAAGCAAGCAAATGATGATGCTGGAGAAGCCCAGATGAAGGCGGAGAACATTGAACCCCTCGTTGCTTTTAGCAGGCCACCTCCCATGCCGCCTTTCCTTGGACCTCTAGTTGCTCTTTCATTGCTCGGGTCATGGTCAAAACGAGATAGTAATGATGATTGACAGCTAATATAGAAGTAAGAAAATTTTGAAGGTTTAACTGTGTTTGTTATGAAAGTGAAGTCTGTCTAGTCTTGGCTGCTACCGATTATATATGTTGGAAAAGTAAAGCCTCCCAAATGTTGTGTATATGTTCTACTTGTGGAACTTTTCTATAATGAACAAGAATATCGTGTAGATAAGTGTAAGAAATGTGACTGTGATACTCCATAACTTGTGGTACCAAGCAAGAATTGGACGTACGCTGGGCCGGAGAACATAATTGTAGATAGTTACTAACAGATGGGGACCCGTCCGAAACAACCCTGCATAGGAAATTTATTTTAGGGCTTTTAACATATTTGGCCGTTCGGCTCAGAATAATTACTTTCTCTAGACAAATATACAAAAAGTATACATGATTACAACAACATACCCAGTGAAATTCCACAACGTGGGGTCTGGAAAGAGTAGAGTGTACGCAGAGACCTTGGTAGGTAGAGCGGTTCTTTTCGAAAGATCTTTGGCTGAAGGCAAAGCAAAAGCATAAGCATAAGCATAAGCACAAGCACAAGCAAAGCAAGAGAAACGGTCAGGCCCGATACGAAATTTAAAGCAGTATGAAAATTATGCTAACAAAAGCGAATAAGCCATGATAGCGCGTTCTGAAAAAGGAATCAGTAACTAACGCAAGTAAATAAGATAAACAAAGTACACTAAAGAACCCATAGCAGCAGAAATTAAGCGACAGGGGACTATAAAGCAATACTGCGCCTACTAGTATGATAGGCTAAGCAGGCCTACAATAATAACACTACAACTACCAGTTACCAGTCTGTAAGCGTGTAAGTAGGACTACGTTCAACTACCTACTGCCCTTCTACCCTAATATGTGTCCTCCACAACTCCCTATCTAAGGTCATGTCCTCGGTAAGTTGCACATGCGTCATAACGCGTCTAATCACATCTCCCCAATACTTCTTCGGTCTACCTCTCCTGAACCCGTCCATAGCCAACCTCTCATACCTCCGCACTGGGCCATTTGTGTCTCTCATCTGCACATGTTTGAACCATCTCAACCTCGCTTCCCGCATCTTTTCCTCCACCGAGGCCACTCCCACTCTGTTCTGGATATCATTAATTCTAATATTATCCCTCCTTATATGCCCACACATCCATTTTAACATCCTCATCTCCGCAACTTTCATCTTTTGGATGTGCGAAGTCTTGACTGGCCAACACTTCGCCCCATAAAACATAGTCGATCTAACCATCACCTTATAGAACTTGCCTTTAAGTTTTGGTGGCACCTTTTTATCGCACAAGACTCCAGATGCGAGCCTCTATTTCATTCACCCTACCCCATTACGATGTGTGACATCGTCATCAATCTCTCTATTCCCTTGGATGATAGATTCGGGGTACTTGAAGCTTCCTTTCTTTGGAATGACTTGAGTACCAAGCCTGACATTCACGCCTCTTTCATGCTCGCTCCCGTTACTGAACTTGCACTCCAAGTATTTTGTCTTGGTCCTACTCAGCCTAACCCTTTAGACTCCAGCGTCCGTCTCTAAACCTCCAGTTTAGAGTTCACTCCCCTGCTAGTCCCATCAATCAGGACTATGTTGTCTGCGAATAACATACATCATGGCACCTCCCTTGGATTTGTCGCGTCAGCCCATCCATCACTAAGGCAAATAAGAATGGGCTAAGAACCGATCCCTGGGACAGCTCCATCATCACTGGAAAGTGCTCTGAGTCTCCTCCACTGTTTGTACCCGGTCTTGGCTCTATCATACATATCCTTGATCGCCCTAGTATACGCCACAGGTACACCTCTAACCTCCAAAAATCTCCATAGGGACTTTGTCATATGCTTTCTCGAGATCGATGAAAATCATATGTAAGTCTTTCTTCCTCTCACTATACTGCTCCACCAACCTCCTAATAAAATGAATGACTTCTGTAGTCGAACGCCTTGGCATGTATCCAAATTGGTTCTCGGAAATAGACACGCCTCTTCTCACCCTCATCTCCACGACTCTTTCATCAAAAATGTATAATTGATGTATATTATACATTAATATACAAAATATATATATATATATATATTTAATGGCTATTATTTTGATGGGCAGCTAGACAACGTAAAATTCCTTTATTTTGCCATGTTAAGAAATTTCCGTTCTTTTGTTGGTGAAAATATGAAGAACATAAAGAAATCAACGTACATTCAGCTGCCTCAGGGAAAGCATCACATACTGAAATGACCTTCTGAAACACTTCCTGCATTTGTGAAGAACACTGCATTGCATTAATGAAATAGAAATTAGCTTGTCTAGTTTGCGCTTTTATGAAATAGAAGATTGGTGGTATTCATACCAAAGCTAAGCTTCCTGGTTTGATTGGCGATTCAACGATTACTTGAGCTTTCCTGCATAAATATCCATTTCTGGGGAACTTAGCTTGTGCTGACAAAGTAATAGGCTTAAAGGTAACATACATGGCCTGAGAAAACTTTGAAATTTACCTTATGACTAGTTCTTCTCCGTCTCTTGATAACTCGTAGCAGCTGCAGCCTCTAGTGAAAGGAACCTGTTTCTTATTCCACTCTGCATTTACCAAAATATACTTTCTCATGTTCCAATATTTACATGTTATTCATTAGATGTAAGAAATAAGTTTTTCGTTGTTACCTAAATGCCAGTTTACCACAGTTGTGAGATCAACTCCATAAATGTGTTCAATGCAGAACTGTGTTCTTCCCCATGCATGTGGTTAGTTGCCCAAGAAATTTCAGAGCCTCCTGCATCAATTTACAAATTGGAGATATAACCATTAGAGTATGTTGGAGAACCCTTAGGGCTCGTTTGGTAGGAGGGATAAGGGATAATTAATTCCGGAATTAAATTTGAGATGCGTTTATCCCATGTTTGGTTAGTTGCCCAAGAAATTTTAGGATTAGTTATCCCGGGATTGTAGTGTTATTTGATCCTTCTGGAAGGGTGCAATAACTAATCCCAGGATTAATTATCCTGCGATAATTTGTTTCCAACCAAATGACCCCTTAGTGTGTTAGATAATCCTTAAGTAGGGAGCATTGAAATATTACGGACCAAAACATAGCATTTATAATTAGGGGTGTCATATGGGTGGGTTGGGATGGATTTGGGCGGGTCAAAATGGGTTGAGTTAATAAATGAACCGCTCAAAATTGCTTGGGCAGAAATGGATCGGGCTAAAATGGGCTAAATAGCGGGTCATAACTCAACCCGTCTAATTTTGCTAAGTTTTAAATTCTTTGTTCTTTTATAGTTTTTTAAGTATCTAATAAAATTATTTTTTATTTTTATGTGGGTGTATATAACGTATCAAACAAAAAGGTCTTTTTCAAAATATTTTGATAAGTTCTTGAGCCAATTTGGGTTATATATCAGCCCAATTTTTGGATAGGCTGAAATGGACTGGGCTAAAATGGACTAAGCTAATAAATGGGGGTCATTGAATGGATTGAGCTGGTCATGTTTCCGTGGGCTAATTTTATCACTCCTATTTATGACATACAACTGTTGATCCCAACTAGCTTGGGTTGAGGCGTAGTAGTTGTAGTTGTAATTGAGCTCAAAAAGTTGGACAAAATAAAAGTACAATTTATTTTTCTGTGAGAATAAAAGAGGTAACCTTTCTCCCTCGGAATGGTTGAGTGTAGGAGAAATCATCAAAGAAACAATCTTTAGCTATGAGTAGTGCTAGTTGGTTCATGTCCTTGTTGTTGATGCTAGTATAGAACTTCTTGATTGTGTCGGATGGAGAAGATGTACCCATACCGGTGTCATTCTGAGAATTTAACATCGAATATGTGACCAAACAGTTAGATTTGCTCTTGATGCCTCGTGTTTTAAGTTTTCGTTGTGACAGTTTTTTAACTGGTTCATGGTTAGCTTTCAATGGAGGTATGCTCTGGCTACACGTGAACTCCGGTTTGGACCATAAACTATGCTGGAGAAGTTGGCCTGAAAATGCCATGTTAATGTATATAGCACCACTATAGAAACTATACATTTATCTATTTATGGACCCATGATCGAGTAAAGCATAAAAACTTTGGTTTAAAGCTTTGCCATTGAGGAAAGGACCTATTCTTTTCCTGTTCGTTGCTTTCATGTCTCTGCCTTGCTCTGTACTTAATGTATCCATTTAGTATAGAGCCAAGTTTAGCAATCATCAAGATGGTTTTATAACAATGCACAACATAGCATGAGGTTCTCTATCTTCTTGGATTTTATTAAAAAAAAAAAACATACTTTACTCTTCATATTTGAATCTCACTTTCTAGGTGAAATTTTTTTTGGACACCGGAAATTTGTCACAAGATGGTTAAGAAAAGATGTCTAAATACAACAAAAATCAACGAAAATGACAGTATAGAAGACTCTAAAACCCCTGAGGTCACTCGACTCTGATTTGTCAATCTCCTGCAATATAGGAAGGAAGGATGTCAAAATACAAGAAATCGGCGAAATTGACACTACACAAAATTCTCTAAAACCCTTGAGGTCACTCGATTCCGACTTGTCAATATCTTGCACATTAAGAAGGAAAGATGTCTAAATACAAGAAACCAGCAAAACTGACACTTTACAGTTTACAAAACCCTTGAAGTCACTCGACTCTGACTGATGAATCTCCTATCATTATTATCTCGTGCATGAAGAGTTACTCATGTTTCCCATACATTACACATTTTTTAGGTCATGACCATCCTTAGCTCTTCAAGACTAGGATTTGCAGGCGGAATTTGAACATATAGTGGCAGCCATGGTGATCATGGCCGCCAGAGATTTCAACACCATGGTAGCTATCCTCATTTTAACTTACCCTCTCTTAGGAAGTGGCCTTTGCCCTTTGATCTTCTTGTCAAATAACAAAGGAGTGGCTGCTACATCATTTATTCTAGGGGCCATTTTAGTTGTAATGGTAATGCTGGAAGCTTTTTACGCGACGAAAAAAATTCGCATATTCTCCAGATTCTACTATAAACCAGGTAGTGAGGATAGTTAGAGTTACTGCAACCTTAACCAGAGCATTCATTCAAAACTTATAAGGCGTCTCCTTTTATGTTACGCATACACTGTACGTACCTTTCTTCGAAGTCAGCTTAAAAAACTATACTCTCAATCCACAAGTTTCCATGGGCGTGCGAAACTGATTTTTTTCCCTGTGATTGAATATTTTACCACTATATAATATAATGAACCGCTCCTTAAGGTACCAAATTTAGTATATAATATCGAATAATCCAGCTGTCAAAAAGTAGTATATTGAAAATCAAAACCAGCAAAAATCTTACCGATAGATTTTTATTTTCCTTTGTCCGCCGCATGCTTTGTCACAATGTGGCAAAATGAAAACCAGACAACTCATAATGTATACTAAAAAAAGAGCCTCGTATACACCAGTTGTTCTCAGCTATTACGTCGATGGCTTAATAAAGAATATGACAAATTCAAGATGCCACAAGTTGGGGGGGGGGGGGGGGGGAGGAATCTTGTATAGCCAGACAATCCTGTTGGCATGCTACCCAACTCCTACGTAGAGTCCAAAACTAATGTGGGTGCAGTAGAGTACGTGTTCTACAAAATTCAGTAATTTTGATTAAGATTGTACCTGATATATATATATATATATATATATATATATATATATATATATATATATATATATATTAATGAGAATACCACTCTATCAATAACAAAAAAAGTAACAATTTTCTTTCAAATGGTATAAGTTGGGAAGCAACCTGATATTTACCGATAGGCGAGAACAGACTGTTATTGACTGCTTAGCCTATCTATTCTATTATGTTTAATATTATACAATTTATTAATGTAAAATTTAATAATTCAAAAGGTCAAAATCAATAAAACTTTAAATTCTGAATCTGTCTTTAGGTACAGATAATTTAGTGAATTCAACTAAATCCAGTATTTTCAGCATGCAACAAAGATGTGCTATATATATGTGTGAAAGTTGGCAAAAAATTATTTGCACCCGAAGTTTACTCCAAGCCTATAACTTCATGACATATATTTGCACATAGACTTTTAACATTTAATCATGACTAATTAACATACATAATCACCTCATTAAATTACTTAACTATAGTGAATATAAATGGTCTGGTATAAATTAGATACCCGTGCGGGTAAGTATTGACCGTGAAAGACCGTTGAAATCAAAATAAATATTTACATTCTGAATCCATAATTTTAAAAATACAACATATAAGCATCAAGAATATTAATGATTGAACTGATCAAATTTAAATTCTGAATCCGCCGTTAGTAGAAAACCATTTGACAATAAACCTCTCTCAGACAACTCTCTTTCCTGGTCTGGAATCTGGATTGAGTTCCTACACTACTATATAAAGAAACCAACTCACTCGATCAAAAGCAAAACCAAATTCGTTAAGAGTTTTTCTCCTATCCACAACTTGCACATATCAGTTTCAATTATACTCCATTAAATCATATTAAGCTTCAAATCATGAATCACAAGATTGCTAGAGTTTCAACAGCAGCAATTGAAGGTTTCAGGGGAACAAAGCCTTTACAAAGAAGGGGTCAAATAAAATCAAGAATTGCAGCTAATGCTTTTCATTCCATCATTTCAGTGCTGTCAAAAGCCCCTTCAGTACATCACCATCACCAACATTTTATTAGGAAAAACTAAAGAAAACTTAACAATGGTACTATTTGCTTCATTTCTTTTTTTTTCTTTCTATGCCCTGTAATTTATCAGAGAAATGAAGTGAATTTCTGATTAGGAATGTTAATAATACTATGTAGAAATATCTCAGTGATAGCAACAACAAAAAAAGAATCTTGATTTCTCCAAACGAACATTTGCGCATCACCTTCTTTATGTGTTCTCTTATTGGATTTTAATATGCGGATAACATAGATGCTTAAGTGTTGTCACAAATTAAAAGCATTCAGTTAAAGAGACTGAAACCATTAACTTGTTCCAAATTAATCACTTAAATTCGGCCAAGTTAGATGGATAGAATCCTCCACACTAAATCAGATATCTCGAATTCAAGCCTGGTGTACAGAAAAAAATCCTGGTAGGGACGCTTCCCCTTTTATTGGACCTACAAATCGTGAATATGAATTTAGCCGAGCATCAGTGCGAACATTGGACACCGTATGATAAAAAAGGGGTAATTCCAAAGTTACATCAAAAACTCTAGCCAGGGTACATTTTGTTGCAATATCATGCTCAGCATAAGTTTAGAGAATGTTTCTGTAGAAATTAAAGTTATGTGTAAGTCATAACTTGTGTTATATTATGATGCTAAAATATAAACTTATACATGCCGAATTAGATAATACACAATTTTATGCTTGATAACTTAATTTCGACAGAACTTATGTTGGACAAGACAAAAGTTCTATTAGGTCATAGATAAGAGTACGCTACGTTCTTTTTTTATTTTTTTTTTTACATTTGTTACTTAAAGTGTTGATGGGTAAAATTTAAAGACCAACAATTTAAGAGGGGGAAATAAATACCACCCAAAGATAGGGCATTCGTGCGAGTGACCCTCTAAGTGAAAGTCAACATCTCGGCATGAGAACTTATCACTGCATGACCCAAAAGCCCAATTTTGAATAGTTTGAAGTCACTTTGAAGTTTGAACAAGTTCTTTAAACACTTATTTAGTTTTATTAGTCCATTATCATAATCATATTATGCAAAGGGAGATTGATATGATTAAATCCCGCCACTTCAATCAACGATCTCGAGTTGAAGTTTTAGGTATGAATTTTATCTCACTTCAACCAAAGATCTCATGTGATGTTTCCACGATTTACACGAAGATGACAAGAGAAAAATGGCTTAAAGTTCCAAGAGAATTTCAACTTTAACAAATAAGTCGGTCTCTTCTGTCACCTCTCATTCAACTCACATATATTTTTCACTTGCATGGTGCTTCCAACTGCAACATTTTCCTCTTTGCATTTTCAGCTAAAGCTTCTTCATGTTGGATTGGACTAAGAAATAGTATCTTCATGGTGCACAAAAAATATACAAGGTGGATTATTTAACCATGATTAATTGATATTTATTTACACCAAATTATGTTACAAACTAATGAATTAGGTCAAGATCAGCTTTTCCTTTGTACACAACGGATGAAACTGCTCCTTATCCTTGGTAGGAAGCGCTTCCCCGAATAAGCCCTATGCGGAACGAATTCAGATTAGTCGGACTCCAATGTGGGTACCGAAAACCGAATGGAAAATCGAAAAAAAAATGGTTTATGTTTCATGTAAAAGAAGGTAGCAGCTGGCTAACTCATTTATACCTTTTCTTTCGCTTTCAACTTAAAAGAGTCGAATAGCAGGAAAATAAAGTACACAGAAGATAGTAACTTGCGGTTAACTATTCCAAAGAGAGATAAAAATGACAAAGAGAATCACTTCGTGTCAAAACTTCTTCCGATTTGACTGCAAGAAAGTCTTGAATGTGAATGAATTTAACAGCTCTTCTTGCAACTTTTTTTATGACCCAAAAAAAAGTAAACTTTCTAATACTTTCTCACCAATGCCAACTGTTATCAGAGTCCATAGCTCAACCAAAAGAACTTGAAATCATCAGAACTGTCATCTTGAGAGCTCTCACGCGAGTTGAAAAAAGTTTGAAGTATATCGACTGCATCCACGTGATTATAGCAAGGCAGAACACATAATTTACTTATGTAGATATTCAGGCAGGTACATATGACTCAAGCATCAGTTGAGTTGGGGAAGGTGATTTGATCTCAACGATCAAATATGTGAACTTCCACTGCTTATCCACCTTGTCATGAAACATCTCTGTATAAACCTTGCCAGCTCCATGTGGTCCCCGAATATAAAAATTTACCTACATTCAGTTTTTAATAATATTTGATTGGCAACCTAATTATATATTGGAGAAATTAGAAGTAACACCAAGTAAATAGTTACCTCAACATGCTCAACTCCGTCTTCATCTGTCCATATCCTATTGGGAATGCGTTGGCGTGCAGCACGATTTCTACTTTCTGATCCATAGCCTGTTACAGGGGATCCAATTCTAGCCTTAACCTGGAGTAAAGAATAGCAAAGACATGCAACTGATCAGTTCAAGTACAGCCAGAATCAAAATACATAGAAACCGATTGGTCACACTTAGTGCTATGACGTGTGAACTCTATTCACTCGTATGATTCAATAAGCCAGGAAAGACCGCCCTAGATGGTACTCCCTCCGTCCCAATTTTTATAATGTAGTTTGACTAGACACGAAGTTTAAGAAGTAAAGGAAGACTTTTGAATCTTATGGTCTAAAACAAGCTAAAGATATTTGTGTGGTTATAGATCGTCTCGTTAAGCGTAAAAGGTAAAGTTTAAAGTTAAATTGTTGTCAAATTAGAAAATGTGTCATTCTTTTTGGGACTGAGTAAAAAGAAAAGTGTGTCATTTAAATTGGGACGGGGGGTACTTAATAAGATCTTCAGGTGCAGCCTCGCAGTATCAGTCTACAACTCAGTATCAAAATTATAAGCAGTAAATTCATGGTATAAACGTTAGGGGCAACAAACATACCTGACCATCATTTTGAACCCTCTCGAGACCTTTGTTGAAAATTTTGTACCTACAACACAAAATTACTTTAAACTAGATTGAAAACAAGAACTCAAGTTCTCTGTCAACCTGTTTAGAGCGTAAATGCAACCCTTACTCTTTTGGCTGAAAAATGAGTTCCTTAAAAACTCCATATGCAGCAGCACCAGCAACTGCAAGTCCTGCAAGAATGACAAGACTATAGGATGCTCCCTCAGTAAACGTCACAGGCTTCTCTGGGATATTGTAGGTAGGAGCATCAAAGGGGTCCTCAACAGTAGATACATCCTTTCGAGCCTGTACAAGTAGGACAAAAAGCAAACGCATTCGTTGTCATTAATTTGAAAAAGTGCTTTCGTTGTTATATCGGGAGCTATACATTTAACAGCAAGAATTACCTGGAATTGACAAGCTTAAAATAGTAAAATACCTTGATAATTGGAATCACATGTTTCTTAAGTTGAGATGCATTTAATGACAAATATTGCTATTGGAAGGTAAAACAAAAGGTTACTAACTCAAGATTGCCTTTTTATAAGTAATTTGGACCTAAATTTGGTCGTTCAAATCCCTACTGATATAACATAGTGGCGAAACGTAATACATGATTTGCTAGGGAATTAGTTAGTTGTGGTGCTTTGAACATTTTACTCCTGTTTGCCTTCAACTAAGTTCTCCTTTTACAATCTAAAAGAAAAAGGAAAGACGTATGTGCATGATTTAGAGACAAGATAACCTCTGATTGCTTTTGTGTCGACCCAGAAGCCTTTGATGCAAATGATCTAGCAAAGCAAGACGATTGAGGATTTACGCCAGAAGTATTGACAAGCTGAAACGGTGATCTGAAGGTCATTAAGCAATGTGTACTCCTTCGATTTCTGTATAGACCAGGAATTCCTGCAAGATCTACGTCTTGAGTACTTTTCTTAACATAGAATATGCTCCAACAGAAATAATAAAATTGATGTCACATGGACACAAGATTGTGAAACAGACTGGACACAACAATTTTCAACAATTACATGGTGAGACACAAGATCTTATAAGCAAATGCATGAATGCACATGTAGTTTCTAAAGATCTCAACAGGAAATAATCCCACTGAAAGCATAAAGACATAACTTAAAGTAGTGATCCATTCAACATGAGTGCCACAACTGTCAGGCACAGCCAAGATAATTTAACAAGTCTCAACATGAAATTAACATCTGTACGCCAAAGTATTGACCATTTCTCGCAAGAACCCCACAACTGCAAGACATAGCCATGATAACATAATGACCCGTGCAACATAGATGCAGAACATGCTATTAAACCTTTCTCCCTTTACCCTCACATAAGTAGATAGCAAGTCCACAACATGTAGAGTCAAGCAAGGCATCTCCTTTCTATTAAGGAAAACAAAAACCGTTCTCTATAGCTACATGTTCGAAATCATCATCTTAAAGTTCTCAAGAAATGAAATTCCCAAAAGCATATATTTTCTGATTATTGCAAATTGCTAGAAGGATCCTTTTGAGTGAACACAAATGAAGAACTGAAACACTGAATGGATGAATGTTAAAGCAGACTCAAGCTCCACTCAATGAAGAGAAATGAACTAATCCTAAATTTACATTCTTAGGGGATCTAACACTTGCAGAGATCCAAATTGTTCTTTTACAGTTTGCAAATCTTCAATCATGAATGTAGCATCTACTAACCAGCAGGTTCATCGATAACCTGCAAAACATCAGAATTTAAGGGGCAAAAGCTATCAATAGGCAGCCAACAACGCTTTAGGATCATCAAAGTAGCAAGACATTTCAACTCACCTTCGCAGCAGGATAAGAAGCATGTACTGATCTCCTTGCACAACCTGATCTTACCAGTTCCTGCAAGTACATCATAATAAGAGAAAGAACAGAAGAAGAACATACCCAACTGGAAAAAGATTTGATCAGCAATTTCAGGTCATGAACTTGAAGCATGTCAAAGGTATTGATATTTTCAAAGATCTGTGCCCATAGAATATCAACCCACAGTGAAAATATATGATGGAATAAGGTATTAACATTTCAGCATAAGCTCGCTTGGGTTTCCCTGATTTAAAGGGGTCCACAATTAACGCCAAATCATTTCAGACAAGAAAAAGGGTGGAATAGTCAAGGTGTGCACAAGCTGGCCCGGACACCATTGTAATAAAAACAAAAGAGTCAGCCCGGTGCACTAAGCTCCCGCTATGCGTAGGATCTGGGGAAGGGCCGGACCACAAGGGTCTAGGGTGCAGTGAGAATCAAATATTAGATGCAAAAGATATTGTGAATGTCAGATAGAGATTAACCTCATGCCTGCATATGACCCTACATCTACAAACTGACCCTTCTACCATACCTACACTTTCTTGGAACAACTCCACCAAGAAACCATTTTTCCTTCTGCCTTTCTTACCATCATCTGAAACGTGAACCCCTTTCTCCCTCGATTTCCATCTTGGCAAACCTACAATCGCTTTTTCCTAACTATTAATCTTTCAAAGTTTTCCTTCCTCGAGTGGAAACAACTGTCAGACTTGGAAATTCATTAGGGATGGCAAAATTAGCCCAAGCCTAAATGACTCACCCAATCCACCCAAGGTTTGATGGGTTTGGGCAAGAGTAATTTTGATGATGGGTTGGTTTGGGCTAGCCCAAGTTGACCCGTCACAAAATCAGCAGCCCAAATGAACCCCATGATGATGCTCAAACTTGACCCACGAAAATGTTCAATCTTAACCATTAGAGCTCCATTCTAGATTATGATTTTTAATTATAATTAATAATTATTTAAAAAAATCTTTATTATTTCGAAACAATAAAAATACACCAACGCACCCCAACCACACTATCCATCTACCCTACCCCCACCTCACCACTGAACTACCCTCACATCTCTGCCCCCTGCTTTGCCTACTCCACTCCACCCCTACCCACCTCCTCCCCCCTTGCTCTATCCTCATCCTCAAATTTCTATTTCATATTTTTTTACTTTTATAAAAAATATGAAATCCCCCCCCCCCTACCCCCTACCCCCTACCGTCCCACACCATCCCCGAAGTTTTTAATTTATATATTTATTTTACTTATATAAATTTTATAAAAAATGAAAAAAAATTCTTACCCATCACTCAACCCCCACCCACCCCCTGCCCTACTACCCCCTTCCCTCCGACCCCACCCCCAAATTTTTTATTTTATACATTTATTTTACTTTTCTAACATTTTTATAAAAAATGAGAAAATTTGCTTACCCCATCACCCCCCCCCCCCTCCTACCCCACCCCCGAAGTTTTTACTTTATATATTTGTTTACTTACATGTAAATTTTATAAAAAATAAGAACTTTTTCTTATCCCACCCACCCACCCCAGGCGCCCCACTACCTCCTGCCCGCCAACCCACTATTCTATATATTTATTTTTCTTTTATAAAAAATGAGAAAATTCTTAAAAATACTATTCTTATTTTAAAAATAAATATATGTAAAAATCAAATATCATACAAAATAAAATAAAATCAATAATGTAAGTTTGAAATTTGTAAAATAAATGGATCAAGTTGGGCAAATTGGGTTATGACCTATCATTTAGCCCATCTTGACCCGCTCATCTTAATCCAAGTAAGCTTTGGGTGATTGGTCATTGACCAATAGATTGATTCAGCCCATCTTGACCCATCCAACTTCAGCCCAAACGGCTCATCTGTCACCCCTAGAATTCATTAACATCTTATGAATCTAATAGATTTGTGCTATCTTAGAAGCTAACGGGACAAGTTGAATATCCCTACCACTCTCCATGTGTGTGTTACACCCTATACATTGTTCACACGCTTCAACACATAAATATGTGTTATGTATATTTTACCAAGATATCTTGGTTGTTAACTTTTGAGCCAAGGGTTTATTGAAAACGGGCTTCTCTACCCCATAAAGGTAGGGGTAAGGTCTGTGTATATCCTACCATCCCAGACTCCACTTGTGGAATTACACCGGGTATGTTGTTGTTGTATACCTTGGTTGTTAAGTAATACTAACTCCGTTCCGAAAAGAATGGCATTATTTTCTTATTAGAAAGTCCAAAAAACAGGGCACATTTCTAATTTTGAAAATAATTTAACTTGACCCTTCCAATCCCCCCCCCCCCCCTAAATAACTAGATATTATAGCCACACAAATATAATGGTTTATTTGCGTCTTTTTGACGCAGAAGCATTTATACATTGAACTCAAACTCGAGCCTTGCTACTCACATATATTTATGTTTTTATTTCAATTAAAAACAGGTCACTGAAAGACTTCCATTCAAATCCACTAACAAAGCAAATCTATCGACAGGAATCAGTTGCATAACTTTGTAGGACTGATCAACCACAATGTTCGCAATTTTGATGGGGAAAGATGTTATTTCTCTGTTCAGCAACTGACTTTAAGCCGAAACGAACAAATCGAGATTCCCTCTTTTAATCAATTTCTGTCAAACTGACAACTTCTAAAATTGCCCAATTCACATCCACAAATCTCTCTCCTTACCTACATGAGTACAAAAAGGCAGGTGGGATCTCTTTCCTATTAATTAAGTTTAAGAGATAAGGGTCAAAAACACGTATCACTTTTTTTTTTAGTTTTCTACCTGAATTATCAGACGTGAGAGTCCAACCTAAACTATCACCAACTAATTAGCAAAACACACCTCAACTATTATTTGTACACTTTTCCTAACTCAATTGTCAGGCAGGAAAAGTGAACAAATGATAGTTGGGGTGTGTTTTACTAACTAGTTGGTGATAGTATAGATAAGAAACTCTCACACCTATTTTTTCCCTAACAATAATATTGCCCGAGTTTGAACTAAGATTGATTACTGTAAAGCTCCTACTTTGCTTGAAACTTATGTCCATGGTTCTAATAAGTACTACACTGTATTCAAAGCCCTAATATGTTCATACATATCCATTCCAGGAGCAACAAGAATAGGAAAACTTAATTACAACAATGGCAATTTTTTCAAAAAAAAAAACCATAACTTTACATACCATTTTAGCAGAAACGTTGAAAGCAGCAGTTTCAGCAGCCATAGACGAAAAACGACCAATACCCACATCAGATATGCTTCTTGAAGGCACATATTCCGAGAAAGAATTCAACTTTTTCCATGATTTTACAACATTGGACAACCCGTTTCTCCTCACATGTTGCATCTTGGAAACTAAGGTTTTTAATGGCTTCTAGAACTAAGATTGAGGGACGAAACGCACATAAAAGGGAAAAGGTGGATCAAATATGCTGAAAATTTTGAAGGGAAGCTGAAGCAAAAGAAATCGAATATAGATTTTGTAGTGGTGACCCTAAAACCCCATAGGAAAAAAAGAACTGGGGTTTTGGTCTGTTGGGTTTCACTTGCACGTCACCTGCAAAACGGGTCAAATTGTTTACTTCTTATTCTTGTTTAAGTCATATTATTCCGGATATAGTAATACCGGTCTATCAATACTATTATCGGTCAAATTGTTTACTCTTTGTCTCATGTTAGTTGTTATACTTATATTTATCTTCTCGAAAGTTAATTTAACTAATTTTTAAAATTAAATTAGATTAATTTAATAATTTTCAAATCATAAATATTTACAAAGTAAATAAAAGTACTATAAATTACCATTTTTCTCATATCTATATGATAAAATATTTAAAATATAGATCAAATTTAATTATGTGACTAGTATTATGGGATGAAGGAAATACTAAAATTACGTGCTCATTGTTTTCTTAGCTCAAAATAATTATTATTTTAAATATTCAAGACAGAAGTTAATTGTTTCTGATTATATCTTGAATGACACAATATTTCAGAAGAAGAACTCGATTCACTTTTTAAAATAAAGATAACTTAGTAAATTAATATTTTATTTATTATTTTGTTTTATAGGCGTGAAAAGAGCTAAAATAACACTTAAAATGAAACGAAGAGAGTATTTATTACTGATCTTATTCCTATTTTAACTAGTTTTGGGAGCATTATGTTTACTTATATTGTTTACACTTTACATTAAGGCTGTCCAGTGAGTCGGGTCGGCTCGATCCCGCCCCGGCCCGTCCCAATACCCGCCCCGACCCTCTTTAAAAAAATGTGGTAGCGGGGTTCGAACTCGGGACGGGACTAGGGCTCATCCCGCCCGTCCCGATCCTGCCCCAACCTATCACCCGTCCCCTCCCTTTTGCAAAAATAATTGTTGCACAACGTGCCAATTTCGATTATGGCCGTTGGCAACGGCTAATAACGGTTATTTTAGCCCCCCCCCCCTCTCCCACACACACACCCTATAAACCCCCTACCCCTTAATATTTATTTTTAACCCCTGATCTAGTATATTTACACTTTGACCCTATTTCTAAACTATAAATATCTCATTTTTCTCTTCATTTTTCTCATAAATCTTCCTACCATCTCTCTAATATCTCTCTCTACAAATTTACATTGCACACTAAATATTATATTGTATTTGCTAATTTCTATCAAAGTTCAAAAATTGGGAGTGAAGTTGGCAACTAGCTTGAGGATCATCGAGCAAAGTTTCAATTTTCAATTACGCTTTTCTGGTAGAGGTACTAGGGATAACATGGGTAAGGGTGCATCTTCTAGTAATCCTAATTACGATGATTTAACTCATATAGATGAAACTGATTTTTTTAATGTTAATATTAATATATCATTAGATCATGAGGTATATTCTGTATCTGAACCAGACTTTAATTTAGAAAATGAATTCGAAGATAATTTAGACAACACACCCACTAGTGCACCCTCACCTCAGGCTCAGAGCCTCAGACTGAGTCTCAGGCTGAAACTGAAATTGGGATGCCTCATATTCCCCCTAGTATGAGTCGAGGCCAGAAACAACGAAAATTGAAATCACCTGCATGAATTTTTTTGATAGGGACATTCCTAATCAACTAGCTATATGTAAAATTTGTCGTGAAGTTTATAAATTTAAAACTGGAAAAGGTCAAGGTGGGACGGGAGGTTTAATGAGACATGTAGAAACCTCTCACAAAGCAAGGTATAACCAATACTTGGTTGAAAAATCGGGTGTGCAAATGCCTTCTAAGTCGGGACAAGGTTCACATAGTGTCCATGACCAAGTACATGGCTGAATTAACCCAATGACGGGGGAGTTATAGGTCCTAAATATGATAAACACAGAGATAGGGAAAATTTAGCAAAATTAGTTGATGTGGAGGATTTGACTTTTTCATTTCCTTCCTCTCCTGGTTTTATTCATTACATTCAAGAAACATATAATCCTGCTTTTAACGGTTTTCCTAGATCAACTGTTAGAAGAGATGTTTTTAAATTTGCACATGAATATCAACAGTGTTTACGTTATGCATTAAACCATTTTAATGGTAAAGTGGTTATCGCTTCTGATATAGGCTGTAGTACTAACGTTAATGATTATTTAATTATTACATGTCATTTGATAGATCACAATTGGTCTATGCAAAAATGTATATTAACAATATATTGATGATAGGCACACTGGAGCTTTTATTTCAAGAAATATTCATGAAATTTATTAATATTATGAAATTACTGATAAAATTATGACTATTACATTAGATAATGCTTCTTCTAATGATTATGTTGTAAACATTTTAAAAATTTGATTTACTTCATCTTTTCCAGATATTTTTCATATAAGATGTGCATGTCATATTTATAACTTAGTTGTAAAGGATGACCTAAAAATTTTTAAAAAACATTCTTGATAAAGTACAATTTGCTATAAACTTTATTTTTAAAGGTAATAAAATACAAAGACGCAAAGAGTATAAAAAAAACTTGTCATGATTGTGGATTACCTTATAGAAAAATTTCATAAGAAGTTGCGACTAAGTGAAATTCTTTGTATGAACAATTACTTGTTGCTCATGAATATAAAAGACCTATAACTTTATTATTTAATGTCTATAATCAAAATCCAACGGATATGCTTGTAGATGATGATTGGGATAAATTTTTGGAACTTATTATATTTTTAGAATTTTTTTTCTAGCTACTAAGGAATTTTCTGTAATTTATTATCCTACTATTTCATCTATGTTATATTATATAGCTCTAATATTTTTGTTACTTAATGAATATATGCAAAAACCAACTTACAAGCAATTATTAAAAAAATATTTATACAATTAAAAAAATATTTTTTCCTATTCCACTATTTATTTTACCGGTATTGTATTAAATCCTACTATTAAAGTAGACGGTTGTAAAACGCTTGTTGAAATGATTTATGAAAGCTTAGAAATACTTTCAACAGACCCAACTGACAAACCAACTAAAGAAGAAATTATGTCTAGCATACACACTGAATACAAATATATATATAGTGCAAATAATCAACCGGCTTCTATACCATCTTCTTTTACTTCACTGCAACCTAATAAAAGACATGTTGTTTCTGCTTCTAGTATTCAAGCGTCATCAACAGCTTCTGGAAGTGTTTTTTCTGCTGGAAGATTTCAAATAGGAGAGCACAGACACTTATTGGCGGGAGACAACTTGAAGATTGCAGTTTTATTCAGAGATTAGATTAGAGCGGAGCGTAGAAGGTGCGGTCAACCAGAGATCAACGAAGAAGACGACTACAACTACAACGAAATCTTATCCGAGGGAGCAGGAAGCGACGTCGAACAATTTGACCAACAACTTTCAATTCCAACAGAAGATCCTCAAGAGATGTGAGGAAATTAGAAAGAGTATGGTTGAATATGTAATTTTTAATGGCAATTTTACTATGTGATTTGCAACTTTTGAACTACGAAACAAAGTTGTAATTTTGAAATTGTATTAAAAAAATTATATTTCTATTAAATAATATAAGAGCCACAAAAACAGTCTTGGAATGTTTTTATTCACTATCTTGTTCAATTATTTAAGTATTTAAATATATATATTTTTTAAATTAAGTGTCTAATTTTTTAACCCGACCCGACCCAACCCATCCCGTCCCCTCTTCCGGCGGGATGTGGGACAGGACGGGACGAAACCTCTTCCCGTCCCCCAAATCCCGTCCCGTCCCGCCCCGACCCGCCCCAGGCCACCCGCAGTTTACACTCTTAAGCTTGTTTGCTTTAGTCTGACTTGTGTAGAAGAATTTTTTTTAAAAGGAAGAAAAAAAAGAAGCTTGTTTGCTCTAAATCTTGCAACGGTGACCGAAGCCCCACTTAACCATTAATATAACGGTTTAAATTTGTAAAATTCTTTATGAGTAGTTTTTCAATGACATGAAAGGCGTAACGAAATAGACAACGCCTATGTCTCTATATGAACCATTGGACATGAGTCCCAATTTGAAGAAAAATGAGCAGACCTGCATCTGTCCTGATCCAAAAGAGTTTGGGCTAAAAGTTACATCAAGGAAGCTGGCATTTACAACACCTTGCATTGAAGTTAACATCTCAGCATGGCCCAAAAGCCCAATTCTGAACAAGTTTGAAGTCACTTTGAACAAGTCTTCCAAACTTTTTTTTTTTTGGTTTTATAATCCCATTTTTCATGATCATATATATGCAAAGGGTGATAGATGTGATTAAATCCCACCATTTTAACCACAGATTTCGGATTGAAGCTTTGGGTATGGAAAAAACTATGGTAGGAAGCATTATCCTTTAATGGGTCTTACACGGCTCGAATTCAAATTAGTAGGGACTCCAATACTGACATTGCGTAGAAACAAAAAAAAATGATTGTAAGAATTGTTACAAAAAAACCTAGAGGTTCTGTACTAACATTTTTTTCAATAAAAGAAACTGTTAAAGAGTCCCATATTGGAAATGGAATGGAAACATAGACTCCTTATATGGACTTGGATAATTCTCAACCTACAAGCTAGCTTTTAGGGTTGAGTTAGGCCCAAGATCCATTCTTTACATGATACCAGAGCCAAACCTATTCAAAATCTTTTTCACGGATGTTGGGCCCCCAAATTATATTGTCCACGCTTCAGTTAACGAGGTCTGGGCGTGCGGGGAGTGTTAAGAGTCTCATATCGGAAATGGAATGGGAACATGGATTCCTTATATAGACTTGGATAATCCTCACCCTACAAGTTAGCTTTTGGGGTTGAATTAGGCCAAAAGTCCATTCTTTACCGAAATAATGATTTTTTTCACACGGAAAAATTAAAAAGTTACCCAACATTTTAGTGGGAACTTATTTCTCACCATGTATTTTCCTAGTAAGTTGGTTTGATGAAAATGATGTGAGAAACATATTTTATAAGATAATTTTTTCACTAAATATCGATTGAAAACACTCTTAGTCCTTCTAGTGATTACTAGCTATTATTATTGAATTAGGCTCGTCAGAAATCCATGTGCTTTTTTTTTCACGATTTATATCGAGATGACGAGAGCAAATGGTTTTAAAGTTCCAAGACAATTTCAATTTTAACAAAAAATCTGGGATCTAGTTTGTGACAATGACATACTAATATTTTTTAAACATATTCAAGTGGTAGATATTAGCATGTGGAAAAAACATCTCATGAAAATATAACTAGTTTAATTCGCTTATGTTTGAATGGATCATATTTGAATCTGCCTATTTATTGGCTCAGTTTATAAATAATTTCAAAAGATATTTTCTTTATTTGATATGTTATATTATATAGCTATAATATAAAAGAAAAAAATTACTAGGTGCTTAAGAATATAAAAGAACAAATAAATAAACTAAAATTTAGTAAGAATTAGACTGGTGTTGCGGTATTTCTAGATGATACGCAAGTGTACATATCGCAATTTGTAATAAATTTCGGTAAGACCGAGTATCGTCCACATAGACTGATTTATCAAGTATCAATTAACTAATCTTTGGTTTCTATTTGACTAACGAATATAGGTGATGATTCTAAACTATAGAATTAACAAACTAAAGTAATTTGCAAAAATAAAGTAGTAATGACAACACACGAAGTTTAATTCAATAATAAAGGCAATTAGGGTTTCCAATCTCCTCAACTTTCCACTCTATCATTCATTAATGCAAAACTAACGATTCTTCTTCTTATTAAGATATCAGATTAACTGAGATGTTCTATATTCCGGTTAGGACATATAAAAACTCAACATAAGTGAGAACTTTCTATATTTCTATGATAAGTTCAACCACATAGGAGGATTAAGGTCAATAACCTAAAAAGCTACACAGGCAATCGTGATACTCTCGTTCAAGATTAAACCTAGTATAATCAACTATAGCATATTCAAATCTCCCTTCTCATACCATGATTCGAACTCATATAGGTAATGAAAATTAATGACCAATTAATTCTTATTCAATAAACACAAGTTGAAGAGATCTTAATAGATGAAGAAAAACATTAATAATGCATTAAATCATAATAGAGTTTCAAGTGATTCAACGGAAAATCCTAATAAAAGTAATTAGCTCCTAGACATGCTGAGAAAACTAATCAACTTAATATCCAACATGAACTGAATTCAAGTAAAGAAAAGGAAAAGAACTTGAACAATATATGTCTCTAATGACTCTGTGTTCTCTTGTTTCTTGCCTCCAAAGTGTCTCCCCCCCCCCCTTCAAATGTGCCTCCCCCAGCATATATCACGAAAAACCTCCGGAATTGACGTTTTTGCCCTTGTTAAATTTAGGCTTTTCAAGTTCCTGACATCGTCGGCGCCGCGGCGCTAATTCACTTCTAGAAATCAATTGTTTCTCTGCCAGTGGGGCGCCGTGACCCTTGTGTTGGGCGCCGCGACCCTTCAGCGTCGCGTCTCTTCAGTCTTCTTGATCCGGAATTTTTTATAAACTGCTTTCCGAGCTTCCTAGGGCTTCTTTGACTAATCTCTTATGACCAGATATACATTTTTCTTGTCCTCAATAACCGCCTATTTCCTCTGAATTCGTCTTATTCCTTTATGAATCGCTTAAAACATGAAAACACAAAATAACATGCATAATACTGCACAAAACAACTAAAGACAAACAAAAGACTCTCTAAAACACACTCTAAAACAATACTAAAATCTACCTAACAAACACCCCCAAACTTAAACTTTACTCGTCCTCGAGTAAAGAACTCTAGACACCCTAAAAAGAAAAACACAAACTCTAAAAATGAATCAAGTCAACCACAATAGATTATGCCTCGAAGATCATGAACAACATGCAATATAATCTTCAGGAACATTCTAGTCACTAATTTGCTATCTAGAATTTCAAGTCAAATATTCCTCAAATTTGCTTAAAATTATTTCTGCATATGACCACTCAACCATAATTATTAATTTAAACAAGTATTCAATATTATTTCATGCACAACTAATTCTTACCAACCGTCTATCAGGTCCAAGTTCTATAGGCTTGCTAAATTGCTACTCTCCACTAATTTAGACAACACATGCTCAAGAATCAGTAGGACTTTTATAGGTTATGACGATAAGCTTAAGCACGGGTAGATGAAATGTCATTTAGGCTCAAAGTTACCATAATCATATAAACTAATAACCCAACTCAATATTTATGTTATAAACCAAAAGTAATCCCAATTTTTCTTTTTCTTTCGAAAAACACCCCCAGACTTGTTTTTCAATGTATGTTCAAGGGGAGTGTTGTATATTCCCTTTTTCATTCTTCATTTTTTTAGATGAAGAATGTTTCTCAATCATTTGCTCTTCTATTGATAGCACCAATTTAAAATACCAATTACAAAGTGTCAATCCCCCAATCATATACTTATATGTTCATGGACTTCAAGGGAAGGAAGAATAGTAAAAACGTTTCAAGTAAGCTCCGAATAGGTGTCAATCAAAGAAGGATTACAAGGCTAAAAAAAGGGTAACTAGGGATTAATGTAGAAGGGTGGTTTGAAAGGTTCAATCGTTCCAAAGATGGCCTAAGTCATCTTACTAAGCATGCATCATCTATGATTTTGTCTCAACTAGCAAGCAAGCAAGTTCTAGAACTTTTCACCATTTTTCCTCAAACCAAAATTCAATCATGCATAAACCAATATTTTAATACAAGAAATTCACCAATCATGGTCAGTTTCTCATACTTATTAACAATTAAAAACAACTCAAGACCTGTCCAACTCAAGCACACAGATTTATGTATTTCATGGCTATTTCATCCAACTTTATCACACATGTCCACTCAATCTCATGGGCTATTGCTATTAACTTGATTCATTGACACAAGATAATTAAACACTGACAGTAAACAAAGACACTAACAATAAACAAACAACTGAACACCAACAATTAACATTATTAACACAAAACAGTAAGACTACTCCCCAAACCTATTCAACACATTGTCCCCAATGTGATAAGTAAAGCAAGAGTAAGAAGACTTACCGAAACTGCAGCTAAGCGATTTAGAATGGTGGCGGCGGCGGTGGCGGCGGTGGATGGTAAGACGGCTGGTATATTGGAGGATATCCAAGAGAGGACTTAGTGCTGTCGTCATCCATGGACTAGTTATGCATGAATGAGTTTATTTGGTCGATACTCGTGACCTCATACTCATGTATTTGTAGCATATAAGTGTTTATATATTGCTGGTGTTATATGAGATACTGGTTCTGTTGGATGATGTCCTGGTTCTATTGGAAAAGTTAATCCAACCTCTAGGTGTGGCCATCCTCAATAGCTAAAGGGGGTGGCTGATTGTTCTGTCCAGGCTCTCCAGCTTCTTCATCATGCTCCCTCTGCTGGCACTTTGGCTGGTTGCGGCTGCCTTCTTCAGATGTAGGTGCTGGTGTGGGGTCGGTGTATGCATTGATCATTGTCCGAGTTAGAGAATTTTGTACTCTGCCTTTTACATCACTGCTACTCTCAAGCACTCCATGTGCGACACATAGTGCAGTGATCAACGATCCGTGCCCTAGCCCAGCTGTTGTGTTTAGTCTGCATATCCAATTGAGGCTATTTTTGACAGCTCGACCCACATCTACTCAAAATCCCTTCATGATAGCATACACCAGCTTGATACGATCCACTGGTATATCATAAAAGTGTGTGGAGAGAATTAGGCGGGCACTTACAAAGTAGAGCCAAACTTTGGCAACTTTGTTGAATTGGCAGCGGAGCATGCCTTTGGGGGCGTCATATGTATATGTGAAACGGGCCCCTAGATATCCTACTGTCTCAGCCACATCCACCCAGTAATTTCTGAATTCTTCCAAACAGTGAAGTCATCCTCCTCATCTTCCTCCAAAAAATTTGTGACCCCACATATTGCATTGATCGCTTCAGCCCCAACTGGTACCCTTCTTCTTCGTATGAAGCAAATGTTGTGTTGCTTCTCCGGGTAGTTGGCATAGAATTCGTAGACTAGTTGACTATTTAGCTTTGCCAAATAAGGATTGACAAATTCACTCCAACCTCCATCAGCAATCATGGCCCTGGTGGGTTCATTTACCTCATCTTCGTATGGCGCAGTCTGGAATTCCATCCCCCTTTCCGGTGCTAGGGAATGAGTACACAACTTGTTATACCTGTATTGGGCATCCTTGTTGGCAAATCTTTGGAGGAATTTTTGAATGGTTGGGATTTTAGGGTTTGGAAAGGGGATTTAGGGAGAGTGTTGATGAAGAATTGAGGAAAGAGAAGAGTTTTTTGTGGTGTGAGAAACTTGTAATTGGAGAAACAATGGGGGATTGTCGGATTTAGGGTTTATAGAGAGAAGAAAAGAGAATGTTATGTGAATTGTATTTGGGATAATGAGAGAATATGGTTTTTTTTTTAATTCTTAACCTGGAATCTGCAGAGGCGCCGCGACTCTCACCATTCAGCGTCGCGGCGTGATCACGTATGACGCAGGCATCGCAGCTCAAATTTTGAGGCGCCGCGACGCTTCAAACCCAAAAAACATTCTCGACTCACTGCCTCTCAAGCGTCGCGGCTCTCATTCTGGGCGCCGCGGTGCTAATTCGTATCTGGGGTGCTAAATTTTTTCATTTGATTTCAACATCTCCCGGCTCTTTTTCACCCTAAAGTTAGCTCACAATTCACCTAACATAAACACACAGAACAAGAAACATCAAGACAATGAGATTGTTCAAAACAAGATAAACAAAACAAAACAAAATAACATAATTAAAATGTTGGGTTGCCTCCCAATAGCGATGTTGTTTAGCGTCATTTAGCCGGACGCAGATTTCTTCTTCATATTGCTTTCAAGAGGATAACATATTTTTCTGGCTCACTAGGACTACCCGAGTATGGCTTCAATCTTTGTCCATTCACTTTGAATGGTGAACCATTATTTCCTCGCACTTTGACTGAACCATAGGGAAAAACTCTTTCAATAGTGAATGGACCCGACCATCTGGACTTTAACTTATCCTGAAACAGCCTCAATTTTGAATTGAATAGCAGTACATGTTGTCCAGGTTGAAATTATTTTCTGACCACGTTCTTGTCATGTCATGCTTTAGTGCGTTCCTTATAAATCTTGGCATTCTCATAGGCTTCATTTCGAAACTCATCATCTTCATTGTCATCTTCCTCGCACTGTGTTAATGCTACTTCAAGAGCATCAATACTCTTGAAGCTTTTCTCATAAACTGCTTTGTCAATCACATCAATGGAAAAATAGTTGTCACTTGCTCTTGGATAAGTTGTTGTCCTGAATACATTAAATATCACTTTTTCTCCCTGGACTCGGAGTTTTAATTCGCCCTTCTGAACATCTATAAGTTCTTGCCCTGTAGCTAAGAATGGTCTCCCCAGAATGATGGCACATTTTCATATTCTTCCATATCCAGAATAATTAAATCAGCAGGAAAGATGAAATTATCCACTTTCACTAGCACATCTTCAATGATACCTCGTGGATGCTTGATCGAATAATCTGCTAACTGCAAGGTGATGGTTGTAGGCCTTGCTTCCCCTACACCAAGTCTACAAAATACAGAATAGGGCATCAGGTTGATATTTGACCCAAAATTACACAGAGCATGCTGAAATTCAAAATTCCCGATAGTGTAGAGAATAGTGAAGCTACTTGGATCTCTCAACTTCTGGGGAAGCTTCTTTTGCAAAATGGCGTTGCACTCTTCAGTTAAGGCCATAGTCTCATGATCTCTCATCTTTCTCTTTTTTAGAGAGAATTTCCTTTATAAATTTCACATAGCTGGACATTTGCTCTAGGGCCTCAACAAAGGGAATATTGATGTGCAATTTCTTGAACAACTCTAAAAACTTGGAAAATTATTTATCAAGAGAATTTTTCCGAAGTCTTTGAGGGTATGGAATTCTTATCTGAGGATCAACAATAGTCGTTGGTGGTGCGTTTTCTGTAATATAGTGGTCATCAGTAACCCTTTCTTTCTCTGAATTAGATGTCTCACCCACTTTGTCCATCTTCTCAGCAGATGGTAAAGGTGCATCTGGTTCAACTTGCTTACCGCTTCTCAAATTTATAGTCTGACATTGCTCATTTGGATTTACAACAGTATTGCTAGGGAGATTCGCATGCGATCTGTTGTTTAACATATTTGCTAGTTGGCCTACTTGTGTCTCCAAGTTTCGGATAGATGATCTCGTTTCAGTCATGAACTGAGTTTGGGAATTGGTGAGAGTCAACAAGGCTGCTTGCAATTCATTGGGGTTAGCTTGTTGAACTTGTGGTTTGGGCTGCTTAGACGACGAAGCTTGCCTCATGTGTTTCTGTTGATTGCTTTGTTGATACTGTCCTTGGAACTGTGGCTGCTGGTTTTGATATTGCCCTTTAAACTGTGGTTGTTGGAATTGGTTGTTTCTCTATGAAAAGTTAGGGTGATTCCTCCACCCAGGATTATAAGTGTTGGAGAATGGATTGTTGTAGGTCCTCTGAAAATTTCCAACTGCTTGAACCTAAGCTTGGTCCATAGGAACACTGTTAGGATCCACTGATGTGCAATGATCAAAAGAATATGGTCTCCCACAAATTTCATATCCCACATGCGTCTGAACAACATTGGTTGCCATAGGATTCTGTTGTAATTGCTTTGTCAAAGAAACAACTTGAGCAGTTAGCGCATTGATAGCATCCAACTCATGAACTCCAGCCACCTTTCTGCTGTTGGTAGATCTTTCATCGGACCACTGATGATTATTTGTTGCCATATCTTCCAACAACTCATATGCCTCATTAGCACTCTTGCTAATGAATGTCCCTCCCGCAGCAACATCAATTATGGTACGAGTAGTACCACACAAACCATTGTAAAAATTATGTACTAGCATCCACTGCTCAAGTCCATGATGAGGACATTTTCTTTGCAGATCTTTGAATCTTTCTCAAGCATCATACAGAGCTTCGCCTTCCAGTTGATAGAAGTTATTTAGCTCTCCCCTTAGCTTAGCAGCCTTTGATGGAGGGAAAAATCTTTGCAAGAAACTTTTGAGCCAGGTCTTGCCACATAGTGATAGAGTTAGCTTGCAGAGAGTTCAACCAACTTTTGGCTCGGTCCCTTAGTGAGAATGGGAAAAGCCTCGACCTAATGGCATCATCAGTAACACCATTATACTTAAATGTAGCACATAATTCCAAAAAGTTTGCCAAATGCATGTGTGGATCTTTTGAGTGCAACCCACAAAATTGAAATGTGTTCTAGACCATCTGCAGGATTGATGGCTTAATCTCGAAATTATTTGCCTCCACAGTTGGTGATCTTATGCATGTATGCACTTCTGTAATAGTCGGCAATATATAGTCGTGTAAGCTCCTCGCATTAGGATTCTGGGCTGGTGCCTGCACAAATTCTGGCACCCCTTCATTCAACCCATCATTATCATGTTGATTTGCCATAGCGGTTGAATCAACAATTCTTTTTCTCTTTCGGTTATGCTTGCACACTTTTTAATCTCCGGATTTAGAGGAACAATGTTGTTTGCTCCTCTTCTGCTTCGCATACAACAAAGCTACATGAAATTGATCAAAAACATTGCACGCAGATCAAGTAAACAAAGAAAAAAATGTATTAGAAATAAGATTAATTATTTTGATATTGATAATACTTCAGTCCCCGGCAACAACGCCAAAAACTTGTTGCGGTATTTCTAGATGCTACGCAAGTGTACGTATCACAATTTGTAATAAATTTCGGTAAGACCGAGTATCGTCCATAGAGACTGATTTATCAAGTATCAATTAACTAATCTTTGGTTTCTATTTGGCTAACGAATATATGTGATGATTTCTAAACTAGAGAATTAACCAACTAAAGTAATTTGCAGAAATAAAGTAGTAATGACAACACACGAAGTTTAATTCGGTAATGAAGGCAATTAGGGTTTCCAATCTCCTCAACTTTCCATTCTATCATTCATTAATGCAAGACTAACGATTCTTCTTCTTATTAATATAGCAGGTTAACTGAGATGTTCTATATTTCAGTTAAGACATATAAAAACTCAACATAAGTGAGAACTTTCTATATTTCTATGATAAGTTCAACCACATAGGAGGATTAAGGTCAATAACCTAAAAAGCTACACAGGCAATCGTGATGCTCTCGTTCAAGATTAAACCTAATCTAATCAACTATAGCATATTCAAATCTCCCTTCTCATATCTTGATTCGAACTCATATAGGTAATGAAAATTAATGGCCAATTAATTCTTATTCAATAAACACAAGTTGAAGAGATCTTAATAGATGAAGAAGAACATTAACAATGCATTAAATCATAATAGAGTTTCAAGTGATTCAACGAAAAATCCTAATAAAAGTAATTAGCTCCTAGACATGCTAAGAAAACTAATCAACTTAATATCCAACATGAACTGAATTCAAGTAAAGAAAAGGAAAAGAACTTGAACAATAGATGTCTCTAATGACTCCGTGTTCTCTTGTTTCTTGCCTCCAAAGTGTCTCCCTCCCTTTCAAATGCGCCTCCCCAACATATATCACGAAAACCTCCGGAATGGACCTTTTTGCCATTGTTAAATTTAGATTTTTTGCGTTCCTGACGTCGTCGGTGCCGCGTCGCAGCTATTAGAGCACCGCGGCGTTAATTCGCTTCTAGAAATCAATTGCTTCTCTGCCAGTGGGGCACTGCGGCCCTTCAGCGTCGCGACTCTTCAGCCTTCTTGATCTTGAATTTTGTATAAACTGCTTTCCGAGCTTCCTAGGGCTTCTTTGACTAATCTCTTATGACCATATATACATTTTTTTGTCCTCAATAACCGCCTATTTCCTCTGAATTCGCCTTATTCCTTTCTGAATCGCTTAAAACATGAAAACACAAAACAACACGCATAATACTACACAAAATAACTAAAAGTCAAACAAAAGACTCCCTAAAACACACTCTAAATCAGTACTAAAATCTACCTAACAATTGGTTGGGTTATGATCCGTTTTTAGCACAATCTATTTCAACCCAAATAACTTTTGGACATGTCATTTATTAATTCAGCTTATTTTGACCTACTTAAATTCAGGTTACCCCGCACATTAATCCCCTGATGACACGTATCAACTTCTTAATTCTCGAAGAGTGTTGATAATCATTGTGATAAATTATAAAGGGAACAAAAAGGGGAAAAGGCAAGAGTAGTTGGTTAATCCCATTCTAAATTACCTTGTTGAGTGTAATTATATCTATGTCCTCCTTAAGGAAATATCCGACATAGATGTGATAATTATTATTATCTTTGATAACCAAAAGGGTACGATGGTTTGCTATTGCACAAATCTTTTACCCAAATAGTAATTGAAAGACATAGTTGTTTTGTTCAAGATGTAATTACTTTTATCCTTTTAGCAAATGATTCAAGGAATTGATCTTTGAAGTACAATCGTGAAGTGTATCACATTCTTAATTTATCGTATGTATTCTCATTTTAAATTAACAAGTTACGTTGCAGGTGTTTGAATTCTAAAAATCTGAAGTTTAAAACGTATCTGAATATACGTAATAATAAAATTACATCTTGACTGTTTCGCTACAAACGTGTAGTAGAGAGTTTTAATTTGTATAAGTTGATGATCTGAAAAATGTGTTTGGCCATGCGTTTTCAAACCATGATTTCAAATCGCGTTTATTTATGCAATTTGGACATAACTTGAACTTCAACTTCATGTCATGGTTTGAAATCTCAAATCATCAAAAAGGTGTGATTTGGGATTCCAAATCATGATTTCAATTTTTTTATATATAAAACTTGGCTCATAAGTTTATATTTTGTAAAAAAAGATCCATAAATAGATATATACCAATTGATCGACTTTATATTGTATTGGATATAATTGTCCAATACATAATTTATATTGTATATATATACAAAGGTCCGACTATGCCATGACGTAAAAGTGTACAACTGAAGACCAAACTCCTTCAACCAATCATTTGTTTTCACAATTAATTACTATCAATAATTTGATAATTTTTTAGAAAGGCCTTCGAGCTGTATTAATTTTGTTATGAATTATGACTTGCTCATTTGGTAAGATTGCATAAGAATTAGGAAAGTTTTGATGGTTTTCACAATTTGTGGTTTTTTTTTTTTATGTCAATGAGAAAAGATATAACTTAAGAAACTCAAATTACATATCCAAACAAAACTTTAACTTCAAATTATGATTTTAAATCATGTCCAAACGGCTACTTATATAGACGTAGTTATACAAGAAAATATGAGGTGATGTTATGTTAGAATAAATAATATTATACTAAAGTCTAAACGAATGATTATTGTTTATCTTACTGTATGTTTGATCTGAAATAGAACGGATCTAGAAGTCCAGTTACAGTTACAGGTTCATGTGGATCCAATTTGTATATATGATAAGAAATTTACTAAATATTTATAAATATTTGATCGTGAATTAAATTATTATTACACTATTAATTTAAGGTCGAGTTAAAAGTCCCGTCTCTTATCAAACTACTTCCGCATTTTGTACATATATTCTGTTAATATACAACTTTAAATTGTAAGACACTTAACAACTTGATCCAGAAAAAGTTGAAGAAATACTTATATATTTTTCAATCTCTCAACCTCTTATTTATTTTCTTCTTAAAGGGGAATATTTGTGAAACTTTTCCTTTTTTCTTTTCTTTTTATCTGGTGACCAAACAAAACAGGACAATAGCAGAGTTGATAGACAACAATGAAAATGAAAACCCACCAGCTACGTTAATTTTGGTTGTATGTACTTATTATTGTTTACATTTATTGTCAACAAAATTTTGTGTTCAAATATAAGACACTGAACCGACTCACCTGCTGAGCTAAGTCTTCAAATATATCAATATGCCACTTTTAGGTTACTTTTCCTAAAATTACAAATATTATAATTAAACATAAAATAAATTGGTGGTATAATGTTTGGAATTTGGATAGATATAAACGCAAATCGGATCAGTGTGAAGGCAAGATTTTCACTAATGTAGAATTCATCATTAATTATATGTACATTTTTTTTTTAATTTTACATATTCAATGTATCTTTCTGACCAACGTGATTCGAATGAAATTCCCTTCCACCCTCTAACTTTGCCGTCGATACTAAGCATTAATATAGCTATATACGGCAAAAGGTAGTCAGTTGAATGTCATCATAGAAAAAATAATATACACACTTGCACATACATATATAACTTTAAATACTATTCACGAAATTTTTGAATTCGCATACTGATTGATACCTTTAGTTGAAGGTGTAATATTTAAGTATTTATATAATGAATTTGCTTTTACTATTCACAAAATAGGTATTTAATTTATATATAGTTTTGCCAACGCCTCTCAGCGAAATGATCTTTAAAAAGAGGTCGAATGACACTTGTACTTGCATGGATTTGTGTTTTAGGTCCCTCTACTTTATAGAGTTTTATCTAGACACATATGGTCATTGAAACACTACTTTAAGCTCTTTTAATTGTTGATCAAGTATATTTGACAACTTAATGTTTGAACTGAACATAATGCATATCTATCACACGTATAATGAACATGAACATGAAAATTTAGTCCAAGAAAGAGTTAGAATTGCATTGGAGTGATCTTTTACTCCGTTAACGAGTAAATGTATGACTTATCACACTTCTTAATTAAGTGGAAGAAAATTATTAATGGAGTAATTGAAAGAAATAATTCCTTGATTATTTTCATTAATGAAAGAGTATAGATACAATATACAATTTTCATAATAGAAAAAATCTTATTCCTATTATACTCCCAAAATCTTATTCTACTTGTACAATAATTATACAATTATGGTAAGTGTACAACTCTAATTTAATTACAACTAATCTATCAAAAATAGAGCCATTAATTCATGATATACACGGTATGAATACCAAGGAATTTACAGCCCATAAGCAGTGAATATACAACCCACTGCTCGTGATATACACGGTGTATATGTATATCACGTGTATTTATCACACCCCCGCAGTCATAGCGGGCGATCTTCGTACGCTGAGACTGTCCCTAAAATTTTTAAATAGCACCGATGGAAGGCCCTTGGTAAATATGTCTGCAATTTGATACATGGACGGGACATGTAGGACGCATACTTGTCCACGAGCTACCTTTTCGTGAACAAAATGGATATTTATCTCAATATGTTTAGTGCGTTGATGCTGAACCGGATTGCCATAAAGGTATATAACACTAAAATTACCACAAGAAACCAAGGTAACTTTGCGAACGGGAAAGTGAAGCTCTAAGAGGAGATTCATGATTCAGACACTACATTAGCCACCCCTCGATACTCGGCCTCGGCACTAGAGCGGGATAAGGTAGTTTGTCGTTTGGCAGACCACGAGACCAAGTTATCACCAAGGAACATACAATACCTAGACGTAGAGCGTCTGGTGTCCAGACAGCCACCCCAATCAGCATATGTATACGAGACAAGTGTAGTCGTCGACGATGGATATAAGTGTAAACCATAGTCAAATGTCCCTGGATGTATCGAATAATGCGTTTGAGCGCATTCATGGGCTCAATCCTGGGATCATGCATAAACAAACACACATGATGTACGACATACGTAATATCCGGCCTAGTAAAAGTAAGATACTGAAGAGCCCCTGCAAGACTGCGATAGTGAGTCAGATCCTCGTAAGGTGAGCCAGTTGCAGCACCTAGCTTGGGTTTAGTATCAACGGGAGTGGACGTAGACTTGCAGGAGGACATATCAGCTCGCTCAATGATCTCAGTTGTATACTTTCATTGTGATAAGAATAGCCCACCTGCACGATGAGTGACATCAATCCCCAAAAAGTAACTCAAGGGCCCCAAGTCTTTCATAGTAAACTCAGACCTGAGCATGGTCATGATAGACTGGCGCAAAGCATCAGTAGAGGCAGTCAAGATAATATCATCCACATACAAAATAATATAATTCAGGGAAGAACAACGATGATATATGAATAATGAATTATCAGACCTGTTGTGCGAAAACCCAATAGACGAAATATAGTTTGCAAATCTCTTATACCAAGCCCGTGGGGCCTGCTTAAGCCTATACAAGGACTTCTTCAATAAACAGACATGATGAGGATATTTGGGGTCTCGAAAACTCAAGGGCTGATGCATATAAACGGTCTCCTTGAGATCAACATGTAAGAAAGCATTCTTCACATCTAACTGATGAATGAGCCATTCTTTGGAAAGAGCTAGACTGAGAACAGTGCGAATGGTAGCCGATTTGACCACCGGAATAAATGTCTCACCACAATCTACACCAACCTGTTAAGTCTTACCATCACCTACAAGACGAGCCTTGTGCCTCGCAAAAGAACCGTCAGAATTATCCTTATGAGTAAAAATCCACATAGACCAAATAATATTAACACCAGAAGGACGGGGTACCAACTCCCACGTCTTATTTGCAATAAGAGCATCATATTCGTCGGTCATAGCCAATTTCCAATTCGTGTCATGTAAGGCAGACACTGGGTTACGGGGTAGAGGGGATTTAAGAACATTAAAAATTAAATGAAAATATCTTTTTGATTTAAAAATACCCTGTTGACTACGAGTGATCGGTCTGCGACTCGGGGGACAATTGGATGGATTTTGGGAAACATCGGGACATGTGACGGACTGGCTAGCAGGCAGTGGGCCTGCTGGCCCAACACAGGAACTGGAACCAAAACCTAAAACAGGAACTAGGCCAGCAACGGACCCGGTAACAGAAATAGGAACTGAGCCAGAGCTGGGCTGGATATATGGCCCAGTTGTTGGACCCAGGATGGTAGATGTCAACGTTACTGGAGGACCAGCGGGCAGTGGGCCCGCTGGCGTATTTTGGGTGCGAGATAGGTCCGATAATGGAGGATGATATACGGGGAGACACCATCGTCTAAAAAATTATACGAATTAAGCACGGGGCTACTCACTTTAGCAAACGGAAATTGGAATTCATCAAAAATAACATGTCGACTAATGATGATTTTATTAGACTATAAATCAAAACATTTGTAACCATGATGATTAGACGGATAACCCAAAAACACACAAGGGGTAGACCGGGCCTGAAGTTTGTTAATTGTAGTGGACGAAAATAGTGGATAACATAAGCACCCAAAGACTCTAAGATGGGAATACGAATGAGTCTTATTATATAATATTTGAAGGGGAAAGAATATGTCAAACCTTTGGTAAGAAGAATGTTAAGGAGACAAGTAATCATATGTAGAGCATGATGCCAAAAGGAAGGAGGTGCGGAAGAATGGATCAATAAAGTTCGGATAATATTATTAATGGTACGAATTCTGCGTTCGGCTTTCCCATTTTGAGAGGACGTATAAGGACAAGAGAATCGAAAATTGATACCATTATTACCACAAAAATTCTGAAACAACCCATTATCATATTCTTTTTCATTATCACATTGAATATTCTTAATTTTCCGTTCGAATTGGGTACATATGAAAGTTCTAAATTTTAAAAGGTGGAAAAAACGTGAGATTTTTTCGTTAGCGAAAAAATCCATAAAAAAATTAGAATAATCATCAAAAAAAGAACATAATAACAATGGCCCAAAGAACTGATAATGAGAGATGTCCATAAATCGCTATGAATAATATCAAATGACTTTAAAGTACGAGAATTAGAGTCTACAAATGGCAATCTAACAATTTTTCTTAAAGAACAAGATTGACAAATCGGAGTACTACGTGTACCCTTACAAGAAATAAAATTATTTTTATGTAAGGTATACAAAATTGACGACTCCAGATGACCTAGACGTGCATGCCACAAGGAAGGAGCAAGAGCTGCAAAAGTAGATGGCAAGTCTTGACTCGAGAGCCCCGATGTGGGCGTGATAGGATAAATATCTCCCTACTATCACATCTCATGAGAGGAATCCCCGTCTTGAAATCCTTCACAGAAAACCCAAAAGGATAAAAAACAACAAAAACTGAATTATCAATGGTGAATTTACGGACGGACACCAAATTTTTAATCAATTTAGGAGCATGAAGGGTATTTTCAAGATAAGAGGTGGATGGCGGCGGGGGCGGGGGGGGGGGGACAGTATTATGACAGTAACCACGAATTGGAATTGAATTTCCATTACCAACATTTATGCCACGATTGTTGCTCAAATTAGAATAAGACGAGAGAGTACTTTGGTCGGACGTCATGTGAGTAGTGGCTCCGGTGTCCATGCACCAATTCAAATCCGCGGAATTTAATCCAAGTGTGTGCATCGCGGCTTCAATGTCGGTCGGTGGTGGGGCCCGCTGCATGATGGGCTTGTGGAGGTAGGGGCCCAAGCACATCGGCTTGCTGCCCTGGCCCAGAATTGTTGCGAAATCCACTGGGCCAGGTCGAATTAGGCCGAGAAAACTGCTGGGTAGCCCAATTTTCAGGGGCTGAAAACACAGTAGCATAGGGGCTATTGGGCCACTGCCTACTGGCTCAGGCCCACTGCCAGGGGGCCCATGGCTAGGACAAATGGGACGATGGCCCACTGTTGCCTGGACGGAGACCACTGCCATTATTCTGGCCACCGCCACCACTGTCGGAACCTCCGCATTTGCCTCCGTGATTTTTGCCATTATTTTTTCGAGTATTCTTGTCGCCATCGTGAGCACGGTGTTGGCCCGAATTATCAATAAAACCTAGAGAATTAGTGGAGGACGTCATCATGACTACGGGACTAGCGTTGGTAGCCGCTTTTTTGGCCAAACCGGCTTCTTTCAGCGTAAGCATGGAACGAGCCTGATAAAATTGAGGAAGAAGATTGCTCTGTCGAAGAAGCGTGCCAACCCCACTATAGGCCTTAGATAGGCCTGCAACCATTTGTAGGACGAAACGATAATTTGTAACGGTCGCGCCAACGTTGCGGAGTTGCTCCGCCAATTCTTTCAACATTTTGCAATAAGCCGAAACGTTCGGAAAATCTTCCATGTTGACGTGAGAGAATTCCTGCTCAAGAGTAACAACTTTAGAATTTTGTTTATCTTGGTATATATCACGTATTCTATCCCAAGTAGCCTTCGCCGTAGCGTCAGGCTCAATAATAGTTTGCAATAGGTCGGTAGATATAGTGGAGTAAATCCACTGAAGAATGGGAGCATCAAGGGTTGTCCATAATTTAGGATCATCCTCGGGTTTAGGCACATCCGTATCAGCAGGAGCCGCATGGATAATATGATGGAGGACTTGAGGCGAGCGTGCATGAACTTTGAACAGTTCGGCCCACATCGCGTATTGGACACTTTCTATTTCAAGAACGATAGAGATGTAGTTCTTGATGTTAGAAACAGTAAGGCAGGGTGAAACATGTTCTTTGACGTAGACATAACGAAAGAACAAAAAAGGGATTTTGGAAGAAAAAATTGGGAAGAGATGAGGTAAAAGTCGGCACAAAACCCGAGACAGGAGCTCAGATATCAAGGCAGCCGAAGGTTGGGAGAGAAGGAGATATGTGAAACCTAGACTTCTGATACTATGAAAGAAATAATTCCTTGATTATTTTCATTAATGAAATAATATATATACAATTTACAATTTCCATAATAGGGAAAATTCATTCCTATTCTACTCCAAAAATCTTATTCTACTTGTACAATAATTATATAATATGGTAAGTGTACAACTCTAATTTAATTACAACTAATCTACCAAAAATAGAGCCATTAATCTGTGATATATACGGTATGAATATACCGTGTATACCACGAAATTTACAGCCCATAAACAGTGAATATACAACCCACTGTATCACGAATATTTATCATTAATAACTATGGGGCGTTATAGTTGGGCATATTAAAGACTAAAGACTAAAGAGTAGACATATTAATTTATTTGCGAAACCCAAAGTTCTCTTAAATTATTTGATGCCTTTTGTTTTGCCCCTAAATACGAGTAAATAGAAGGCAAAACGTTAATTAATTGTTCACACGTAAACCCCGTCAATCACTTTTACAAAGCACGGCAGCGGGCAGCCTCGATGCATGAATTAAGGTTGTTTGGTCGTTGGTTTGAGTCATGTATGAGTAAGAGATTAATTATTTATGTAATATTAGTTATTTTATTTTTTATTTGTACAAATAATAAATAGCAACTAAAATACTATTAAATATGATACCAGTCATACTAATTTTAATACATAAATAATTCACTTACTAACCAATAATCAAACAATCCCTTATTTATTGATTGGATTTAATTTGGAATTCTAATTTATCCGTCCACTCTTATTCAAACATTTCACATGCTAGTTCAAATACCGAATATTAGGGCAGGAAATAAAAAAAAGTAACAAGTTTAGAGGTAAAAAGTCCAATTAGATCTAATTTTTTTCTCATATTAATTCCATCTTAAAGAAGTATATTTTGCATGAATTTAAGTTGGGTTGGTCTCAATAAATTATTTATATACGGATTTAGCAGAAATACCAATTTCACTAAGTTACAACTTACAACTACCTATGTATTTCTTTCTTGGTAAACTACAACTATCTGAAACACACCAAAATTATGTATAAGAATAGATCCATTTTTTTTTTTACATATATCTATTTTTACCAAATCAAAATTTCTTAAAGGAATATTTAAACTGGAGATTACCATATTTTCTACAAAAAAATAATAAGTAACGTTTTGTCCCCCAACATTTGGCAGGTCCAAGATTTACGTCCCACCGACCCAAATAGCCAATACTGAATACTGCCACGTTCTTTTCCCTGAATTTTATTAATTGGACGACACGCGTAAGGTATCTAAAACTTTCTCTTTCTGCTCACACAAAGTACACCACTCACTGTGTGTGAGAGACAAATGAAATATAGAGACAAAAAGGTACTACACCTCTTTTTTTATTAATAAATTTTCTAACATTTCAATATTTCATTTTGCTGAAAATAGAGGTCGTGAAGTGTGGGGAAAAAAATCTCTAGAAAACACAGCACGAAAAGAGTGATAATGATATGATATGATTTATGGGTGGTGAATTGTGTCCTTTCACCTTAATTAGATTTTTTAATAATTGTAAAATTCGAGCTAATTTGCATATATTTTAATCAATTTTATGAAATATATTGCTATCTTTTTATCAATACTAAAGTTAGATTTTGTTAACAAAATGTAGATATATAAGGAAATATCACATAATGTCTTTTTGGTATATGTATTAGAGTCTCCATTAATTTAGATTCACGTGTACATAAGACTCATATGAAAAAAATACTTATTAATAGGATATCTTCTATACTCAAAGCTTGAATTTGAGAGATTTGATTAATGATAGAAAGATATTATTTGTCCCATCACAAATTCTTATCGGTAAAAATTACATAATGTTAATTGAAGTGACGAATTTAACTTATAAAATTGCCGTTTAACATAGTTTAGTTGTACTATAGGTGGACTTCCAAATACATGGTTTACTAAGTGATTAATAATTTTATAAAAAAGGAAACGAGAATTTTAAAATCAGTTGAAATGAAAAAATAGTGTCGAAAGAGTTCATAGTATTGCTCATCCGTTTCATAATAAGTGATGTTTTTAGCTTATGAACACCTCTTAAGAAATTGCTCATTCCTAAAAAAATATGAATATTTTTACTAACTTATTCTTAATTAATGACTAGAAAAGAAAAACTACTTAATAATTCTTGATTATATAAATAAGGGTAATTTTGAAAGAATAAAATCAATTTACTTTTTGAAACTCTAAAGCATCACTTATTTTGAAACAAAATTAAAATTTTAAAACACCACTTATTATGAAACATGGAGAGTAGTATAACATAAAGTTTCTTGAGAAGATCTAAAGTTTCTTAAAATCAATGCAAATTTAGTCCCATAAAAAAAAACGAAAGCAAAAGATGGAATACGTGACACTACTAGAATTGAGATTAAACTAATTACAGGCGTAAAGAAAAGTATATTTAGAGAATTTATTTACTAATTTAGTAAAGCATTGAGATTGAATTAAGTGAATAATAGTCCCTCCTAAACAATTTACAATTGAAGTCATACTTGATCTATTGATTTCGAAATTGCTATTAATAAAACTTCTCGTATCATTTAAATTAAAAATATATGAATTTGAATTTTATCAAATAAAAAAAGTTAAAACTTAATATCTAAACATCTAGAAAAGGTATACTTTCTCCGGTCCATAGTATTCTTAAGAAATTATTTACTCTTAAAAAATAAGATTTTTTATAAAATTACCCCCAACTAAATTTAGACAGATATAAAGAGAATACAAATTTGAGGTGTATGATACGTTATTAGTTATTACACTTATACTAGCGAAGCAAAACATTATTCTCAATGAAACATATGTTTAAACCAACATATTATATGCATATGGAACGTTTTTGAAAAATTACTTATTTATTAATGTACACATAGAAAATTGCAATAGGGATTTTTAAAATATGTAAATTTGGTAATTTTTTTTAAAATAAGCTAACATCTTCTTAATTATATAAAATTATACTTATTTTCTCTCTAATAAAAAATATAAATATCAAAATATGGAGCTGAGGGAGTATTTCTTCCTATTTTAACTATTTTTGGCGTTATTATAATTAAAAAAAGAAAGAAATAAAAAACTAAAAAGATGACACTTTTCATCTTTAGCTGTTTAGCTGAGAGAAATCAGAACTCTTCTTCTTCATCATCATCATCTTGATAACACCAATTCCCCAATGCATGTTGTTTCCCTTTTTCCTCTCTAACCCTTAAGTTATTTTTCATCCTCATCATAATTTCTGATTAATCCTCAAAGTTCTTCTATATATTCAAACACCCTTTACTCTCTTCTACCAGATCCACCACTCACCTTCTCAAAATTCTAAAAAAAAATCCAAACTTTAGCCAACTTATACCCAAATGGGTTCTTGAAATATCTTCATAAAGCTTAAAAAATTGTTTTTTTTCTGGTCTTTTTTTTATTGGGGTTTATTTTTAGTGAAAATGAAAGTGACCCAGAAAGAAAATAATTCAGAAAAAATCTTATGGGATCAGATGAGAACTGTTTCCGGGTCACAACATCGTTCTTTACCTAAACTCATAATTTGGCTTATTCTCTTTGTTTCTGCAACTTATATTGTTTACACTTTAAAAATCGTTTCCTCTAAATCTTGCAACGACGACGTTTTTAGTCGTAACAGTGAACCGGTCCGGTTTAGCGAACCGGAAGAGGAGAAAAGAACCGAGTTGGAACATATAGTATTCGGCATTGCTGCATCAGCAAAGTTATGGGAAAAAAGAAAGGAATATATAAAGTTATGGTGGAAAAAAGATGAAAAAATGAGAGGTATTGTATGGTTAGATAAACCGGTAAAAACAATTTCCGGTGACCGGCGATTCTTGCCGGAGCTAATAATCTCCGGCGATACTTCCCGGTTCAGTTACAAGAACCGGCAAGGGCATCGGTCGGCTATACGAATATCTAGGATTGTTTCGGAGACATTAAGGTTAGGGAATATGGAGAATGTGAGGTGGTTTGTTATGGGTGATGATGATACTGTTTTTGTTACAGATAATTTAGTGAGGATATTGAATAAGTATGATCATAATCAGTATTATTATATTGGGAGTTTAAGTGAGAGTCATTTGCAAAATATTTATTTTAGTTATAGTATGGCTTATGGTGGTGGTGGATTTGCTATTAGTTATCCTTTAGCTAAAGCTCTTGAGAAAATGCAAGATAAATGTATTCAAAGGTATCCTGGACTTTATGGTAGTGATGATAGAATGCAAGCTTGTATGGCTGAACTTGGTGTTCCACTTACTAAAGAACTTGGTTTTCACCAGGTTAGTTTTGTATTTCTTGGTTTATTTAGTTGCTTTATGTTTATGTTAGTAGGTAGTAGTTGTCTCGCCTGTCCTTTCTTACTTGCATTCGTAGTATTTTTGATATTTTGATTTCTCTTGTTATTCGCTTAATGTACTGTTTTGTTGTAGTTACAGCTCCTTTTTCTTGTTTGACTTCCTTTGTTTTTGCTTTATCCTGAGCCGAGGTCTATCGGAAATAACCTCTCTCCCAAGTTAGGGGTAATGTCCGCGTACACTCTATCCTCTACCATCCCAGGTCCCACTTGTGGGATTACACTGGCTATGTTGTTGTTGTTGTTATGTTTTTTGATGTTTCTGCCAACAATGCATTTTCTCATAGGTGAATCTTATATAGTATATTTGTATGATTTGCTTTACCATTTTCACAATGCAATGTTCTTACATGTTGGTTTTGTAAATTTGGTAAGCATTGGTGAGTAATTTTAACTGCATTTTTCACAATTGGTAGTGTGGTTCTCTTAATGAGGCTCTGGTGAAAATGCAAGATAAATGTATTCAAAGTGTTTTTTTTTGGGTTTATTTAATGCCTATGTCCCAATCTATGTGACACTTTTAGCTTTCCGAGAGTCGAACAAGAAAATCTTTGACCGCGATTTATTGATATGCCCTTTAAAAAAATTAAATTGTTAATTATTGTGGCTTATAATAGTACTTTTTATGTAGTTTCTAAATATATAAATTATTTTTCGAAAAACTTAAAAGATCGTATGTCTAAACTCACAGTCAAAATAAAAAAGTTTGACTCTCCAAATTTGACGTGTGTCACATAAATTGGGAGGGAGTAGTTGCTTTATGTTTTTTGATCAATGCATTTGCTCAGGGGCTGAATCTTGAAATGTATATATTTTTATTTGTATGATTTGTTTTGCCATTTTTACAATGCAATGTTCTCTATGCTCATATCTGACAACATCTCAGTATCTCACATGTTGGTTTTGTAAATTTGGTAAGCATTGTTGAGTAACTGCATTTTCAAAGTTGGTACTGGGGTTCTCTTAATGAGTCTTAAAACACATCACATGTGTATCTGCTTAATGTAAGTCATAAGAGGAGCCTGGTGACTTTGTAAATTCTGTGACAAGTCAAAGAATTAATTGTCACATGTGTGTGCCAAACTCACAGAAGAAGAAATCAAGAGTGGTAGTACTAGTAGAAGCATGGAGACTTCTATACTACTTAAAGATGACTTTTTATGTGAAAGAAAAGCTCCTTTCATATACAGATATGAACTAAATCTACTTCCTTGGAAAAATATGGCTGTTTTATACTGTTTTTCTCGTTTTTACTCTTTTAACATTCTGGTTGAGTTGTCCATGAGAGTTTTTATGTGGAATATAGTAGTTGTTGGTAATTGGTAATTGGTAATTGATGTTTTTTTTAATTGAGTGTGTAACGAAAGATTAAATCAATCGCGGATTCTGCATAGAATGTCCTAAATTGATTCGTGTGTATTTGTCTTTTGTAAGCAGAAAGACCTTATAATCTCTGTGTTTTTGTTTATCAGTCTCTGGCTTGTTCACCCACAAAGTTATAGCGTTTTTATTGTCTTTACTGCATAATGGAAAATGCTGGTGAACAAGTAAAATTTCACACTATTTTATACTCCCTCCGTCCCAAAATATTTGTCACGTTTTGCTTCTCGAGAGTCAAACTACATGAACTTTGACCAACATTTTGAGATGTACACCATATTTAGAAAAATTGCAACATATAGTACTTCTCGTATAGTTTTTGAATATTTAAATTCTAATTGTAAAGTATTAAATTAATCTAATCTAATTAAGCTCCTAGAATTAGTCAAATTGGCTCTCAAAAAAAAAATAATTGAAAAATGACAATTATTTTGGGACGGAGGGAGTACATTGTTAATCATTTTAATAAACGCCTATCTGATTATGACTTCTTGATGATGTCAATGCAGTACGATGTGTACGGGAACTTATTTGGTCTGCTAGCATCGCATCCAATAGCTCCATTGGTAACACTGCACCATCTTGATGTGGTGGAGCCCATCTTTCCCAATGTGACTCGAGTGCAAGCTTTGCGGCGTCTTACAGTTCCAATGAAGCTTGACTCGGCTGGGCTTATGCAACAATCCATTTGCTATGACAAAACTAACGGTTGGACCATATCAGTTTCATGGGGATTTGCGGTTCAAATATTACGTGGAGTGTTGTCCCCCCGCGAAATAGAAATGCCATCGAGAACTTTCCTCAATTGGTATAAAAGAGCAGATTACACTGCATATGCTTTTAACACGAGGCCTGTTGCGAGGAACCCATGTCAAAAACCTTTTGTATTTTATTTATCAAGTGCCAAAATGAGTCCTTATAGCAACCAAACAGTGAGCCAGTATGCTCGTCATCGAGTTCCTCATCCAGCATGCAAATGGAAGATGGCTGACCCTTCTGATGTTGATCGCGTTCAGGTTTATAAGAAGCCTGATCCACATCTATGGGATCGAGTAAGTTCCTTTTTGTTAACTTATTTTTGCTTCATATCATCAAAGATGTATGTAAGAGCAGTGTCTGTCAATTCCTAGAATGATACTCCCCCGTCCCAATTCATGTGTAGGTGTTTGACTTGCACGGAGTTTTAGAATGAAATGAAAACTTTTTAAACTTGTGGTCTAAAATAAGCCATTGATGTTTATGTGGCTATAAATCATCTCATTAAGTGTAAAATGGGAAAGCTTAAAGCTAAATTGTTACTAAATAAAGAAACGTGCCATTCTTTTAGACTACCTAAAAAGGAAAGTGTCACATAAATTTGGGACAGAGGGAGTATCGGACAGGGAAAAGAGTATTTTCCTGTATATCTTATCAGAACAAAGAAGAAAAAAGATGTACATTTATCTTGATAGCTAACTGAACAACGGAATGGGAGGATGCTAAGACACTTGAATATGGCAAAAAAGTAGTTGTTAATTTCTTTTGTTTAATAGCCAATTGTTATTGACATATAATGACCGGTGTATTTTGATATTTGTCAGTCTCCAAGGAGGAATTGTTGCAGAGTCTTAAGCTCAAAGGGAAAAAGCATGGTGGTAGATGTGGGTGTATGTAGGGAAGGTGAGGTTAGTGAAGTATGACGATGTATAACTCCTTCCGTATTCTCTCCTTGTATCGCCCTTCATTTGATTCTCGAATGTATTTCTTCATTTGTTGAATTTACGTGAAATTTTCTTGGATCCATCCAAGTTTCTTTCACTTATGGCCACTACATTTAGGGAAAAAGATGAGCTAATGTAAAATATTCCAGGTATACACTAGATATCTTATATGACGATTAGTGTAGCATAGTTTTTTCAGTAACTTCTTATCTCTCTTTCTGGACTCCAAAAGTCTTTTGAGTTTAATTTTCTGCGATTTTACTTGGAGGACTCATTTCTCCCTTCCTAGTGGCTCCATCTTTTTTGGGTTAGCTTATTTGCATCTTTGGCATGGAAGACTGTTTAATTTCTTCAAGACATGCTTAGGGAACAAGCACTTTTTCAGCATAATATATGCTATCAAACATGCTCACTATCTATTGCTCGGGCTCTTAAAAATAGTCAGGTGTGTGTTGGATCCGTCAAAAGTTATGCATTTTTGTAAGATCCGATAGGGGTGGCGACACTTCTGAAGGGTCCGAGCCAATATACAAGGGATTTCTTGTATTATGTTACATGATAAAGAAGGTGATGATGCTAATCTCCATGTTAAAATGGAGAGACTATTTGACTATGAAACACTTGTAAATTGGAACAGATTAAATTATTCTACAAGAATCTTCGATGTACTAGTGTTTCCTCCATGGTCTTCATTAATTTTTTAAAGATTCCATAAAGACTTTCTCAACGTGGGGAGGTAACAGATCTTCAATGTATAAAGGGAACTAGAAGCTAGTATACTATATATTAATTTTATTTTATGAGTAAACATTTCTTTTTCTTAGTGGTACCTTTCCACAAGGGCACTTTTATATATTATTGTGTTTGTATATATGATGAGTTTGTCAAATATACTTGGACTTTGAAATGTTGGACCCTAGTCTTTTAGACAACATTTGTCGAACAGTTCTTGGTCCTCACCTACATCAATGATTTGGTATTTTTAATAATAGAGTGTGGGGCATATTGTTTAGTGTCGGGAGTAAAATATTTTGCAGATTGTGTCTCCATTAAGAGAAGTTCTTGAATTCATTATTCAGCAAAAAATGGAGTATGGGGACACTCACCTACTCTTGACCCTAGTTTGAACTATGGCCTTTTGATTAATGGATATTTTTTTCCCAACCCGGTGTCATGTACTCGGTTTGTAGTTTGATTATATCCAGATTCGTGCTACGTAGGGCTCATTCGGGGGAAGTGCTCCCTATTAAGGATTTTTTCATATCTAGAGCTTGAACTTGAGACTTCTTATTAAGGGAGAAGCAACTCCATCACATCCTTTGATAGTTGATTACTGGCTGTTCCTTTGATACAATATGTATTCATTTTGCTACAAGAAATTATGGTTCTACTGATATTTGCAATTGAGGAATTGGTAATTTCTGTTTTGAAAAATGTCAATTGTCAAAGGCAGTGGAAGAAATGCCATGCAACTTTCATTTAGTGTATAATTCTGTCATCTTCTTCGATTCCCACATCTAAATCATGCTATGTGTCGTGTCGGTTTTCACCGTATACAATATTCAAAAATTTTGCTTGTCAACTTTGTTGGTAACGGTCTTGTTGGATCGCAATGTGATTATTAGTCTCGATGAGTTCCTCATTTATTTTTGAGAGAGAATGAAAAAGATTGATATTTTTAATGTTTAGATATAATCTTACAAGGGAGCAAAATATAATTTTTTTTTTAATTTATATGATGCACTTTCGTTTTTAGTCTCTACAAAAAGAATAATATTTCTTAATATTTAAAATTATTTTGACTTTAACATTTGTTTTTAATGAGATGTTTTACTATCACAAAAATATTTATGTCTTCTTTTATCCTATCTCAAGCAATAGAACATAACTTCTTTTAGGCCCCCACAACCCCCTCCTCCACTTAGATTGGGGCTCTTTATAAATCTCGATTACCTTGGTATCCAAGAGCATATCTTTGCATGCTGAGTTCATGTCGGTAGTGCAGAATTGCTAAATTTTTCAATCTTGCAAGATAACTCAATGATCAAAGTAATATAAAAAAAAGAAAGTGTTAATAATAATAATAATAATAATAATATTTTTTTTTTAAAAAAACAACGAATAATTCACATGAATATTTGGACGCATCTTTCTATATTCCTATTATAACAGTGAGAAAAGAAGAGGTTGGTTAATGGGAAAAGGGTCAAATATAACTTTTTATTTTATTTTATTAATTAATTTTATCTTTTATTAGCGATTATAAATTAAAATACTCTTATCGTCTTCAAGATGGTAATCCTTTGTTAACTCACCGAATCTGCCTATCATCATCATTACATGAAGCAAAAACGAAAGAACACACAAAAAATGTAGGGGGGTCTCTGGTAACATCGCCGGCGATCTTTCGGGGAGAGCTATACGTATTCCGATCGAACATCAGTGACGCTTCTATCGGCTTTGTGATTTTTTTCTGAAAGCAGAAATTAATTTGCAAGAAATGTAGGTGGACTTATCTTTTGGACATGTGCTAAGCTGTTCTTTAAGTCCATGGATGTGTCGGTTTGTTCTCTTCCACTGCTGCCTTAATTAATAGCTCCTCTTTATTTTTTCTTTTAAGTTTCAATTGCTGCTAATCTAAGCTAAAAGATGGCATAATTTATCTATTTCTGAGATATATTTCTTCTTTTTAGATCAATTTTCATGTTTTTTTTTTCCTGTTTGGTGAGCAAGATTCTTTTGCTTGAAACCTTTTATTTATGAGGGACTTTGTGGAATAGAGGTGTTTGGTGAAATTGAGGCTAAGTTTGGGGGAAAGATTCACCAGTTTTATGGTCCATTTGAAGGCAGGTGGATAAAAGGCTGCTATGGAATGGGATTTAAATGATTGGAAGTGGGATGGTGATTTGTGTACAGCTGAGTTCTCTGCCGTCGGATTGTCGGAGCAAACAGTTGTTCCCTATAGGATCAGATATTCCTGGAGTCTCCAACAAAAAAGAAGCTTGATGATAGACGGGTTGGAGCAGATCAACTAAGGGAGCGGGGCAATTTTTTTGAAATCGGTTAATTTAGATGGATTTGGGGATTTTCATCTAAATAGGGATAAGTAGTATTTTTATTCACAATCGCTAACGTAAGTTAAAAATTAGCTAATAAAATAAAGTAAATGACTATATTTCACCCTTTTCCCTTAATAAGTGATTGCATTATAAGAGAAAGAAGTCATCGGACGTCTTCGGTTGTCGAGGGTTCTTTGTTCTGTGCGTCTGTGTCTCTTTTTCTTGGTCGAAGTTGGTAAATAGTCACTTTTAATGGTTGCTACAAATAATAGTCATGTTAAGTTACTAAGTAATATTTAATTATTTTCTTTATACGAAAAAATTTGAACAAAAATATCTCCAACTAAAAACTCTTGGAAACACTATTGGATTTCGGAGGATTGAGAAGTACAAATCAACGAGCAATTTATGGGTTTAAGATTATGCCGGAGTTTCAACTTTCAAACCCGTTGGATATAGTACGAATCTTTGTAAGTTCTTCTGTGTTTTATGTAGGGGTGTACATGTTTAAATTTTGTTTCCGCATTGTGGCGATTTACCTATTACATCTCAAACGATGTCTAAAAACTCATAGCATACCAGTAAATTGACTATTCCATCTAATTTTTACCCCTTTTTTTCTGGACAATGCAATTACTGGGGTTGAAAGTCTTATTTTTACGCGGATTATCCTTCCTACTTCTCATTTAATGAAAATTTGTAGGCCAAAGTACCCTTTATTCGCGGGTCTAATAAATCAGAGATTCTGGGTTCGAATCCCAGACAAAAAAAAAATTTCGCAAGGCAAGATTTTCATAGAAATTATGCATATTCGACTAAAGTTATATAGAGACTAGCTGGACAAGACATAATCTTATTTTTTCAACAAAAATTTACCTTCAAGCATAGTTACATAGAAACTATACCTCTTAAGGCATAATCTCTATACAACTTTGGTCGAATAGGCACAATTTCTATGAAATCTTGCCTTGCGAATTCTTTTTTTCTTTTTGACTCTATTGGATTCGAATCCACAACCTCAGAGGTATTTTTGATTATTTTTTTAGGCGAATAGCAAAAATTAAAGACCATCCTAAAATAAGGGCAATCATGCGAATTGCCCGTTGAAAATCACTCTTATGAAAGAAGGGCCCAATCGTGCGAATTGCCGTTGAAAATCACTCTTATGAAAGAAGGGCCCACTACTTGGTACTGGGCTTTTGGCCGTAGATCGTTCAGGCCCACTACTCGAGGACATCTTTCTTTCATTATTTTTTTTGATATCCAGCTTCTCGGCGCCAGACTATTCCTGGAGATAGTAGTCTCAGTCGCACTACTACCAGTAAATCGCGGGATGTGCCTGAATGATCAAAGTTTGAGAACTGAGCAACTGATATCACCTACAAGGTCTTACCCTAGAAGAGATCAAATTGCTCCCACCAGGGTTCGAACCCACGCTGCAGGCCTCCAGCTGGATTTTAAGTTCCCCTCCTTTGCCATCTAGCTATGCCCGAGGGACATCTTTCTTTCATTTCTAATTTTCTGGTTTACCGATAACAGAGAAATCATAATTTGTTTCATGCTTTGCTATCTGTGGAGAACTTAAAAGGAAAAAAATCTGCTAAATTTCGGAATTTGTTACTTTGGACTGATCGAATTTTGTACCTTCTACCTTTGGGGTTATATAAGAGATAAACTATCTCGTGAAGAAACCTTGAATACATGTGTATTTGTGAGTTTGATTATGATGAAGTCATTTCTTCTGTAGTTAATTATTTGAATATCTTATTCTCCTATCAGAGTATAATTATTACCTGAATCACAGAAACAAGAAAATAATTATAAGTGAAAGAGAAGTTCAATCGTGTTACTACAGTAGCGTGCACCCAAAGGGTGTATCCAATTGTTTTTATTGTTAATATTATTTTTGGACCAAGCACGTATAAGCATTTAGTTGAAAGGTTCATACCTCTTTCTACTCGAATACCATACTATGTTTTTCTTTGTTGCGGATAACTATGGTGCCCGGATTAGTTTGCGTGCACGTCAAATATTTTCCCTATTACCTCCCATCAATACAGGTATCAAATAACACCGTCCATCAAGACTTGGATAGATGAGGAAAAAAATCACCTAATGTCTTGGTTTTCGAATACCATGCTATTTTGTGCCTCGTTTAAACGACCAAACTGTTAAAGAAGAGATTTTATTCATTTTAGACCGGCAACGGAAAGTAACCTACCAGAGAATAATGCAAAAAGATGGTTTACATTCATGCATAAATTATGTTGGTCTTGTGAAATTTTACAATGTGCAACATCTGCACCAGAGGAAAAAAGAGGGGGGAAACTAACAAGAAATACAATAAAATGAATTTACTTGAGAAAGAGAACATCAGTAAAAAACTAAAAACTAGTCTTCTTCATCTTCTTCATCAGCACCAACATCATCACCTATATCTTCCAGCAATTTATCTACATCTTCACCTAGCTCTCTCAGCCTATTGCTAAGTTTGTCCACTTTGCTCTGTTCTTGTCCAAGGCATACAAGCAAATCATTCAATTCAACTTCACTCTCCTTCAGAGCTTCTTCACGTGCTTCTTCCTTTAACGCTTCAATGTCTCCACTCTTTAAAGCTTTCACTTGTTTTTCTAGTTGGAAGTTGGCTTGTTCCAGACTGTTGTATGCATCAGACAAACTTTTAAGATCAGATTCCGTCTTCCCAGCTAAGTTTTTATACGTTGAAGCTTCCGATTCAGCCTTGGTCTTTTCTGCCTTTAGCATCTCTATACGTTGAGAAGCCTCTTGAAGATCTCTACGCATAGTCTCCAGTTGAACTCTGTCCGAACCCCCACTGACTTTGCGCTCAAGTGGAGATGAGTTGTTCCCACCAGTTTTGGCCAGATCCTCAGCCAAAGTGGCATTCCGACTCAAAAGGTCCTTCAGAGCAGGTGAATATTGTCAGAAAAGTACCAAGGTATGAAACAAAAGGGAAGGAGGACTCTGCATGCACAAAACCCGACAATCCAAGAAACGAAAAGAAAGTTGCTCGAAGTATGAAATGCTAGTTTTTGTAGTGTCTGCCAGGTCACATTGGAGGATAAGTGCACAGGAACTTCGAAGTAAAAAAGAGCAAATTACTCACACTAAGGGTGTTTGGTATGAAGGAAAATGTTTCTAGGAAAATAAGTGGGTTTCTTACTTATTTTTAATGTTTGGTAAGTAAGCGAAAAAATATTATCCCAAAAGTATTTATATAAAATCTAGCAAAACACTATGGGGGTGGGATGGGGAGGGGAGTGGGGGTTCTAGGGTGGCGGGGGTTGGCATGGTCAAGGGTTGGGAGGTTTGGGGGGGGGGGGGGGGAAGAGAAATGAACTTTGAATGTCACTTATAGAACTTGTTTGACCTACTTCCTTAGAAAATTGTTTTCCAAAAATTTTGATCAACCAAACATGGAAAAATTGAAAAACATATACTGAAAAATGTTTTCCACCATACCGAACACAACACCCTAAGATTTAGCAATTTTTAGCAATACGACTAGCATTCATTTTGCAAATTTAACACAAATGTTTATGGGTGGAGATCCATAACTTTTAAACAGTGCAAACTTCAAAGGTTGGAGTGGACTCCGCGGCGGACAAGATGAGGGAGACGCGACTGAGATGATTTGGGCATGTGAAGATGAGGTGTGAGGATGTGTCAGTTAGGAGGTGTGAGAGATTGGCAGTCGCAGGAGTTAGGAGAGGTAGAGGTAGACCTAAAAATTATGGGGGAGGTGATTAGACAGGACATGACACAACTTCAGCTGACTGAGGACCTGACCGTAGATAGAAAGATTTGGAGGTCGATGATTAGGATAGAAGGTTAGTAAGTAGTTGAGTTTTGTCGCGATGTGTGTGAGAGAGGGGGGGAGGTAGCCTTTCCATCTCTTCTCCTTTTCTTAGTAGTAGTATTTAAGTATCACGTAGAGCATTATTCCTATGTGTATTACTCCATTTATCCTTTATCTGAATATTTTGTTGTCTTATTTTTTCTTGCAATCCTGCATTTGTATTCTTTATGAGCCGAGGGTCTATCGGAAACAGTCTCTATACCCGACAAAGGTAGAGGTAAGGTCTGCATATACTACCCTCTCCAGGCCCCACTTTACACTGGCTATGTTGTTGTAGACTCCAAAGAGATTAAGAAGGAAAGTTTTGCTTTAAGTAAAAGGATATAAAAAGAATTATACCAGTCAGAAATCACAGATAAATGCAACATCAAAATAGACCAGCTCACTGTGGTACTTGGAGGTCCATTTTAGTATATAATGGTCCTACAAGTAACTTCACATTTCTTAAGCTTATCAAAAGAGAAGGTAACTTACCTTTCTTAAGTTGTCGTGCTGCAATTTTTAATCATATCGAATAAAGATGACCCAATTATTTAAAATTGCAACGATAGTTTTTCTCAAGTGGATCAAGTATCACCGACTTTGTTTTATAACAAATTTTATCCCTAACTGTGCATGCAAAAACTATATTCAGATGTAAAATTAGTGAGAAGCAAATGATTCTAAGCTTGTATTTCATGGACAAAGTGCATTTATTAGGAACATAATTTATCCAAAAAGTCCTTACCTGTATCTCATGGCATTGCTTATCCACAAAAGTCTTCAACCGCTTGATATAGTCAACATCGTTCTCCCCACTCCTTTGTTCAAGTTCTGCTGGTACCACGGTCACCTGGCTCTTTGGGCTGCTGTAAGCTTCTACTATCTTTTCTCTAATATCAGCCTCTAAGCGCTTCAAAAAATAGACGAATGGAGAATCAAATACTGATGTAAGCATAGGATGCTCATTCTTCTGATCAGATGATTCATTTCCACCATCTTCAATCTCAGCAATACTAGCAGCGGTAGATCTTGTCAATGGTTTACGTGGCAAAGATGGCTTAGCAGATGTGAAAAGAGAGCTTTTCTGCATTTCATCAAACTTTAAGAAGTACGATGTAAGCCCAACTTTTTGGCTTATGGCATCAACTATGCTGAAGGCATCCCTTCCGCTAGCATTGCTTTTGTTGTAGATTACACATTCCCCTAATAGTACTGCAGCCAATCCCCTTACACTAACGGTTGTGGTAGGATTTGAGACCAGCTCCAGAAAATACGTTAGGTGAGGACGTGAATCCAGGAAGCATTGCACCGCATTTGGACAATCAGAAAGCCAAATAATTAGCAGTTTCAGGATAATGGGCTGAACAAACACATTCTCAGATGTGCTTGATTTTCCATCTTTACTTTTCATAGAAGAGGCAAGAGCCAGATACTTCACCATACGGTGTAACAAAGGCTCTGGGCCTCCTAGAGTGGGAGTAGGTGCTTCAAGTTCAATTTTCAGAACCTGCAATTCACTTATATGTTATAACCAAAGAATAAGGTAGACAAACTTCAGTATCTTATAATTCTTATCCTGCTGTTCAATAAAACGTAAATGAATTCTAGCTCCACAAAAAATAATAGTTCAGAGTGCACACAAATATGAAAGCAATAATAACAATATAGGGTGCTGAAAAAACTATTGACAACAGAACTCCAAGATGAGAATCCTTTAATCTTTTTGTTCATGTGTGTAAAAAAACTTATGTTACTCAGATTAAGGACAACATATCTGGATGGTGGGAAGAACTTTGCATACCTTTTCCTTGCATTGGTTATTACCCTTGATGACATGCGAAAGAACACTGGCAGCTCTAGAACAAGTCTGCATATTAAAAGTTAACATGCTGAGTCTATAACAAACATGACAATTAATGCTCCAAAGACGCATTAATTCTTGAATCAATAGATATGTCCTGACAGAGGGAGAAGCACCAAGATACAGAATCTTTTGGGACAATTATTCAACACATATTTAGTGCTAAGTGAACAGGGATTTTGCTTTTTTTCTTCAGAATTAATGTGACATATTTTAAGTATTCCATGATGCATGTACCGGAGGGAAGTGGGTTTAGGGTTTCTGGCCAAGAAAAGATGATTGGAAGCATGGAGAGAATCTAAAATGTGCAATACTCTTGTGCACATCAGATATAAAAACCAAGCTCAGAAATAATGATAATGGTGCAAGTAAAATGATAATTTTGGAAGTTCTCTAACACAGTTTTCTAATTCTCATGGAAAATGAAATCAGGAAATTGAGAAAGTACACATATGATGCCTTTCAAAATACTAGCTCCATTTTGACTAGTAAGAAGAATAAGAGCAACTGTGTTTGGATAGCGTATTACATTAAGTTAGGTGAATAACCATCTAAAATGATGGTTTAAAATGTGAGAAAATGAATTTGTTACCTTAGAGAACATTACATATATCCCCTCACAAAATTATTAATAAAAGAAAAATCCCCACACAAATTTACGCACTAAATCACTATCCTTTTGTTTTACAATCTGATAGAATCTTTTTTCTAATAAGTATTTGATATCATCTTTTTTCTACGTACAACTCAGTAAAAATGATTTCTAGAATCTACTATGTTACAACTTAAGAAGAATATCGCAATCAAATTAAGTCTTAGGTTGGGTAACCCTTGCCAATGGTTTCTCTTCCAAGAAAAGGATTATGTGTCAGGAATCACAGGTGCTGGATGAGTCCAGGGTCCTCAAATAATAATCTTGCAGATGTGAAAAACAACAAACTAATAAAGATCAAGCATGAAAGTGTCTACTTTGAAACTTTTTAAATAACAAAGTGTCTATTTAAAATTTTCAGAGAACCACCAAGAAAGTGTATAAAACCGATGACATTACCTCAAGATCACCTTCGTTTTCACCTGTGGTAAGACCATGTAGAAGCATGCTGCCAAAAAAAGAAGAGAAAAATAGACATGGGGGACTGAGATGTGCAAGTCATTTTGAAGCAAATTAAAGTGTTCCTTTTTTTTTTTTTTATCAAGTAAATATATTTCATTCATAACCACGGTCAAATTGACTGTATACAAGAAATATACCAAAAGAAAAATCTACAAAATATGATTCTCTACAAACTCCATCCAATCATCTATACAACAAGGGACTTTCTGTTTACACCAAAAGAAAATAAGGGAGCGAAGATTCTTTCCTTTATCTCATGTATGTGCTATCTCATGTAGTAATTATCTTTTTCAATTGGGAGAAAGGTCTACTCCTTACTCAAGTTCCCAGTGAAGACGAAACAAGATTTGAGTGATTCCGTCTTCTATTAATTCTTTAGTCAAATTCAATTCCAACAAATAAAATAGAAAATTCTTGAGTAGTCTACCCTTTGAATGATAAATCTCTGACTACTCCTCAATTGAGAGAAACTCGACTCCACACCTTCAAAAGCTCTCCTATTTCTCTCTCCAACCTACCCACATTAAAGCAAGTGGGACCACGTTCCAAGCCCTTCATCTTCTCCTCCTTCCCCATTATTCTTCCAACTGAACATCAAATCTTTCACATTTTTTGGCATTACCCATGTCGAGTCAAACCACTTTGTGAGATCGATCAAGAGTCAGAGCGCTTTCTTCGATCCATGGGTAGCAAAACTTGCTCTAGCCACAGCTTTGGCTTTCAATATTGATCTAACTCGCCATCATCGATGCATACCTAGATCCAGATACTTCGGTTTCGGCAGCCCCGTAGAAGGCTCCAGCTCCTGAGCAAGCCGATTTCCATTCTTCTCTGGATCGGTTCTCCGTAGCATCTTCTTTCCACCATTCTTTTCCTCTAAGAAAGAATACTTTGAATATGGATTTTCTCTCTTCTTATTTTTCATTTTTTAGGAGCCAGCTTATAAGCAAATCCCACCATAACTTCATAGTTGTTTTGTAATGTAGTAGAAGATGATCCACGTCCTCACCCTATCACCAGCTGACGCAGACAACCTTCCGCTTTCAAAGATTTTCCGCTATCAAAATCACCCTTCTAGTAGCTAGCCAAGTGAAAAAGCACACCTTCCTCGGCACCCTTGAAATCCATATAGCATTACATGGAAAATCCAACTCCTCCCTAACTAAAAGCTTCTTATAAAAAGACTTCACAGAGAACACTTCATTATTTCCCAAGCCCCAACACCAAACATCAGAATTATCAACCATACTGTCTTGACTATGGAGTAAGGCCAACAATCTTTGAAACTCATCCACTTCACACTTGAAATTCTCTTCTAAATCTCAAATCCCAGAAGTAGTCTCCACCTTGTATCCCGCTAATTTGCTGAATTGGCAGGTCTCTTTGGCAAGAGATTCTGTACAAGCTCTGAAATTCATCCTTCAATAACACATCCCCACACCAGCGATGTCCACAAAAGTATACTCTCCTCTCGTCTTCGACCTTGAATGAGATATTTTCCCCAAAATAGTCCATCCCTTCATGATATTTCTCCACAAACAACATCCAAAAAGTAAGGTGATATCTCTAGATCTCCAACCCCCATATTTAATAGTTATCACTTCCCTCCACAAGGCTTGTACCTCCACCCCGAACCTCCAAAGCCACTTACCCAGTAAAACTTTATTAAAAACCTTTAAATCTTTGATTCTAAGTCCTCCCCACCTTTTAGGAGAAGTAACAGTCTCCCACCGCACCAAATGAAACTTCCTAGTCCCATCCGCTGCATCCCAAAGGAAATCTCTCTGAAACTTTTCCAACTTTTCAATGATTGGCGTAGGGGCCTGAAACAAAGACATATAGTAAGTGAGGATGCTCGACAAAGTACTCTTAATAAGCACTTCCTTCCTGTCCTTGGACAAATATCTTTTTTGCCACCTTGCTAATCTCTTCTTGACCCTTTGAAGAACTGGATTCCACACCATAAGATCCTTGTTCGAAGCACCTAATGGAACTCCAAGATATGTGGTCGGAAGAGCCCCAACCCTACAATTCAAGACTTGGGTGAGCAAACCAATGTTGTTTACCTCCCCAACAGGAATAATCTCACTTCCTCAAATTAATTTTAAGGCCCGACACCGCCTAAAATCAAGTGAGAACTTGACCTAGATAATCGAGTTGGGGCTCATTTGCATCACAAAAAACCAATGAGTCATCCGCGAACAACAAGTGAGACACTGATATTGTCCCTATACCCCCAACGACCGCATTGAAACCCCTTAAGTAACCTCCCAATATAGCTCTATCCATCATCCTGCTTAGAGCTTCCATAACTAGAATAAACAACATCGGTGAAAGGGGGGTCCCCTTGTCTTAAACCTCTCGAACTCCTAGAAAATCCGCATGGATTTCCGTTCACCAACACAGAGAATCTCACCGAAGAGATGCAAAACTGAATCTATTTCCTCCACTTCTCCCCAAAACCCATTTGAAGCAAAATGGAATCTAGAAATTTCCAATTCACATGATCGTATGCCTTTTCAAGATCAAGTTTACACAACACCACCTGACACTCTTTGCTTTCTCCTTGAATCCACCACTTCATTTGCTACCAACGTTGCATCCAAAATTTGTATGCCCTCCAAAGTAGAAACAATCTCGTCCAACACCTTCTTAAGTCTAATGGAAAGCACCTTAGAAATGATCTTGTAGATGCTTCCCACTAGAATTATCGGTCTATAGTCCTTCATACTCGTAGCTCCCTCTCGTTTAGGGATGATGACAATGAACGAAGCATTCATACATTTTTCGAATTCACCTCTATCTTGGAACACGACAATAGTTTCCATCACGTCAGATTTGACTGTATTCCAATAATGCTGAAAGAAAGCCAAAGAAAAACGATCAGGGCCCGGAGCTTTGTCACCTGCACAACACTCCACCGCGCATTTCACTTCCTCCTCGATAGACCTTTATAACCACTCACACTTCTCTACTCCGGTTTGATTGAAACCTAAACACCCCCTCCAAGTAGGCCTCCACTCCACCTCTTCTTTAAAGAGATTTTCATAAAAACCTACAATCGCCCCCTCTACTTCCTCTTTTCCGACATGATTCACCCCGTTGACCTCAACTAACTCTATGAAGTTTCTCCACCTATTTGCTACTGATATCCTGTGAAAGAACTTTGTATTAGAGCCCCCCTCCTTCAGTCGTAGCGCCCTCGATTTTTGTCTCCAACTAACTTCTTGTGCCAAGGCCAAGTTAGCTAGCTCCCATTTCAAACCTTCTTTCCTCTCCTTCTCCCTCTCTTCTAACTCCCTTTCCAACTCTTCAACCTCGTTCATGATCTCCCTCATATTTACTTCTACCCTCCCAAACACCTCTTTGTTCCACACCCTTATGTCAGCTTTAAGCAATTTCAACTTCTTGGCAAGCCTAAAAGAAGGCCTCCCCTCCACCACGTAACTACTCCACCAACTAGCCATTCTATCCTCGAAATCCGCCACACTTAGCCACATGTTCTTAAATCTAAAAGGAGATTTCATCTGCCTTCCTTTGCTACCGTCCAAACAAATAGGTGAGTGGTCAGATAATAGCCGTGAAAGAGGAAACTGAATCACATCGGGTGCCAACTCCTCCCAAGAAGTAGACACAAGAAATCTGTCTAACCTCGATTTAGAAGAAGAGTCCTTCGATCTGGCCCAAGTAAACGAGGCACTTATTAAAGGAAAATCAATAATAAAAGAGTTATTTATAAACTCCTCAATAGCCCTAGACAACACCCTGCACCCAACCCTCTCCTCTGGGAATCTTATGGTGTTAAAATCCCCCTAGCACCCAAGGTATATCCCACCTCCCCATACCAACACCTAACTCCTCCCAAAAAATCTCATTTGAACTTTCTCCCGCACGCCATAGACACCACCGAAACCCCACTCCAAACCATTATCACAATTTTTAAACCGCATACCTAACAAGAAAACTACCTTATTAACCTCCATACACTCCACTTTTCTTTCATCCCAAAGTATGAGAATTACTCCTGAACTACTCCGAGCCGGAATATAATCATATTTCACCCATCTCCCCCCCCCCCCCCAAACTTCTTATAATACTATCTGTCAAAACCTCCATCTTTGTTTCTTGAATACATATCACATCCGCCCCCCATTCTCTAAAGCTTGCTTTTAAGGTAGCCCTATTGATGGGGTTATTCATCCCCTCACATTCCAACTAATGATTATACAATCCATTAACAAACTACTCTTCTTTACCCCCCCTTACTCCCACCAACCTTACTACCCTCCCTGTTTCGTCTTCCATACACCATAATTTGACCATCCCCTTTTTGTACCTCCATTGTTGACTTCTTATTTTCCATTAAGCTTTTTGCCGCCAACTCTACATCCCCTCTAGCCTCTGGATCGATGTTGTTCAAGAGCGCAATAATTCTCTTCCATACCCTCAATGGATACCCCCAAGAATTTCCCGAAGTTAAGATATTTCTCTTCGGACCATTTGGACATACAACTTTCCCATTTATAAAGGCCAAAGGCTTGGGATCATCCGCCAGTTCTTCCGAAAAAGTGACTATCCCCTTTTTGCCCAAAGCAGGTATCAACACTTGAAGCAAGTCAACTGGAACAAGAGAATTAGAAGTATGTTCCCCTATAGAATTAGCACCCTTCTGGGAATCTCCGATTCTTGTACCAACAATCGCATTGAGCCCATCTTCAACTTCCCCAAGGCAACTAGAACCTGCTAAAACCACACTGGTTTTGAATCCGTAATTTTCTGGTGCCGAACAGCCACCAAGAAGATCAACAGTAGCACCAGCGGCACTATTGATGCCCCTAGCACCCACTAGCAGATCCTTAGCCACTTCTTTTTCCTTCGAACTCTTCGAAAACACTACAAAATTGGTCTGAGAGACCAACTTCAAATCACCAGCATTTTCCGGCGCCGGCGAGGGCGTCGGAGCTGCCTTGAAAGGCTGCTGCGCCCCTTTGCCACCCTTAACAGACCCTATGATCTGGTTTGAACCCTTAAAGGGAGGGATCCGAGCTTGACCCACCAAATTTCTGTTCGATCGAGGGTTACTGGAGCTAAAATTCTGGCCAGATGCCTCCGACGAAGAGCTAGGGTCAGTCGCCATCTTCGATTTGCAGCATCTCACCTTTCCGGTTCGATCTGACTATTCCAGTCTTTTTAGCCGGTCCAGACAAGAGATGGCAATGGATCTTGGACCCGGTACGAATCCGGTGGATCCAGATCCGTTTTATAGGATATGGATCTTCAAAAGTTGGACCCGACGAATCCGGATCGGACCCGGATCCATTTCTGATGGATCGGATCTGGATCTTGTATTTGAGATCCGTATCCGATCCAGATCCGACCCGTGGATCCGTTTTTTATTAAATATATTCATAACCTAGAATGTAATTTTATAAGTATTTTCTTAAAATTGCTAAGCACATCCTTGCAAGTTTAATTCTCAAAACAAGTTTAATTTATCCTCGTGTTAACTCAAAAACCCAAAAATAAATAGGTAACTTCGATAATAAAATCAATGTTATATTAGTGAATAACTAACATCTCCATAGACAAGTAGTTAAAATTATATTCACTTCATTTGTGAAGATTCCAAGCACATGCAAGTTCTGCATTGTGGAAATACTAGTCAGCATTTTTCACAACTATTGTCATTGTCCAACATTTTCAATTAATAGCTCACAATCAAAACGAGACAACGAACAAAATATCTCATATGAACATTTCAAAATTGAAACACAGTAAATTGTTAGCTAAGTAAAAATCGTTTGTCAGTTTAAAAAAAATTCTTAGTAAGGTTACATTCTTAGCAATGCAATTTTTTTTACATGTGGATCTAGATTCGATCCGTGGACCCGGTGGATCCGATGGATCCAGATTTGGATATGATTTTTATGGACCCGACGGATCTGGATTCATGTATGAAAATCGGATCTGGGTCTGGATCTAGTAGGATCCGGTCCAGATCCGATCCGTTGCCATCCCTAGTCCAGACCCTTTGAACCGGTCCAAATTATGCCTCCAAACAGATTCATTTAACCAGGGGTAAAATTGTCTTTTCACCTTTTTCCCTTCAGCCCTAAAATTTGAACTCCTTGACTTCGACCTCCTTCTAGCCGTTACAGGCTTAAATGCCATCTTTCCCGGTAACGATCTCCTGGAAACATTTCTTTCCTCCACATAATTTTGAAACATTTTTCACAACTATTGTCATTGTCCAACATTTTCAATTAATAGCTCACAATCAAAACGAGACAACGAACAAAATATCTCATATGAACATTTCAAAATTGAAACACAGTAAATTGTTAGCTAAGTAAAAATCGTTTGTCAGTTTAAAAAAAATTCTTAGTAAGGTTACATTCTTAGCAATGCAATTTTTTTTACATGTGGATCTAGATTCGATCCGTGGACCCGGTGGATCCGATGGATCCAGATTTGGATATGATTTTTATGGACCCGACGGATCTGGATTCATGTATGAAAATCGGATCTGGGTCTGGATCTAGTAGGATCCGGTCCAGATCCGATCCGTTGCCATCCCTAGTCCAGACCCTTTGAACCGGTCCAAATTATGCCTCCAAACAGATTCATTTAACCAGGGGTAAAATTGTCTTTTCACCTTTTTCCCTTCAGCCCTAAAATTTGAACTCCTTGACTTCGACCTCCTTCTAGCCGTTACAGGCTTAAATGCCATCTTTCCCGGTAACGATCTCCTGGAAACATTTCTTTCCTCCACATACTTCCCCCCCCCCCCCCCAATATTTGTATCCCTCTTTCTTTTTTTCTTCCTTACTTTCCTTCACTCTCACCTCTGATCTGAACTCAGGAAACAACCAAATTCGAAACTCCAATTTTCCATCATCTACTACCACTGAGGCTGGAACCTTACCTCCTTTCTTCACTAAAATTCTAGCCCTTGTCAGATTCTGCAGGCTACATACAACATCTATAAAACCTCCACATAGATCTCCAACTTTCTTGAAGAGGTCATAGCACCACAAGTGTACCGGTAGCCCCACCATGTTTATCATTGCAGAGTTGCTGGACAAACATGGATCAACACACCCGACTCCTTCTACCCAGTTCTCCAGTCTCACAAAGTTTCCTCCTAGCCATCTCCTTCCTCCTTGAAGAACCTTAGAAGCCTGCTCCTCATTTGCAAAACGAAAAAGGAATTGTGAATCTCCCACCTGAGATATCTTCATGCCATCTTCTACACCCCACTCCTCCACAGCCCAATTTCCGACTGCCTCCGGAGAACCCACCCATTTTGAAAAGGACCCAACCAAACAGGATTTCAAAAAGACCTTCCTTCTCTGCGTGTGCTCATCTGAAACAGAGAAACATGGTTCTCTACCAGCATCCAGCTTCCGACATCTACCCCCCCAACTCTAGGGCTGGCCAAGCGAGAGTGTCTAAGTAGGACTTGCGGCCAGCTTTCTCAGCTTATACAGAGAAGCTCCTACTTCTCTCTCTAGACATTTTTGCAACTTTCCCAAATTACAATGAGGTGTCAGTTTTCTCTCACGCCGCACATTAACTTACCGTCCTTAGAACAGGAAAAGAAGATAAAAGCCAAAAATTACCTCTTGAAGAAGCAGATCAACAAACATATGAACTTCTCTGGGCTCTTTATGCTTATCTTTATCTTTTGCTTTTTTCTTTTTAATTTTGAATGTGTTACGTGCATTTATGGGGCGGGGGTAATTAGTGGACACGTTATTCAATGAGAAGACGTTGTGAATACAATTAAAAGAAAAACTAGGGAGCAAAACTTTCAACAGCATAGATTACCTTCCAAATGACATGTTAATATCCTCCTCAACAGGAGCATGAATCATTGATTGTGGCTGCAGAATTAGAGTAGATGCCAACATTGTCTGGCCATCCGGATTTTGCTGCACCGATCACACAGAACATGCTTTTAGAAAAAGGGTACATTTCAAGAAAGCATAATGCACAACTAAAGACCCAACAAAAGGAGATAGTAAAGGAAGCTCTGTTGAACAATATCTAACATCATTCTGAAAGTGTAATATACAACTGCTTGAAATATCTAACAATTAAGCAAGAACTCAGCTAAGATGCCAACCTGACAGAAGTTCTTAAAAAGAGAGTCAGCTGCCATGAATTCTTGCTTACTAGAAGTACGCAAAAGTATCCGGAGGACAGAATTCAAAGCAGGCTCTAAATCTGGTTCCTCTCCGAGCCTTTTGCTTGCAAGTTCTTCAAGATTCTTGGGGTGATTAGCGATTAGATCACCGATGCAATGAAGCGCCTGACATTGACGAAAGCCATTTTGAAGATAAAGTTACAAGAGTTCACGAGCTATAGCAGCATCTATACTGAACAATGTTCACTACATTATAATGTAAATGGAATTCGAAGTAGAAAAGTAATAGTAACAGGCATATCTCATCACTCCCTTACTCTCTTTTCTTTATTTTGCCTAACCAGCTAAGAATGCAGAAACCATGAAAGTTGATTAATTAGAAAAGAAAGCCATCTAATTGAAGGCATCAAGAACTAGTCAACTCACCGTACAACGCACTGGAACTGGAGCCCATTGGCTTTCAACTCCCACCATGAAGAGATGGTCCAGGACCCTTTTCTACAATATCAATCAGATAAGTTAGGAAGGTGATGTCATAATCCAAATGTAAGCAGTTCTCACATTGATGGAAAGAACAAACCTGAACCAAGACTGTTTTATTAGTCAGCTTATTTGAATCTCTGCCAGGATCAGTTTCTGGGCCACCCATGATTAGCAAATTAATTGTTTCTAGCACACTGAGTAGATTTATTGTCTACTGGCAATCATTTAAGGCAGAGAAATGAGAAAAGACCAGTAAGGCTTAGGTACATAAGAAAATCATAGCAGCAGTACATTTAATGTAAAAGAAGATGAAAGAAGAAAACAAATGGATTATGGGTTTAACCTTCTGTTCTGTAAATCTGTATGTAGTCCCTCTGAGCTTCAGAATTGATAGCAACTGATCAAAGCTCATCGTCTCTCTAAGTAATACCTGCAATAGATTCATAGTAAGTGAAAATTAAAATTATATGAGTAAAATGAACATTAGGGAGGCATCCAAGCAGAAACCTGATTTGATGCACTATTACGGAGGAGATTGTTCAGCAGTTCAAGACAGTCCTGAAGAATTCCCAAAGTAAAAGAAACAAAAGGCTTCAGTTAAATGTTCAATAACAATGCAGTGATCAGAAATAAGTTAATATTACTGTCCCACATTTTATAGGAACACCCAAATGCAAGTGCACTTGTAACACACATATAGGCCATTTCTAGAAACCATGAATTACAAATATTTACAATAAAGAATCATGGTGATTGAATGCCATAATTAGGTAAGAACATGACGAAACTTCTACCCAGATAATGAATGGAAAAAGTAAAAAAGACAAGATAATGACAGACTACACAAGTTCAAAACCTTTGAACAAACTCCAGCATGATTAGCCAATATCAAGAGTTGCTTAGTTACAAAATATTTATACCAAAATGAGCATGAATTTAAGTGAAGAAACCCTAAGTATTTCAATGACAGTTGAAGTGAATTGAGCACATGATGACTGAAAATCATTTTTTACAGCTCCCGCCAGAAAATTCGCTGGTTGTTTTGTTAACGAGGGGATAGGAATGCGACATCAGAGTCATCTACGCAATCTTTACTATTCTACAAAAAACATTTTAGACTTGAGCTTAAGATTACTTGTCCCAAACCTGCACAACAACTCCTCCTTCTGAACCTCCCTCCTCTTTTATAATGCTGAATATCTTTTCAAAAGCACCTTCAAAGACCACAATTTTTTGAATTTCCTGTAGATTTTAAAGGAGTTAAGCCAAATGCTAGGCACAAAACAAGTAAAATTTGAAGATCGAATATTTATAAAACAGCGGGAGGCAACCACCAAGTAAAGGAAGCAGCACTCACTTCAGCCTCACGGGTCAAGTAAGTCAGAAGTAACAGTGCCTCATTTCGTATGACCTTCAAGACATTCCAAAGTTAAAATCCCACGAAGACAGAGCATAATAATTTTATCATTTCCAGTTCATACCTCACGATCCATAAGCATATCCATCAGCCGTGTGATACCACGGGGAATGCTAAGAATAGCTTCCTGTAACCTGAATATTATTTCAGCACGTCGTCTCCTCAAAATGGATTTAAAAAAATGTACTTGAAACAATATGAAAGTACTAAAGATACCTTTGTGGAGAATTAGTTAGGAGGGCCGTCAAAAGTTGAAGTGTATAGTATCGTACATAGAAATCCTCCTCTGACTGCCAGAGTATTAGATCAGCTAATTGCAAGGAGATTACTCACTATACAACTAAAATAAGCAAGAATAATAGCAATAATATGCTTACTAACAAACTTAAGAGAAGAGAGATATTATCTACTTCTCTCGAAAGCAAGTCACTATTCATCAAAGTTGGCTGAACCTCATTCGCAGGCCCTTTTGCATAATCAATTGGAGTTAACGCGCTCACAAGAGTTTCCAGAGCCCCCCTGACCTTCAAGCACCCAATATGAGTAACTGTTAGTACTAAGTGAGACAAGGAAGGTAATAAAGTTGCATAAAACGTGCACCAATTGACAAAAAAGGAAAATCTTGTCATTTGCCACCAACGGAAATAGAAGATCTTATCAGTAAAAAAATTTTTACTGTGTATTTATTTTTTAATAAAATAAAAATAGCAGGCTTTATTATGCAGGGATCAACAAAACTCACAAAATGCACTTAGATCCTTTAAAAGTATTTCCTTGTAGTCTCAAACTTTAAAAGAAAAAAAGAAAGGGTTCCGCCAGCATTGCTGAAATAGTTGCACAAAGTTTTTAGTTGGAGATAACGTCTAACAATAATTGTTCTTTACCCCCACGCAGTTTGATCTATGACAAAACAGAAAAATAGTCCCATGGTAATAGTCAAAAAGATCTCAATGGAATTAGGAAATTGAAAATTATTGTGTATTAGAAAACTGCAGTTCTCTGATTTTCTGTTGGCCTTGGAAACTAATATGGAAAGTCAAAATTCCATATAAAGTTGCTTGATTTACATGCCTTTTGGCAAAAGAGGCAGTCTTGACACAGGACAATCTTTATCAAGAGGCAGAGGGGATACCAATTATTCTCCAGATGTTATGTGGAGAGGAGGCAGAAATAATCACTTATCTCTTTTTGCATTGTAATAAGACAGATCAACTATGGAAGAATTATCAATTCAAGGGAAATCATGTGGGCTATGCCAATGAGAATACCTGAAGTTCTAGCATGTTGGAACAGATACGGTAATCTCCCCAACCAGAAAGAGATGGAGAAACGTCCCAACTTGTATTTGGTGGACAATTTGGAAAGAAAGAAATCAAAGGTGCTTTGAAGATAAATGCAGTACTATACAAAAGCTGCAGATGAAGTGTCTAGTCCTATTCTATTTTTGGTGTAAACAAGAGTACCTAGAAGATCTTGAATCTATTTTTGATGTTTTAGAATCCTTGTAAGAAGACAAAGGATTGGCCTTCTTGTACTCCACACTGTAATTATGGGTGACTGGACATGTTTTCTGTGCGGTCTGTATATATATATACAACCTATGTAACCTTTTCCAAAACACAAAAATGTAGTTCTAAAAGTGTTCCCTTGCCTCTGGTTAGTCTCTTTAGGACAAAACCTAATATTAGTAGTAATTCTTAAGAAACCAAACAAAAACTGAAGGGGGAAAAGGAAAGATCTTAAATAGCAGCCAGTGCATAAATAACTATAAGACATGCTTTTTTCCTTCTAGAACCAGGAAAGAGACATGTGTCCACAAGAAATCATCACCAGCAGATTGGGTAATGAAACTCAGTCACCGAAGACATTGCCAACATTAGTATTTAACAGAAATGGTATTGACTTCACTCTGAACATGAATATATTCACTCAAGTCAAATTTACGGCGAACCTTTGGTACCACACGAGCAAAAAAGCATCCAATTACCTAGCACTTTAGACCAGACATTAGGAAAAGACAAGAAGTTTCTACAAAGATATAGCTTGAACTGTCATGCCAATAACACACAATGCATAAGGCCCACTAAAATAACATTAACATATCTTTCAATTTTAAAATTGGCAACAAAGCAATTGTACCATCTCAACATCATCACGCTCCTCCTTTAAGACGCTCAATATGACTGGGAATCCTGCAAGAAATAAAAAATATAAATAAACATCATTATATAATGGTGAAAAATATAGGGACGGAATTCCCTCGTCCAGATAACAAGATATAGACACTAACCCATTGCTCCAAAGGCCATTTGTCCAGCACGACTTTCAGAGACAATAGACTGAAATTCAAGCATAGCAGCTCTCCTATCTTCAGCCAGCACACCGTTGTTAATCCGGTCAAGCAAGCGTTCGACATAGCTATCGGTAAAAGCAACAAACTAGATTAATTAACATGCTAGAAAAGTTGGACTAGAATGCAACATGGAAATTATGTTGTACTTGTTAGGATTTGAGTCCCAAATCCTACCTAATCAGAAAACAGTAAATAAGTAAAGAACAAATAACACACAGATTTAGAGTGGTTCACCCTCAATGCAAGAGCTACGTCCACTTTGCCGCTGCAGATTTGACTATAATCAAATAGGGAGTTTGAGTTTACAATTCTCTCTTGCTCTCTTGGTCGACCTCCAAGAAAGAAAACGGCGCCCTAGTCTATATATAGCGAAAACTAGGGCGATCATAATACAAGCCTAAAATTCCCAAAATAACCTTACATTATAAAAAATTTCAGGTCAAACAACATTTCACACTCTGCGTAGGGTCTTCATAGTGTCGGCGGTGAATTAGGCTCCACAACTCAACAATCCTAACTTAAAACCAGCAAATAGCAGCACAAGATAATCAGCTGGACAGACAATCTAAGTGGAAAACTCAATTCCCAGGATCATAATATGATTTGATAAAGTGTTTTTCTGAATTCAAAGTGAATAAATACAGACCGCAATATATTTTCCTGCCAGTAAGTAGATCATTTATGTTATTATCTTTACTTATAAGGTTACTAGTTTTAAAAGGGTTTTTCTTGATAACTGAGAAATCCTTGAAGACGAGTGGTGCACAGTTTGAACTCGAAGTAAAATGGGCCCGTGCCTCTATCTTTCTTCACTTATATACCAAGTGTTTCCTGGGGGTTTCTTACCACTAAATCAAAGTCCGGAAGGTTTATTGTTATTATTATTTTCTATTGAGAGGGGGAGGGGAAGAGATGGGATCCTCATAAATCATGCCTTGTCTATCAACACTTGACAAAGAAATTCTCCCACATGTGGAGTCATCAATTAAGGGGATAATGCAGCTGCAACCCCAAGGGATTCGCTTAGTTGTCATATCCATCCAAAAACCAAAGGTCTAAGATCAAATCACGCTTCTAATACACCTTGGTGCCGAATATGCCCTATGTACAAATATATGTTGTTAGAGTCCCACATTGGTTGAGGGCATGGGCTTTTATCTCCTTATATAATTTTGGCAATTCTCACCTCATGAGCAAGTCTTTCACGTTAAGTTAGATCCAAGGTCCCACATCTAAAGCATTATGTAAGCTTGGCAAAATCAAGTTCCATCTTTGGGTATGGTGACCTTTTGGATATCAAACTTCAAGGTTTTCTTTTGGACTTTCATAGCTAAATATAAAGAAATTCCCATTGAAGTTTTGAATGCTAGAATTTTCATGTCACAACTTATGGGTCAAATATTAGAGCATCTTTTAGCTTCTTTTTTTTTGTAATTGTTGTAATTCTTTGGATAAGTAAAATGCCTTTTCGCCCTTCAAAGTGATTTAACAACACTGGTTAGTTACAATTATTTTCATTTATGTACTTCGTGGATGATTTGTCCCCTTTCTATACTCTTCTACGGATCATCTAAATACTAATGTTTTTTCATTGCATTAAGACTAAAAGATGAACAGGAATTCAGTGGAAACAAATGACAAAGAAGAAATCTCATCCGTAAGGACATGTAAATACAAACATACTCCTGTATATTTTTGTTTCCATTTCAACATATTTTTCTTTTATAATTTCTCATGCAGCGGTAATACATTTACAGAAGTTACCACTTGGCTTAGGGCCTCATTGGCCCATTTTGGAAATTTGCTGCAATACTAGACATTCGTTCTCTTTTGTAGACAACATAGTTTTGATTGACGAGACGCATAGTGGAATTAACGATAGGCTGAAAGTTTGGAGGACGACCTTAAGTCTAAAGGTTTTAGGTTAAGCAGGACTAAGACGGAGTACATGGAGTGCAAGTTCAGTGACGTGGCAGATGTGGAAGTAAAGATCGAGGGACAAACTATACCCAAAAGAGGAAGCTACAAGTATCTTGGGTCCATAATACAAGATGGGGAGATCGACAGTGATGTCCTACATTGTATTGGAGCATGATGGATGAAATGGGCTCACCTCCAGGGTGCTTTGCGATAAGAATGTGTCGCCAATCCTGAAAGGTAAGTTCTACATAGTAGTGGTTAGACCATCATTGTTGTATGAGGCAAAATGCTGACCAGTCAAGAACGTCCACGTTTAGAAGATAAAGGTAGCAGAGATGAGGATGCTTAAATAGATGTGTGGTCATACTACGAAAGATATGATTAGGAACGAAGTTATACGGGACAAGGTCGGAGTGGCCTCCTTGGAGGATAAGATGAGGGAAGCGAGACTGAGATGGTTCAGACATGTGAAGAGAAGGTGCGAGGATGCACTAGTTAGGAGGTGTGAGAGATTGACGGTAGCAAGAATTAGGAGAGGTAGAGGTAGCCCGAAGAAGAACTGGGGGAGGTGATTAGACAGGGCATGACACAACTCAGGTGACTGAGCACATGACCTTAGATAGAAAGATTTGGAGGTTGAGAATTAGGATAGAAGATTAGTGGGTAGTTGAGTCTTTGTCGCATTGTGTGGGAAAGGTAGGGGCTAGCCCCTTCATCTTCTCTTCTCTTTTCTTAGTACTCCCTCTGTCCCAATTTATATGACACCATTTGACTTGGCACAAAGTTTAAGAAAGAAAAGCTGACTTTTGAAATGTGTGGTCTAAAACAAACCTAAGACAATCGTGTGGCTATAAATCATTTCATTAAGGGTAAAAAGGAAATTTTAAAATTAAATTTTCTCTAATTATAGAAAAGTGACATTCTTTTTTGGACAGACTAAAAAGGAAATAGTGCCACATAAATTGGGACAAAGGGAGTAAGTATTATTTGAGTATCGCGTAGATCTCTATTCTTTATGTGTGTATTACTACGTGTTGCTTCATTTATTTTGTATATTGATATTTTGCTGTCTTATTTTCCATGCAATCCTGCATCGACTTTCCTTTTGAGCCGAGGGTCTATCGAAAATAGCCTTTCTACCCCTCAAAAGTAGAGGTACGAAAAACTAATGAAACCTCAAACCAACTAATATCAATACTACTCGGGCATTCTTAGTTTTTCCTCCTAAGATAAGAGCTTTTCACCAAGCTTGTCACATTTATAAACCTCTGCGTACATCCTACCCTCCCTGGACCCCACTTTATGAGATTACACTGGGTATTTTATTGTTGTTGTTACTAGACATTATTAACTTTACTAATACAGTTTAAATCAAGTTATACTTTTTGGTTGTTTTCAGGAGTACCAATTTTTCAAATGCTTGAGTATCATCCAAATGAGTTAAATGGATATTGATGATTCGTATAGCCGATCCCAACTGATTTAAGATTTCGTCCATAGTTATTTTTGTTTTCAAGGTGCACCAAATATATATTACATAGACAACCACAATTCATAAATGCACATTAAGAATTAATCCATTACACCTATCAATACGGAAATTGATCAAACAAAACACTTACCTATCTTCACTCGAACCCGAATTTTCATTACCAAACACCCTTCCAACTACACCCTACAAAACAAAACAATACATTTCAATCAAGTCAATCACACATTATTAAAACATTGTTCATCAACCATCCATACTATATAGTTTTTCGATGAAATATAAAAAAGCAACAATTTTAGGTAACCAAAAAATTACCTGGTACTTCGCAACTAAGTCCATCCGTCTATAAGCTAATAATCACGATTCTTCAAATTCTGGAATACATTACGGAAAAAATAATCCCTCGGCAATAGGGTCAAACTCGAATCATAAATTAGCAATTTATTATAAATTGATCAGAAATTAACATTAGTTTCGATCAAATGTAACTGAAATTGAAACCTATATGTGTTTGTCAGCTTACCTGATAGAAAGATCAATCAGATCCAGAGAGAGTCGGGTCAAAACGTAAAAAGGGTGTGGATTTGAACTTGGGGGCCCATTATGTTTTCTGTTCATTCTAGTTGGGCTGGATTTCACGATCCGAATGCAGCTTTTGACGTTATTCATAGGTATTCCCACAAATGTACTATTTTGGGGTGATCTTTAATTTTTGGCCTATCCTTCATTATTTTTGGCGCAACATATTTAAAATTTCGCAAGACATAATTAGCGTTCAACTTCAACATATGTATCGTAACATCCACACAAAGTATGTCGGATAAAGTATAATTTCCAAAACTCAATATAATATGAAAAAATATATAATTTCAAATTTCGGCAGACATAGTTAGCATTTAATTTCAACATATGCATCATAACATCCACACAAACTATGTCGGATAAGGCATAATTTTCAATACTCAACATAATTTAAAATATTACTATGAAACAATGCCGCATAATTTATATCGCGCGAGGCAAAAAATTAGTTTTCGAAGAAAAAACATTATAGAGACTATGCCTTGCGAAGTATACTATGTATTTTCATAAAAAAAAATAGCAGAGGCAAAAATTAAAGACCAGTGCGTTTGAGGGGAAATCCGCACAAAAAATGGATTCCGTGACTAATCTGACATGTGTTTGTTTCGCTAATTTGAGAACCTTGGAGGTCCACTCGTGTTTTCTGTTCATTCTAGTTGGGCTGGATTTCGGGACCCGAATTGCAGCTTTTGACGTTAGTATGCACTAGGGGTGGCCAGTGGGTTGGAGCGGGGCGGGCCGGGACCAATCCCGACGGGACGGGGGAGGGTCAGGACGCGAGATCCGACGGGCTGGGATTGGCAGGACGGGACGGGTCGAATCGCGGGATTCGGGGTTTTTTATATATATAATTGAATTTCCAACATTTAAATTGACATTCACACCTACATTACCACGAAAATTCGACGTTGAAATCTATTGTATATCGTCAGATCTTTACTAAAGAAAAGGGGAAATTAGAAATCGATTTGGGGGAAAACACAAATTGATTGGGAAAACGGACGTTTCACCAATTTACAACTACTTTCTCTCTCTACATTTTATGTCAATGCTTCCGTGATATGTTAATTAAGTTCATACCGCATTCGACTTCCATAAAAGCTTCATAGATTGGCTTCATTCTATCCACTCAAAGACAAATGTACCATTAAATGACAATAAGGCTTCATAAATTGGCGTTCATAACACATCTCATGTTGCTACTTTATTTGTTCATAATATGATTATGGCATGGTGTTCTGTAAACAATTCTTACATGCTATTGAAGTTTCCCGAGTCCTCGTAAGCTCTACGAACAATTATCTACATTATATAAATGATAGCAATACTGGAGTCAATAATTTAACTCAAAAGAATTGACAAGTTCACTATTCACAATTTACAACTTCTAAGATGGTAGGAAGATTTGTGAGAAAAATAAAGAGAAAATGAGGTATTTATAGTTGAAAATTGGGTTAAAGTGTAAATATACTAACTTAAGGGTTAAAAATAAATATTAAGGGGGTGGGGGCCAAAAATGATCGTTGAAACCGTTGCACAATAGCCAAAATCTAAATTTGGTCGTTGTTACAACGACTAGTTTTGCAAAGGGGGAGGGGGGATCGGGGCTGGGCCGGGTCGGGATCGGGCCGACCCGGCCCACTGGACAACCTTAGCATGCACGAAACTTCAAATTTTTTAGCGGATTTACCCTTGAAAGGCACCGGCATTTAATTTTTGCCACTCAAATTGTTGATTTTTAATTTTATTCTTTGCTTAAAAAGTGACCGAAAATATTATGAGGTCCCAAGTTCCAATCCCTACTCAGTAAAAAAATTTAGAAAATCACAAGACAGAGTTTACCTTCAGGCATAAGACAAACTCTGACTTAAGGTAGAGTTTGCAGGCAAATTATGTCTTGTGAATCCCAAACTCTGACTTTCAATTTCTTTTTAATTTTTGATTTTGCTGGGTTCGAACCCAGAAATCAGGGGTTTTTAGGCGAAGGGTAAAAATTAAAAATTTCTAATTTGATGAGCAAAAAGTAAAAACCACCCCGAAATAAGGGCATTACTGCGAATTGCCCACGAAACTTTAGAAAGAAATACTTATTAATTTATTAAATTTATGATCTTAAATATGTTATATATATATATATATATATATATATAATATTTATGTGATTATAAACTATTTAAATTTATGATTCTAAATGTGTCATATCATGTATGTGGGTATGAAAATTTATTATTAAGATAAATTAAAACAAAATAAATTAAATTATTTTTAAATTTAGAAATAAATAATTTTTTAAACGATTAAAAAGAAAATAATGTCATGTTTTTCGGTGAAGAGGGAATATTGCAATTTACTCCGTATTGTTATTACCTGAAAAAATAGGGTCTAATAACCTACCATGCTTAATTAACTCGTATTGATAATGCAAAATTATTTACACAGTATGTAGATAATTTTAAATCTTATCCTAATGCAGACAGTTTCTCTTTCATATTAAATTTTAGGCAAATCACTCCTTCATATATAATGTGAAAAAAATATATTATATTCTGCGCAAATATACCTTCATTTATCTGAATAAGCTAATGGGTTTATTTCTGTGCTGGAAATATTTGTTTGAGAACCTTTAGGATTTTTCTTAAATCGAAAATTACGTGTTTAGGTATTAATAAATACTATATTCGGCTGATTTGGGCCGTGATATACATGGTACATATAATCGTGTATATCACGGTTTGGGAGGCTTATTTTAGGAAAGATTGTTGTATTTAATTAGCATTGTACACTTACCATAATTGTAGAATTCTTGAACAAATAGAATAGGGTTTTGAAAATAGAATAGGAATAGGATTTTCCATATTATGGAAATTGTAAATTGTATATATACTCTTTCATTAATGAAAATAATCAAGGATTATTTCTTTCATGGTATCAGAAGTCTAGGTTGACCAAAATCCTATCGACTTTTTTGTCCGCTGCCTCGTTTTCCGAGCTTCTCTCTCGGAATCCATGCCCTACTTACCTCATCTCCTCCCAAAAATTTCTTCTGAATCCCTTCTTCACCTATTGTTCTTTCGTTATGTCTACGTCAAAGAACACATTCCATCATGCCCTTGCAGTTTCAAACATCAAGAACTATATTCCTATTGTTCTTGAGATGGAAAACGTACATTATGCGACGTGGGCGGAGCTTTTCAAGATTCATGCCCCCGTTCGCATCAAGTTCTTCATCATATCATTCCCTCAACCGCAGGAAAAGAGCCTGCCCCAGAAGTTGACCCGATATTATGGACTACTCTTGATGCTACCGTTTTGCAGTGGATTTATTCCACTATCTCTACGGGACATCTTGCAAACAATTCTTGAACCCGATGCTACAACGATGGAAACTTGGAATAGGCTGCGTGACATATTTCAAGATAACAAAAAATTTCATGTCGTTACTCTTGAGCAGGAATTTTCTCATGTTAACATGAAGGATTTTCCGAGTGTCTCAGCCTATTGCAAAAGGCTGAAAGAGTTGGCGGACCAACTCCGCAATGTTGGTGCACCCGTTAGCAATAATCGTCTTGTTCTCCAGATGGTTGTTGGCCTATCTGAGGCTTATAGTGGCGTTGTCAGTCTCCTTCGTCAAAGTGATCCTCTCCCATTGTTCTATCAAGCCCGGTCCATGCTTACGTTGGAAGAAGTCGACTTGGCTAAAAAGGCGGCTACTAGTGCAAATCCAATCGTCATGATGACGACATCCGATGCTACTCCGTCCTTCTCCGAAAATTCTAGCTAAAATCGCAACAACGGTGGAGGCAAAAATGGTAAAAATTGGAAAAATAATCGGAAAACGAGGTGGAAATCACGGGGTGGGCCTCGGGGCAATGGGCCGCAAACTAATTGGCCGCAGCCCTGGGATCCGTGTCCCTGGAACTGGGCCGGAGGTTCTTGGCCCAACGTCCCCTATTACCCGCATTCAGCCTATCCGGGAAACTGGGCCCAATTTCCCAACATGCCCAGTTTTTTGGCCCAGAAGTTTAGTCCGCGACCAATTTCTGGGTCGAGACGGCCAACATGTGTGCTTGGACCTCGGTCTGCCCAGGCCCATCATGCAGCGGGCCCACACCGACGGATATTGAAGCAGCGATGCACACACTTGGATTGACTCCTCTCGATAATAATTGGTACATGGACACTGGTGCCACTTCCCATATGACATCCGACTCAGGTACCCTCTCGTCTTATTACAATTTGAGCAACAATCGTGGTATTATTATTGGTAATGGTCATTCGATTCCAATTCATGATCACGGTAGTGCAGGTTCCCCCTTCCCCCCTCATCCGCCTCTTGTCTTGAAAAATATCCTTTATGCCCTAACTTGCTTAAAATTTGGTGTCTGTTCGCAAATTCACAACTGATAATTGGGTTTCTGTTAATTTTGATCATTTTGGGTTTTTTGTGTAGGATTTCAAAACGGGGATACCTCTTATGAGATGCAACAGTTGGGGCGATCTTTATCCAATCACCACCGTCAATTTCGTCACTCCAGCCATGTCATCCACTTCTGCTGCTCTTGCCCCTTTTTTGTGGCATACACGTTTGGGTAATCCAGGATCGTCAATTATGTCTTTTTTAAATAAAAACAATGTTATTCATTGTAAGGGTACGAGTAGTACTCCAATTTGTCATTCCTGTCCTTTAGAAAAACATGTTAGATTACCTTTTGTAGCATTTACTTCTCATACTTTAATGTCATTTGATATTATTCATAGCGATTTATGGACATCTCCCGTTCTAAGTTTTGTGGGCCATCGTTATTATGTTATATTTTTGGATGATTATTCTAATTTTTTATGGACCTTTCCATTAGAAAAAAAATCACAAGTTTTTTCCACATTCTTAAAATTTAGAGCATTCGTCTGCACCCATTTCGAACGGAAAATAAAAAATATTCAATCTGATAATGACAAAGAATATGATAATGGGTCGTTTCGGGATTTTTGTGACACTAACGGCATAGTTTTTCGTTTCTCTTTTCCTCATACTCCTCACAGAATGGGAAAGCCGAACGATAATTTCGTACCATTAATAGTATTGTCCGCACTTTATTGGTCCATGCTTCTGTACCTCCTTCCTTTTGACATCATGCTCTACAAATGACTACTTACCTTCTTAACATACTTCCTACCAAATGTTTGACATATTCCTCCCCTCTTCAAATCTTATATAATAAGACTCATTCGTATTAACATCTTAGGGTCTTTGGATGTTTATGTTATCCGTTTTTCCTGTCAACTACTATTCACAAACTTCAATCCCGGTCTACCGCTTGTGTGTTTTTGGGTTATCCATCTAATCATCGTAGTTATAAATATTTTAATTTATCCTCTAATAAAATCATCATTAGTCGCCAATGTTATTTTTGATGAAACCCAATTTCCGTTTTCTAAAGTGAGTAATCTTGTGCCTAGTTCGTATACTTTTTTAGATGACGAGGTCTACCCGTATTTTATCCACCATTTATTGACTGTTTCCAGCACCTAAACTCTGCCAGTGGGCCCACTACCTACTGGACCTACTGTTCCGCCACCTCCCACTGTTTCCATTATTGTTTCTGCCCCAGTATCGCCAGTTGGGCTAGTTACCCAGCCCAATCCCGACACTATTCCAACTTCAGTTTCTGCTTTGGCTACTGTTTCCAATGCTTCTGCCTCGGCTCCTGTCGACCATTCGAGTTCCTCCCAAAATCCACCATATTCTCTACCGAGTCATAGACCGGTCACTCGTAGTCAACAGGGTATTTTTAAACCAAAAATACATTTTAATCTAAATTCTGATGTTCTTAAATCCCCTACCCCATAACCCAGTGTCCGCATTAAATGACCAAAATTGGAAATTGGCTATGCACGACGAATATAATACTCTTATTGAAAATAAGACGTGGGAGTTGGTACTCCGTCCTTCTGGTGTTAATATTATTCGGTCTATGTGGATTTTTACTCATAAGGATAATTCTGATGGTTCTTTTGCGAGGCATAAGACTCGTCTTGTAGGTGATGGTAAGACTCAGCAAGTTGGCGTGGATTGTGGTGAGATATTTAGTCCAGTGGTCAAACCGACTACCATTCGCACTGTTCTTAGTCTGACTCTTTCGAAAGGATGACTCATTCATCAGCTCTATGTGAAGAATGCTTTCTTACATGGTGATCTTAAGGAGACCGTTTACATGCATCAACCCTTGGATTTTCAAGACCCTAAATATCCTCATCATGTCTGTTTATTGAAGAAGTACTTGTATGAGCTTAAGTAGGCCCCACATGCTTGGTATAAGAGATTTGCATATTATGTTTCATTTATTGGATTTTCACACAACAGGTCTGATAATTCATTGTTCATATATCGTCGTGGTACTTCCTTGGCTTATATTCTATTATATGTGGATGATATTGTCTTGTCTGCCTCTACTGATGCTTTGCGCAAGTCTATCATGACCATGCTCACTTCTGAGTTTGCTATGAAAGACTTGGGGGCCTTGAGTTATTTTTTTGGGATTGTTGTCTCTCGTCATGCATGTGGATTATTCTTGTCCCAACGGAAGTATGACGCTGAGATTATTGACAGGCCTGGTATGTCCTCGTGTAAGTCTACTTCCACTTCCGTTGATACTAAGCCCAAGTTGGGTGTTGTGGCTGGCTCACCTTACGAGGATCCCACTCACTATCGCAGTCTTGCTGGAGCTCTTCAGTATCTTACTTTCACGAGACCGGATATTACATATGCAGTACAACATATGTGTTTGTTTATGCATGATCCTAAGGTGGAGCACATAAATGCACTCAAACGCATTATGAGATACATCCAGGGGACACTTGACTATGACTTGCATCTATATCCATCATCGACCTCTACACTTATCTCGTATACCGATGCTGATTGGGGTGGCTGTCTAGATACCCGACACTCCACATTTGGTTATTGCATGTTTCTTGGTGATAACTTGGTCTCGTGGTCTGCCAAACGACATGCTATCTTATCACGCTCTAGTGCAGAGGCCGAGTATCGAGGGGTAACCAATGTGGTTTCTAAATCATGTTGGTTACGTAATCTTCTCTTGGAGCTTCACTTTCCCATTCAAAAAGCTACCAAGGTATATTGTGATAATATTAGTGCCGTATATCTTTTTGGGAATCCGGTTCAACATCAGCGCACTAAACATATTGAGATGGATATCCATTTTGTTCGGAAAAAGGTAGCTCGTGGACAAGTACGCGTTTTACATGTTCCGTCTGGGTATCAAATTGCAGACATCTTTACTAAGGGTCTTCCATTGGTCCTATTTGAAGATTTTAGGGACATACTCAGCGTACGACGACCGCCCGCTATGACTACGGGGTGTAATAAATACCATATTCGGCTGATTTGGACCATGATATACATGGTACATATAACCGTATATATCACGGTTTGGGAGGCTTATTTTAGGAAAGGTTATTGTATTTAATTAGCATTGTACACTTATCATAATTGTAGAATTCTTGAACAAATAGAATAGGGTTTTGGGAATAGAATAGGAATAAGATTTTTCATATTATGAAAATTATAAATTATATATATACTCTTTTATTAATGAAAATAGTAAATCAATTATTTCTTTCCGTTATCTTTTGTTGTAATTTTATACCCGTTTCATCCCATAATTTCTTTTTTCCCCACTGTTTAAGAGTCAAATAAAGTAACGTTTAATCTAACTTGTAAATGTCTTATTGTACGTCATCCTGCTGAAATGGAAAAGGTTCCAATTTATAAGACTTCTTTTCACTTTAGTTGTGAAATAGTTAGAAAGGCTTTAAATTAACTCAAAAAGTGAACTACAGTAATTGTTTTTTTTTTAATTTGAAAAAGTATTAATGATTAACTTTCACCTCTTTTATTGCTGAAAAAGACGAGAAATATAATATTTCTTCATCTCCATTATATTCAAATTTGGAGGAGTAAAAAACATTGACGTGGAACACTTCATTTGTCTCTCAGTACGACATCATCACGTCCAACGACATTGTTGTGTAACATGTGAACTTGTGGTATGCCTTATAAATTTTTTTAGTTTTTTCTTCATTCTAATATGGAATTCGCCTAAGGTATAACATAAACAAAAAAAATAAAAATATTAAACACAATACAGTTTAACCAAAAATGTCCTATCCCACGTAATATCCAACTCATATAATCCCTTATATGCTAAATAAATGAGCAAAAACCTCTTATACCACCTAATACCCGATTCTTTATATGCTAAACAAATAACGAAAAACCTCGGCCTAATACCCGGCTTACAATTTCTTTATATGATAATCAAATGACCAAAACCTCCTAATTAATACCCGAAGCTTCTTTTGGAGTGATATGCATGGACTACGTACAATTATGAAATAATTATATTTTCCCAGTTTCTGTTGGATGGTCTTAATCTTGATAATTGAGAGGCTAACTGATTTTGCAGCTTAATCTAATTGTCCTTGTACCAATTCCACAAAACAAAAATCTTCAAAGCATCCTTACAAAACTAAAATTGAATTTTTCTCATTTGAATTATTAGAACCACACATGATTCCATCACTTGTGCACCCAAAGAATATCATATCAAACAAAAGAGATAGAGAGAGAGAGAGATTTATAATAGTACTTTTTTTGTTTTTCAAATTGCAAAATCTATATATACTGATATTTGCTTCAATATATCATTGGCAATAATTTGGATGCGTGGTGGTAACAACTTACCAAGATATTGTCACAAAAAAACTAGCATCCAACAATTACCAGCTATAGAAACAAAAATTCATGTCACGAAAATACCTAAAAACCAAAATGTAGAGATTTAATTGTATGATTCCAAATCACTTCTTTAATCTATACCCCATGTTGCAACTACTAACTAGTACTACTAAATATCTACCTATCACCGTAATTCAAGAACCATGTAATATAAGGTCCAAAATCAAGAATCTTCCTTCTTCTTGTTGTTTTTTTAACCAGCCAAATCATGAAGAAGTTGTGCCCCCATCAAGTTTCTATAAGGCAAATTCTGATTTTCACTGTCCAAAAGTGATGAATATTGAACTTGTTCATCACCTCTAGGATAAAAAAGTGAACTTTGATGAGATGCTTGTGAAAATGTACCACTTAACCCCATTGATCCTCCACTTCCACCATGTTGTTGTAAACCCAATGTTAAAGAAACACCCCCTCCAAGATTATGTTGCACACTTTCATTATTTCCATAACCAATTGCTCCACTTGAATTTTGATTATATGATGAAAAATCTAGCTCGATCGCGCCAAACGATTGTTCTCCACCTCTTAATGATCCATAGTTTTGAACTTGATGATGATGATCATGTTGAAGGGGATTTTTGTTGGTATCATTTTTCTCATTAGGGTGATTTATGATGGAAGATATGCACTTAGAGTCAATTCTTACAAGATTTGGCTTTTGATCTTGATCAATGTGTGATGATTGAGGATTATTTTGATGAATGGTCATGTTGTCATCAAGGGCTTTTGATCCATCTGGAGATCCAAGATTATTCTCCTCTTCTTTGGTTTCTTCTAAGTACATTTCTTCCACCATTGGCTTCCATAGCCTTACCCTTGCATTAATGAACCAATTAGACACCTGCCCAAAAGGAAAAAAATGATTTGAATCTTACATGCATGACACTTTGTAAAAGACAAACAGTTCGAGTTATATGTACGGATAGTGTAAGCAATCAGATAAGTTATAAGACAATTATTACTTACGTAGCTAAGTTAGATCTATGCACTGACGGTATTAGGAAAATTTACACCATTAGATCAAGGCAACTGCATGTAATTGTCTACACAAAAATAATTGGTAACCTTAAAAAAAAGGAAAGCAAACTTCTATAATAGGTCAAAATGCATTGATAGTGTAAGAAAATCTCTATATTGTTGGTGCATATAACTGAAACTCCGTAGTAAGATATGATAAGCAATTACCGTCACATGAATCGTAAATGCATGAATGTGATGTACCAAGAAATCGGCGGTTCCTAATGGAACCTAATAAAAATGGTAATTATCCGGTTGATAGTGTAAAAATCTTTATAGTGGATATAACAAAAATTTAAAAACGACAGATATATTTAAGAAAATTGTTGATTGCATTATTTAATTACTAATTTCAAACTATGAAATGGATTATTCTAAGAAGATATGCTTCACTAACATAAAATTATTCATATATGGAGAGTAAAATAATGTTATAGTGGAGAAAGGGATATGCCTGGCTTCTTGAAAGACCAGTTTGGCGGGCTAAAATGTGTTTATCAACATCACTTGGGTACCTGCAAAGTTTCCATAAAGAAGAAAGTAAATATAGTTTGTACTTGTACCATACTTTACAACAAACACTTTGTACTTCTATGTGATAACAATAACAATGTGAAATCAACAAAAATTCTATAGACAGAGAGTTCTGAGGTAGTATAGTATAGTTAAAACTTTAAACCGACAAATGAAAAAAGAAAAAGGGAGTTACTGTAGCGACAGATAGAGAGTAACTCCCAAGATATTTAGCTATTTTTGTGAACACTGATTGATGGCCCATGGAAGGATCCTTGGTGCTACAACTACAAGCGGGGTTGTAATGTTTCTTTTTGTACAAAACTTTGATTCTCTCTCAGTAAATAATAGCGTTCATCCAAAATAATAGCCGATAAATATATAATATACGTAAAATATACATGTCATATACATAACTTATTTTAACAAACTGCCAAATGTGTAACTTGAAAAGTACTAGAGTTAAGTTGGATTCATCAAATTTAAATCTGGGATCGACTTACAGGTGAAGAAAGTCTACAGTGAGCCAAGTACATACCATAATTTATAAAGTACTATAGTAAGTGGAATTCATCAAATTTAAATCTGGGATCCGACTTACGGGTGAAGAAAGTGTTCAAAGAGCCAAGCACGCAGGACGGAAACTGATCTTTCTGGGAGACCGCGTTGCGGTCTCCATGGATGAGTTTCCATCATATTCATCTGTTGAAAAGCTTTTTGTTGCCTTAGAGTTTGATCAAGAAGACTGAGTCTTGGTGTTTCACCTCTTGTTGAACCAGGAACAAGAGTAGTACTACTGTCTTTTTCTCCCATGGCCTTTTTTGTGGCCTTAATTTGTCCCACAATTCCATCTCTTAGGCATCTGAAATGCCTTGACATTGCCCTTGATGCTAAGGCTGAGTAAACTCTTGCTGCTCCATTTCCAGCCACTGCTTCAAATGATGATACAACTGCTTTCATTTGATCACAATAGTGCTTGTACCTTCTATCCACCTACACATAAATAAATAAAAACAAACAAGCCCATGTTAAAATCAGTGAAAACAATTAACCAAGAAAAGCGAAAAGTTGAATCTTTTTCTTATCTTTACTTCATAGAGGGGTGAACAAGAATAGAGGGTGTTCTAAAAAATTAATGAAATAGTGAAATTGCCATTTTTTTTAATCTTTACTTCATAGAGGGTGTTTAAAAAAATTAATGGAATAGTGAAATTGTCAAAAAAGATAATTTTTTTTAATCTTTACTTCATAGAGGGTGAACAAGAATAGAGGGTGTTGTAAAATATTAATGGAATAGTGAAATTGTCACCATGTGCGCATTAATGGAAAAGGGCCTTTCAGTCTCTCAATTAGTTCAAGATTTGAACTTTGATGTTATAACAAACTATTAAAAGATTCAAAGAAACATTAAAAAGAATGTAAGAATATACCTCTTCAAGCATTTGAAGCAATTTTGTTTTTCTTTTCTGAAGTTCTAAGAGGTCAAGGGACTGGAAAGGTTGCTTTTTTGAAGTACTAGCACTCTCATGATCTTGCCATTGGTGGGGCGTTTGTTGTACTTTTGATGATGAAGAATTATCATTTTTCTGTTTTATTCCGAGACTGCAGAATTCACTGAGGAGGTCTTGAGCCGGACCTAAGTATTTCGAGTCCCTAATCTGATGATGAAAGTACCCTTGATGTTGTTGGAAATTTGCAGATTTTCCCAAAAAACCATCATGTATTAGTCCTCCTATTTCTTGCTGATTTCTCAGTTCAAAAGATTGTAAACCAATACTAGAAGGATTTGATGAACATAGAGATAATGAAAGTCCTTGACTTGGCCTTTCATTTCCTTCACAAGGAAATACACATCTTAATGATGGATCATCAACAAGTAATGTTCTATTATTCTCATGCCAATTAGTACTTCCTTGATGACCATCATCAGTTGGTGTCACCAACATATTTTCACTACCATGTTGGTAAAATTGTTCAGTAATATTCTTGGAAGATGAAGGACCAATAACACCACTATTACCATCACCAATCTTGTTGAGAAAATTACCTTTCCATAACACATGAGAATTATTGTTAGGTGGAAACCCTATCATTTCCATACCAGAAGTTAAGTTATACATCTCTGGATTTTGTTCATAACTTTGCAACTGATGATGATTAACCATATTTGGATTTGAATTAGTACTATCTGAATACCAATAACCAGTATTAGTTACCATTGATCTTGGTTTAATCTCTTCACTTTCTTGATGACCAGCCATATAAAGATAGCTTTATCACTCTTTAAGTACTTTCATATTCCTGCAACAAACAAAAATCCCATCAAGATCTGCATATCCTTTTATTAAAGAAACCCAAAAATGGAAATAAATAACATAGGTAGAGTGAAGAACATCAAAAGGTAAAGGATCAAGTGAACTAAAAATACATAAAGGGTTTTTTAGTTTACCATCAAAGTTACCTTTTTTGAACAAAAAGATTCAATTTTTACTCACTCAACTGCTTGTACACCAACTTTTTTTTTTGCATATACATGACTAGTAAACAACAACAACAACAACATAGCCAGCATAATTCCACGCGATGGAATCTGTAGAAGGTAGAGTGTATGAAGAACTTACATCTACCTTAAAAGATAGAGAGATTGTTTCCGAAAGACCCTAGTAAAAACTTAAAACTTCAAAGCAAGAAACAAAAGGTAAAAAGAAGATCAAGAAATGAACCTTTGTTGTCTCTGTTGGTTTCTCAAACATAAAACCAAACAAGGAACATGGTGTACTATGATCAGATGAAGGAGAAAATATTATGGAATTTCTTCCGGAGGTTAAGGAGAGAGAGAGAGGGGCCTAAGGGGGAGTGTGATGATGACTTCTAAGCCATGTTTTTCGTTGATATATGCTTTTTTGCGCTCTTATTTTCTCTCTCATGCAAAACAAGATATCAATACGTACAAAATACTGAAATAGACTTCCAAGAAAGAAAATTAAATCAAATTAAAGACACCCCTCAACTTCAATAATTAATCCTTAACCAATTAAAAGACGACGTAAAATGAATTCAATCTACCTCCTTTAAAATATGTTTTAAGTTAGCATTCTTTAACTATGTGACATTTTCTTTAGTTTGCTAAAAAAAAATGATAATTTTCTATATTTAGAAATACGTTAGTTTTAAACTTTTCATTTTACCTCTAATAACACGTACTTCCTTGTCGTAAAATATGTGTTGTTTTTTCCTTTTTGAGAGTCAATTTTAACTAATCTTTATAGCTAAATTGGATTAGATCAACTCAATATTTTAAAAGTAAAATTAGATATTCAAAAACTGTATTAAAGTGCTATAAGTTGTAATTCTTATCATGTCAATACAAAATACATTTAAAAATGTTGATCAAAGTTCATATATATATATATTTATATATATATATATATTTTAAATTTCGAGAAGTGAAAAATGACATATAATTTGGGACAGAGAAAGAATTGTTATAGACACACAAGTATAATGTTATGTTTATTAAGAATGGAAGTTTAAAAAATATGTAATCAAATAGGTTCACATAAATAAGACGGAGAGAGTACTAGATAAAATTCCAAGCTAGGTATTGCTTTGTGAAGTAGACATCTAAACAGGAACCATGAGTCAGAAAAAAGATCATAGTCCTATATTACAAGCTGCCAAGATCACATTTTTATGTTCTTGATTACTAGCATACCGTTAATGTTGGATTTGATGTTGTGACTTTGACCCAACATATATCCTGAAGTATTGATTTGAATGTATAAGAATGTTGGGACAAATGTTGCACAACATTCGGATCAACTTTTTCGAAACTGATTTTGCCATACTTCACGTAATGATTACTATGTGGTAAATATGACTTGGCAAGGTAAAAAGAAGTTGATAAACACGTGTGAAAAATGAGTCAAGGCTGCTGCTTTTCGTGAGGAACAAGTCAAAGTTGTTAGAGGTTTTTGCTGCTTGATCGTCTCCAACAAAACCTACCAGCTGCCACCTTTCCCTCAACCGATCAATGAGCTTTTCAAGGAAGACTCTCTACTATAAATAGAAAGGCTATTACAGTGAATCAATATCCAGAATCAGAAAGCAGAAATACCAAGAGAGCTCTCGGGATTTCATCTCAGAAATCTGGATCACAAGTGTTACCTGAGTGTGTTGACAACATTCTGTCCAACATTACAATTGCTTTTTAGATTCTAGATTAGTTTTGTATGGAGCGATTGTAATGAGAGGTTGTCTATGTCTACTTAGTTAGATTTTTCAGGCAGAAGTCATCTGCGACTTCAACTTTTAATTCCTTTCCGTTTTATATTGTAAATCTGTAAAGAAAAGAATTTGTACTTTTGTATATAATATATATACAATACATCTGGTCATTGACCATTATAAGTTATATAATATATATAGCTTATGAAAATTTGAACCTTTGTGTTCTTTAAATTTCGATGCATTTACTCTTTAAAGTTACTGTTTTGCTAAATGTTGTTACTGGTGTCGGACGACATAATTGCCGACATTCGGAAACAGAATTGGCATTCGTTTTATTCCATCTCTTGTTTTTACTTTCCACAACATTTGACACCCTTCAAGTGGTATCAGAGCCGACACTTAACACAATAAGTGCTTGGTCCTGTTGTCATAAACTATGAATCAGGCAAATCCAACTATTAGTAGGCTTCCTATTTTAGATGGATCAAATTATGCCTATTGAAAGATTCGCCTACGTTCTCATATCAAATCAATTGATGTTAGGGCATGAAGATCTATAACCAATAGGTATGTTGTTCCTATGTTGCCACCGGATGAGGAAGGTGATATTCTTGTTAAACCTGAATCCGAACGGACTACAGAAGAAACCAATAATGCTAACTTTAACGAAAAAGCCTTAAATGCAATTTTTAGATGGGTTGATATGTATATGTTCAAACTCATTCAAAATTGCTCCACGACTAAGGATGCATGAGATACTTTACAAACTCATTGTAAAGGTATCTCAAGTGTTCGTCGAACAAAGCTACGCATGCTCATGAGTAAATATGAATGATTAAGGATGGAAGAGGCGGATGATATTAAATCTTATTTTAAAAAGTTTATTGACATCTCAAATGAATGTCAAGTGCTTGGTGAACCATTAACCAACACTCAACTTGTTGAAAAGTCTCTCCATTCTCTTCCTGAAAAGTTCAATTTAAAGATTTGTGCTATTGAAGAAGCTCACAATCTTTCCACAATGGACCTTCATACCTTGATGAGCATTCTCAAAACTTATGAGATGAACATTGAGAATTAAAAGGAATTATATAAAAGCAAGAATGTAGCACTTCAAGTTCAATTCTCGGAGAGTCAAATAGAAGAAGATGATGAGAATCTTGAAGAAATTGGTGATGGTGAAAATGTTGTCTTACTCACTCGAAAATACAATTCGATGGTCAGGAAGCTCAACAATGAGAGAAATCAATCTAAATCTAAAGAGCACCAAAACCAAGTCTTCAATCAAAAGAGCACCAAAACCAAGTCTTCAATCAAAAGCCCACTAGACTCCTTCTAAATGTACAAAAAAGGAAATCAACTAAGAAGAACCAACTCAGATCGTACCAAATTTGATCCCAAACAACTTGAGTCAGTGCAGTGTCATGCATGCAAGGGTTGGGGTCACTATCCTAATGAATGTGCAAACACTCTTAGAAAATTTGGTAAGAACCTATGGGTTTCTTTTAGTGATGATGAAGGAGATCGTGAAACTGAAACACAAGCAATAATGGCTACTGTTTTCGAACAATCTCTATCGGATTATGAAAATATCGTATACAATGTTGTCTCAGATGTCACGACATTTGCTCCAACATCGGCAACGACATCAACATCCTCAGCGACATCTGAAAGGTATGATTTTTTTAACTATTCTGATGTTAATTGCTTTAGTAGTTCTATTTCTGTTAGTGAGACTGATTGTATGGATCAACTTGAATGCAAAGATGATATGATTAATTAATTACAAAGTATTTGTAAACCCTTTAACTCATGAGAATTTAGTATTAAAAGGCACGATAACCTGACTTGAGGTTGCACTTACCAAAAAGGATATTGAATTTGGTAAGATCCGTGCAAAATTAGATTTAGCTGAAGCAACCTTCCGTAAGCTCAACACGGGGACTTCAAAATTGAATGAGATACTCAACTTTAGCACACCTTCACATGAGGAATTGGGTACGAAAACTCTCTTAAAACGATATGCTCTAATCTCTTTGATAAAAATGAGAAAATATGCTTTGTAAAAGAAAAAGGGATGAATAATAATAGAGTCTATCTAAGGTCAGGAACAAAGATGACACCCTATGAGATTATAAATGGAAAGAAACCAAACTTGCGTTACTTTCATATTTTTGGGTGTATTTGTTATATTTTAAATGACAAGGATTATTTGGCAAAATTTGACTCTAAGAGTGACAAAGGAGTTTTTGTTGGCTATTCACAAAATAGTCATGCTTATCGAGTATACAATCTGAGATCTAGAACTGTACAAGAGTCTGTAAATGTTATCTTTGATGATCTTTCTGATGTTTCAGGAAAAACTATTGAAAATAACATTATAGATACAGTGAAAAGTCCACATATTGTAGAAGAATCGAATGTTGGCACAAATGTTGCCACACCTAATGCAACATTTGAAATAGCAATAGAGACCACAAAGACCACAAATTAGGAGTCAAGTGCTGAATTGTTAGACCAAGTTCGCAGGGACCCCTCATCAAGGATTTGGAAGAATCATCCAACGGGCCAAGTGATAGGGGGAGTTTTTGAAGGAATTAGAACAAGAGGCAAAGAACCACTCAACTATAAAGAAATGGTAAGGTATGTTTGTATGTTAACCATATACCAAGAGGTTAGTCTTTCTTGTTTTATATCTACATTAGAACCAAAGAATGTTGTAGAAGCACTTAAAGATAATTTCTGGATACAAAAAGCAATGCAAGAAGAGCTTGAATAATTTTCTCGAAATAAAGTCTGGGACTTAGTTCCACGTCCAAATAATACAAATGTAATTGGAACTAAGTGGATTTTTAAAAATATAACAGACGAATCGGGAACATTTGTTAGAAACAAAGCACGTCTAGTTGCAAAAGGTTATACTTAGGTAGAAGGAATTGATTTCGATGAAACCTTCGCACCTGTAGCTAGAATCGAGTCGATTAGACTTTTACTTGCTATTGCTGGTTGTCTGAAAATTACTTTACACCAAATGGATGTAAAATGTATCTTCTTAAATGGTTATCTAGACAAAGAGGTATATGTTGAACAACCTAAAGGATTTGGAGATCCTTACCATCCACACTATGTGTACAAGCTTAAAAAGGCTTTGTATGGGTTGAAACAAACCCCTCGTTCATGGTATGGTCGTTTAACTAACATTCTTCTTGAATTTGGTTTTAGCCGTGGCGAAGCTGATCGTACTTTATTTATTAAACGACACGATGTAGATATTATAATTGCTCAAATCTACGTGGATGACATAGTCTTTGGATCGACTTCACAGTCGTACCTAAATTCATTTGTTGAAGCTATGTCATCGACATTTGAATGAGCATGATTGGGGAATTAACTTTTTTCTTAGGCTTGCAGATAAAGCAAAGTGAAGATGAAAATTTCATCTTACAGAGTAAATATGTCAAGAATCTAGTTAGTAGATTTGGTTTGGAGAACGCTAAACAGATGAAAATGCCAATGGGTTCATCGCAGAAGGTATGTAAGGATAATGTTGGTGAAAATGTCGATCCAACATTATATCGATCTATGATGTGGTAATCTTCTTTATCTTACTGCTAGTCGCCCAGATATTATGTTTAGTGTTTGTGTTTGTACACATTTTCAAGACTGTCCCAAAATGTCCCACTTAATTGCCGTAAAACGTATTATTCGATATGTTGCTGACACATGTGAGTTGGGAATTTGGTATTACAAAGACACTAATCCAAACTTAATAGGATTTAGTGACTCGGATTGGGCTGGAGATGTGGATGATAGAACAAGTATAAATGAATGATGTTTTTATCTTGGCAATAACCTTGTTTCATTATATATTCGTAAACAAAATCGTGTCTCACTTTCAATTGCTGAATCTGAATATGTAGCAGCTGAAAGTTGTTGCTCTCAATTAATATGGCTATGACACATTTTAGACGACTATGGATTTACTAGCAATATTTTGATTTTGTACTGTGATAATTTGAGTGCTATAAATATTTCCAAAAATTCAGTTCAGCACTCACGTACAAAATATATTGATATTAGACATCACTTTTTAAGAGATTTAGTTGAAAAACAGCTAGTTTAAATTGAACATGTTGACACTCTTCATCAACTAACTGATATTATTTACAAAAGCTTTGGACCATGAAAGATTTTCTAGTTTAAAGAAATCTCTTGGTCTTTCTAATCTCTAAAAAGGCATTTTTGGTGAATGTCGACTGAAATGTTGTCTAACATTTCGGGTGACATTTACCTATGTTATATCACTAACTGATTATTGTTGTTGTATGGTGCATAACCTTTGGTCACACAAGCATGATCCTTCAATAAGAATATGTTATCAAAGTGATACCGTTCTCTGCGATGATATAAATATATATATATATATATATATCATAAAAAGGGAGTATCAAAATAAGGCAAAGCCTTTGCAAATATTTGACAACTGTGAAAAATGGGCCAAGCCCATGGAAAGATACCGTTCCTATTCTATAGGAGTATCGAGTGCTTCAAAAGAAATTTGAGAATATCATAAAAATATTCTTATTTTTGACACAAAAAATTTATTTATATGTGCTATATGATTAGACCAAGGACTCAATGAGAAAATATTACATTGGTCCAGTGGTCAAACTCATAAAGTGCATATAAAACGTGTCTTGGTTTGTTGCCAAATCTGAAAATTCTTGTGAGATCAAAATACTTGTGTCGTCCAAAATGGTGCCAACATTGCTGTTGACATTTTCAGAATGTGATATATGTTGGGATGTTGTGCTTATCTGATTGTTGAAATATCATATCTTACTCCCTATTATATGCCTTGTTTATAGAAATTTTAAAATTTAAAATGATAAGATTAAATTATATTCCTACCGTGATGGTTATTTTTTTCAATATTTTAGGTGTAAGTTATTGTGTAAAAGTGAAACACCTAAAACTATAGGATTCTTGTTGCTAAGAAAAAGTTTGTCATGTATATAAATATTCCTCTCATTTTTTATTTTATTTTTCAAAAACAACAAAAAAAAAGGTAAAAAGTTCAGCGGGTGTATATCATCCTACCAACCCGATGGAAACACCAAATCAAACTCCAATCACTTTCACAAACCCTAATTCCTCAAAACCCCCTCATCAATTCTCACTGATGGAAACTTCTCCAATGTCAGAACAAATGTCAACCAACATTCCATCCAACACTCCAATGAGCATCAACCCTCCATCGAATACACGTCATTAACCTAGCCAGTCTTCTTCCTCAAATCTCCCTGAGGATCTTTCTAAAGCAATAATGTTTAAAGGTTTTGATGAACCTTTAGATATTAGCTATCCTGAAGACAATAATAACTCAATAGATGTAGATCAAACTTTTGATTTCTCATCTCTAGGTAAAACGCCAAGGTCATTTACTTTTCCTACTCGCCGATCGAGTAGAGTGTTTGAGAAAACAGTCCAAGAAGGTTAGAGTAGCAAAAGGCCTAAATGTGAAACATCTAAACCCACTTACTCGAGTAGTGATAGTGAAAATACAAACTATGTTTTCTCAACTGAGGAAGAACTCTATGCTTCTGAACAACCAAGTATGCCTCAAGAAAGGGAAACCCTAGATGAAATCCCTTTGAAACAAATTTTTCCAAAGGGAGTTCCCAGGAGTACAAGGACAAGTGTTGTTCCAAATATTGCCACAGACGCCACAACATCTCAGGCAACATTTCAGCCAACATCAGAAGAGACACATGCCACAACATCCTCCAACAGTACCAAATCCATCAATTCAGACATGTCTGATTTAGACATTGAGGTATCTGCTTTCTCAGATAAATTCTATTCTAAAGCTAACCATGATATGTTGGGTTTTTACAAGAATAGAGTAATTAGGCTTGAGAGAGTGTTAGATATTGCTTTCTGTACTGAGTATGATTTGGTAGAATTTTTAAAGGACAGACAACTTCTTGGTTCTGTCACTGAAAAAGAATCATATGTTGATGAGATAGTAAGGTTGTTTTATGCGAACTTAAGCTCTGCTACAGAGGCTACCTCCTCAAAGAAATTTGCGAAGGTATATCTCTATAACAAGGTATATCTTTTTACGCTTGCTATCATAAATCAATGCATTGGTCAATATGCTGGAGATAATGTTAGAGAAGTTGAACAAGTGATAGACAATAGGGACGAAGTAATTGAATATCTCACTGGAGGTATAATGAAGAAATGGATCCCTAGATGTCCAACCTCCAAACTAACAACCCTATTTTCCACCCTCTACAAAATTGCTATTCACAATCGGATTCATTCAATGAATGAATTAATTGTGACATCTGAACAAACCACCCTTTTGTATAAAATTGGGAAAGGTTTGAAAGTTGATTTGGGAAAAATGATATTTCATCAAATTGCCAACTTGGATGAGAAAGAATCAACTTCAATCCTTCATTTTCCCTCTTCGATCTACAAAGTATTAACCACCCAAGGCTTTGAGCCTAAGAGAGAATACATTTTAGGGAAGGATCCTGAGCTTTATACTATAAACAAAGCAATTTTGAAGAGCAAGTACAGAGTCATCGACTTGCCCTGGAAGAAGGAAGTTGAAAGTAAAAATATTGCCAGAAATGTCACCAATATTCTGGGCAACACTGGTCCAGGACAGTGTACACTGTCTACAAAATGGCTTGTGGATCACATTGCAAAAATCAACCAACAAATTGCAAAAGTTGATGCTGCAAGGAATGCCCTGATACAAGCTAGAGACCATTTCATGATGCTACTTTCTTCACAAAAATGGGGAGATGATGCTGATGAATGGGGAGGAAGCTAAAGCTGGTGCAGAGGAAGCTGAAACTGTTATGCAGGGGTAGAAAGCAGCTGGAAGCTTCTGCTGTTGTATGATGAACAATGAGGAAGCTGAATGATGTTGCTGAACCTAAGCTATAAATGTTTGTCAAATATTTTGATGGATTGATGTGGATATTTATTGACAATGGTTTATTTATATTCGTGTTTTGTATATATTGGATGATGTGGGTATATATGTGCTCATATTTTTTTCTCTAATCCTATGAATTGGTATACACATGGTTGCTTGTATGCCATCACATGTTAAGGGGGAGCATGACCTTGAAATTGTTGATCACATATGTCGGACAACATTTGTGACAACACCATTAGTCAACTTTACTTTTTGACGAGTTTTGTGAAGAAAGGCAAAAAGGGGGAGATTGTTAATGTTGAATTTGATGTTGTGACATTTGATCCAACATATCTCCTGAAGTATTGATTTGAATGCATAAGAATGTTGGGACAAATGTTGCACAACATTCAGACCAACATTTTCAGAACTGATTTTGCCTTACTTCTTATAATGATTACTATGTGGTAATTATGACTTGGCAAGGTAAAAAAGAGTTGGAAAACACGTGTGAAGAACGAGTCAATGTTGCTGTTTTTCGTGAGGAACAAGTCAAAGTTGTTAGATGGTTTTGCTCCTTGATTGTCTCCAACAAAACCTATCAGCTGTCCACCTTTCCCTCAACCTCCACAACCGATCGATGAGCTTTTCAAGGAAGACTCTCTACTATAAATAGAGAGTCTACTACAGTGAATCAATATCCAAAATCAGAAAGCAAAAATACCAAGAGAGCTCTTGGGATTTCATCTCAGAAATTTGGATCACAAAAGTTGCATGAGTGTGTTGACAACATTCTCTCCAACATTACAATTGTTGTTTAGATTCTAGATTAGTTTTGTATGGAGCGATGTAATGAGAGGTTGTCTATGTCTACTTAGTTAGATTTTTCAGGCATATGTCATCTGCGACTTCAATTTATAATTCCTTTCCGTTTTCTATTGTAAATCTGTAAAGAAAGGAATTTGTACTTTTGTATATAATATATATACAATACATTTGGTCATTGATCATCATAAGTTATATATAATATATAACTTATGAAAATTTAAACCTTTGTGTTCTTTAAATTCCGCTGCATTTACTCTTTTAAGTTACTGTTTTGGTTAGTGTTGTTACTGGTGTCGGAACGACACAATTACCGACATTCGGAAACGGAAATGACATTCGATTTATTCCATCTCTTGTTTTTCTTTCTCATAACATTTAACACCCTTCACATACCATATATTATACTTGTATAATCTTGAAACCCAGGAACTCATTATGTCATTATTAGTTAATTGTTATAAACCCATATCATTATCACCACGGGGGGAAGTCCCAAAAAGAAAAGATACAAATCCCCCGGAACTGAAGCTAAGCTATAGTTTGTAACCAGGCTTTTTCAGATGGTGTTTTTTTCACAAGTCTATTTCCTTCATTTGTGGGGCTAACAATCTGATCAAAAATTCCAAAACTAGACCTTTTGGAACTAGATTTTTGAGGGGTGGTGGAAGGGGTGGGTGGGGTGGGGGAAGGGGGGAGGCATGTAAAGACAGAAAAGAGTAAGAAGAGTCAGCCTACTACTGGTTGGAATTAGATGCCATTAACATTGTGGCAGTGCAAAATATTCCCAAAACCATGGCCCTATTGTCATCAGATGAGGTGGTCCAGTGTTTCCAACTAATTCTAATTAAACACACACCCCTCTCTATTAAAGCCACCCACCAATCTTCTCTCTCTCCAATTTTTGGGACCATCATCTTTTTTTTTTCTTTTCTTTTTCCTATTTTCTCAATTTCTCATTGATTTTAATTTACATAAAGATAATAGAGTGAACAATATGGTAACTAACATACTTGATTGTATAAATATTTCTATGATATCATCATATACAATATAATTTTTTCCTATCATTTGACCAAGAGATCATGGGTTCAAGCCGTGGAAATGGTGTCTTGTAGAAATGCAAGGTAAAGACTGCGTACAATAGACACTTGTAGTCCGGCCCTTCCCCGAACTCTGCGCATAATGAAAGCTTAGTGCATCTAGCTGTTTTTTTTTCATCATCATATACAACTTAAATTCAATATATACTTAACCTGAGTTGTTATTTAAGCTACGTTAAATGTTTGTGTATTGTGATGGTCCTGACGAAGGGTGGCTTGATGAGGGCATTAGGCAGGATTAACATGTTTATATGTTGACAAACTTCTGAAGATAAAATGCACATGACACCTTAGGCGAATCTCGCATCATAATGGGAGAAGAAAGTTAAAGGCTTTATAAGGCATAACTCAAGTTCACATGTATGCACGCTTTTGGGGCTCGATGTGGCACAACATGGAAGACAAATCCGTACAGGCCTAGGCCGAACAAGAAAATACGTGTCATGGGCTTAGATCGTGACAAATGTGATATCAGAATCAGGTTTCTCTAAGTACGATAATAGGGCAAACCTCATGGACAACATTGAGTCCCTAAGGGGAATGTATGTGACGCCTCTAAGGGAGGGTAGACCCTTGAGGTCAAGTCAAGTAGGACTGACACGCTTCTGGGCAAGAAAACTTCTGAGGTGATCATGACACCTTAAACGAATCCATATTGGTACGGGAGAGGAAAGTAAAGAGTTTTATAAGGCATAACTCAACTTAGTAGCGCGCTTTTAGGGCTCGATATGGTATAGCCCGAAAGACAAATTATCTATACGAATATACACCCAAGCGGAAATACGTGTCATATACTTGGGTTATGACATGTATGATATCAAAGATCGATGACATGTTAAATAAGAAACTTGCGAGATAGAACTATTTGTAACCAGGGCGGATGCAGAAGGTAAGCTACGTACGGGTTTGATAAAATCAAATAACTTTAGTTCACACTTCAAATTATGAATTTGAGGTCACTATTTAAAATCCCGAATGCATAAAATTCAAATTATGAACCTGTGTAACATCAATATTCCAGCAAAACTCAAAAAGAACTTGTAAGATATTTTCAAAAAATGCCAAAAGGAAACTTAATTATTGGTTAAACTGCTAATCAAACATTTCTCAGTTTCAATGTGTGACACTGGAAATATTTCTATCGGACAAAGAACTCAAAGAAATCGAAGGGAAAGAAGGCAACACGAGACTATATAGTATTTTCCATGACACAAACAATAACTTTTGAGAAAGGAAATAAAATTCTTATTGGTTATTCATGGTGGAATTTAGTACTTCATAGAAGGGATCCTTGGAACAACAACATAGTTATTTTTATGTGATCTATAAATTACAAATTTGAACCGTGAAAATAATTATTGATATTTATATTAGAATATGTTGTTTACAGGCTATAACACACCCCTTTGAAGTGCGATACTTTTCCTGAGCCCTACATGAATGCATGATATTTTGTACACCAAATTATCTTTTTAACATGAGGCTAATAGTCATTTCCATGAATTTGAGAAAATTCTTATTTGTTATTCATGGTGGAATTTAGTTCATGAAGTGAGGGCCAAAATTCAAAAAGACAAAAGTAACACTTGTTGGAAAAAATCACATGATGGATTTAGTTATATTTGGCTTAGTATAGTAGCTAGAATCACACCACCGGGGGATGTGCCCACGCTTAAATCACGTGCGTGGACCTCACTCCTTTTTTATTCCTAACTTTAATTTTTGTCTGTTAAAGGCGGTGTGGTCCTGTTACTAACCTTTCTTCGCCGCTTTCCATTTTTTTCTATTCCTTAACAACCAACCCTACCCGAATCGATGACGAATACATTTATTATTTCAATTCGAATTATATGTGTAGATTTAAAAATCTATAATTGTATTAAGTCTAAATGCAATACTTTGTGTTTATAATCTGATCCAGTATTTCAATTTAAAATAGGAAATTTGAAGTAGTAAAAATTGATTTGAGTTGCTCGAGTGAAATAACCGTTTTTATTTTTTTCAAGTAAAATTCATATTTAAATAAAAATAAATTTTTAACTCTCAATTCATGTTTAAGTATTCTTTTTTTTCAAACTTCAACTAAATTATTGCCCAAACATCTTAAAATTCTAAATTCCTTCCGACTAATGGCGGATCAAAACCCATATGCATCATTTAAATCCTAGATATCGTGTAGACGTGGAGCGATATATTTGTTGCGGTTTGAATGAGCATAATGACTTGTGATTAGATTATATATTTATAATTAAAAAAATTATTATATATAAATATTTAATTATGAGTCTAATAATTAAATAAGCTATAAATCTAAATATTTTAATAAATTTAAAATTTATAAATTTCAAATCCTGATTTTGCGTGACTCTTCCCACATTTCTGAAGCCCTTTATTTGTGTACCATGAGTGCATATTCCTTAAGAGGGTACATTTCATACATATAGGTACAAGAATGATGGCACAAATGACATCATGCTCTATATATCCGATTTTGATAATTGGAAGCATAAAAGTGTATATACTTATAGTAGTTGGTACTAGTTTTAGGCTAAGAACAATATGCACTGGCTTTTATAAGCTAGGTCAAGCTTTAAAATTTACTTATTTTAAAAAATGTTTTTATTAAATGTGCTTTTCAATAATAAAAAATTTGTAGAGAATAATATTTTTATTAATAATTTAGAAAATATTTTAAAACAATAATAATCATATCCGGTGTTATTTCACTAATGGGCTCTGAGGAGAGTGGTGTGTACGCAAAGTTACTTCTACCTTGTGAATGCAAAGTAATTGTTTCCTATAGATCCTCGGCTAAATAAAACATATCAAAATCAAGTATGGAAGTAAATACAGTAATGAAGAAGTCATGCTAAAAATAAAGAAGAAAGAGAACAATAGTAACAACAAATAATATAAAAACAACGATTTGTGTTTGATTAATGTTTGAAAATCAATTGTTTCAACTTCTAAAAAATAACTTTCGCTACTACTTAAAACTATTTATTTTATTCCTAAAAGCTTGACAAATATACCGTAAATTCTTAAAATAAGTACTTTCTTTGTCCTAATTTATGTGATACAATTTAGATTTTGAGAGTCAAATAAGAAAATTTTTTACCGCAATTTATTCGCATGCTCTTTAAATATTTTAAATTGTTAATTATTCTGACTTGTAATACTTTTTGTTTCTAAATATGTAATTTATTTCTCAAAATCCAAATTTACGATTAAAATAAATAAATTTAACTCTCAAAATTTGAATCGTATCACATAAATTGAGATAAAAAGTACTATTTATGGTTTTCGAGAAGCTCGATCAAACATGCTATTAATTGATGTGGGTGTGGCGTTTGTGTTGTGTAACTAGAGCTGGCTAGTGGGCCGGGTCGGCCCGGTCCCGCTCCGACACCGCCCCGGTCCCGCTCCGACACCGCCCCGGTCCCGCTCCGGCACCGCCCCGGTCCCGCCCCGAACCCGAATAGTTAATTTTTTTTGCGGTATCGGGACTCAAACCGGGACGGGACAATGTCTCGTCCCGACCCGTCCCGGCCCGATCCCGCCCCGGTCCCGACCCGATCCCGCCCGAAATCCCCCCTTTTGCAAAAATAACCGTTGCACCAACGGTCATTTTACATTTTGGCCGATGTGCAACGACCATTTTTGGCCTCCACCCCTCCCCCAACCCCCTACCCCCTTAATATTTTTTTAACCCATAAGTTATTATATTTACACTTTAACCCAATTTTCCAACTCTAAATACCTCATTTTCTCTTCATCTTTCTCACAAATCATCCTACAATCTCTCTAATCTCTCAATCTATCTCTCTACAAGTCTACATTGTCTACTAAATATTCAATTTTATTTATTCATTTGGGAATTGGGAGTGAAGTTGGCAACTAGCTTGAGGATCTTCCATCGAGCAAAGTTTCAATTTTCAACTTCTCGATTACACGTCGACGTTACGTCGGCGTTTGGTACATTCGTTCCTTCATTAAATTATTATTGTCTGTTTATTTCTTTTAGCGCACTTAATTTCATTTACTTTAATTATTTATTAGTATAATTATAATGGAAGGAGTTGGTAAACTAAATGCTGATGAGTGAACATTTTAGATTGATAAGATACTTGATTAACAATATTTTAGTCTTTAATTAAACACTTTAATAGCACTTTGAATGATTATTCATTTTGAGAAGACTTTGTACAACGGATTCTATCTATTCAATGTATATTTTTGATGTTATTTAAATTTTTAGTCCATTTCATCGGTGCACTCAATTTACAATATTGAAATTAAATTGCCAAAATAATAATAATAATAATAATAAATTTCCTGCCATATTAAAATAAATTATTAATTTAATAGATTTTTTTTTTAAAATCGAATCAAAAATGAAAAAACCAAAGGCGGGAAGTTAAAATTTATGTGACTTTTGTGTGACGGGTTTGAACAGACACATGTCGTGTGACAGATACAGAACCGTCATCCGTTTGTGACGATGACAAAAATGACACTTACGGAAACCGTCATCTTAGGGGTTAGATGACGGTTTTTACCCGTCACCTTAGGATATTTTTGTAGTAGTGAAGGATAATGTCTATCAGCTTTATTTGCTATGTGGATCTGGATGAATCTATATCTTCTATATGGATATATCATATATATGTGGAACTATTGTTGTTACATTCATCTCAAAATTTGACAGCAATATTTCTAGTTAGTTTAATATACAGGTAGAGTTTCATCTAACTTAACCCTGTCATTAACAATAGAGCAACTGCACAGGTGATAATGTGTTTTTATTAGACTTTTTTTTTGCATTTTCAAATGTTCATTACGTAGATAATCTAATCATTTAAATTTGTCACTTCCTTTGATTATACATATTAGCCTCAATAAAATGTAAAACCTCAGGCTTGTTCCAATTGAGCCTGATGTGTATCATTAAATGAGGTGGTATATTTTATGTAGTTAACTTATCTACGTAATAAACACTTGAGAACACACGCAAAAACTGTTCCAAATTTTGAGCTGAAAGTGACTAATAGGAATACTTTATTAGGTGTTTAGGTGTTCATGGATTGGAATAAGTTGTAAATCGTAATTCGAGTAACTAAATGAAATTTAGTAGTGAAGGGTTTCAAATGCTACGGGAAAGAAAAAACAAGAGATGGAATAAATCGAATGCCAATTCTGTTTTCGAATGTCAACAATTATGTCATCCGACACCAGTAACAACACTTAGCAAAACAATAACTTTAAAGAATAAATCTGCGAAATTTAAATAACACAAAGGTTTAAATTTTATATATAACTTATGATGGTCAATGACCAAATGTATTGTATATATATTATATACAAAAGTACAAATTCCTTTCTATACAGATTTACAATATAAAACGAAAAGTAATTAAAAGTTGAAGTCGCAAATGACTTCTGCCTGAAAAATCTAACTAAGTAGACATAGACAACCTCTCATTACAATCGCTCCATACAAAACTAATCTAGAATCTAAACAACAATTGTAATGTTAGACAGAATGTTGTCAATACAATCAGGCAACACTTGTGATCCGGATTTCTGAGATGAAATCTCGAGAGCTCTCTTGGTATTTTTGCTTTCTGATTCTGGATGTTGATTCACTGTAGTAGCCTCTCTATTTATAGTAGAGAGTCTTTCTTGAAAAGCTCATCGATCGGTTGTGGAGGTTGAGGAAAAGGTGGGCAACTGATAGGTTTTGTTGGAGACGATCAAGGAGCAAAAACCTCTAACAACTTTGACTTGTTCCTCACGAAAAGCAGCATCATTGACTCGTTTTTCACACGTGTTTACCAACTCATTTTTACCTTGCCAAGTCATATTTACCACATAGTAATCATTACGTGAAGTAAGGCAAAATCAGTTCTGAAAATGTAGGTCTGAATGTTGTGTAACATTTGTCCCAACATTCTTATACATTCAAATCAATAATTCAGGAGATATATTGGTCAAATATCACAACATCAAATCTAACATTAACAAGTAGTAACAAGTTTAAGGGATTATTTATATATTCCATCATAATTTATTATCAATACATATAAGTAAAATTCTAGGGACATCTAGGTGAAAAACACAAAAGCATCACCCAAAAAATTAGGAGACAGTTTGAGAAACCGAGTATTCTCAACCAGCAACATTATACATGATTCAGTTATATTTTGGAAATTTCTTTTTGCAGCAGGAGTTATTTGTACACTGTACATAAATAGCAGTACACTACTGTTCACAGTACTTATATATAGCCCTAGCTACCTTTTTCTAGCTTTATCTTTTTTGGTATAGAGTGGTCCATGATACTTAGTTTGGACCATCCTATATGCCCTATAATAGTTAAAAGATCAGCCACTGGAATAGTAAATATTTGGTCTTGGTAAAAGATTTACCTTTCGTTGACTCTCTGTGATAAGAAATATTTTAGTCTTAAATTGTACTGCATGCAGTAGTGATAGTAGATTCTTTGACCCTATGTATATTGATTAAGACTCAAGTTTTTCGATTTTTTTGGGAGACCTTATGATTCATTAAGTAAGACAATTAAAGATTGTTGTTAGTTTATACCTTGTAATTTTATGTTATGAAATGAAATTAATGGTGTAGAGTTTATAAAGTAATAAACTACATTCTAATGAAGTTTGACTTAAATAGTTAAAGTCATGTTGCGACTAATTATTTGCTAGTTTTAACCACACAACTTCTTGAATTACTTGTTGGTTATTTGTTTTGGGAAGTCACTCCATTTAAGAGTCGTTTGGTTAAATTAGGAAAATAATCCCGATATAGAATTTGATATAATACTATAATGCATTTGGTTGTCATTAAATTTCAATTCCAGTATAAATAATACTTGTATAACTTTACGGTGTTATTTTATACTAGGTAGATCCAACATGAGATAATTAAGACTTATATAACGCTGATAAACTATCATATCCCAATTTAATTTATATATATTAGTTTTCTCCGTATTGTTTCAATTCTATTGGTTGTTCCTCAGGTGGCTATGATATAAATAACATAACGTATTTGCTCCCTTTAATTTCTCCCACCATTTTGGGGTTGTCATCAGAGACGTAGCTAGAGTTAAAGTTACGAATTCCAAAGAAAGTACTTTCAGCCAAAATGTGTAAATATATATATACTACCTATCAAGGTGGAGGTAAGATTTGTGTACATTCTACTCTCCACAGACCACACATTATAAGATTTCACTAATTATGTTGTTGTTGTATATATATATATATATATATATATATATATATATATATATATATATATATATTTATTCGAACTCAATAAACTAACTTTTTTAGAAACAAGAATTCAAAAATTTAAAATTCTAGATCCGTCTCTGATCGTCATTACAGAAGTAGAGATGAAACAATTCGGATTCGATCCACCCAAGGTCCGTACCCATACTGGGATCCCGAATAATCCGAATTCGCGTTACGTAAAAGCAGATTCAAGGAGAAAACACTCTTTATCATAATTCAAACACAAATCCATTGAAGAAATCATATCCATCCCATCTTAACCCTCCCAACACTACAAGAAGAAATACATTTACCAACAATTCTTTTTGTTGCCATATGTTGTATGTTGTTGCTAAAAGTATTTTTTGCAACAATAAAAGAAATGGATTGAGTGCGGGTGGTCCACTAACAGAGGGCAACCCCCAGCAATTGAAAGAAAGTTTCGAACGGTTAATTTATTGCATGACGTTGTAATAACCTCTTATGCAAAAAGTTTTTGCAACAACAATTTATTAAACGTGTTGTCATTTACGTTTTTTTAGCAACAATATATTAAATTTTTGTTGTCATTTACATTCTTTAGCAACAATATATCTATTATTGCTAAAGTTTTGTTATTAATTTTAAACTCTCTATGTCCCAATTTATGTGACACAATTTCCTTTTTGGTTTGTCCCAAAAAGAATATTACATTTTTATATTTAGAAATAATTTAACTTTATGAAATGATTTATATTTATATAAGATTTATTTTGAATCACACATTTCAAAAGTCTTCATTTTTTTAAACGTCGTGCCAAATTAAATAATATCATATAAATTGGGACCGGTAAAACACTTTTTATAGTGCAATAAATGATTGCAGCTAAGGAAGGGGACTCTAAAAGCCAGCTGACACAGAATAAGTCACAAAAACCTCATCATTTAAGTCAACCAACCAATTCCTACGTTACAATTTAAGTACCACAAAATGTATATATGATCCATATTAAATCTTAAAACAAGTCATTGTCATCATTCCCACCACGAGAAAAGAAAATGTTTTCCCTACCAACCCTCTGGTTTAATATTAATTAAATAATCACTAGACTTCAAAACATAATTTAAGTTAATATAAAAAAATTTAATCCTATGGATTGGTTCGAACTTATAAATTAATTGTTACATTATCTTTTCTTGTATGTCTTATTATTTGACTCAATCTTTTCGATAAATGTTCACGTACGTCAATCATGAGTTAATAATGATACACATTTGTTTGATAAAAACTTTGCCTACATTATTCCGTACCTTCTTTTTTTAATGATTTTTTTCGTACGTTAGCAAAGATCCATAGTTGTTTTCCATGCTTCCCTCTTCATTGGCAAAATCTTGAAAACCCTAATGTTTTATAACTTTAGGGTTGCAATCAATTAATCCATCTATTTTAGCGGATGAAAAGAAAAAGATAAGTAGCTTTCTAAAATTAAAAGTTTCATTTTTCTAGTTATCTTTTTCTTGATATATATATATATATATATTCTCTAACTTAAATATAATGACAATGTATCAATATATTTTAATTTGTTGCAACAATTAGTAGCATACTTTATTTTTCGGGTTACTAATCAATAATCACGCCTTGTATGGACGGTTTATATGATGTAGTATGTAGTTATCTTTTATATGAACCTCATAATATAAAAATTATTTTATAATGTCGGTGTGTAGAAGTTAAACTCTTACCAATTAATCCTTGTGTGCAGGGCATATTAATCATATATAAAAATAATTAAGCAAAACAGAAAATTTTAAAGTTATAATGATCTAAAAATCAGTGTAATCTTAACCAGAGGTCTAGGGTTCGAGACTTGGGAATGGAAAAAATCTTGTTGGGAGAGCTGCCCCCAAATTGAACCTGCATCGCGCAATTCAGATATAGTCATGTTCAAATACGGGTACCAGACACCGGGTGGAACTTAAATGTAACCAATCATTTTCCCCTTAAACTAATCATACATAAGCGAAGGACATTGGCAATTTGGCATAAGTCTGCTTCTTAATAAAACATACAAAGGCGGCCCACGTAGGAAGTTTTAGTTTACATGTAAATAATGACATGGACGTGGTCGGATAAATTTATAAAAAATTGTTTATATTTTTTTATGCCTGTTAAAACCAATATTTGTGTTTTTCTTTATGACATGACAAGAGCATCATGCTTTTGTTATTGAATGGACTGTCAAGATTCTGTTTGATGCTTTCATACCCTAAGAAAAATGCATTAATCTAATCTTAGTAATTGATTATACTTATTAGAAATCAAATCAATGGTCTTGATAATATTGTTTAACTATGATAACATGTAGTAACACCCTATATGCACTAGTACTAATTAACCAAATCCTCAATGAAATTAAAAGGTTTATATTAATCCAGTAGTATCAGTAGTAGGAATCATCCACACAAATAAATATGATTAAAAATTTATAATGATATAAATGATGTGATGCAGCGAATGAGTTACTTCTTAGGCAGAAGTCTCTGATTTGGGTTTTGGGTATGAAAAATTCTTGGTAAGTAGCGCTTTCCCCCAAATGGGTCTTATATAATCGGGCTCCAATACGGATATCAAATACCGAGTAGGAAACTAAAAAAGGTGGCTTATAATCCAGTTGTATCAGTAGGAATTCTTCACACAATAAAATATAAGTTTAAATCTCAATTATCTTGATCAATTGGTTATATATATGTTTGGGATGGGGATCGCATACCATAAGTATGAGTTTGACATAATTCAGTAGTAATTTGGCTTAAATTTTGTATTTTTATATTTAATACGTATAAATATAAAGTTTAAAATTTAATAATTTCAAAGAGTAGAATTGTGAAGAATTCATAAATTAGACTCATTTAAAATTCTGTAAGTGAAAGTGAAAGAATATGATTTTGATATCTCAAAGCAAGTTGGAACTTCAAAAGGATTATATTGCATCTTTACTCATAAAATGTTATTGTCATGCAGTTATTTCTTGACAGCAATATCCCATGCAAGTGGAATACATTCTTTTTATATATTTGAATATATATATATTTTCGTCTCATAGAAGAAATTAAAATGTCTTGTCCATCCTTATACTTTAAAGATACTTTTTTCTCCATTAAGTCATACGTAAGAAAGTAAAATACATGAAGGTGATGTTCAACTTCTTTTTATACTTTGATTTTTTTTGTTCATTTTGATTTTTTAGATAGTGTTGGAAATTAGCCTTTGGCAGGAGTTGCGACCGACCAACTTTAACGGCTTAAACACTAGTGTTACGCATATTGGAGAATTCGGTTCTTCACACATGCATGATCTACTAAGTACGTAGATAACCGTAGGGCCAAGAATCGTCAAATTTCATTGAGAAATGAAAGAGATATTGGTTCACGAAGTAAGGTGTTTGAAGCATGGAAAGTGTGGTATTGTGTTCAATTCTCCCTCATCGGTAGAGGAAGAAAGAATTGTTGTGTATATAAGACTCGAAATTGGTTTGGGGTTTGGGACCCCAAGGGGTATCCCATGTGTTTAAAGGAGGGAGGACCTAGATGTGCTTCGGTTCGAGGAAAGACCACACGCGCGCCGCCGCCGCGCGCCCGTCCCGTCCGGTCCGAGTTCCGAGTTCCGGGTTCCGGGTTCCGGGTTCTCGGGTTCTCGGGTTCTCGGGTTCTCGGGTTCTTAGAGTTGGGAAAACCAACGGTCTTAGAGTGAAAATCATATTGAAACAAAGTCTCGATATGAAAGATATGGGTATCACAGATGACATCTTAGGAATTGGATTTCTAAGACATCTAACGGACTGGTCGATAGTTGACGGTCTCTCGTTGAAGCCACCAATGGATATGAATCATAGAACCGATTGGAATCACGGTGCACCCATAGACAAGGAGCGATATGCTCGGTCACGTGTAGTTCAATGTATTGTACACACTACAACCGACCACGGTATCGTCCAACAAACGAGATCGATTGAACTAAGGTTCACCGATGATCTTAATACATGATCAATAGAAGGCGTTAAGTCGGATATGACGATATGTGAATTATTCGCTTATCTACGGATTATAGTATTCGGATGTCCAAATGGTTCTAGGAGAACACAAGTGATGCAAATCGGACATCGGATCCGAAGAACACCAAAGCCACAAGTAAATGTGTATGGTGGTTCTTATAAAATCCTCTAAGCAAACTTGCATCGGCCGATTCATGATAAAATCGGAGTTTATCGCTTTATACAAAGCATGAAAGAAGTTGAGTAACTTCACGGCTCCTTAGAGGACGTCCCTTATTGGGAGAAACCCGTGCCTTCACAGTTATACACGTGGCTAGCCGGTCGGCTTCGGGAAGGACACGGATGACGGCGTCTGGACATATCTGTCGGGATCCGTCGGAGACATAAGACCGTATGGCGCTGATCACCACGGTGTCACTTCCTTGTTTACAAACTAAGGGACTACCCGGAGATCAAGCGTTCGCTGTCTAGGGAATGGGCTTAAAACCCAAAATATACGGACCAATACGGTGGAAACCCAACCTTACGAACTGGAGATCCCGTAATTTGGTTCAATGGGAAAACTAAGTTGTAAAGGTTCGAGTTGATCGCTTCGGTGGAAGCATGAGCACTTCGGATTGTGATTTCGAAAAGAAACACCAAATCCAAAGCCGTTCCCGCGATAGACGTTAAGTGCTATCTGCAGTATGGGTAAAGGTTAAGTTTTCAAAACCTGTAATGCTCCTCAACAGGTTGAGGTTAGGTCTTTGGGAAACTTTTAATGGTTCCTAACACTTGTGAAGTGGGGTATAACAGATACCTTGTAGGAGACCACCTATTTAAGTGCGAGGACGGGCCGCCTCAAAATGAACGCACTTAAGAATCCAAGACGTTGTCCATAGCCAAAACGGACAAAACATTACGAAGAAGAGAGTAAGGGAGTTTGTTGTGTTGGTACCATTGACTTGGCTTACACTAAACACTGACGGTTCAAGACATCACGTTCACCGCGCAGTAAGTAAGTCCGATGGTATTTAACTATGGAAGGTTCAAAGCTGAGGCTACCTCTCCTTATGCAACATCGGTCCGCTGAAATATTGCTGGAAATGAAAAGACACCATGTGAGTGCGCCAAAATCTCTTTCAAGAGGGGATTGTTGGAAATTAGCCTTTGGCGGGAGTTGCGACCGACCAACTTTAACGGCTTAAACACTAGTGTTACGCATATTAGAGAATTCGATTCTTCACACATGCATGATCTACTAAGTACGTAGATAACCGTAGGGCCAAGAATCGTCAAATTTCATTGAGAAATGAAAGAGATATTGGTTCACGAAGTAAGGTGTTTGAAGCATGGAAAGTGTGGTATTGTGTTCAATTCTCCCTCATCGGTAGAGGAAGAAAGAATTGTTGTGTATATAAGACTCGAAATTGGTTTGGGGTTTGGGACCCCAAGGGGTATCCCATGTGTTTAAAGGAGGGAGGACCTAGATGTGCTTCGGTTCGAGGAAAGACCACACGCGCGCCGCCGCCGCCCGCCCGTCCCGTCCGGTCAGGTTCCGGTTCCGAGTTCCGGGTTCCGGGTTCTCGGGTTCTCGGGTCACGGGTCGTGGGCTGTGGGTCTTCTGATATTATCTTTTTGGGCCGAGAACCGTGCCGAAGTACGCTTTGATCCCGAAGTTTCCGGATGTACGCTTCGGACCGAATTCTTTTAGATGTACGGTTTGGTCCCCGAAGTTTCAAGATGTACAATTTGGTCCCTCAAGTTTCCGAGAATACGGACAGTCAAAGCGATTGCCAAGCACTCAATTCAGCCATTTATTTCGGTTGAATTACTCCTCCTATAATGGCCAAATCCGTTGGTCTTTTCTCCATTTATGTTGGTGGCTTTACTACCTTCATAATGGCCATTATTTGGTCATTATGGAGGGCGAATCGCCCCTCCCTCACCTATATAAACACCCCCTTACACCATTGTTGAGCACCAAGGAGAACACCAAAGACAGTGCACGAAAATACACAACCGAAATAGTTTTCTTCCTACAACTTCCAACCATCATTTCGTTACTCAATATTCTTCACGGTAGCTCCTGAGTTTCCTTTGCTCAAGGGTTCCATTGCTGTTTTATCTTGGGAGACAAATTGTCAAGGACGTATAAAGGATACATACGGGGCAATATTGTCTTAAGGACAGAGTGCTACACTCGACTCAGCAAAAACAATTTCCATTTTTCCATCTTCTACAAAACTGGAATTTTCAGTTTTCTTGTGTAACTATTGTAATTTTCAGATTCCTAGTTGAATTATTGAATCTTTGTTTATCCTTTCGAATACTTGTAATAGTTATATACTTCCCGTACTGCATTATAAAGTACCATAGAGCAAAAACTCCCAACATATAGTAGAAAATACCTAGACTAATATAACCAACAAGAAAATGACATTTGCTTTACGTTCATTTTCAACTTCCTCAATTGTAATAATTTCCTACAAAAAATTATAAATTATATACGTTGACAGTGTAATGAAGTCTTTACCTTCTCACCGTAATTTGATCGATTATAACAAGTCCTCAGTTTTTTCTTACGTTATCGATCATATCATATAGTATTAGTTAATTTTACCTAATGATACAAGCAAATTTACACAACGTGTAACTTAAAACCCTTTAAATAGTTAAAAAAAACAAAAAAAAAAACTCGTACTGGTGTTTTTCAAGCTCACCTCAGATCCTAACTTTGAAGAGTTAATTTGCTCAAATGCATTTTAGCATTAATAGTTACAACTATAACCAAACTGTGTTACTGTTTTTAAAATATATGAAATCAAAAAGTTCTTACTAAAATTTTAAAACGTATTCTAATTGAAATTTACATGAAGGAAAATGTATTGTTGGGACTCTTTTGTAATCTTCAAATATTTAAATTTATTTACCTAAATTAAGAAACAATATCCAAATTTTAACTTATATTTAGAAGAGTTAACTATTCTCGCATACTTAGTGGATTAGGAGCCACGTGTCCTTTTTGGTAGGCCCTCCCCGTTTCCATCTTTCTTCCTGTCCGGGCCCAATTTTAGAAATGATATATGAAAAGAAAATAAGAAAAAAGAATGAGAACGTTCAAACCATGAGAGTTGATATGTTTAATTTTTTATGTGAATATTAACATGAATCTCTTAATTTTTCAAAAGATATTATATATTAAAAATTACATGAAGAAAAAATAAATAATTATATCTAAACTTAATGGTTTAAAAAGTTGGTAGAGAGAAACTAAGTGATATTAATTGTCGTTTAAGCAAATTATGCAATACACACGCACACACACAACGCCATAGATATTGTCTAAATATCAACTTCGTTAATCGACTACATTTGAAACGTTTTAGTACCCTATGAGGGGAGTTCAATTAGTTAAATGCTTTTGCTCATTTTTGTATACTTAGCAATCCGCAAATTTCTAGTAAACGCCTAAGGTTTCGATACTTAACAAATATATATATATTAACGAATATAATCATTTTTAGGTGGTTCGAGAAGTCACGGAAAGAAAAGAAAAAAACATATTCTTCTAAATAACATATCAAATATCAATATGTTCACTAGCCCCAAGAAAAAAAATTCATGTATCTTGACTTCGACATTTTTACGCGTTGCGGTTTGTCATACGCGATTACACCTATTTACAACGCTAAAAATGTACTAATTTTCCCCAAAATTACACTAGCTAGAAAACTCTGGAAAATTATTTGATTCCGCATTACAATAGCTCTCTAGAAATTGCCGCTCTTTTCAATACAATCAAGCTTTCATTCAATTCTCTAGAATCTTGAGCAGATTAACTTCTTGATATTTTCTTTTGATACGATACAAACAATCTAACCTAATGTATTAAGCACGTAATAGATTGATGGAAGAGTGACGATAACTCTTATTTTGTTTTATATCGCCCTTTCAAAACACCTTAGGAAGGTGCCGCCTAACTTTTCCCGCAATGCTTAGTCCCCGAAAATTGTCACTAGAGTATGTGGAAAAAATATTTAGCCAATGGGACGACAAAATTTCCTTTCCCATAATCTTATAAAAATTTGTGGCCCTAAAGAGCCATCAAATGGCAAAGAGTGGAGCTTGTTAAGATAACCAATCATCCTAAATCATAAATATTATATGCGTATATTGAATGATTATTCGAATTTTCTATGGACATTTCTCTTAGGGCAGAAATCCCGAGTTTTCATTATTTTAAAACAATTTAGTGCTTTTATCAAAACCCAATTTGTCAAATTCATTAAAAAATTTCAATGTGACAATGAGAGAGAATTTATAAATGCCCAATTTAATAATTTTTGTCACCATAATGGGATGTCCTTGCTTCTTTCATGTCCACATACATCACCTCAAAATGGGAAAGACGAAAGAAAAATTCGAACGATTAACAATATAATTCGCACACTTCTTGTGCATTCGTCCACACCACCAGTCTTTTGGTATCATGCACTTCAAATGACCACATATCTTTTAAACATTCTTCCTAGCAAACTACTCTCCAATATATCACCTATACAAATGTTGTACCATTGTCTCCCTTCGTTTACACATTTGAGGGTTTTTGGATGTTTGTGTTATCCCTTGTTTCCGTCCACAACCATTAACAAACTTCAGGTTCGTTCCACTCCTTGTGTGTTTTTGGAATACCCGCAAAATCATAGGGGATATAAATGTTATGATATGACGAATGGAAAAATCATTATTTCTCGTCACATAGTTTTTGATGAGTCTACATTCCCGTTTGCTAAATCTCACGTGACATCCCCACCTTCATATGATTTTTTGGACGATGGAATACATCCGATTTTACATCACCATTTACATACCCAACACCATGTGGGACCAACCTACACTAACCCACACACCGCCCCAGCCCAACCGAGAAATGGGACTGGGCCAGTCCACGAAAAAGAAGTCACTGCCTCTTCTTCTTTGGCCTCGGCCCAGTCCACTTCTCATGGCGGGCAGGCCTAAGGGGGAGAGCTCACTGCCCTCTTACCCGTATCACTGACCAGGTATTCAAACCAAATTTTCCAAGCCCAAAATATCAACCCGTGTCGGCCCAATAACCAATCAGCAACGCATAACAACCAGCCAACGATTTTGGCCTAAGAATGGCCATTCCCTCGACCCACTAGCCAACTCGAAAGCCCAAATCCCCAACCTCGGACCATTGAAACACATGCCATGCATGGGATTTTTCGACCCAAGTGTTATTTTAACCTAACATCTTAGTCCAACCATCACCACTTCTAAAAAATCCCAAAGCGGCCCTATCAGACCCGAATTGGAAAGCTGTCATGTTAGACGAAATTGATGCTCTTATTAAGAATAAGACGTGGGAGTTAGTTCCCCGTCCATATAATGTGAACATAATTAGATCTATGTGGGTTTTTTTGTCATAAAAAGGAATTCTGATGGCTCCTTTGCGAGATACAAAACTCGTCTTATTGGTGATGACATGTCTTAACAAGTTGGCATGGATTGTGGGAAACATTTAGTCCGGTAGTTAAGCCAACAACTATCAGGACTGTTCTTAGCCTGACACTGTCAAAATCATGGTCCATTCATCAATTGGATGTCAAAAATGTGTTCTTACATGGCCATTTACAGGAGACAATTTACATGCACCAGCCTTTGGGTTTCCATGATCCTATACATCCGAATTATGTTTGTCTATTGAAAAAATCTTTATATGATTTGAAATAGGCTTCCCGGGTTTGCAGGTTTTGTATCCACACTGGGTTTCTCACATAACAAGTCCGATCAGTCCTTGTTCATTATAAGAAGGGACATGACATGACATACATACTCCTATATGTAGATGATATCATTCTTAAATCATCATCTACATCACTTCGTTACTCTATTATGTCTCTCCTTGCAGCAGAATTTGCAATGAAGGATTTGGGCCCCTTAAATTATTTTTTGGTAATTGTTGTAACCCAATATACCGATGGTCTATTTCTTAGTCAAAAGAAATATGTCGAGGAGATCATTGAGAAAGCCGGGATGTCCTCTTAAAAACTGTCACATACACCGGTTGATACTAAAGCAAAATTGAGTAATTATACATGTACTCCATATAGTGATCCAACACATTACCGCAGCTTAGCAGGGGCATTGCAGTATCTTACCTTCACGCGACCTGATATCTCATATGTAGTTCAATAGGTGTGTTTACATATGCATGATCCGAAGGAAGAACACATGGGAGCTCTTAAGAGAATTACGCGGTATGTTAAAGGTACACTCCATTTTGGGTTGCACTTGTATAAGTCCTCCATTTTGAGTCTCTCATCTTATACAGATGCTGATTGAGGTGGTTGCCCGGACACACGTCGTTCCACCTCTGGGTATTGTGTGTTTTTGGGAGACAATCTCATTTCATGGTCGTCGAAACGACAACCGAAGATGTCTCGATCAAGTGTTGAAGCCGAATACCAAGGGGTAGCTAATGTGGTCGCTGAATCATGCTGGCTCCGCAATCTACTTTTAGAACTCCATTGTCCGATTGGAAAAGTAATTGTGATGTATTGTGATAATGTGAGTGCGATTTACTTATCCGGTAACCCTGTCCAGCATCAACACACAAAACACATAGAAATGGATATCTTATTTGTCTGAGAAAAGGTTGCACGTAGACAAGTCCGTGTTCTCCATGTATCGTCCCGTTATTAGATTGTCGACATCTTCACCAAAGGTCTTCCGCGTGTACTATTTGATGATTTCAGGGACAGTCTCAGCATCCGAGAACCTCCCGCTCAGACTGCGGGGACTGTTAAGATAATTATGGGACAATCCCATAATTATCTCCAATCACCATAAATCATGAATATTGTAATAAATACAACTCTAACAATCAATCTTGGATATCTCTAGGGATATACTAATTAATATAATTGATCTAATCAATCTTAATTCTATGATACTGATTTACAATCATCCTAAAATATATGATTACAATAGAATGATTGTAAATTAGTATCATAGAATTAGGATTGATTAAATAAATTATATTAATTAGTATATTCTTAGAGATAGCCAAGATTGATTGTTAAAGTTATATATATTGTAAACCTAGAAATGAAATAAAGGCAGGGAATTCACTTCCTTCATATCATTAAGCTTTCAACACAAAGTCCAGTTCACAAAGAAAATTTTCCACACTCCTTTGTGTGTGTGTGAAAGCCTTTACTTTTACACTATGTGGAGCTCATTTTTGTTGAAGAAATCCTACGGCGATTTTGCGGTCCATTTCTCCTTTAATTGTTTCACATAATCGTTAACTTGATTATAAGTATTTTCTAATTAGATGAAATATAAGCCAATGTCATTTTTAGGCGTGTTGAATTTTTCTTTGAACATGTCGCAGTACGTAGGTTTTGCATGTAATGCGTGCCGCTCTGTCGTGACATCATTATAATATATCGCCCAGGAAGAGTAAGTTTTATGCAGTGACATTACAAAAAAATATTATGCCAATAAAGTATTTGTAATACATACTAATTGATAGTGTTTGAGTAATATAAGTTGTCAATGTAAACAAATTTTATTGCATGAGGTTATATCTTTACATGTTATAGACTTGTAACAGGAAATATATCTTATTTTCAAGATTTCAAATCTCATGCTTTAAGAAGATCACATGTAGATATACATAGTATTAGAACTCAAGTTATTAAATATTTCAAATAAATTTCTAAATTCGAAACTCCCGAACTTGGTGGTTAAACTCTACTGCACTGACAATGATGATATAAACAATCGTTTATACTAATGATATAAAACTTAAACTCTCATTGATAACCTGTTAAAAGTGATAACTTTTTACACTATTAATATTTATATGTATATACTCCATTTGTCTCAAAAATATTGTCTTAGTTTGACTTGTCACGAAGTTTAAGAAATAAATGAAGACTTTTAAAATATGTGGTTCAAAATAAATCTTAGATATTTATGTGACGATAAAGTAACTCATAAAATTAAATTATTTTTAAATATAAAAATATATCATTCTTTTTGGGATAAAGCAATAAGGAAAGTAATATAATTTTTTAGAACCGAGTTAGTAACTTATTGGCGGTGTTCACCCTCCTCTACAATATCTCATCATGAGAAACATTGACCAAAATTACTAAAGGGAAAAGGGGGTTAGTGGAGTTTTTTTGCTGAAACGAAGACTTTTCATAAATAAAAGTGCAGGAAATTAAAATTATCTTTACAGGGCTGAGATAGGGTTGGTGGAGTAGTTATGGTAAGTCAAGTTTCCTTATCCTTTTCTTAGAAAATAATATCTTAGGTAACTTCAATTGCTACAAGTCATCTAAATTTCCAACTTAATGGTCTAAATCATCAATTAATTTACAATATTTATGGAAAACATAAACTAGAGATAAACTTAGATATTTTATTATGGGATCATAAGATCCAAGTATGCTTAGTAGATTAATGCATAATAGTATATATCTTGAAACTATTACTTTCTTAAGACGAAAGAAAGAAAGAAGTCTCCGATAGGACTTAGGTCAATGCAAAAGAGAAAAAGAAATCATAAGCTATTTAATATTCAATATAAAAAAACAAGATTTCTATATCAACAAAATTGAAATTATTTTATAAAGAGGTTATTTAAACTTGCACGAATCCACCCTAAAATAATCATTTCTCGTAGACAATCACAAGAAGTTTCTTGAGAAATTTTCTAGTACAAGACAAGCCAAAACTAGTCTGATTTGACCGTTTTGTTTTATTAGACATTATCTCCATTTTCTTTAATAGTGGTCCTTGTCTAATGGAATTATATAAACCAAACAATCCTTTTTATAAATATAGAAAAAATTGCATTCTAGGAGTAGTTTTCAAGTAGTTCAATTTAGGATTCATTTGGTAGCTGGTTTGGTTTGGAGGTGGGTTATACATGTATTAAATCTTACATAAGTAATATCATGTTTGGTAGATGGTTAGGAGGTAAGTTACTCATTTATAAAATTAATACGGTGTTTGATTTATAATTTAAAAATTCGCATAACTAATACATGTATAAGTTATGAAGGAATCTATGTATTATTTTATGCAGGATAAAATATGGAATAACTAATACATGCATATTTAAACTCTGCATAACTAATACCTTCATAATTAATATATAAATTCTTTCATAACTAATCTCTATATTACTGATACATGCATAACTCTAATCAGCTACCAAACAACCTCGGTCTCTTTTCTGTACTACTTCACATAAAACAAGCTAAACTTCGTCTGTAATGAAGTTTTATGTTATCATGTCACTTAAAATGTATTTATTATAGGTTGCTTTTAAAAAACATAGAATTTATAATCTTAAAAATGAGACATATTATTACCCACTACAATAAGTAAAAGTGACATGATGATTTAAAAAATCCATTATATATACTAACAATAACATATACTCTCTCTTTTCTCGGAAGAAAGAACTTAAACGAGATAGATAGACTTTTACTATCACCTAACTTCTTAAAATTGATAAGCTTTTTCGTTTGATGTAAATTAAATACCTAGTATGACTAAATTAAATATTTTATAAAGTAATCGTGCACACTTCGGTTCTTGCCTAATTACTTCTCTTCCCCATTCACAAAAACTTGAAAAAAATGCATGTGTTTATGAATTTAAGATTCTAATAGATGCTGAAATACATCATACATAAATAGAAAGTATGATTTTTATGAGAGAAATACCAGCACATGAAGGGGCAGCCATATTTTTATATTTTTTCAGTTGATATTTGATATTTGTATTGAATTTTGACTAAATCCGGATTCACGCCGAAAATTCATATATTGATGGACAAAATATTTCCTAATATGACTTGCTATCCAGGAGGACACCAACTCAAAATCTCTGATTAAAAATGAAAAAGTGTTTGTGACTCCACCACAATCCTTGGTGGTGGGAGGAGTCAACCATAATTAAATCACAATCATTATATGGGGAAAGGCCATAATGTAAACAGTATAATACAACACAGGGACACATTTTTCTAATGTTAAAGGTACATATGGCCTAGGCAAGTAAATTAGGGTATTTCTAGATTGACTATAAGTCAACTTATTGTACTACTACTATATAGTATTCCCATCTCAATAACTAAGAATATGGGAGATTCTGATATCTTCCTCATAAATATTACCGATATATCCTTGATATACACATTATATATATATTATCCTATGTATATAGTGTATATCACGGAAACATGAGCCATATAAGGAAATATTGAGACCGTGTATATCACGGTATTATTAGTAGTATATTATTGTATTTAATTAACATTGTACACTTACCATAATTGTAGAATTCTTGTACAAATAGAATAGGGCTTTGAGAGTAGAATAGGAATAAGACTTTTCATATTATGGAAATTGTAAATTGTATATATACTAATTCATTAATAAAAATAATCAATGAATTATTTCTTTCATGGTATCAGAAGTCTAGGTCTAATACCAATTTTCTTCTCTCTTCCGCTGCATCGGTTTATGTGTCACCTCTCGAATTCCGTGCCCTTTACCTCATCTCTTCCCAATTTTTCTTCCAAATCCCTCATTGTTCTTTCGTTATGTCTACGTCGAAGAACATGTTTCATCATGCCCTTACTGTTTCCAACATTAAGAACCATATCCCTATTGTTATTGAGATGGAAAACGTCCAACATGCGACGTGGACAGAATTATTCAAAAATCACTCAATCTTACATCAAGTCCTCCATCACATAATTCCTCCCGCTGTCCCTACACCCGCGGGGAATCCTCAGTTGTGGATCACTCTTGATGCTACCGTCCTTCAGTGGATCTACTCCACTATTTCTACCGACCTTTTATAAACGATCATTGAACCAGCCACTACGACTATGGCTACCTGGAATAGATTGCGTGATATATGGCTACTTGGCAGTGGGCCTGCTGGCCCAACACGAGAATGTTGTGACGGAAATTGGCTGGAACCCGTCACTGGAACAGTGGCGATAATGGGCTAGGAATCTGGCCCAATAACCGTCACTGGCCCAGTTACGGGACTGGAACAGTAACTAGTGGCGAAATAGTGGGGCCAGCGGCCAGTGGGCCCGCTGGTGGATTTGTGGTGCGGGACACGTCTGAAAAATAGTGAATAATATACGGGGATATACCATCATCCAAAAAATTATACGAACTAGGAACGATATTACTAACCTTAGGCAACGGAAATTGAGATTCATCAAAAATTACATGGCGACTAATAATGATTTTATTAGATGATAAATCAAAATATTTGTAACCACGATGATTTGACGGATAACCCAAAAACACACAAGGGGTAGACCGGGTCTGAAGTTTGTTAATTGTGGTGGACGAAAAAAGTGGATAACACAAGCACCCAAAGACCCTAAGATGTGAATACGAAGGAGTCTTTCGATATAAAATTTGAAGAGGGGATGAATATGTCAAACCTTTGGAAGGAAGAATGTTAAGAAGACATGTACCCATTTGTAGAGCATGATGCCAAAATGAAGGGGGTACGGAAGCATGAATTAATAAGGTTCGGACAATGTTATTAATGATACGAATTTTGCGTTCGGCTTTCCCATTTTGTGAAGACGTATGAGGGCAAGAAAAATGAAAATTGATCCCATTATTAGCACAAAATTCCCGAAATACCCCATTATCATATTCTTTACCATTATCACATTGAATATTTTTGATATTCAGTTCAAATTCGATTCTAATGAATGATCTAAATTTTAAGAAGATGGAAAAACTTGAGATTTTTTTGCTATCGGAAACGTCCATAAAAAATTAGAGTAATCATCCAAAAATAAAACATAATATCGATGACCCACAGAACTGAGAATATGAGAAGTCCATAAATCGCTATGAATAATATCGAATGACATTAAACTATGAGAATTAGAGTCTACAAATGGCAACCTAACAATTTTTCCTAAAGAATAAGATTGACAACTCGGAGTATTACGCGTACACTTAAATGAAATAAAATTATTTTTATCTAAGGAAGACAAAATAGACGACCCTGGATGACCAAGACGAGCATGCCACAAGGAAGGAGCAAGGGCTAAAAATGTTGACGGCAAGGCTTGACTCGAGAGATCGGAACATGGTGTGCTAGGATAAAGATCTCCCCTACTATCACACCTCATGAGAGGACTCCCCGTCTTGAAATCCTTCACAAAAAATCCAAACAGATCAAATTCAATAGTAACAGAATTATCAGTGGTGAATTTTCGGACAGACACTAAATTTTTAATCAATTTAGGGACATGAAGGGTATTTTTCAAGATAAGGGGTGGATGGGGGGAGGGGGAGACAACATTTTATGACCACAACCACGAATTGGAATTGAATTACCATTACCAACAATTATACCACGAGGGCTACTCAAATTGGAATAAGATGAGAGAGTACCTTGATCGGAAGTCATGTGGGTTGTGGCTTCGATGTTCATATACCAATTTGGGTCTGGTGGATTTAATCCAAGTGTGTGCATTGCGGCTTCAATGTCGGTTTGTGTGGGGCCCACTGCATGGTGGGCCTGCGGAGGCTGAGGCCCAAGTACACCGACCTGCTTCCCCGACCCATATATTGGTCGGACACCCGAAAAACTGGGCCTGGGTTGTTGTGAAATGGGGGCCCAGTTTCCCGGGTAATACACTGGAATTTTGCCATTGTTTAGCCCAGATTGACCAGCCCACTGCCACTGCATAGGGGCCCACTGCTGGGCCTAAGACTGCTGCTGCTACTGACTGCCCCGAAGGCCACCACCGCCACCACCACTGTTCCGGCTGCCACCCGTATTGCCGCCGCGATTTTTGCCATTATTTTTCCGATTTTGACCCTTTTTGCCTCCACCGTTGTTATGGTTTTGGCCCGAGTTGTTGGAATCGGAAGGAGTAAAATTTGACTTGGTCATCAGGACTACGGGACTAGCACCGATAGCCGCCTTTTTTGCCAAGCATGCTTCTTCGAGTGTAAGCATAGAACGAGCCTGATAAAATTGCGAAAGAGAGTTGATCTGACGAAGAAGCGTGCCAACACCATTATAGGCCTCAGATAGACCTGCGACCATCTGAAGGACGAGACGATCATTTGGAATGGGCGCACCAACGTTGCGGAGTTGGTCCGCCAATTCCTTTAACCTTTTGTAATATGATAAAACGTTAGGGAAATATTCCATATTGACATGAGAAAATTCCTGTTCCAAGGTAACAACACGAGAATTCTGATTGTCTTGGAATATATCACGTACTCTATTCCAATCCGTCATCGCCGTAGCGTCTGGTTTGATAATCGTTTGCAACAGGTTGATAGAAATAGTGGAATAAATCCACTGAAGAACAGTAGCATCAAGTGTCGTTCATAACTTAGGATCATCCTCGGATTTTGGCACCTCTGTATCTGTAGGAACCGCGGGAATAATGTGATGGAGAACCTGATGCGAGCGTGCATGAAATTTGAACAGTTCGGCCCACGTCGCATATTAGACGTTTTCTATTTCAAGAACGATAGGGATGTGATTCTTGATATTAGAAATAGCAAGAGCAGGGTGAAACATGTTCTTAGCCATGAGATCAACGCAAGACATGATGTAGGAATTTGGAAGAAAAATTTTGGGAAGAGAGGAGAGACCGTCAGCACAAATTCCGAGAAGAATGGGCTCGGAAAACGATGCACGGTGACGGAAAATTTAAGAAATTTGGAGAGAGGATTTTGAAGACCTAGACTTCTGATACCATGAAAGAAATAATCCCTTGATTATTTTCATTAATTGAAAAACAATATATACAATTTATATATTTCCATAATAGGAAAATCTTATTCCTATTCTAATACCAAAACCCTATTCTAGTAGTACAAGAATCCTATAATTATGGTAAGTGTACAAGACTAATTAATGTAATATTTACACTAAAATATTACCTAAAACTATACATAAAATATGGTAAGTACACGGACTGATTTTGGACCAAAATCGTGATATACTATGTATATTTAACAGATTTCAACCACCTGGTCGGCAGTCCAAACATGAACCTTGTTATAGTTTCACATGGACTTACTCTAAGGGTGTTATTGATGAGATGGTATAAATGGACAGTGGAGAAATTCGAAGGACTTCATAAAATGAATAATGGGGGCATGATTGTTATGGAAAGAGGCTAAGGTGGAAGGTAAACAAGACTATTTGATGTGTTATCTAGTACTTTGTGAAGTGTAAATACAAAACTAGGAATATTGAACTGCTTTTGGACAATTGTTCTTGGAAAACTGTAGTATTCAGACTAGCTTGCGCGCATCTCAACTAATTTCATTAAGTACCTGTTATCTCCCATTAGCATAGATATCGAGTAACACTATTCACCAAGACTCGGTATTTGATGTTCCCTCTAGTTTCTTGATGAAATTCAAATACGATAAAAGTAGGTGTATTGACTAGCTTTTAAATAGTGTTATTAAAAGTCATCGCTTCATCTCTTAAAGCAATGTGAAGCAATTGATTATCGCTTCCTGGTGAAGTAATTCACTTCGAAAAGGATGTGCAAAGTGATCCACAATAGCGGTGACAAAATCAAAATTTTCATTAAGGGAAGGCAAAATATAAAGAAACAGACACACGAAAAAGCTAATGGATTTAAACATAGTAGATATAAAAGAAAAAGTACCTATCTAGATAGTGTAATTTTTTAGCGAAGAAGTGTCAATTAAAGGATGGCTCAGCCACTGCACGCGAGAAGTAGCTAGTCGGTACTTTTGATTCCAAATAGAGCTGGCCAGTGGGCGGGCTCGGGTCTGACGGGCCGGGTTTGGCGGGGTCGGCTCGGGGCGGGACTGGTTAAGGGGACGGGATCGGGTTTGGCGGGATTTGCCGAAGTCCCGTCCCGATCCCGATCCCATCGGAATCGGGGCGGGTCGGGGCGGGATCGGAATCGGGTTCCGGCGGTTTTTTTTTTACATATGTATAAAAAAAACTCAATAATTAAACAAGACAAGATAGTGTAATAAAAACATCCCAAGGCTGTTTTTGTGCCTCTTATATTATTTAATAGACATGATTTATTTGTAATACAAATACAATTGTTGAAATTGCAACTTTGTGGTGTTGTCCAAAAGTTGCAAATTACATAATAAAATTGCAATTAAAAAAATTACATTCTTAAAAAAATCTAATTTAGTTTCTTGATAATTTCCTGTGGTTCTTCGGTTGGAATTGTTATTTGTTGGTCAAATTGATCCACATCGCTTCCACCACCACATTCGATAAGATTTCGTTGTAGTTTTCGTCTTCTTTTTCGTTGATCTCCGGTTGACCGCACCTTTTCCGCTCCGCTCGTATTCAATCTCTGAATAATACTGCAATTTCCAAGCTGTCTCCGGCTAATGAGTGTCTGTGGTCTCCTATTTGATATCTCGCCACGAAAAGCGCTTTCGTACGCAGCTTGATGACGCTTGATTGTTCAAAACATCTCGGGCCATCATTGAAAGTGTCGGAAAGGTCTTCTCATTCCCCCTCCAGTATTTCAGCAAGTCTTCACGTCCTTCTTCATTGAGAACTGCTTGGTACGGTACAGAATCCTGTAAAACAAAAATATCAAACTCGCTAATTTGGTTAGTAGCGGTACGACCGCACATTCTATTTCTGAGGCTTTCAATACTAGCCGCAGAAACAGCATGTCTTTTGTGAGGTTGTGTTGAAGATGAAGAAGATGGTATGGAAGCCGGTAGGTTACTAGCACTTTCTTTTTGGTAAAACCTATATTTTTTTTTGCATTGGTCTTCTATGCTAGACAATACTTCTTCTTTAGTTTGTTCAATAGGTGGTGGGTGATTTGGATTTTTTGGACTTGGAGGTGGTAGTACTTCTATACAATCGTAAATAGTTTCAATAAGTGATTTAGTACCGTCTATTTTAATAGTCGAATTTAATACATCACCAATAATATAAATAGTGGGAATAGGAATAAAATATTTTTTTAATAGCTGCCATATAAGCTGGTTTTTTCATATATTCACTAAGTAATAAAAATATTAGAGTTATATAAAATAACATAGTTGAAATAGTAAGATAATATATACCGAAAAATTCTTTTGTTGCTTGAAATTTTTTCTCTAAAAATACAATAAGTTCAGAAATTTTTACCCAATCTCTATCTACAACCGTATCAGCTGGATTTTGATTATGAGAGTTAAAAAATAAAGTTATAGGTTTCCTATAGTCATAAGCAACAAGTAGTTGCTCGTATAAAGAATTCCACCTAGTGGGTACTTCTTCTGGAATTTTCTATAAGGTAGTTGGCAATCGTGACAAGTTTTTTTATATTCTTTTCTTCGTTGTATTTTATTACTTTTAAAAATAAAGTTTATAGAAAATTGTATTTTACTAAGAATGTCTTCAAAAAGTGATAGATCATCCTTTACAATTAAGTTATATATATGACACGTACATTTTATATGAAAATGATCTGGAAAAGATAGAGTTAAACTATTTTTTAAAATTGTAATAGCGTAATTGTTAGAAGAAGCGTTATCTAATGTAATAGTCATAATTTTATCGGTTATTTCCATAATAATCGTACACTTGATAAATATTTTCTGCAATAAAAGTACCGGTGTGCCTATCATCTATATATCTATACTCTAAGATATGTTTTTGCATAGACCATTTATAATCTAGCCAATGACAAGTTACCGTTAAATAATCATGGTCGTTAGTACTACGACCTATATCAGACGTGATAGGTACTTTGCCATTAAAATGATATAATGAATAACGTAAATATTGTTGATATTCATATGCGAATTTAAATACATCTCTCTTAACAGTTGATTTAGGAAAACCGTTAAAAGCAGGATTATATATATCTCTAATGTAATGAATAAAATCGGGAGATGAAGAAAATGAAAAAGGCAAACCCTCCACAACAACTAATTTTGATATTGCTTCCCTATCTCTATGTTTATTGTATTTAGGGCCTACAATTCCCCCCGTCATAGTGTTAATTTGACCATGTACTTGGTCCGGAACGGTATCAGTATGTGAACCTTGTCCCGATGGAGCGGGCGTTTGCGCACCCGATTTTGAAGCCTGGTATTGGGCATACCTAGCTGGATGAGCCATTACTACGTGTCTCATTAAACCCCCCGTCCCACCATGACCTTTTCAGTTTTAAATTTTAAAACATCTTTACAAATTTTACATCTAGCTACTTGATTCTCTACGTCCCTATCAAAAAATATCCATGCATCTGATTTTAATGTTCGTTTTGTTAGACCTCGTCTCATACTAGGGGGAATATGAGGCATTTCAGTTGAAGGTGCACTAGTGGGTGTGTTGTGATCAACATTAGTGGGTGTATCATCTAGATCATCGTCTAAATTAAAGTCTTCTTGAGTTTCAGAAAATAGCTCCTCGTCTAAATCTAATGGTATTGTAGGAAAATGTTCAGTATCAACAAAATCATCCTGTGTAGGAATAGGATGACAAGAAGAAGTACTCTTGCCCTTGTTGCCCCTACTAGAAGAAACTTGACCCCTACCCGTAAGCATATGTTTAAATCCTTCCATTATAAATTTATAATTATACTAATAAATAATTAAAGTAAATGAAATTAAGTGCGCTAAATAAAATAAACAGACAATAATAATTTAATGAAGGAACGAATGTACCAAACGCCGACGTGTAATCGAGAGGTTGAAAATTGAAACTTTGCTCGATGGAAGATCCTCAAGCTAGTTGCCAACTTCACTCTTAATTCCCAAATGAATAAATAAAATTGAATATTTAGTAAACAATGTAGACTTGTAGAGAGATAGATTGAGAGATTAGAGAGATTGTAGGAAGATTTATGAGAAAGATGAAGTTAAAAATGAGTTATTTATAGTTGAAAAATTGGGTTAAAGTGTAAATATAATAACTTATGGGTTAAAAATAAATATTAAGGGGTAGGGGAGGTTGGGGGAGGGGGAGAGGCCAAAAATGGCCGTTGCACAACAACCAAAATGTAAAATGGCCGTTGGTGCAACGGTTATTTTTGCAAGAGGGGGATCACGGGCGGGATCGGGATCGGGTCGGGACTAGATGGACTGGGGCGGGCCGGGACGGGTCGGGACGAGACATTGTCCCGTCCCGGTTCGAGTCCCGCTACCGATTTTTTTAATTTTTTTTTACTATTGGGGTTCGGTTCGGGCCGGGACCGGGCCAACCCGGCCCACTAGCCAGCCCTAATTCCAACATTGAGGAGTTTTATCAATATCAGAACTATTGTATGCTGAAATTAGTTATTTCAATTAGTATAACTAGACTATTATAGTGCGAAATTGATATATGTACTACTATAACTTTCCTTAAATTGTGCGCCTCATTTCAAGGACGTGTGCGCTTCACTTCTCACTTCAAGCCCCATGGATCCTTCTCGTTTTGTCACTTTTAAAAACAGTGCTTCTGAAAATCTGAAGGTACTGCCTGTCAATGCACCATACAAAGGAGGAGTTGCAGAAATTTGGGATGACTGATGAAATGCTAATTGACCAAGAATGGTAACACACTTGCTCATCATTTGTGCTTTAATCCACTTGGATTCTTGTTTATTTATTTTGATTGGTTCTTAATGGTTAAATATACACGTGATATACACTTACCATAATAAGTGTATATCACGTGATTGGTCTCGGTTTTGCACATATTCAACCGTGATATACACGTGTGTATATCACGGTTTAGGGCAGCATTTTCGGTAATGTTGTTGTAATAATTTAGGGTAAATATTGTATTAATTAGTATTGTACACTTACCATAATTATAGTTGTCTTGTACTACTAGAATAGGGTTTTGAGAGTAGAATAGGAATAAGATTTCTATTATGAAAAATTGTAAATTGTATATATACTCTTTCATTAATGAAAATAATCAACGGATTATTTCTTTCATAGTATCAGAAGTCTAGGTTATTTTTTATCCCAACTTTTCCGTCGACCTTGTGCGTCGGATTCCGACTTCCCTTCCTGGATTCCTTGCCCGTCGGTGGTCTCTTTCTTCTCTATCTCCAAATTTACTTCCAAATACCTACATCACGTCTTGCGTTGCTATTATGGCTAAGAACACGTTTCACCCTGCCCTTACTGTTTCTAATATCAAGAATCACATCCCTATCATTCTTGAAATAGAAAACGTCCAATACGCGACGTGAGCCGAACTGTTCAAAGTTCACGCACGCTCGCATCAAGTCCCCCATCACATTATCCCCGTGGCTCCTACGAATACGGAGGTGCCAAAACCCGAGGATGATCCTAAGTTATGGACAATACTTGATGCTACCATTCTTCAGTGGATTTACTCTACTATATCTTCCGACTTTTTGCAAACGATTATTGAACTAGACGCTACGGCGATGGATGCTTGGAATAGAGTGCGTGACATATTCCAAGATAATCAAAATTCTCATGTTGTTACCCTTGAGCAGGAATTCTCCCACGTTAATATGGAAGATTTCCCCAACGTTTCCGCATACTGCAAAAGGTTGAAAGAATTGGCGTACCAACTCCGCAACGTTGGTGCGCCCGTTACCAACGACCGTCTTGTCCTTCAGATAATTGCAGGCCTATCTGAGGCTTATAATGGCGTCGGTACACTTCTTCGTCAGAGAAGTCCTCTTCCGCAGTTTTATCAGGCCCGTTCCATGCTCACTCTCGAAGAAGATGGATTGGATAAGAAAGCACCACCGGGGGCCCCGCCTGTCATCATGATGATCGAGTCCAATTTTTCTCCCTCAAATTCCAATAATTCCGGCCAAAACCGCAACAACGGTGACGACAAAAAATGTCAGAATCGCAAAAATAATGGCATGAATCGAAGCGGCAACAATGGTGGCAGCGGTGGTGGCCCTCGGGGTAGTGGACAACAACAACACAATTGGGCCCAACAGTAGGCCCCTATGCAGTGGAACTGAGCCAATCCATATGGGCCATACAATGGCTATTTTCCAGGTCATTATCCGGGAAACTGGGCCCAGTTTTCCCAATAGCCCAGGCCCAGTTTCTCTGGTCCCGTCTCGGAAAACAAGCAATTTTCTGGGCCAGGGCATCAGGCTAGTGTGCTTGGGCCTCGGCAAGCCTATCATACAGTGGGCCCCACACCTACCGACATTGAAGTCGCGATGCACACACTTGGATTAAATTCCTCGGACACAAATTGGTACATGTACACCGGAGCCACTACCCATATGACGTCCGACCAAAATACTCTCTCATCTTATTCCAATTTGAGCAGTAACCGTGGTATAATTGTTGGTAATGGCAATTCAATTCCAATTCGTAGTTACGGTCATAAAACTTTGTCTCCCCTTCATCCACCTCTTGTCTTGAAAAATACCCTTCATGCCCCTAAGTTAATTAAAATTTTGGTGTCTGTTCGTAAATTCACCACTGATAATTCTGTTTCTGTTGAGTTTGATCCCTTTGGGTTTTTTGTGAAAGATTTCAAGATGGGGATTCCAGATGTGATAGTTGGGGAGATCTTTATCCTATCACGCCCACTTTCGATCTCTCGAGTCCAGCCTTGCCATCATCTTTTGCAGCCCTTGCTCCTTCCTTATGGCATGCTCGTCTAGGTCATCCGGGGTCGTCTATTTTGTCTTCCTTATATAAAAACAATTTTATTTCTTGTAAGGGTACGCGTAGTACTCCGATTTGTCAATCTTGTTCTTTAAGAAAAATTATTAGATTGTCGTTTGTAGACTCTAATTCTCATACTTTAATGCCATTTGATATTATTCATTGTAATTTATGGACATCTCCGGTTATTAGTTCTTTGGGCCATCAATATTATATTCTTTTTTTGGATGATTATTCTAATGTTTTATGGACTTTTACATTAGCGAAAAAATCTCACATTTTCCCACCTTTTTAAAATTTAGAGCTTTCATCCGTACCCAATTTGAATGGGACATTAAGAATATTCAATGTGATAATGGGAAAGAATAGGATAATGGATTGTTTAGGAATTTTTGTGCTAATAATGGTATTAATTTTCGTTTCTCTTGTCCTCATACGTACTCACAAAATGGAAAAGCCGAACGCAAAATTCGTACCATTAATAACATTGTCCGAACTTTATTGGTCCATTCTTCCTCCCCTCCGTCCTTTTGGCATCATGCTCTACAAATGACTACTTATCTCGTAACATTCTTCCTACCAAAGGTTTGGCATATTGTTCCCCTCTTCAAATATTATATAATAAGACTCCTTCGTATTCACATCTTAGGGTCTTTGGGTGCTTATGTTATCCACTATTTTCGTCCACCACAATTAACAAACTTCAGGCCCTGGTATACCCCTTGTGTGTTTTTGAGTTATCCATCTAATCATCGTGGTTATAAATATTTTGATTTATCGTCTAATAAAATCAACATTAGTCGTCATGTTATTTTTTATGAATCCCAATTTTCATTTGCTAAAGTGAGTAGTCCCGTGCCTAGTTCATATAATTTTTTGGATGACGATGTCTCCCCGTATATTATCCACCATTTATCGGATATGTACCGCACCCAAAATCCACCAGCGGGCCCACTACTCGCTTGGTCTACAGTACCGCCACAGTCCATTGTTCCCAGTCCAGTGATTGGGCCAGTTTCGGTAATTGGGCCACTTACCTAGCCCAATACCGAAACTGGTCCAGTCTCGGGTTCTTTCGTCACTACCAGTTATCGTGTTGGGCCAGCAGGCCCATTGCCTGCTGGCAAGTCTGTCACATGTCCCGATATTTCCCAAAATCCGCCCAATTCTCCCTCGAGTCAAAGACCAGTCACTCGTAGTCAACGAAGTATTTTTAAACCAAAAAGATATTTTAATTTAAATTATAATATTTTAAAACCCATTTTTTCGTCCAAGCCCAATCCCCAAATTAAATTCCCATCACCCAATACTCACTAACCCATTCGGCCCAACTCCCAAAACCCCTTCTCTCATTTTAACCCAACCAAAACCGAAGCCCAACTCCCCTTTTCTTATTGGCCCAACGCCCAAAGCCAAACTCCCCAATTAAATTCCCACAAGCCCAATCCCAAAATAAACTCCCAGGCCCAATCGGCCGACCCGTCGGCCCAAACCTCTCCCCCTTTTAATAACCCAATACCCGTCGGCCCGGCCCACTCACCCGACCCGTCGCCCCACCCCAAACCCATTCCCCCTCTTTTAATCCCCCCAAACAAATAAAAATCCCAAAAAAATCAAAAACCCTAAACTAAACCCTACCCCCCCAAGTCGCCGCACACCCTACACCCCTGCCCCCGACGCCGCACCCTACACCCCTACCCCGTCACTTCGCCACTGCCACCACCCTACCCTGACACCGCCGAACGCATGCCCCAAGAACACGCCCCAAAAATCGATTTTGTTCCCCCTTTATTTTGAAATTTGAATTCGTTTTAAGGGGGGGTATGAGGGGGTTGGAGCGTTGGGGTGAGTACCTATAAATACCCCTTGTTGTTCTTCATTTTTGGGAAGAGATTTTTGGTGGATAAAAACAGATTTTCGAAGGATTTTTCGGAAGACTATTCCATATATACATAAAATATTTGTTGTGTCCTAGATTTTTAAATCATTTGCTGTCTTTGTTGTTCAAGATACAAGTCCGAAATAGGTCCAAGATTCGAAAGAAAGGAGGTGAGTTTTGTTCTTGAACTTGAGTCCGAAAATCTGTTTGCATTTTGTTGTTCTTCACCGATTTCGGGTCGGGTCGACCGACCCGGTCGACCGGTTTTGGGTATTATTTTCAATTCTTGCATGCTCATATTCCCGTATGTTGGTTATCCGAATTTGGTGAATATTTGATTTCGGGTTGAATTTCGATTCGGGTCGGTCATCGACTTGGTCGGGTCGACCGGTTTGGGTAACATTTCAAAACACTTGCATTTTTTATTCCTGTATGTTGGTTATCCGGAATTTGATGGAATTATTCGATTTCGGATCTTTTACCGATTCGGGTCGGGTCGACCCGCTTGAATTTCTAAATTTGTTTGCATTGTTGTTTATTGTTGTTATTGGTTATCGAATTTCGATTTCATTCGTGTCGCCGTTCATGATCCGGGTTGGATTTTTCCATAATTACTTCTTAATCTGTTCTTCCCAACATTTCGAATTTGGGTCGGATACTTTAATTGCTCACTCGCTGCGTTTCTTTTCTTGTCTTATTGTTTTGTTAATATTGCATTAAGGCCGATGAAATTAACTTCGAAGTCGCGCTTTTCTTTCGTTTTGTTTCCCTGTTTTTAGCACTTTTTTTAATTATCAGGGCGACGGATATCTCAACTGTTTTACTTGTTTTTACTGTTTTGAATAAATATCGCGTCTTTTCGGCATCGCTTTCTATTTTAGTTCACCGCTCGGTTCCAAATTACTTTGTTCTCTTCGTTTTACTTGTTTTAAATTAAACACCGCACCTTTCGGACATTGCTTTCTGTTTCGGTCCTAATCGTTTCGATTCAAATATCCGTTTTACTTGTTTTACTATTTTAAACTAAGCATCGTGTCTTTTCGGAAATTGCCTCTCTTATTGCCTACCGCTACATCAAGCTATCATGCACATCGCTATCTATCGCTCGCTGCAAGCTATCGCCGCGCTGCCGCTATCGCGCTATCGCTATGCGCTATCGCTATCGCTATCGCTATCGCTATCGCTATCCGCTATCGCTATCGCTACCGCTACCGCTACCGCTACGCTACCGCTACCGCTACCGCTATCGCTATCGCTATCGCTATCTATCAAGCTACTGCTCTTTATTCTTATTTTCATTTTAATTTTTACCGATTTGAAAACGATACTACACCGGCCGATGAAAAATATCCGTCGATTTTGAGGCCTCCACATTCTTGCAAAGACGAAAATATAACTTCCGGGCAATGATGAAGACTTAAACCTTTTATTTCATCCGAGATCAACATGTTTAGTAGGCGAGGTGAATTATATATTCGCAGCTACGACGTGATTATAGTGATCTTTTCTATTTCACCCGAGAGACCAACACGTTTAGTAGGCGAGGCAATCAAAATAAACCACATTAGTCATATGTTTGCAGCCACGACGTGATTGGAATGTTCTTTTCAAAATTTAAGTTCGAGCCCTCCGTGATCAAAACATTCACTGTTTTGAATACGGATATGGAGTTATTTGTATTTAACTGTTTCTAACCGTTTGTTCTTGACAGCTTGCAGGGATTAAAGTAAATGAAGGCAGATATTCCTCGGAGTTTATCTTATTTTATTTCTTTCTTTAATTCAGCTTTTATCCCGCTTTGTATTGTAAATATTATTTATCGCACTTATGTAACTATTGAAATGCTTAGAATAGGCAAACTTAGGATTAATTCATAGGGTAGTTTAAGATTTGAAACTCGTCGCTAGCTTATTTATTTGTAGGCTCGGTTAAATTCAAACTTAGAAATCCTTCGCTAGTTTATTTATTTTAGGCTCGTCACGCGTATTCAAGATTTTCAAAACAACTTTTGTCATCTTTTATTTGCTTTATTAAATCATACCGAATAAGTTTATCTTTTGTCAATTTACAATTCATTGATTCCCCAAATTTTACTTCTTTGGCATCATAAATAATTTGTTTTACTATCAATTGTCAAAAACATATTTTTTCAACTCTACATGTATTTCTCTTTAAATACCATACAAATGCATATTTAAAAAATCTCTACATGTATCTTTCTTTTTAAAATGCATCATTTACTAATTATTTGCAAACATCTTTAAATCTGTTATACTTGTAAAAACATATTTTTTTAGTAATAATTAACCTGAGTTTGACCGGATAACCGCAAGTTAGCGGATCTTAAAGGATGCCTAACCCCTTCCCTTTAGGATAATAAAGAACCCTTACCTAGAAACTCAAATAGTTTCGCAGACCTTAAAATTGGAGTTTACACTACAGCATTTAGTTTAATATTTAGGTGTCCTAATTCACCGTAAAAATAATTAGGTGGCGACTCCTCAATTCTTTACCCAGGAATCACCGGAATAAGTCCGTGCTCCGCTTCCGACCTCTCGCGGGGGGTCGGGTCAAAATCGGGCGCGACAATATTCTTAAATCACCCCTATCCCGTAATCCTGTGTCTGCTTTAAATGACCCGAATTGGAAAATTGATTTGACCGACGAATATAATGCTCTTATTGATAATAAGACGTGGGAGTTGGTGCCCCGTCAATCTGGTGTTAATATTATTCGGTCTATATGGATTTTTGCTCATAAGGACAATTCAAACGGTTTTTTGCGAGGTATAAGGCTCGTCTTGCAGGTGATGGTAAGACTCAGTAGGTTGATGTAGATTGTGGTGAGACTTTTAGTCCGGTGGTCAAGCCGGCTACCATTCACACTGTGCTCAGCTTAGCACTTTCGAAAGCATGGCCCATTCATCAACTAGATGTGAAGAATGCTTTCTTACATGATGATCTTAAGGAGACAATCTATATGCATCAACCCTTGGGGTTTCGGGATCTCAAATATCCTCATCATGTCTGTTTATTGAAGATGTCCTTGTATGGGCTTAAGCAGTCCCCACGGGCTTGGTATAAGAGGTTTGCAGACTATGTTTCGACTATTGGGTTTTCTCACATCAGATCTGATAATTCATTGTTCATATATCGTCGTGGTTCTTCCCTGGCTTATATACTATTATATGTGGATGAAAATATATGACTGTCTCTTCTGATGTATTACGCCAGTTTATCATGACAATGCTCGGTTCTGAGTTTGTTATGAAAGACTTGGGGCCCTTGAGTTACTTTTTAGGGATTGCTGTCACTCGTCATGCAGGTAGGTTATTCTTATCACAATGTAAGTATGCAGCTGAGATCATTGAGCGAGCTGGTATGTCCTCATGCAAGTCTACTTCCACTCTAGTTGATACTAAACCCAAGTTGGGTGTTGCGGCTGACTCACCTTACGAGGATCCGACACGCTATCGCAGTCTTGCATGGGCTCTTCAGTATTTTACTTTCACGAGACCAGATATTACGTATGTCGTACATCATGTGTGCTTGTTTATGCATGATCCCAGGGTTGAGCGTATGAATGCACTCAAATGCATTATTCGATACATCAAGGGAACACTTGACTATGGGTTACATTTATATCCGTCTTCGACATCTACACTTGTCTCGTATACATATGCTGATTGGGGTGGTTGTCGGATACCAGATGTTTCACGTCTGGCGATTGCATGTTTCTTGGTAATAACTTAGTCTCATGGTCTGCGAAGCGTCAGTCGACATTGTCACGCTCTAGTGCAGAGGCCGAGTATCGAGGGGTGGCCAATGTGGTTTCGGAATCATGTTGGTTACGTAATCTTCTTTTAGAGCTTCATTGTCCTATTCAGAAAGCTACTTTGGTGTATTGTGATAATGTTAGTGCCATCTACCTTTCTGGTAATCCAGTTCAACACCAGCGCACTAAACACATCGAGATGGACATTCACTTTGTTCGCGAAAAGGTAGCTCGTGGACAAGTATGCATCTGCCATGTCCCTTCCAGGTATCAAATTGCAGACGTTTTTACAAAGGGTCTTCCCTCGGTCCTTTTTGAAGATTTTAGGAACAATCTCAGCGTATGAAGACCACCCGCTATGACCGGGGTGTGTTAAATATACACTTACAATAATAAGTGTATATCACGTGATTGGTCTCGGTTTTGCACATATTCAGCCGTGATATACACGGTGATGTACACACCGTGTATATCACGATTTAGGGCAGCATTTTCGGTAATGTTGTTGTAATAATTTAGGGTAAATATTGTATTAATTAATATTGTACACTTACCTTAATTATAGGAGTCTTGTACTACTAGAATAGGGTTTTGGGAGTAGAATAGGAATATGATTTCTATTATGGAAAATTATAAATTGTATATATACTCTTTCATTAATAAAAATAATCAATAAATTATTTATTTCATTAATGAAGGCAAAAGATTGAGAAGCCATGTGATTTCAATTACGATTGCTTGATTACTGGACCATCTTACTTCACTCACTTTGATGATGATGAGGAGAACAACTTTGAGTTGTGAGATTATTAGGAAGGGAAGAAAATAGAGGAGAAACTCTTGAAAGTAGACGTGGAAGCTAGAGAACCATACTTGGTGAAAATGCATCAGGTTTTTAAGAGAGGAGTTTGATTCATATACACCGACGGTACAAAATAATTTCACTATCAGTATAGTTTTACCTGTTGTAACTTTTAAGCGGTCATTTATCATCTTTTTTACTATGATAGTTTAACGATTTTATGTATATTAAACCTGGCTTAATTGAGCGAACTCTCACACTTATCCCCATGTAAAAGTCCGCACATGGAATGCGAGGGGTGAAAGGCAATCAGTGCTACATAGGAAACCTACTTCGAAAAGAGCTACAATCTCAAACTGTTTGTTGATAGCCAGTACTTGACATAAAGCTAGATGTCCTATAAACCTAGGACAAGGAATCTCCTCCAAATATTTTGGATGATTATAAGAACTCCACATGAAAGGACAATTGGATACCAGCATATAGTCAGTCAAACAAAAGAAGACATGACTATCTTTCACTAAAGGTGCTAACCTAATCAATACAGAAGAACAACAGTATCTGATGGTACATAGAAGAATAACATTATAGAATGAACTCATTTTTCCATTATTTCTTTAAAGGGGTGATTCGAAAGATGGTTCACTATGCAAGAATCGAATGGCATTTGGAGAGATCAAAGGCAATATGGTAAAAGTATTCACTACTGCTTACAACACCTTCATTGACTCGTCTTGCTTCAGCAGACACGTGGAGTAGAACATCCCATGACAAAGTTAATGTCACATTATTAACATACCAGAAAAGTAGTGCACAGCTAGAATTGGCAATAGTACCAGATTTAGACATAATTAGTGCACAGCTTTTAGATTCAAAAGAAAATCGTATAAGTCAGTATTTACGTTTCCGTAATGATATCACCAAATTTTGATACACAAGCATTGCACAAGTATGTACCTCAAAGAGAGGTTGAGACCAGAAGGAACAAGAAAAGATGCAAATTAGACACCCAATATGAGGACAAACTATGATGTTTGGTTTTAGACTACTAAGTTTCTTATGCTGAGCACCTTTCATGCAAAACAAAATTAGTGATTGGAAAGTTAAACATCAAGCAACAAGGTAAACTTCAGAAGTTTGGCCAGTAAGGGGTAAGAAACAATGGAAAGAACATTGAAGAACTTCAAAGTTCACACAGCGGAATATGGTGCTACAGTATTCACGCGAGGGAAAAAGAGTGCATTTAGTCCTCCTAAGCAAATTGGCTCACAAATGGCACAGACATAATGAATTTCATTAGCAACCAGAATGGCAAAAAATGAGCAGTCCTGCTTCCACACTTGCCAGCTGATAATCTCAAGATAGAAAAACACCCAACACAATAAGCAATTCACCATGTTGCTGCAACCCTTGGCATTTCCACGTGCCACCTAGTCATAAGTAGTGACAATCGCCCTTATCTCCAAAATGACTTGAACTTTGTTAACTTGCTTAAATTGGTCATCCATGTCTTGCTATACCGAACATATGAGTTCTCCCTACAGATTTAGCATTCAGGAGGATGTTTCACAACTCCCTTGTAATAACCACTGATTCAGGAAATTTAGTCACAGACAGGAGAGCTCTACATAGGATTAGAAAGAAACTATATTCATATCACATGACACCTAACAGAAAAAAGTGCCTGCTTTCTTCCAGATTAAACCTGGGATCACGATCATCTCCGTAAATTTGACTCTGCAGTATTAAATTGCACTACTTGTTTCAAAAAGACAAAAAAAATTGGTGTAAGATGAGGGCTAAGGAATAGCAAGAGTTGAAACAAGCCAATCATAGAGTGGCCATGACCCTCATCTCATTCACAGGTTAAGTCTCAAGAGTTCTCAATTGTTGCAGTCATGACACGCATTTGACGAGGGCGATCAGGCTCACCATTTCGCCTCCAGAAAGCCCTTCTCCACCAAATTTCAAATCCCCTCTGGATATTTGGGCAGTCGTCGCCAGAGTTCAAAAACCGATCAAACCAAGACATTAGAATTTCTTGCTGCAATGTCATTGGTAGGGTCAGGATAGTATTGCTGAGACCTTCCTCAATTAAATGACGGTCAAGACCTCTTGATGCCCTCCTCATCCATCCAAAATCCTCATAAAATGGCACTAACCATTTCTGCAAAAGAGAGCACCTAGCATCCTTGGAAGCTAGTAATTGCCCTTTACCAATACCGACAAACAGTCTAGCCGTGACTCTACTAACCTCATACCTATGAAGTGCAGGCACCTTAGGATGTGCCTCAGATAATTTAGACTGAGAAGCCCAAGTCCTCAAAAATTCTTCACCTATCTGTCTATCAATCAAGATATCCAAAATCCAATGTAGATTATCAGCCTGTCGTGCAATCTGACCCACATCCATCATGTCTCCATCTGCTGCCCGTAAAAAATGGTGGCGAAGCAATTGCAGACATGCATTGCAAGCTGAATACAACGACTCCTTCCTCAAGTCGTTATGAGATGAATTCTCATGCAACATTTTGGATACCAAGACTTTCATCTCTCGCTTCGCCTTCTCATCCCTCCCTTCAAGAACCACATGCAATAACTTGAGAAGCACTTCCTCATTCCCATTTCCACTCTCTGTTCCCGATGTAACATCAAGAGATACCCTCCTTAAAACTTCCCCAGCACCTACCCCTTCAAGACGAAGCTCAGACAATAGTGAAGCTACCTTTTCTTCTTCATCCTCAGCCCAAGGAGCAGCCTCCAAGTACTCCAGACACGATAACACCCCCGCATCGAACCCAATTGCAGCAGAAACCTATAAAACAATTTAATCAACCAAGGCCAAAATACAATTGGACATTTCTATTTACCCACATATGTGAGCGTAAAGACCAGACTTTATCTCTAAAAAAATTCACGATCCTAAAATAAAGTGGCGTGGAGAATCAACTATCCCTTCGCAAAGCACATTGCAATAGATTTGCAAGCAACACAGATGCATCCACACAAAATAAATTTTGGACACAAACATATATATGCATGGGCTAATGAACAAAGACAATAACTTTGATGCCTAACTTCTATTCACAGTGCAAAATTGAGCAAGCATATACTTAATGTTAAGGTCACACATTTATCTAAGTGATTTCAACAATAATCAACCACTTGTCAATCCCAAATCAGTTAGGGTCAGTTATATAAATCCTCAATTCCATTCATTCGACTAAGTGATTCAATCACAATTTATTTCAAAACGAATACTTTATCAAACGATTTCCATTACTAGGAAGTTATGCAACACAAAAAGTAAATTTAGATGCATAAGCATTACCTTTAAGATACCAAGGACTTTGGAAACATCCTCTTTCATGAGCCGCCTCCTCAAATCCTTGCAATACATCAATCTCAAAGTTTCAATATACACTTCAATATCATCACAATCCGCAATCTCAACAATGTAAGGACCTGAATTCCTCTGTTGCTTTACCCATTTCTCCGACAACTTAACAGCGAAAAAATGACTATGGACCACCAAGATCTGCCTATGAACATTCATAGCAACACTCAAACCATCCTTAGAACTCAATGTTAACTTCACATCACTCGAACCCGAATCATTAAACTGATTCCCTGGACTTCTACAAGCTAAGAGATCCAAAAGTCTCTGTTGCATTAAGGCCTGTTTGTCTTGTTGCACAAAGTTAGTAACTTTCTGATTATTTGGGTAAATGGGTGTGTTAATTGTTGATCTTGGTATACATTCGGGTTCATTCGCCATCATATCGAAAAGGGTCGGGCTTGAACGGGTCTTGGAATCCATATTAGGTGGTGGTGACATGGGGTTTAGTAGACCTGCAGTTAGTGCTGAGTTGAATTTACTGAAAGATGACGGAAATGCTTCGTGGGTGTTGTTATTTGGGATCGGAGTACATCCACCGCCACCTCCACCGCCGTAAAGGGTAGCTGTATTGCTGCTAAGAGACTCCATAACTCCGGGAAAAGTAGTCGGCGAATATCGGATCTTGGAATCTGAAGATGACGTGGCAGCGATGTGCCCGGAAATGGGTAGCGGCGACGATGATTTAGAAGCAGGAGAACACCATGAGTTGTCAGGAGAGATAATAGTGGGTGTATCAACTTTATATGTTTCGTTGAGGCATTGCGTCGAACATTTGGTGGGCGAAAAATCAGAAGGGTTAGCAGACACTGCTGAAGAAGAAGATGAAGTAGTAATGGTGGTTTCTCGGCAACGACGACGTTTGGATTTAATGGGTTGGATTTGGAATTTGAGATGTGTAGTAGTAGTAGTAGTGGTAGTTGCCATATAGTAGTAATTTGTGGGTCTTGTTGGTGGTAATATTTTGTGGTTTAGTTTGTCCTTCAGGGCCTAAAATCCATAGCATTCATCGTCACTAACCGAGCATCAATGTGCGTGCGTCGGCTGTGGAAAATATCACCACACATATATGGACAAAGACCAATAAAAATAACGGTTCATATATCTATATTGATGGAAGATAACAATTATATCATGAGCTACGAGTAAGTTTGTTGGTGGAAGATAGTAAGTTTGGAATTAGTTGAATTGCGAGTAAGTTGGACCGAATATAGTAAAGGAAAAATAGTTGTTGATACACTCAATACATATGCTTGTAGGAGATAGATTAGCAAGTATCAGGTAGAATAGTATGGTTTGGTACTTGTGCTGGTGAAAAGTGAAAGATAAATTAGCAAATATCAGATAAAATTATTCGGGGTACGCATAAGCTGGCTTGAATATTACGACCGAAAAGAAAAATAGCTATTAGACAAGATTGTGAATTGAGAATAGACATGGGAAAGATAGTGAGCATTCAATGGAGGAGATAGAGATGTTGGGAGAGTGATTTTTAATTAATTTTGTTTTGATACCATGCTTTCTTTATACGTATGGAGATGGGCTCTCTTCATTACTCTTTTACCACCTTCACGACACAAATTTGGGACCATCTAGAGTGGAGTAGTACTAATTTTAATTCATATAATCATATGTATAAAGCTGATATGACAATATGGTTTTCGACTCATAAGATTTGATTCTAATTGGAAATGTTATATGGTTCATCCATAAGAAAGTGCTAGTTAGCTCTATTAGTACATTATAGAACAAAGATAATTCATTCAGATACAAGGATATACATTTGTCTTGTACTAATTTTCTATGATTGATAACTTAAATCGTGTTTGCTGCAAATCTGATTTAGCAAGAAAGAATGCATAAGTCTCCTAAAATAGTACTTACATCGAGTTCCTTCCGTTTCAAAAGAATAATATAGCCGTTAAAATGTAACTATAAAAAATATTCATAATTAAATTTTCGCAATCATCTAACCACTATTGTGTACTCCCTCCATTCCAAATTAGTTGTCATGTTGAGCTTAGTTAAACTACTCCTTCCGTCTCATATTACTTGTCAACTTTCCTATTTACACATCTCTTAAGAAATCATAAATGAAAAGTATATTTTTACTACTTACACTTATCTCTCTCTAATTAATTACTCTTTAAACAATATTGATTTATTTTCAAAAACACTTGATATTAAGGATAAAATGAAAAAAACTTAATTAATTATATATTGGTTTTGTAAATTGACAAGTACTTTGGTACAAATATTTTTAGTAATGTGGATAAATAATATGAGACGATGGAGTACGTGAAGTTTGATCAATATTTTTAAAATATATTTTTTCATCATAATGACATGATAAAAATTACAACTTATAAAATTTTTTATATAATTTTTAATATCTAAATTTTATTTTTAAAATATTGAGTTAATCTAATTTAATTAATTTTAAAAATTAATAAAATTGACTCGTGAAGTGAAATATGATAATTGATTTGAGAAGGACGGAGTAGTAACCAGGGGTGGAGTTAGAGGGATGAAAGAGGTTCATTCGCCGAAAATCACACTATGTGCAAGGTCATTTTTTTTTTAATATTGTATATAATGAATGATTAACTTTCTTCTCGGTCTAATTAACAAAATGATAGAATTAAATAGAGAATTCAATTGAAGGAACTTTTTTTTGTTAGATTGGACTATCCGTCCATGGGAATGCTAATTAATAAAATGGTATTTTCAAGGAGTTAGAAACTAAAAAATCTCGACAAGAGAGACAGTGAGAGGGACCCCAAAATAAAATTAACCCCACTTGAATGTAACGTTTCTTCTGCTCTTATCCTTATTCTTTAATTGTTTTTTGTTTCTTTAACCCCCACCCCTACTACCCCCTCCCCCCACACACAAACAACACCAAGAAGCTACTTTCTTTTTCTCCTACAAAATTAGAGACTAGTCAGAGACTTTGTGCCAGTTGTGAATTCTCAATATTGCAGTTTAGTTTTGGATTTTGTAACCATAGTGGTGAGTTCAATGATTCGGCCATTATCCAAACTCCGCATATAGCGGGAGCTTAGTGCATGTTTAGTGATGAGTTTAATGATCATTGTTCTTGTCACATAGAAACATAGGACCACAGATATCATTATCTTAAAGCATGTTTGTCATATGTTCTTCTTGTATACATGTATGCTAATAATTATGTGCGCTCTAATAGTAATATTTTGTATAGTTTGAGGTTATTGTATTAGTGTGTGTCCACACCGGTAAGATTATGATTTTCTTGACAAAAAAATCGTGTTCAAAACCCTAGGAAGAGAGCAAAAATATAGTGTGTCTACATGATAGGAATAGAACGAATTCTTATGCCCTTTATAGGAAATTGTGTGTGTAAGCTCTAGAAATAGAAAAGTTTTGAGCATAGAACAACCAGGAATATCATAATTTGCGATTATTATAATAACGTGTATACATATTAAGTAATTAGGAGTCTTCCACCTTTAATCAAAAAAATTGTGTTTGAACCCTTGAATGAAAATCTCTTAATAAATTTAGAGCAATTACGAGTAGCGTAATTTTGAGCATATTATGATGTGCATATATACATGGATAGATATAATATTTTTATCTTTAATCATAAATTTTGTGTTCAAATATTCAGGATCGGAGAATCTCTTAGTAAAGAGCAAGCAGAAGGAGCATAGTTAACTCCTTGTATTAGTCTAATAGTTATGATTCTTCACACTTAATCAGAAATTTTGTGTTTGATCTTTAGGAATGAAAAATCTTTTATTAAAAAGCGGTTTACTTTATTAATAGATCTACACCTGATACGAATTAATATTTATCATGTCAGTAAATTTTGAATGCCAAGGGAAAAAAATATAAATTATAGATGCATTGTGTGGAGCCAATGACCACCTTGTTTCATGATGGTCCTTTCCGAAATACAGTAGTATAGTAATAATTAATATATCTGCATACGTAATATACTTTTTTCAACCCTTATTTTTGTCTTCTGTTCTTTTTTTTTCTTTTAACTTTTCCATTTTCAGTCAACATTATGACATGTTTTGCCATATTGATCTTCAACGTTTGTCCTTTATAGAAAGGTAATTTAAATCGAGTTCGAATACTTTAAATTCATTTACTGTTAATTCATTTAGTTAATCAATTCTAAATTGTGCTCTTTTCTCCATCAAACTAATTTTTGTCATTAGTTACAAACTATACACTGAGCAAGTTAATTAAAGAAAATGACAAAAATGATCTTTTATGTTTGGAAGTAAATTATAAGTATTCTTTAAATATATTTTAAAGAAATTTTGATCCATTAAATTTGTCAAAAAGTGAACACTTTTCATTTCCGTCATATCTTAATATTTGAGCCTAATCAAATAATGCCATATAAAATGACATTAGCGACTTCTTTAAGAATCAAGAGTAAAAATCTTTTTTTTCTTGTTCTGGACGAAAGAATTGAGTAACTTGTACTATTGTATTAGGTTCATCTAAAATCACTAGTCACTCAAATCTAACTCATGATAGTTAATTACAACTATTCTCTAGCAAGACGACGCCGTTACAAACTCGATTCAAGACGATAAATATATATATATATAAAGATCAACTTTTTGAAATTCTAAATTATGCACTAAAAAGAAAATCTTTCATAATTAATAGTGACTATATATGGTGTCTATGTAGGAGTTGTGATTTAAATGCTATCAGAAAGCATTAAGTTAAAAAGTACAGAATAAAAATCCCTTCTAAAATATATGTGTCAGCTTTATGTGTAAAGAACTCATAGGTAAGGAACTAAAATAGGGACAGATCCACCTAAAAAGAAATTATGAGGGTTTTCCCACTAATATTCCAGCTAAGTTAGGAGTAAATAGCAATTAATTAGTTTCATTTTCATTTAAATTATGGATCTTGAAATTGGATTAAATGCTAATTAGTTTGGCAAATAAAATTACTTGATACTTATGAGCTAGTGGGTAAAAAGAAAAAAGCACTCGCCTAGCCGTATGATAATTTATAACCGTTATTGATGTATATCAATGGTACATAAGTGATACACACATATTATCCAATGATTATACTTTAGTTATACTTAATATGCTGATAAAATTTATAAGAAAATAAAACTTAATAGTATTATTTTTTGTTGCGAGTTCTATTGGTAAGTAAAAGTTTGTTTTTAATTTAGAAGATGCACGATACACTTTATCGTCAATTCATCATGTAGCTTTTTCACTTTTTTTTATATTCCAAACTTGGCACCATCACTTTCCAATTAACTTCCTATTATGCTTTGGGCCTAAGTCCAGATCAAGAAGGGCTTGATTTGGTTTCATAATAAGTTTGTTTGGTTTGGGTTGGGTTGGGCTCATCTGAAGAGTTTGACCAAAAAATTCATTTTGTTTGTCACCAAATCGTCTTTCAGAAATTCAATATTAATCGCTTTTCACTTATAAATCATGTTTGTCAAATGTGATTTCTATGTTACGCAGTGTGACTTATGATTTATGAACCGCTTCTCTCAAATCTGATTTATAAATCGTGTTTCAAAGACATGACTTATAAACCGCATTTTACAAATGCGACTTATAATCGAGCATCTCAAACACGTTTTATCTCAGAAGTGTGACTTATACATCATATTCACTAATGCAACTTATCTTTGTACGACTTACAAATCACGTCTCTCAAATGGGATTTATACATCATGTTTCTAAAATACAACTTATAAATAGCATTTCAGCTTCATCTTTTATGGAAAACGATTTTCTTGAGCGATGGTCTATCAGAAACAACCTCTCTACTCCCACAAAGGTAGGGGTAAGGTCTGGGTACAACTCACTCTCCCCATACCTCACTTGTATAAATATACTGGTATGTTGTTGTTGCTGCTTTTTGGGCCCATGTTCAAGACCAAAAAGAGTTTCTATATCAATTATTCGAAGGAGGCCTCACATTTGGTTTCAATTAGCCCAAACTTTCTTGGTTTGGGCTGGGCTGATTTGTCATTTGAACTAAAGAGCATTAGCTCTCTAATTTTTATGTGTATTTGCAATTTGTTCTTTGTTCAGAAGGTAGGCAAAAAGTGAAAACAAACATTATTAATGTGCACAGTTAAATAAACTCATATTTCTTCTAACTTAAGGATTTAGCACATCTCTAAACTGAAAAGGAAAAAGGAAAAAGGAAAAAGGAAAAAGGAAAAAGGAAAAAGAAAAAAGAAAAAGAAAAAGAAAAAGAAGAAGGTATTATCGAAAGGTAAAAATTTACTCTGTCGGGCTTTTACACAAAATCAATAGATACAAGTCATGTATTTGTATATAGACTTTTGCCACTTCACCCTGATTAATTAATTCATATTTTTGCTTCAATAAATCACTTAATCATCGTAAATTAAATTAATGTGGTATAAACACCCGCTGCAGATAAGTTTTTACGCAGTAAAAGGCATATAGAATCCCCACTTCACCAAATTAAAGTAGGAAAATCTTGTGTTTGTTTTGTTTCTCAAGAAGGAAGGTATAGAAAATGATAGGAATGCATACTAATATTAATACACAATGAAGAAACTTAAATAAAAAAATTCCTTCTTATTGTCAAATTATACATTTCATATTGTCCATTAGTGCTATTAGTGAGTCATGTTATTATATTGTCTATTAAATGTCAAACTTAAATGTAACATAAACAAATATGGAATCTTATACTATTTAGTAAACTAAGTAAAAGAACGTCACTATCTTAAATTCTTAATGGGACCTTAATTATGTCAATTTAAACTGAACTTAACCATCACTCTTACTCAAATTAACCTCATTACTAATTCACATTATTAGTGGCCCAGTTAATATTCTACTTTATACTTTTTCATGTTGCAAATTCTCATTTTCCTTTAGTTTTACCAAGTAGCAGAGCATATCTTAAAAGTGGATATCACAAGTACAATCAACTTTGGTTTAGTTACTTTTCATGAAGTAAAATCAATCTCCCTTCTCATTAATTATGTGTGGATAATTATATTGTTTTAACAATTAAAATTTCACCTATTTTTCATTAATAAACCTCTCTGTCATACATAGTGTTTGCTAGTTCTATCCATCACCGCATTGCTTTACATTCTCAGCAAGAAGTAGATTCGGAATTTAAAGTTTGTTAATTTTCAAATGGATCTTAAATTAATACATAATAATAATTATATACACAGCCAAATATTTATAAGTATTTAATAGATTTCTTAATACATTTACATAATCGTCTAGGCAAAATCTACTGAATTCACGTGAACTCATAAGTTACATTGTAGATACGCCTCTAATTAACTAGAACAAATTGAGTTCACAAGACGAATAACAAAAAATAAATATACTTCTTCAATATTAAGTTGAATAACTAATTTGGACAAAATAAACATCTATATCAATAAAAATATAGTAGTAAGCTTGAATTTCATACTCGAACTAGCCAACTAGGCCATCTTGTTTTAGGTAAAAAGAAAAAGAATTAGATAGTCTTATGAGCATTTGTACCCAACAAAAAGACATAACAAAAGAGAAGAAATTCAAGAAACAAACAAGTCTGTTAAAGAAATAAATAAATTAGGACCAATATGTTATTAAAATAAATTTGAAAAAAGATGTTTGTTGGTCAAGGAAAGGTCCCAGTCCCATGATTTGAAAGTTGAGACTGCTCATTGGCTTACACTTTATTTTTCTTTGATGTGGACATTCCAAGGGGTTTAGTAAAATTTATTGGCACCCAATATTTATATTAGCCTAATGAATACTTAAAACATGTCTTCACATGTATAATTAGGTGGATCTAAAATTTGAAATTTGTGAGTTTTAATTTTTTTTAAAAATTGCTGAATTTTAAATTAATAATTTGTATATATAATGAAATCTTAAGACAAATATAGTATACGCACCAAAAGTGCTGGGTTTGATCGAACTTGTAGCCGACACTCTAGCTTCACCCTAACACTATTACAACTAAATCATAGTTAATTAACATATACTCTACCTTTAATTAATATAATTTGAAGTAAATACCGAGTATAGATTCTTTTTTTACCAAATTCTATACCACTTTAATTATTGAATCTATAGCTTTTTTTTTTTTTTTTTTGCGTTGGGGGGAGGAGGGTAGTTAGGTAGAAGAACACAAGAGACATCCCACATGATAGAATGACCCACATATCTGACTAATGTCTCTGCTAATATCGTTATCAGAGAAGTGTAGAATATATATATATATATATTGAGTGTATTCTGATTTGCGATGTCTGAAAGAGTAGTCCACTTAACAAATCTCCCTACTCTTTGGCTCTTCATCTCTCCTTCAATTGATCCTATCATGTGGGCTCTTACTGTACTACGACTATATACATTTATATAAAATAAAATATTGCCCTACATTTTCTAAGTACAAATTAATAGTGTGTTTGGTACGACAGATATCCTAAATTTTTTTTAGGGTGTTTGACTGATGATAATAAATACTATTAATAATAATATTAGCTTATCGAAGGGCATTTTAATGAAAATTTCGAATAGATATCAATCTATTAGCGAATATTCTGTTTGGCCGAGAATTTCTGGTTTTTGGCCGAGAAAGAGAGAGAGAGAAGGGAGAAGAGCAGGGTTTAGGTTTTAGGCTCTTGATACCATATCTTCCCCCACAAATTTCGGGTCCTCCACTGGCATCTTTGACAACTCCTCTCAACGTTCATCGTCTTCTTTTCACCCAGCTTTCGTCATTACAAACATCAAGAACTCTATCCCTATAATTCTTGATCAAGAAGACTGTCAATATTCCATGTGGACAGAACTGTTTTATATTCATGCATGTGCATACAACGTGCTCGACCATATTGATGACTATGTTCCTCGTCCCACAGACATTGCCGAATCGACATGGCGTTGTCTTGACGCCATCGTCAAACAGTGGATATACGACACCATCTCTAAAGACTTGTTGTGTACCATCATGAAAACAGGTGCTACGGCACGTGACCTGTGGGTGCGGTTGGAAGAAATTTTTCAGCACAATAAAAATACTCGGGCAATGTATTTGGAGGAGCAATTCAACAATACACGTCTCGAGAATTTTAACATCTCTGAATATTGCAAACAATTGAAACTCATAGCCGACCAACTATCCAACGTCGGGAATTCTGTTTCTGAAAACAAGATGGTACTTCAATTAGTTGCGGGTTTACCGAAAGGTGAATACGATACACTCGCAACGATGATTCAACAAGCCGACCCTCTTCCAAGTTTCAACAAGGCACGTTCACAACTGTTGTTGGAAGAAACCTGTCGTGCTAAACAAGAGGAACATAATCAAAAGGCGTTAGCCGTTGACGGGATGGCAACACCTGCGGCCAACAGCAATCAGCCACCATTGCAAGACAATCAGCAGTCCCGCGGCGGAGGTCGTGGCGGCAGAGGTTGCGGCAACAAAGGCAAAGGCCGCGGAAAGGGCCAACGCAACCAGTGGACTGGACATCAGCCAGTCCCGTAGCCTGTGAATTTCCAGTGGGCTGGACAACAGCCAGGTGGCCCAACCAGCAGAACTGGGCCTCACCTTCAAGCCCATACCCGACTGCACGGGCCCAGTTCTGACAGCCTTGGTCGACTGGCCTCTTGGGCCCTACCCCAGCCACAAGGCAGGCCCACCACCAGCAGCAGCAGGCCCACCTAGTTGCATTCCAGCAGCAGCAGCAGCACCCCAGCAACCTGGCCCCACCTGATTTAGGCCAGGCCTACACCACCGTGAACCTTCAACAGCCCGACGACAATTGATACATGGACACCGGAGCCATATCTCACCTCACCTGGTCGTCAGGTAACCTATCTCAACTACGTCGGTTAAAGTGTCCTCAATTTATTACTGTCGGCAATGGTCATCGCATTCCAATTGAAAGGTTACGGTAACACTCACACCAAACATCCACACCCGCCTTTCTCCCTAAACCACATCATATACACACCTAACATCATTAAAAACTTAATCTCTGTTAGAAAATTCACTAGCAATAATTCTGTGTTTGTCAAATTTGACCTTTTTGGTTTTTCTGTGAAGGAACTCAATACAAGGAAAATTCTTACACGCTGCAATAGTGTGGGAGATCTCTACCCATTCACTCAATCTTCCGCTGCCAGACTGCAAGCACCTCTATACTTTGCGGCGATCTCTCCCTCAACTTGGCACAACAGACTCGGACACCCCGGAGATCCAATTTTTAATTTTCTTAGGACCTCTAAGTGTATTCAATGTAATAATGGGAAAATTGGCCAACACTGTTTTTCTTGCCCACTAGGCAAACATACTCGTCTTCCATTTATGTCATCAAACAGTGTTACTTTTTCTCCATTTGATATTGTTCATGCTGATTTGTGGACATCTCCGATTGTTAGCTCTTTGGGTCATAAATTCTATCTAGTATTCTTGGATGATTTTTCACATTTTGTCTGAATTTACCCATTGAAATTCAAATCTGCTGCAAAATTCCTCAAGTTTCAAAAATTCATTAAAACTCAATTTGAAAAATCTGTCAAATCATTCCAATGTGATAATGGACGTGAATTTAATAACTCGACATTTCACAATTTCTGTTCTAAACAAGGCATGGTTTTCCATTTTTCCTGTCCCTATACTTCTTCCCAAAACGGAAAGGCTAAACGAATTATACGTACCATCAATAACATGGTTCACACACTTCTGTTTCATGCCTGTCTACCACCGCCTTTTTGGGTCTATGCTGTCAAAATGGTAGAATCCCTTCTTAATATTTTACCAACTAGCACACTTCAAAACAAGACCCCTACCGAAATCTTATACCGTAGGCTACCATCATATGATCACCTACGTGTTTTTGGATGCTTATGCTACCCCAACATAGCCTCCACTGCACCTCACAAACTTACCCCTCGCACTCTGCCATGTGTCTTCCTTGGTCTATCTCCTAATCATCGGGGATACTTGTGCTATGACATTGCTACTCGCAAAATCATCGTCTCCCGTCACGTCACCTTTGACGAGACAACCTTTCATTTTTCCAATCTCCGAATATTTCAGACCACCGATTACTTCTTTCTCGATGAACCAATTTTGTCTCCGGTCATCCAAAATCTATACCAACAACAACCCACTATTCCGACACCACTGCTACCTCCAGCCAACTGCTCTCGGTCGACAACATCACTGTTGTCTTCAACAGTGTCGTCTGACCCGCAGTAGCAATGCTGCCACCCACTCCAACTCCCTGCTCTCGATCCCAAACACCACCCCTGCTGCACCCTGTCGAGTCTTCTGCACCACCCACACTGCCTCTAGTCCAGCAACCAGTCGAGTCTCCTGCACCTGCAGCAACACTGTTGCCCATCAGTCCTGCAACCAGTCCCGCAACCATGCCGCTCCTGGGCCCAAAGAACCGGTCCCGACCTCCCACTGCTGCCCTCTCACCGCAAGGAGACTCGTGCACAACACATGATATTCAAACCCAAGGTTCACTTCAATCTCTCCACACAAACCTTGTCACCCATTTCAAAGAATCCAAAACTAGCTAAACTAGACCCTAATTGGAATGCGGCTATGTGAGAGGAGTTTAACGCTTTAACCAAGCAGAACACTTAGGGTTTGGTACCTAGACCAGCGGTGTGAATGTTATCCAGTGTATGTGGCTATTTCGTCACAAGTTCAGAGACAGCGGTGACTTAGAGAGGTATAAGGCAAGACTAGTTGCAAATGGCACTAATCAGCATGAGGGTATTGATTGTGGTGAGACATTCAGTCCGGTTGTTAAACCACCACTATTCGATCGTTCTCGCATTGCTATGGGCATGCATTGGCCGATTCATCGCTAGATGTCAAGAATGTATTTCTTCATGGGGACTTGAAAGAAATCGTATACATGCATCACCCCGGCTTTGTTCATCCAAATAGCCTCCACGGTTTGTATGTCGTCTCGAAAATCACCGTATGGATTGAAACAGCACCCCGCGCTTAGTATGATCGTTTTGCCGTGTATCTTCTCGCATTTGTTTTATATGTAGCAGGTGTGATAACTCTCTCTTCACTTTTCACCGAGATAGCAACACTGCATATTTGCTATTATATGTCGATGACATTGTTCTTACTGCCTCATCTGACGGGTTGAAGAATGAAATCATTGCTCTACTCAAAATTGAATTTGCTATGACTGACTTGGACAAGCTAAGTTATTTTTTGGGTATATCGGTGACAGATCTCGCAGTACCATGTTCTTGTGTCAGCGTAAGTATGCAGAAGAAATAGTGTACAGGGCCAAGATGGCAAATTGTAAAAGTATGCCAACTCCGGTGGACTCAAAATCCAAGCTTAGTGCCACTGACGTGCACCAGTTTCTGATCTCACTCTATATCGGAGTCTAGCAGGTGCTATTCAGTATCTTACATTCACTAGACCTGATATTGCATATGTCGTTCAGCAGTTGTGTCTGTTCATGCACGACCCCCGAGAGTCCTATTTTGTCGCCCTCAAATGTATTATAAGATACGTTAAGGGCACACTAGACTTTAGATTACATCTATACCCCTCTGCCCCAACCAAGCTACTTGCCTACATGGATGCAGATTGGGCAGGATGCCCCGACACACGTCGCTCCACCTCAGGGTACTGTGTATTTCTTTGGAATAATCTTATCTCATGGTCTGCCAAGCGGCAGGCCACATTATCCCGTTCGAGTGCTGAAGCAGAATATCGCGGTGTTGCTAATGTAGTTCTTTGAGATCCGTTGGCTCCGAAATCTTCTTTTGGAGCTCCAGTGTCCACTCTGCAAGGCGTCTATAGTCTATTGTGACAACATATCTGCCATATATATGTCTCATAATCCGGTCCAACATCAGCGGACTAAGCATATTGAGATGGATATCCACTTTGTGCGAGAGAAGGTTGCCTGTGGTCAGGTCAAAATATTACACGTACCTTCCTCGTATCAGTATGCAGACATCTTCACAAAGGGACTACCGCGACAGCTCTTCACCGACTTCCGATCCAGCCTTAGCGTTCGGCCTCCTCTCGCTCCGTCTGAGGAGGAGTATTAGCGAATATTCTCTGAATATTCGCCGTATATTTTGTAATTATGATAGATGTATATTTAAGGTAACTTAGGATTCTAATTGTATTAGAAATCAACCTTTGTAAGGTAAGTTAGGATTCGTACCATATTAGGAATCAACATTTGTACATCTATATATATTGTGAATAATGAAAGGAATCCCGAAGGGAAATTATTCTATCTTACACCATCATAATGTTTAGATCATTAGTTAGAGCAATAAACTATGAGGTTTAAGTCAAGATAATTGTAAGTAAAATGATTTTCACCTATATCAAACATACTGTAATACTTAAATCTTCTACAATTTTAACTCGTTTAATTTGTGATTAATATGTACCTAGACGACACTGTTAAATAATTTCACATATAGCAAAACTTTATTTTATATTTTTATTTCTTCAAGTATATATTGAGTGATGAGAAACTACTGAAGATTGTGGTAAGATGGATAGAATTCCTCTACGCTAAACTAAATTTTTTTGAATTCAAGCCCTGAGAATGAAAAAAAATATTGTAAGATGTATTTTCCCATTAATATATCTTATATGATACAAATTCAAATTAATCAAACCTAAAATAAATACAGACATCAAGTGGGAAACGAAAAAAGGTGATGAGACAGTATAATCCTAAATGAAAGCAGAGAAGATGACAAGAAGAGAAATCAAATCATAAGTTAGGTTATATCCATATATATAATTATGGAAATATAAGTTGCATGCATGTTGTTGATGTTGTAGCTTAATTATAATGAATGAAAGAGAAGAAAGCAAAGGACATGTTACATCAATAAATCTTGATTACAAACATGAAAAGAACAGCCAGCTCTGCCAGAAAAGAAAATCCAAATCAAGGGTAAAAACTCAAAAAGAAGAAGGAAAAAAAACGACAAATCCACATCAAAAGAGATAATGTTTTCTCATTGTTGCCAATATGAAGGACTCTAAAACTATAGGACCATTTTTTCATTTTGTGGGTAGCGTGAGAGATAAACCAAACACACCAACATGGGTTGTGATGGGATGGTCGGATCCCTCCACTCTTAATCAGAAGTTTCGAGTTCGAGCTTTGAGAATGACAAAAGTCCTATTGGGAGCGCTGCCCTCAAAATGAGCCCCGCTACACGAGACAGAATTTAATCGGGTTTTAATGCGGATATCAGACCCCCGGATAGGAAATTAAAAAAAAAAAGGAGAGAGAAACCAAACACTATTATAAGTCGGGAGGCGCAGAGTTATAATATAAGTTGCAGATTCGAACAAATTCACTGTGTGTTTATATATATGCCAATCTACTAACAAAACTGAGCTATGGGTTGGACGAAAAAATTCAAAACACAAACTTTAAACCTCTTATATTCTTACTCTTCATGTTCAACGACGAAGTTACAATTCCGCTTACGGGTTCGGCAGAACTCAGTAGCTTTGGTTCAAACGCGGTATTTATGGTAAAAAAATTCATTCGATATGTATAAATAATTTATTCAGAATCTAGTAAGTTATATTTCGAGAATCTGACACCTATAAACTCAAAATTCTATCGCCGCCTCTACCTCTGTTAACATTGGTTTATATCACGATATATAGTCTATAAAATTTTTACACTATTTTAATATTGTAATCTATTGTAATAGGTACCTAACAATTAACATGACTTGGTTTCAAAGTTACTTATTCCATTTTTATGAATGACTTCTGTTATAATCTTTTAGTGATCTGATAATGTGTATAAAAAATTTTAGTACATGGGGTTAAACTCTTGTTATATATTACTAAATTAAGTTCCAGAAAGAATATTCCTCTCACTTTTTCAAACTCAAAATCAAACCATCTCCTGACATAAACAAAACGCACACACTAACAGTGGCAGCTTTAATTTGTTTAGGAAACAAAATGTGGTTTTACAGTAAAGCGCTGTGTAAGCACAAACAAACAAACAATCTTAGTATTATGATTTTTTTTTTTTTGTTCATTTGTGGGGTGAGGGGGACAAAGATAGTGTTGTTACAGTATATGAATAGCTGTAATTTGTCATTTTATTGAGTAAAAAGAATAACATTGGGTGCCAACATCACTGTAATTCAAAATTAGACATGTAACATGCAGTGGAAACAATTAATAAGAGGAGTGAATAAATAGCTTTTGTACTAATTAATACTACTTAATTATTGATTGTGAATCATCATGTTTTGTCTTAAGCTGTAACAATTTAACAATATTATGCACTTTACAAACAAGTTTTCAGAAGTGCATGTGATGTGCTCTAGTAAAAATTACTAACACTTTTGCATTTACCTTATAAAGTTAAAGTTATTGTGAATTTCTAGAAATAGAAAAATATAGATCTCTGCTGAACGTTGAAATTTATGAGTTGTTGCTTCAACTATGTGAATTTGAGAGCATAAAGTACTTATTAGTACTGTACTATATTGTAAGAAACTTATTTTATGCAAAATCAGTAATTTTAACGCTATAAGGCCGCACATCTTTTGGTTGTTTAGTTTAATGTAGGAGGAAATTAAAAGAAAAAAGAGAATGATTTAATATTTTTATACGACTAGTATATTATAATTTGTTACTGTTATAGAGTCAAGCGTATACCATTATACCAAAAGCTATAGTTGGTATTAATACCAAAGTCCATCAAGAATCACCATATTTGATGATATGACTTCCGATCTGGATTATCCCGGACTCATCACCTGCGACTCATCATAGACAGGATGTTGGCTTTGTTCAACACTTTTCCCTCTCTAACGCCTATCACACGACATTTTTTGGGAATTGAATCCGTGACATTGACTCTGATAACATTTATTAAAATTATGATATCTCTAACATCTATCACACACAACATGACATTTATTGGGAATTGAACCCGTAATATTAACTCTGGTACTATTTGCTAGAATTACGCGCTTAATATCATTCTAACATATGTTGGATTATGACTTTGTTATGAATAATTATGTCTTGTTTAACGTGATGATGTGAAATAACTATACTCCTACTGAATTTCATTTTGACTAATAAAGTTCTTTTTCACATGATATTCTCTCAAATACCCTAATAACTTTGTTCACCTGCATGCAGTTTTATTCAAGTATGTTGTGTTCAATCATAAATGAAAATTTTCTTTCAACCGCTAATTAAAATGAAGTTGACTTCAAGGGACATCCAAATTATATTGTGTGTCAAACTATAATGTTTAATCATGAGGAAAATATTTCTTTCACTTGCTAAAATAATTGAACTTGAAACTTTTAATAATGAAGAGTGTTGAGAGTTTCATATCGGAAATGGAATGGAAACATGGACTCCTTATATGAACTTGGACAATCCTCACCCTACAAGTTAGCTTTTGGGGTTGAGTTAGGCCCAAAATTCATTCTTTACATGGTATCAGAGTCAGACCCATTCTAATCATTTGTTCACCGATGTTGGGCCCCCAAATTATATTGTTCACGCTCCAGTTAACGAGGTCTGGGCGTGTGGGGGAGTGTTAAGAGTCTCACATCGAAAATGGAATGGGAACATGGACTCCTTATATGGACTTGGACAATCCTCATCCTACAAGCTAGCTTTTAGGGTTGAGTTAGACCAAGATCCATTCTTTACCAGGAGAATTTTCATTCCTTTCGGCCAATTTAATACTAATACTTTGATCTTAAGCAATACTAGATATTTGTAGAGATTTCAACTTCAATTATTTTAGCAAGTGAAAGAAATATTTTCCTCATCATTAAACATTATAGTTTCACATTTTTGATAATTTAAAACTCAAATAATCATGAGTTTGAATTAATCATGAGGAAAATATTTTTTCGCTTGCTAAAATAAGTTAACAATTACCTTTACACACACACACACACAAACATATCACTTGCTCAAACTCAATGAATTAAACTGAGAAAGCTTTAGTAATATTTATTCTCCTCAACATCACTCGTTATAATTTGTTCTTTAAATTTACACACACTAACTAAAAAAAGATAGATATTTACAACAAACAACTTTTGTGTCTATACAACAAAAATTCGTCGCTAATTTTACTTAACGATGAGTTAGGGATGGATTATCAAAAATCCTGTCAGCTACGAGCTTTTTAGTGCGATGAACCTATTTTTGTAATGAATAAATACTTAATAGGAACTTAGCAAGATCATGGGATTAGTCATTTGATAGGTCTTTTTTTTCTCTTGTACTACTAATTTTGAGCGAAATGAGGCTAGTGGTTTGTGGTATCACGTTTCTAATTAAGCGGGATTAAAAGAAACATTTAGCTTCTTTTCTTTTTTTTTACTTTTTGGTGCAAGTTAATATTAAATGTCTAATTAATAACGTGTAATTAATTAATTTTAACCCATATAGTTATAAATAAAACAAAGACAATTTCTGACATGCCTTGTAATCCTATACTCTTAGACTTAATGGCAGGCAACTTCTGATACCTTAAGTATAAAATTAGTCCAAAATTTTGGAACTAAACGCGTACAAATCTGGTTTGGTTTTATCATGGAAGTCTCCTATTTTAATTACAAGAACGGATGGATTATTAATAATTAATTAATTAATTTTGTTAAGGGCTAGTGGGATTGCTTTGGCATCATTAAAATGGAATCAACAAGGGTGGGAGTTGAGCTGGCTTAACTCCTAATCTTCTTCCTAATCACAAAGCCTATGTGTCTTAAAATCATTACATATAAACTAATCTATCTGTCTTATTTCTTATGAGGACATTATTATTTCGGAAGTCAAATAAATTTTCAAACATTTTATTAATATTTTTATTTATAAAGAATTGTAACTAAGAGTATTTTTTCGTCTGAAAAATATTAGCTACTCCGAACCTCATGTTTCAAATCAAGCCATTCTTCTTAAATAAAGGAAATAATATTTACTTACTTCAACTTATTAATAGATCAGTATATAATTAATAGTACTCACTAATTGAAAATATTCTGTCAAAAAGATCGAATTGACTCACTTGGACTAAGGAAGCATAGTACACACGAAAAATAAATATATAATGATCATCATCATATTATTTACAACTCTATGAGTCTGTCCAATTATTAAGTGCTGACTGAAAGCCACATCACTTTGTTAGTTGTAAATTATGTCCAGATATATTGCTAAATTTAAATTATAATCCCTAATAACATAACTCATATCCTTCATTATTATAATATCATCTTGTTCACTACTCTAAATTCATATTATAAGTCACTCTATTTTTTATATATAAAAATCAACACTTAGAGAGAAAATACTCTAGTGACACGGGTTTTGTTTGAAAAAATTGTGAAAGCAGAGGAATTCCTAAGTGCTAAATATTATTAAAAAAAACTATTACATTATTTATTATAAGTTCCTAGAATATTGTTATTTAATAAGCCACTGAAAATAACAAATATTTTCATTTACAAAGAAATGATGCTGAGACGAAAACTTTAACAGAAAGTGGCTCCTCCTATGTTTTTGGGAAAAGCCTAGGTACATAGTGTTGGTAAAAATTGTGTCTGAAAGGTTAAATATTAAGAAGACTGAGTCGAGAGATGATTCTCTGTCTTTAAGATAAAATTGCCCCGTATAGATGCTTTTACGGTGATGGACAATAGTCTCCCAAGATAAAATAGCAACAATCAACTATGTAAAGCAAATAAATGATTCTAGCGAAGAAATAAATATAGAACAGATTGCTGAAGAAGAAGAGAATTTCTGTCTGAAATTCGTGTTTCTGTTCTCTGTTTTTCGTTCATAAGCAGAACATAAGAGAAGAGGTTTTGTGTTGTGTTGCATTTTTAATGTGAACAGAAATGTTCAATTTATAAGAGCAGAAAGGGAAGCAACGTTCTATTATGTTGAATAGTCATGTCTGTTGGCTAGTGTCCTTTGGAGAAGATAGACTTCAGGGACCAAAATGTAAATAGTTAACATTTCAGGAACCAAAAAGAAAGTTCCGGAAGAAAGCAACAGCCCGAGACCCGAACCGGACGGGCGGGCGGAGGTGGCGCACGTGTGGGGCTTAGCCCCGAACCTAAGCTCACCTAGGTCCACTCCTTCTAAACACATGGGTTACCCCTTGGGGTCCCAAACCCTTACTCAAACTTAGAGTTTATATATTGCACAATCCTTCCATCTTCTACCAATGAGGGAGATTTGTCATTCTTGGCCAAAAACACTCCATCTTTTTATGTCTCAAACACCTTACTTTGTGTACCAATATCTCTTTCATTTCTTAACGAAATTTGACGATACTTGGCACTAACATCATCTACTCACTTAGTAGATTAGACATGTGCGAAGAAACGATGTTTCCAACATGCGGGGCCCATGTGTTTAAGTCATTAAAGTCGGGATAAACTCAATCCCACATCATTAAATTTCTAACAATCCCCTCTTGAAAGAGAATTGGTGCACACGAGGTGCTAAAGTCTAACAATCTTTCAGCGAAAAGATATTGCATCAGGAAAGGTAGCTTTCGGCTTTGAACCTTCCTTAGTCGATTACCATCAGATTTACTTACTGCGTGGTGAACATGATGTCTTGAACCGTCAGTGTTTAGTGGAAACCAAGACAATGGTATCAACACAATAACTCTCCTTATTCATTGCTTCTTATCGTTTTGTCCGTTGTGGCCATGGACAACGCTTGGATTCTTAAGTGTGTACATTTGAAGCGACTTGTTTTCACACTTAAATAGGTGATCTCCTATAAGGTATATTGTTCTACCCCACTCGCAAGTGTTAGGAATCATTAAAAGTTTCAGAAACTTATCATTTACCCATTATGCAGGTAACACTAAATGTCTATCGCGGGAATGACTTTGGAGTTATATTTCTTTAAAGAATGATAACCCGAAGTGCTCTTACTTCAAGTGAAGCGCTAAACTGAACCTCTATAGTTTAGTTTTCCCATTGAACCAAATTCCTAGGATCTCCAATCAGTAAGGTTGGGTTACCACCATAAAGATTTTTATTGTTTGGATTTTAAGCACATTCCCCTAAACAAGCAGAATATTTGATCTTTGGGTAGACCTTTAGTTAATGGATCCGCTAAGTTATCATTTGATTTGACGTAATCAATGGAAATGACACCCGTAGTGATCAACTGCCTAACGGTCTTATGCCTCCGACGAGTATGTCTAGACTTGCCGTTGTACATATTATTCCATGCCTTTCCTAAAGCCGATTGACTATCACAATGAATCATCACCGAAGGTACATGCTTATCCTAATAAGGGATATCCTCTAAGAAGTCGTGAAGCCACTCTGCTTCTTCTCCTGCTTTGTCCAAAGCGATAAACTCCGATTCCATCGTGGATCGGGCGATACATGTTTGCTTAGAGGATTTCCAAGACACAGCCCCACCACCAATTGTAAAAACATACCCACTGGTGGATTTGGTGTTCTTTATGTCCGATATCCAGTTTGCATCACTGTATCCTTCCAATACAGCTGGATATCTTGAATAATGTAATCCATAAGTCAGCGAATATTTCAGATATCATTGTATCCGATTTAACGCCTTCCAGTGATCATTTCTAGGATTACGAGTAAACCTAGCCAACATATTGACTGGATAAGCGATATCGGGTCGGGTGCAATTTGTAATGTACATTAAGCTACCAATGACCTGCGCATATCGCTCTTGGGATACGGGTGCACCACGATTCTTATCAATTCTATGATTCATATCCATTGGTGACTTCATAGGGGAACTGTCAAATACATCAAATTTCCTCAAAACATCTTCAATGTAATGAGATTGAGATAAGACCAGTCCGTCAGTTATCTTAGAAATCTTAATTCCTGAGATTACATCTGCAATACCCATATCTTTTATGTCGAAGCATTGTTTCAACATATTTTTTGTTTCCAAGATCAAGTTTAGACTACTTCCGGTGATGAGCATGTCATCTACATAAAGGCATATCATGACAAATGAGTCAGAGTTCCCTCTTATGTAGATACATTTATCACATTCATTTATGGAGAAACCTTTTGATAATAAAGTATTGTCAAACTTTTCATGCCATTATTTCAGGGCTTGTTTGAGTCCGTACAGAGACTTAACAAGTCGACATACTTTCTTTTCTTGTCCTAGAACCACATACCCCTCGGGTTGTTCCATGTATATTTCCTCTTCTAACTCTCCGTTTAGGAAGACTGTCTTAACATCTATTTGATGTATCTCAAGGTCACGCAAAGCTGCAATGGCTATGAATACCCTTATGGACGTTAATCTAGACACATGTGAGTATGTGTCGAAGTAATCGAGGTCTTCCTTTTGTCTGTAGACTTTGACTACTAATCTGGCCTTATACTTGTCAATAGTTCCATCTGCTTTGTACTTTCTTTTGGGTACCCACTTACAACCCAAAAGTTTGCTTCCCGGAGGAAGATCAACCATTTCCCAAGTATGATTTTGCATGATGGAATCTATTTCATTTTCTATAGCTTCTTTACAAAGCGGTGCTTCTGGAGTTGACAATGCTTCCTTAATTGTCCTCGGTTCATTTTCAACCATATAGGTTAGAAAGTCTGGACAAAAGATTTTGTCCTTTTTGCTCCATCTTGGTTCAACCTCTGGAACCCCTAAGTTCTGTAGGTCTGAAACATAATGTTCCGGATAGTCAGTAACTTTTGAATCTTGTAGATCTGGAACATCTAGTTCCGGATAATCAGAAACTCCCGAGTCTTGTTGATTTTGAGCATTTTGTTCGTAACTTCATTTGCGCAAAGTTATTTCTTTTTCCTTTCGAGGAAAGATTTGTTCAAAGAATTCAGCATTCATTGATTCCATGATCGTACCCTCGTGGATATCAAGTATCTCCGACTTATATACTAAGAAGCGATAAGCACTACTGTTATTTGCATATCTGATGAATATGCAATCTACTAAAAAGATACACGTTTTTTCCATCCAACAATTTTTACTACATCTACAAGAAATTGGAAGTATTAATTACTTACATCCAATCATGCAAGCAAAAACAATATCAAAATTCTTTCTTTTGGGAGAGAATGTGTTCACGACTAGAAATAAAGGATTTTCCCACCGATATTCAGTGGGAAATTTATGCTATTAAACATAATTTTCCACATCATTCCCACTGAACCTGCTCACTGGGAAACCACTGAGAAAACGCATGATAGGAAACAAGTTTCCATTAAAACACTGGGAAACTTTCAATTTTTTGTGTACACACTATTATTTGAGTTTTTCTCACCGACATTCAGTGGGAAATAGTTACTGATCATTTTTCAATGGAATATTCCGTGGGAAAGAGTGATTTTTTAGTAGTGTTTTAGAAATCACTTTAATTACATTGTATATATAAGGTTAAAACTTTTTATGCATATAGTAGATGTTGAACTCTATTGGCTTCTTCATGTGTTTACTTCTCTTCATATTTTTTAATCCCTTGGTAAAAATCCTAGCTCTGCCACTTGTCAATTGTAATAGTTGCAAATAGAGGGCCAACCAAGACATCTTAAATCCTAATAAAGCCTTTTTTTGATAAAGCAAGCAATTTGTTCCGACTGGAGGAATATGTTCCCTACTTTTCATTGATCATTATGAACAATATATATAGTGTTATCTACTCCTTTACAAACTAGGTAACTAATCTTCCTAATTACAATTATTCTACACTTCCTAATTATAATTGGACTACAATTTTACATAATACAGGAGATGTATAATATTCTATCATATCCCCGTAGTCGAAGCGGGAGGTTCTCGTACGCTGAGACTGGCTCAGAAATCGTCAAAGAGTATGCACAGAATCCCTTTAATAAATATGTCAGTAATTTGATATTGGAAAGGAAAATGAAGAACACAAACTTGTCCGCTAGCAACTTTCTCACGTACAAAATGAATATCCATTTCAATGTGTAAAGGGCGTTGATGTTGAACGGGATTGCCGGAAAGATATATCGCACTTACATTATCACAATAGATCAATGTAGCCTTATGGATGGGGCAGTGAAGTTCCAGGAGAAGGTTGCATATCCAACAAGACTCAGACATAACATTCGCTACACCTCGGTACTCGGCTTCAGCACTGGATCGAGACAGAATAGGTAGTCTTTTAGAAGACCAAGAAAGCAAGTTATCTCCGAGGAACGCAGAGTAACCCGACGTGAATCAACGAGTGTCAAGACATCCACCCCAGTTATCATCAGAATAAGAGGTGAGGTCGGAGAGTGAGGACTTGTACATGTGTAAGCTGAAATGAAGAGTACCTTGTACATATCACAAAATACTTTCGAGAGCATTCATATGTTCATCCGTCGGGCTGTGAATGTGTAAACATATTTGTTGCACGTCATAGGATATATCCGATGGATCCAGATCCGTTTTATAGGATATGGATCTTTAAAATTTGGACCCGACGGATCCGGATCGGACCCGGATCTATTTCTAACAGATCGGATCTGGATCTGGATCTTGTATTTGAGATCCGTATCCGATCCATGGATCCATTTTTTATTAAATATATTCATAACATAGAATATGATTTTATAAGTATTTTCTTAAAATTGCTAAGCACATCCTTGCAAGTTAAATTCTCAAAGTCGGTTTAATTTATCCCCGCGTTAACTCAAAAACTAAAAAATAAAGAGGTAACTTCGATAATAAAATCAATATTATATTAGTGAATGACTAACATCTCCATAGACAAGTAGTTAAAATTATATTCACTTCATTTGCGAAGATTCCAAGCACATGCAAGTTCTGCATTATGGAAATACTAGTCAGCATTTTCCACAACTATTGTCATTGTCCAACATTTTCAATTAATAGCTCACAATCAAAACGAGACAACGAACAAAATATCTCATATGAACATTTCAAAATTGAAACACAGAAAACTGTTAGCTCAGTAAAAATCGTTTGTCAGTTCAAAAAAAATTCTTAGCAAGGCAAAGTTTTTTACATATGGATCCAGATCCGATCCGTGGACCCGGTGGATCCGATGGATCCGGATTTGAATATGATTTTTATGGACTCGATGGATCTGGATCCGGATCTGAGTTCAGGTATGAAAACGGATTTGGATCTAGTAGGATCCGGTCCAGATCCGATCCGTTGCGATCCCTAGCTAGGACTCATCACTCACCACCCATTGCCGACATTTGCACTTTTATTTCCTTTTCCAAACGATCCCACAATAATCCTCTTCTTTTTTTGCTTTTGGTTCTCTTTGCTCTCTCTATATCGTGGATTCATAGACATGTTATTCTTTGATAGCTCATATATATATTCATTTCTCATTGTCTCCATTTATAAAAAAAAAAAAAAATTAGCTAGATCTCACTACCCATAATTGTTGGAGTAAAGTAATGGATCATGTTTATTGACCCACCAATATCCTTCAATTAATATTTGAATATATTTACGAAATTTTTGTACTATAGATGTTATCTTTAATGCAACTATAATTTGTCACTAGTACCCATGCTTATACCGCAGGTACCACATCCCATATGCACATGTTTTGCCCTCTATTTCATCAATGGCAATTTAGGAACCACATGAAGGGATTGTGACATGAGAATAAGAGGATGATTCAAGATTTAAGTTCAATATATAGTGATTAATCAGTACTGAAATCAGGAATTTTTACTAAAAGAAATTAAAATATAAAAAGGTAAACACATAGAATTGTTTAGGTGATTCAATTTTCGATTAGTATACTAATGTGTGTGTGTGTATATATACATTAATATAATTTTTAGCCAAAAATATTTTAGATTAACCCTTGTGCCTCTAGCTCCACCCTTTGATAGAGATTAATTAAAGGGGAGGCAAATAAGAGAACATGAAAATAAGTTTCAAGATTTCTTTAACAAAGTGGACAAAATAAATGGGCAAAGTGGCACCCTAATTAAGATGCAACAATGACAACACTGGATATTGCACCAAAAATCACCCACTAGCTACTAAGTTGTGAGCCCCTTTTTAATTCTTGCTCCTTCTATTCCCCATTTTATTTTGTTCTTTCTTTATCATGTTTTGGCCTTTTTTTTTTTTTTTTTTTGTGAGTTTTCAATAAGCTAAGAAGATGATTTATTGTATTTTTCTTTAATTTGTTGTTTCTTCATCATATATGTTTTGTCGTGCTTTATTTTTCTTGTAGAGTTTTCAATAAGCTAAGAAGATGAATGATTGTTTTTTTCTTCAATTTTGTTTTTCTCCTCGAGCTTTTTAAAAGGGATGATTAAATGCTAGAAACCATTAGTCCCCATTCCGTCATGACTTTTCCCTTTTGGTCCCATTGCTTTTATCATTAGAAGAAAAAAGAAAGATCTCTTTAAACAATATCTCGATAGATTTTCTTTGTCCTTACCATTTTACTTTGAAATAGGGTGCGAGATTATAAAAGCAAAGCGAGTATAGAGTACCAGTCTATTATATTTTTGGCATTTTCTCGACTTTACATTTAGTATATAGGCGTTTGACCATGAAAATCAAACTAATAAGGTGTAACTAGAATTCACTAAGTACTTTTGTGGTCATTTTTCAATCTCTCATCATTGAGAGATAGCAAAAACTTGTACTCAAAATACTTTGAAAATATAAAGGTCAAGTTTCGGCAAAAAGGTTGAAAAAGATAGCTACTGCCACTGGCTCTCAAACGAGTCATTTTCCTTTTATTGGTACATCACCTAATATTAACTAATAAAATTTAGTCGGATTGGCTATATGATTTTTTACTGATCAGATTTTTTTATTTAAAATCTATTCATATCATTATCATCTAAATAAAATTAACATGAAAAATAAATTAAATAATTATGATAATAATAATAGCAACAACAATAAAAGTTCTCTTTACCGGCAAATAAATATATGATAAGATCAAATTACTTCTAGAAAAGCAATAAGTGCAAAACCAACGTACTAAGAAGACTAAGATTTATTCCCAACTAATAGATACCACCTATATGAATGTTTTAATTTCTTCTATTATATCATATTTTTAGCTAAGTCTATATTGATTTCAAAATATTGTAAGTTTTTTTTAGACAACTTCAATACATTTTATGTAATTTTAGATCTACCAGCTTATCCTCTTTTAGCATTTTCATTCACCATAATTTTACACCTACCGATACATGTGCAGGACATGATTAAACTACGTCAAACGGCTTCCTCTCATTTATATGAACGCAATTAAAATTAAACGCATGCGTGAACATTTTTATCAATGGATCATTGTACGAATAATGGTATTTGATTTTTGAGTTTCACAATAATAGATATACAAAGATTAGTTCCTCGAAACTTCGTTACAGAACAATTAGTACCTTTTTTTTTTCTTCTGTTTTGTGGGCTGTGACTCATCTCTGAAATTGTCATAAACATAAATAATCAACTTGTTCAAGACATTATTACTTTCTGTTTACACATATAACGAATGTTGCCATGATTAATTCTTGACAATAAAACTTATTTATGGTCTTGGTAAAGAAAATTTAAAATTCTAAAGATGTTCCGAATTACAATACGTAACATATATCCACACTATCTGTTAATACCCAACCAAATAAAATTATATATATAAAATCTTTTATGTTAAATGTTGGTGCATAAGTTGAAATGCCAAATGAATTGTTTAAACTGTATATCCTAGTTTTTTCCTTGAGTTTTATATATGGTCATATAGAATATGTCATATTTGTCTGTTTATCCACAACTTTTTTACGTCATTCATATCATTAGAATTTGTTAAATATAAGATTTTCTTATTATTGAAAATTGTAAATTGTATATATACTCTTTCATTAATTAAAATAATCAAGGAATTATTTCTTTCATGGTATCAGAAGTCTAGGTCTAAATTACTTCCGCTCTTCTCCAACTTTGCTCTCGGTTTCAGTGCCCCTTACTCGATCGAAACTGCATCAAATGCGTGCCCTCATTGTCGGATTTCGTGGCAAACCTAACTTCCTCTCTTCCCAAATTTTCCTTCTCAATCCCTTCGTTCTTTTGTTATGTCTAAGAACGTGTTTCATCCTGCCCTTACTGTTTTCAACATCAAGAACAACATCTCTATTGTTTTTTAGATGAAAAACGTACAATATACGACGTGGGCGGAGTTGTTCAAAATTCACGCCATCTCACATCAAGTTCTCCATTACATAATTCCTCCTGCTACCCCTACTCCCGCAGAGGCTCCTCAGTTATGGATTACTCTTGATGCTACCGTCCTTCAGTGGATTTATTCTACTATTTCCACCGACCTTTTATAGACGATTATTGAGCCGGACACTATGGCTATGGCTACATGGAATAGATTGCATGATATATTCCAAGATAACCAACATTCCCGCGTTGTCACCCTTGAGCAGGAATTTTCCCAAGTTCGCATGGAGGATTTCCCTACAATTTCAGCTTATTGTACACAGCTCAAGGAGTTGGCGGACCAACTTCGTAACGTTGGAGCGCCCGTTACTAATAATTGTCTTCTTCTCAAATAGTTGCAGGCCTATCTGAAGCCTATAATGGTGTGGGGACTCTCCTCCGTCAAAGTAATCTGCTTTCCTCTTTTTATCAGGCCCGCTTGATGCTCACCTTAGAAGAAGTCGGCTTGGCAAAAAAGGCAGCTACCAGCGCCACTTCCCTGGCAATGATGACTTCGTCCGATAATTCTCATGGTTTTGTTAACACTTCGGGCCAAAACCCCAACAACGGTGGCGGCAAGAAAGGTCAAAACCGTAAAAATAATGACAAGAATCGAGGCGACAACAATGGTGGCGACCGAAACAGTGGTGGCAGCGGAGGTGGCCCTCGGGGCAGTGAGCAGCAGCAACAAAATTGGGCCCAACAGTGGAACTGGGCCAGTCCGTCTTGGCCATACAGTGGCTATTTTTCTCGCCCTTACATGGGAAACTAGGCCCAATTTTCACAACAGCCCAGGCCTAGTTTCTCGGGTCCGATCGCAAACGAGTGCGATTTACCGGGTCGGGGCGCGGCCGGTGTGCTTGGGCCTCGGCTCCGCAGGCATTTCAGGCAGTGGGCCCCACACCGACTCCGACTGACATTGAGGCCACAATGCATACACTTGGATTAAATCCCCCATACCCGAATTGATATATGGACACCGGCGCCACGTCACACATGACGTCCGACCAAGGTACTCTCTCGTTGTATTCCAATTTGAGCAACAATCATGGCATAATTTTTGGTAATGGAAAATCAATTCCAATTCGTGGTTATGGTCATAAAACGTTGTCTCCTCCAGATCCACCTCTTGTCTTGAAAAATACCCTTCATGCTCCTAAATTAATTAAAAATTTGGTGTCTATCTGTAAATTCACCAATGATAATTCCGTTTATGTTGTTTTTTATCCTTTTGGATTTTCTGTTAAGGATTTCAAGACGGGGATTCTCTCATGAGATGTGATAGTAGGGGAGCTCTTTACCCTATCACGCCCACATCCGATCTCTCGAGTCAAGCCTTGCCATCTACTTTTGCAGCTCTAGCTCCTTCCTTGTGGCATGCACGTTTGGGTCACCCTGGGTCATCTATTGTTTCTTCCTTGCATAAAAATAATTTTATTTCTTGTAAGGGTACGAGTCGTACTCCACTTTGTTAATCCTGTCATTTAGGAAAACATGTTATATTACCATTTGTAGCCTCTACTTTTCGTACTTTAATGTCATTTGATATTATTCATAGCGATATATGAACCTCTCCCGTTTTAGGTTATGTGGGCCATCGTTATTATGTTCTATTTTTGGATGATTATTCTAATTTTTTATAGACTTTTCCGTTAGCGAAAAAATCTCAAGTTTTTCCACCTTCTTAAAATTTAGAGCATTCGTACGTTACCCAATTCGAATGCAAAATAAAGAACATTCAATGTGATAATGACAAGGAATATGATAATTCGATGTTTTGGGATTTTTGTGCAATTAATGGCATTATTTTAAATTTTTCTTATCCTCATACGTCTTCACAAAAAGGAAAAGCCGAACGAAAAGTTCGTACCATTAATAATATTGTCCGAACTTTGTTGGTCCATGCTTCTGTACCCCCTACTTTTTGGCATCACACTTTACAAATGGCTACTTATCTTCTTAACATACTTCCTACCAAAGGTTTGGCATATTCCTCCCCTCTTCAAATCTTATATAATAAGACTCATTCGTATTCACATCTTAGGATCTTTAGGTGCTTATGTTATCCGCTCTTTCCGTCAACTACTATTAACAAACATCAAGCCCGTTCTAGTCCTTGTGTATTTTTGGGTTATCCCTCTACTCATCGTGGTTACAAGTGTTTTGATTTATCGTCCAATAAAATCATCATTAGTCGCCATGTTATTTTCGATGAAACCCAATTTCCGTTTGCAAAGGTAAATAGTCTCGAGCCTACTTCGTATAATTTTTTAGATAACGATATCTCCCCGTATATTATCCACCATTTATCAGACGTGTCCCGTACCCAAAATCTGCCAGCGGGCCCACTGCCCGCTGGTTCTCCAGTAACGTCACCATCTGCCGTCGTGGGTCCAGCAATTGGGCCGCCCCTCCAGCCCAGTTCTGGCCCAGTCTCGGGTTCAACCATCAGTTCCAATTACAGTGTTGGGCCAGCAGGCCCACTGCCTGCTGACCACTCCGTCACATGTCACGATATTTCCCAAAATCCACCCAATTCTCCACTGAGTCTCAGACCGGTCACTCGTAGTCAATAGGTTATTTTTAAACCGAAAAGACATTTTAATTTAAATTCTAATGTTCTTAAATCCTCTCTACCCCGTAACCCAGTGTTCGCATTAAATGACCCGAATTGGAAATTGGCTATGACCGACGAATATGATGCTCTTATTGCAAATAAGATGTGGGAGTTGGTACACCGTCCTTCTGGTGTTAATATTATTCGGTCTATGTGGATTTTTACTCATAAGGATAATTCTGACTGTTCGTTTGCGAGGCATAAGGCTCGTCTTGTAGGTGATGGAAAGACTCAGCAGGTTGGCATGGATTGTGGTGAGACGTTTAGTCCGGTGGTCAAACTGGCTACCATTCGCATTGTTCTCAGTCTGGCTCTTTCCAAAGCTTGGCACATTCATCAGTTAGATGTGAAAAATGATTTCTTACATGGCGATCTTAAGGAGACCGTGTATATGCATCATCCTTTGGTGTTTTGAGACTCCAAATATCCTCATTATGTCTGTTTGTTGAAGAAGTCATTGAATGGGCTTAAGCAGGCCCCACGGGCTTGGTATAAGAGATTTGCAGACTATGTTTTGTGTATTGGGTTTTCACACAGCATGTCTGATGATTCATTGTTCATATATCGTCGTGGTTCTTCCTTGGCTTATATTTTATTATATGTGGATGATATTATCTTGACTGCCTCTACTGATGCTTTGCGCAAGTCTATCATGACCATGCTCAGTTCTGAGTTTGCTATGAAAGACTTGGGGCCCTTGAGTTATTTTTTGGGGATTGTTGTTTCTCGTCATGCATGTGGGTTGTTCTTATCCCAACGAAAGTATGCAACCGAGATTATTGAGTGTGCTGGCATGTCCTCGTGCAAGTCTACTTCCACTCCCGTCGATACTAAGCCTAAGCTGGGTGCTGCGGCTGGCTCACCTTACAAGGATCCGACCCGTTATCGCAGTCTTGCAAGGGCTCTTCGGTATCTTACTTTCACAAGATCAGATATTATGTATGTCGTACAATAGGTGTGTTTGGTTATTCATGATCCCAGGGTTGAACACATGAATGCGCTCAAACGCATTATTCGATACATCCAGGGAACACTTGACTATGGCTTATATTTATATCTGTCATCGACATCTACACTTGTCTCATATACATATGTTAATTGGGGTAGTTGTCCAGATACTAGACATTCCACGTCCGGCTATTGTATGTTTTTCGGTAATAACTTGGTCTGATGGTCTGCGAAGCATCAGTCTACATTGTCACGCTCTAGTGCAGAGGCCGAGTATCGAGGGGTGGCCAATGTGGTCTCTGAATCATGTTGGTTACGTAGTCTTCTGTTAGAGCTTCATTGTCCTATTCAGAAAGCTACCTTGGTTTATTGTGATAATGTTAGTGCTATTTACCTTTCTTGTAATCATGTTCAACACCAGTGCACTAAACACATCGAGATGGAAATCCACTTTGTTCGCGAAAAGGTAGCTCGTAGACAAGTACGCGTTTGTCATGTTCCTTCCAGGTATCAAATTACAGACATCTTTATCAAAGGTCTTTCCTCAATCATTTTTGAAGATTTTAGAGACAGTCTCAGCGTATGAAGACCGCCCGCTATGACTGCGGGGTTGTGTTAAATATACACGTGATATAGACTTACCATAAGTAGTGTATATCACAGTTTTGTAGCTATATTGTACCCGTGATATACACTTACCATAATTAGTGTATATCACGGTTTTGTGGCTGATTTGTAGTGTAAATAATTATATTAATTAGTATTGTACACTTACCATAAAATTATAGGATTCTTGTACTACTAGAATAGGGTTTTGGGAGTAGAATAGGAATAGGATTTTCCTATTATGAAAAATTGTAAATTGTATATATATTCTTTCATTAATAAAAATAATCAAGGGATTATTTCTTTCAGAATTGTATATGCTTTTATTTAATAGAAAACCAGAAAGACTATTTAAATTCGTCATAAAATAAAAGAAGGAAAAGGATATAAAGGAAATGCACAAAATAACCTTCATTCCCTTGGGCCTGTGATTTGTCTTGAACCGAGAGTCTCTCGGAAACAATCGCTCTACCTACTAAGGTAGAATTAAGGTCAGTGTATACTTTACCCTCCCCAAACCCTATATTGTGGATTTCACTGAGTATGTTGTTGTTGTGCTTTACTTTTTCGTAGTTAGATATTTGCGAATACCTTCGTTTTTAGTTGGATTTTTTTTCCAAATATGTAATGCTCAACCATTAGCTTAAAGTGAAGATTTACATGAGATATCCCAAAATGTCTAATTATATACAAACAAAAAGAAGTTTGTCCTTCAAATTAGTAGTAGTACTTCATTTATCTCCAAACTTTTCTTTTTGAATGTGTTTTCAAAAGTCAAATTGGATATCAACTAAACGTAATGTAATTGAATTTATGTAGTCAGACAACTCCAAGGGCTACAGTACACTTATGGGTTACAAATGTGTGGGTTGGGTTGAATTTGAGCGGATCAAAATAGGTTGAATTAATAAATTGGTCGGTTATTGACCAGCCCAAATGTTGTTTGGGCTGCTATGGGTTGGATTGAAATGGGTTAAAAAGTGGATAAAACTCAACTCACTCAATTCTTACTAAGTTTTAATTGCCTTATTTATTTTTTATAATTTTTTAGTACCTAGTAAAAAAAAAAAATTATTATGGCGATATATATTTTGATAGATTTCTCATGAATCAATTTGAGCTAGATGTCAACCCAAATTTTGATGGGTTGAGCTGAAATGGGTTAAACTAACAAATGGGCGGGTCAATAAACCGCCCAAACTTGAATGAGTTGGGCGAATTATAATTTCATGGATTAAATTTGACACCTCTAAATACACTAACATCTTTTAAAAGTAAAGAACTATGTAATATATTAATTCCCATTTTATGTTGATCTTCATACTCCAAAGCTTGTAATTCTGTGTTTTTTCCTTTTCTTTTTTCTTTTTAATTTAAACATCCAGAATTTGAAGCGCTATACCTTGATTAATTCAAATTTTCACAGAAGATGCCTATTGTTTGAGTTTTTTCATACCGAAAGAAATCATTAGATTTCAGCTCAAACCCAAGTTATTTGATTTAAAAAATCAACAAAACTATCCTATCACGCCCTTTTACAATAAGTTCACAATTATCCGCTTCTTCTACGTGGATGAGTACTACAGTAGCGAACAACCTCATGGTGGGATAGTGTGAAGAATCCATCCAAAATTACTGAAGTGGTGAAAAAGAATTCAAAACTTTGATGGTTGGAAGTAAAAATAGATAAAAGTTGATCCTCATCAGATAGTAATATCAAATTAATAAATGCACGATATTAATTATATATAAATATTTTAATTATAAATAGTTAATATATTATCACTTCATCAAATTACTTAACTATATAATAACATATCTAATATATTTTTATAAGTGGGATTTGAGAAAAATATAGTACACACAGATCTTATCCTACCTTTATAGTTTATAGGAATAGCGAAGTTATTTTCAATAGACTCTAAGCAAATTACTTAATTATAATAAATTGATAGGAGTAGTATAAGTTTTATCGTAAAAAGAGAGGAAAAAATGATAAATATTGTCATGACCCAAATTGCAGGGCCATGACGGTCACCCGGACCTTACCTGCCGAGCACCATTAATCACATATTTACCAGCTAACCGTAATTAAGCATGACAACTAGGGCTGTCACGGGGTAACTGGCTGACACATGGAATAATAAACTGGGAAAGTACTGTGTAAACTCTTACAAACAAAAGGACCCAACCCATGCATATATACATATTAAGTCCATACATGACTACTATACACAGGACAATTGTCTACAAGCCTCTAAATAGTACGTGACATCATAAGGTCGGGACAGGGCTCCGACATACCCCTATGCATTGACTACAACTCTGGATCAAGTAGAGTGCTCCAATATCAGCTGAACCAGCCACCTACTAGTGCGGACCGTCACCCTTTCTATCTGAGCTTGCGGCCATGAAACACAGCGCCCCCCGACAAAAGGGACGTCGGTACGATCGATGTACCGAGTATGTTAGGCATGAAAATAGCATAATAGAGACCTGAAAGTAACATGAGGCAAAAAAAACCAACTTGTACCGAATGCCTCTGAGGGCCATAATATGCATAAATATCATGTCTGTGTAGAATGCCTCTGAGGACCATAATATGCCTAAATGTCATGCACAATACAAATGCGGTCTTTCATATATATAAGTGTATACAACGCCATCAAGCCTTTGTGGGCATCCCATCATATGATATCGGCCTCTATGGAATCATCATCGTGTATATATGTACTAGCTGTAGGTGGTGTGCGTATATAACGCCTTCCTTTTCCCCAAATCCCATACATATATATAATGAATACATATAGTGGAGTATATAACTCATTTGAGGTCAAGGTATGTCCATGAATATAATATAAGACACTAAAAGTTTGTCTGAGTGATGTAATATAGCTTCACTTCCGATTAACATTATGAATACTAACATTTTTTTCATATAACTCAATAAGGACTTAGGAACATATTTAGACATGCTTTGACAACATGAATGGATAACATGAACATTTTTAACTACTAAGAATAGAATCATTTATGAGACAATATTACGTTTACGTTTCGTACTTAGAACATGCCAAAAGAAGAAATGATTTGCCTTAACATACCTGAATATTGATCTATTAGTGACAAAAACGAACAACCCGTTTAACACTTTTTAATCTTAAAAAGTCAAGATATAACCCATCTACACGTTACTTGCATCCCGGGAGTAACGAAATCAATTAGAAATAACGTCGATGATGCTTCCACGAAATGACTTCACGTTGAAGCCAAGTAAGAAGAAGGAGACAATGTTCCTCGTACAAATATATTTGCAGATCCTTAAGATATGTGGGTTATGATATGTTAAGTGAGGAATGTTATGATAAATGAAAAACTACATCAAAACATTAATTTCTGAAAAGTTGGTGGTTTCACACGGTTCTACATACATATGTGAAGAATGAATTGCTAAGTTCATATAGCATTTGAGCTAAGGATGAATGACGGTGTAAAAATGGATATCATCTTTAAAGTGAACCTTTTTTGTATCAAAGCATTATCTAATGGACGACTTAACCATAAAGAAATCATAATCTAAACAAAGTGTTTGCACAATATTTTGCCACCTGTCTTAATACCTCATAGTCATTTGCTGTTTTTTTTTCATGAGGACACATCGAAATTGTATAGGTATTGTTACCTATTCATGCTACACATGGACTATGTCCACTAATCACTTATCCCACAATTAATCAATCACATACATAATTAATTTCTTGATCCCAAATCACTTAAATCTCAATGACTTATAAAACCTTCATATACTCAATGTCATAATCGTGTGATATACCATTAGTCCATAACCTCTTTTGGGACATACAACTATTATTTTCAATTCCCGTCGTCACACTTCCTAAGTCCTAAATTATTTTGGGACAACATCCTTTTATATATTAAGCTTTTCGTTTGCGTACGTGAATATGACATAAATCCTCCAACGCTCGGGTCTATTTACATACATCTAGCGATTCAAATCATGGTCCAAAAGTACGGGATGTTACAAATATACCCGATATACCCGTGATATACACGGTAAATACACTGCCCTGTGTATACTGTGTATATCACGGAAACACGAGCCATAAAGATATAAGGAGACTGTGTATATCACGGTAATTTTGGTAGTATATTGTTGTATTTAATTAACATTGTACACTTACCATAATTGTAGAATTCTTGTACAAATAGAATAGGGTTTTGGGAGTAGAATATGAATATGATTTTCCATATTATGAAAATTGTAAATTGTATATATACTCATTCATTAATGAAAATAATCAAGGAATTATTTCTTTCATGGTATCAGAAGTCTAGGTCTCACATACCTCCTCCCCCAAAAGCTTCTGCTACTCTCGAATTTCTCGAATTCTGAGACCCTTCCTTGATTTCCGAATCGATTTCTTCCTCATCTCTTCCCAAATTTTCTTCCAAATCCCTCATTACCCTATTGTTCTTTCGTTATGTCTACATCAAATAACATATTTCATCCTGCCCTTACTGTTTCCAACATCAAGAACCACATCTCTATTGTTCTTGAGATGGAAAACGTCCAATATGCGACGTGGGCGGAATTGTTCAAGATTCACACCATCTCACATCAAGTACTCCATCACATCATTCCTCCCGCTGTTCCTACACCCACGGAGGATCCTCAGCTATGGATAACTCTTGATGCTACCGTCCTTCAATGGATTTACTCCACTATTTCTACGGACCATTTACAGACGATCATTGAACCGGACACTACGGCTATGGCTACCTGGAATAGATTGCGTGATATATTTCAGGATAACCAACATTCTCGAGTGGTCACTCTTGAGAAAGAATTTTCACAAGTCAGCATGGAAGATTTCTCGAATGTTTTGACTTATTGTAAATGACTCAAGGAATTAGCGGACCAACTCCGTAACCAAATGGTTACAAGCCTATCTAAGGCCCATAATGGCGTTGGGACTCTACTCCGACAAAGTAATCTGCTTCCCCTTTTTTATCAAGCCCGTTTGATGCTAACGTTAGAAGAAGCCGACTTGGCAAAAAAGGCGGCTACTGGCACAAGTTCCGTGGCGATGATGACTTCATCTGATAACTCCCACGGTTTTGTTGACAATTTGGGTCAAAACCGCAACAACGGTGGCGGCAAGAAGGGTCAAAACTGTATGAATAATGACAAAAAATTACGACCGCAACAACGACGGCGGACGGAACAGTAGCAACACCGGCAGTGGGCCTCGGGTGCGGGCCCCGGCCGCCCGGTCTCGGCTCGGCCCCCGGCGGTGGGCTCGGACCGGCACCGGTGGCCGGTCCCACCGCCCGCCTAGGTACTTCCCGAGCAGCATTGGGCCCCGGTCCCCCGAAACAGCCCAATTTTTCTGAACTTTCAGGCGTCACACAACAACGATATGGGTCGGGTCAGCAGGGCGGTCTGCTTGGGCATCGTCCCCCACATGCCTTCACTGCTGCGGGCCCAACTCCGATCCCAACACTAATCAATATTGAGGCCGCCATGCATACACTTGGATTAAATCCTCCAGACGCGAATTGGTACATAGACACATGCGCCACTTCATGACGTCTGACCAAGGTACTCTCTCGTCTTATTTCAATTTGAGCAAAAACCGTGGCATTATTATTGGTAATGGCAACTCAATTCCGATTCGTAGTTCCGATCATACAACTTTGTCTCCCCCACATCCACCTCTTGTCTTGAAAAATACCATTCATGCCCATAAGTTAATTAAAAATTTGGTGTATGTCCGTAAATTTACCACTGATAATTGGATTTTTATTAATTTTGATCCATTTGAATTTTCTGTGAAGGATCTCAAAACGGAGATACCTCTCATGAGATGCAATAGTAGGGGAGCTCTTTACCCTATCACGCCCACATCCGATCTCTCGAGTCAAGCCTTGCCGTCTACATTTGCAGCTCTAGCTCCTTCCTTGTGGCATGCACGTTTGGGTCACCCGGGGTCGTCCATTGTTTCTTCCTCGCATAAAAATAATTTTATTTCTTATATGGGTACGCATAGTACTTCAATTTGTCATTCCTGTCCTTTGGAAAACATGTTAGATTACCATTTGTAGCATCTACTTCTCATACTTTGATGTCTTTTGATATTATTCATAGCGATTTATGGACTTCTCTCATTCTAAGTTTTGTGGGCCATCATTAGTATGTTCTATTTTTGGATGATTATTGTAATTTTTTATGGACCTTTCCATTAGCGAAAAAATCTCAAGTTTTTTCTATATTCTTAAAATTTAGAGCATTCATCCGTACCCAATTCGAACGAAAAATAAAAAATATTCAATGTGATAATGGCAAAGAATATGATAATGGGTTGTTTCGGGAATTTCGTAATGCTAATGGCATAGTTTTTCATTTCTCTTGTCCTCAAATATCTTCACAAAATGGAAAGGCCGAACGAAAAATGCGTACCAATAATATTGTCCGCAGTTTATTGGTCCATGCTTCTGTACCCCCTTCTTTTTGGCATCATGCTCTACAAATGACTACTTATCTCCTTAACATACTTCCTACAAAAGGGTTGGCATATTCATCTCCTCTTAAAATCCTCAATCATAAGAATCTTTCGTATTCACATCTTAGAGTCTTTGGGTGTTTATGTTATCCACTATTTCCGTCAACTACAATTAACAAACTTCAAGCCCGTTCTACCGCTTGTGTGTTTTTCGGTTATCTATCTAATCATCGTGGTTACAAATGTTTTGATTTATCATTTAATAAAATCATAATTAGTCGCCATATTATTTTTTATGAGACCCAATTCTCATTTGCTATAATGTGTAGTCCCGTGCCTAGTTTGTATAATTTTTTAGATAATGAAGCCTCACCGTACATTATGCACCACTTAATGGGCCAATCCAGTACCCTCGGAACGCCAGCAGGCCTACTGCCTGCTGGTCCTCCAATAACCATTGTTTCGGCCCCAGTTTCTACTAGTGGGCTGCTTGCCCATCCCACTACCGAGACAGCTTCTGGCCCAGTTTCTAGTTCAGTCCAGCCTCCAATTTTGAGTTTTGGGCCAGCAGTCCCACTGCCTGCTGGCCAATCCATAACCTCTCAGACTTTTTCCCAAAATCCACCCCACTTTCCCTCGACACACATGTCTGTTACTCGTAGTCAACGGAGTATTTTTAAACCAAAAAAATATTTTAATCTTAATTCTAATGTTCTTAAATCCCCACTACCCCGTAACCTTGTGTATGCATTAAATGACCCGAATTGGAAATTGGTTATGAACGACGAATATGATGCTCTTATTGAAAATAAGACATGGGAGTTGGTACCCCGTCCTTCTGGTGTTAATATTATTCGGTCTATGTGAATTTTTACTCATAAAGATAATTCTGATGGTTCTTTTGCGAGACATAAGACTCGACTTGTAGGTGATGGTAAAACTCAACAGGTAGGCGTGGATTGTGGTGAGACAATTAGCCCGGTGGTCAAATCGGCTATCATTCGCACTGTTCTAAGTCTGGCTCTTTCCAAGGCATGACTCATTCATCAGCTCGATGTTAAGAATGCCTTTTTACATGGTGATCTTAAGAAGACAATCTACATGCATCAGCCCTTGGGTTTTCGCGACCCCAAATATCCTAATCATGTATGTTTATTGAAGAAGTCTTTGAATGAGCTCAAGTAGGCCCCATGGGCTTGGTATAAGCGATTTGAAGACTATGTATCTACTATTGGATTTTCTCGCAGTAGGTCTGATAATTCTCTGTTCATATATCGTTGTAGTACTTCCCTGGCTTATATTCTCTTATATGTGGATGATATTATCTTGATCGCTTCTTCTGAAGATTTACGCAAGTCTATCATGACACTACTTAGTTCTGAGTTTGCTATGAAAGACTTGGGCCCCTTGAGTTATTTCTTGGAAATTGTCGTCACTCGTCATGCAGGTGAGTTATTCTTATTACAACGGAAGTATGCCGCTGAGATAATTGAGCGGGCTGGTATGTCCTTATGTAAGTCTACTTCCACTCTAGTTGATACGAAACCCAAGCTGGGTGCTGCGGCTGGCTCACCTTACGAGGATCTTACCCATTATCGCAGTCTTGCAGGGGCTATTCAGTATCTTACTTTCACGAGACCGGATATTACGTATGCCGTACAACATGTGTGTTTGTTTATGCATGATCCTAGGGTTGAGCACATAAATGCGCTCAAACACATTATACGATACATCCAAGGAACACTTGACTATGGCTTGCATCTATATCCGTCGTCGACCTCTACGTTTGTCTCGTATACAGATGTTGATTGAGGTGGTTGTCCAGACACCAGACGCTTCACGTCTGGTTATTGTATGTTTCTAGGTAATAAGTTGGTCTCATGGTCTGCAAAGCGATAGTCTACATTATCACGCTCTAGTACGGAGGTCGAGTATTGAGGGGTAGCCAATGTAGTATATGAATCATGTTGGTTACATAATCTTCTATTAGAACTGCATTGTCCCATTCAGAAAGCTACCTTGGTTTATTGTGATAATATTAGTGCAATCTATCTTTCTGGTAATCCGGTTCAACATCAGCGCACTAAACACATCGAGATGGATATCCACTTTGTTTGCGAAAATGTAGCTCGTGGACAAGTACGCGTATGACATGTCTCTTTCAAGTATCAAATTGCAGACATCTTTACTAAGGGTCTTCCCTCGGTTCTATTTGACGATTTTAGGGACAGTCTCAGCGTACGAAGATCGCCTATTATGACTGCGGGGGTGTGATAAATATACCCGATATACCCATGATATACACGGTATATACACTACCCTGTGTATACCGTGTATATCACGGAACACGAGCCATATAAAGAAATAAGAAGACTGTGTATATCACTATAATTTTGGTAGTATATTGTTGTATTTAATTAACATTGTACACTTATCATAATTGTAGAATTCTTGTACAAATAGAATAGAGTTTTGGGAGTATAATAGAAATATAATTTTTTATATTATGAAAATTGTAAATTATATATATACTCATTCATTAATGAAAATAATTAAGGAATTATTTCTTTCAAAAAACGTGTTCATCAGTTAGCGGCCCAACTCTCAAATGGGACATTAGCGTATACATACAAACACATCCTCATGTCCCTACTCCCCCATTCCCACCCCCACCGTGGTAGGGTTGTTCATTTCGGATTATCCGATCCGATCCAAAATTTCGGATATCCGAAAATTTCTGATCGGTAAAATTATGATCCGAATCCGATCTAGAAAAATTGGATATCCAAAATTTTCTGATTGGATAACCGAATAGCCAAAGTTTATCATACATTCATCATTCTAGCAACTGCCACATAAATATCCTGCTCTCTTCAGCAAATTTGTTCAACAGAAACCTCACATACCACTTAAAGTAAACACAAATAAATACTGAAATAACTTCAACCCAACATGTGACCGACCAATACACAGCAATATAGTCTTCATTCTTCAAGGATATAAACCTGTAATTCCTAACAAATAATAAAATTCCAAAATGGAAAGTAGAACTTTATAGGTGTAATGTCCGATACATTAACTACTAGCTAAAACATTCAAATTAATACACCAATACAAATAAAGTTCACAAATTAAAATCTCATAAAGTTTTACCACCATGCAAAATAGCTCATAAGTCTAGTAGACTATTACATCATTCAAAAGTATCCAACGACTCATCAAGATCAATTGTTAGTTGCTCCGTAGTCAAATCTTTCATACCTACACAACAAGTATCACAAGGAAAAAGATAGTATTAGCATTAAGTAAACAAAAATACAAATGTAATAATATATTTTAAAATAATTGAGATAAAACTAACCATCTTCCATATTCTCCAACTCAAGCAAACTTTCCTCTATCACAAGAGGCTCATGAGAAGTTTGAAGCCAATCTTGAACACATATAATAGCCTCCACCATTCTTGGAGTCAAAGATGCCCACTTGATCCAACATGCATTCCCATCGACGAAGGATAGAACGGAAAGAGAGCCTTACTAAGCTCGTCCATAAGGAGCAACCTTGTTCACTCCCATAAGAAGATTCTACAATCCAATCAACATAACTCAACTTACGTCTTGGGAAAATCAAAAGAAAATAAAAAATAAAAAATTTCAGATATCCGAAAGTAAAGAAATTGTGATCCGTATCCGATCCGATTTTTTTTTGAATATCCGAAACTCAAAAAAGTGGATCGGATATTTTATTTTTCAAATCGGATCGATCGGATCGCGGATAGAATCGATCGTATCGGATTATTATGAACAGTCCTACATCCAGCCACCTCCTCACAGGTTTCCCTGCAATTTCATCCAAACCCAGACCCATTTCCGTCCTTTCAACTTTCCCCTCCCACCCTATATAACCCAGTTCCCCGTTTTCCGTTTCCTCTCCGCCTTCCCAAATCTCACCATTTTTTACACACACAAATTACAAATTTGCTTCTCACAATTAATTTATTGTTTATTTTTGTACTTCTTCTTTTCAACACAAATTTGTGTTTATTCTTCCCCCGATTGAAATCGATTTTTTTAATATTTCGATAAAAAATATGGGTTTTCCAGTGGGTTACACGGATTTATTCCTACCCAAATTACTAGTCCACGTACTAACAATTCTAGATTACATCCGAAAATTCATCTGCACACTTTTCACAATTCTAGGTCTCGAAAATTACCTCGAACCCGAAATGTCATTCCCGACCCGACCCGAATCAAACTCGGAGCTCCATTCAGTATCTGCAACCCTAATCCGGGAGCTATTGCCGGTGATGAAGTTCTCCGACCTTGTTGACCCACCGGAGAGCTGTGCGGTTTGTTTGTACGAATTTGATAGTGAAGATGAGATCCGACGGTTGATGAATTGCAGGCATATATTTCATCGGAGCTGTTTGGACCGTTGGATGGATCATGATCAGAAGACGTGTCCGCTTTGCCGGACGACGTTTATTCCTGATGATATGCAAGAGAGTTTTAATGAGAAGTTATGGTTGGCTTCTGGTATTTCTGATTTTTACGGCGAGTATTCTCCGGTCGCCGCCGCCGGTTTGTAGCGTTATTGAGATTTGATAATGTACATGTATATATACTTAGTACAAGGTAAAATAAAAAAGAAAAAAAGTGGGGGAAAGGTGAAAAAAAAGTTACTGTATTGTATAGTCATTAGTTCTCTCTCTACAATTTTGAGAACATGGAAGGCAGATAAATAGTTTTAATATTCATTTTTTCGTATTATTTGTTGTTAGGTAGTATTTTTTTCTGTTACTTATCATTTTTTACTCTTTCACATAATGTACATGTTTTGTACTTGAGTTGAGGGATTTGTGGGAAATATCTTCTCTACTTTCACTAGTAGGGATAATGCTGCTCACACACCACTATTTTTAATACTACATTTTTTGCCTCTAAGTTCTTCTAAGTTTAGTAGTGAAATTAATGAAGTTTCTTTATCACTTGTTACAATTGCAACTCAAACACTGATTCAATTACCGTAGGTGCGATGATTTACTTCCCGGGCCAGGTCTTTGGTTCAAGTCCAGGATGGCTCAGCTGTGCCTTCTTCCAAACTCAGTCAATTTTGGCTGTTACTGTACTTTAGTGTCTCACAATTTGGTCAATAGTGGAGTATTAAATTTTGGGATGAAAAGGACACACATTCACCTTAACTTATTTGGAACTGAGTTTGTAGTTATAGCAACTCATGTAGCAAGTGTATCCTAAATAGGATAAAGTCATAATTGTGGCTAATATATGACGTATCTCAAATTGTACAAGTTCAGTTGTTATGCTGGCTGTTAGAGCATTTGTATAGTCTTTCTTTCTAAAACAATAGGCTAATTCCTAAATAAAGAATCTCGAGCTTGTAATTAATAATATGTTCAGAGTAATTACTTTATTTTAGAGTTGATTGAATGTGCAGTTAATTGATTCATTTAAGTTTGGAGCTAGAGATTAGAGAAATGAGGTTCGATCTCTACTCGGAGTGACTTAAAAATTCTTAATTAGTTTCATATCCCTTATTCATGTAACGAGGGTTATTATGTTTAAGGATCTTCCATTGTCGTATAATTTACGGGAAACTTGGTATCCGGTGTATACTTGACGCACGGCATCTCCTAGGATACACTGGAATCGGTATTTCTTCGTCTTTCACTCACCGAATGGTGTGTCCTCTTCCCTTTTGACCTCTTCACTAACAATTTATATCTATAATTAAGAGTAATGATATTTAATCACCTAAACGGAGAAAATTAAAACAAAATCAGACATGTTTTGTATAACAGAGCTTATATAGTAGGTCGTTTCCTTAATTGTTGCAGGGAAAAATTAAGAGTTTCTTTTTCTTAAAAAGTAAGAGGTAAGTATAAGCCATGAGGCCTTGTTGTGTGTGAAGGTGTTCAGTGTTTACTGTTTAGTACCTTGCCATTTAAACCGGATCTTGTCTTCCACTTCAATAGTGTACGATTTTTTAAAATATTTATCATTAATTATCCGAAATTCAATACCTACAAACTTGATTAATTAAAATTCTCGCCACGTATGGCTCATGTGAGCGGAACCGCTATTCTCAAAACTTGAATTCCAAACTTGTAAGTTGTAATTAAAAGTTGAAAATTTTCATACATCTTATAATTCTCACAGCGTAATTCATTTTCATTTATAAGAGTTTGTTCCTATAAATAATTATGGCCAAGAAATTCAATTGCGATGTTACGGGCTAGTACTAGTCAGGGACGGAATTAGAGGGCAAAGTTAGAAAATCGACTTAATACAAATCTCTTAAATAAACCAAAATATTCATTTTGATATTTCATTATTTAATGTAGAGTTTTAATCTCACAAAAAAACATTTTTCTTAGTTATAACCATTCCTTCTTCGACCAATCAGTGAACCAAAGAAAAAGAAATTACAATAAAGAAGTACATATAACTAAAGGATGTTCATATGAGTTAGAGCTATCACCCTCTTTATGTCTTTTTAGTTTGATCGAACTTGGGTTTGGTGTCAGCATGGAAGAATAGAACCTAGGTTTTAGGTCTTAGAATTAGGGCTTTCTGACGGAGTAACTAATATTCGATGGCCCCTACCAACCCAAAAAGACCCATCTAAGTCTATCCTAGCTAAGTTATAGATTGGTATTTTATTTTTACAAAAATATTTGGTATTCGAAATTCACTAATTTGATTAATTCGCACTCGCCGTGAATAGGTCCAATCATACAGGTAAATTAAAATACTCTAAGGGTCGAGCTGGCCTTCAGGACAAGACTTCGGAAGAGCTCAATAACTTTAATCCAAATCATATATGTGTTAAGAAATTCATCAAATATGTGCAAAGATTAATTTTAGAACTTAGTTACTAGCACTTAAGGCTACTGTTCTAAAGTTCAAAAGCAATAAAATTCAAATCATGAGTTTGTCTCTAACACTCCCTATAAAAAAAAAATTAACTTCCAATACTCTTATTTCTTCGCATTTTTGGCCATTAATCAAAATTTCTGTTTATAGTTGTTGGACAACAACGGGAAAATGTTATTTAAAAAGTTAGTTACTGGACTAGTGGATCGAGACCGAGCTTGCATTAGGGCCGATCTATCTAGATTCTAGACCATGACCTTGTTCACCCCTGCTCCCTCCATTGTCCTCACAACCCAGCCCCCTCAGGCCCCATCGAGTTGTTTCGATTCAAGTTTTAATTGAGTCGAGTTGGGTTGGACACGGGTCAATTCTGTCCACTTGACAAGTTTAGATTTAGATCTGAATGAAAAAAAAATTATCTTTTTTTAATCTGAAACATTCAAATAAAATAATTTCTGTCTCGCTTGATTAATACTTAAAGGTTAAAAGTATATCTTTGATTAAATGTATATTCATTTGATCTTACTCGTCGCAGATCAAAAGCTATACCAGACTAAATTTGCACCACCCTTCTAATAATATCTATAAATAGTTTGTTTTTGGTAATAAAACACAAACCTTTGATCGAGATGGAGGAATTTCAATTATCCAAGTCATATTCAATTAACCGACACCTTTGTTACTGTCTCCTAATTATTGAGGTTTATTATTATTATGCTTGTTTAATAATATTCCCTCATCTTCTTTTGGGTCCCGATGTGAAAGCCGTCATATGTACCAAAAAATCTTTGTCGAAAATGAAGAAAACTAAAAAAAAAAAAAAAAAGTATAACCGATTTACTTCTCATTCTCAGTTAATTTATTTGTAAGTCCAACCAATAGAAATGCACGAGAAATAAATTAATGAAAAGTGATGGAACATTGTGTCATGCATAGTGGTAATATAGTTCTAGATCTTGGCTAATATTGTTCTGGAATAATTTCATGAATAACCACTCAAATTATAGTTAATTGCATCAAAATCATAAAAGTAAGTAAACTATGTCTTATTTTATAGAAATTAAAATGAATGTTAAGCGGGTTCTAGAAACATAAAGAGAGGGACTGATTATTACCTTAACATTTATCGTATACAATATCCACCTTGCACCATTAAAAACGAATTAAACTGAACCCAATATCCATCTTATCATTCTAAGGTGAGCGAAATATCTTACTTCCGAAACTAAATGCTATGATTCTTTTTAACCAAAAAAATATGTGCTATGATTCCCAAATTCAAAGAAGAACAAGAGCTTATAAAGAGTTTAGCAAAATTGAAATACTTCGTCATGTTCCTATATTCATAATCAAACGTTTCGAATTTGAATTTTAAAAATAAAATTATTTTAATAAGAAGCATTTTATTTTTAAAATGAGACTTTTCAATATAAATTTTAATTACTCGTGTATTAAATTGAGTACCAGACACTAGAAGCGAGGCTAGAGGGCCGAAACCCCAAAGGGAGTTCGTTAGGACCTCCTTAAGCTGAAAAATATATATATGAAGTTCTTGGACTGCAAAAGATACACATAAATATGTATGAATATCTATTTTCTTTGAACATTCAAATCATATCAAAATTAGTTCATTCGTGCACGAAAAAGAAAAGAACAAAATTATATACTTCGTACGTCGTAGTATGAATTAGAGACGTGCTCGACGCGTAACGAAGCTCCCATAGTTGGATTAATTTCCTTAGTGCCACGTGCCAACGCCGACAAAATGCACTTATTCTATAGCCAGCCCAATTAGGAGAGGTGAATAGATTATAGTAATTTTTTGCCAACGAGAGTTGTGGCGGAAAAAAATCATGTTAGAGAACATTTTTTTTTAAATGAGCCTTATCTAATACAAATTGGACTAATCGGGTCCTAATATGAATACTGAACATTAGATGAAAAATAAAAAAATAAATCGAAAAGGAGAAGTTTAATACCAAGACATTTTATTTCTGAGCAGTCAAGTATTTTTTTTATTGTAAATAAATTATTGTTAGTACTAGTGTACTTTAAAATATTATTTTTTTATTAAAATAACATTTGTAATTAATGTCCAAAATAAAATTAGAGATTTTGAGCTTTGTACGCCAAATTCCATTATTTTCTGGGTGATGTAAGAAACAGATATAATTCTCTAATTGAGCTCTTCTTCTTTGAAAATGGCCTACGATTTCTTCACTATTTTTTTTCTTTTACTTTATTTTATTACTTTTTTCCCTTTCCTTGACTAAAAAGCCACCCTAGGAATGTTTTGTTCAAACAAAGATGAAAAAAGGAGATAAAAGAAGAAAAAGAAAAAACAAAGAAAACAGCCGCCCACGCTTTATTTTAGGCTGTCTTTTGGAAATATATTCCAAAAAGGGAAAATATTACAACTAACCGAATGTTGCTAAATTATATTCTTAGTTTGAAGTCACTTCTTTGTAGCTTCACGCAGCTAAATTTATACTTCTTATTTTGTCTTTTATTATCATTTTAAATATTTTATTTCTTTTCAAGATATTGCTTACATCAATGTTTATGGACTACTAATTAGTCAAACATAGAAACTCGCAGGCAGCCGTCTTTTATTTATATTATAATAATATAATAATGTCAATAAATTGGATAGTGTTTTGGTAGTAGTTTTTAAGTATATAAAAGATTGATTATCTTGTTGGAGTAATTGATTTTGAGTAAGAATTAGAAAAGTAGAATTGTAAAAAGAAAATAAATTCCATTTATAAGTAAAAAAAATCATTTTGATCTCCTTTTTAACAAAATGATGTTTGTTTTAGAAAAAAAATTCTAGTAATAAGTAGTACCAAAAAGTGATCATCCGATGGATATTTTTTCTCTGAAAATTGACTTTCAATTCATCGTAGCAAACGCTAACCTCTAATCTCGAAAAAATGCTCGTCTTAATTAGTTCACCAATAAAAGTTAGCTAAACAGTAATCTAAACTAAATTTTCAGTTCCGTTGGCATATAGCATATTATAACAAGTTAAATTTAAAATCGCAACACCAAATGAAGAAAATGTATGCCACCCCATGAATGTTTTTTCCTTCAAACAAATATGAAAAAAGTACATAAAAAGAAAAATATAAAATGAAAAAAACAGCCGCCCGCGCTTCACTTTAGGTTGTCTTTTTAAAAAAATATTATTTTGTTCCCGTCCGAAATGTTTGCCGTTTTATCGGCTGACAAAATCGAATGACAAATTGATTCATTAACTAAGCGATTTGAGCTGGAAGCGGAACTCTAACTTCCAGCTATGGGTTTCCCAACTACTTCAAAAAGCGTCAGAATGGTGATTGAGTAAACTAAGTGGTAATAAACATAAATACAGCTAGAGTGCGATAAAGGTAGGATAAAGATATGTAAAAATCAATTTTTTTTGATTGATTGTGTTCTCTATTCTGTACAATTGATCTTACATTTATACAACAAGAAATAAGACGTGATCCCCCTATGTAAGTCACTAAATTACCCACTAAATCCACTAGCCAACTATAAGGAGGTGGTGCCGATTTGTGCTCCTTGTTTTCCTCTTGCACGACCGACGACACTTATTTCTAGTTGTTGATGGTTTGTTTCTGCTTCTTAAGGTCTAGAAGGTGTTGTGACTTGGTCTTCAAGGCGTCTAAATATGTGTGGGTCCCAGTCATTCCTTGGACTTATGGTTCGGCCAAGTTACCGAGATAGCCGATGGAGCTTTTCTAGCCCAGGGCTAGGCTAATAAATTCGGCTACGAGTCAGTTCGGTTATTGGCTTAGAATTCTGTTGCCTGCTCATTTTGAGATTTTCCATCTTCGGCTGTCGCTTGATTCGGCTAAATACTAAAAATATTTTTGAGTGTTAACAATTGCCCCCCTACAATAACTCGAGTACAACTATTGAGTTGATGTATTCAAAAATAGTCATCGTTTCGTGTGGTAGCCGCGGGTGTCACTTTAATCATTTTTGCCCTAAATGTACGCAATGATGAATTCCTCTGAATTCTTTTCAACCGAGGCGTCTCGGCTACCACAAATAAATTCTGACGCATCTTAGCCGCGTGTTTGAAAGAAAAGAATCCTAATACGTGTCATCCACATCTTCCAAAAGGAAATTGGATATTTAAGGGGAGACGTCTTCCTAGGGGTTTCTCATTTAGCCATCAGTCGTTCCCAAATTCCTTTGTACCTCCAAAAAAACCTTATTTTTCTCAATCATAGAACCATGTCTTCATCTTCTTCTCTATCTCAAGGACTAGATAACGCCGATTTGGCTGCTGGTGACCTAACTTCTACCTTTGCCTTTATCAATGAACAATTGGTTCTTGTCCCTTATGGTACATCTGAACAGGGCGACCTCCTTCTTTCTCGGCATTTTAGCCTAGCAAACTATGATCTTCCTATTACCTGTGATTGGTTCACCAGTGACTGTTGTCCTGCTAGCCTACTTACCTAGCCGACCAAGATTACCAACTATTCTGATTGGTTGGAACGAGTGAAGTCGGCTAAAGAGGTCAAATGGAGACGCATAGGTCTTTATGATGCCACACTACTTGATGTAACGGCAATAAGCTGCCTAGCCGATCAAACATAGAGGTCTTGGTGACCCCCTCCTTACCAGTGGGCTTCTTTGGAACCCATATGGTTTTCATCGGCTGTTTCCCCTTGACATCCTTTGGTTGATCTGGCATAGCAAAGGATACCATAGATATTGGTACTGCAGGGAAATAGTCAGTATAAACAGATATTTCAGCTATGCTTTTATCGGCTAGCTTGAACATGTCCTCCTTGATGCCCTTTTGAATTGTCTACCTAAAGACCACACAATTAGAAGTAGCGTGGCTATACGAATTGTGCCATTTACAGTACTTCTTATCCTTGAGATCTTCGGCAGCCGCAATCCTATGGCCATCAAGTAGCTGAATTTGTTTATCTTTAAGCAGATGATCAAAGATATGATCTGCCTTTGTAATGTCAAACGAGTAACCGATCCTGTCATCAGTCGAACTTGTCTCCTTGCCCTTCGTAGCTTTCAGGGCTGGGCAAAAGTAAACCTTACCCCTGACAATTTCGGCTACCATTGTGTTTGCCGTGTAATCAGTTGACTCTGAGTCAAACTCATTTACCTCAATAATGGATACCAAATGGGAGCCTCGGTTTCAGTTAGCTCTTCTTTTCTCCTTCTCCTGGATATACTGCTCTATTTGGCTAGCCTTCTCGGCTAATTGGCTTAAATCAAAGCAGGATTGTCCCACTAATTTCTCCTTTAGTTGAGGATGCATGTTGTTGATTATCATATGGGTGCATTCTGATTTAGGGAAGTGTACAGTGTATTTCCCAACCTTCCTTCTAAATCTTTTGATGTAATCGATAGCCGACTCAACGACCTGTTGCTTGAGATTCGTCAAATTAGTTACAGTGACCTGAGCTTGGGGCCAATAGAATCTATCATGGAAACAACGCTCCATGTCAGTCCAGTTCTGCACAGAATCGGGGATCAAGGATGAGTACCATGCAAATGTTGTTCCGATTAGAGAAACGGGGAATAACTGCATCTTGTGATACTCGTTCTTGCCAACTTTGCCACATTGGGCGATAAATCTGCCGATGTGCTCAATGGTCGATTTGTCGTCATCACCCGAGAAGGTGGCGAAATCAGGCATTTTGAAGCCTCTTGGCAATGGTGCTATCCAATCTACCCAATCGGGGCAGGACTTCATGTAAACGGGCTTGTCCAAGGGTTTTAGTTAGATGCCAAAGTACCTCCTCATAGTATTCACAATGGTGTCAGGGTTCATCAGTTGTGACGTCCCCTGCCGATTCTCAACTAGAATCGGTTGCTAGGCGTTCTGAACTGTAGGCCTCCATTCTGCACCTTGTTGAACAGAGTTTTGAAAGTTGTAGGTATTCTGCTGGCCATTACTAACAGGTAGGGTATATCCCCATTGCTGCTGTTGTGGATAGCCACCAAAGCCTGCAACCTGAGCTCCTGGAACAGCCGACGGAACTTGAGGTAGTGGAACAATGTTCCATGTATGTTCTCCCCGGACATCAGTTGGTCTTAGAAAGTTTGCGCTTCCTGGATGGTATGGATTGGGTACCGATTGTGACTGCTGGAATGGTGTCCCACTGTAGACAGCGCCACCAGATAGCCGAGCAGGGTCATAGCCAGGGGCCATCGGCTAACCACCATTGGTTGCATGTACCGTAGGGTTGTTTGCATGAGTGTATGGCATAACGGGCGGCAAACTAAGGTCTCCAGGCCATATTGATCTATCCATACTGCAAATTTGCTTGGTTGAGTGGCACAGCTTGCCCCCCAGTATTTGGTGGCAACCATACAGTAGACTAGTTACCAAGTGACTAGGCTTGTGCTCCTAGGTGTGCTATCGGTTGTACCTGAGTAGGTACTGACTGATACACATTCGGATGAGGAACAACACTTGGAATTACAATTGCATGCTGCACAACGCCGTTCGTCAGACAGATGGCAGAACTAGCCGAACCTTCTCCTAGATGCAGTCGATTGGCTTCCAGTTCTATCGCCTCCTGAACCTCATTATGTACCATTGGCTTGACAATGTCAGCCAATTGTTTGGAAACCTGGTACATAATATTGTGGATGCCTAAGTCAATATGTTGTCTAATGAATGACGTGGTCATAACAGTTGGACCTTCAGGCTGACTAAGTTCACCCACAGCTTGGGTTGATCGAGGAAGTGGAGTGGTATCAACCGATATAGGCATACCCGAAGAAGATGGTGGCTCGTTGTTCCTTCTGGGAGGATTTTGTTTAGGATGTGGATGTGGACTGGACTCTAGGTTCATTTTCTTACCAGACCTTAGGCGCATATGCCAAGCATGATCATGACCTGGAGAATCAAACTTCGCTATGAGATCACCTATGATCCCACTGGACGTGCCAAATTTGTTCCCATCCGATATGTTTGCCGTTTTATCGGATGAAAAATTGATTCCTTAACTAAGCGATTTGGGCTGGAAGCGAAACTCTAACTTCCAGCTATGGGTTCCCCAACTACTCCAGAAAGCGTTAGGATGGTGATTGAGTAAACTAAGTGGTAAGAAACATAAATACAGCTAGAGTGCAATAAAGGCGATAAAGATATGTAAAACTTAGTTTTTTTAATTGATTGTGTTCTCTATTCTGTATAATTGATCTTACATTTATACTACAAGAAATAAGACGTGATCCCCCTATGTTAGCCACTAAATCCACTAGCCAACTATGAGGAGGTGGTGCCGATTTTTGCTCCTTGTTTTCCTCTTGCACGACCGACGGCACTTCTTTGTAGCTGTTGATGGTTTGTTTATGCTTCTTGGGGTCTAGAAGGTGCTTTGACTTGATCTTCGAGGCGTCCAAATATGCGTGGGTCCCAGTCATTTCTTGGACTTATGGTTCAGCCAAGTTATCGAGATAGCCGATGGAGATTTTCTAGCCGAGGGCTAGGGCTAATAAATTCGACTTATCGGTTTAGAATTCTGTTGCCTGCTCATTTTGAAATTTTCTATTTTTGGCTGTCGCATGATTCGGTTAAACACTAAAATTATTTTTGAGTGTTAACAAATCCAAAAGAGTAACTATTACAACTAACGCAATAATCATGGTGCTCAACTATATATTCAGTTATTCACATAAGGTAATTTCTTTGTAGCTTCATACTGCTAAGTTTGCACTTTTTTTGGTCTTTTATTCTGTATATAATCTCTTATGTCTTTTCATTGGTTTATAGATGCAAAGTCAAATATATATGGTCAGCAGTCTAGTATTGTAGTGTCATTTCGTTTTTTTAAGTACTTCTTTTTCATTTCAGGCTAGGGGAATTTTGGTTTCTTTTACTCACCAATTTTGTCTCTTGTTCATATGTATAATGATCAATCATTAGTTAATTATCGATTATTAAACAAGTACTTTTCCCATTACGAATTATCGATTATATGTACAAATGTTTTATTATGCATATAGATATAGTTTCATCTTTCAATCGGAAGTACTACATGCCAAAAGAAGCATCTAATCAGGACAGTAAATTCTTATTATCAAATGATTATACGGAAAAAAGGCGGTATTCAACCGACTGTTGCTTAATATATCTATATTGCGAGTAGCTGTCTTTTTTCAAAGGAATGTAAAGAAAAAATACAAGTGTATTGTATGGCGGAAGTCATTTTCTAAGGAAAATATTTTTTATATTTGATTGGTGAGTATAAATATTTTCTATGTATTAGTGATATTAGCAAACTTGTGTAGCGTTTATAATGAAGTTTATGAATATTACATATTGATGATAGTTTATTAGTGTAGTTAGAGCAAGTGATATATATGACATGAAGTATTCCGCATTCTTGCAGGATTAGGGGAAGTTGTAATATAGATAATCTATCCTAATGCAAGTATCAATGACTAATTTCGCGATCGAACTCATAACCTATAGCTCAGATGGAGACAACTTTACCTTCGTTCCAAGACTCTCCTTCATACTAAAAAAAACATAGAAGCGAATTTTATGGATTTATGAATGTTTACAGCAATCTAAATGAAATTTTCAGTTCGGTTAGCACATCACATATTGTCACTAGGTGTGGCAGATGGGCCGTTTGGGCTGAAGTTGAGCGGGTCAAGATGGGTTGAATCAATAGATGAGTCAATGTTCAACCCGCCCAAAGCTTATATGGGCTAAGATGGGCTAATTGATGGGTCATAACCCAACTTGACCCATTACTTTTACAAAATAAGTAATATTTTTAGGAAATTTTTCATTTTTTATAAAAGCAAAATAAATATATAAAATAACGGGTGGGAGGGCGGGGGTAGTGGGGGTGAGAGGGGGCTGGGTAGTGGGGTAAGAAAAGTCTCATTTTTTATAAAAAAATTTGTATAAGTAAAATAAATATATAAAGTAGAAACTTCGGGGGGGGGGGGGGGGTAAGCAATTTTTTCTCATTTTTTTATAAAAAGTTTATAAAAGTAAAATAAATAGAAAATAGAAAATTTGGGGGTGGGGTGGGAGGGGGGTTGGGTGATGGGGTACGAAAAATTTCTCATTTTTAATAAAATTTTATATATAAGTAAAATAAATATATAAAATAAAAACTTCGGGTGGTGTGGGAGGGTAGGGGTTGGGAGGGGGGGGGATAAGAAAATATTTTCATATTTTTAATAATTTTTTTTATAAAAGTAAAAAAATATGAAATAGAAATTTGAGGACGGGGTAGGGCATGGGTGGAGGGGGGTAGGGGGGAGGAGGTAAGAAAAATATCATATTTTTTATAATTTTTTTTATAAAAATAAAAAGAATATGAAATAGAAATTTGAGGATGGGGATAGGGCATGGGCATGGGGTGGGGGTGGAGGGGGTAGGGGGAGGTAAGAAAAAAATTCATATTTTTAATTATTTTTTTATAAAAGTAACAAAAAATATGAAATAGAAATTTGAAAATGGGGTGGGGTGGAGGGGGGGTAGGTGTGGGTAGGGTGCGGGGGCCAGGTAAGAAAAAAGTTCATATTTTTTATAAATTATTTCATATTTTTATAAAAAAGTTATAAATTATTTAGGTAAAAAAAATATGAAATAAAAATTTGAGAATGGGGTAGGGCAAGTGGGAGGGGGTAGGGCGGGAGGTGGGGGTAGATGTGGGTAGGGGTGGTAGGGAGGTAGGGATAGGGTGGAGTAGGTAAGGTAGGGGCAGAGATGTGAGGGTGGTTCAGTGCTTGGGTTGGGGTTGGTGTAGGGGAGGGGTAGGGTAGGGTGGATGGATAGTGTAGTGGGTGGATGGATATAGTGGGTGATTGGGTGCGTTAGTGTATTTTTATTGCTCCGAAATAATAAAAGATTTTTTAAAATAATTATTTATAAACTAAAATCTTAATCTAGAGTGGAGCTCTAATCGTTAAGATTGAGCATTTTCGTGTGTCAAGTTTGGGCATCATGAGTTTATTTGGGCTGCTGATTTATGATGGGTCAACTTGGGCTAGCCCAAACCAACCCATCATCAAAATTACTTTTGACCAAACCCATAAAACCTTAGACGGGTTGGACGAATCATTTGGGTTTGGGCTCATTTTGCCACCCCTAATTTTCACAACAAATGTAATAATATCCATACACCAAAAATTAACTCGGCTCCAAGACAAACAACAATGTTTTATTAATCACAAGCCTACTACATATTTTCAGTAGTCTGGGAAATCTACATTGATTTCAGGACAAGCAAAAACATGGTTGCTACTCAATTTGTGGTTTATATAATTGCATGCTCCATCCGATCGTAGAGACAACTCATATCGCGCTTCATTGACGTGAAACGACATAATTAATCTTCAAAATAATCACCTCCAGTAGCCAGGTTGCTGTTGTGGTGGTGGATAACCTCCAGGATTATAACCTGAGGCTGAGGGTGGTGGGAAGCCAGGAACTGGTGCTGGATAACCTTGAGGAGGAGGAGGTTGTGGTTGACCGTAAGGTGGGGCCCCGTAGGATGGAGGATATCCTACAGTGGGCCCGTAAGGCTGATCAAGCCGCGACATCTGCTGCATGGGTGGTATTGTCATTGGTGAAGGACTAAACTTGCCATCTCTTTTGTCCAATTCAATCTTGTGTTGTGTCTGCAATCTCAACATGAATAGTAATATTAAATGATAAACTAGCGAGCAAGTTGGGATCGGCTATCAGAATCGTGATTGACAATGTTACTTCATTTGAAACTATAACAGGAAAAAAGGCTATTTATATAGGTATAATATTAACAAAAAAAGCGAGAAAATTTGACTTTATAGTGAAATGTTGTTATATAAGGTGATTGTCATAGAGAGGTCTGACTGTATCTCTTGCTTACCTGCATACAAGCACAAACCCTGCAATCAAATGTGCAGCAAATTTAGTAAAACAATGTTGAATTGTTTGCCGAGATAAATTATGCTGATGAATGTACAGAAGCTTACGTGTAGTAGACCGTGTCAGACATGCATGTTAAAATATGAGCAGCATCCTCAATTTCATCGTCTCCGGTAACTAGGGCCAAAATTCTACATAGGCAAGCAAGATACCCGAGGACTACCATGGTCCCCTAGTAGGAAGGAAGACATGTTTGATTAAATCGCGTATATACATGTATTACAAAATAATAAACGAGGGAGACTTGGAGAGAGAACATACAATAATGCAATTATCACATTTTGTTGTTCTTATGTTGAGTTCATCTTGCAACAGGAAGCGAGTTGAGGCCACTGAATTTCCAAAGCAACAACAAACCTGGTGCGTAAAATAAATATATCAGCATATATTTCTTGTGTATATTGTTATACAAATAAGCTCCAATAACTTCAGGGCTAATCAAGGATATAAAAACTTATGGACGGGAAATGTGGGAAATGCACCACAAAACAAAGCTTAACCAGCTAAATCCCAAGGATCCTAAAGCCTGATGTGTCTCAAACATACAACAATTTCCCCCAGGGGTTAGTTCAAATTTCAAAGGCCGAGGGACTTGTGTCTTAGGTCACAGGTTTAAGCCCTACGCTGATCAAAAGATTGAGGGCGGGCCCATCATCCCTTAGTTTAGAAGGCTGCAGTTAGCCCAAAGGGTCAGCTCTAGACAGATTTCTCGGCCATAAAAGAAGACATACAACAACTACGCGGTGTTAGCTAGTACCAACATTTCGGACGAGTTAATCATGCGTCAACGTTCCTCCAGTGAGTTTCTTCCCATTTCCTAGAGAATTAAAAATCTCTTGCTTTTGATGCTATCTTACTTTATGACATCCCCTTGGAGAAATAATCATGAATATGCAGCGTTTAAAATGAACCAACAATTTTGCTGACCTCAGTTACTAGGCAAAATTCAGGGCATTTACTTTCTCCACACCTACCACTGCAAGGCATATAACCAGCGCAGCACTTATACCTGTTGCAGACAGAAATTTGTTAATAATTAAGAAAGGCTGTCATGTTACTCTTCAAAAGGGTCGACGGGTCGGATTCTCCAAAAGTAGTGCATTTTTGGAGTATCCGACATGGGTGTGGCAGCATATTTGGAGATTTGGCAAAAACAGATGCTTTCGGATGACCCAAACATTCATGTCATAAAGAAGGTGCTAAAGCAGAAAAAGTTGATAGTGAGTTGGCTCGATTTGTGGTGGTGGTGGTAGTGGTGATGGGATATAGCTCGCCACGATTATCACATCTCATTAGACGCATCCCCGTCTGAAAATCCTTTACGGAAAATCCAAAAGGATCAAATTCAACAGAAACCGAGTTATCAGAGGTAAATTTTATAACTAAAACTAATTTTTTAATCAGTTGAGGAGCATGAAGGACATTCTTTAAGGTTAAAGGTGGGTTCGGGGAGGGGGGGGGGAAGAGTTTGTATGATCATAACCACGAATTGAAATTGAATGACAATTCCCGACGATTATACCACGATTATTGCTCAAATTAAAATATGACGAGAGATTACCTTGTGAGGGTGTCATATGAGACGTAGCTCCGGTGTCCATATACCAGTTTGCATTGGGTGGAGTGAGCCCAAGAGTGTGCATTGCGCCCTCAATGTCGATTGGTGTGACTGTTGCAGAACAGGCATGCTGCTATTGAGGATGTGGCCCAAGAATGTTGGCCTGCTGCTGCGGCCTATTTTTCAGACTAGGTCTAGCCCACGGAGCCGAAGGAAAAGGGCACGGTGGGACAGCCCATAGCCATTGGCCACTGCCACTACTGCCACCGCCGCTACTACGGTGGCCACCACCCTTGCCACCGTCGCTGCCACCGCCATAATTTTTACCACCATTGTTTCGATTTCGTCCCCTTTGACCAAAATTTGGCGATGTATTTTCAGATTGTGAGGAGTTGTCATCGGACTCCTTATACGAAGTAGCGACCATGACAGAATTAGAGATAATGGCGACCTTCTTAGCATAACCCATTTCTTCTAGTATGAGCATAGAACAGCCTTCGTAAAAGGGTGGAAAAGGGTTTCTTTGGCGGATGAGTGTACCAACACCACTATACGCGAGACCAGCAACCATCTGTAAAACGAGCCGGTTGTTAGTAACCGGTGCCTCGACATTCTTGAGTTGATCTGACAAAACCTTGAGCCTTTGACAATATGCGGATGCATTAGGAAAATCTGACATGTCAGTGGTAGAGAATTCTTGCTCAAGTGTTACGGCACGAGAATTTGTATTGTCCTGGAATATGTCATGCAATCGGTCCCAAGCCTCCATTGCCGTGGAGTCAGATTCAAGAATTGTATGCAACAAGTCACTAGAAATCGTGGCATAAATCCACTGGAGAACCGTTGCATCGAGGGTCAACCATAATTCCTTTTCATCATCGGTTGTTGGCACCTTCTCCTTGCCTTTTTCCGGTGGAATTATGATTGATAACCCTGTGTGACCTACAATGAATTTGGAAGAGCTCTGCCCATGTCGCGTAATGGACGTTCTCCATTTCAAGAGTAATGGAGATATGAGACTTGATGTTCGAAACGGCAAGAGCGGGATGAAAACTTGATTTTGAGTCAGACATGACTGACGAGAAAGAGGAGGGAAGGAAGAAGAGGTGAAGGCGGAGCAGCACTAGGGCACGGTGAAATGTGTGGAGAGGAAAGTTGCCCTAGAATCTGATACCATGAAAGTGTTTGATTTCGTGTCGATTACCTTCCAAAGATGTTAGTAATATATTACTCTTACAAGCATAATCCTAGACTATAATTAAGATAACAAATAACCAATTATACACCTATCATATACAAAAGATAATTAAAGATTATTCCTATATTTACAAATATTCTATCAAACATGATGCTGAAGAAAGAGAAAGTGTCTTACCTTGTCATATCACCATATAGAGCTCGTTTCCTTAGTACATAGGATGAACATGGTCCACTGCAGTCGATGAGATCAGAGAGGAAGTTACATAACTACTAAAAGTAGTTGCACTATATCAAATAAAGATCAGTAGAATAGTTGGGCAACACCAGGAACTGATCTAATTTACAAAATAACCATCAAATGTATAGGTTATATATATTATAATTCAGTATATATATTTTGTATATATTGGTTAGCGCCGTATATACAAATAGACTGCTGCTTTTCAAGTCCCTCTCTTATAAGTGAATTCTGGTATTCATCCTTGCTTATCCGACTCAAACACGTAAAAACTTCATTAATTTAAGCTAGCTCTTTTAGCCTAAACTTTAGCTCGATGCTTGAATGTGGATGAAATATATAAACGATTCATCATGTGCCACGTGTATGTCGTATAAAAAGGATAATCTGGTTTTTGGCATGCTTAATCTATTTTCAAGGTATGCTTAATCCTTTTAGCTATCAGCTAATCTTGTCTTGTCCTATTAGTTTACTAATCAGATCCATTAGAGGACATATATAACCAAAAGCATAATCCAGATGCAGGACATAATAAGCAGCCTAAGATTATTGCTCTTCAATATCTGCTACGACACTGAGTTCCAGCCAAAGACTATGTTCTGCAATATTTGCTATGACACAAACTTTATTTTTTCATTCACATCACAGGGAAATACTAAAATCAAAAGGTAAAGTCAAAATAATCTGCATTTTTCTGTAAGAAAAGGGTTCCCTTCAGTTTATAAGCTAAATATTTTAACACACACACACACAATTTCCGTATCCACTCGAACTTAAATCCTATATTCTCAATGCCAATCTTATAGATTGTACAGTTCCAATGAATGTGATATGTATTTAATTGTAACAAAGCAATGAACAATTTCTGCAGATACAGCGTATAGCTCAAACGCATACTTCAAGGAATAGGATATCACAAAAACCAAGTGTGTTTAATATGAAAGGAAAATATTTTATCTTGAGATATCATTTCCCGATGTTTAGACAGGTTAGATAATTAATACGCGATTAAAGGTGCGTGATAGGGTATGAAGATGTTGTTTTGCTGATACATTTGAGTACTAAAGGTTGTCAACAATATAACAATGTTGGTTAAGAATAAGATGTTTAAGTAAGAACCCATATTGATAAATCAAGTGACAAAAGTCGTTTCTTCGCCCTGTTGATGGAATATATTTTCTTTGAAGGAATTATTTTCAACAATTCAATGTAAACTCAACACTAAAGTTTCATCAAGGAATTCAATTTCTTAGATAACATTTCATAACTCAATATGAACCCCTTGGAATGAACATTGAGACATAGCAATCAAATTCATGGAACAAACACAACTCAAGAGCAAATCAATAGCATTGGAGGAAAATAAACAGACGCAATACAACTCACCACCACAGCGCGAAACACCAATCTGCAAACAAAACATGAAAAACAATCAGAAAGGCAAACACACATTACACCTTACATTCCCATATTACAACATACTTTAATTCAAAAAGAATAATGAGTTGCTCAGAATCTTCAAAAATGTCAATGAGTGCATATCAGGTCCTCTAAACGTAGTGCTTCTTTGGAGGATCAGACACAGGTAGACAACATTTTTGGATGAAAAACGATTAGAAAGGCAAACACATATATTACACCTCACATTCTCATATTACAAAATACTTCCATCATTTCACAAAGAATAATAAGTTACTCAAATGCTTCAAAAATATCGACAAGTGCGTATTGAGTCCTCCAAAAGTAGTGCATTTTTGGAGGATCCGACACGGGTGCAACTGCATTTTTGGAGAGTCCGAGCAACAATAGGGTCAAATCATCCAATATTTTCAATACAAACATATTTTCTTCCAATATTAATGGGGTCTTTTATCATTTTTTGCCCATCGGGAAAAGTTAATTATGGGCGCTAGCCAAAATATACAAAACCTAGACATTGATTATGTATATTTATGTATATTGTATGTATATAATATGTATATTAATATATAAAACATATACATTTACCGGCTATTATGTCTTAGAGCGACCCAAAAATATAATTTTCCCTATTAATGGCGTCATATGAAATGAAGAATAGGTTATAGAGATTAAGAGAGAAATTTTACATGGTGGATCGGCTTTAAGTGTGCCCATAAGATCAGTACGCCATAAATTTTGAAAAAATTTACGATTTTTGGCCTTATCAATGAACGCTTGTTGTGACGCCATTTTTTCAAAACAAATCTCAAATTACTGTAAAGAATCCTGATGATTAAGAGCAACAATGAATTAGATACCCTTTACGCATTATTTTTCGACCTTCGTCGATGAAGACGAAGTGTCTTGTGGCAGAGCCAAAATCAATTCAATTCTAAATTTTAGCGTTTTATACAATGAAAGAGGAAAGTAATTTTTACAACAAGACATATTTCCTATCCTCTATGTTTTCTTCTCCAGTTTTCCCGTTATGAGATTGAATCTTGTACACTAAAATTTGTTTGGATATAAAAACAAATTCAACCTATGGTCAAATTACAATAAAAGGTGTAAATTGTTTGGTGCTTTGAACATTATATAATGTAATATTCATCAAATTGTGAACCCAGCTCTGTATTATTTGAATTGGCGAATAATTGAAGAAATTGCGCGGGGCGTACCGGACTCCCGGGTAGTCTTTAACTTTTAGCTCCCTTTAACGAAATGCTTGAAATATGACCTCGAGGAAGCTATGCTGCTATAGTCCAAGAAGTTGGACAAAGAATTTTTGTTGTCATGTTGCATAAATTTTAGTTGTATTATATGCATAAGTTAGAAGCTTGAGATATTTCAATAAGTTACGGACATTAAGAGTAGTGTAATGTATTATTTATGGTGCAGAATTTTTCAGTTATACTGATTTGCTTTCATTAAAGGTATATTACTCCTATTTGATAATATGATCAAATTCAATTGTATTTTTCATAACATACATTGTTCAGTTATTGTGGCCGCCCCTTTTCCAGACCCCGCACATAGCGGGAGCTTAGTGCACCGGGCTGCCCTTTTATACATTGTTCAGTTAATAATGTTTAGAATAATTCTTTTGTGAATTATAAGAATGACTCTTCATAAAATGATGAAAAAATTGTGAATTGTTAGATATTATGGAAATAATCATTTATTATTTCCATAATCAAATCAAATATCTTATAAGTGGATGTAAATATTCTTAGTATAGTCTACCATAATTGTAGCCTAGATTTAGTCTTGTATTGATGTATATATTATTATATTCAAGGAATGGAATAGACATGGAAGATATTTCATTCATGGTATCAAGAGCCAAAAATTAAACCACCCAAACCCTAGCCCTTAGCTGCCCTACTCCACCCCCACCCCCCATTAGCCGAAACCCTTCTCGGTTTCCCTTCCATAACCTTAGTTTTTTTGTCTTGTCTCTTTTGACAAAAACCCTAATTAGGGTTCTCTTTTCCTTTTGCCACAACCCATTCTCGGTTCCATCCTCTTTTCTTTCTTGTTTGTTTGTGCAACAATGGCCGACCCACAAAGATTCCATCCCGCTCTTGCCGTTAACAACGTCAAGAACTTCATTCCTATGATTCTTGAGATGGGAAAAGGGCAATATTCATCTTGGGCGGAGTTATTCAAAATCCATTGTCGTGCATACCAAGTTATAGATCATATTATTCCTCCCAACCCTCAACCCGGTGTCACGGAGAAAAACACTGATGTGGCACTATGGTCTCGCTTGGATGTTATAGTCCTTCAATAGATTTACGGAACCATATCAAACGATCTTTTGTACACCATATTGGAACCGGATTCAACGGCGCAACAAGTATGGGAGCGTTTGCAAAATATTTTTCAAGACAACAAAATTCTCGGGCGGTTTATCTAGAAAATCAATTCACCAATGTCAAATTGGATGATTTTTCAAATGTCTCCGCATATTGTTAAGAGTTGAAAATGCTTGCCGATCAACTAGCATATGTTGGTGCACCGGTGACGAATCAAAGGTTAATTCTTCAATTAATTGTGGGATTGAATGAACAATATGATGGTGTTGCTACGTTTATTCAACAAAGTAATCTGTTACCACCATTCTATGAGGCTCATTCGAGATTGATTCTTGAAGAAATCTGAAAACAAAAATAGGCGACGACGGCGGCAAATAATGCCGACACCGCCCTCCTTTCCACCAACACGTATACCGATAATTTTGGTCCTCAAAATTCTAGTTCGGACAGTGGTACAAATCAACACAATAATGGACCAAAACGGGGTCAAATCGCAACAATAACAAAGGAAAGAATAATGGTGGAAAGGGAAGAGGTCGGGGTGGAGGACAAACCGCCGGTGGCGGCAATAACCACAGCCAGAAGGGCCAAAATAGACCCCACTGGCAGCAACCCAACCATCCAGCCGGCGGACAGTGGGGGCAGTACCCACCGTGGGGCTGGCAGCCGCAAAAGTGGGTTGCACCTCCCTGCCCGTACCCCACGGCACAGTGGGTCAAGCCTCCTCCATTATCTCGGTAGCCCCGAGTTCTCGGTAGTCATCTGCAACAAGCTTTTGCAGCCCATAGACCATATTCCTCAAGTTATGTTCCGACGGACATCGAGCACGCCATGCAAAATATGACTCTCAATGTTTCCGGCGACAACTGATACATGGACACGGGGGCGACTTCTCACATGACGGCATCTACATGTACTCTCTCGTCTTATTTTAATATGAGTAGTAATAAAAATATTGTGGTTGGCAGTGGACAAGAAATTCCAATTCGTGGTATTGAGCAATCCAAAATACCACCCCTTACCCACCTTTACAGTTAAACAATGTCTTACATGCACCCAAACTAATTAAAAACTTGATATTTGTGTGTCGTTTTACCACTGACAATAATGTTTCTGTTAATTTTGATCCGTTTGGATTTTTTGTGAAGGATTTTCGGACAGGGATGCCACTAATGAGATGTGATAGCACTGGGTAATTGTACCCCATTACCACCACCAACAACAACCAAGCCACCTCTCCATCGACCTTTGTTTATTTATCTCCTACTTTATGGCATACTCATTTTGGACACCCAGGAGCACCTGTGCTAAACTCCCTTAAGAAAAATATGCTTATTGATTGTAAACCATCTTTGGGTTCTCATGTTTGTCAATCTTGCATTTTTTGGGAAACATGTTAAATTGTTATTTTCTTTATCTACTTCAAACACTATTATGCCATTTGATATCATGCATAGTGACTTATGGACATCCCTGGGTTTAAGTTCAGCAGGTCATAAATATTACATGCTTATTTTGGATGATTACTCTAATTTTGTTTGGACATTTCCAATTGGGAAAAAATCACAGGTTCACAATATTTTCTTGCAATTTAGTGTGTTCATCCAAACCCAATTTGAGTAATCAATTAACTATTTTCAATGTGACAATGGGATGGAATTTATAAATGACCAATTTAAGAAGTTTTGTCACAAAAATGGTATGGTCTTTCGTCTATCTTGTCCGCACACTTCTCCTCAAAATGGGAAAGCTAAATGAAAAATAAGAGCGATAAATAATCTAATCCGCACACTTCTTGCTCATGCGTCCATACCACCATTATTTTGGCATCATGTTCTTCAAATGGCTACATACATCTTAAACATTCTTCCTAGCAAGATACTTTCAAACTACTCACCTACACAAATTCTCTATCATCAGGTCCCCTCATACACACATTTGAGGATTTTTGAGTGTCTGTGTTATCCCTTTTTTCCTTCCACAGCGATAAATAAACTTCAAGCTCATTCCACTCCATGTGTATTTTTAGGATATCCACAAAAACATATGGGTTATAAGTATTATGATATGTCTAGTGGAAAAATTATCATCTCTCGTCACATTTTTATGAATCCAAATTCCCGTTTGCCAATATACAAACATCTTTGCCACCCTCGTATGGTTTTTTGGACACGGGGCTATATCTTTTTTTGCAATACAATTTTAATAGTCCAAATATGAGGGAGCCCACTGCTCCCTCTTCCGCACCCTTGGCCCATCAAGATGCCCAAATTGGGCTTACCCAAATGAGAGAGCCCAATGCTCCCTCACACTTTCCCTCGGTCCAAACACCTGCCAGAAATAGGCCAACCCAAATGAGGGAGCCCACTGCTCTCTCACCCTCTGTCGCGGCCCAACCCATTTTCCGACAAAAATCAGCCCAAATGAGGGAGCCCACTGCTCCCTCTCCCTTTTCACCGAACTGGTTGTCTGGCCTCCTGCCTCAAGCCCAACCCAAGGAGCCCACTGCTCCCACGGTCCAGTGGCAGGCCAGGCCCACCAGTCCCTTGGTCGATACTCTAGTAACCCAGCAGTCCATCTCAGCCCCCACCTAGGTCCATTGAAACCCGTGGCATGCATGGGATTTTTTGGCATAATCGTCAGTTTAATCTTACGTCCTCTGTCCAACCATCCCCAACTCGCCGAAATCTGAAAGCTGCCTTATCGGACCCGAATTGAAAAGCTGTCATGATAGATGATATTAATGCTCTTATTAAAAATAAGACGTGGGAGTTGGTGCTCCGTCCATCTAATGTGGACATAATACGTTCTATGTGGGTTTTATGTCATAAAAAGAAATCTGATGGTTCTTTTGAGAGGCACAAAGCCCGTCTTGTTGGTGATGGCATGTCTCAGCAGGTTGTAGTGGATTATGGTGAAACTTTCAGCCCAGTGGTTAAACCAGCGACTACCAGGACAGTTCTCAGTCTGGCTCTGTCAAAATCATGGTCAATTCATCAGTTGAACGTAAAGAATACATTTCTACACGGTCACCTACAAGAAATAGTTTACATGCACTAACCTTTGGGCTTCCGAGATCCTATTCATCCTGATTATGTTTTTTGTTGAAGAAATCTTTATATGGTCTAAAACAAGCCCCCAAGGCGTGGTATAACAGGTTTGCAAGGTTCGTCTCCACATTGGTATTCTCACTTAGCAAATCCGATCGGTCTTTGTTCATTTATAAGAAAGGGAATTACATGCCATACATTTTTTCTATGTGGATGACATCATCCTCACAACATCATTTGAGTCACTTCGCCAGTCTATTATGTCCCTTCTTGCTTTGTAATTTGCTATGAAGGATGTGGGCGTTTTAAACTATTTTTTATGCATTTTTTGTTACTCAATATGCAGGTGGTTTGTTTCTTTGTCAAAGAAAATATGTCGAGAAGATAATTGACAAAGTTGGTATGTCATCGTCCAAACTGTCACCCATGCCGGTAGATACCAAGGTAAAATTGAGTAACTCTTCAGGGTCTCCATACGGCGATCCAACACATTACCGCAGTTTAGCAGGGGCATTGCAATATCTCACTTTTACGAGACCTGATATCTCATATGCAGTTCAACATGTCTTTTTACATATGCATGACCCGAAGGAAGAACATATGGGGGCTCTCAAATGAATTCTACGGTATATTCAAGTACTCTTGATTTTGGGTTGCATATGTATGAGTCAACCATTTCTGGTCTCACGTCTTATACAGATGTTGATTGGAGGGGATGCCCGGACACAAGGCGCTCTACCTCTGGTTCTTGTGTATTTCTCGGAGACTATTTAATCTTGTGGACGTCAAAACGCCAACCAACACTATCTCGGTCGAGTGCTGAAGTAGAATATCAAGGGGTAGCTAATGTTATCTCTTAATCATGTTGGCTCTGTAATCTTCTATTGGAGCTTCACTGTCAGATCGAAAAAGCAACTGTAGTTTATTATGATAATGTGAGTGCGATATATTTGTCAGAAAACCTTGTCCAACATCAACGCACAAAACACATAGAAATTGATATTTTATTTGTCCGCGAAAAGGTTGCACGTGGACAAGTCCATGTTCTCCATGTACCGTTCCGCTATCAGATTGCAGATATATTCATGAAAGGTCTTCCACGCATACTCTGATAATTTCAGGGACAATCTCAGCATACGAGAACCTCCCGCTAAGACTACGGGGACTGTTAGATATTATGAAAATAATCCTTTCTTTCTTAAACTAGCCCATTAAACAAAAAAAGTGTTGTGCTCGACCATGATTCCCACCCAAATCATCCCCGACCCATCGCAAGGACTCCGCCATAGACATGATATTGCCATTATCCAACACAAATATATTAAAATATATTCAAGAAATCATAGTATATGTTATTCGATTCGCTAAATATAATTAGTGTTATGAAAAAATAGGAAAATACAATTACTCCACAACTAAATTATTACCAATAGTAACAATTTTCCTTTACCTAAATTCTACCAAGTACTTGATAGTCTCTTTCAAAAGAAATGGTAAACACGTGTTAAAACTATTCGAACTCCTCTTGAATAACACAAGAAAATGAAGGACTTGATTGCAAAGTCTCCTCCTTTATATAGTGGAAGTGGACTAGTCTTTCTCTCCTTGTCTGTTTTTTGTTTTTGCTTAAGAAATAAGAACACTCCAAATTTAAATTGTCCTCTTTCTCCACACTTTCAGAACAGAAAAGCAATAGTAACACACAGCTTTTTGCTACTCTTTCTTCAGTGAATCATAGAAAAAAACAGAGATAAAATCAGTTTCTTGTCATCTTCCTCTATCAATATGGACAAAGAGCATTGATTAAAGAAACACACTTTAGTTTTTTTTGTGTACATTTTTGTCCTGTTTCAATAAGTTTTTGTGTACTACATTTTGATCAGAGAGTTCTGAAATTACTTCAAGTGTTCAATTTACAATGTCTTCTGAACTCTTTGTATTTGACAACACTTTTTTTGCTGACCCTTTTTCTCCTTCTTTCATTGATTCCCACCATGATGATAATAATATTTTCCAAGATCAAAACTTTACTATGTCCACCAACTGTTTAATTCAAGAAACCCCAAATTACCAAATTGCCCTTCTCTCATCTTCACCTCCAAGTGATCAACTTGAAAATCTTTCACTTTGCCAAGTTGGTTTAGATGGATTTGGTGATTATTCTATTAAATCAGAGGAATTTCAAGTCAATTTTGAGTCTGATTTTAGTGATAGTAATACTTTATTGGTGCCACAAAGTTGTGGGGAGAATGATGATGTGAAGTTGATGCTGAGGAGTTTTAGTAGCAATTCATTTGATAATAATAAACCAAGTTTCTCTATTTTTACACCTCAGTTTGATAGTTTAATTGAGTCCCCAAATCTCCAAACACCTGCAATTAGCTCCCCTGATGAAAATAGTTTTTCTTCTGGTCATGTGAGAAGGGTTTGCAGCACTGGTGACTTGCAAGTTAGTCCTCCGTCTTAATTCCCATTTTCTAGTAGTACTATTTTTTTTCCTAAGTAAGTTCGAAAAAGAATGATGTTTTTCTGTATTTGAAAATAGGTGGAGAGCTATATTTTTGCTTACTTGTTTGGTAGAAAATCTGTATTTGCGTAAAAAGTCTCACTTACTTTGTATAAAAACTTTTCTCCGAGCCCGATGAACTGTCTTTTTAAGAATTCAGAATTAAATACACTATTTCAATCTGAAAACTCTTCAACTCTAAATTCTTTTGTATGTTCTCATCTTGACATATTTAAAATTATAAATTTTACATACAATTTTTGATGTCCCAACATTTATCTTTTTTTCTTAGGCGTTGTATCTCATCAAACATCGCCATATGAAAACAAATATTAGAAAAAGAGTACTCCCTCCGGCCAATATTTGTTGTTATATTTTTTTTTACGGAAGTTAATTTAACTTATTTTTAAGCTAAATTGACTTAAAAATATATTTTAAAATGTTAATCATTTGACTTTCGAAAAGCGAAACACAACAATTAATATAAGATTTAGAGAGTATTTTTTTCTAAATAAATGTTTTTTTCTTGATAATTTACCTTTTGTTTTTTGTTTAATAGAAGATGAAGACAAGTCAAACAAGGAACACTTTATCTTCAAGTCCATTATCAGTAGAAAGAACATTCATAGAGGAAGCAGCAAATATCAGAGTGGGGCGTTATAGTGCTGAAGAAAGAAAAGAAAGGATTCATAGGTACAGAGCAAAAAGAACCCAAAGAAATTTTAACAAAACCATTAAGGTAATTAATTAACACAAAATTTCTCTAAATTCTTTAAGGATTTATTACATGTGCTAATGTTTAATTGACTAATTACAATGGTACAACAGTATGCATGTCGGAAAACACTAGCCGACAATCGTCCAAGGATACGTGGCAGATTTGCACGTAATGATGAAGCTGGTGTTGAGATTCCAAAAACTACAATGTTTAATAGATTTGAAGATGAAGATGATCTTTGGGTAATATTCTCTCCTACACTTTTTCTTAAACAAGAAAAAAAGAAACCCTCTTTCAAAACCTTTTTATTATCAATCAATCAACTAAAAAGCTTTATTCTTGCTAGAATTTTAGCTATTTTATTAAGTATATTATAAGTGGCAAAAGTGAGTTTCTTGATTGAATTTTATTTGAAAAAGTGCATATATAGAATTAAATATACATTTCAAAACTCGGTATCACAACACTTAAATTTTGAACCCATCACAGTGCATTCAAGACCCCCTGGACTTAACACCTTTTGTTCGGTGTATACATGAACTATTGCTTAGGACCAATAATAGTTCAGGTGTACACCGAATAAAAAGTGTCAAGTTCAGGATTCCCAATCTATTAAGCTTATTATTTTTTATTTTTTTGGTTCGGTGTTCGATATCCGTTTTGAATCGCTGACTAACGGATTTACATCATGTAAGGCTCGTTAAAAGAGAGAGTGTGGTGCTACATAGCAGGATATCTTTTATTCCCTGAATTCGAATATGAAATCGAACTCTAATTAAGGGCGGAGTGATCCTATCAATCTCGGATGTGCTTTATTAAAGTTCTTGAATACTGAGTGAAATAATGAGTCCTTAATCTTGTAATAATTTTGTGGTTGTAGATTGAAGGAGTTCGTGAAGAGGAAGAAGATCATCAAAGCGCAATAGGGAAAAGACAATTCTATCACAGCTTTGGTTCAATACCACAGTATCATCAACAATACTCAAGCCACTGAATTGGGTCATGATGAGAGATTAATTCTTTATAATCAAGTGATTAAATCTTGGATTAACCATGATTAGTGACAGTGGAAATTAAGGGTAGTATTAGCCTGTGGGAACAAAGAAAAGCAAGATGGTAGCTTTGGTTTATGAATAATTAAGTTAATTAGGTACACTTGCAAGTGCTACAATTTAAATGTTTATGGAGGGAGTAGACTAGTATAGTATCGAGCAGAAATTGCTTTTCTGTCTTTTTATTTATTTATACAGGCGCTTGTTAGTCAAAAGGTTATTTACAACTCATTGTCCAATTTTAATTTATTAACATTAAGATTACTATCAAATGAATCTGTAAATGGTGACTGTCTTGTTTTCGTCTAAATGGATGATGAGTTGTGCATTTTGGAAAAGTATGTAATGTATGTTTGAAAATAATCATTTTGGGAGAATCTTATAAATATGCAAAACCATGCAAAATGCATTGTGTGCGTACTGCCTAACCATGCATATTATGAAGAGCAACAAATAAATAAAATAAAAAGAAAAAAAATACATTGTAAAGTCGTTTCCCTATTTTCATTTTTTTAGTTTAACTATCATACATTAATAATGTAAAATATATATATTATATTATTAGATTACCTAAAAAATAATGTCATATTATAAGAAAGTATAGAATTGACAACAAAACTTTAGCAACAATATATTTATTGTTGCTAAAAACGTAAATGACAACAACTTTAATATATTGTTATTGCGAAAATTTATCGCATCGAAGGTTATTGCAATGGCATGCAATTATTTTTGTTATTGTAAAAATTGAAAAGTATTTTTGGCAACAACTTTTAATATATGAACAAAAAAATGTTATTGGCAATGTCTTTCTTTTTGTAGTGCCATTAAAGATATCGGGCTTAATGGCATCTTATCGAATTAGTATAATTGTCTAATCCCCTTAACATGCATAAGGTAAGACCATAATGCAGTAACAAAAGTGTCTCAAAAGTATTTTTAGGTTGCAAGTTTATATCTCAAGTGTCGCATTCTTGCCAATTCACTTAAAAAGTAATTGCAAGTAATTTTATTTAATAAACATCCAATGGTGACTAGAGACGGCAGTGGATCCTGGACCCGGTCCGAATTTGGTGGATCCATATCCGTTTTATAGGATATGGATCTTCAAAATTTGGACTCGACGGATCCGGATCGGACCCGAATCCGTTTCTGACGGATCAGATCTGGATCTGAATCTTGTATTTGAGATCCGTATCCGGTTCAGATCCGACCCGTGAATCCGTATTTTGTTAAATATATTCATAAGTCATAACCTATAATGTAATTTTATAAGTATTTTCTTAAAATTGCTAAGCACAACCTTGCAAGTTTAATCTATCCCCGCGTTAACTCAAAAACAAAAAACTAAAGAGGTAACTTCGATAATAAAATCAATGTTATATTAGTGAATCACTAAAATCTCCATAGACAAGTAGTTAAAATTATATTCACTTCATTTGTGAAGATTTCAAGCACATGCAAGTTTGCATTGCGGAAATACTAGTCAGCATTTTCCACAACTATTGTCATTGTCCAACATTTTCAATTAATAGCTCACAATCAAAACGAGACAACAAACAAAATATCCATATGAACATTTCAAAATTGAAACACAGTAAACTGTTAGCTAAGTAAAAATCATTTGTCAGTTTTAAAAAAATTCTTAGCAAGACAATTTTTTTACATGTGGATCCAGTTCCGATCCTTGGACCGGGTGAATCCGATGGATCCGGATTTGGATATGATTTTTATGAACCCGATGGATCCGAATCCGAATCTGAATTCATGTATGAAAAACGGATCTGGATCTGGATCTAGTAGGATCCGATCTGTTGCCATCCCTAAATTGGTGACCTACAATAAACGGTAAGTATTGCTTTACCAAGTTAAATTACAATGAGTGTATAAACTTAAATCTTTTTTATAATTTTCTCACTAGAATTTCTGGCTCCGCTAGTACTCAAGCTCTTGTCGCACAGGTAGTGATGAACATTGTACAGTAAAATCTCGAAAAATAATCTCGATAAATGAATATTATTGGGACCAACAAAAAATATTCATTTAGCTAGGTTATTTATTCATCGATAAATGAATAAATATAAATAAATATTTATTCATTTACATAATATTTTTATATTTTTCGTGTGACATGCATTTTATTATACATTTTCACTATTATTTTAATTAAGGTTCATGCATGTAATTTTAAATATATGTATTGAAAAACTAAAAAAATTAAACTAAGTACATTATAACAAATATAGTAAAGGATGAACATGAACTATCACGTATGCATGAATTTTCTTTTAATAATTATTAATTATAATTCTTGAGAAACTAAAAGATGAAATTAAGTTAAACTATCTAACAAAAAAGCTAGTAAATGCGTAATACATGCATGAACGTTATATTAATATTTACTTATTATTAATTGAGAAACTAAAATTTGAATTAAGTATTTTGTAAGAAATAATTTCAAAAAACGAAACGCATGAATTGTATATTGATAAAACAAAGTACATTGTAACAAAAAAATTATTAAATATTATGCATGAACACAAACTCTATAAATACGTTTTTTTTTTCATTCTCAAATCACTAGATTTTTCTTTTATTTCTCCTTCATGGCTTCAAATTTGAAAGGAGTGAAAAAATCTACCTTGACTGATGAAATGAGAATAGCATTATGTGAGCATAAAAATGAGCAGCCCACTTTAAGTCAAAAAGATTTGCAGTTATGGATGGAGCAAAAGTTCAACATCTCTATCAGCCAATCAACAATATCAAATACTCTTAAAAGATCAGCAGAGTATTTATCAATGGAGATAAAGAATAAAAACATCAAGAGGCACAAGTCATCAAAATATCCAGAGTTAGAAAAAGTGTTGTATGAATGGTTTCTCCAATATCAAGAGAAATGATCCAAGTCCAAGCAAAAAGCAAAAAATGTATGGAAGCTCTGATCAAGGATTTAATTTCTCAAGTGGCTGGTTAAAACGGTTTAAGGCGAGACATGGAATTAAATCTTATCGAAGGTTTGGTGAAAGTGGTTCAGTTGCTATGGAGAATGTTGAGGATGCTTTACCAAGTATACGAGCTAAATGAGATCAGTTTCAATGGAAGGATATCTACAGTAAGGATGGTACTGGTTTATTTTATCATTTGGAAGCAGATCATTCACTTGCAACAAAGCAATTGGAAGGACGAAAGAAGGACAAGGAAATGATTACGGTTGTTGTTTGTTGCAATGACGACGGTTCTGACAAAGTGCCACTTTGGATAATTGGTAAGTATGATAATCCTAGATGTTATAAAAATGTGAATTTGAATAACCTTAATTGTCACTATCGAGCTAACAAGAAAGCATGGATGACTAGATTACTTTTTCAAGAATTTGTTTGCTGGTTTGATAAACGAATGGATGGTAGAAAAGTTCTTTTGATATTGGACAATTGCCATTCCTATCCTAAGGTTATTGAAGGCTTGAGAAATGTTGAACTATTTTTCTTGCCTCCAAATACAACCTCAAAGATTCAATCATGTGATGCTGGAATTATTCGGCCATTGAAAATTCATTATCGACATCGTCTTTATTCAATCATCTTGCAACTCTACGAGTCAGGAGAGACAAGTCCAAACAAAATTAGTGTGTTGAATGCTATCAATTTTATTAGTGCGGCTTGAAATATTGATATGAAAACAACAACTATTGCTAATTGTTTTCGACATTGCAAAATTCGGTCAGACGAAGATATGAATACTGAACAACCACTTGGTGAAGATGAAGGCATCCAGGGATTACATGAAGTTATCAATGATTTAGGTTATAGAAATGCAATGGATGTGGAAGACATTTTAAACTATCCTAGTGAAAATGATGCACTGATGGAGTCTCCTACTGATGAAGAAATTATTCAAGGAGTAATGGAAACATTTGCTGATAATTGATAAATACTCGTGATATACACAGGATATACACCGTGTATATCATGAGCAATGGGTTGTATATTCGTTGCTTATGGGCTGTAAATTCTGTGGTATACACGGTATATTATCACGGATTAATTGCTCTATTTTTGGTACGCGTAGTACTCCGATTTGTCAATCTTGTTCTTTGGAAAAATTGTTAAATTGTCGTTGGTAGACTCTAATTCTCGTACTTTAATGTCATTTGATATTATTCATAGCGATTTATGGACATCTTCTATTATCAGTTCTTTGGGCCATCGTTTTTATGTTCTTTTTTGGATGATTATTCTAATTTTTTATGGACTTTTCCGTTAGTGAAAAAATCTCACGTTCTTTTCACCTTTTTAAAATTTAGAGCTTTCATATGTACCCAATTCGAACGGGAAATTAAGAATATTCAATGTGATAATGGAAAAGAATATGATAATGGGTTGTTTCAGGACTTGTGGTAATAATGGTATCAATTTTCGTTTCTCTTATCCTCATACGTCCTCTCAAAATGGGAAAGCCGAACGCAAAATTCGTACCATTAATAATATTGTCCGAACTATATTGGTCCATTCTTCCACACCTCCTTCCTTTTGGCATCATGTTCTACAAATGGCTACTTATCTCCTTAACATTCTTTCTACCAAAGGTTTGGCATATTCTTCCCCCCTTCAAATATTATATAATAAGACTCCTTCGTATTCACATCTTACGGTCTTTGGGTGCTTATGTTATCCACTATTTCCGTCCACCACAATTAACAAACTTCAGGCCCGGTCTACCCCTTGTGTGTTTTTGGGTTATCCGTCAAATCATCGTGGCTACAAATGTTTTGATTTATCGTCTAATAAAATCTTGATTAGTCGTCATATTGTTTTTTATGAAACCTAATTTCCGTTTGCTAACGTGTGTAGTCCCGAGCCTAGTTGGTCTAATTTTTTGGACGATGCCGTCTCTCCATATATTATTCACCATTTTCGGACTTGTCCCGCACCCAAAATTCACCAACGGGCCCACTGACCGTTGTTCCTACTGTTCTGCCTAACCCCACTGTTTCCAGTCTAGTGATTGGGCCAGTTTCAGCCCCCGTTTCGATAATTGGGTCAGTTGCCCATCCCAATACCGAAACTGGTCCATTCCCGGGTTCTGCCATCAGTTCCAGTTATCGTGTTGGGCCAGCAGGCCCACTGCCTGCTGGCTAGTCCGTCACATGTCCCGATATTTCCCAAAATCCACCTAATTCTCCCCTGAGTCTCAGACCGGTCACTCGTAGTCAACGGGGTATTTTTAAACCGAAAAGAAATTTTAATTTAAATTCTAATGTTCTTAAATCTCCTCTACCCGTAGCCCAGTGTCCGCATTAAATGACCCGAATTGAAAATTGGCTATGACCGACGAATATAATGCTCTTATTGCAAATAAGACGTGGGAGTTGGTACCCCGTCCTTCTGGTGTTAATATTATTCGGTCTATGTGGATTTTTACTCATAAGGATAATTCTGATGGTTCTTTTGTGAGGCATAAGACTCGTCTTGTAGGTGATGGTAAGACTCAATAGGTTGGCGTGGATTGTGGTGAGACGTTTAGTCCGGTGGTCAAACCGGCTACCATTCGCACGGTTGTCAGTCTGGCTCTTTCTAAGGCATGGCTCATTCATCAGTTAGATGTGAAGAATGCTTTCTTACATGGTGATCTTAAGGAGGTCGTTTATATGCATCAGCCCTTGGGTTTTCGAGAACCCAAATATCCTCATCATGTCTGTTTGTTGAAGAAGTCCTTGTATGGGCTTAAGCAGGCCTCACGGGCTTAGTATAAGAGATTTGCAGACTATGTTTCGTCTATTGGGTTTTCGCACAGCAGGTCTGATAATCATTGTTCATATATCGTCGTGGTTCTTCTCTGGCTTATATTTTATTATATGTGGATGATATTATATTGACTGCCTCCACTGATGCTTTGCGCAATTCTATCATGACTATGCTCAGTTCTGAGTTTGCTATGAAAGATTTGGGGCCCTTGAGTTACTTTGTGGATTGTTGTTTCTCGGCATGCAGGTGGGTTGTTCTTATCCCAACGAAAGTATGCAGCTGAGATTATTAAGTGTGATGGCATGTCCTCGTGCAAGTCTAAGTAACTTTCAGAACAATAGTAATTTGACCTCCTACTTCCACTCCCGTCGATACTAAGCCTAAGCTGGGTATTGCGGCTGGCTCACCTTACGAGGATCCGACCCGCTATCGCAGTCTTACATGGGCTCTTCGGTATCTTACTTTCACGAGACCAGATATTACGTATGCCATCCAACATGTGTGCTTGTTTATGCATGATCTCAGGGTTGAGTACATGAATGCGCTCAAACGCATCATTCGGAACATCCCAGGGACACTTGACTATGGCTTACATCTATATCCTTCGTCGACGTCTACACTTGTCTCGTATACAGATGATGATTGGGGTGGCTGTCCAGACACCTGATGTTATACGTCTGGCTATTGTATGTTTCTTAGTAATAACTTGGTCTCATAATCTGCAAAGCGTCAGTCGGCTTTATCACGCTCTAGTGCCGAGGCCGAGTATCGAGGGGTAGACAATGTGGTCTCTGAATCATGTTGGTTACATACACAGGATATACACCGTGTATATCACGGGCAGTGGGATGTATATTCGTTGTTTATGGGCTATAAATTCTGTGGTATACACGGTATAGTCATACCGTGTGTATCATGGATTAATGGCTCTATTTTTGGTAGATTAGTTGTAGTTAAATTAGAGTTGTACACTTACCATAGTTGTATAATTATTGTACAAGTAGAATAAGATTTTGGGAGTAGAAAAAGAATAGGATTTCCTATTATGGAAATTGTAAATTGTATAAATACTCTTTCATTAATGAGAATAATCAAGGGATTATTTCTTTCATGGTATCAAAAGTCTAGGTCAAAAATTTCTCTCCCAAATTTCACTTCTTCGTGTATCGAAATCCGAGCCACTACTCTCGGTTTTCGTGCAAATTCCCTTCCCAAATTTCTTTTCCAAATCCCACCATCACATCTTGCGTTACTAATATGGCTAAGAACACGTTTCACCCTGCTCTTACTGTTTCTAACATCAAGAACCACATTCTTATCGTTCTTAAAATAGAAAACGTCCAATACGTGACGTGGGCCGAACTGTTCAAAGTTCATGCACGCTCGCATCAAGTCCTCCATCATATTATCCCCGTAGATCCTGCTGATACGGAGGTGCCTAAACCCAGGGATGATCCTAAGTTATGGACAACCCTTGATGCTACCGTTCTTCAGTGGATGTACTCCACTATATCTACCGACCTATTGCAAATGATTATTGAGCCTGACGCTACGGCGAAGGCTACTTGGGATAGAATATGTGATATATTTCAAGATAATCAAAATTCTAGAGTTGTTACTATTGAACAGGAATTCTCCCACGTCAATATGAAAGATTTCCCAAACGTTTTAGCTTATTGCAAAAGGTTGAAGGAATTGGCGAACCAACTCCGCAACATTGGCGCGGCCGTTACGAATGATCGTTTGGTACTACAAATGGTTGCAGGCCTATCTGAGGCCTATAGTGGTGTTGGCACGCTTCTTCGTCAGAGCGGTCCTCTTTCTCAAATTTATCATGCTCGTTCCATGCTTACGCTCGAAGAAGCCGGCTTGGCCAAAAAAGCAGTTACCAGCGCTAGTCATGTGGTCATGATGACATCCTCCACTAATTCTCCAAGTTTTATTGATAATTCGGGCCAAAACCGTGCTCACAGAGGCAACAAGAATACTCGAAAGAATAATGGCAAAAACCGCAGGGGTAAACGCGGTGGTTCCAGCAGTGGGAGAGGTGGCCAGAACAGTGGAGGCGATGCACGGCAAGGTGGCAGTGGGCCGCAGCCCCACTGGTCCCAGCCATGGACCCCCTGGCAGTGGAGCTGGGACAGTGGACAGTGTGACAACAACCCATATTTTTTGGGACCTTCGTACCATGGGCAGTGGGCCGGCCAGCCCTTCAGGCCCAACAGTTCGCAACTGCCCACTGGTTTCCGACGCAGTGATGGGCCGGGACAGCAAGCAAGTGTGCTTGGGCCTCAGCCTCCGCGGCCCACCATGCAGTGGGCCCCACTCCAATCGATATTGAAGCCGCGATGCACACACTTGGTTTAAATCCTTCGGACCCGAATTAGTACATGAACACCAGTGCCACTACCCACATGACATCCGATCAAGGTACTCTTTCGTCTTATTCCAATTTGAGCAACAGTCGTGGCATAATTGTTGGTAATGGACATTCAATTCCAATTCGTGGTTACGGTCATAAAACTTTGTCTCCCCCTCATCCACCTCTTGTTTTGAAAAATGTCATTCATGTCCCTAAATTAATTAAAAACTTGGTGTCTGTCTGGAAGCTTACCACTGATAATTCTGTTTCTGTTGAATTTGATCCTTTTGGTTTTTCTGTGAAGGATTTCAAGACGGGGATTACTCTCATGAAGTATTATAGTAGGAGAGATATTTATCATATCACACCCACATCTGGTCTCTCGAGTCAAACATTGACATCTACTTTTACAGTTATCGCTCCTTCCTTATGGCATGCCCGTTTGGGTCACCCAGGGTCATCAATTATTTCTGTTTTACATAAAAATAATTTTATTTCTTGTAAGGGTACGCGTCGTACTCCAATTTGTCAATCTTGTTCTCTAGAAAATCTTGTTAGATTACCATTTGTAGACTTTGCTTCTCCCACTTTAATGTCATTTGATATTATTCATAGCGACTTATGGACATCTCCTGTTCTCAGTTCCTTGGGCCATCGTTATTATGTTCTTTTTTGGATGATTCTTCTAATTTTTTATGGACTTTTCCCTTAGTGAAAAACTCTCAAGTGTGTTCCACCTTTTTAAAATTTTGAACATTCATCCGTACCCAGTTCGTCCGGGAAATAAAAAATATTCAATGTGATAATGGCAAAGAATATGATAATGGGATGTTTCGGGATTTTTGTGATACTAATGGAATAAATTTTTATTTTTCTTGTCCTCATACGTCCTCACAAAATGGGAAAGCTGAACGAAAAATTTGTACCATTAATAACATCGTCCGAACTTTATTGGTCCATGCTTCTGTGCCCCCTTTCTTTTGGCATCATGCTCTACAAATGGCTACATATCTTCTAACATACTTCCTACCAGGGGTTTGACATATTCAACCCCTCTTCAATCTTATATAATAAAACTCTTTCGTATTCGCATCTTAGGGTTTTTGGGTGCTTATGTTATCATCTCTTTCCGTCCACCACAATTAATAAACTTCAGGCCCGTTCTACCCCTTGTGTGTTTTTGGGTTATCCGTCTAATCATCATGGTTACAAATGTTTTGATTTATCATCTAATAAAATCATCATTAGTCGCCATGTTATTTTTTATAAAACTCAATTTCCTTTTGCAAAAGTAAATAGTCCCGGGCCTAATTCGTATAAATTTTTTTATGACGATGTATCTCCGTATATTATCCACCATTTATTGGACGTATCCCACACCCAAAATTCGCCACCGGGCCCACTGCCCGCTGAACATATAGTATTGTCACCCATTCCGAGCCCTCCAGTAACTGGGCCGACGATCCAGCCCAGCTCTGCCCCTATTGTCGGTCTAGAAAATGTTCCTGCTTCCAGTCTTGGGCCAGCAGGCCCACTGCCTGCTAGCCAGTCCGTCAACCCGTCTCTTTTATCCCAAAATCCACCCAATTCTCCCCTCGAGTATGGTTTTCCATTTGAAAACATTCAAAAAATTTAAGTCACTGATTACAAATTTCTTGATGATTCGGACACATCACCGCTTGTCCACCAAGCTCTCCGACATGCTACCACTGTTTCGGTAGCAGTCCACACCCTGTCACCATCACCTCTCGCCATTGCCCCTACCGATAGTCTCCCATCACCGGCATCAGTCCGTACCACCACTACAACCATTGTTCCATTGCCACCTACCCACGTTGTCACTGTCAGGTCGCTTACCGGCAGAGACGACGAAACCCGTCATTATCTCCTCCACTCGCCGGCTACTTGGGTCACCAAACCCACCCGCGTATTTGTAAGGTCTCTCACCGACAGAGACGACGGAACCCATCATCTTCTCCTCCATTCACCGGCTACTCGTGTCGCCAAACCTACCATCCGCATATCCTCAGCCCTCTTATCGACAACCTGAACCCAGACACCACCCCTCGACGACCCCATTAAATCAACCCCACATCGTCACCGTCGCCTGAACTAGAACTGACACCGACCCCTCCTCAACCCATCGACCTAAATCGATACTCAGCCACATTCACCCAGTTACCGGTGCCGAGTCCACATCTCCCTGTCACTATTACGGAACTGCCAACCACAACCCAGACCCCATCCCCTAACTCGTCACCAACCCAGTTTGCACCCCTCCAAAATACCCGTCCTGCCCCTGCCCCACACACCATATGGCAACCCGTGCACAACACGAGATTTTCAAACCCAAAGTCCAATTTATCTTATCCACACAAACCACATCTCCAATTCTCAAAAGCCCAAAATTAGACCCAAATTGGAATGCGGCTATGTGCGGAGAATTTAATATTTTAACAAAACAACACACTTGGGATTTGGTTCCTCAACCGGAGGGGGTTAATGTGATCCGATGCATGTGGCTTTTTCCTCACAAATACAGAGACAGTGGTGACCGTTAGAGATATAAGGCAAGACTTGTGGCTAATGGCACAAATCAGCAGGAGGGTATTGACTGTGGTGAGACTTTCAGTTCGGTTGTTAAATCGGCCACCATTCATAAGCTTGATGTAAAGAATGTCTTTCTATATGGGGATTTAAAATAAACTATTTACATGCATCAAACGCTCGGTTTTGTTCATCATGCAGCCCCTCAGTATGTATGCCGTCTCTGTAAGTCCCTTTATGGCTTGAAACATGCCCCTAGAGCGTAGTATGATCTCTTTGCGCAGTATATCATGCAGATTGGGTTTGTATGCAGCAACTGTGATAATTCTCTATTTATTTTTCATAGAGGTAGTAGCATTGCATATTTATTATTGTATGTGGATGATATTGTGCTTACTGCATCATTTGAGTTGTTGAAAAATGAGATCATTGCATTGCTCAAAACATAATATGCTATGACTAACTTGGGGAAGTTGAGCTATTTTTTGGGGATTTCAGTGACTAGATCTGCAGATATTATGTTTCTTTGTCAGCGTAAGTATGCAGAGGAGATTGTGTACAGAGCTAAAATGGCAAATTGCAAAATCATGTCCACTCTAGTTGACTCTAAATCAAAGCTTAGTGCTTTGGATGGTAATCCAGTGTCAGATCCCACTCTCTACTAGAGTCTTGCAGGTGCACTACAGTACCTTACTTTCACCAGGCCTGATATTGCTTATGTTATGCAGCAAGTATGCTTATTCATGCATGCCTCCAGTGAGCCTCATTTTACTGCCCTTAAACGTATCATTCGATACGTTAAGGGCACACTTGATTATGGACTGCATCTATACCCCTCAGCACCGACCAGGTTGTTGTCAAATACGGATGATGATTGGGCAGGCTGTCAAGACAGGCGACGATCCACCTCAGGCTATTGTGTATTCTTGGATGATAATCTCATTTCTTGGTCTACCAAGAGACAGACCATATTATCCCGTTCGAGTGCAGAAGCAGAGTACATAGGTGTTGCTAATGTTGTATCTGAGATCGGTTGACTCCGAAACCTTCTTTTAGAGCTTCAGTGTACGTTGCGTAAGTTATATTTGGTTTATTGTGATAACATATCCGCTATCTATCTATCTCATAATCCGGTTCAGCATCAGCGAACCAAGCATATTGAGATGGACATCCACTTTGTTCGTGAGAAGGTTGCACTCGGTCGTGTCAAGGTATTGCATGTGCCCTCCTCTTATCAGTATGCGGATATATTCACAAAAGGCTTTCCTAGACAACTATTTCTTGACTTCAAATTCAGTCTTAGCATCCGGCCTCCTTCCGCTCAGACTGAGGGGGTGTATTAGAATGTATACAATATTATTTAGCCATATTTAGTCTTATGTAATTATGGTAAATATAGGATCCCTATTGTATAAGGATTCCACATTGTATACCCTATATATATTTTGTATATAGGGTATACAATTCTACACATTAGTGAAATATCTAAATTTAAATTCATTGCTCAGTTTAATTTGTTGTGGTATTTTTCTTCTTTTTTCCTTCTTGTATTTTGGCTAGAGCTCATTTATTTGCAAACTTTAGTTAGAAGAATAAATAACATGAAATATTTAATAAGCATGCAAACTTTGCCCCATCTTGAGAAAACTTAAACTCATCAAAGAGAATGATGCACACTAATATCATTTTACAACATCAACATACCTAGGGTAATCCCATACAGTAGAGTCTGCAGAGGATAAGATGAACGCAAACCTTACCTTTGTCTTTATGGGTTAGATAGATTGTTTCCGATAGCCCTCGGCTCGCACACTAATATCATTTTAGAATGTAAAAATGTGATTTTTTCTTAATCGTGGAGAGAGAAAAAAGACTGCAGAAAGAGATAATTAGATTTTTGACTATATGTAGCAAATGTACTATGGTGCACTAACAAAAGAAATGCTAGCAATCATAATTGTAATTAGCTTCCTCATTGTTATAATTAAGTTATGAACTACTAGCGTAACATTATTTAACCCTTTGTTGAATAATTTCTCTCCGTTGGACAAGAAAAGCTACTCAATATTTAACTACTAGAGAACAAATTGTTTTTGAATTCTTTAAGTGGCAAAGTTATTGAAGAACATGGGACCTTTTTATTTTATAATTTATCAGAAAAGTTCAGTCAAGGAATTTCAAACCGTAGAGGCTAGGAGATATACAGTAAAATATTATTAGTAATAAAAAATTAAAAAGAACCTCATAAATTATATTGATCAAACCTTTTCTGTGCTGTCAAATCAAGTGTATATATATATATATATATATAATCATAATTTGCTAAAACTATTTGAGCCCTTGATAGAATGTGGTCGGCAGAATGTCTTTTTATTGACATTTTCTTGTGACCTCATTATGATTTTGCTTACTCATAATCAAAAATTAATATTAATTTATATTTGTAAAATGAAAATAAAAATATATATGTCTCCACAATCCACATTTTTTAGTTGTCTTTGCTAAGTACATTTTCTTTGCTCAGAAGTATTTGACAAGACAAAGATATGCTTTTCAATGTACAACTCAAATGCGAGTAATAAAACCAAAAAGAACTAAGTAAAAGAAACCACCTAAAGAAGCATTTATTCTTTTTATTATTTAATTATTTGATATCTGAAACCTACTTGTATTTCAGATTAGGCCGCATATGGTCATTTTAAGGAGAAGTGCTCCGAGAAATAGCGTCAATTGGCCATTGTTCGGCCCTATCTTTGCAAAATAGCTATTGTCTTGCAATTTCAATTTTCGTAAGTGAAATTCCATGACTATATCCTGAAGTTTCACTCGTAAAAGTTGAAACTCTAGAAAATTGGCTATTCTCCAATTACAAAAGCTGAGAAGTTATTATTTGTGAATTTTACCTTCAGTGCTCCCTACTAAAAATTTTGGATAAATTTTATAAATACTCACTTGTCATCCCTTTTGACTGTAATAATGGAGATTATAATTTGAAACTCCATTATAATAGTTATTTCAAAAGTACAACTATTATTACGAGATTTTCCTCAATACCAGGGCTCAAAACCAAAGTTTCTAATTAATGACCGAGGAGTTTTATCCATCTCACTGCATCGCTCCACGGTTAACAAGCATTTATTCATTTGTATATATTGCATGATTAAGCCAAATACATGCTTTCTAGGTAGTAAGCACAGATTAAAAAACCACCTTCCAAAGCTTGATTAGCATCTTTTTAGAAGCAACTTTATTTATTTAATTAATAGTTGCCACCATCTTTTATTAATGAAATGAAATGACAAGCTATCTCCTTTACTAAAAAGTTTATGGGAGATTCATTTAGAAATATGCCCAAAAAAACCTTTTCTTTGATTAGCTAGAATTATACCATCTTTAATTAACCTCTGATTAGGTTAGGAAAAGGTGTGACTCCATTATTTCTATAAGTGATAATAAAATAAATACAGTTTTCTTTGCTTCTTCTGACACCTATCAAAATAAAAGTAAGATAAAACTTTGCTTGTGAACCCCAAAGAGAAACAATAAGTATCTCCAAAGAATAAAAAAAGATGGATTATTACAATGACCGACTCGCATTTTTTCCACGGCTCTTTAACATTACTAAAATAACAAAAATTAATGATGGGCAAGTTTTATAGCTAAACAGTAAAATTCATCGTTAATTTTACTTAGTAATGAATTATCAAAAACATTTGTTCGCTACAAGAAATTTAACTGTGAATTAGTGACGAAGTTCATAGCTAATTTTAATTTTTTTAGTGTAATTTGTGTTTCTCATTTTTGGTCTTTAATTGTTATTTTAGTTAGGAACAATTCATTTTTACGGCTTCCATTTGTGTGATAAAATCTCTCTTTTTGTCTAATAAACTCATCATGCTTTGTAAGGAAAAGTGTATTAATTGTCAAAATAGATGAACTCCAAGATCAAATTGAAGACTTTACAACTTAATCACTTGTATTATAAAGTTCAAATGTTTCAAAAAAAATCACATTGGCTAGTGTCCTATATTCAATTAATTGATCTTTAAATCATTTATAGATTTGACCTAATGATACAAAAGAAATCTTTTTATGACAGCTCTTCCTTTTAATGATCAATAAATGTTGAATTTCTTTTCTTTCAAATGAAGCATCGTGTATCGATACGTAGAGTTTACAAAAAGTTGATTTAATTAATAAAAGACATAATTATATATTTGAGTTTGAATTTTTCTACTACTAAATATAGAATTTTTTTTTAACTCTCGAGCACCATGTGATTGAACAAATCGATTTTTCAAAGTGAAATTTATAACTAAATAATTTAGAGCAAAAGAGAGACTTTTGTTTTGCTTTTCATCTGGTGTCTGGTAATACTCATTCTGATGCTACCGACTAATTCAAGTTTGCGTCGCTTAATGAGGACTAAAGAGAGAATTGCTCCCTGCCATATTTTTTTTCTTTTTCAAGGCTCGAATCAATTCGAAACTTTTGATTAAGGGTGGAGGGATCATATTCAGAGGTGGAGCTAGCTCATCGGGTGATGATTTGGCTGAACCTAGTAGCTTTGGTTCAAACCTTATATTTGTATTAAAAATTCATTGAACTTTACAAATTAATAATTCAGAACCCAGTAACTTTAAAAAACTAAGATCCTGAACTCATAAACATCAAATTTTGTCTCCGCCTCAAATCATATTCATCCCACCACAACCTTAGTGGTGTAATAGGAAGACTTAATTTGAAGCATTTTCTTGTGCATGTTAAAAAGCTTGCACCATATAAAAAGATACTAGTAGAATTTTTAGTCACTTTATCGTACCATCTTGGTCTCATTTAATACTAAATGGGAAAAGGGTCAAATTTGTCTTGCAACTATGTTTTATGGAACACATTTGCCCTCCGTTAAACTTTGTGATCAAATATACCCTCACCGTTTACAAACCTGTTAAATTTACCCTCATTTGGACGGAAAGTTGATGTGTACGCCACGTTGGATCCACGTGGAGGACAATCAAACATATGACATGTGGGACCTACACCAAACAACCGCCGCTCTACCGCCATCGTCGACGAGCCGCCGCCCTTCACCCCACTACCCAAACCACTGTTACCACACCACATCTCCACCCCACTGCTTCAATAACCAAACGACCCTTGTACCATCATAGCCACCAACAAACACTCCTCTAGCAACCACAACCGCACCACCACTCCGACCTCCAACAACCAACGCCGACCACCCCCATTACATACACCACTACCACTATACCAACAGAACCACACCATAAATCAAACAACATCACAGCGACCAACAAACACTCTGGTGAACCCCATCAAACTCCGGGCAGATCTACGAGCGGGCCTACCATGTCATCATCGTCTTCGGCGAATCACAATAACGACAACATCACAACTCCCCACATCCATTGTTGCTTCGCAACCACCGGTAAACACTATATATGCCACGAACCAACAACCGAACAGCCCATTCGACGTCAAACCGGCCAACCACCACCACCACAACGTCGACCACCACCACCACAATGACTGTGATGCTGTACCACCAACTCTGTCACACCCACCAATGACAAACAGCCAAACCAACATCCCGTCGCTCATCTCCCTCTTCCCCGTCACTGCTCTGACGAGCTTCACACCACCACCGCACCGCTGCTCGCCACTCTTCTCTTTCCCTTTCTTTTCTTCAGCCACATCTTTCTTCTACCACCATCATTTTTTCATAACTGCCACCACCGCCACGCCACCTTCTTTGCTGGAAAAATGAAGGATTTTAAGCTATAGGAAGTTGCTAAGAAACTGGAATCAAAATCAAAAATTTAATTCGGACCCAGAAGCTAAGGCCAAAATCAAGAGCAAGAAAGAAATAACATGAGATATGTAAGAAAGTTAAACAAATAAGAAGATAAGCTTGTAATTTTTCCTTGTTTGGATATAGAAATTCATAGCTCGCGCAGAATGTTATTTTTAGGTTGTGTTCCAAGGTGGTGATGGCGGCGATGATGTAGCGGGTGAGGGGGGAGGGCGACGGGGGCTGGTTAGGTAGGGTTAGGGTTATGTTTAATATCTGCCCATGTGAATCCAATGTGGCGTACACATCACTTTCCATCCAAATGAGGGTAAATTTAACAAGTTTGCAAACGGTAAGGGTATATTTGATCTCAAAGTTTAACGGAGGGCAAATGTGTTTCATAAAACATAATTGAAGGGCAAATTTGACCCTTTTCCCATACTAAATTGATAGCTCTATTCTTCTTATGGTAACATTTGAGTAACTTTAACTTAATTTTTGAGAGAGAAACAGTGACACATGGAATGAGCAAAATGCAAAAGACACTTTTGATCAAAATGCAAAAGAAGTAATATTTAAATTGATCAACAAACCCCCCCCCCCCCCAACAAAACAAAGATTCCAACAGGAATATGATCACTTTTGACCAAGACACTCTCTTCTCATGAAAGAATAATTCCCATTTAATTAAATTAAATATAGTACTAATTAAGTTTCAGCTTCAATATATCCTACCATTGCATTGCTATAGATTAGGAGTTCGATTGGACCAAAAAATAAATTGTAAGATACTTGATAAAATATTTAAAATTCAATGATTTTATGGGAAGCATGAGAAGATAGTTAAAAAATGTTTTTGGAGTGGCTTTTTCTTTTTTGGAGTGGCTTTTTTCTTATTCTGAAGAACGATTCTTCAATTATTCTTGTCAAAAAAATTCTTCTTCTTGTTGTTTTTCTTCAACCATTTTAAAATAAGATCTGATTTTCAATTATGGCAGAAGATAATCATACCATACGTGCACGAATGGCACCAATTAATAAACCATAACGAGTGGGATCTTTTAAATATATATCCATGTCACCATGATGAAATTTCTTCGTTCTAACCAAATACAGGAAAAGAAGTAAACTTTAGTTATTTCTTTTTCTATCTATATTCAGTACTCGCTTTGTGATTCGATTAATATGATTTCGTAACGGAAAGTCCACTTTGAGGATAAGCCGTTTCCTACCAAAATGATTTAATTTTCAGAGTTCGAATCCAAGACCTCTAATTAAGAATGAAAAAACTAGTTATCTGATGGTATAAACTTTAGTTGTGTCTTCTCCACGTCCAACATCCTCCCAATTTAGAAGTTAGCTATGATGGTAAGAAATATTCTTCCTTGGTTATTTCATTCCAAAGTCATTGTACATATACTAAAATACAAGCATAATCCTAGGTTATAATTACGGTAAGTAATGCCTAAAATATACATCTACCATGTACAGAATATACGTAATTATGACTAATTATGACTAAATATATTTGCCTATTCTATCACACCCCTGCAGTCCAAGCGGGAAGTCGGCGTATGCTGAGACTGTCCCGAAAGTCTTCAAATAAAACCAGCGGAAGACCTTTTGTAAAAATATCGGCAATCTGATAATGTGAAGGGACATGTAAGACACGTACTTGTCCACGAGCAATCTTCTCGCGAACAAAGTGAATATCCAACTCAATTTGTTTAGTGCGTTGATGGTGAACCGGATTCCCTGAGAGATAAATCGCACTAACATTATCACAATAAACCAATGTCGCCTTCAGAATCGGACAATGAAGCTCCAAAAGAGGTTCCGTAGCCAACAAGATTCAAACACCATATTAGCAACTCATCGGTATTCTACTTCAGCACTGGATCTCGACAATGTCGCTTGCCGTTTTGAGGACAAAGACACCAAATTATCACTAAGAAAGACATATCCGGACATCCACCCCAATCAACATATGTGTATGAAATAAGAGTGGTCGTCGAAGATGGATATAAATGCAAGCCATGATCGAGAGTATCCTGAATATACCGCACAATGCATTTGAGAGCATGCATGTGATCCTCCATCGGGTTATGCATAAATAGACAAACCTGTTGCACAACATAAGAGATGTCGGGCCTCGTAAAAGTGAGATATTGCAGTGCCCCCGCAAGGTTGCGGTAATGTGATGGATCGGCATATGGCTTGCTGGAAGAAGCACTCAACTTCAGTTTAGTATCAATCGGAGTGGAGGACGGCCTACACGATGACATGACAGCTCGTTCAACAATCTCTTTTGCATACTTTTTTTGGGATAAAAATAAACCACATGCATGACGTGTCACATCTATTCCCAAGAAGTAACTCAGTGGCCCTAGATTTTTCATTGCAAACTCATAGCCAAGAAATGACATGATAGATTTGCGAAGAGCATCAGATGAGGTAGTTAATATAATATCATCCACATACAAAAGAATGTAAGTGATATCATTACCCTGACGGTATACAAATAGAGAATGATCAAACTTGTTGTTAAAAAACCCAATATGTGAAACATAATCTGCAAACCTCTTGTATCAGGCCCTAGGAGCTTGTTTGAGCCCATACAAAGATTTCTTCAGCAGGCACACATGATTAGGATACGTAGGGTCTCTATACCCCATGATATGATACATGTACATTGTTTCATTGAGTTCTACATGCACGAAGGCATTTTTTACATCAAGCTGATGAAGCGGTCATGCCTTCGAAAGAGCCAGACTGAGGATCGTGCGGATAGTTGTCGGTTTGAACATCGGACTGAAAGTCTCATCGCAATCCACACCAACCTGTTATTTCTTCACATCACCTAGAAGACGGGCTTTATGCCTCTCAAATGTACCATCGGATTTTTCTTTATGACTAAAAATCCATATAAACCGAATCACATTAACATCAGGAGGATGGAACACCAAATCCCACGTCCTATTATTAATAAGAGCATTAAATTCATCATCCATATCTATTTTTTTATTTGAGTCATTAAGGGTAGACACATGATTATGAGGGAGTGGTGACTTGGCAACATGGGTGTAAAGACCGAATTTTTTGTTTGGCTTTAAAATCCCGTGTTGACTACGAGTGATTGGTCGTTGGGCCGGAATTGGATTTAGGCTAGACGATGAGGATGGACTGCCCGGAAGTAGGCTGGCAGTGACTGGACTATCGGGCAGTAGGCCAACAGTCGTTGGGCTGCTCGAGCTTGAATGTGGGTCAAGACCCAGCGGACTGCCAGCCATTGGGCCTCTCGGTAGTGGGCAGCCAACGAGAGGATCAATTGGGCCGCCAGCCACTGGGCTCGGTAATTGGGTCGAGAAAAAGTTGGGCATGTTTGGGAGGCTAATTTATGGATCAAATATGGGGGTATAATATTGTCAAGAAATTCATAGGTAGAAGGCACGGAATAATGCAATTTGGCAAAAGGGAAATTCGTTTCATCAAAAATTATGTGAAGACTTACGATGATTTTATTAGAGGACAAGTCATAACATTTGTAACCATGATGATTTGACGGATATCCCAAAAATACACACGGAGTAGACCTGGGTTGAAGTTTATTGATCGTAGTAAAAGGAAAGGGAGTATAGCATAAGCATCCAAAAACCCTTAAATGAGAGTATGATGGGTCCCTTAGGTATAAAATTTTGAGAGGGTATTGGTAGGCTAATTGTTTGCTCGAAAGTATGTTAAGAAGATATGTTGCCATTTGTAATGCATGATGCCAAAAGGACGGTGGTAGAGATGCATAGGCAAGCAAGGTTCTAACAATGTTGTTAATGGTTCGAATTTTTCTTTTTGCTTTTCCATTTTGATATGACGTATGTGGACACGAGAGATGAAACGACAAACCATTAGTTTTGCAAAAAACCCAAAATGGCCCATTATCAAATTATCTACCATTATCACATTGAATATTTTTAATGTTCCGTTCAAATTGAGTGCGGATGTATGCTCTAAAGGAAAGAAAAGTGGAAACAACTTGTGACTTTTTAGACAAAGGAAACTTACACAAAAAATTAGAGTAATCATCCAACAAAATAAGATAATATTTATGGCCCGAAGAGCTCAAAATGGGAGATGTCCAAATATCACTATGGACAATATCAAAGGGCATAACAGTACGAGAATTAGAAGCAACAAAAGACAACTTAACATGTTTTCCAAGAGAACATGAGCGATAAATATGAGAATTGCGAGTTCTAATACACTCAATAAATTTATTTTGTTTAAGGGATGCAAAAACAAGCGCTCCCGGATGACCTAAACGTTCATGCCTTAAAGAATGAGCTAAAGCTGCAAAAGTGGATGATAATGTGGCTTGATGTGTGGTTATGGTGATTGGATATAGCTCGTCTTAACTATCACATCTCATTAGACGCATCCCCATCTGAAAATCCAACAAGATCAAATTCAACATAAACCCAATTATCAATGGTAAATTTTCTAACAATCAAGTTTTTAATTTATTGAGGAGCGTGAAGGATATTTTTTAAAGTTAACGGTGGGTTTGGGGGAGACAAGTTTGTAGTACCATAACCACGAATTAGAATTGAATGATCATTTTCGACAATTATACCACGATTATTGCTCAAATTAAATAGGACGAGAGATTACCTTGTGAGGAGGTCTTATGAGATGTTGCACCAGTGTCCATGTACCAATTTACGTCAGGCGGATTAAACCCAAGAATGTGCATCGCACCCCTCGATATCTGTCGGGGTCGTCACTGCTGAGTGGGCATGCTGCCATAGGCTCGGCAGTGGCCCAAGAATACCAGTCGTTGATTGGGCTTGATGTTGGTCCGTTGCGCCTGGACTGCTTGCCTAGGTATGGGACTGGCCTAATTTCCGACGGATATGAGCAGTGAGGCACGCCCCAGGGCCACTGCCAGGCCCATGGTATTGGCCCACTACCCCACTGGGCTAGCGACTGTCACTGGGCTGGTTGTTGCTGCTAGCCGTCGCCACTGCTGCCACCTCCTCCGTGGCAGTTGCCGCCGCCTTTTCCACCACGGCAGTAGTTTTTGCTCCCATTACCGTCGTTTCGTCCCTTCTGGCCACGATTTGGCGGCAAATTTTCAAATTGTGATAAACTCTCATCGGACGGAGCGGCAACCAATGCGGAATTTGACACGATGGTTGTCTTCTTGGCAAAATTCGCTTCTTCGAGGATGAGCATAGAACGAGCTTGGTAGAATGGCGGAAGAGGATTGCTTTGGTGGATGAGTGTACCTACTCCACTATATACGTCAGTGAGGCCGACAACCATTTGTAACATGAACCAATTTTTAGTTACCAGCGCCCCGACGTTCTTGAGTTGGTCTGACAGAACCTTGAGCCATTGACAGTATGTGGAATCATTGGGAAAATCCTCCATATCAGTGGTGGAGAATTCCTGCTCAAGTGTGACGACCCAGGAATTCTTATTGTCTTGGATTATGTCACGTAAACTATCCCAAGCTCCCATAGCCGTGGAATCAGGCTCAAGAATAGTATGTAGTAAATCACTCGAAATTGTGGCGTAGATCCACTGGAGGACAGTCGCATCAAGGGTCAACCATAATTCTTTCTCATCATTGGTTTTCGGCTTGCCTTTTTCCGATGGAATTATGTGATGGATAACCCGGTGTGAACGACAATGGATTTTAAAAAGTTCTGTCCATGTCGCATAATGGACGTTTTCCATCTCAAGAGTGATGGAGATATGAGATTTGATGTTGGAAACAGCTAGGGCTGGGTGAAAATTGGATTTCGAGTCAGACATGGCTGTCGAACGAGAAGGAAGGTCGGCGGCGCGCAAGGAAGGGGGGCGACGGTTTGAGATAGAGAGAAGTTAGGGTTTAGGAACTTTCCCTAGAATCTGATACCATGTAAGAAATATTCTTCCTTGGTTATTTCATTCCAAAGTCATAGTACATATACTAAAATACAAGCATAATCCTAGGCTACAATTACGGTAAGTAATATCTAAAATATTCATCTACCATATACAGAATATATATAATTATGACTAAATATATTTGCCTATTCTATGAATGATTAACTACAAAAAAAAATGAGATTGCTCACTAAATATATTTGCCTATTCTATGAATGATTAACTACAAAAAAAAATGAGATTAGCAACCGGAAAAATAATGCATGCAGGATACATACTATGTGTAACATGTTAATGTTCACTATTTGAATAAAAAAATTATACTATCAGTGTGAATAAATTAAATTCTTCCTCATATATATGTATTGTTCTTTTTTATTTGTTGTATTGTATATAGACAGACTAAAGATATATGCTATGTAGCAGTTATAGCAATATAGACAGACTAAAGATATATGCTATGTAGCAGTTATAGCAATATAGACAGACTAAAGATATTTGCTATGTAGTAGTTATAGTGATGGCTTGCGGTTGACTAAACCACCATTATAACACAGTTATTCTCTATGATATATATATATATATGTCCACTTTGTCTTCCTTTACTGCATATTAGTTGTTTATTCTTCTTGTCTCCACTATCTCTCTATTCTTCATGTGCCGTCCACTTGAAATTTTTAGTGTTAGTTTCCCTTTCTACTGTGTTCACTTCTTATTATCATTCCTATTTTTCACTTTTAAACACGTATATATTAGCATGAATATTATAATAAAAAAATACTAAGTAATAACTAAGCTGCAATTATTTTTTAACATTATTGCTAGTGTAAATTTTTTTTGTCAGTGTATACAATTTGAATTATACGACTGTATATAATGTTTACCACTTACGTCACCCCTAAAACCTACACACCCTCTTCAAAGAACGGGTTATATATGTTGGTAGTATTAAATAATCCCAAGATAAAAAACCAATTTTCTGTAGCTGTTTGGGAAAACTTATGAGACCACAGGTTAATTTACGGTGTTAAACTTCTTTATAATGTTAAACAGAGGTCATATACCTGTGATATACACTGAATATACAGCAGTGAATCACATGTATACAAAACAGTGGACTGGGCAGCAGTGGGCCTCGACAAAGGGCTCTCGGCCACCCAAGCAGATTTGTTCCAAAGCAGACTTGGGCCTAGGCAAAGGGCCGATCCAAAGCGATTTGTTCCAAAGAGACTTGGGCCTAGGCAGCCTCTCGCCGCCTGCAGATCCAAGTAACAATAGGATATTGTATATATGGTATATATAGTTGTAGTATATTGTAATGTAAAGGATACCTTAATTAGTGTTATACACTTACCATAATTGTATAGTTAGAATTATGGTAGAATAAGGATTTAGAAGTAGAATAGGAATAGGATTTTCCTATTATGGAAATACGTAACTTGTATATATAGCCTTTCAATTAATGAAAATAATCAAGGGGATTATTTCTTTCATGGTATCAAGAGACTAGGTCTAAACAAAAGTTTTTCTCTCAACTTTTGTCCTCCCTTTGGCCGAGACACCCCCCCCCCCCTCGGGTTTTCTCTTCCAAAATTCGTCTTCCGCTCTCAAAAACTCCTCTCTTAAATTTCCCTTTCTTCTTTGTTCTTCCAATATGTCTAAGAACAATTATCACCCTGCCCTCACGGTGTCCAATATCAAGAGCAGTATCCCTATTGTTCTTGAGATGGAAAACGTCCAATATGCGACGTGGGTGGAGTTGTTTAAAATTCACGCTATCTCTTATCAAGTTCTCCATCACATCATTCCTCCCGCTAGACCCCTTCCTGCGGAGGATCCTGAGTTATGGATTACACTTTATGCTACCGTTCTCCGGTGGATCTACGCCACTATTTCAGTGGACCTTCTACAGACGATTATTGAGCCGGATACCATGGCTATGGCTGCATGGAATAGATTGCGGGAAATATTCCAAGACAACCAACATTCACGTGTCGTCACACTCGAGCAGGAGTTCTCTCTCGTTCGAATGGACGAATTTCCGAACGTTTCTGCATACTGCAAGAAACTGAAGGAGTTGCCAGATCAACTCCGTAATGTTGGCGCACCAATAACAAATAATCATCTAGTTCTACAGTTGATTTCCGGTCTTTCGGAGGCCTATAATGGTGTTGGAACTCTCCTTCGCCAAAGCAACCCTCTTCCTGACTTCTATCAAGCCCGCTCCATGCGTACATTGGAAGAAGCCGGTTTGGCCAAAAAGGCGGCTACCGGAGCAAACCTAGTCGTCATGGTAGCATCCTCTCCTAGTTCTTCGGGTTTTGTGACTAATTCGGGCCAAAACCATAATAATGGTGGCGGCAAGAATAATCGCAAAAATAATAACAAAAACCACGGGGGCAAAAACGGCGGTTCTGGTGGCGGTTTCGGTGGTCAACAGGCAGGTGGTGGGTCCCATCCAGGGTACAATGGCCCCTCACCCCCCTGGGCCCAGCAGTGGGGCCCATGGCAGTGGAACCCGTACCATCCAAAGCAGCGGCTTCCGGCGGCCGGTGGGGCGGCCAACCGTCCCGAGCCCAATACCCAGCAGTGGCGGCCCACTGGCCAGTGTCCCAGCAGCGGTAGCAACAGCAACTACAGCCCAGCTACACCACGGACAGGAGTTCTTGGGCCCCGACCTCCGCAAGCCCATCATGCAGCAGGCCCCACTCAAACCGATATCGAGGCCGCAATGCACACACTGGGGTTATCTCAACCGGACCCAAATTGGTATATGGACACCGGTGCCACTACTCACATCACTTCCGAATCAGGTACTCTCTCATCTTATTCCAATTTGAGCACCCCTCGGGGGATAATTGTTGGTAATGGCGAGCTTCTATTCCAATTCTAGGGTATGGTCGAAAACGTTGTCTCCCCCCAATCCACCACTCCTCTTAAAAAATACCTTACATGCTCCTAAATTGATTAAAAATTTAGTGTCTGTCCGAAAGTTCACAAATGACAATTCTGTTTCTGTTGAATTTGATCCTTTCGGTTTCTCTGTGAAGGATTTCAAGACGGGGAGCCATCTCATGAGGTGTGATAGTAGGGGGATATGTATCCTATCATGCCTGGTTTCACTCCATCGAGTCAAGCCTTGCCATCAGCCTTTGCAACCATCTCTCCTTCCATGTGGCATGCTCGTCTGGGTCATCCGGGATCTTCTATTTTATCAGTTTTAGATAAAAATAGCTTTATTTCCTCTAAGGGTACGAGTCGTACTCCACTTTGTCAGTCTTGTTCATTAGGGAAAATTGTTAAGTTGCCATTTGTTGACTCCAATTCTCATACTTCAATGCCATTTGATATTATTCATAGCGACTTATGGACGTCTCATGTTCTTAGTTCATTGGGTCATCGATATTATGTTCTTTTTTTAGATGATTATTCTCGATTCTTGTGGACGTTTCCAATTGCGAATAAATCACAAGTGTTTTCCATCTTCATCCAATTTAAAGCGTTCATTCGTACTCAATTCGAAAGAGAAATAAAAAATATTCAATGTGATAATGGGAAAGAGTATGACAATAGGGAGTTTCGGGAATTTTGTGCTAATAATGGGACAAATTTTCGTTTTTCATGTCTTCATACATCTTCACAAAATGGGAAAGCCGCACGCAAAATTCGTTCCATAAATAACATTGTCCGAACTCTCTTAATTCATGCCTCCATACCTCCATATTTTTGGCATCATGCTCTACAAATGGCCACATATCTTCTTAACATAATTCCTTCTAAAGGTCTGACATATTCTTCCCCCCAAAAAATCCTATATAATAAGAACCCGTCTTATTCTCATCTTTGAATTTTTGGGTGCTTGTGTTATCCGTTATTCTCATCCACCACAATTAACAAACTTCAGGCTCGGTCTACCCCGTGTGTCTTTTTGGGTTATCCGTCGAATCATCGTGGTAATAAGTGTTTTGATTTATCCTCCAAGAAAATCATAATAAATCGCCATGTCATTTTTGATGAAACCCAATTCCCTTTTACGAAAGTTCATACTCCCGAGCCTAAGTCGTATAATTTTTTGGATGACCAAATATCCCCGTATATTATTCGGAATTTTTCGGACATCTCCCGCACCCAAAATCCTCCAGCGGGCCCACTGCCCGCTGGACCCACAGTACCGCCACGCCCAGTAATTCCGCCACATCGGAACAGCCCCAAGACAATTGGGCCGGTCCACCCAATTTTGGAACCGGTCCGACGACGAGTCCAAAGATTTACCGATTTGGGCCAAGAGCCCACCGCCCGCCGGCCGTCCGTCCCGAGCCCAGAAAATTCCCAAAATTCCCTCAATTCTTCCTCGAGTCATAGACCGGTCACTCGAAGTCAGCGGGGTATTTTTATACCTAAAAGACATTTTAATTTACATTCTGATGTCTCTAAATCCCCCTTGCCCCGCAATCCTGTGTCCGCATTAAATGACCCTAATTGGAAAATTGCTATGACTGATGAATATAATGTTATTATTGATAATAAGACGTGGGAGTTGGTGCCCCGTCCATATGGTATTAATGTTATCAGGTCTATGTGGATTTTTGCTCATAAGGAGAATTCAGATGGGTCCTTTGCTCGACATAAGGCGCAACTTGTTGGTGATGGTAAGACTCAGCAAGTTGGGATAGATTGTGGTGAGACGTTTAGTCCGGTGGTCAAACAGGCTACTATTCGCACTGTGCTTAGCTTGACTCTTTCAAAGACTTGGTCAATTCATCAGTTGGATGTCAAAAATGCTTTCCTACATGGTGATCTCAAGAAAACAGTCTATATGCATCAGCCGTTGGGTTTCAGGGATCCCAACCGCCCTCATCATGTCTGTTTGTTGAAGAAGTCATTATATGGGCTTAAGCAGTCTCCACGGGCCTGGTATACACGATTTGCTGACTTTGTTTCGACTATGGGGTTCATTCACAGCAGGTCAGATAATTCCTTGTTCATCTACCGCTGTGGTTCGTCATTGGCCTACATTTTGTTGTATGTGGATGATATCATCTTGACTGCCTCTTCCGATGCCTTGCGCCGCCTATCATGACCATGCTCGCCCGAGTTTGCTATGAAAGACTTAGGGCCTTTGAGTTATTTTTTGGGGATTGCCGTCAAGCGTCATTCAGGTGGCTTGTTTTTGTCTCAACGAAAGTATGTTGCTGAGATCATAGAGAGGGCTGGGATGTCATCCTGTAAGTCCACTTCCACGCCAGTTGATGTAAACCCAAAGCTAAGTGCCGCACCAGGTGCACCATACGAGGACCCGACCCGCTATCGCATGCCTCGGGGGGCCTCCAAGATCTTACCTTTCTTGGACCGGATATTACATATGCGGTTCAAACAGTGTGTTTATTCATGCATGATCCCGGGTTGAGCACATGAATGCAATCAAACGCATCATTCGGTATATTCAGGGGACACTAGACTATGGGTTGCACTTGTATCCTTCATCTACATCCACACTTGTCTCTTACACGGATGCTGATTAGGGTGGTTGTCCCGATACCAGACGGTCGACTTCGCTCTTGTATGTTCCTTGGCAACAACTTGGTCTCCCGGTCGGCAAAGCGTCGGCAACACTTTCACGCTCAAGTGCGAGGCGAATATCGAGGGGTAGCGAATGTGGTCTCCGAATCATGTTGGCTACGTAATTTGCTTTTGGAGCTTCATTGTCCCATTCAGAAGGCAACCTTGGTATATTGCGATAACATTAGTGCCATCTACCTGTCTGGTAACCTAGTTCAACACCAACGCACCAAGCATATCGAAATGGACATTCACTTTGTCCGTGAGAAGGTTGCAAAGGGTCACGTTCGTGTATGCCATGTCCCGTCTCGTTATCAAATTGCGTACATCTTTACAAAGGGTCTCACAAACGGTTCTCTTTGAAGATTTTAGGGACAGTCTCGGTGTTCGAAGACCGCCCGCTATGATCATGGGGGTGTGTTAAACAGAGGTCATATACCTATGATATACACCGAATATACAGAAAGATATCACGGGTATACAAAACATTGGTTGGCGGCGGTGGGAAGCAGATGGGCCTCGGTAGTGGGCTCTCGGCCAGTCCAGCAGATTTGTTCCAGCAGACTTGGGCCTAGGCAGTGGCCAGTCCAGCAGATTTGTTCCAGCAGACTTGGACCTAGGCAGTGGGCCTCTCGGCCAGTTCTGCAGATCCAAGTAACAATAGGATATTGTATATATGGTATATATATTTGTAGTATATTGTAATGTAAAGGATACCTTAATTAGTGTTATACACTTACCATAATTGTATAGTTAGAATTATGGTAGAATAAGGATTTAGAAGTAGAATAGGAATAAGATTTTCCTATTATGGAAATATGTAACTTGTATATATAGCCTTTCGATTAATGAAAATAATCAAGGGGATTATTTCTTTCATATAATATATTAGTGTATGTAATATAACTTTCTTAATGATTTTACACGGTGCAAATCCGAACTAATCAAACCACCGATATATCAATATCGAATGCTGAATAAAATAAGAAAAGCAAAGTGCAAGGTATGTTGTGAAGCAGTCAAATGCTAAAATTAGTTCGCATACAGCTTTATCTATTTGTTAGAATTTTTGTTTTATTTTATTAAAGTAATCAAACTTTATCTACTATTAACGGTTAAAATACAAAACTATCTTATATCACAATAAAATAACTAAATTATGTGTGAATTGCTTAAAAATTACAAATGATTGAAACGTCAAATATGCAGAATGAGATAATCAAAATAATTACCTATTATTAGCTGAGAAAAGCTTAGAGGGACATAATAAAAGTGTAACTCTACTTCTTACCCGAGGTATCGCCTGAAATAGAACTCCCCTGCTTAAACTTTTTTTCCATATCAAACTTTTTATGCAATGATAGAAAGGTAATATTTACGATGAGTTCTAACTCTTTTTTTCTTTTTATTGGCATCTTCTTTTTTTGTTTTTCACCCGATATTCGGTATTTGCTTTGAAATTCGATTAATTTAAATTCACACAGGAAAGTCATATTTTGAAAGTAAAGCACTTCCCATAAAAGACGACTTTATTGTAGGGCTCGAACCAAATTCTTTTTTTATTGAAAATGAAAGGTTACTTGTCATTCCAATATAATCTTTTACGATGCATCCTTTTCAGTTTATAACATTTTCATTAACTTTCAATATTCGATGAGAACCTTTGCCGTTGTTCTTAAGATGAGATGCTTTAGAAACTTTCGTGTAACAAATGAAATACAGAATGTCCATTTCTTATCACTTTTCAAACTCTATATGGTCTATGGTCACCTAAAAAATTCTTCTAGCTTTCAGATAAGCCATCAGTTTCCCAAATTTCCCCAACTTAAAAATGCTTTTCCATGATATGCTAGTTGCAAAGTTTGTGGGGTCTTGCTATTAAGCTAGTCTTGACTCTTAAGCTGATATTTTTAACGAGTAGGACTTGTGAAACGAGTTTAAATTCCTATTAAATATATTTATGTGATCAATAATTTTTATATAGTAATTGCATATAATAAATATTTAATACGAATATTAATTGGTAACTTGATTAGAAAAAAATTATTAACCACGTGACAAAAATTTGATAGTGTAAAACAGCTTTACACTATAAAATTATATAACTTAAATCTAGAAAATAACAAAATTAGTCCCTTTATAAACTTCGGTATTGGTGTAAAAGAGTCCTTTAGATATGCACTTGAGCATTTTTAATCATTTATGTTCATCAAAATTGAGCATTTTGGGTCTCCGTTAACCATAGTAAACTTTGACAGAATTGACTCGTGAGAAGCATGTGAGCCGTTGACCCAAAGAAACCATACATACAAGCTTCTTCTTATTAATTCTCCCAATTTGTACCTTAGAAAAAATCCTTAAATATGAAATTACAACAAAGGTGCTATTGAGGATTCGAATGAAATATATACGTTAATTCATTCGCTATTTCATATAATTGAGGCTCGAAGGAAGCAAAAGATGTATTAGTTACATTGTATAAGATTTTTCTTAAGGTTCAAAATGGGGAAATGATATTGGCGAAATTCGTCCTGATGGTTTATTCAGTTTAAAAAATAAACCCAATTCCACCAAAGATAACACCGTCATATGTTTTAACAATAATAGTAGAGACCAGAAGTGTTTAATTTTAGTAAACATAAAGGACTAAAACTGCTCGGATGTATATTTAAAAGACCATTTGAGTCCAACCCCCAAATATAAGAATTTTTTTTTTTCATTTTATCAACTTAAATCCTTGTGGAATAACTGCAAGTTGTTACAAAGAATGTAAAATGGTACTACTACTATATTTTGGTATTAATCACCTTCTAAGTCACTATCACTTTCTTTTGGAAAGAGACTAAATGTTATTTTCGTATGACAAGAACCTTATATATATATATATATATATATATCGAGTGCTTTTGAGTTTGTAACTAGCTAGCAATATTCTCGATATTTTAGGTAATGTCCAATGAAAGTTTGCTAGCTTATAGGTATTACAATACAACTAAACTTGCCTTTTCAAGTCTGGGATTAGACATCGTGCTTTTTTTTACCTTTCCTTTTTGTCCAGGTTGTTATTTCTTTTGTCAACATGAGTGTAAATTGGTCCAAAACAGTTATTTTCTGGAACAACCTTTGGTCGAAATAAAATCCTCTATTGAACCATGTTTTCCTCTTTCTTTTTGGTAATGTAATTATAAGAATGAATATCTACAAGGTATAATATATGTTAAATCTTTTTCTAACAAGAGTTTTGAAATTTCTACATTGTTTATTTTGTGTTTGTACGAAGTGTTTTAAATGATTGTAATTTGAAATTAACCAAATTCTTCCATTTAGTGCATATTAATAGAGTATCCATTATATTATATGTGCAAGTCCTAATCTGTCCCTATTTCTTTTTTTTTGTCAAACCCTATGGTCTATGATCACAAAGTTCTTCTAGCTAGCTAACTATTTCCAACTTGTAGAGAAGCCCATCAACCACCACCTTTCTATTTTCTTTAAGAAGCATGAATATTTCTAATGTGCTAGTTGTGTACTTGTGGGGTTATTCCTTCGTCCTTGAACCCGGGGTTTCGAGTTTAGGTTCTAAAATAAAGAATTATTTGGTCAGGAGTGCATTACCCTTTTAGTAGATTTACCTGACGCGAATATAGTTATTGAACCTAATGGCGGAGGCAAAAATTTCATCAAGGAAATTTAAAAAGAGTGGTACTCTATTATACTTAGAGGATTCAATAGTTGATTTATACAAACACAGAAAGATGTTTTAACCAATATACATAGTAAAATTTTTTGGCCACCTGTGATTCAGTTGAAACCCATCAGTAAGTTTTGTATATCGGATGCATGACGAAAAGAAAGTTTGGTAGGCCTCCTTAGTACAAATTTTATTTTTACCTGGCGTTTACACCAAATCATACTACTTTATTATGGTTAAGTCAAAAATTAAGGTTACAAGGTATATTAATTAATTAGAATTTAGCAATAATGTGTAATCACCTGATGCAAGTAAGTTTTTATCAATTTTTTTAAGCTTTTCTTGGGGCTGATAACGAGAATTTTGGGCGGATGCCTCCTAAAAAGTCATCGAGGTTTGCGAAGATAGGCTTAAGCTAAGATTTTGTTCCTGAGCATAATGGTATAAGCATGCGTCACTTGGGACCGACTGGCCGAACAAAGACGAAAGTCGGCCATAATAATCCGAGAGTATCGTGGGAAGGGCTCTCGCTCAAACGGATAAAAGGTACGCACTTCAAGTTGATTAAAAGAGTAGTTCTGTCAAATGTCAATAGGCATATATTAATCAATTTCAAGCCATCAATCACTTAAAGAAATGTCTTATTTTGTGTAACAGCGACCTTTATAACTACATATTCGGATAACAAGTAATGCAAAGGAGACAAGGACTACTTGGACTGCGTACGATTTTTACAACCTATCATTTTCAAATAGTAACACTTTAATTCGGAATAGAATCTCTATATTTTGAACTTTGCATTCCTTTTCTAGTCGCTCCCATAAATAATTTGCTTTATTCTCATTGACATAGCAATCCACAATTACAGATAGCAACTCTTTTTTTGGTTTTCACCTGATGATCGGTATCCGTTTGATAGATAAAACGTCCGTTATCAAAGGCGAAACCATTCTCATGGCACGAATCAGAAGCATCTGATTAAGAATGGAGAGATACTTACCTGCATCCCACTATAACCTTTAGTAGTAAGTTTAACTAGTTAGCACTACAAGAGTGAACGTATATGATCCTGCTATGAATTTCGATATTTTAATATTAAGGGTTAGTTGTTTTTTCACATTTTTTGGAACCACAGTGTGATGTCACTATATCTTGATGAAGAAATATAAGAAAACAAGTGAAAAATACTTTCCTTCTATTTTATTTACCGTCTAGTCAGAAGTACATATGTTGATCAACAATGACTAATAATTTTTTGTGTAAAACAAAATGGAAAACCAGAATTTAAATCCTAACAACGATTAACTTGTCTTGGTGTGTAGAATTAGGAAGCAAGGCCCACGAAAGAATTGTGGAAATGCTCGCAAACTGGGCCAAACACTATCAGTGAGAAGATGGGATGCTCTATCTAAGCACTGTGACCCAAAAGAATCGAACGTATATAAAGGATTCATATGACCAACACCAACTAGCTTGAAATTAAGGCGTAATTGATGATCGAATTATGAAACTACAAAATCAAAAACAAAATTTATGATCATTACGCCTAGAATCGAAAACAAAACATAAGAAATAACCATATAACAGGTGAGTTTTGACTTTAATTTTGTAAATATTCACGTTTGTGGGCTTGTTACATTCATCACATCAATGTCTCATGTACCTGCCATTCTTCCTAAAGTACCAACTAAACAACAGTGATGGCTACTTAGGTGGACTGGTACACGAATAGATGACAAGTAAAGGGTTCTAGAAATACATCAATGGATGAATCAACCAAAGCGTTTCCTGAATAATGTATGTCTCTTGGTTGGATCTTTAGGTTTGCTTTTAATAAGCCCCTTCTTCCCAGTGCTGCATTACACAAACAGCTATTTGTTAGTGTCAAATATTTTCACTTTCTATATTGAAGTTTGCATTTAATAATAATCTGCATTCATTCAAATGAGAAAAGCTACAGAGGGTTATGTGGTTATATTGAAAGAATAGTAATCATACTAGTACTCCATATAAACCATTCCTTTAGCTCCTGACATGACACTCATATTACCCATGTAGCGACGGGCTTTTTGAAGAGCTATGTCATCTGCATCTTCATCTAGCTGCTCCAAACCGACTGCATCATCGCCAGCACTCAGTACCTATAGGTGGAAGTAAAGAGCATATGAGTTGCAGCAACATCTTAAAGTGAAGTGGGAAAGGACAAAAAAACCTTGCTTGATGCATAGCAAAAAAAAATAGAACCTTTCCAAGAAGTTGAAGCTGCTCCTCAAGACGATGATAAGATAACTCAGGCCCAGAATCATAAGGCGGCAAACTTGTGATCACCTAATAGAAGAACAGGTCAGAAGGGCAATTAGAAGAAAAGGTACCACCACTGGTGGTATGGAATAGGCGGGTTGGGCTAAATTTGGGCAGGTTAAATGAGATATATATACCATATCAAACAAAAGAAAAGTCACCGTCAACATATTTAAACAAGAGTCTCTTCAAAAAGATTTTGACAAGGTTTCTCATGGGTCAATTTGAGCTACACATCAGCCCCAATTTTAAATGGGATGATTGGGAGAGAAAAAAAAGTCAAAATGGGTTGAGCTATGACCTGCCCAAACTTGAACAGGTTGGCGGGGTCATGCTTTCATGGGCTAATTTTTCCACCCCCAGGTAGAACAATATGTATGCTATCAATGGTTTTGCCAGGAGGCAGTACCTTAAAGCTGTAACCTTGATCGATCAAGAACTGCTGTCTTTTGGTTGAGTAGTACATTTCCTGCATTTGGAAATTGCTAGAAAGATCATACTATTAAGATGTTTCCAACTAGCATATAAGATTCAACTATTAACAGAAACTAGCAAAACAGAAAAGGATTCCGCACCTGGGTATCTGTTGACACGAGGGAGTAAAAGAACGCATTGTACTCCTCTTTACCTCCTGACATCCTATCTTGATGCCGCCCCTGTCAACCCAACAATGAGCTATAAGACAGCTAGATTTGGAAACTTATAACGGAGTTTAGAGCTTGCATTAGTTCACATGACGGGTAAAAAAGCTGCAAGCCTCTTTCTTGACAAAAAGTCTCATATATTACCCACAAAGGTTCTTTTGACAAGGATATATTAAGGTTAGATATTGATTACACGCATGCATTTCACTAAAGTAAACAGCTTATCTTCAAATTACAATTCCCGTTTGACTTTCACTAGCAAGTTTATGCCCGAGTAAACTTCCGCAAAAGATAAGACCACCTGAAGATACTTGATTGATGTGCTTAATACCAGTAGGTACACATAACAATTGGCAAAATTAAAGAGTTCCGACTTACTACATGGTTCTTTCCTAGAAATGCGGCCATTTTCAATCCCAAGCCCGTTTCGACATAAGCTAAATATTTGAAGTTATTTCAACTTATATGTTTAAAACCACGGAAGAAGGTTTGTGTTTCTTTTCTTTTTTTCTCTTGCATAAAGATGCTTATAGAATAGTCTATAGCCAAGTACATAATTCATATTATTCAAGCATATTCCTACTTATAAGGAGGAACTTCCACCTGAAAGTAGCTAGTATTACCAAAAGGTTCACTCTATTTTCCACCACTATTTTAGCAGATCGAGGTAAAAAAGACTTGACATCTTTTCGTCATATATATGACCTTAGAGAGCAATGACAACCTTGTTATTTGTGATTTAACCTGGAGCATCACTCACTAGATCGATTTTATCAATTATCTGGATTGTATTCGACATTGTAAAGACGAACCAAGGGAGGCAATTATGAACAAGAAAACAAACACACCTTGGCCCTGAGAATACGCCCTAGACGTTGAGCTTCTTGTCGTCTTGAACCAGCATGTGACGAAATTTGTATTATAACATTCGCCTCAGGAATATCAATGGAGTTATCACCCACATGTAAACAAAAGCAGAAATCACATCATCAACAAAAGAAAAACTTCAAAGGTAAAATTTATGCATAGGTAGCAAGAAAACTACTCCCTCTGTCCCAATTTATGTGGCACCATTTCCTTTTTGGTCTGTCCCAAAAAGAATGTCACCTTTCTATATTTAGAAACTATGTAACTTTATGAGATGATCTACCGCCAGACTTGTTTTGGAACACACATTTCAAAAGTATTCCTTTCTGTCTTAAACTCCGTACCCAAGTCAAATGGTGCCACATAAATTGGGACGGAGGGAGTATGTTTTTTTAACTGGAAAGAGGCATAATGCAAATGAATATAGCATGACAAATTAGAGTATCATGGTTCAACACAAGCACAGACGCAAACTTTCAAAGATCTTGAAGTAAACACACACCTACACATACGCATAACGTGTGTGTGTGTAAAGAGAAAGATAGTGAGCAATAATTGGCAATCCAAGGTCCGTAATCAACAAATTGTCATCAAAGCAGAGTACTCAAAAAAAACCTCTGTGGCACATAATTGGCAACATCCATCCAAATCACCCAACTAGTGATTTTAAAAATCTGCTTGAACACAATACCTTAGAAAGGAATATGGTGTTAACTTCCTTGCTAGTTTTAAATGCCTCAAGAATTTTTGTTCTTTCAACATGGCTGCATAACAGGAAAAAGAATCCCATTAAGACATTTTAAATGGAATAGTAAACAAAAAGGCATCTAAAATCTATGTTGCTTGGACTCTTCAAAAATGTCGTTGGGTGTGTGTCGGATCGTCCAATAGTAGTGCATTTTTGGAGGATTTAACATGGGTGTAGAAACATTTTTGGAGAGTCCAAACAACATAGTCTAACATAGCAAAGCATTATATAAATATTGAGATGACATCTTGTGTAAACCTGGTAGCACCATAGATCATAGGTTTCCGAAGCTTCATTGCATACTCAGTAAGTGCAAAAAGATTGTCGGCAAAGATAATGATCTTGTCCCCACGCTGCTGTTCATGAAAGCGGATAAGAAACTCACAAGCCCTGAACTTGTTTGGGTTCATCACATAAAGTGCCTGAAATATCACATGGATATGAGAGTTAAAAAAGAGCACTAACAATATGCCAAAAGGGGTGAACGCAAAATAATATTACAGAAAAGTTGCCTTGCAGAAGTCAAACAAACATGATTTTGAAAAATAAAATTTGAAATCCACATATATCCACGTATATGGAACACATATTGATAGCTAGAAATTGCAAGTGCTATTCCACAGGCCAAGGACAAACTGGTCTCCTCAACGAGATGAACAACTAAATGAAACTGAGTCAATTGTGAAGTCATCAAACATTGCATTCTAAGCATTAAGAATGGAGCAGTTACAAAAGACAACGTACTTGTCGCTTCTTTGAATTCTCTTTTTTCAAATATTCAGCAAAGAATTCCTTCGTCATAGGACACCACAACTCAGCACATTGTACATTTGCAACAAATCCTCCTTTCACTAAATCCAACCAATTCGCTTCATACAACTTGGGGCCAATAAGAAAGTTCAAATCTGTGATCCTCTCGTCTTCTCTGACAAGCGTAGCTGTCAAGTAAGGCAAATAGTCCATTAAATTTTGTGAAATGCAAACAAAATTAACGTTGCAATTTGCAAGAACTCTCTTTTTGGAATGCGTACCAGTAAGCCCAAGTTTGCAGTGTGATTTCGTGATACTAATGACCTTTCGAAACATATGTGCAGGAACCACGTGTACCTACATAAATGCCAAGAAAGAGACCCTTATATTTATGCCAGTACAGACTCAAACTTTACCTTTAATATCTATCTCCAAAGTAGAAATTAACCTTTGGTAAAAATTATGCTACATGCATTTCCCACAAGATACTTGTACTGAACCAGAAATTTAAAAAAAAAATCCAATTGCACATAGCACTAGCGGAAGAAGTAAAAAATACATTATGTAACGGATATGATACTCCTGCCATCAAGGATAGCATTCAAAATAAACTATTGTTTCGCATTAACCATGAAAAGCAAGACACATGTACTGGATACTTATTTGAAAGGCACAATTTGAAACAATGGAAGACCAAAGATTTACCTCATCCATGAGGAGTAAACCCCATTCTCTATTTCTTATTTCTTCAATGATCTTCTCAGATTCTTCAGAACGTTTGCCACCAAAAGCAACCATGTTATATGTTGTCACCACCACACCAACATTTCCACGGAATCTTTCTTTGCTGTCAGATGTGAAACGACATATCTGCTCTTCTCGGATAGTAGACCACAACTTAAACTGGAAAGCCCATTGATCCACGGACACAGCATTTGTTGATAACAAAGGCAGCTCTTTTTTATTCTGCTTGCTGCAGAAACACCCACTAAAGACTTCCCGGCACCACAAGGTAGCACAATAATTCCAGATCTTGCTCTTCCTGAAGCATTCAATATATATTTTAACCACAGCCAAGAGCATTAAATCTATCATTCAACTACGACTCGGTACCACAAATCAATCAATCAACTACGACTCTTCCTGAAGCATTCGACATACAATTTAATCACAACATACAATCTAACAGAAACCCAACTTATGAATCCCCACACCCGAGTTCAGCTTTAATTGGATTCATCATAATTTATATGCTAGCAGTCAATCTACTACTACCTTCATCAGTTATGTGGACGTGAGACCATCTATGTTTTGTGAAACTCACAGACGGCGTCTAAGCCAAGATTAAATTCCCCTTTAAAAGGAAATAAGAGATGCTGAAATTCTAAATAGTCATTCCAACCGAAAAAACTACCTTCCCATTCTGAAAATGGTATCCATTTTCCTTTAATGGCATCCTTCCCTTCGGTATTCATTGTTTTTAGGACATAGCACATCAAATCTAGAACCCCTTTTTTTATCCTCAGAATTTTGGACAAAATAAAAGGTAATTTTCATTTTTCACTTCTCTGTGTAAGCCCATTTCTTTTTCAAAAACCATATAAAAGCCAGCTCCACTCTTCAATTAGGGGCAAACTAGCGAACCAGAAAATAGGAGCAAGGGAGTATCTATTTTTCCAGTCACAATACCCATGTGCTTACTCCCTCCATCCCATATTTATCATGATTACTTTATTTGGCACAAAGTTCAAGAGTAAGTTTAAATCGTGTAATTAAAAGACCACCAAGTCCAGAAGCATAAATGCCCATACCCATAGGTATTAGATTTATTATAATAAAACCAGATCAGTGACTAAAACCTAATTTTGCCAATCAGAAAAATCAGGATACAATGGGATTTCATGTAATTCTTGGAACAAACCAAATACGAACACCTTAAAATCTCTCTCCAGTCTCCACCACAAGATAATTTAGATGTGGGTCGTCCATCAAAAATCAAGATGTGTGAAAATGTCCCGACTTGCATTACCAAAAAGCTCCCATCCCCCTTCCCCTAAAATAGCCTAACCCCCAGAAGGGGGGGTCTACTAGGGACTGCTAGAATAATAACAAGAGTGACAAGGGCAATGGACCCTAAGCTAGAATATCTACACAACGTTTTCCCTTCTCTTTTAAAACTTTCTGTAAACTGAAGTTCTAACATAAAACTAGCAACAGTTGGTGGTGAAATGGTAAAGTTCAAAAGAAGGTGGAAGCGAAGAAAGCGGCGTATGCTAAATTGGTAGAAATCGAAGATGAGGTGGAGAAGTGGATGAATAGGGAGTTGTATAAGATGGCAAAGCTAGCGGTTATGGCGGCGAAAACGGCGGCTTTTGAACGCTTGTATGTGGAATTAGAGGAAAAAGGAGGGGATAAGAAGTTGTACAGACAACCCAAGCCGAGGGAGAGGAGGGCCCGTGACTTGGATCACGTGAGGTGCATCAAGGACGAGGACGGCAAAATAATGGTGGAGGACGCACATATTAGGCAGAGGTGGCAGTCTTACTTCCATAAACTCTTGAACGAAAAAAGGAGATAGAGACATTGTGCTGAGAGATCTGGAGCAATCAGGTAGGTACCGAGATTTTGGGTATTGTAGAAACATTAAGGTTGAGGAGGTTAAGAGTGTTGTTCGCAGGATGCGCAGGGGACGAGTGTCCGGGCCTAATGAGATCCCAGTTGAATTTTGGAAGAGCGCAGGCAAGGCAGGTTTAGAGTGGCTGACTGAGTTGTTTAACGCCATTTTGAGACGGCGAGAATGCCCGAAGAATGGAGGCGGAGTACAATGATTCCTTTGTACAAGAACAAAAGTGATATCCAGAGTTGCAACTATAGGGGTATCAAGCTGCTAAGCCACACTATGAAAGTCTGAAAAAGGATCGTGGAGATGAGGGTGAGAAGAGGCGTGTCTATTTCAGAGAACCAGTTTGAATTCATGCCGGGGCGTTCGACTACAAAAGTCATTCATCTTATTAGGAGGTTGGTGGAGCAGTATAGGGAGAGAAAGAGAGACTTATATATGATTTTCATCGACCTCGAGAAAGCATACGACAAAGTCCCTAGGGAGGTTCTATGGAGATGTTTGGCGGTTAGAGGTGTACATGTGGCGTACACTAGGGCGATCAAGGATATGTATAATGGAGCCAAGACTAGGGTACAGACAGTAGGAGGAGACTCGGAACACTTCCCAGTGATGATGGAGTTGCACCAAGGATCAGCTTATAGCCCATTCTTATTTGCCTTGGTGGTGGACTAACTGACGCGACAAATCTAAGGGGAGGTGCCATGGTATATGTTATTCGCATATGACATAGTCCTGATTGATGAGACTCGCATCAGAGTGAACGCTAAGCTGGAGGTTTGGAGACAGACTCCAGAGTCTAAAGGGTTCAGGCTGAGTAGGATCAAGACAGAATACTTGGAGTGCAAGTTCAGTAACGGGAGCGACCATGAGACAGGCGTGGAGGTGAGGCTTGATACTCAGGTCATTCCAAAGAAAGGAAGCTTCAAGTACCTCCTCGAGTCTATTATCCAAAGGGGTGGAGAGATTGATGACGATGTCACACATCGTATTGGGGCAGGGTGGATGAAATGGAGGCTAGCATCTAGAGTCTTGTGCGATAAAAAGGTGTCACCAAAACTTAAAGGCAAGTTCTACAGGGCGGTGGTTAGACCGAATATGTTGTATGGGGCGGAGTGTTGGCCAATCAAAACTTCGCACATCCAAAAGATGAAAGTTGCGGAGATGAAGATGCTGAGATGGATGTGTGGGTATACAAGGAGGGATAAGATTAGAAATGATGATATCCGGAACAAAGTGGGAGTGGCCTCGGTGAAGGATAAGATGCGGGAAGTGAGGTTGAGATGGTTTGGGCATATGTAAAGGAGACACAAATGCCCCAGTGCGGAGGTGTGAGAGGTTGGCTATGAATGGGTTCAAGAGGGGGTAGAGGTAGGCCGAAGAAGTATTGGGGAGAGGTGATTAGACGAGATATGGCGCAGGTGCAACTTACTGAGGACATGACCTTAGGGCGTTGTGGAGGACACGGATTAGGGTAGAAGGGTAGTAGGTAGTCGAGCGTAGTCCTACTTACACTTGCAAACTGGTAGTTGTAGTGTTATTATTGTAGGTCCGCTTAGCCTATCATACTAATAGGCGCGGTATGACTTTATAGTCCCCTGTAGTTTGATTTCTACTACTATGTGTTCTCTAGTGTACTTTGTGTAGCTTATTTACATGCGCTAGTTACTGCTTACTTTTTCAGAATGCGCTATCATGGCTATTCGCTTTTGATATCAGCATTTTCATACTGACCGTTTATCTTGCTTTGCTCTTTCTTTGCTCTTGCTTTACTTGTGATTTTGCTTTGCTTGTGCTTATGCTCTGTCTTGAGCCGAGGGTCTCTCGAAAACAGCCGCTCTACCTATCAAGGTAGAGGTAAGGTCTACATACACTCCACCCTCCCTAGACCCCACGTTGTGGGATTTCACTGGGTATGTTGTTGTATGTTGTTGAAAATACACTCGAACAGAAACCATATATCCTCTTTGCAAGCACGAGGATGCAGCTTTCTCACATCTTTGTATCTTCCTATTGAGCAATATTTTATCATCTCTCTGGTATAACTGTGTTCCTTACTATGTGAAGGATAAAACTTCAATTACTGTGACAATAATCAATGATCCCCAGAATCCTTTATTTACCCTTTTTTGTCAAGGACATTTATTGACTCATGTGTGATAGAGATAGAGATAGAGTAACAAATGATGTATGACATCTTTCTCCTTTTGTCAACTTAAAAGACATTTATTATAAACCTAATTTTTTGGCAATCAGCAAAAGTAAGTTATTATTGAAAAGGATAAATTCCAAAAATATAACAAATGAGCACAAGCTTAATCATTATATAAAGTGAATATGGAGAAGAACACACAAAAAATTAGCAAACAAAATCCATTGACCAGGACACCCGACATTCAAATAGAGAACAAAGCAAAAAAGAAAGCATCAATCGAAAAAATTGAAGTCCTTTACCTGGTAACATTTGGCTTTGTATCCTTGCCATTTCCAAACATCTTACTAAGACTCTTCTCTTGATAAGGCCGTGGTTGTGCTTGAGGCTTCAACTCCATGTCAAGATCAGGATTAACCTGCAACGTTCAGTGGGCATTAAGCAGAAATACTTAGCTATTTGTAGAACTCATAACTCACACGCCCTCCAAATAGATTGTCAAACAACAACTGAAAATACATTGATGCGAGATAATTTATTACTCAAATCTTCTCATACTCAAGACCAAATGTTTGATTAGCCGCTACTGATCACGATAATGGATTTCACATAACATGGTGCAATACTAGTCCCGCACCATTTTAGTAACTAGCTCAAGCAGCTAATTCATGTCTTCCGTGCCCACCCAACAACTCAAAAACCTAGTTAAGTACTCCCTCTGTTTATGTAACGGTATTTGGATGGGCATGATATTTAAGATGTTAATATGACTTATATAACATACTAATGATGGTGGAATAATATATTAAACTTGTAGTTGGAAAGAGTGGAAGATCACATCGAAGTTTCAAGTGTGAATGGTTTAATGACTTTAAATTCTTGAAGTTATATCAAACTAGAATTGTGTCAACATTTTGGAGTATGCCAAAGGGGAAAGAGCATAATATAAGTTGGAAGTGACGGAGAATTTGTTTCTTGATACATTATAAACCATGTCAACAATATGTGGGACCCCTATACCAGTTTCAATTTAGCCAAAACACCAAGTGCTCTTAGAAACTAGAATCCTTCCACCACTGCAAGTTCCTCTGTCTAGCATCTCGATTGAAACCCAGAAGCTCCTTTAGATATTTTAATTATTGACTTTTTATTCTTCTAGCCAAACTAGTTCTCAACAAAGGGAGTCCAATTCCTATTTTAACAGTAAGATAGATTCTCCATCAGCTAAATTACTCACTGTCCATCTGTCCCCCTGATGCAAAAGAAGAAAAAAAGCAACTCACTGTATCATTCCTGAAGTCATACTCCTCCATCATCGGATAATTCAAAGCATTTGGTAGACACCGCTGCTTCACGTTTTCAACCTGTCCATATACAAATTGAAAACCTGTCATCTTCTAATAAGTAAAGCCAATAAAGTTGTGTGTTTTCACGCACAAAGATGTTCCAACACCAAGGGAAGAAGTCTCCATCTAGAGCAAGCATACAGATTTTCTTAGCATGACTTGTCTCAAACCACAAGATACAGCAGATAAATGGGCAATTGTAGCTCCCTAAGAAGATATTTGGAGGATACTGAAGCAAAAATGTCAAAGTGAAACATGGTGCCAGAATAGTAGGCAAATTTGATTATCATCTATTAGGTCTTCAAACTTCAATTAACTGTAATAAGTAGTGAAATGAACTGTTGCACTAGAGTCTGGTCCTAGAAAACTGTTAACCAAATGATTAGCCAAACCACAACAACAACAACAAACCCAGTGTAGTCCCACAAGGTGGGTTCTGGGGAGGGTAGGATGTACGCAGACTTTACCTCCACCTTTGTGAGGTAGAGAGGTTGTTTCCAGTAATTAGCCAAACCACCACTAATTCATATTGCTAGAGAATCATATCTAACAGCATTATAATTGGTGTGACTACAGTCATATCCAACAGTATCAAAATCCCCGCACATTATACTTCAGTGCAAATCCTCGCTCCAAAATGAGACTGCCACATACTGGGGAAACAACAAAAAGACGGAGACAAACAACTAAACATCCTTAGCAGGTGAAACGAAGACCATGCTCACATTTGTATCGATTGATTTGACATAACGAAGATGTTTTATCAGCAATGAGTAACTTACACATGACCACAAGAAAACTGGAGACCAGAAGAATTAAAAGAACAAGAATAATTTTGGGAACTGGATTCAAAATGCTATAATCAGCAGTTCGTTTATTTCATGCAAATGCTGCAACTTATTGGCATAGCATCTGACACCACAGACTCCCAACTCCACATGTAAAAGAGGCCTTCTTGTTGCAAAACATTAAATTATTACCTGAGCAGGGTCTATTTCAAATGAATGAGTTTCTTTTTCTTCAGCAGCTGCTGCCAGATCTACTCCGTTTATCAACTCATCATGTCCGCGTTCAATTTCATTCACGGGTTTGCTTACAGTAAACCCATCCTTAACCAAAAAGGACAATAAGATTTCACTTGGTAGTTATAGACTTGCAACAGAAATAAAAGCATCAAAACGAAGCTATGTGGTCTGACATTTTTTTCACGATTTCTGCCTCACAAGTCTAAAACAATACAGGCAAATTTCTTGATAACCTTTACAGACTACAAAACAAGCAACTCAATCACGTTGAAACAAACCTCAGAAGAAATCCTAGCCTTCCCTATGGCTTCATCCGCGAGCAATCTTTTCAACACCTAGAGATAATCACATCAAATGAATCAATTATGATGGTCAAGAAGACATCTGAAATCAAAGCATTGTTACTATATAGCTCGTTATCTTGCCTCTGGAAATGGAGATTCTATAAAATACCGATTCTTCTTAAGTACAAGCTTCACTTTTCCGTAGTTAGCAGTAGAAGCATGAATAAAATCAATCATCTCTTTGGGAAGCTTGGTCTTTGACAATTTGTTCAAAACAGCTATTATAGTTTCAGTCTCAAGACCAACTGACACAGCTGCATACAATGAGTGTGGCGTCAAGTTGTACTCATGCATCGACTCCGGCCTACAAAATAAAAAGTAACTCCATTAATCCTCTCCAAACATCCAGAAACAAACCAGAACATAAATTGCAGCTTGTCAAACACAAAACAGATACCTGCAAACAGGCTCAGCAATGGCAATAAGAAAATCATAGGCTTGCTTGTATAACGGAGAGAATGTCTCAAGGAAAATTCTTCCATCCGCACAAGCCCACAGTGGACGATTGGTGTGATCGGGTTTGAGTTCCAATTTAGTGAAATCCATCTTCTTCCCTTCCCTCTCGCCTAAATACAACAGTCATTTTCAAAATTTTCTACATCACTTGAGTAAAACATAACACAGTTTTATTTATCATATAAAAGCATCATCGAAGTGTTAATTATAAAGTGTGGCAATAGTACATACTCCCTCCGTTTCAATTTGTTTGCCTTACTTTCTTTTTTAGTCAGTTTCAAAAAGAATGTCAGTTTCTATATTTAGTAACTTTTTACACCCAACATTAAGACCACAAGATTTAAAGGGCATTTTGGTACCCTACAAATCTTTAGTTTAAGAACACAAGATTCAAAAGTCTTCTGCTCCCTCCGTTCCAATTCAAGTGTCTTACTTTCCTTTTTGTTATGTCCCAAAAAGAATGCTTCTTTCTATATTTAGTAAATTAAACAATTCAAACATCCTACTGGCAAGTTTATTACCACAAGATTCAAAGGTCGTCCTAGTACATTTTACACATGTTTAGCTTAAGACCACAACATTCAAAAGTTTCTCTTTATTTTGTGCCTAGTCAAACTAAGACACTTAAATTAGGACGGAAGGAGTATATTTTTTTTAAACTTCTTGTCGAGTCAAACTAAGACAAACAAATTGGAACGGAGAAAGTAATAGTTTTTAAATGATCCTTTATATTTACTCTTACACATATATAGTCCAATTCTAAGACAATGAATGCACTCTATTCTGGATCAACCTCAATGTAAAGGTAGAGTAATTACCATCGTGAACATCATCACCACCTTCTTCATTGTAATACCGATCATCGGCAGTCGAAGCCCGATATTCCTCCTTCATAACCACAAAAACAAATTAAAAATACAATCTTTATCAATTTATAATTCAATAAAACACCAAACAATAAATAAAACTAGCAAGGAAATCGAACACTGGAAGAAAACTTGATCTTCTTGCTAGGTCGATTTTTATCACCTGAATTCAATAACTATTATTAACAAATTGCAAATACAATACTATACATATATAAAATAATAAATCAATATAGCAAGCAACTAACCCTATAAAGCCAAATTAGTTGCCATTATATACATGCTTTCATTCTAATACTAACACGTACATAATTTCCATTAATTTTTAACAAAAAAAATTACTTATTTTTGGGGATTTTTTTTATGGAGGTAAATGGTTAAAATGTTTGAATGAAAATTACCGTGACCGTGATGACCCATTTATGAGATGTAGCAATATATGTTTATCGAATCCCAAATATGAGTTTGAGAGTTTCTTTTTTCTCTTCTCTCTTGGAATGGCGGTTTTGAGGCAAATCGGTAAATACTTACTAATTCTGGGTGCTTAGAAGAAATATTTATTTTCTGGAAAGAAGAATTTTCAGTTATTTGCATTTCAACCCCTGATCTACGAAAACGTTACAAGTAACACCCAAAAAATTTATGAAGTATTGTTGACTGCGGTAATACAAAAAAAATTAAGAAAGAGTAAGGGTGTAATTTGAAAAAATATTTCCCTCGAGAACACATTTTTCTCTAATTTTCCGAGAATAACTTCCCTCGAAATAGTGGAAATGTCATTTTTTGAAGATGGCATATTTTAATATTTTGTTTTCTAGTTTGAAGTTAGACAACTCACAAGTCACAACCACTCTTTTATAGTAAGGAAATGGATAGAGCAAAGAAGATGGTAAATTAAAAAGTTTCATTTGAACTTGAAATCGCATTACAATCAACTTTGTAAAATATTCTTTCGCGTGAAATAAAACAAAATAGATTTGCTCTTGAAAGTGTTTATGGCAATGGATTGTTACCTGTTGTGTACAATACATTTTATTGGGTGTGATTCCTAAATAATCTTAGATAATCTTAGATAATTGAAACCTGAATCTTACGATCACTTCATCTCATAAGAAAATTATTAACAGATTACTTTCGCAAACCAAATATTGGAAAACATTTATCTGCAAGAATGCTACTCCTATTTGTTCTCCTAAGCAAACATCGAAAAACTGTTGAGACAATTCACTTATTTTTCATGAAGATATTTTATCGAAAACATTTTCCTTCCTACCAAACACGCCCTAATGTCTGTCCACTCAAAGCAAATTGTATGAATAGAAAAGGTAAATCAGTTGGCAATCATTATCCGTCAAATTTTTCCATCAGCAAAAGCACACAGCCACATCACCTAACTCTTGAACTACCAAAATGAGATGCAACCAGTGCGAGATTGTCACATTTACACAAAGTAAAATCAATTTTCTGTCCTCAATTTCGGGTTTAGCACTTTTTGATCAGTCCTATACAGAGTAGTTTTTTCTTAAAGGACATCATGTACAGTCTCAGAATGAAAAGCCAGCAACTTCTTCATCTTCATCCTCGTCTATGGCACCTTCATCATCACTAAAAACCTGGATGTCATCTTCATCTTCTTCTTCATCATCGTCATCCATCATAACCTTGCTCTTTCCTTCTGCATCCTTCAAACCAGTGCTCAATACTACAGTTTCTCCTCTAGTCTGCTCCATATCTTTCCTCAGCTTTTCCATATTATCCCTTCTGCGTTTTTCCTCTAATCGCTGCTTCTCTTCCCGTCTCTTGTCCAAGTCAGCCCTAACAGGAAATTTTTGCAACAGTAAGAAAGTGGACATAATAGTTTTTGAGCAATGTCCTGTCCAATTATCAGTGATATTTCAAGAGGTATAAACGTTAAGTTTAAGTTAGTGTAATACTTGTAAGTTTCCATATACTCTTCAGCGCTGGCTTCAATTGCCTTGAAAAAGGCGTCCATCCCAGCACCTGAAACTGCAGAGACCCCGACTGATCTAAGATTCTTGTAGAACTCCTCAAGTGCAAGAGAGAGGCTTCGAGTCAGAGTTGACGTGTAAGTGTTGTCCGCATCGAGTGCCGCATGAAATACCTCAAAATCTTTCATCCACTGCATTTAAAGTTGTAACATGAAAAATCAAAATCCCAGACAAGCACAAAGGACTGAAGAATCCAACAGTAAGAATTTAATCCTACACCCGACCACAAACACCCCTCCTCCCTCTCTCTCCTACTCTTCCCCTCACACATGTACGCACGCACATAAACAATAACTTTTTAAATTGGTAAAAGACACTATATTTATGTGCAGCAAAGTGCTGCAAGTAGAATATGTGACGAGCGCAAAAGATCAATAATAGCATATATGATAAACACACACACTTGCACAGCAACCATCATAATTACATAATGACTCTTTGGTTTAAACTACTTAGCAAGCAGATACAGCACATAACAGGAATACTATTAAACTGTCACTATAATAGTCTCATCGTTCCAATGTCAATTAATTAGAGATAAAGGATAATAGCTTCTGATCCACCTATAAGTTCTCTTGAACATCGTCATTGGTTTATATTAGGTGCATAAATGGAATAATTTCCATAGCGAACTTAATATGACTAATAGTGGAGAGAGGAGACGGCCAGCCCTATTTCTTCCCCTCATTTCCCTGCACTTTTCAAGAAAAAATAGAGAAACGTCAGAATTTATTCTGTTACCTCCAAAGCAAATTCATGATTAGCCACATCTGTCTTGTTGAATGCCAATACCAACGGCAACCTTGTTTTGTAGAGGATGCTACAAGCATATAGCATATTACTCATAAAAGTAGCTGGACTTTCAGACCGTGGTGTATCAACTACATATGTCACCACAGTGGGAAAAGTAGATGCAAAAGCTTCAGTGATAATTGCACCAGATGCAGACCAAGTGAATATCTCAATCTGTCCAGGAGTGTCCACGAGAACATAGTCCAACTGGTCCGCTCGTTTTTCAATAACTGATATTACCTGCAAATAGGTAGAAGAGGTTGCTGTCTCAACGGAGCTAGAGAAAGATAGTACATGTAAAGCTTTTCTTCCCTCAAATCCCTGCAAGCTACTCTTCTAAGAAATGATGAAGAGAGAATGTAAAACGAACATTTGAAAATTGAACTGTCAACTGAAGTAGAAAAGAGTCCTAAGGGGAAAGAAACTAAATATGCTGCTGTGGAAATGTGAAAATGGCTTATGTGAGTTGGTTGACACCTGGCAGCAGAACGTTCCTTGGAAAAACGAAAAGAAAGAAGAGAAAGGAAGGGAAAATTTTTTCTTTTTATTTTGTTTCAAATTTTTAGTCTCTTTTAACTTACTGCAACACACACACACACACATACAAACACAAAACCAGATGCTAACAGAGCCTATTGAAGAATTTACTAAGAAAATGTGGTTTATATTTGAATGCAGAAATAAATGATTGAACTTTAGTGGAACCTGCCAAGAAACTACTATAATCTTGTAAAGACTTCATCTTTTTGATGTTTCATTGAAGAAACTAGAAAGAGGACACCTCAGGTTGATAATTTGTGCTACACAGCTAGCCCAAAATGTTAAATACTCTCTTGAAGAAACTGATAAGCATGCATGTAAAGGAAATGTGATAGAAGTGAAAGGGGGAGGAGAAATCTTGCGTTCTTTTCTATTTATTTTGTTTCAAGTTTTTCGTCTCTTTTCTAATCTAAGTTTTTACATTTCGACACTCCTAATGCATCAACTTATTAAAAGGAAAACTCACTGAAGTTCTAAACCTGTAACAACACCTCTTGGCACTGGATATGGAAGAGTAGCAGGGCCCTATGGGAGGATTTCTCATCTAATACATCTTTCCAAATTGGGAATGGGGCTAACATAAAGTTTTGGAAGGACACATGGCTAGGGAAATCTCCACTAAAGTTCCACCTTCCTCAACATATTTCTCATTCCATCTAACTAAAACTCTTCCATTGCAAAAATAGAGAGAACAACACTTGGAGTCCTACCTTGAGAAGGCATCTTCTTCAAGACTGGGAAGTTGAGGATCTTATGGATCTTCTAACTATGTTGCTCGGACTCTTCAAATATGATGCCGCACCCATGTCGGATCCTTAAGAAATGCACTATTTTTTTAGGATCCTACATGCACCCGCGGCCATTTTTGAAGAGTCCGAGCAGCATAGCTTCTAAGATCCTTAGAGAATCACTCAGTGAGCACTCAAACTATAGATAGACTGAAGTGGGGCAGCTCTAGAGAGGGGTCATACTCGGACAAAGCAGAGCCTACGCACTTATGAGCTCAAGCAAGACACTGATAGACTTGTAGCCTTGGAGGTTGATTTGGAGACCCACAAATGTAGTATGCTTTAGCTGAACAGTCTTAAATGGATCATTCTTGAACCAAGACAACCTTGCCAGTAGGAACATTCAGCTTGTCAACAGACGTCATATGTGTCATTCCATTTTTGAGACCATCCATCACTTGTTCATCCACTGTCCAGTTGCAGCAGAAATCTGGAATATGTTCTTAACCATTTTTGGATTGCAATGGTCTATGCCTTTTATAGTCAGGTCTCAGAAAAGTTGACAAAGCCATCAAGAAAATCTGGAGTATGATACCTCCTTGTATTTTTTGGTGTATATGGCTTGAAAGCTATGTTGATCGGGCTCTTCAGAAATGTTTATGGGTGCGTGTGGGATGCTCCAAAAGTAGTGCATTTTTGGAGAATCTAACACGGGTGCGGCAACATTTTTGGAGTCTGAGCAACGTGAAAGAAACCACAGATATTTTGATGGTACTTCAACTTCTATCAGTTCCCTAAAAGGCAGATGTTTAGTTAGTTGGGCTAATCTTTCCCCTGTAAATAGCCCTCACTTATTCTTGGACTTTGTGAGCTCCTTAGTCTTATGATAGTTTTCTTTTTGCTTGTTTCAAAGCTTACATCTCTTTTTTGTATATCTTTGCATCTTCTTGAAGCCTTTAATTGATATTTCATTTCATCACCAAAAAAAAGGAAGGAAAACTCACTGCAAATCACAGAGACACAAAACCAGCTACCAACAGAGCCTATTCAAGAATTTACTAAGACAAAGGTTTGTTTTTTGAATGTAGAAATAATTGATAGAACTTTAGTAGAACCCAAATGCCAAGAAACTACTACTATTGCAGAAAAAAGTATGGAACTTGTGCTCTTTAACACATCAATCCTCTGTCCCAATTTAAGTGTCTTACTTTCCTTTTTGGTCTGTCTAAAAAAAGAGTGTCTCTTTCTATATTTAGTAAGTTTTCCAATTTCAAGGCAAGTTTAAGACCACAAGATTTAAAAGACCCCACACATCTTTAATTTAAGACCACAAGATTCAAAAGTCTCCCTTTATTTCTTAAACTCCGTACCAAGTCAAACTAAGACACTTAAATTGGGACGAAGGGAGTACTACTCAGGCATCATCCAAGAGCATGAAAGTAACAAACATACAAGAAGTTTAAGAGGGCTTAGATGCATGAGTGCTGCTTGAGAGATCTAAAAGCAGGGAAGACTATGATGCAATGTTTCAGCGAACTCTAGAGAAGCATTGCTATATTTCAGAGCTTTAAGAGGCTTCTACCATCTGGGCAGTCAAACTTATTGTTCAGAAGAAAAACAAAAGGGTCCCGAAGCAAGGTTTCTAGACATGAGTAACACACTGTGATACCAACACCATGCAGCACGAAAACTCTTTGAAATAAAAGAAAAAATGCTTGATCAGCTAATCCGTAGAGTTTCAGTTCCTTGCAGCAATCAAAATATAAAACTAGTCACAAACACATCATTCTAACTAGCCAGTACTTTGGACCTCGAAACATAGTGCACTTGATATGACCCGAGCGAGCTCAAGACCATTCACTCGTGGCCAAGCAAGGGAGCTCCAAGAATTACAATCCATGTTCATAAAGGGAGGAGCGTTGGAAGAACTTGAAGAGAATATCTCACGAGTGTATAATGTTTGGATGATAGCTTGGGAGGATATTGAAGAGGAAGATACAAGAAAAGGGGTCACTTCACAAAGTGGCTAAAGAAGAACCCATGTGGGGGTTATTTGTGCAAAAGCCACTTTTGGGTCTTTGTTGTAATAGGCATAACTATAAATACTTACCTTGGTTTCATTTGATGGGGGTGGATTTTTGGATGACAATTAATATTTTCATAGAATTCTACTTAGGCATATAATTAGTGGTAATCTTAATTAGAGTGTAATTTCATAGTTGTTGAAGAACCTTGTCCATGAATTCTCACATGAGCCATGCTCACATGTGGAATTCATCTATGGTGTAGGTGCTCTTGGTTGTTTCTATTGGAGGGTTTGGTAACCAATCCAAGTTTGCCTTTAGATCATTACCATTTGTGTCTCACGTTTATCTTTAATTTCTTGCAATTTCAATTCATTGTTATCTTGTGTTTAAATTCTTAGAGTTTCCCATTAGGATTCTATCAGCACTCGCCATGTCGCCATGTCGCCATGTAGAGGAAAGAGGGGGAGAAAGGATGATGATGATAACATAACAAATGTTCAAGGGGAAAAACAGAAAACCAAAGCTAATGAAGGGCTGATTAATCTAGGTTGACCAACTTCAAATTCCTTAAGAGTAACCAGAACCTAAGGAAGTATATGATTGAACATAATGAGATATGAGAGAAGATCTAAATTTGGATTAGACTTCTTACTCCAGCAGGTCTAATAATAACTTGAAGATTAAAATCTGGATATGATAAAAAGGACAGTGGCTTAGGATCTGGAGAAATGTGTTTAATTTGTGTTAACACAGAAATCGGAGAAAGTACGAAGTGTGGGAAGAAAAACCATGTCAGCTCGTTTTAAGCCATTTATGAGCTTAAAATTATGGGATATATAAGTTGTATGCCATGTCAGACATCTATATTCACGCGACACATTAGAAAGTCATCTCACAGCCTATTCAATCAAAGAAAACCATATCACATCAAACTTTACCTCATCAAACTTCGTGGCAAACAAGTTTAGTGAAGTAAGAATTCCTCCATTTGGGCCAAGATTGAATTGCTTCATGACTTCCTTGTATTTAACAGTGTCTCTAATATCAATGTTTGCACCAAATGGAAGGGTAAAGACAGCAGGATCAAGGTTCAAAACGTAACCCCGAAGATTGGACGCCATTGTGTGGCAAACAAGTCGATGCATAAACGTAGTTTTCCCACTACCTGGTCGTCAATCAAAACAAGCACTATATCACGTTTTCAAGTAAGATTTAAATCATAACAAACAGCTTTGGGCAATGCTAGAATCTTAAATATGGTATACATATGAATCCTTAATGCAAACAAATAGAACTTTACCAGCCATCCCAACCACTATGATAATGACAGGCTTTTTCTTGAAAGTGAAGGATGATGATCCCTCAATATTAAGATTCTGCATCGAGTTAGAGATATCGTCCTTCTCTGGGACCTAAAACCATACAATCGAGGAGGAAAAGAAGAAGAATATTAGTAAGTCTTAGCTTCCTCGTCTGTAGTCACCCTGAAGAATGGTACAAATAATCCAAATTAAGTATTTTTACCTTACTGTCAACTTGCATTGAACCCTCAGCCTCTTCTGGTACCTTTGAATCAATCTCCATTCAAGATAACTGCTAAGTCAGTGAAGAAACGTCTTCTATCAGCTTCAATGTAAAATAATTACGAGTGTATCAAGAGTAAAATGCAAAAAGGAAACTAGAAAAAGTATAAGACAACGCAAAGATGGTGATAAATTAATAAATGTAGGAGCATCTCAAAGCCTGCATCAAATTCCATAAGGACTCTGCCAAAGGCTCCAAACTACTGCGGATAATATTTTCTTCTTTTGCTTAATGAAAATCTTAAACTAATGATGACTTTTGATAAAGCTCAGACTAGTGCTACTGTTCACAAACTAGTGCGGAAACTTCTCAAATTCCATGTCGACCATCTATCAGAGGCCGATACAGGATTTTGAGGTTTCAGGTGCCAACTGTTTTGAACATAAATATGTTCTTATAAATACGGTCCAAATAGGGTATACATTAGGTCGGTTTGATCAAATTTGGGGTATTCGTCTTTTCAATTTATGTGCGCAAATTGATCTAAAAAAGACACCAAGCAAAGTATAAGCTCAAACAATATTTAATGCAACAAATACTATTCTCTTAATCAATTGCCAAATGGCTACATAGCTGCCTATGCTGTGTCAAAGATGCACCCATTCTTATGGCAGTTCAACCTACAACTAACTAAAACAAACATAAACATTGCATCATTGAAATTTGAATAATAGGTAAACACAACTGGAAGCTCAAAGAGTAACTAGATAACAGCTTTTAACACGAAGATGCTCAAAAATAGAAAACACATACTATCTGTTTTGAAGTGCGAAAATTTCGCCCAAATCCGTTTGAAATGGAGTTCCAAAGCCAAAAGTTTTTTTTATTTTTCTCTATCTTAACTCTGTACATTAATTTAACTTATATGTCAAATATCATCAGCTCGGTGAACAGATTCTCCAAGTTATTATAAAATTTTCAGTACGCAAACTCATAATAGCCAGTGACTGAAAGTTTTTTGAGACGAAGCTAGATACTCGCAAGGAAGAAAAAAATCACCAGTACTGAAGAGACGGCGGAGAATCGCTACCGCAAGCAGGCGGACGGCGGCGGGGTGGAAGCAAAGGGGGAGGGTTTTGCTCTTTAACGGGGAGAGAGATGACTTTGGAAAGAAAATACGGGAAATACTTTTATTTAAAGAGAAAAATGAGAAAAAGCTTGAGCTCCCAAAAAACATTAGGGCCTGTTTCGAAACTATAGATATGTCACTATGTATTCATGACGGAGCGTTTGACTAATCATCCATTTTCCAAATATCCCCTTGATAACCAATTGAGCTGTCCAAAATTAGAAGGTTGGTGAATCAGTATAGGAGAAGAAGAGATTTACATATGATTTTCATCGATCTTGAGAAGGCATACGACAAAGTCCCTAAGAATTTTCTATGGGATGTTTGGCGATTAGAGGTGTACCTGTGGCGTACACTAGGCGATCAAGTATATGTATGATGGAGCCAGGGTTAGGTACCGACAGTGAGAGGAGACTCGGAGCATTTTCCAGTGATGATGGAATTGTACCAGGGATCAACTCTTAGCCTATTTTTATTTGCATTGGTGATGGATGGACTGACGCGACGAATCCAATGAGATTGTCGTGGTGTATGTTATTCGCAGACGACATAGTCCTGATTGATGAAACTCGCATCGCAGTGAACGCTAAGCTGGAGGTTTTGATACAGACTCTGGAGTTTAAAGGGTTCAAGCTGAGTGGGACCAAGACATAATACTTGCAGTGCAAGTTCAGTAACGGGAGCGATCATGAGACATGCGTGAAGGTGAGGCTTGGTACTCAGGTCATTCTAAAGAAATGAAGCTTCAAGTACCACGGGTCTATTATCTAAGGAAATGGAGAAATTGATGACAATGTCACACATTGTATTTTGGCAAGGTGGATGAAATGAAGGTCGCATCTTGTCACGACCCGACCCGACCCGACGGGCCGCGACTAACCGCCCTAATGACGTCATTACACTAACCTGTCACACATAATCCAACTAACACTTAATGAGTCTGAAATTCGGCAGCATAACGCTGCAATAACAACATATGCCGGGGTAGGCGAGCCGACAAGGCCGCCTTTATCCCCGAATGTACCGCTCTCCGAGGAGTCACAACTAGCCAACACAATATACGGGCAAGCCGACAAGGCAAGCGCCAACGTATAATATAACATATACACGGGAACACCCCCAACATAGAGTACAATAATATGGCTGACCAAAACAGAGTTATAACCCTTACATAAGTACAACCCACAACTGTCTACAAACCTCTATAAGAAGGACAACGACATATGACGGGACGGGGCCCCGTCGTTCCCCTAAATACAAACATAAGTCTAAAAGAGGTTCGGTACCAAAATGACAAAGCTCTGGATCAAAAGAGCTTCACAACCTGTTGAGTATGAACCTAGGCCTGAGGTTCACCAAACTGAAAACATGTACCTGCGGGCATGAAACGCACCCGAGGAAAGGGGGGTCGACGAAATAATGTACCGAGTATGTAAAACATGAAGCCGTAAAAGAGATCATAAGTAGCCAACAGAAAACAGGAGATCAGTATAAAAATCAGGATCCAAATCCAACTGTGCCATAAACCCTAAAAGTCAGCTGTGCCTTATAAAAATGAGAGTCAAGTCAAGAAAACATGAGTGTATGTCCATATACATATATATATATATATATATGTAACGTAACCCGGCCCACTAGTGCGGGACTCGGTGAAGTCATATCGTAACCCAGCCCATGTTGGGACTCGGTAAAATCATATCTCATCTATGGATCCATCCTACGTAACCCGGCCCTCTAGTGAGGGTCTCCGTGAAAAATGCAAGGTTGTGCACGAACGTAACCCGACCCGGAACTCGGTGAGGTGAAGTAGTAACACTTAGCACGAGTAGATATCATGAGTAACCATATGCAAGTAAAAATTATCATCTGACTCTCAAAAAAATCATTGTAATAATGTCATAATAAACTCTTTGCTGAAAAATCATAGGCACTTCTCATAACAATCCTCTTTAGGAATTAAACTGTATAAGAATCAAGTACGTCCGTCGTACCTTCATTAAATAAAAATCATGTCAAAGAAAGAAGGAATAGTTCACATACCTCTTAGACGAACTAATCAACTCTATATTAGAGTACGTCTCGATTTAGAACTTCAACCTATAATAATGATAATACGTTCGTCAATTCTATGATTACTAGCATACTTTATATCGAATAACGACTTCTTATTCTATAAAAATTCGGGCAGCACTTCCCCTGTTTATACATGTTTCCACAACTTCCAAACGAGGCTAATAACATCAATAACCAAGCACCAATTAAAGGCACAACCAAAACAACAATAAAGGAAGTTTACACACCCACTTCTCATGTAAAATTAGCCTCTTAATCCACATTAAAAACAGCCCACAAAACAGTCCATGTTCCAACAACAACGAGGGTAGAATGTGAAGTCTTTCTACGCCTTTCTACACCCTTATTCCTTTAGGACTTACATTAGCAATTACCACACTTAAACATGCATAATAGTGACTAAATTTTCAGAATTATAACACCACAAAACAATTCCTAAAACAGTCCATATACATCACAACATGTCTAACAATTTCATGCAAGTTCTTGGCCACAACATGTCATAATTCCATAATTCTTATCTTAATTCCTATAATCCAATTTCGGATTCCAATACTTCCATATCACTAATTCCAACTAAATCTCAATGTTTCCTTTCAATTTCATCATGCAATTAGTGATAATAACATCAACAATAACCAACGAATCCAACAACACCAAAATCTGTCCCAAATTGGCAACTAGCCCAAAATTGTCACATGCAATGCTTAAATTCCAATTTTTCCTTAACACAAATTCATTACCTTAATTCTAACAACATGCATTACAATTATACCATAGAAAGAAGAATTTTTATACCTCAAATTCATCCAAAACAGTCCGCAATTTTTTGCCCACTGTTTGTCTGAAAATCCCCACTGTTTTGTAATTTTTCTCCTCTTTTTGTTCACTTCTTCAACTCTAATTGACATGCAAGTGTTCTACAATGTTAAGCCATCATCCCTACACGTTTTTCTTCCAAAATTTCATCCCAAAAATCTCAATTTTCTGGGCAGATTTTCGGCCAAGCAGTGGCTGTTTTGCAACTATTTTTGGTGATGTTTTGCTTCTAATTTTTGGTGAAAATTGTAGTCTAGAAAGAGAAGATAAAAACCTTAAATTTGGTTATGGGTGGAGGGTGATTTTTGGCTGAGCTTAGAGGAGAGAATGAGAGGAGAGTTTTTGTTAAGTTTGAAATGAGGAAGATGAAAGATGAAGAGTGTAGGTTTATAAAAAAAATCTGATTTTTCCTTTTTACACTTTGGCCCCCAAGTTCTTCAATTAATAGATCTTAAACCCACCTCTTTTAATTTCCGAGAATTTCATAAAGCCTCGTATCCTCAATGTCGAAATTTTATAATACAATGCTATTCCATAACTCCATTGGAATACACACAACTATTAGGATTAATTCTCGTCGTCACATGTATAGCACTAAAGAAAAACTATTCCGGGATAACATCCGTTTATACATTAATTTCCCGTATTAACATATGCAAGCGTTCCTTATATTAAATATCTGAATCTTACTTCCTTAATGACGTTCTTAATTATCGTCTTAATCTTACGAGGTGTAACACATCTGGAGTCTTGTGCGATAAAAAAGTGTCACCAAAATTTAAAGGCAAGTTATATAGGGTGGTGGTTAGACCGACTATGTTGTATGAGATGAAGTGTTGGCCAGTCAAGACTTTGCACATCCAAAATATGAAAGTTGCGGAGATGGGGATGTTGAGATGGATGTGTGGGCATACAAGAAGGGATAGTATTAGAAATGATGATATCCAGGACAGAGTGTGAGTGACTTCGGTGAAAGATAAGATGTGGGAAGTGAGTTGAGATAGTTCGGGCATGTGCAGAGGAGAAACACGAATGCCCCACTACGGAGATGTGAGAGGTTGGCTATAAACGGATTCATGAGGGGTAGAGATAGGCCGAAGAAGTATTGGGGAGAGGTGATTAGACGGGATATGGCGCAAATACTACTTACTGAGTATATGACCTTAGATAGGGGGCTGTGGAGGACACATGTTAAGTTAGTAGGTAGTTGAACGTAGTCCTACTTACGCTTACAAACTGGTAGTTGTAGTGTTATTAGTGTAGGCCTGCTTAGCCTATCATACTAGTAGGCACGGTATTGCTCTATAGTCCCCTATCATTTTGTTTCTGGTGCTATGTGTTCTTTAGTGTACTTTGTTTATCTTATTTACATGTGTTAGTTACTTCTTCTTTTTCCAGAATGCGCTATTATGGCTTATCCGTTTTTGTTACCATCATTTTCGTAGTGCTTTTCATACTACTTTAAATTTCGTGTCCGGATCTGGTCGTTTATTGCTTTGGTTGTGCTTTCTTTTGCTTGTGCTTATGCTTGTCTTGAGTCGAGGGTCTTTCAGAAACAATCACTTTACCTACCAAGGAAGAGTTAAGGTTTGTGTACACTCTACCCTCCCAGACCTCACGTTGTGTGATTTTACTGATATGTTGTTGTTGTGGTAGATATGTAGATTGTATAATTAATATGAAAAAGGGTCATATTTGCTTTTGAACTCTCACAAAATGCCTATATTTGTCTTTGGTCATACTTTTTGATATATTTAGCATTTCCATCCTACTTTGGGTACATATTTACCATAGAACAGTAAAATCCCTTGTCCCCACCTTCGTTATCCTAAGTGGCGCCTACGTGTATATTATTACTACAAATTTAATTCAGCCAAATTTAAATTCGAACACATTATTTTTGTAAGACTTTGAAAGTATTTTCCTCAATGTATTCATCCTTCAAGGGCACAATATATACACCATATACATGTAATTAGGAAGAGTCAATCATGTCTAATCTTCCTAATCAATTCCTAATAATCTTCTACCTAATTAACATAATATTCATATTTAACGTTTTACTACCTACCATATATAAAATGATACTACATTAATACATAATAATAATATGATTGCATAATATTCTAACACCCCCCCCCCGAAGTCGAAGGTGGAGGGCGGTGAATGCTGAGAATGTCCCTAAAATCTTCAAATAATATCAGCGGAAATCCTTTTGTAAAGATATCTGCGATTTGATGACGCGTTGGGACATGTGGCACCCGAACTTGTCCGCGAGCCACCTTCTCGCGTACAAAATGAATATCTAACTCAATATATTTAGTGCGTTGATGGTGGATGGGATTCCCTGAGAGGTAGATTGCACTAATATTATCACATTATACTATTGTTGCGGTCGGAATAGGGCAATGAAGTTCAAGTAACAGGTTATGAATCCAACATGAGTCAGATACAACATTGGTCACAATACGATATTCTGCTTCAACACTTGAGCGTGATACCGTGGCATGCCTTTTTTAGGACCATGAGATTAAATTGTCACCAAGAAAGACGCAATACCCGGAGGTGGATTGTCTTGTATCCGGACATCCTGCCCAATCTGCATCAGTGTAAGTAACAAGTTTGGAAACAGAGGACGGGTATAGATGTAATCCATACTCCAGAGTGCCCTGAATATATCGCACAATGCGTTTCAGAACATGTATATGTTCCTTCATTGGATTATGTATGAATAGACATATTTGTTGCACTGCATAGGTAATATATGGCATGGTGAATGTGAGATATTGTAAAGCTCTTGCTAGGCTGTGATATAACGTTGGATCAGCAAAAGGTTTGCTAGAGATGGCACTCGATTTTGACTTTGTGTCGACCGGAGTTGCCGAAGGTTTGCAGAAAGACATCCCATCTCGTTCCACGATTTCTGATGCATACTTCTTCTGGGAGAGAAATAATCAACTTGTATGTCGGGTCACAACAATCCCTAGAAAGTAGTGGAGTGGGCCAAGATCTTTCATAGCGAATTCAAAACTAAGTTGTGACATGATATTCTTGCGAAGAGAATCTGAAGATGGTGTTAGAATAATATCATCCACATATAGAAGAAGATAAGCAGTATGATTACCCTGACGATAGATAAACAGGGTATTATCTGAACGGATGTGCGAAAAACCAATGTGTGACACAAAATCTGCAAACCGCTTATACCAAGCCCTGGGGCCTGCTTGAGGCCATATAATGATTTGTTGAGCAAACACACATGATTGGGTATTTAGGATCTTTGTATCCCAACGATTGGTGCATGTATACAGTCTCATTAAGGTGTCCATGGAGGAAGGAATTTTTTACATCCAATTGATGAATTGGCCATCCTTTTGAGAGAGACAGACTGAGAACTGTTCGTATAGTTGCAGGTTTGACCACTGGACTGAATGTTTCCTCGCAATCTACACCAACCTGATATGTCTTTCCATCACCTACAAGACGGGCTTTATGCCGCTCAAAAGTTCCATCAGATTTTTCTTTATGGCTGAAAATCCACATAGATCGAATTATATTAGCATTAGATAAACGAGGTACTAAATCCCATGTCCTATTTGTAATTAGAGCATGATATTCATCATCCATGGTCATTTTCCAATTCGGGTCTTTTAGAGCAGACACTGAATTACAAGGCAAAGGTGATTTCGAGACCTGGGTGTGAAGGCTATATTTGGCATTGGGTTTGACAATTCTATGTTGACTACGGGTGACCAGACGGTTTGTTGGGCCAGTGGAATGGACGCTACTGAATGAGGAGTGAGAAACTGAGGGTCCAGTGAGCTGCATTGATGGAGCTAGAATTGGGCCCGTAGTGGTGGACTGGCCCAATATGACTGAATTACGGTGTTCAACACTAGTAATAGGTACCGAGCTGTGAAAAAAATGTGTTAGATACGAAAACTTATCATTATCCAAAAAATCATAGTTATGAGTCCTGGTGGCATTTATCTTAGCAAATGGAAAAATTATTTTATCAAAGATTACATGACGACTTATAAAGATTCTTTTGGAAGAAATGTTGTAACATTGGTAACCGCGATGATGAGTAGGATATCCCAAGAACACACATGGAGTAGACCGCGCTTGGAGTTTTGTGATTGTGGTGGATGGAAAGAGGGGGTAGCAAAGACAACCAAACACTCTTAAGTGATGATGTGTGGGCTCTAGTAAGTAAAACATTTCTAGGGGAGCTTGGTATGATAGATTTTTACGAGGAAGGACATTCAACAGATAAGTGGTCATTTGGAGTGTATGATGCCAAAATACAGGGGGAAGTGAAGCATGAGAAAGAGATGTTCTAAGAATATTGTTAATGGTTCCAATTTTGCGTTCCGCCTTCCCATTTTGTGATGAAGTATGAGGACAAGACAAACGAAACTGAAGACTATTTGTTTTGAAAAAATTCCAAAACTGTTTATTGTCAAACTCCCCCCATTGTCATATTGAATATTTTTGATATCACGTTCAAATTGAGTTCGGATGAATGCTCTAAAAGTGAAAAACACTTGTGATTTTTTCGATAAAAGAAATGTCCACAAATAATTAGAGTAGTCATCAAGTATAAGCAAATAATATATATGACCAGAAGAACTCAAAACATGTGATGTCCAAATATCACAATGTAAAATATCAAATGACAAAAGAGTGCACGAAGTAGAGAAAATAAAAAGCAACTTAACATGTTTACCAAGTGTGCAAGAATGACACTTATTTAGAGTCCGCGTTTAGGTACAAGAAATAAAATTATTTTGTTTAAGAGAAGCTAAAATAGCATCTCCCGGATGTCCCAAACGTTAGTGCCATAAAGATGGTGTCAGGGCTGCAAAAACATAAGGAAACTTGGATTGTTGTGTTGACGGATTTATTGGATAGAGCTCTCCCTTGCTATCGCATCTCATGAGAAGCTTCCCCATCTGAAAATCATGCACGGAAAATCCAAAGGGGTCAAACCGGACAGATACCCAATTATCAGTTGTAAATTTTCTAACAAAAACCAAGTTTTTGATTAATTTGGGAGAATGAAGGACATTCTTTAAAATTAGAGGTGAGTTTGGTGGTAATAATTTGCTAGAACCATAACCTTTTATTGGAATTGAATGGCCATTTTCGACAATTATTCCATTGACATTGCTCAAATTAAAATAGGACGAGAGATTACCTTGGGATGACGTCATATGTGATGTCGCTCCGGAGTGCATATACCAATTTGAATCTGGTTGATTAAGTCCAAGAGTGTGCATGACAGACTCAATTTCCGTGGGGTGGGCCCTTGTTGAATGGGCCTCATGCCATTGGGTCGACTAAGACCCACTGCTACTGCCCGTGGTAACAGACCCAGCGAAATGGGCCTGCTGGGCCTGCTGGGCCTGTTGTTGTGCTGTCAGTTTAGTAGAAAGAACCCATTGTTTTGCTGAGGCTGGCCAGTGGGTCGTTGGGGCTGCATAGAGCTGGCCAGTGGGTCATTGGGGCTGCATAGAGCTGGCCAGTGGGCCGGGCTCGGGACTGGCGGCTCGGGTTTGGCGGGGTCGGGTCGGGGCGGGACGGGTGAAGGGGGCGGGATCGGGGCTGGCGAGTCAGGCGGGATCGGTTTTGGTAGGATTTGCCGAAGTCCCGTCCCGATCCCGATCCCGTCGGAATCGGGTCGGGGCGGGATCGGGATCCGGGCGATTTTTCCTTTTTTTTTTCCTTTTTTTTAATAACATATGTATAAAAAAATCAATAATTAAACAAGACAAGATAGTGTAATAAAAACATCCTAATGCTGTTTTTGTGCCTCTTATATTATTTAATAGACATGATTTTTTTGTAATACAAATACAACTGTCAAAATTACAACTTTGTGGTGTTGTTCAAAAGTTACAAATTACATAGTAAAATTGCAATTAAAAAAATTACATTCTGAAAAAAACTTGTTCTAGTTTCTTGATAATTTCCTGTGGTTCTTCGATTGGAATTGATATTTGTTGGTCAAATTGATCCACGTCGCTTCCACCACCTTCGGATAAGATTTCGTTGTAGTTTTCATCATCTTCTTCGTTGATCTCCGGTTGACCGCACCTTCTCTGCTCAGCTCGTATCCAATCTATGAATAATACTACAATCTCCAAGCTGTCTTCGGCTAATGAGTGTCTGTGCTCTTCTATTTGATATCTGCCGGCAAAAAAAATGCTTTCAGACGCAGTTGATGACGCTTGAATGTTCAAAACATCTCGGGCCATCATTGAAAGTGTCGGAAAGGTCTTCTCATTCCCCCTCTAGTATTTCAGCAAGTCTTCACGTACTTCTTCATTGAGAATTGCTTGGTACGATACATAACCCTGCAAAACAAAAATATCAAACTCACTAATTTGGTTAGTAATGGTACGACCGCACATTCTATTTCTGAGGCTTTCAATACTAGCCGCAGAAACAACATATCTTTTGTGAGGTTGTGTTGAAGATGAAGAAGATGGTATGGAAGCTGGTAGGTTACTAACACTTTCTTGTTGGTAAAATCTATATACTTTTTTGCATTGGTCTTCTACGCTAGACAACACTTCTTCTTTAGTTTGTTCAATAGGTGGTGGGTGATTTGGATTTGTGGACTTGGAGGTGGTAGTACTTCTATACAATCGTAAATAGTTTCAATAAGTAATTAATACGGTCTATTTTAATAATCGAATTTAATACAACACCAATAAGATAAATAGTGGGAATAAGAATAAAATGTTTTTTTATTTTGATAAACATTTTTTAATAGCTGGCATATAAGCTGGTTTTTTCATATATTCACTAAGTAATAAAAATATTAGAGCTATATAAAACAACATAGTTGAAATAGTAGGATAATATATACCGGAAAATTCTTTTGATGCTTGAAAAAATTTCTCTAAAAATACAATAAGTTCAGAATTTTTTACCCAATCGCTATCTACAACCATATCAGCTGGTTTTTGATTATGAGAGTTAAAAAATAAAGTTATAGGTTTTCTATAGTCATAAGCAACAAGTAGTTGCTCGTATAAAGAATTCCACCTAGTGGGTACTTCTTATGGAATTTTTCTATAAGGTAGTTGGCAATCGCGATAAGTTTTTTTATATTTTTTTCTTCGTTGTATTCTATTATTTTTAGAAATAAAGTTTATAGCAAATTGTATTTTACTAAGAATGTCTTCAAAAGGTGATAGATCATCATTTACAATTAAGTTATATATATGACACACATATTTTATATGAAAATGATCTGGAAAAGATGGAGTTAAACTATTTTTTAAAATTGTAATAGCATAATTGTTAGAAGAAGCGTTATCTAATGTAATAGTCATAACTTTATCAGTTATTCCGTAATAATCGCACACTTGATAAATATTTTATGCAATAAATACCAGTGTGCATATCATCTATATATCTATACGCTAAGATACGTTTTTGCATAGATCATTTATAATCTATCCAATGACAAGTTACCGTTAAATAATCATGGTCGTTAGTACTACGGCCTATATCAGAAGTGATAACCACTTTGCCATTAAAATGATACAATGAATAACGTAAATACTGTTGATATTCATGTGCAAATTTAAATACATTTCTCTTAACAGTTGATCTAGAAAAACCGTTAAAAGCAGGATTATACATATCTCTAATGTAATGAATAAAACCGAGAGATGAAGGAAATGAAAAAGGCAAACCCTCCACATCAACTAATTTTGATATTGCTTCCCTATCTCTATATTTATTGTATTTAGGGCCTACAATTTCCCCCGTCATAGGGTTAATTTGACCATGTACTTGGTCCGGGACATTATCAGTATGTGAACCTTGTCCCGATGGAGTGGACGTTTGCGCACCCGATTATGAAGCCTCGTATTGGGCATACCTAGCTGGATGAGCCCTTGCTACGTGTCTCATTAAATCCCCCGTCCCACTGTGACCTTTTCCAGTTTAAAATTTTAAAACATATTTACAAATTTTACATCTAGCTACTTGATTTTCTACGTCCCTATCAAAAAATGTCCATGCATCTAATTTTAATGTTCGTTTTGCTGGACCTCGTCTCATACTATGGGCAATATGAGGCATTTCAGTTAAAGGTGCACTAGTGGGTGCGTTGTCATCTACATTAGTGAGTGTATCATCTAGATCATCGTCTAAATTAAAGTCTTCTTGAGTTCCAAAAAATAGCTCTTCGTCTAAATCTAATGGTATTGTAGGAAAATGTTCAGTATCAATACAATCATCATGTGTAGGAATATGATTCTGTCTAGAAATAGGACCATTGCCCTTGTTGCCCCTACTAGAAGAAGCATGACCCCTACCCGTAAGCATACGTTTAAATCCTTCCATTATAAATTTATAATTATACTAATAAATAATTAAAGTAAATGAAATTAAGTGCGCTAAATAAAATAAACATACAATAATAATTTAATGAAGGAACGAATGTATCAAACGCCGACGTAACATCGACGTGTAATCGAGAGGTTGAAAATTGAAACTTTGCTCGATGGAAGATCCTCAAGCTAGTTGCCAACTTCACTCCCAATTCTCAAATGAATAAATAAAATTGAATATTTAGTAGACAATGTAGACTTGTAGAGAGATAGATTGAGAGATTAGAGATATTGTAGGAAGATTTGTGAGAAAGATGAAGAGAAAATGAGTTATTTAAAGGTGAAAAATTGGGTTAAAGTGTAAATATAATAACTTATAGGTTAAAAATAAATATTAAGGGGGTAGGGGGAGGGGGAGGCCAAAAATGGATGTTGCACAATGGCCAAAATGTAAAATGGTCGTTGGTTCAACAGTTGTTTTTGCAAAAGGGGGATTTTGGGGCGGGATCGGGTCGGGACTGGCGGGCCAGGATGAGACCTTGTCCCGTCCCGGTTCGAGTCCCAATACCATGATTTTTTTAAAAAAATACTCGGGTTTGGGGCGGGACTGGGCCGACCCGGCCCACTGGCCAGCCATAGGTTGCATGGCCCAATTGCCTGTTGGGGCTGGACTGGGTGGTATAGCCCAAGGCCACTGCCAGCCGGTGGGTTGCTGCCACTGTCCGCCGCCCCTACCGTCGGGCTGCCGCCACTGTCCGCCGCCACTGTCGTTGTGTTGGTGCCGCTGTCCACCATCGGAGTTGGTGGTGCCGCCATTACCGCCGCCACCGGAATTTCGGTGGTATCCACCTTTGTTATTTTCGCGATTTCCACCCTTATTTTTATTGTTATGACATCATTTTTGTCCCTTATTTTGTTGAGAAGGGTCAAAAAAATTACCATCATGTGAAGGAGTGGCAAGCATGGCGGAATTTGAAGTAGTTGAGGCCTTTTTCACCAAGCCCGACTCTTCAAGTACAAACATGGACCTTGCTTGATAAAATTATGGTAGAGGATTACTTTGACGGATTAGAGTTCTCACGCCGCTATACGCGTTGGTGAGATCGACAACCAATTGCAAGACTAACCGATTATTAGTAACCGGTGAACCAACGTTTCTTAATTTATCGGCCAATACTTTGAGGCGTTGACAATATGTAGAAACATTAGGGAAATCCGTCATGTCAATGGTTGAGAACTCATGTTCCAATGAAACAACGCGAGAGTTTTGGTTATCTTGAAAAATATCTCGCAAATGCTCCCACACCGCCATGGCTGTGGAATCCGGTTCCATTATCGTATGCAACAAGTCAGTGGAGATTGTTGCATAAATCCAACCAATGACTGTGGCATCAAGTGTATCCCACAATTCCTTGTCTGCATCGTTTGTTATGTCTTTCCCTTTACCATATTTTGGAGGAATTATATGATGAAGAACTTTGTGAGCACGACAACATATTTTGAATAATTCCGCCCAAGTCGCATAATGAACTATTTCCATTTCTAGTTTGATGGAAACATGTGTTTTGATGTTTGAGACAGCAATGGCAGAGTGAAAGGATGATTTGGTTTCAGGCATAATTGGTTGTGATGAATGATAATCAATAATAGAGTAAAAAAATAAAGAATTTTTTCGGCCATTAGGATTTCTAGGGAGGAAGATGACCAAAAATTTGGAAGAAATTAAACTAATTTTGGATCTTTACTTAAGCTCTTGATACCATGTAATACTTTGAAAATATTTTCTTCAATGTATTCATCCTTCAAGGGTACAATATATACACCATATACATTAATTAGGAAGAGTCAATTATGCCTAATCTTCCTAATCAATTCTTAATAATCTTCTACCTAATTAACATAATCTTCCTAATTAACATATTACTACCTACCATATATAACGTGATACTACATTAATACATAATAATAATATGATTGCATAATATTCTAACAAAATTTTCCCTTCAACTATGATTTATAGTTTAACATTGTCCTCCGTCAAACTTTGCGATCAAATATACCCTTTCCGTTAGCAAACTTGTTAAACTTACCCTCGGATGGACAAATTTGTTAGTTGGACGCCACATTGGATCCACGTCGGCTCACCACCAAATACGACCCTTCTCCACCACAAAACCACTGTACAACAACGACCCTATATATGTTTGTTTTTCAGAGTTTCTCGACCGGATTCTTACTTTAAGGTCGTCGAAGTGACGTCTCCAATTTATCATCCTCTACGTTATTGCCGTACTTGGGCAAAATTACTATGGCTAATCTTTTGTTGTGTTTCGATTGACCTGGTAACGTCTCACTCAGTTTATTGTCGAGAACGATGGCTCCATTTTTGTTGTTGCCTCGTTTTGTTACTATTGATCCGATTCATACTGATTTTGGACTGCTCTTGCTTATCAAGAGTGACAACAGGATTTTTTGTTGGGGCAAAATGAGAAATTAAGGGATTGAAGGGGTTATTAGAGGAGATTGATAGGAGTTTGAGGGAGGGGAGATGGTTAATAGAGGAGACACGTGGTTGGTGCGGAGAAAGTTTAAAGGTGGTAATGGAACTCGAAAGAGTTGTTGAAGCCTCCATAGATGAAAGCTTGGAGTGAATTAAAAATGGGAGAATGCTGCCTGATAAAAGTGTGCTAAAAAGTGGTGGTGTTGGTCTTGGTTTGTCGGAGACGAGCTCCGGTAGTGGTGATGATTTTGGGAGATCTGGGAATTGTTTGTTGGTGGCCGACGGTGATGATTTTGGTGTTGTTTTTATAGCGTTTGGTTCGGGGTTGTTTGCCGGAGACGAGCTCCGACAGTAGTATAATTTTGGGAGATCTGGGAGTTGTTTGTTGGTGGCCGACGATGATAATTTTGGTGTTGTTTTGATAGCGTTTAGTTCGGGGTTCTCTGCCGGAGATGGCAATGGCGGTAGTTTGTGATGGTGGTGTGGTGTGTTTTGAGTAATGGTCGGGGTTTTGGGTCGTTTGCGAAGTAGTGAGGTGGCGGTGGTCCGATGGATCGCCCGTGGGGGTTGGAGAAGATGGAGAGGAGATGGTGGTTGTGGCGGCCGACGTGGCGTCCAACTCACAAATCCATCTATCCAAGGGAAAATTTAACTAGTTTGCTAACTGGAAGAGTACATTTGATCGCAAAGTTTGACGGAGGGCAATGTTAAACTATAAATCATAGTTGGAGGGAAAATTTGACCCTTTCCCTAAAATTTATACTCTTTTGAGATTTTAATAATTTGAAAATAATATTTTAATGCAAATAAAAACAATACCTTAGAGTGGTTAGTGGATGCTATTTCATCCCTGCAAGAAACAAGTTAATGATAAATATATGGATAAAACAAATAGATTACATCACATTAAATGTTTATTTTACTCAATGATCCAATAATGGTTGATGTTTGGAGTAGCAAAATGAGATCATTAGTCACCTTTAATGATGCTATTTAAAACATAGTCATAACTTACAACATATTTAATATTTAGGTACTGTATTATTACCCCTTTTTCATCTATTAACTTAAGAGGTTATTAAAAAAAATCTTGATCTCATAAGCCATGCAGTAACTGATTATTTTTCTTGGTGATATAAATCAGATGAATTTTGCTAATCTTTCATTTGAATTTTACCGTCATTCTACTAAAAGATACATACAATTCCAATATTCTTGAAAAGATATAAGAAAAAACAATTATAACCACAACACAATCCAATTACAATAACAAAACAAATTTACAGATTGTCCCAAGTACCGCAAGCAAACTTCAGGACTATTTGGTGTTGTTTAAGTTTTAAATCCCGAATCTGAAGTTTGGTTATGACTATTCAAACAATGAGATTTCACATCTTTTATGCCATATGTATAAGTGGCTAAATTTTAAATACATTGTAAATGTTGATTATTTTTTAAACAGCAGTCCTAAAAAGTTGCTATTTGTGCATTCTCCCTAAGCCACCAGTTTAATACTCACATCTTCCTTCTTTTAATTTTGACGACAAGCATTCCGTTTCACCTCTCTCCCCCCCCCCCCCCCCCCCCCCCTCTCTCTATACATATATATATATATATACACACTCTGTTCTCTATTCACCAGCAGCTCTACGGACCGTCCGATTCCGATCAAAAGAGATGAGCGGTCACGATTCAAAGTACTTCTCCACTACGAAGAAGGGAGAAATCCCTGAGCTCAAAGAAGAACTCAATTCTCAGTACAAGGTCACAAATAAACTCTCCTCTTTAGGTTATTAATCGAATTTTGGCGTTTATTAGCTTTGCATTGATCTGATTTAATGAAATCTATGATTTTACTTTGTTATTTGAAGCAGATCTGATTAGTTTTCACATTTGATTTTCCGTACAAATCTCAATAGTACTCGTTTGTTTGGTTTGATATAGATATTTAAATATATTTGATTTATTGGATGTTGATTTATGCTTATTCAGGGTTTTTATGTTTAGTTTCGAGGTTCTATTGAAATTTACTGCATTTTAAGCGTGATGTTTATGAAATTGCGGAAGTACTGATATCGAGAAGTGATGCTTAATCAGGATTTATGTTTAATTTCACCATTTGATTTGTCGAAGGAGTCTCACACGTCTCCATTTGTTTGGCTGATCTCAATATTTTTGGATATTTTGATTTTATGGATGTGAATTTATGCTTATTCAGGGTTTTATGTTTAGTTTTGGGTAAATTGAACTGTACTGCATTTTCTGCGGGATGTTCATGAAACCGGGGAAGTTACTGGACTTTCATCGAATATAATTGTTATTGTAATCGGGGAGTCACGCTTAATCGGGATTTATGTTTAGTTTCACGATTTGATTTGTCAAAGGAAACTCGGAAGTCTCCATTTGTTTGGTTGATCTCAATAATTTTAGATGTTTGATTTTCGGGTTGTGAAATTATGCTTATCCAGGCTCTTAATTTTTATGTTTAGTTTTAAGGTTTATTGAAATTTACCTCATTCTATCTCCCATGCTTATGGAATTGGGAAGTTACGTAAATGGTTATCGAATAGAATAGTTAGTGAGATTGGGAGAATTATGCTTACTTAGGAGTCAGGACTGATATTCAGTTAGCAAAATTTCTCTAAGGAATCTCACAAGTCTTCATTTGTTCGATTGATCTCATTTGTGAATTATGCTTAATCAGGGATTGTATTTAGTTTTAATGACCTACCTAAATTAGTGCATTTTCAGTGGGATGTTCATGAAATTGGGGAAGTTAATGATCATCGTAGACATGCAGTTGAAAATTGCTGCTATTACAATGTACTCAACATTTACGGTCTTAAATTTTAAACAATCGAATCATGACATCATTCAGTTGTGGCTAAGTTATGTTTCCGAGTCATGAGAACTTTTCATTGTAGCCTTGCTATTCCTTCTTCTTTTTGGAAATTCGGTAGCTGCTTATATATCTTTATGGAATGCAGGACAAGAGAAAAGATGCTGTCAAAAAGGTGATTGCTGCTATGACTGTTGGGAAAGATGTTTCTTCACTCTTCACAGATGTTGTTAATTGCATGCAAACAGAGAATTTGGAGTTGAAGAAGCTTGTATACTTGTATCTTATCAATTATGCTAAAAGCCAACCTGATCTTGCTATACTTGCCGTAAATACATTTGTGAAGGTATTTCCGTGATGAAACTCATAATGAATCATTTGTCTTCTGTAAAGGTTGCAGTTTTATTCTCCCCATTACCTGTCGATTTGTTCTTTATATGTTAATCTTGCACATGTATGGCTATTACAGTAAAATATTTATCTTCATCATTGATCTAGACTTCTCAACTTGTCTGTTTCATATACCTATGATTGAGAATAGAGAAGCATTGACATTCTAAGGGTGTGGCCTAGTGGTCAATGAAGTGGTGGGTTAAGCACCATAAGGTCTCAGGTTCAATTCCCAGTAGAGACAAAACACTAGGTGATTTTTTCACATCTGTTCTAGCCTTGGCGGACAGAGTTACGTGGTACCTGTTGCTAGCGGGAGGTGGCGGGTACCCGTGGAATTAGTCGAGGTGCAGGCAAGCTGGCCCCGGCACCACAGTTATAAAAAAAGAAAGAATAGAGAAGCATTGATAATAAGTCTTGAAAGTTCATGTTACTCCTTTACCTGGTCTTAAATGAGAATTGAGATCAAAGGGGCTTTTCAAACTGATTCCATCCGTCTGTATACCCTTTTTGCTTTTCCGTAGACCATAAAGTTTTTCGCTCTTCAATTGAGTAGCTCCTCTTCTTTATCAAGAAAAGAATTTTAATTAGTTCCTCTTCTTTTGTTTGTTATATTGAGGGTAGTGATGCCTAGTAATTGGACATAGTACACTAACATAGGCATAGACCCATAGACACGAAAAAATCTAAAAAAAGAATCAGCGGGACATGGAACAAATAAGACTACACATTTTTGGACAGGTAATTCATTGTATAGTCATAGGGTGCGTTTGGTATGAAGGAAACATTTTCTAGTTTTCCATAGAAAATGTTTTCTTGGAAAACAAGTGGGTTTCTTACTTATTTTCTAGTGTTTGGCACGTGAGCAAAACAATACTATCCCAAGAGCATTTATATGTAATAGTTTCCTATCCTGATAAAAAAAGAGCATTTATATGTAATGTTGATTATGGTGGTGGGATGGTTGGAGGCGTTGAGTGGGTGGGGAGGAGAAAATGAACTTGGAAGTCACTTATGGAACTTGTTTTCCCTACTTCCATTAGAGAAGTCATTTTCCTTACTTTTAAGGAATTTGTATTCCTAGAGAAAATGTATTCCAAAACATTTTGACCAACCAAACATTGGAAAATTGGAAAACATTTTCCGGAAATTGGTTTCCTCCATACCAAACACACCCATAATCTACTGAGAAGAGATCTTGGACCTTGTGATGAGCCGTGACCGAGGTGAAGGTCCTTCTACTAGCACTCCCATACAATGAACCATCATGAAACTTATTTTGCTTGATAAGTAACGAACCCATTCCTGTTAATTCAAGACAGGTCGAAATAAGGCTGTAAAAAAAAAGATATGCTGAATAAGGAATGGGAGGTTCCGTCTTATAACATCTTTTTTCCTTCTTTTTATAACCGTTGTGTTCATACCAGTTTGTGCGAAGATCACCTAATCTACCTGGTATATGGTACTTCCCACCAAGATAGATATTAGATAATTCTGACAAGCAAAATCTAGACGGATCAAAGAATTCACCTGATGCCACATTTCCGAAGATCAGAACTTTGGTCCCAATGCTGTCCCTCCAGCTCTTCTCATACTGCGCCAACCCCGGGGCTGTAACAATTTCTCTTCCTTCCTCGAAGGAACCTGTTTATCCCTCCCTCTTTCCCAAAGAAGAGCTTTTCCTAAGTGAGTAGGACAAATATGTTCTTTGTGTGGTGAACAGGCAGAGACAATTAGCCATCTTTTTTACACTGTATATGGGCAGATCAGTTGTGGAAATTTTTCATCAACCTAAAGAAGATTAGGTGGGTAATGCCAGGAAGCATTAAAGGGGTGTTAGAATGCTGGTATAGTGATGGAAATGTATCCAAAAAGGAGGAAAGATTGTCCCTGCATGCATTTGGTGGTCTATATGGGGAGAAAGGAACCAGAAATGTTTTGAGAACAAGAGCTGCAATATTCAGAAGGTCAAGATGAACTGTTTAGGCCTTTTCTATTTTTGGTGTAAACAGGAGTTAGCAACACAAACTGCAGATATTTTCAATGTTTTAGACAGTTTGTAAGTTGCAAAGATATAGGAGCCCTTTTTGTAAGTGAACACTTTTGAGGGGGACTACACATTTCCGTGTAGTATACCTGTTGATTTAAATATAAATGTTACCATTATAAAGAAAAAACAGTCTGAATATTAAGGAAGTAAAGAAAAAGGTAAGAAGTTTTTTGGCTGGAGCTGTCCAACACGGTGTCCAGCTGATGTCCAACCTGTCCAGTCTGAACTTGACTTGAGTATGACTGCACCGCACAACCTAGTTTCTGCACTTCGTAGCATATTAGAGGTTAATGTGTCTAGTTTAATTAACTTGTTCTTTTGAGTTGTATTTATCCCATGTGGATTTTGTAAGGGATTCAAAAGGGGTTTATAAAGGTCTTCAGCTGCTTCTGGTTATTAAAAAAAGGGTCTTCAGCCACTTCTGGTTATTAAAAAAAGGGTCTTCAGCCACTTCACCCCTGTCTTATGGTTTTGAGTTGAATGTTCAAATTCTCTGCATTTACATATTATAATAGGGTACAATTTAAAATTTTCCCTTTTGTCATCTCCCTCTAGTGGATGGAGCATTGCATGGTAAGATTTTGGATTGCAGAAACATAATACCACTTAATCATGGAGATTTCTTCTTAATCATTTGAATTGGTTTCCTTGCTTCCGTAGCATGTTGCTTTTGATGATATTTTACTAATGGCTTGCTATGTTTTTGAACTCTGCAGGATTCACAGGACCCAAATCCTTTAATTCGTGCTTTGGCTGTACGGACTATGGGATGCATTCGTGTTGACAAGATCACCGAGTATTTATGTGATCCCCTCCAACGTTGCCTTAAGGTGAATTCACAAACTTTCTGTCTTCCTTGTATTGAAGTCGGATCTTCTTGATTGATTGAAGTCGATCTGGAACATAACAGCAACTGGTGTTTCTAACTAAGCAATGCATTTTGTCTGCTCTCTTTCCATCAGGATGATGATCCTTATGTTCGTAAGACAGCAGCTATCTGTGTTGCTAAGCTCTATGACATAAATGCCGAGCTTGTGGAGGATAGGGGTTTTCTGGATGCTCTCAAGGATTTAATATCTGACAACAATCCTATGGTTGTTGCAAATGCTGTTGCCGCTCTTGCAGAAATTCAAGAAAGCAGTAGCAGACCCATCTTTGAGATCACCAGCCATACACTTTCAAAGCTTCTAACTGCTCTGAATGAATGCACTGAGTAAGCCTATGCAAACTAATGTTGCTACCTTTTTCAACATAAAATGTGCTAGGGTTTGGCAGATAATCTAATCTGTGAACATTAGTCGGCATGTCACAGGACATTACATTCACTTCATGTTATTGTTTGATTTGCTTTGTTGTCTACTAGATGCTACTTTATGGGTTATCTTCTATTACCTCCTCTTATTGCGCTTTTAAATCTTTTTGTTAGACTTCATTTGTGTTTCCTCCTTTTGTCTATTAACGAGATAATGATCTCTGGATATAGGTGGGGTCAAGTATTTATACTGGATGCTCTTTCTAAGTACAAAGCAGCTGATGCTCGTGAAGCTGAAAACATAGTGGAGCGAGTCACTCCACGATTACAGCATGCAAATTGCGCTGTTGTTCTTTCAGCTGTAAAGGTGGGATTGTTTCCTTCTTTCTCATAAACTTACTTTTTAAAGGAAAATGCTTCTGCATGATTCGCATTGCCTGAATAAGACATTTTGCTAATAGTCTTTTCCGGTGTTGCAGATGATACTCCAACAGATGGAACTCATCACCAGCACTGATGTAGTTCGGAACCTTTGTAAGAAGATGGCTCCTCCTCTTGTAACGTTGCTTTCAGCAGAGCCTGAAATCCAATATGTTGCCTTAAGGAACATAAATCTCATTGTACAAAAGCGTCCGACAATTCTTGCACATGAAATCAAGGTATTTTTTGTGGTGTTGCCTAGACAGTTGCAAGATTGGCGGCAAAACTTCTATTTTCTTAGCACTTTCGGACCTATCTGTAACTAAAACTGGACTGCTAAGCTTTATTGTATGTTGCTAGGTATTCTTTTGCAAGTATAATGATCCTATATATGTGAAAATGGAGAAGCTAGAAATCATGATAAAGCTTGCTTCAGACAGAAACATAGACCAGGTAAATCCTTTCTGCTTTGATCCAGTTTAGTTCCTCTGATGTAGGTTCATGTTTTTTGCATCAATAAGTGTGGTTTATATATTTGCAGGTGCTACTGGAATTCAAAGAATATGCTACTGAAGTGGACGTTGACTTTGTCAGAAAAGCTGTCCGTGCTATTGGTCGCTGTGCGATCAAATTAGAGAGGGCTGCTGAACGCTGTATCAGCGTCTTGCTTGAATTGATTAAGATAAAAGTAAATTATGTGGTTCAAGAAGCTATTATAGTAATCAAGGACATTTTCAGAAGATATCCTAACACGTGAGTTTCTTCGAAGTCTCATATGCTGAAGTTGAGTTTTCGCATTTTATTTAATTTTTTCGTTCTGCCTTCTTTTTCAGCTATGAGTCCATAATTGCTACTCTCTGTGAGAGTTTAGACACACTGGATGAGCCAGAGGCAAAGGTAACAGAAGATTTCCAGGTGTTGGCTGTGGGAAGTTGTTGGGTCTACAATCTGTTCACTGATTTTGTAACTGCTTCTATCTCTTGGTTGACAGGCATCAATGATCTGGATTATCGGTGAGTATGCTGAAAGAATTGATAATGCAGATGAGCTCCTTGAAAACTTTTTAGAGAGTTTCCCCGAGGAACCTCCCCAAGTGCAATTGCAGTTGCTGACAGCAACAGTCAAACTCTTCCTCAAGAAGCCAACTGAAGGACCTCAACAAATGATCCAGGTATCTCTTGTTGCCGTATCATCAAGTGATCTATTCTCTTGTTATAGTATGCCATCTGTTAATTTGCATTCTGCTTATCAATAATATAAAAGAATCCAATCTAGCTTTTCTAATCAATTAGTTCTCCAATTTCTTACTTCCATTTCACTCATCTTTCTTGTTAGACCAAAAACGTCATAAATCATCCTCTTTATGTTGGAATTTTGATACGCTCCCTCGGTATAGACCAGAAATAAGAGGAATCAATTTTCTTACTAAAAGGATGACATGTTGAGTTTTTCTGAATGTAAAGTAACGAGTGAAAAGGGTTATGTTTCTTGAAGCAATGTTTTTAAAGTGAAAAGCGCAAAACAGTGACAAGATCCACAGGGCTTGAAGCGAAAAGCAACAAGTGAAGCACACACTTCTTTGAAGTAAAGCGCACAAGTTACGGAGAACAAAAAATACCAAACATAGATGAATTTAGCACTACAATAATCAAATTGCTATTAAAGTAACTATTTTTCAACATCCAATATACATAATGTCAATATTAGTCCAATTTGTCATAGTTGACATTCGAAGAATCGATTGCTCTTGATGATCACTTTGTGTGTTGTCGTTTGAAGTGCACACTTTTTTTTTTGTGTGTGTCGTTTGAAGTGCACACTTTTCTGAAGCGCATGGCTGCACGCATGATGCGAGAAGCCAACAATCCCTTGTTTTGCTTGCTTCATCTCGTTATGGCTTTTAATAACACTCCCTTGAAGCTGATATTGATAGTCACGAAGTACTAAATAGTTGGATTGTTTTAATTCAAAAATTTGAGGGTGTGAAGAAAAAAGACATTGGGCCTAACTCAACCCCAAAAGCTAGCTCATAATGTGAGGATTGATGTGGACCATGGAAGGAGACAACTCATTCCTTAACCAATGTGGGATACTTAACTCCCTCTCCTTGCACACCCATGATTAGACACATCTGGACAATGAACAATATAACGTGTGGGTCCAATGATGTGTAAACCAAAAGAGGGATGTGTGTGGATATGCTGCCATGAGGAAGAAAATGGACCTTGAGCATAACTGGCTAACTTAGCCCAAAAGCTAGCCACGAGGCGTTGTCGAAGACATTTGAGGTGGCAATAACATTCTCGCTACGTCTGGCATGATGTCTTTGTTCTCCTTCAAGAGTTCTTTGATGCACTCGGGCATATCTTCCGTGCTCTTATCTTCGGAAGCATCTTCAATGTCATGCATGGCAGCCATCATCTTGATCCACCCTTTCTTTGAACCTTGTCAATGATCGAACTTAAAGATATGAACTGAGTGCCCATTGTTGTTCGGATCTTGACCGACCAATGTGGAACACTAAATGGAGGGGAGGTTCATATTATAAGAGTAGAAAGTGTGATCAATGCAATTTAGCCAGGATATCGATTTATATTCATTTCTTTTGTTAACTTTATGTTCAAACGTTACTTTTGCCGAGTTCAAAACAATAGTTGGGAAATTAGACTGGTTTGTTTCTTGCCGCAACCTTGGTCATTTCTCTATCTTATACAATTGATGATAAGTATCTATTTGTTTATTTATTTATCTTTTATAAAATTGATACTCAGTACATATGACCTCTCTCAATGCTCATAGGTGGTCTTAAATAATGCCACTGTGGAGACTGACAATCCAGACTTGCGAGATCGTGCATACATTTATTGGCGTCTTCTCTCAACTGATCCTGAGGTACGTGCAAGCAGATGCTTAATTCAACTTTTGGCACTTTTCTTTGGCTGTCTCAAGGACCTCTTTTATTACTTCACTATGAAAGATCTCTATCTTCCATAAAAAGAAAGACTTGTTGTCTTAGGGGTGATAGTTAGTATAATTCATAACTGTTTCTCTTGCCTGCTATTTCCTTTGCTCCTAGATATGTAAGTTTCAATACATGAGCACATACGTAGTTCTGGGATTAAGTTGATCTCTTAATGTCTAGTTATAGCAAGCTCATTTGTATATTGCAGGCAGCTAAAGATGTTGTGCTTGCTGAAAAGCCTGTGATTAGTGATGATTCAAACCAACTTGATCCTTCTCTCCTCGACGAACTTCTTTCCAATATTGCTACTTTATCCTCTGTCTATCATAAGCCTCCAGAAGCATTTGTCACTCGTGTGAAGACCATACAGAAAACTGAGGAAGAGTATCCTGATGCAGCTGAACAGGGCTATTCCGATTCTCCTGCTCGTGTTGCAGAGAGTGGTGCCTCACCGCCAGCTAGTACAGCTAATGCTCAGCATCCTGCAGCAAGGCAACCAGCTGCACCTGCAGCTCCTGCAGCCCTGCCGGATTTACTTGACCTTGGCATGGATAACAGCAATAGTGCTATTGTGTCAGTTGATGAGCCTGCAACCCATGCCGGGTATGTACTGTTTGTCCACATTAGTGCTATAAAGAATGTCCCTGCGATCTCTTTTAAGGTCACAAACACAATGATTAAACGCTGCCATTTCTCATAATCCCGAGTCTAAAGTTATCTATGCCAAAGGAGTTCTGATTTTTTGTTGTCAGAAAGATCTGCGCTCCTTTTTGTTTGACCATTTTGTTTCAAACTCTTTTGAGTCATCATTGTGAAAACACTTACGGAGTGCTGACTTTTATTGCAGCCCTTCTTTACCTGTTGTATTGCCAGCCTCTAGTGGTCAAGGTTTACAAATCAGTGCCCAGCTGGTAAGGAAAGACGGCCAGGTATTTTACAGCATGATGTTCGAGAACAATTCACAGGTTCCTCTTGATGGCTTCATGATTCAGTTTAATAAAAATACATTTGGGCTTGCTGCCGATGGACAACTCCAAGTGAGTATTATATTGCCACTTCTGTCTGCAGTCCTTTCATAAAGTATTTATGTTACTATCCAGTATAAGAGGAAGATTTGATTGTAGACCATTCTGTGAATTCTACATCTCTTTGATTGTTTACTTTGACGTTTTGTGCTCAATAGGTTCCTCAATTGCTACCTGGGACATCTGCAAGCACTCTCTTACCGATGGTTTTGTTCCAGAACATTGCCCCTGGTCCCCCAAATACCCTTTTACAGGTTGCGGTTAAAAATAATCAACAGCCAGTATGGTATTTCAATGATAAAATCTATTTCCACGTACTTTTCACCGAGGATGGGAGGATGGAGCGCTCCACTTTTCTTGAGGTAGACATTGTTCAATTTCTATCTAGATCTATGTTTACCGTTGTATGTCTGAGATTGAGGTGTAGAGTGATTGGAATTGATGTATGTATTACCCTCTACTCAAGTTAATGGGTATATTATGTGTGAGTGTCTGCTTTGTTTTTCTCACCTCAAGAGTGATGGATTTATCATCTCTCTCAGCTCCTGTCAAGTAAAACTATCAGCTAGCTTTCGCATTTACTCTGCAAATATAAAGTTCCACATCCAATAAATGACTGAACTCCTCCCAACTGCACTTCTATAAATATATTTAACTGCAGCTTTGTTTATTTCCCATCTTCTATTCTATCTGCATTCATTCATTATATCATCACTTCCTTCACGAATTGGGTGTTTAACGATGGATCTCCTTTGCTTCTTTACCAGACTTGGAAGTCACTACCTGATTCAAATGAGGTATCAAGGCACTTCCCAGCATCTGTTATAAACAGTGTTGAAACAACCCTTGATCGACTAGCTGCATCGAACATGTTCTTTATCGCTAAGCGCAAACATGCTAACCAGGAGGTATTGTATCTTTCTGCCAAGATCCCTCAAGGAATTCCTTTCTTGATCGAACTAACAGCAGTTATTGGAACCCCTGGTGTCAAGTGTGCCATCAAGACTCCAAGCCCTGAAATGGCTCCTCTCTTCTTTGAAGCCGTCGAGACTTTGCTCAAGAGTTAATAGCTTGCTTGTCTTCTCCATTCTATTTATTTCCCCTGTAATTTTGTTTTGGCTCTTTTATTTGGATACATCTTATTTTTGTTGTGATTAATTAGCTTGAGTTTCCAGGTTGAACTGTTATTCATGCTTCATCCTATGTTCAGCTCTTGTTATTATAGGGTTATTTGTCCGCACGAATCTTCAATCTTTTCAGCCGTGTATGGAATGTATCTTAGAAATTTTCTTTTTGTAGCCTTTTATATTTGTTGACATTGAGGATTGGATTGCTCCCAATTGTCAAATTTATCTGTAGACCAAAAATTGCTGAGAGCATTATTGTCTTGTTACTATTACTAGAAAGGTTTTTCTTTTGGTGGAATACTAAAAAGGTTATTTGGGAACTTGAAAGTTGCAAGTCTTTTAAATGTTAAAACAGAACAATAGATTTCAGATATTTAACAATAACTTCTCTAAATTTTCTGTTTATTTCTTGAGTTGCCTTTTGGACGTTTATCTATTGACAAATACAAATACCAACGACCATAAAAGCAAGTATTTGACACATGACACCATTATCGTTAAAGCGTATATTTTGAAGGTCATGATTCAGAAGCATTATTTCAAATTTCTATGATTTTGTATACTCAACTTACTGTGTTTATGGAGATGAACAACCAACGAAGAGGATATTCAGTTCGCAAACAACATAAACTCGACGATAAATCGAGCAGAATGCCTTAGACAATCAGGTTGAAAGTAGTGTAACTTGTAAATATATTTGATTTTTAGGGATTGAAAGATATTGGTAAAATGAATTGATTTAAACATACGACTAATATATAATTCCCTACTAGGTACCTTCTCTCTAGTGCACGTCAATATAAGACTAGTATGAACTAAAGGAACTTTATATTATTGGAACAAAGTTAATGTATGCTAGCACAACTGAAAATAGCCTAAGATAGCACATTAAAAGGGCTCAGTGGCCTATTGAAGGGGTTACCCGTATTGTTGAGTGATGTGTTTGATCTCTCTCATCTCTATTCCTTCTCATTCTTCTTCTATCTATTCTTGTATTTTCAGTTCAAGATTTTCATTCCAGTATCAATATTTTCAGTAGTTTATATATATATATATATTGAGTTGAGTTGTAATTCATTTTCATTGTTGAAGTAATAAAAGAAGTGTTTGTAAACCGGTTCTTTTCAAATGGCAGATTCTTCATCCCTTTTAATTTCCTCCTTTCTTATGTCTGTCGTAAAGTTACAATGGAGGACGTATCTCTAACACTGGATTAATCTTTGTGAGTTACTCCTAATCATTCCAATATTTTGTTTGACCAAATATCTTCATTTGGAGACTAATCTTTTGTTTGCTTTTGAAATATGTACATAGTAGGAGTAATATTTAATTAATTTGAAATATGAATTAACTATTATGGAATGGAAAGAATTACACATATTGAGATTGATAGAGTAATCTCAACGAAAAAAATAGTAACTATTTAAAATATAAAGTTACAAGGCTGGAGTATTAAACTTATGACAATCGAGGTAGAATTTGTTAGATTATCATTAAGGAATCTCAAATATTACTAAAAGAGCAATAAGATTTTGGAATTGGATTAGCTCTATTTTGAACTAAGAGCCTAACGTAACGATTTATCTCTTTTATAATAAATTCCTCTTTGTCATGATTTTGCAAAGCTTAAAATGAGTTCCACATATGCATTTCATCAGAGATTTGGATTTTTCCAGATTTTGAAACATTAGCTAATGAACTCATCTAAACCAAATTTTATGATTTTTCTCCTCATTAAACAATAAAACAAACCAAGATTATCATGCTTTACAGATAGTTTAGTTACGTGTAATCTAATATACATATTAGGAAAAATCATTTTTTTGAGATTGTTCAGTTGCCACCTTACATTAAAGGACATGCATGTCCATGATTAAAAAAGATATACCATTTTACGTGAATACTTGATTATTACTATACTCTAATATTGGTGGGTTGCTTGTTTTGGAATCTTTTTGTTTTCATCCAGTATTTGGTATTAGCATCGTTGCCTCCATATCTAGGCATTGTTGTTCCAATAATTGTCCTTGAAAACTATGAATATTTTAATTATGATAATAAATAGAATAAATATTTTGATATTAGCATCGTTGCCTCGATGTCTAACATTGTTGTTTTAATAATTGTTCTTGAAGACTATAAATATTTTAATTATGACAATAAATAGAGTAAATATTCAATGAAGAGATATTACATCTAAAAACATAAATGAGGATAAAATAGTCAAAACACCATCCTAATTAATACTCCCTCCGTCTCAAATTATTTGTCATTTTTTTGGTTTACACGCCCTTAACAATATTAATTAGGAGGGGTATTTGACCTACTTTACCTTTATTTATGTCTAAGTTATAATCTTTCTCCATTAAATGTTTACTCTATTTTATGTGTCATCTTCATTAATGATGAAGGGTAAAATGTAGAAAAAATAATTAATTATGCCTTGAACTTCTAGAACGATAAATAATTTGAGACAAATATTTTTAGTAACTACAACATATAATTTGAGACAGAGAGAGTATTTTCTTAAAGAACGTATAAATTAAAAATACGACAATTATTTTGAGACGGAGGAAGTACTTGATTTCAAATGAAGTCAAAGTTTGGTATCATTTTTTGAGGTCCATTTCTCTTTAGGCTTTACTAGTAAATTTACAACTATTTTTTAATTTACAGAATCGACAAATTAAATATACTCTATAAATGATAAAGAAAAAATATTTAGATATGATCAATTTCGTACATATAAATTTATACATGTTATATTTTTTCTCCTAAATTCGTCCTTACAAGTTCTCATTTCCTACCTATTATTAAGGAAACATTATCTCAAACTCTATTATATTATACCATAAATCAAGAATGTTGCTATTAATGAAAGGCTAAAATTAAGGAGTTTCAAGAATTAGTGATAATATATATCAAAACACATTAAATACTTTTCTAAAAATCTCAAACATACTCAACTAGCATTCTAACCAATAAACAAGTATATATATATATATATATATATATATATATATATATATGTGTGTGTGTGTGTGTGTGTGTGTGAGAGAGAGAGAGAGATTTGTTATATACCTTATACTTTTTAGGTATATTTTTATGTACTTTTCTTATACCACGTCTTTTCATGTGCTTTTTTTAATATTAATAAATTTAAATAATTTTTTTAGTCACAAGAAAAAAATTGCATCAGCCATCAAGTGAAAATAAAAAAAGAAGAATAAAGAGGAAAGGAAAGAAAAAATATATTTTTAAATCGGTAGATGGAATATGGGATGTGAAGTTAATTTTTTTTTGTTTATTTGGAAAATTACATTCCCTCACGCCCTTTTCATAAATTGAGGGTGGGGGGTGGGGGTGGGGGTGGGAGTGGATGATTTTGAAAGAAAAAGAAAGTAAAAAGTTGTTATGCATTAATGGTAGTAACTCCTAAAATTAAGTATTATAGATATTTTAGGAATGTATAAGTTGTATTTTTATAATTAAAAGTTTTAATTTTGAATAAGTTGTATTTATGTAATTTCTTAAAAGTAGTTGTAATCTTTTTAATTACCATTTTAAAAAGTTGTATACGTGTGACTTTTTCTTTTATCTACTGTTTTATAATTTACGAACTAGTGGCGCTAAGCCGTGCTTAGCCCGGGCCCAACACAAGAAAGTTAAAATTTTCTTAATCAATTTAAAGTGATGGAAACTTTCCCATAAAAATAAACCCACTAATTGTCACGACCCATTTTACGGATCATGATGACACTTACATTATCTCACCGATAGGCGAATCATCCCCAAAAAACATTTATCTTTTAAAAGTAAATTAGCGGAAATGAAAAGAAATGAATATTACTAAAATTGTTTTGTAACGGAAACAAAGTTAATAAATGCACTTCCCAAATCCTAGTCTGACTTATATAAAAGCATCTAATAATTACTACAATTTCTGAAATATTGAAATACAAGTCTCAAAGATACTAAATATAGTATTGTCCAAGGGTAGGGAAAGATATCCAGAAACATAAGGAAGAGATTCTAGGGCTTCAGGTCCAACTAGTAGCTTATCATATCGTATGTGATGAATCGCCTTAGGATCAAACACAAAGTGTCGAACAGGAATCCGAATCAAACTCTGCACTCAATAAAAGTGCAGCAAGCATAGTATGAAGTACACAATGTATCCCCGTAGGTATCATAGACCGACAACAATTAGATAACGTATATAAATGAGCATAAATCAACAGGTAGAACATATAAGTAGTCGAGTATGGTCACTAAGCATGTTCAGATACCATTTACAACAAATGGAAGCATAGTAAGTCTCGATATTCTCAGATCATAGGCCTAGGTTAATCTCCAATCCTCAAGTCTGTCAAGTTTCTAGATAAGGACCCTTACAAGCAAGAAACACTCAATTAAGTCATCAACCAAGAAATCCACGAGGAAGTGAACCATGAAATGATGTGGAATGCAATGCCATGCAATTCCCCCATACTTCATCTCCGTACGCACACACATGCTAAGAGCAATGCATCATAGCCATGACCCATGGGGATCCACATAGTCCATGTACCCTTGTTCCGACAAATGACATCGGATACGAGCACTCATCTCGCTCCGGTAAATGACCTTGGATCACGAGCACTCATCTCGCTCTGGTAAAAACCTCGAATCATGAGCTCTTATCTCTCTTTTATGTTCTTCAACAAAGACCTCAGAGGCTACACTCTCTCACTTATCATCATTTCAAGTCACATCATAACAAAATAAGAGGTTTTCATCTGGGATAAACTCTTATTTTTAATTTTAACCTTTAGTTTTTAAGATTTGAAAGAAGCGCTTCGGAGACCGACATCTTTGTTATTTTTTCAGAAATGTTATCCCATCTTAACTCTTAAGTATGAAATAATACTACAATTGTGCTATAAATAATTCTAGGATTGCTAATTCCGGGAAAAAAAATCAACCAAACGCAGAATAAAATAATTATATATTTTATCCTAAAATAATTAGCTCTTATCCCGTCAACCAAACGACCCCTAAGGTTATTAAACAATATTTTATCCTCTTTTTCCCCCTTATTCAAGGGTCTAATTTTGAACAGTTGTATGCAACGACATCAAATCTTTGAGATGGATTGAAAATGACTTGCTACTTAATCATATTGGATATTTATTTATGGTATTAAAAGGTTATAATATGTCTTAATGTTATTTTTTTAAAATATTTGGTTTTTAAATTTAAAATTTGACTGAGAAATCAACTGACACCATGTAATATAGAATGTTGGGTTGGTAAGTTTATTAAATATTCATGCCATTACAAAAATACTATTCTCATTTGGGACCATTTTGTAGGTAGTATTTCTACCAATATCTACTTATTTTACACTCAAAAAGTAAATGGGCAAATACTTAATGAATTTCTTAAAGTTTGCCAATTATTTAAAGTTTTTTCCCTGTCTAAGTTGAACATTTGGAAAGAGTATAGCAAAAGCCAAATGAAGTTTTTTTCTTCACATGAATTGAAATGTATTTGAACAAGTAGAATGAGAAACTTGAAAAAGTGGCAGTAAAAATTCCTTGATATATTAGTATTTACCTAATATTATAAAAGTGAATTTTATTTACGCTTTTGAAAAAAATGTTGGTTTATACTTTATGTATATATACAGTCAATTTTTTTTATAATAGTCATACTTCATAACAATATTTTATTATAGCAGTCAAATTTTCTTTGAAATCAACTTTTCATGTTATATTCTACCTATGTATAATAATATTCTCCTATAATAATAGCGGTTATCATTATACCGACTGAAGTGTTCTGTTCCTTCTTCATAATAGTTAAATAAAATTTAAATATTTAATATTATTTTTTTGTATAACAAACATATCCTACAACAATAAAAAAATATCTGTATAAACAACGAGAGAAATGTACTACTCCACAACTTCTGACAAACATGTCATTTTTTTATTTTATCTAAATTTAAAACCAACATAATAGGAACATAGGGATTAAGCTAAATACTTTTATGGATTGTAAACCAAAAAAAGTACCATTTTCACCAATTCACTAATGTGACTCCAATTAGACCCATACAAAAATTACAAATATCATTTAAACATTTTCACCAATTATTTAAACTTATTGTACAAGTGTTAGAAGTCAAACATTATATAATATTCAAAGAAGACCACAGATTAAATTAAACTAGCATATAAAAATACCTCAAAATAAAATCACAAAAACGATACGAATCACTTTTGCAGAGCATGTGTTATGTGGTCCCCACTTTTGTACTCTCCAATGGGTCCCACTTCTCCATAGTGACGTGGGTCCTTCTGGACCCCATCTGAAGTGCGTTATGTTTTTTTTTTTTTTTTTAAATATTTCAATTTTCTAATAATTTTATGCGCTCCAGATGCCTCGTAAAAAGAGCGGATTCCAAATCAAAATTCAAATTTAATTAATAAAAATTTTCAAAAAGTTTCACACAAATAAACAGTTGTGAATTAAGGTACAAACGATATACACTGTACTTTTGGTTTTGTTAGGATAGATCCGACAGCTGTAATTTTTTACTGACACGTGTACGTTGAACTATGATCTCTATTATTTATCCCTCTTTTTGTTTTTCGGGTTATTTTTCAACTGGCTCAGCTCGGCTTATTTGCTTGGATTGTGAAATTACTGTTGTGCACTTGAATAGAGTCACGTTGTCAGGGGTTAAATGAGGAAAAAAAGATGAAAGATGAAGATGATTCGAAGGGTGAATCTTGATCGATGATACAGTTGCCGGAGATGTACCAGACAAGGTAGTTACCAAAGCTCAAAAATAAATATTTGGTGGGCTACTTGCAGGCGCGGATTTAGGGGTTACCGGGTGTTCAGTCGAACACTTTTGGTAAAAATTACATTATATATATATATATATATATATATATATATATTAACTTTTGAATATTTTGAACAAATTTAAATGTTAGCTCAAGCGGTTCAGGGTGTTTATAATTGACTCGAGCTAGGTTCGATTATCATGGATAACATTATTTTTATTTAACTTTTGTTGTTGTTTTCAAACCCTTTGAATGAAAATCCTAAATCTTCCACGGACTACTTATACTCATTTTGAAGTTTGATTAATTGGAGAGATATAATCAGATAGAACATGATGTACGTTTAGCTCATCAAGGACATGATTATAGATAAGAAAGTATGAAGATCGCGAATTAGAGTAGAAGATTAGCAGGTAATTGAATGTTGTCTCACTTTTGGAGGAATATGTTTGGGGATAATCACCGTGTTTGTCATAATTAGCCTTATTCATGTAGTTTATTGATTTTTTTTAATATATGTTACCATTTGTTGTTTATCTTATTTTGATTATGGCACTATTTCATTGTTGTTACTAATGTTTTCCTTATTAGTTGTCTTGTTTTCTTCATTGTCGTGTTTTTTTATAACTGCTTTGATTTGTTTCACTTGAGCTGTGTGTCTTTCGGAAATAACCTCTCTAATTAGTTGTCATGTTTTCTCCACGAGGTAGGAGTAATATATGTGTACACCTTCATCATTCTCAAACTCTACTTATGAAATTACATTGAGTATCTTGTTATATTAATTTAAATTTATATACGGTAAAAATCGACCATAAGAGCTGGACGAATTAGGAAGCGACACGTTTTAGGAATGGCCAGAGTGAAGAGACGTGAGGCAGATCGTGGAGTACGTCAAACACTTCGCTTTCCCGCCTATTTCAGAGTGATTTGAAAGAAAGATTGCAAGAGAAGACACCGAGGAAATCATTTCCACTTCCCAACACTTCGGTAAACTTTGATCCGGAAAGTGTGGGGACTGTTTGTATATGGTGGAAATTGACACGGCATGTGGCATGGTTTAAGTATGAGATTGAAGAGAGTAGCAACATTGTGCACCTGGTGCGAGGATACCTGGGGTAAGTCTGAGTGAAAGAGCAAGGGCGGGCGTAGACCGAACCAAGTAACACCGAGTAAGCGACCGAAAAAGCTTGATGCATGCCCGTTCCGGATTTGATGCCATCTGTTACTCTTTGGTCATTAAGTGGCCGTTATTGTCATTTAGTTGCATTAAATTAAAGAATGATTCTCGGACATAAATGCCCTGTATTAATAGCTATAAAAGGAGCTCAACCTTTATGTTGGAAGGGCATCTCATTTTATTTTTCACTTACTTGCACGATTTAACTGTAAACTTAGACTGAACAAGCTCTCAACATTGGCTTGGGCTCGAAGCAATTTAGCTAAAGACCGGACCAAGCTCTTTAACAAGTATCAATTAAGATACCATCAATTCAGGCTATTCTTTTATTTACTGTTCTCGTTTGTTTATTTATTACTAATTGTTTATCACACTTATTTACAAATCGATCCACGTGTTCTTAAAATCACTTATAAATTCAACTGTACATTTTTTGGGTAAATAGTTTGGCGCCCACCATGGGAATAAGGATAATAGTGGTGATTTGTTCAAACTCAAATTTCACTTATTTCTTTCGAGATTTTGTGATTTCAGGTTAATTCTAAATGGTCAGTAACAGTCAAGTTAGCCACCATGATGAGAACAACAACGACATCCCACCTGTTGATCCATTGAACGACGTTCTAATGAATGATGTTCCGCCCGTTGACCCATCAAATGGCGTTCCGCCCTTTGATGCAATGAACGATAACAACCCCGTGATTTCACATAGGGAGTCTAGAAGGTCGCATAAGAAAATGTCAAATGACGCGGAGGAAAAAATAAATCGGCTAGAATCTTTAACATGCTGAAGGAACAACAAGAGGCTATTACATAATTGCAGAAGAAGAGCAGCGGGACAATTGCAACGGATGAAATTCATCCCGTCCGGGGTGAAAATTGGGTCCGATAGAAAGATCGAGTCGGAAGAGAGGGCACTGGTTGGGGGGCAAATGAATCCTCAGAGGTCTTGAAAATGCTCCAAGCCTTGACTAAGCAAATGAATACTAATGAAAACATGTTGAAACCTACAATTCACAGGTGGACCAGATTTCAGAGGCTCATCCGATCTAAAGGGACCGGATTCGAAGAGATACATTCAGTTGTTGTTCCCACCGAGCGCAACTCCAAAGTTGATACCAAAAAGGTTCAAAATGCCAGATCTCCCAAAGTACGATGGAAGCACAAATCCATAAGAGTATGTGACGTCGTACACTTGTGCGGTGAAGGGCAATGACATGCATCCGAATGAGATCGAATCGGTGTTGTTAAAGAAATTTGGTGAAACACTATCCAAATGGGCAATGGCATGGTACTATATGTTGCTTGAACATTCTAGTAGCTCATTTGAAATGCTTGTAGATGCTTTTATAAAGGCACATGTCGGAGCACGAAAGATCCAAATAAGAAAAATGGATATATTTAAAATTGCTCAGAAGGATACGAAGTTATTGTGTGAGTTCGTGACAAAGTTTCAAAAGGAACGAATGCTTCTCCCCCGTTACCAGATGAATGGACAGTGGGAGATTTCACCAAAGGATTAAATCCTAGGAGCTTCAGTGCCTTGTTTAAACTAAAGGAGAATCTGCTAGAATTTTCTGCAAGATCATGGGTTGATGTTCCAAACATGTATGAATCAAAGATTTGCGTGGAAAATGATCAGATAATTTTGTCGACGTTTTCTATGACCCGAAATCAAGATCAACAAAACTTTGATCGGAGGCATTCCAGTTATCGGTTTGAACCATACCAATCGGGATCAAGGACTAACAGGAGGCAGAAGCGTCTCCAGAGCGAATCGCCTAAAAATGATATCATGAAGAACAGTAATGTCTACGAACACTGGGGACTGTTGCATCAAAGTAGCGAAAACTATAATAATAAGTACCGGAAGCATTTGAAGATGGCTTCGGAACAGAGTTGAAGGAAGACACTATGCCCGAATCCTCATACTTCGTACTCAAGAATAAATACCGGAGATAGCCTGAACTGGCTTCGGAATAAAGAAAAAAGGGCTGGGACTACCAGATCAACTTTGAAAAAAGGAAACAGAATCAGGAATCGGCTAGACCCAATATATGTCAGCTTGACCGCAATTCTCTTGCAATGTACTTTTGTTAATTTCCTCTAAAATATTTTATATGCGATGTTGTAAGTGTTTGTGTATGTTCAAGGAATAAATGAAGCAAAACATGCACCTTCTAACCATCCTCGTATATGTCCGAATGGACTAACTCATTCTTAAATTTACTCACACTTAAAAGCAAATAAGGATTACGAATTCGAACAATTATACCCAGATGAACAGGAGACATCCTCTTCATAAGTACCATAAAATTAGGGGCCCTCTCTTATAAAGTCACCCAGTCAAATGGCTAAAAGTCGGATACTTTATTTTTCGACCGTAAAGTTAACTAGATGCATTAAATTTTCAGACTTTACCAAAATCGGGAGTAAAAATTTCCTGGTCACTAATATCCCCGATCTACGAGACTATGAGATTCTAAAAATTTCGGGTATACCTAAAAACCCAAGACTCAAAACTTAAATACTATTAATTTCATGTACAATTAAAAACTTAAGAGTCGAAACTCAAAGATTAAAAGTTCTGGATGAACACTAAAAAATCTGAGATTAAGCTTTATGTGATGGTGGTACTTTTTCACCGATGGAATTGTCATCCAAAATCCTTAAGTCATGCACTCTTTTTCCCTTCACTCAGATTTTGTCACGATTGGATTTTTTCGGTAAGGTTTTTAATGAGACAATGGCAATGATGATTACACATTTTTTAGCAGAAAGGATTAAATCTTCCACTTTCCGATCACATCACATGGAGTAACCGAAAAGTGGAGGGACTATCTGTATAGGGTGAAAATCGACCGCAAGAGCTAGACGAATTAGGAAGCGACACGTTTCAGGAATGACTAGAGTGAAGAGATGTGAGGCAGATCGTGGAGAAGGTCAAACGGTTCACTTTCCTGCTTATTTCGGAGTGATTTGAAAGGAAACTTGAAAGAGAAAACACCAAGGAAATCATTTCCACTTCCCATCACTTCGGTAAACTTTGATCCGGAGAGTGTGGTGACTATCTGTATACGGTGAAAACCGGCACGACACATGACATAATTTAAGTATGAGGTCGAAGGGAATATCAACGATGTGCACTGGGTGCGAGGATACCGGAGGTGAGTCCGAGTGAAAGAGCAAGACCGGGCATAGACCGAATCAAGTAACACCGGGTAAGCGACCGAAGAAGCTTGATGCATGCCCGCTCTGGATTTGGTGCCAGCCATTACTCTTTGGTCATTAAGTGGTCGTTATTGTCATTTAATTTAATTAAATTAAAGAATGATTCTCGGGAATAAATGCGTTGTATTGATAGTTATAAGAGGAGCCCAACCTTCATGTTGGAAGGGCATCTCATTTTATTTTCCACTTACTTGCACGATTTAACTGTAAACTTAGACTGAACAAACTCGCAACATTGGCTTGGGCTCGAAGCAATTTAGCTAAAGACCGGACCAAGCTCTTTAACAAGTTTCAATTAAGATACCGTCAATTCATGCTATTTCTTTTATTTACTGTTTGTTTATTTATTATTAATTGTTTATTACACTTATTTATAAATTGATGCACGTGTCTTTAAAATCACTTACAAATTCAATTGTACATTTTTTAAACAAAATTCATGCATGTAGTTTCTCTTTGAAGTATTATATTCCCATAAAAGATGACCTCATATTCAAAGGCCGAACACAAATTTAAAGATTTTAATTAAAGATGAAATAATATGTATTACTACTAAGCTTTGACAGTTTTGAAATAATAGGGTGCATATTCGCTGATAATGTGTGCTTTCACATAATGAATGCAATACTATTATTACGATATCATCAATTCTTTAAACTCTGGTATAAATGATGCGGGAACGTACATATTATTCAATACGAAATATAGTACTCCATTAAATAAGAATATCCTTATTGTTCACATGTGTAATACTAGTGTTTAGATACAAATATATTCTTAACATAGAGGATTGTTGTTATATCATAATAATTTTTACATTATCACTCATTGCATAATATTTTCTTCTATTATTTGAGGTACAATAGTCCTTACATTATTAATCTTCACAAAATAAGTCCTTGTGTCATAATCCATTCATAGCCTATCATCTTTATAAATTTCATTTCATCCTTAAATTTTATATTCAAATTAAAATTAAAACACATAAGATGAAAGAGAATAATTGATAGAACAATTATTTATTACTATTGTGATTGATAGAATAATTATTCATTACTATTGTAATTACTCATTATTATAATTGATCGGTAGAATCACATGTATATGGTAGGTAGATTAGCATTATCTTAGGAAGATTAGATGTCATGATCTTAGCTTCATCATATCATTTCATTAGCATAATTGTAGCTTGTAATAGTGGTATAATTATCACATTGTTGGAAGATGAATATTGAGGAAAATATTCTTACATGGTATTAGAAGATTAGGGAAAAGATCCTACCTCCACAAAAAATTTCACCCAAACCGTCGACCACCTCCTCGACCGATTTCACTTCCTCCCATTACCATCGGCCACCCTCATTTTTCTTTTTCCATTATTTTTTTCATTGTTCGGTCGACAATGTCTGACTCTAAATCCACTTTTCATCCCGCTCTCACCATTTCAAACATCAAAACTCACATTTCCATCACTATTGAGATGGAAAATGTACATTACACAACTTGGGCGGAACTCTTTAAACTTTATTGTCGCTCTCACCGGGTTATTCATCACATTATCCCACCGGAAACGGGCAAGGAAAAGGTGTTAAAAACCGATGATGAAAAAGAACTATGGCTCACACTTGGTGTGACAGTTCTTTTGTGGATTTATGTAACAATATAAAGCGATTTGTTGCACACAATAATGGAACCCGATTCCACGGCTTGGAATCGCGTACGGGGTATCTTTCAAGATAATAAAAATTCCCACGCCATCACGTTGGAGCAATAATTCTCCACTACGGACATGACGGATTTCCCAAATGCATTCGCTTATTGTCAACGTTACAAAGTTTTATCGGATCAACTCAAGAACGTTGGTTCGCCGGTTACAAACAATCGGTTGGTTTTACAATTGGTTGTCAGCCTTACCGACGCTTATAGTGGCGTGGGAACGCTCATCCGATAAAGCAATCCTTTACCACTCTTTTATCAAGCCCGCTCCATGCTTATTCTTGAAAAAGCGGAGTTTGCCAAAAAGGCTGCAACTATCTCAAATTCCGACATGGTTGCCGCCTCAACCAATGAAACAAATACACATTTTGAACCTCTACCACAAAATAGGGGACAAAAAGGGCAAAATGGTGGCAAAAATAAGACTGGTAATCTCGGAAATGGTAAAGGCGAGGGCCACCAAAATTTCGGTGGCGGCAGAAATGGTAGCAGAGGCGGCGGACATGGCTGCCAGCCGCCAAATTCCGGCCAACAGTGGCAGGCCCGTGGCCAGTGGGGTGGCAGACCACCACAGTGGGCATGGCAGTGGCCTTGGACTGTGCCACCATGCCCATTTCCTACAGGAAATTGGGCCAGGCCTAATCCAAGGTACATTGGCCAACCCACTACTAGCCAGCACCCAGTTTATGGGCCCAGAGGCAACAATTTTTCAACAATAACTGGGCCACTGCCGAACCAGTGGCAGGAGGCCCATTCGGCAGTGGCAGGAGGCCCATTCGGCAGTGGCCAGCCCAACAGATATTAAGTTTGCCATGCACATTCTTGGACTAAATCTGCCCGACGCAAATTGGTATATGGACATCGTAGCGACGTCTCATATGACGTCCTTCCAAGGTAATCTCTCGTCCTATTTTAATTTGAGCAAAAATAATTATCGGAAATGGTCATTCTATTCCAATTCGTGGTTATGGTTCTACCAACTTGACTCCACCAAATTCGCCTTTAATTTTAAAGAATGTCATTCATGCTCCACAATTAATTAAAAACTTAGTTTCAGTTAGAAACTTTACAATTGATAATTGGGTATCTGTTGTTTTTTACCCTTTTAGATTTTTCATGAAAGATTTTCAGACTGGGATGCTTCTAATGAGCTATGATAGTAATGAGGAGCTCTATCCAATTACCACATCTAATCAACGAACCAAGTTACCATCCACTTTTGCAGCTTTCGGACCCTCGTTATGACATGAACGTTTGGGTCATCCGGGGCACCTGTTTAAGCCTCCTTCAAATAAAATAATTTTATTTCATGTACTCAAACACGTAATTCAAGTATATGTCGTTCATGTTCACCTGGAAAACATGTTCAATTGTCATTTATTTCGTCAAATTCATGCACATTTATGCCTTTTGATATTATCCATTGTGATATTTGGACTTCACACATTTTAAGCTCTTCGAGCCATAGATATTATTTGCTCTTGCTAGATGATGTTTTTTCCATATTTCTAACTTTTAGAGCATTCATCCGGAATTAATTTGAATGAGATATTAAAAATATTCAATGTGATAATGGTAGGGAGTTTGATAATGAGAATTTTTGGGATTTTTGCAATTCAAATGGTTTAACTTTTCGCCTTTCATGTCCACATACTTCATCTCAAAATGGGAAGGCGGAACGAAAAATTCGAACCATCAATAACATAATTAGAACATCTCTTGCTCATGCCGCACTACCACAATCTTTTTGGCATCATGCACTACAAATGGCTACATATATATTGAACATACTTCCCCACAAAAACTTATCCTATCAAGCTCCTCTAAAAATCCTATACTTAAGGGATCCATCTTATTCTCATTTACAGGTATTCGGGTGCCTATGCTATCTATTTCCATCCACCACAATCACCAAACTTCAACCCCAATCTACTATTTGCATATTTTTTTGCGATATCCCTCTAATCATCGAGGTTACAAAAGTTATGACCTTTCCTCCAATGAAATAATAGTGAGTCATCATGTTATCTTTGATGAAACAAATTCCCATTTACCAAAATGCATGAGTCTGGACCCCCTACCTATGATTTTCTAGACGATGGCATACCCCCGTATTTGTCCTAACATTTTTGTCTCAAAATGAGCCCACTGTTTCGGCCAACCAAAATATTTTTGGTAACTTGGCCCCAAACCAGTGGCCCAGCCGCAGAACACCAATGCCCAGCAAGCTGGGCCTCCTTTCCTGAGCCCAAGTATGCCATCTGGATCGACAACCCAAAACCAACTGCGTGGCAATGGCTTGGGTCACGACCCAGTTCACTGCCAACTGCCAGGTAGTGCAGTCTCCTTCGTTAGCCCAATTCAAAACCCGGCCCAGCGTCCAATCACCCATAGTCAACACGTCATTGTCAAACCCAACAACAAATATAGCTTACACACCCAGATTTCAAAATCACAATTGCCTCGTAATCATGTGTCTGCTCTAAATGACCCAAATTGGAAAATGGTGATGGATGATGAATTTAATGCTCTTATTAAAAATAGGACGTGGGAGTTGGTTCCTCGTCCCACTCATGCCAATGTAATTCGGTCTATGTGGATTTTCAGTCACAAAATAAAAATCTGATGGCACATTTGAGAGGCATAAAACCCATCTTATAGGTGATGGGAAGACATAACAGGTTGGTGTGGATTGCGATGAGACGTTCAGTCTGGTGGTCAAACTGACAACTATCACATCGGTCCTTAGCTTGGCTCTGTCGAATGCGTGGCCTCTTCATCAGTTAGATGTCAAAAAATGCCTTCCTCTACGGAGAACTTAATGAAACAGTATACATGTACCAGCCTTTGGGATACAGGGACGCCACATATCCAAATCATGTGTGCTTGCTAAATAAATCATTATATGGGCTTAAACAGGCCCCCCGGGCTTGATACAAAAGGTTTGCGGATTTTGTTTCGCATATTGGGTTTTCTAACAGCCGTTCTGATCATTATCTGTTCATCTACCGTCAGGGTAATAATATTGCTTACATTCTTTTATACGTGGATGATATTATATTAACTGCTTCCTCGGATGCTCTTCGCAAGTCCATCATGTCATAGCTTGGTTCAGAATTTGCTATGAAATATCTCGGACCATTACACTATTTTTTAGGGATAGTCGTGACATGTCATGCAGGTGGTTTATTTTTAGCCCAAAAGAAGTATGCATCATAGATTGTTGAACGTTCTGGCATATCCTCCTGTAAACCGTTAGCAACTCCGGTTGATACTAAGCCCAAATTGAGTGTCTCTTCCGGCAAGCCAGTTGCCGACCCGACACTGTACTGCAGCATGGCAGGGGCCCTGCAATATCTTACCTTTACACGGCCAGACATTTCTTAAGCAGTACAACATGTGTGCTTATTCATGCATAATCCGGTGGATAATCATATGCTTGCTCTAAAACGCATTATGCGTTATATTCAGGGTACTCTAGAGTATGACCTGCACTTATACCCATCATCGACATCCACTTTTGTCTCCTACACAGATGCCGACTGGGGTGGATGTCCGGACACCAGACGCTCCACTTCTGGTTATGGTATATTTCTCTGTGACAACTTGGTATCGTGGTCCTCTAAACGGTAAGCAACGTTGTCCAGATCCAGTGCCGAAGCAGAATATCGAGGTGTTGCCAATGTTGTGTCTGAATCTTGTTGGCTTCAGAACCTTCTTCTAGAACTCCACTGTCCAATTCTGAAAGCAACATTAGTGTACTGTGATAATGTTAGTGTTATCTACCTCTCCGGGAATCCGGTCAACCATCAACGCACTAAACATATTGAGCTCGATATCCACTTTGTTCGTGAAAAGGTCGCTCGCGGACAAATACGTGTGTTGCATGTCCCGTCACGTTATCAGATTGCAGATATTTTTACTAAAGGTCTTCCGCTGGTATTATTTGAAGATTTTCAAGATAGTCTCAGCATACGCCTACCTCCCGCTTCGACTGCAGGGGAGTGATAGAATAATTATTCATTACTATTGTGATTGATAGAATAATTATTCATTACTATTGTGATTGATAGAATAATTATTCATTACTATTGTAATTACTCATTATTATAATTGATTGGTAGAATCACATGTATATGGTAGATAGATTAACATCATCTCAGGAAGATTAGATGGCATGATCTTAGCTTCATCATATCATTTCATTAGCATAATTATAGCTTGTAATAGTGGTATAATTACCACATTGTTGGAAGATGAATATTGAGGAAAATATTCTTACAATATATATAACCCTTGAGACCGATAAAGTATTAGACTGCCTTCTAACGTCTATCAAATTTAAATGGTAATTAACGTTTATCATAGACAGGACATGACACACATGCAACTTAGTGCTTATCGAGACATGACTCTAGTCTAGATAGGAGAATATGTAGTTTGAGAATTAATGTAAAAAAACAGTAGGTAATCGAGCGTTATTTATTTTTAAGCATTATTATTATTATTACTATGCTCCTACTAACTGATTTTTTAATTTTATTATTACTTGTTATTTTCTTTATTTTAATTATCATATTATTTGTCGTTGATATTGTTCTTTTCTCCGTTATTTTTTTTTTCCTGATTTTATACGATTTAGTTGAGCCGAGTTACACACTGCTACTCCCGAAGTCCACTTATAATATTACAATATTGAAAACGGAAAGAAAAAGCCAAGTGACCGTACAAGTGGGTCTCCCTTTCTCTCTCTTCATTTTAGCAGAAGTAGCAGGTCGTTTCCATTCCAATGGCAGTTGTGAAGCATTTACTGTATGCTCTTTCTCTCTCTAGATTACTGAAAAATTCGTGCATTTTGTTTTCTATCAGATTGCATTTCACTCCAATCTGACTGAAAAAATCTGGTTTTTCTCGGGCTCGGAATCCATTGTTTTGCTTTGGAGTGACTGGTATTGGCATTCAAACTGAGGTACGTAATAACGTAAACTGTAACGGATTTGACGTCTTTGCTTTTTTGCTTGATTTTTCTACTTTTTTATGCATTGCGAAGAATACATCTTTTTTTTTTTCACTTTAAAATTAACATTTCTGAGCTCTTATGTAATTTTTAGTTTTTTTGCTCGAATCTAATTTGTTGATTATATTCAGATGATTTCTTGCTTGAGTGTCAACTTTTTTGAAGTTTTTACATTGAGAATTTGTTTTTTTTTCTTCATGTCACATCAACTATTCTGATCTGCAGTTTTTTCTTTTACATTAATTTGCTTAACGTGATTTATTGCTTGAGTTTCGGTTTATGATGTTTTATACATTGCGAAATTGCAGTTTTTTCTGTTAAATCAATTAATCAACGATTCTGAGCTCTTATTTGATTCGCAGTTTTTCTCTATTCCTTAATTTTTTCCAATTTTTTTGGTTAAACTTAATATTTAACATGATTGCTCGCTTGAGTTTCACTTTTTGATGCTTGATGCATTGAGAAAATGCAATTTTCCTATCAAATAAACAATTCTGAGCTCTTCTCGGCTTCGGAGTTTTCTTAAATTAATTTTTTTTTTACAGATAGAATTTTGGGGATAACGTTATTGTTTTTAATTACTCAAATGGAAAAAAAATTCCGAGCAAATTGAAAGCTGCATAATTGATATTACCGAGCATTAATTTTATTTTAGTGCGCGTTTATAGTCTCATGCATATTCGTCTGCCTTAATTTTGTATTTTTTAAAAATATTTTGTGATACATCTATTATAAGTACTATCTAATTTTCATCTTAAGCTAACTAAGAGTGAATTTGAAGCTTTAGTTAATAATTTTGATTGAATTGGAGAAGTCACGATTAACTAATTGCCTTAATGTTAAATTGGATATGCTTTAGAAATTACATTTACAAAACTTTTTATTTTATTTATTTAATATGCAGTAGATTTTAGTGGATCATGCATTATTGAATTTAGTACTCATGCTGAATCCGTGACTTCAGATTTTTAAATTGCTTGTTGGCTCATAGCATTCAACATTCCATAAGAAATTTCGTGTCAGTCTATCAGATATTAAAGATCAGCCTCTTTTTGTGTCTCTCCTTTGAGTATATATGGCTGTATGAAAATGCTTTATTTGGACAGTATAGTCATACTTTGTTGGGATTATATGGCTGCCTTTTTGACATTCTTGATTGTTGCTTTTTCAGGAGTTCCATTTGAGATTGAGGGTTCTACCTTTTAGCTTGATTTATTCTGGTTCTTGAAACTTAAAAGATTTCAGTCTCTGTCAGCAGAGCCATTTCATTGTGAGGTGAATCGCGTTATTTAGAAAGGTATCTGAATTGAGATTCTTGGGATTTAGTTCTGAACTGGTAGTTGGTTAGAAGTTGAAGTTTGATCTGCGACCAAGTTGGCTGTTATTGGTGCTTTGTTATTTCATTGTCATATTGGAATGAGGAGTAAGGGAGAAAGGATTTTCCCCTATGCAGTGTTCCGTAGTTTGGTTGCAGAGTACCGGTAGCTAATTTAGTCTGATCTCGATTGCTATCTTCATTGTGGTCACTGATTAGTTAGTTGTTGCGACAAGCAAAATGCTGGAGACTCAACTATGTCCTGCTCGGGTGTTATCACCTTTCCACGAAGAGAGTGGTGATGAGGAACTGTCTGTACTTCCAAGGCATACGAAAGTTATTGTGACGGGAAACAACAGAACCAAGAGTGTTTTGCTAGGGCTTCAGGGTGTTGTCAAGAAGGCTGTTGGGCTTGGTGGTTGGCATTGGCTGGTGAGGCCTTCATTCTTTTTAGATTTTGTATTTATCCTAACAGTCCAAAATGACCTTTATAGCAAAATTTCCTGTGGACTTGCTGTTGTGAAATCTCCTATATAACATTTTTGTTTTCTTTATCTGTTTTGTGATTCTGTTGTCTATTTGACTTTGGAATCAGTTATTAAACTTCTTTTTGTCAAATTGAAGGTTTTGAAAAATGGGGTTGAAGTCAAGCTACAAAGAAATGCGTTGAGTGTGCTAGAACCTCCCACGGGGGATGAAGAAGACGATGATTATGACTTTGATGACTCAAGTAGTGGTTCAGACATTGGTGAAAAAGTAAACCATCACTTTGGTAAGTTTCCATTTTCGATCTTTGTTTTATCAATTCTTCTAATTTCTAAAGAGGTTTCTTATTTGATTATAATCCTTGTATCTGGTAGCTACTGGTGTCGAGTACAGAAAAGTGAGCAAGCCTAGAGTTCGTTATACAAGGCCATGGGCCTTATCTGGACCACCAAAGACAATGAACCGTGGCAATTGCAGAGAAGTTGAACCTAACTATTTGCAACCGGTAAGCACATAAAGTAGAGATCGTCTTTGTCTAGTGTCTGAACTGGTTTTGTTATGTGGATGGCTTTGTCAAAGTCACGTTATGTGCTTTCTTTCCAGGTGATAAAGTTTTTTTAATTGGTATCACAGAAAATCAAATGAAACATATAGACGACCATTCTGCATAGAGTTGCTTGTTTATTCTTTGTGATCATGGTGCTTGATGTAATGCTTTTATATTAATCCTGCAAGTGTTTCAATATATGCTGCTTGAGGCTTCAGACATGCTTGTTTTATTAAATTGTTTCATTTTGGACTATCAGAGAGTGAACTTGGCGAAACTAGGAACTGGTTCAGTATGGAGGTACTGGCGAAACTTCAACCTTGTAAGTTTTTGCCAGCACGAATCTTTTTTCTACGATCCATCAAACATATAGGTTCAAGTTAGTAACAGGTTTGTGTATATGCAGGCACATATTAGCCCTAACCCGACAAAAGAACAACTGCTTAGCGCTGTCCAGCAGCATTTCTCGTCACAGGTCTGGTTCTTTCTCTTACTATGCTTAAGTACTTTGTCTCCTTTGCCCCGCGTTTTACTAAAGGATGCTTCCAATCTTAATCCTTGCAGCGAGTCGACGAGGTACAAGTGGTGGTGGAATTTATCCGTGCGGCCAAGCGATTAAGATCAACTGACACACATTGAGATTTGTTGATGATGATAAGGGAAAATTGTGAAGAAGGTCTGATTATTATCTGTAATATATTGCATATATAGAGTAAATATTTATGAACCTCTTACGTGGTTGAGCTAATTATAGAACTCTACTAATGGAGACTGGTGGGAGCTTCTTTGTTAGTGTGCAAGAGTTGGGAAAGTGCACCATAGTGCCATGAATAGTAATGCATTGAATAATTGCTATGTAGTTAATTGAGTTTGTTAGAAAGGTGGTTAATTAGTTGCATGATTAGTTAGAGTTAGTTAGACATAATTAATAGAATGATCTAGAAATGTAGGTGTGTATATATATGATTGTACTCTACCATATTGGATAGTAGAAAATCATTTTCTCATTTTCTCAAGCCAGTTACTGCTACTTCGACTACATCTCATCCTTCTCATCACTGCTCACATCTTCTTCTCCATTGTTTTGCACTACTGCACAGTCCATCGATGGCTGATTATGGCCTTCGACCTGTGTTTGATGTTCAATAAAATAGTAACACTAACATGGTATCAGAGCTATGGGGGAATCGATGCAATTCGAATCACATGCAAAGGAGATTTGAAGAATCTGTGTACTGATTACTGAATCCTTGATATCGAGGAACTGTTAGAGGTGATTCTGTCACATGCAAATTAGTTCGAGGTGATTCTGTTGATGTTCGAGGTGATTCTGTCACATGCAAAGTGGAATTCAAGGGATCTGTGTGTCGATTACTAGATCCAAGATAATTCTGGAAAGTGTGAACTAGATGGAAACAGAAATTGATAGATTTTTGTGTATTGATAGGATTATAATTGGGATTACTAATTGAGAATCACATGCAAGGAACAATGGGAAGTAATGAAGAAAATTTAATAAATGAGGTCGCAACAATGACAATTAACATTGATCACAACCATCCTCTATATCTATTTCCATCGGATGCACTTGGATCACTGTCTGTTGGGATCGTGTTGAATGGAATGGACAACTACACATTGTGGAGTAGAGTTATGAAATTGGCTTTATTAGGGAAGAACAAGATGGGGTTCATTGATGGAACTGTGAGGAGATAAGCTTTTCATGGAGATCTGGCAACGTTGTGGGATATGTGTAATGCAATTGTGGTATCTTGGTTGATGGAGAATGTAAGTAAAAATTTACTTACTGGAATGTTATTCAACTCAGATTCATACAGTATATGAGAGGAATTAAAGGAGAGATTTGACAAAGTAAATAGCTCCAGAGCATTTCAGTTGCACAAGGAGATATTCACAATGAGACAAGGTGCACTGTCAGTCTCAATGTACTATTCTAGACTTAAAGATCTCTGGGATGAGTATGATTCCATCATCCCACCTCCATCATGTTGTCCAAAATCCAAGGAGTTTATTGATCACGGTATCAAAGAATGTTGCAGTTCCTTATGTGACTGGATGAAAGTTACAGCTATGCCAGGAGCCAAATAATCATGATGCAACAAATACCAAGCTTGAATCAAGTATATGCAATGGTTAATCAGGAAGAAAGTCAAAGAATAGTTGCAGGAACAAGCAGAGTGATGCATGAATCAATTGAGTCATCTGCTATGTTCACAACCATGAATGGAAATGGTAAAAATGGGAATGGAGGTATGAAACAGAAGAAGCCATACAACCCTAATGCCCTCTGTGTTTTTTGTCATATGACAAGTCATTTAAAGGTGAATTGTTTCAAGCTGATGAAGTGTGATTTTTGTCACAAAACTGGACATACACAGGATGATTGCTATAAACTAATTGGATCTAGACAATTTCAAAAATAAGACCAAGAAAACATATGTAGTAACAAGAGGTAACATATCATTTGAAGACACTGGACAGAAAGATGGAATGCAACATCATCAGCATGACATGAGAACACTGAAACAACAACAATATGAACAAGCTTATGGATCAAATTCCTCACAGAATGCACAACCGTTCACATATTACAAACATATTCAGAAATTGTATTCACAACCTACAGATACAGTACCACACAATCAGTTTACACCTAGTCAGCATCAACAACTCCTCAACTTGCTTAGCATAAAAGACAACACTGGTGCTAGTGCAAACATGGCAGGTAAATGCATTTTTGATTTAGAGGGAGTGTTGAAATGAATTGTAGATACATGTGCAACTAATCATATGATTAGTGACCAGAAATACTTACACAGTAATCTATTGACAGAAGGAACATGGAAAGTGCAATTACCCACAAGAGATTCAGCAAAAATCTCACATGTCGGTGATTATCACTTAGGAGGAGGTGATGTTCTTAAAAATATTTTATGTGTGCCAACATTCAAATTTAATCTGATGTCTGTATCAAAAGTAACCAAGGAACTGAATTGCAGTGTTACTTTCTTTCCAAAATATTGTGTGTTTCAGGATCTCTCATCTGGGAAGGTGAGGGGGATTGGTAATGAGGAAGAAGGATTATACATACTATGTTTGGATACTCAGAATAAAAGAGGAGAGTTAAGTAGATGTCTATCAGCAGTTCAACATGTGGATGTAGTCATTTGGCATAAGAGGTTATGCCATGTGCCTATGACTGTCTTGAGAAATATTTCATGTTTCAAAAATGATGCTACTTTTGTTCTGGCTAGACAAATTAGAATTCCTTTCTCTGTTAGTATTAGTAGAACAATGCCATTTCAATTGTTGCATAAGGATGTATGGGGACCTTATAAAGTTGAAACATAAAATGGAATGAGATACTTCTTAACCATTGTAGATGATTACTCCAGATGGACTTGGATTTTTCTCTTGAGATTGAAATCTGATGTTTTTACTCTCCTTCAAAACTTCTTTGTTGAAGTCAACACTTAGTTTGAAGTTAAAATTCAAAGAGTAAGATTTGATAATGGGACTGAATTCTTCAATCATAATTGTAAGAAATTATTTCTGCAATATGGTGTAGTGTAAAGAAAATATAGACATTTTAGAAACAGCTAGAGCCATAAAGATTCAAGGAGGATTACCAGATAGATTTTGGGGATTGTGTGTGGATGGTGTTGTGTATATCATAAACATAATTTCTTCTACTGTTATAAAGAATAAATCCCATTTTGAGATGTTATAGAACAAGACACCACAACTTAATCACTTGAGAGTAATATGTTGTCTGTGTTTTGCAATTGTTCTGACTAAACATGATAAATTTAGTGTAAGAGCAGTAAGAGTTGTGTTTCTTGGTTATGGATCTGCACAAAAAGGGTATAAACTTTATGACAAGGAGAATATAACTTTCTTCATGAGCAGAGATGTATTATTCATGAAGACAATTTTCCCATCAAAGGTGGCACATATGAAGACATTAACCACATCAGATCCCATGAACACTTCTGTTATGATGATTTGGTTCATTACCAGAATGTTGGTATTCCATTAGTGAATATCAGGCAACAAATAAGTGATGAACACAAGAATGTGAATATGGAGAGTCAGAATACTGTTCGGGATGCAAATGTGCCTGATGTAGTCTAGCATGAGATCAATACCGACCACAAACATGATCACATGATCATGATCACTTAGCCACAAATCCATCAGAACCTGAGACTAGAAGGTCCACAAGAACTAGCATACCTCTAATTTGGCACAAGGACTACATTACTAAACATGGTTCTTCTAATTGTTTATATTTCATATTGGATAGTAGAAAATCATTTTCTCATTTTCCCAAGCCTGTTACTGCTACTTCGACTACATCTCATCCTTCTCTTCATTACTCACATCTTCTTCTCCCTTGTTTTGCACTACTGCACAGTCCATCGATGGCTGATTGTGGCCTTCTTGTTTGATGTTCAATATTGTTAGCTACTCCCCCACCTTGTCTCCCAGATCCTAACCTTGTATTATACGGCAGTGACCTGGTTGATAATTATAACCTTCATTTCTAGTGTGATTCTACGTTACATGAGCGTGTATATTTTTTTTTTCTTTAGAACGTAATATTCTACCTGGAGTAGTAAAAGATGTAGATCACATCCTCATTTGTCCAAGCATTGGTGGATAGAGTAACTTAGTACTTGTGTTGGTGTAGCAAGTACCGTGTGGAATTAATCGAAGTACGTGCAAGTTGGTTCAGACTAAAGAAATATGTTCCCTGCTTTTCATTGATCATTATGTACAATATATATAGTGTTACATAATTTTCTACTCATTTATAAATTAGGTAACTAATCTTTCTAATTACAATTGGACTACAATTTTACATAATATAGGAGATGTACAATATTCTATCATACCTCCACAGTCGAAGCGGGAGGTTATTTGAAAAGAATATCAAATGTTTTCAATGTGACAATGGGAGGAAATTCTATAATAATCAATTCAAACTTTTCTGCGTAAAAACGACCTTGTTTTTCATTTTTCCTGTCACCACACCTCTCCACAAAATGGCAAAACTGAACAAAAAATAGGACCATAAACAACGTAGTTCGTGCCCTCCTTGCTCACGCCTCTATCCCTTTCCTTTTGGCATTACTCTTTATCCATGACAACCTATCTCTTAAACATTCCCCCAAACAAGTCTCTCAAACACAAGTCTCCCACTCAAGTTCTCTATCTTCGGAATCCTTCCTATAAGCATTTAAGAACTTTTGGATGTCTATGCTACCCCCACCATCCCTCCACACAAATCAACAAGCTGCAACCTAGGTCCACCCCATGTGTATTTCTGGGTTACCATCTAATCATCGTGGTTACAACAGTTACGCTCTAATACCATAAAAGAGTATGTTCCATGCTTTTCATTAATCATTATGTAATATATATATATATATATATATATATATATATATATATATATATATATATTGTGTTACATAATTATGTACTCATTTACAAATTAGGTAACTAATCTTTCTAATTACAATTGGACTACACTTCCTAATTGCATTTGGACTACAATTTTACCTAATATAGGAGATGCATAATATTCTATCACAAACATTACAATTATAATAAATTAAAAAAAGTATGAAAGTATGATCACATTGTCAAATGTAATAAACAGGTGAAGTTTGGGATTCGTCGAGGTAGTTTCATGGAAATGAGAAGTCAGGTTTAAGCATTTTTATACTCGAGTTACTCGTCTCTTGATTTGATGTGAGTTAGATTGCAACAACATTGACAATGAAGATTCATATAGTCGATTCGATATATTAAATTGAGGTGTAATTGAGATGTTCTTTCTTGCGTCTCATAGTACTTCATTACGTATTTACTTCAAATTTGTTAGTACGTTATATTTCTACTTTTAAAATTGTTAAGTTTAGCCTCTGTTGACGCTAAATTCGCGCCTTGATTTTTAAAAAGCTGATCTCAATGCCCTTACATCATTCAATTTATTTTCATTTTTTTCTAGTCTATAAGTACGTATAAACTTAAAGTAGTTTATAAACATAATAATTAATCGTTTGTACAGTACGAGATCAACAAATTTATTATGCTACATGTCTTAATCGGGCTAATTTGGTTTTATCCTTTTTCTTTTTGGCTGTAACTGTTGACATTCTATAGGAAGAAAAAATAATGTATTATATTTATTAATTTATGCAAGATGTGTGGATATGAAGTGTAAATAGGTGTCACGAGTCAACTATAAGTTGGCAGATGTAGACCCATTATGTGGGGTATATTTTTATTAAATATCTACCAACCGAAGAAATGTTATATTTGTGCAACCAAACCTAACATTGGCTTTCAAATTAATATTGATAAAAAATTACTCCCTATGAGAGATTGAGAAGACTCCCTTTCTCTTCACGTTATTAAAAGTTGGTACCAAAACAATTCTATTATTTGTCCCTACAAAAGATTTTGTGCAAATGGTTAGGATGTCTTCTTTGGATTTGCTCTATTATTTCAGTTTTTAGTGGACCCCACTTGTTCCCTCCACCCACATATATTAGGAATTTAAAATGGAAAAAATATTACGATTGCTATTTGAAAATAAGGTACAATTTCAAAATCAATCAGTATTCAAGGATTTAATTTAGTGATTAATGACGTGCAAGTAGAACTCGAGGTCCTTAAGTTTAAATCTTAGCAGAGGATTCTTCTCATGTGTAAAAACTTTGGAAATCAAAGTTACCCGGTTCTTGTGCTTGTTAGAAAATAACAAGTAGCTTATAAAATTAATCTTGTGCTTGTTAGAAAATAACAAGTAGCTTATAAAATTAATCAAGATATGCATAAGTTGATCCATTATAGAAATAAAATTTTCAAAAGTAACTCAAATTTAGCCACTTCTTCATTTGAAAATAATATTAGAACAAAAATACCCTAACATTGAAAAAGCAACCGAGATCGGCTACTTCATTTTTCCCGCTTTTTTCGAACTCTAGGACACTCCAAGTCCAAGGTAGTGTCTTGGAGTTCGAATCTTATAAGTGGAACTTCAAGACAAGTGATAGTGAATTCCGAACTTGGTCACACTCATTCAAATCTGCCTAAAAAAGTGATCGGAAAATGAAGCCCTTCCTTCCGATCCAAGTCCGCCTTTATATTAATTTAACCACCCCTCAACGCCATCAAAACAGTGTGCTATATATTTATTTATTTCTTAACAATTTTGCATTGAAAATTTGTGAGGTTGGGGATGTCTTTTGCGTTAAATTCTTTCTTTTTTTGTTGATGACCTTATTTCCTATGTAAAGTAAAACAGCAAGTGGAAGTGTAGATTCGTATTTATTCGTCACTTTCTCCTATTATGGACTCTTGAGTGTTGATCAGTTCAAATTGTAATGTCTAACCACGGGACCAAAGGGATCAAAAAGTCCATTCTTCATATATTTCAGTTCCGAGAATAGAAATCGATTATTTTTTTCTATTCACAAATCAAGATTTCATTTATATTCATACGATTTCTGATGTAAATTCGACGGGTCATCCCTTTCCTACTCCTCCTCTCTTTCTCTGATCATAAATTCATCTAATCCTTTTATTTATTTTTTATCTCCCTGAATAAGTAAAACCCCGCTCTTTCTAAAGAAAAAATCTCAACTGCCTCTCAATCAAATTACTTGAGGTCATTTATATGTATTTGTGCATTTAATTCGTGATACTTGAGGTTTATTTTATTTATATAGTAAACAAATTGTTCTCCAGGGAAAAATATGGGTTCTTGTAAGCTACAAGTTCTCCATATTTCACACTTATTCTTACACAAACATTAGTACAAAGACCAACTCCAAGTTAGAGGGAATAATACATTTTTTGCCACGTGGATTAATCTTGATCATACCCTCAAGAATAAAAAATAATAGAGCGAATCATTAAATGAATATTCCATCGGAGCTGTCAAAGCATACTCAATCAATAAGCAATCTTCAGTACAAAGCTGACCAGTATAACCATATATCACCTCACGCAGTGTTTTCTCTTATTCTTCATTTAACTTGAACCTTCAACCTACATGTTGATAGTTGAGTCCGACTCTTTTTCCAAATAAGCCTCTGCTTATTAGTAAAAGAATAATACATTTGACTATATATATCTCCACAAAACATAAACAAAATAACTCCATGCTAATGGATCTTTCATTGAGTCTTCGCTTTTGGATCATTACAAAATATATGGGCTCATATGGAATTCTTTATAGGGCTCAAAATAGGGCTTCCAACCAACTTGGGAAAATTTCATGTACATGTAATATTATAGCGTTATTTATCTATAGTAGCATTAAAATTCAATTTACTGAAAATAACGGTAGTTTGATTACCAAAACTGTCAAAATAAGGTAAATACGAGTAAGATACAAATTTATCTAAATGGAATCCCCTAAGAATACATTATTTTAAGGGATATGTTGTTACAGTTTATCTTCTTTTGCTAATAATATCTTCCTTTCATAACAAACTCCACTGTGAAGAACGTATTTTCATAAAACTTTGTAATCACTTGTGTTTAATATACAACAAAATATATTAAAAAAATACAAAGCACATCTATAAATACTCTCGTATAAAAATTAATGAACATACAATAGGTAGAAAAAATATCAGTAGAAGAAAAATATAAATCATACAATTTTAGATACTCCAAAAATGATATACAAAAACTTGTATCAGTAGCTACAACATAAAATAAAGTAAAAATACAAAATAAAAATGTATGGAGTATATGCCAGTGCCAAAGAAATGAACCTTTTATCTGTACATACAAAAAATAATACAGTAAAAATACAAAATCATTGCTAGATATACTATAATGTGCAAAATACTTACTCTATTACTAGTATATACAACACAAATATATGTTAAGGGAATTAACATACAATAAGAATGATGTAACTGAAATGAAAAAGAAATTACAGTAATAATAGAAACACAGCTTTGTTATATACTCCAAAAATGAGATAAAAAAACTTGTATCAGTAGCTACAACATAAAACATAATAATAAAAAATAAAAATATATATATTCTAATGCCAAATAAATGAACATATTATTTATACATACAAAAAATACAGTAAAAATACAAAATCAAAGCTATATATACAACACAAATACATTTTAATGGAATTAACATACAATAAGAATGATATAACTTAAGTGAAAAAATAATTAAAAATTAATAATTCAGTAATAATAAAAACACAACTTTGTTATATACTCCAAAAAAAAAAAGATTAAAAAAACTTGTATCAGTAGCTACAACACAAAATACGGAAAAAATACAAAAATAAAAATATATATTCTAATGCCAAGAAATGAACATATTATTTGTACACAGTAAAAATACAAAATCAATGCTATATATACAATATAAATACATTACAGTGGAATTAACATACAATAAAAATGATGTAACTGAAATAAAAAAAATAAAAAAATTAATAACCTTCGTGAAATAAAAAGAATTAAAAGCCTTGGGCTAAAAAATGGGAGATGGGATATATTTGTAAAGTAAATACAATAAAATATATGTGTAAACATATTTACCACTTAATTAGGTAAAAAGGGGGAAAATAGAGAAAATTCAGTTTTTGGTATAATTGGTAAATTATTGATAATGTTAGTAAATATTTAATATTGTACGTAACAGTAGTAATATTAATCTTATAGTAGTGAGCCCACTTAATTTTCTCTTTCAATGTTTTGGACATACTACAGCTCTGTTAGCGGTCTTGAATAAAACGAGCCCAATTTAAACTAAGCCCAGGCCCTGACAAGAAAATGATTTACGCAAATTCTAACCTTAGGTCCTATTTAGATTTTGTTCCTATATTTAAAAGTTGTGCAAATATATCGCTTAAAAAAATATTCTTTCGGAAAAGGTTAGACTGGGTATTAAGTTTGTTCATATTTTTCTCAACTTTACAGACATAACATTAGGTTGTCATCTAATGTTCACAATACCTGCAAAATTTTAGATTGTGGTTTAACGTTTTCTCATACGATTTTTTTATTTATTCAAAAGAGTTCTTTAAACCGTTATATAAAAAGTTCATAAATTGCTAGAAAAATATTGATGGCTATTTACTAAATAACTATCCAAAAAGGGCCAGGTTGTGAAATTGTGTGGAGAAAAAGAAAATAAAAATGGTATTAGATGCATTATTAGTTTGAATGATAACTTAGGGAGATAAAAAATTATTCTAAACATTAAGGGTGTATATGGACCGGATTGGTTCGGTTCTTTTCTTTATCAAACTAAACCAAAGATATCGGGTTTCTATATTTATAAATCAAACCAAACCAATAATAATCGGATTTTTCAACTTCAAATTTTCTCAAATTTTTCGGATTTCTCGATTTTCTTTTGTGGTTGATGTGAATCATCTTACAATAAGCAGCAATAGGACAATCTGATTTAGTTTCTTTGTTTTTTTGAACTTGTGGAACACTGGAACAGTTCCTAGTAGTTGAAGTAAGATACACAGGTCCTCTAATTCTCAACCATTGCAATTCCTACAGCTATTAAGGTTTCTTCTTACTTGATCATATTTCTCTTCAGCCACCCAAAATTGCAACTTTGCTGAAACGATAGCTATGATTAGTGTGTTGATTTTATTCTGTTGTTAAAACATTGGGACTTTAGTTTGGGCTTTTTCTAATTTGCTGGAATATAGATAATATGGGCTAAAATTATAAGTCTAAACTTGATGTTAAAAATATAACGAAACTAATCCCTTGATTATTTTCATTAATGAATGAGTATATATACAATTTACAATTTTCATAATAGTAAAATCATATTCCTATTCTACTCCTAAAACCTTATTCTACTTGTACAATAATTATACAATTATGGTAAGTGTACAATGCTAATTAAATACAAACTAAAGTTACTAAAATATTAACCAAAGACCGTGATATACACTGTTGTATAAGCCGTGTATATCACGGGCTAAAACTGCCTCTATTACCGTGATATACACGGTATACACAGGGCCGTGTATATAACGGTATATTCTGTCAAATTTTTTTTATAAACTACATATGTATAAATAATTCATAACTTATATATATAATCGGATTGGTTTGGTCTTGGTTTGACTTTTTTTAGTTAAAATCAAACCAACCCTATTATGGTCAGGTTTTTTTCTTAATACCAAACCAAATCACTAATCATTTTTTTTTTCCGATTTGATTTGGTTTATTGGTTTGGTGCAATTTTCCGGTTTTCTTTACAACCCTACTAAACATGAAGTACGTCATTGGCTTAGAATAATTGCTCTCCACTCTGAAATACCACAATCCTGTTGGTCATATTAAATTGTTTTTGTGTTAGTGATAGGTAAATTGGTCCAATCATTATAGATTATCCTACATAATTTGGAACTAATATATCTTGATTACTTTATTAACTGGATCACATTAAGACTTTTTATGAACAGAATTTACTTCTAATACAAGATCACCTTTGTGTTGAATAACTTGCTTCAGTACTAATTTATGCTTTACTTTGTCTTAATATGATAAGCACGTATCGAGTTTACGTATCGAAATGACTTTACAAATTTCATAAAATATATACTCGTAATAGTGCAAATTGAAATATACATTTCATGATTGCATAAAGATATTAAAATTTTGGAAGCTACAGTTTAATATGATTAACCTTTTAAGGAAGAAAAAAGAGACCACCCTTTTTTCTTTAAAAAATTACATGATCTTAAGGCATTTGTATTTGACTTTCTATATAATTCTTGTGATGAAGGTTTGAAAAGTTTTTTTGGAATATAAATTTGAAAACGTCTATAAGTTCTGACCTTTTACAAAATATCTTATGGTAATAATGTATTTATATATTTTTAAATTTTACTATTGGATTTGCAGAAGCAGAGCCAGAATTTGAATTTATGAGTTCTAAATTCTAGAATAGCAATATCAAGTGTTAGTAATTGAATTCTTAATTTTATTTTTGTACATAGCTAATAATTTCTTAATACAAATATAGGATTTACACTAAAGTTATTGAGTTCGGTCGAATCCGTACGTTGACTTCTAGCTCTGCCTCTGATATGATGGATTTTATTTTCCAATAGAAGTAATTTGTTTTGATTTATGAAAAAGAAGTCCAGTTAAATATGCTAGTTCAGATTTTATCCAAAAAAAATATTACTTTATCTTACCCAATTTATATCTTATATATCTTTTAATCGGTCTAAAAAAGAATTTGATACTTTTTAATTTAAAAATAATTTATTTTTATATTTTCTGTTTTATCCTCAATTTAATGATTTATAGTCGAATGTCCATGAATTATATTAGATTATACATTTCATAGAAAAATTTTCCCGATAAACTTTGTGGCGAATCAAACATTATCACAAAAAAATTAGAAGAGAGAAAATATAATTTTCTATCCAAACGAATAAGGTTTCAACTTCTTTTGTTTTTTTGCAATGAACTTTCCCTTGATAAGTCAATTATGTGATAATATGTAAACAAGAAATAATAGAATACCAATAATATGTTTGGTAAACAACGTGGCTATCTCTATCTCACTTATCGGCTACAAATTTAGAAACTTCCACAAAATGTACATTGACACTGACACTGACTCACACCTCGTCAAACGCCGCCCACAGCACTATCATGGGAAGTAATACAACAAAATTTTATTCGATGTTTATAATTAATTTAATAAATATAGAATATATATTTTATGTGCAAGTGTTTTGTTGATCATGTAATTTGTATCGTTAATAAGTTAGATTGTTTAATTTGATGTAAATATTAAGTACGACTAAATATTTATTAAAGACACTATTGTATTCAATCATGACGAATAGAGCGGATATACCTTCTTAATTTTATTTTTTGATTATTAAGATTATTTAGTTACTAATGTAAATGATAAAACAAAATTATATGATTTTACTGTGAATCATTTATAACTGTTAAACAGTCCATCATCACAGCCCATCACGGGCAGAATTCAGCCCATCACGGGCAAAGGTATACATGGTATATTAGGAATGTATATGGTAGTATATTGTAAAGAAAAGGATACCTTAATTAGTGTTATACTATTATCATAATTGTATAGTTAGAATTATGGTAGAATAAGGATTTAGAAGTAGAATAGGAAAAGGATTTTCCTATTATGGAAATATGTAACTTGTATATATATCTATTCAATCAATGAAAATAATCAAGGGGATTATTTCTTTCATGGTATCAAGAGACTAGGTCTAAACCAAAAGTTTTCTTCTCTCAAACTTTTGCCTCTTTGGCCGAGAACCCCCCCCCCTCCCTCGGGTTTTTCTCTCCAAATATCTCGTCTTCCGCTCTCAAAAACCTCTCTTAAATTTATCCTCCTTCTTTGTTCTTTCAAATATGTCTAAGAACAATTTTCACCCCGCCCTCACGGTTTCCAATATCAAGCTCGGTGTCCCTATTGTCCTTGAGATGGAAAACGTTCAATATGCAACGTGGGCGAGTTGTTTAAAATTCACGCTATCTCTTATCAAGTTCTTCATCACATAATTCCTCCCGCTAGACCCCTTCCCCGCGAGGATCCCGAGGTGTGGATTACACTTGATGCTACCGTTCTTCGGTGGATATACGCCACTATTTCGGTGGACCTTCTACGACGATTATGGAGCCCGATACCACGGCTATGGCCGCATGGAATAGATTGCGTGACATATTCCAAGACAACCAACATTCCCGTATCGTCACACTCGAGCAGAATTCTCTCTCGTTCGAATGGACGTATTTCCAAACGTTTCGCATATTGCAAGAAACTAAAGGAATTGGCGGATCAACTCCGTAATGTTGGCGCACCGGTGACAAATAATCGTCTAGTTCTACGCTTGGTTGCCGGTCTTTCGGAGGCCTATAATGGTGTTGGCACTCTCCTTCGCCAAAGCAACCCTCTTCCCGACTTCCATCAAGCCCGCTCCATGCTTACGTTGGAAGAAGCCGGTTTGGCTAAAAGGCGGCTACGGAGCAAGTCCATTGTCATGATGGCATCCTCTCCTAATCCTTCGTGTTTTGTTAATAATTCGGGCCAAAACCATAATCATGGTGGCGGCAAGAATAATCGCAAAAATAATAACAAAAACCGCGGGGGCAAACGCGGTGGTAATGGTGGAGGTTCCGTAGTCAACAAAACGTCGGTGGGTCCCATCCAATGAACAAGGGCCCACCACCCCCATGGGCCCAACAGTGGGGCCCATGGCAAGATGGAAACGATGGCGGGGACCGTGGGCCGCCCAGCCCCATACCAAGAAAGTGAGATATTCCAACGGCCGCCGGTGGGCCGGCCAACGATCCGTGCCCAATGCCCGGCGGATGGCGGCCCACGGCTGCCGCGTGGCCCAACAAGCAGCGGGAGCGAAGCACGGGCCGTCCAAGCGGGCCGAGTTCTTGGGCCCCGACCTCCGCAAGCCCATCATGCAACAGCCCTACTCGGACCGATATCGAGGCCGCGATGCCCACGTTGGGATTAACTCAACCGACCAAAATTGGTACATGGACACCGGGCCACTACTCACATGACTTCGACTCGGGTACTCTCTCATCTTATTCTAATTTGAGCACCCCTCGGGGATAATCATTGGTAATGGCGCTTCTATTCCAATTCTAGGGTATGGTCGTAAAACGTTGTCTCCCCCAATCCACCACTCCTCTTGAAAAATACTTTACATGCTCCAAAATTGATTAAAAATTTAGTGTCCGTCCGAAAGTTCACAAATGACAATTCTCGTTTCTGTTGAATTTGATCCTTTCGGTTTCTCTCCGTGAAGGATTTCAAGACGGGGAGTCATCTCATGAGGTGTGATAGTAGGGGGATCTATATCCTATCATGCCCGGTGTCGACCATCGAGTCCACCTTGCCATCGCTTTTGCACCATCTCTCCTTCCATGTGGCATGCTCGTTTGGGTCATCCGGGATCTTCTATTTTATCGCTTTTAGATAAAAATAGCTTTATTTCTTGTAAGGGTACGAGTCGTACTCCAATTTGTCGATCTTGTTCATTAGGAAAAATTATTAAGTTGCCATTTGTAGACTCCAATTCTCATACTTCTATGCCATTTGACATTATTCATAGCGACTTATGGACATCTCCTGTTCTTAGTTCAATGGGTCATCGATATTATGTTCTCTTCTTAGATGATTATTCTAGATTTTTGTAGACGTTTCCAATTGCGAATAAATCACAAGTGTTTTCCGTCTTCATAAAATTTAGAGCGTTCATTCGTACTCAATTCGAAAGAGAAATAAAAAATATTCAATGTGATAATGGGAAGGAGTATGACAATAGGGAGTTTCGAGAATTTTGTGCTACTCATGGGATAAATTTTCGGTTTTCATGTCCTCATACATCTTCACAAAATGGAAAAGCCGAACGCAAAATTCGTTCCATAAATAACATTGTCCGAACTCTCCTAATCCATGCCTCCATACCTCCGTATTTTTGGCATCATGCTCTACAAATGGCCACTTACCTTCTTAACATAATTCCGTCTAAAGGTCTGACATATTCTTCCCCTCTCAAAATCTTATATAATAAAAACCCGTCTTATTCTCATCTTCGAATTTTTGGGTGCTTGTGTTATCCGTTATTCCCATACACCACAATTAACAAACTTCAGGCTCGGTCTACTCCGTGTGTATTTTTGGGTTATCCGTCGAATCATCGTGGTTATAAGTGTTTTGATTTATCCTCCAAGAAAATCATTATAAATCGTCATGTCATTTTTGATGAAACCCAATTCCCTTTTACGAAAGTTCATACTCCCGAGCCTAAGCCGTATAATTTTTTGGATGACCAAATATCCCCGTATATTATTCAGAATTTTTCGGACAACTCCCGTGCCCAAAATCCTCCAGCGGGCCCACTGCCCGTGTTACACCTCGTAATTTTAAGACTATAATTAGAGGACGTAATTAAGGAGGTAAGATTCAAATCTTGGATATAGAGTATATTTATATATGCTAATCCGGAAATTAGTATACAAGAGGATGTGATTCCGGAAAGATGTTGGTCACAATAAGGGTGACGTTGGATACTTATAGCAATAATTGTATATTCCCGTTATGGAATAGTATTGTATTATAAAATTATGACATTGAGGATACGAGGCTTATGAAATTCTCGGGAATTAAAAGAAGTGGGTTTGAGATTTATTAATTGAAGAACTTGTGGGCCAAAGTGTAAAAAGGAAAATCAGATTTTTTTTTTTATAATAAACCTACACTTACCTCTTCATCTTCTTCTACACTTAAACAAAAAAATAACTCTCCTCTCATTCTCTCCTCTACACTATTCCGAAAATCACCCAAAATTAAGGTTGTTATCTTCTCTTCCTAGACTACATTCTTCACCAAAAATTAGAAGCAAAACAACACCAAAATCGGTGGCGAAAGCAAAGGGCAAAACAACCACGCTTGGACCGAAAACTGCCAGAAAATTGGGATTTTTGGGATGAAATTTTGGAAGAAAAATGTGTAGGGATGATGGCTTAACATGGTAGAACACTTGCATGTCAATTGGAGTTGAAGAAGTGAACAAAAAGGAGGAGAAAAATTACAAAACAAATGGGGGGAATTTTCGGACAAACAAAGGCAGAAATTTTGCGGACTGTTTTGACGAATGTGAGGTATAAAAATTCTTCTTTCTATGATATAATTGGAATGCATGTTGTTAGAATTAAGGTAATGAATTTGTGTTAAGGAAGAATTGAAATTTAAGCATTGCATGTGACCATTTTTGGCTAGTTGCCAATTTGGGACAGATTTTGGTGTTGTTGGATTCATTGGTTATTGTGGTTATTATTATCACTAATTGCATGATGAAATTGAAAGGAAACATTGATATTTAGTTGGAATTAGTTATATGGAAGTATTGAAATACGAAATTGGATTTTAGGAGTTAAGATAAGAGTTATGGAATTATGACATGTTGTGGCCAAGAACTTGCATGAAATTGTTGGACATGTGGTGATGTATATGGACTGTTTTAGGGGCTGTTTTTAAGGTGGATTAAGAGGCAAAATTTACATGAGAAGTGGGTGTGTAAATTCCCTTTATTGTTGTTTTGGTTGTGCCCTTAATTGGTACTTGGTTATTGATGTTATTAGCCTCGTTTGGAAGTTGTGGAAACATGTATAAACGGGGGAAGTGTCGCCCGAATTTTTATAGAATAAGAAGTCGTTATTCGATATAAAGTATGCTAGTAATCATAAAATTGACGAACGTATTACCATTGTTATAGGTTGAAGTGCTAGACGAGACGAACTTTAATTAGTAAGTTGGTTAGTTCGACAATAAGGTATGTGAAACTCTTACTTCTTTCTTTTTGGCATGATTTAATGAAAGTACGGCGGACGTACTTAATTCTTATACGCTTTAATTCCTAATGAGGATTGTTATGAGAAGTGCCTATGATTTTTCAAAGAAAGAGTTTATTATGACATTATTACAATGATTTTATTGAGAGTCGATGATAATTTTTACTTGCATATGGTTACTCACGATATCTACTCGTGCTAAGTGTTACTACTTCACCTCACCGAGTCCCGGCCGGTTACGACTCGTGCACACCTTGCATTGTTCACCGAGACCCTCACTAGAGGGCGGGTTACGTAGGATGGATCCATAGATGAGAGATGATTTACCGAGTCCCGCACGGGCCGGGTTATGATATGATTCCACCGAGTCCCGCACTAGTGGGCCGGGTTACGTTACGTGTATATATATGTATATGGACAGGCATTCATGTTTTCTTGCCTTGACTCTCATTTTTATAAGGCACAACCGACTTTTATGGTTTATGGCACAGCTTGGATTTGAATCCCGATTTTTATACCGATCTTCTCGTTTCGTTGGCTAATTATGATCTCTTTTACGCCTTCATGTTTTACATACTCGCACATTATTTCGTACCGACCCCCCTTTCCTCGGGGGGCGTTTCGTTTCATGCCCGCAGTACATGTTTTCGCCATTTGGTGGACCTCGTGCCTAGGTTCCTACTCATCAGGTTGGAAAGCTCCTTTGATCCAGAGCTTTGTCATGTTGGTACCGAATATCTTTAGAGCTTCTGTTTGTATTTAGGGGCACGACGGGGCCCCGTCCCGTCATATGTCATTCTTCTTCTTATAGAGGTCCGTAGACAGTGGTGGGTTGTACGTATGTAAGGGTTATGACTCTGTTTGGGTCAGTCATGTTATTGTATTTTGTGCTGGGGTGTTCCCATGTATATACGTTACTATCTGGTGGCAGCCTTGTCGGCTTGCTTGTTATGTTGTGTTGGCTAGTTGTGACTCATCAGGAGACAGGTGCATTCGGGGGTAAAGGCAGCCTTGTCGGCTTGCCTACCCTGGCGTATGTTGTTATTGCGACGTTATGCTGCCGGATTTCAGACTCATTAAGGGTTAGTTGGATTATGTGTGACAGGTTAGTATAATGACGTCATTAGGGCGGTTAGTCGCGGCCCGTCGGGTCGGGTCGTGACAAAAGTGGTATCGAGCGCTTAGTCCTCGGAATGTCTACGGACCGTGTCTAGTAGAGTCTTGTGTATGGGTATGTTGTGCACCATACTTATACGCAGGAGGCTCGCCGGATATTTAGGATTGGTTTCTATTCTTCTCACTCTAAGATCGTGCGATAGAGCTATGTTATTAGGTTGTTCCCTCTCCGACGTATTAATGTGTTACGCTATGCCTCCAAAGAAAGCGACAGCCGCCGCCGTAAGGGCAATATGAATTCGAGGTTATGAGAAACTATCTTACACGTATACGGGAAGAAATAATGTAAGCTTGGGACATGGAATATTTGAGACTCTTAGAATATTAGATAATCGTTGAGACCTTAGATATACAGGCCTTCTTAAGTAAAATATTTTATGTTTGATCCGGGTTAAAGTGCATAGTATATGTGAAGTCTATTAGTTGTGATGACTCCTTGGTATGCTTATGTTTATATGAAAAGGAATATGAGATATGCCAAAAACTCGAATTGCTACATTGTTGTACATATAAGGGTTGTTGTCTCTCGGAGCAAGTTGTCCGGATAAGTCCTTGAAATTAGTTCAAAGGTAGTTGATAGTCGTTAACGGGTTGTCCTACTTGTGGATGGGGCTTAGGAGTAGATGGTCCTCTACATGTTGTAATATTACCCCGTTTAAGTTGATGTGTTCCAACTTTTCTTATGAGTTATGCTATCCATGTTATGTATAAATGTATTCTGTCTTGGTCATACTTCTTTCGGAACAGGGTGGTCTGTTAATGTCCCTGTACAGTATGTGGGATGAGTATAAATCACTTGTGTTAGGACCTATCTTCACCAATTTTACTCAGTGGGACTACCTCTAAACAGTTAATTAGACTTGCCTAGATATCTTTTATGTTTGATTAAAATTTCCCCCGTAATTGTCTTTGTGTATCATAATGTAGAATGCAAAATGTTCTAATAACCCAAGCCTGTGTTTTATCTCTTAAATAGGGAATAGACTCGTATGCCAAACATGTTGTCAATAGTTGCTTAAGGGAGTGGAAAATTGAGTATTTACATAATTCCAGGAATGACTTGCTGCTGCAATAAACGGTTTACTTATTTAGTTAACTATTAAACCTTGAATATATTATGCCAAGCATTATGTTATATATGTGAATATTGTGGCTATTTGTGACTACTCTATTAATGTCTAGCATATTCAATTGATGAAAACACTGTTAGAGTATTGTGTGACGATTATTTGTGTGTTAAGTGGTTGTCTTGTTAAGTTTAAGGGTTATTTGACCTTGTATGATCCGTTTAAATGACCTTGAAGTAATTGGTATACTAGTTTTAGTCCATTGTAACCCCTCTTGGATTGTTTAAGTCCTGTGGTGTCCATAGTAGGTTAGGTCAAACCATCACTAGCACATGTACTAATTTAGTATGCTTAATACATGAACATGAGGTTTGTTCTAACAAATTATTTCGGTATGTTGCCATAGTGGCTTGAGAAGTATATTAAACCTCTTAGACACTATGTTCGATTAATCCATGACTCAACTACACATGTTATGTTAATTAAACACCAAAGGTGGTTGAAGTTAAAAATTATGCTTACATAATGACTATATTGGTTGTAAAGGTCACATTTGGTATGGAAATGATTGGAGGGCTTAATGTTTTTATTTATTTATTTATCTGCCTATAATAAGGGAACTAAGATTTAGCATAAGAATGTTGTTATAATTATGATAGGATCACCTAATGACTTTGAAATGGATGTGTGTCATGTTTAAGTGTTGTCGTGATCTGAAGGATAGTTTAGGAGCCTATTTGGTGTATGTTTTGCTTGTTAAAGGGTCATATCTATCCTTGGCATGTCCCAATAGTCTTAGGTGGTCTAATACTCATCTGAACATAACTATTTAAAATAACCTTGTCCCTTCCTCATGTGCATAACTCTGCATCCAGTTTGGTTTGATTGTATATGTCCATGTTTTGTATCTATGTGTTGATTAAATCAAACTGTTAAGTCAACCTATTCCCATGTCTGCTACTGCAATATGTCTACTCCCTTCTCCTTTTATGTAAATTTGGTAGATAATATAAGATCATTTGAGTTTTGATAGGTATCTAAATCACATGTTGAAAAAAAAAATGAATATCTGAGTAGTTCCTCAACTATGTGCATTCCCTTGCTTCTGCCGATTTGGTTAAGTTATTAAGTGACTAGTGATGAGGTTAGCATGGCATAGATAGGAAATTCACATATGTTTGGTCTGTCTATATATACTTGTTTATGCCTACTCATGTCCGGATAATTGGTTTACCTGTTACCACTCGGGATTGAATATCTAATTTGGTATAGTTATAGATTCCTTTAAGGTTTGATTGACATTGTCCATTTTCCAAGATGTGAAATAAAAAAAAAAAAAGGGAGGGGGGTACCTTGAATTTTATGTTTCCCAATCCACTTCTTGATGGTACCTACAAGATTGTAGCTTTACGTAATACCAAACTTAGAAACAGTAAGCATAGAGATTCTTGTTCTGTCCCTTTAAGAGTTTGGGATTGTACTTGGTCAAAGATCACTTTATATAGGAAGAAGAAGGGGCATTGTTACCAAATTGAAAGTAGTAGTAGATGTCAACAAAAGAGTGTAAATGTTCCATGCCGATTTAGAATAATCAGTACAATTGAAATAGAACAAAACAAAGTTAATTTTAGATTTGTCTAGTCGTGTATGGGCTACTTAGTTAATTTAAAGATATTAATGATATATGAAATGCCTAGATTTGATTTAATGGATTGGCAGGTTGGATTGACGTTGGGTTTAGCATGTATGGGTTATTTAAATTAACGTGATGACCAATATATTATTTGGAAACTCGTTTGGCTATCTGTAAGTCGTTTGGTCATATTATCTACCTAAAACAAGCGCCACTAATTAAGAACAAGATTAGTTGTCCTATTTAACAAAACTTGTCTTATATCGTCTGATATGATAATTTAAAACTAGAAGAGAATGAGTTAAGTGGGTTGATATGGTTGAGGTTATATGATGTTATTTATGATGGGAATTGATAAAGGGTAGCCTATGTGATGATTGTGAATTATGAATATTATCTAAATTCCGAGCCTGCTTTACTGATTTAGGGGTAGGTTGGAAGATATGACTAAGCATGCCTAATTAATGTTAATATGATTTGGATATATCTGTAAGTTTTGGATTAGTAAGCTCAATACGGTGTCGACTTGTAATAGACAAAGTCTTGCTAATCATTGTTAAAAATGAGACATTGAGTAACCTGATTTGATTAACTTAAGCTTCCAATTTATGCTCATTGTTTAAAATTATTCTTAATATGGGTATTAAGTATATGTTAGAATCAAATAACACGATATGGATAACACTTGCTATTTGAATTATTAGAGAGATAGTGATTAATATCTGGACAGGAAAACTTAGCTCATTATAAGCCTATTATGTGTCCACTTGTTCTGATTTAGGCTTGATGTAGGTCTAATATAAACTTTAAGACTTGTTTAGCCTTAGTACCTGATCATAGGCATTGTAATGATGGATTGGATATTCATTTAGCATCTCTTGTGTTCCTAAATATATATGTGTGGTTGGGACGGTCTAAGGTAGTCTGTATGTATATGTCACTTATTTACACCTGCCTTGTGATCCCTTGTTTATGGTTCAGACTAGGTAACTAGTGTATATGCCATGTTGGTGTCTTGGGCATGTTCATATGTATATCATCATTAGGGTAGCTTGTGTGTTTTTCCTTAGTACCTGCGCATGATCAAACAACGCCTCTATTATGTATATTTGGATTCTATTATGTAGAACGCTTGCATCTTGATCCAGGTAGAGGATATTAGGCTTTTGGGAACTCAAAAAAAAATATATATATTTTAGCCTCTGCTATTACACCATTTTGAAGTTATGTCTTCCCTGATCCTTATGTGCTTAGTTGAAACTGCTGATTTTGAGTTAAAACATTCATTTAAGTACTTAACTACCGGTTAAAATAGGACCAGGAATCTGAATATATAAAATGGGGATTAGTCATTGGTTGTGAAGATGATATCTGTTCTCAAGTTTAAGATTAAGGTATAGATTATGCTTAAAGTTCTTGTATATATGAACATAATGTGGTACTGTGGGAATAATGACTCTACTTAGCCTTAGTTTTAGTATACTTCACTTTTAGAAAATTACGAATAAGCTAGGACGTAGGTTGTTTCCTTGTTTATTTTAGTCCTTTTGTTAGATAATGGCAAGAGTTGAGTTGTTTGTAAGTCGGATATTTGTTGGCAGAAACGTGTATCTTAGAGTCTAAGATGACCTAATATGCAAATTTCTGTGTGCTTGTGAATCATTGAATCAATTTGTATAAGATGTGCCCAATAGTATGAACATTCGAGGACGAATGTTTCTAAGGGGGGAAGAATGTTACACCTCGTAATTTTAAGACTATAATTAGAGGACGTAATTAAGGAGGTAAGATTCAAATCTTGGATATAGAGTATATTTATATATGCTAATCCGGAAATTAGTATACAAGAGGATGTGATTCCGGAAAGATGTTGGTCACAATAAGGGTGACGTTGGATACTTATAGCAATAATTGTATATTCCCGTTATGGAATAGTATTGTATTATAAAATTATGACATTGAGGATACGAGGCTTATGAAATTCTCGGGAATTAAAAGAAGTGGGTTTGAGATTTATTAATTGAAGAACTTGTGGGCCAAAGTGTAAAAAGGAAAATCAGATTTTTTTTTTTATAATAAACCTACACTTACCTCTTCATCTTCTTCTACACTTAAACAAAAAAATAACTCTCCTCTCATTCTCTCCTCTACACTATTCCGAAAATCACCCTCCACCCATAACCAAAATTAAGGTTGTTATCTTCTCTTCCTAGACTACATTCTTCACCAAAAATTAGAAGCAAAACAACACCAAAATCAGTGGCGAAAGCAGTGGCAAAACAGCCACTGCTTGGACCGAAAACTGCCAGAAAATTGGGATTTTTGGGATGAAATTTTGGAAGAAAAATGTGTAGGGATGATGGCTTAACATGGTAGAACACTTGCATGTCAATTGGAGTTGAAGAAGTGAACAAAAAGGAGGAGAAAAATTACAAAACAGTGGGGAATTTTCGGACAAACAATGGCAGAAATTTGCGGACTGTTTTGACGAATGTGAGGTATAAAAATTCTTCTTTCTATGATATAATTGGAATGCATGTTGTTAGAATTAAGGTAATGAATTTGTGTTAAGGAAGAATTGAAATTTAAGCATTGCATGTGACCATTTTTGGCTAGTTGCCAATTTGGGACAGATTTTGGTGTTGTTGGATTCATTGGTTATTGTGGTTATTATTATCACTAATTGCATGATGAAATTGAAAGGAAACATTGATATTTAGTTGGAATTAGTTATATGGAAGTATTGAAATACGAAATTGGATTTTAGGAGTTAAGATAAGAGTTATGGAATTATGACATGTTGTGGCCAAGAACTTGCATGAAATTGTTGGACATGTGGTGATGTATATGGACTGTTTTAGGGGCTGTTTTTAAGGTGGATTAAGAGGCAAAATTTACATGAGAAGTGGGTGTGTAAATTCCCTTTATTGTTGTTTTGGTTGTGCCCTTAATTGGTACTTGGTTATTGATGTTATTAGCCTCGTTTGGAAGTTGTGGAAACATGTATAAACGGGGGAAGTGCTGCCCGAATTTTTATAGAATAAGAAGTCGTTATTCGATATAAAGTATGCTAGTAATCATAAAATTGACGAACGTATTACCATTGTTATAGGTTGAAGTGCTAGACGAGACGAACTTTAATTAGTAAGTTGGTTAGTTCGACAATAAGGTATGTGAAACTCTTACTTCTTTCTTTTTGGCATGATTTAATGAAAGTACGGCGGACGTACTTAATTCTTATACAGTTTAATTCCTAATGAGGATTGTTATGAGAAGTGCCTATGATTTTTCAGCAAAGAGTTTATTATGACATTATTACAATGATTTTATTGAGAGTCAGATGATAATTTTTACTTGCATATGGTTACTCACGATATCTACTCGTGCTAAGTGTTACTACTTCACCTCACCGAGTCCCGGCCGGGTTACGACTCGTGCACGCCTTGCATTGTTCACCGAGACCCTCACTAGAGGGCCGGGTTACGTAGGATGGATCCATAGATGAGAGATGATTTACCGAGTCCCGCATGGGCCGGGTTATGATATGATTCCACCGAGTCCCGCACTAGTGGGCCGGGTTACGTTACGGTGTATATATATATGTATATGGACAGTGCATTCATGTTTTCTTGCCTTGACTCTCATTTTTATAAGGCACAACCGACTTTTATGGTTTATGGCACGGTTGGATTTGAATCCCGATTTTTATACCGATCTTCTGTTTCGTTGGCTAATTATGATCTCTTTTACAGCTTCATGTTTTACATACTCAGTACATTATTTCGTACTGACCCCCCTTTCTTCGGGGGGCTGCGTTTCATGCCCGCAGGTACATGTTTTCAGTTTGGTGGACCTCAGGCCTAGGTTCCTACTCATCAGGTTGGAAAGCTCCTTTGATCCAGAGCTTTGTCATGTTGGTACCGAATATCTTTAGAGCTTCTGTTTGTATTTAGGGGCACGACGGGGCCCTGTCCCGTCATATGTCATTCTTCTTCTTATAGAGGTCTGTAGACAGTGGTGGGTTGTACGTATGTAAGGGTTATGACTCTGTTTGGGTCAGTCATGTTATTGTATTTTGTGCTGGGGTGTTCCCATGTATATACGTTACTATCTGGTGGCAGCCTTGTCGGCTTGCTTGTTATGTTGTGTTGGCTAGTTGTGACTCATCAGGAGACAGGTGCATTCGGGGGTAAAGGCAGCCTTGTCGGCTTGCCTACCCTGGCGTATGTTGTTATTGCGACGTTATGCTTTGGGATTTCGGACTCATTAAGGGTTAGTTGGATTATGTGTGACAAAGTTAGTATAATGACGTCATTAGGGCGGTTAGTCGCGGCCCGTCGGGTCGGGTCGTGACAGCCCGCTGGTCCCACAGTGCCGTCACCCCCTGCTGTTCCAGCCACTGGAACAATTCCAGCTCCAGAATCAGATTCCAGCTTGTACCGATTTGGGCCGCGGAGCCCACCGCCCGCCGGCCATCCGTCCCGAGCCCGTAAAATTCCCAAAATTCCATCACTTCTTCCTCGAGTCATAGACCGGTCACTCGTAGTCGGCGGGGTATTTTTACACCTAAACGACATTTTAATTTACATTCTGATGTCTCTAAATCCCCCTTGCCCCGCAATCCTGTGTCCGCATTAAATGACCCTAATTGGAAAATTGCTATGACCGATGAATATAATGCTCTTATTGATAATAAGACGTGGGAGTTGGTGCCCCGTCCATATGGTATTAATATTATCGTGTCTATGTGGATTTTTGCTCATAAGGAGAATTCGGATGGGTCATTTGCTCGACATAAGGCGCGACTTGTTGGTGATGGTAAGACTCGGCGGGTTGGAATTGATTGTGGTGAGACGTTTAGTCCGGTGGTCAAACCGGCTACCATTCGCACCGTGCTTAGCTTGGCTCTTTCAAAGACTTGGCCAATCCATCGGTTGGATGTCAAGAATGCCTTTCTACATGGTGACCTCAAGGAAACAGCCTATATGCATCGCCGTTGGGTTTCGTGGATCCCAACCGCCCTCATCATGTCTCGTTTGTTGAAGAAGTCATTATATGGGCTTAAGCGCTCCACGTGCCTGGTATACACGATTTGCCGATTTTGTTTCGACTATTGGGTTCACACACAAGCAGTCGATAATTCTTTGTTCATCTACCGTCGTGGTTCGTCATTGGCCTATATTCTCGTTATATGTGGATGATATCATCTTGACCGCCTCCTCCGATGCTTTGCGTCGCCTATCATGGCCATGCTCGCCGAATTTGCTATGAAGGACTTAGGGCCGTTGAGTTATTTTTTGGGATTGCCGTCAAACGTCATTCGGGTGGCTTGTTTCGTCTCAACGGAAGTATGCTTTCGCCGAGATCATAGAGAGGGCCGGGATGTCATCCCGTAAGTCCACTTCCACACCGGTTGATGCAAACCCAAAGTTGAGTGCCGCAACGGTGCACCATACGAGGACCCGACCCGGTATCGCGAGCCTTGCAGAGCCCTCCAAGATGTCCGACCTTTACCGGACCCGATATTACATATGCGGTTCAAAGCGGGTGTGTTTATTCATGCATGATCCCGAGTTGAGCACATGAATGCAATCAAACGCATCATTCGGTATATTCGGGGGACACTAGACTATGGGTTGCACTTATATCCGTCATCTACATCCACACTTGTTTCCTACACGGATGCGATTGGGGTGGTTGTCCCGACACCGGACGGTCGACTTCGGCTCTTTGTATGTTCCTTGGCAACAACTTGGTCTCCTGGTCGGCAAAGCGTCGTGCAACGCTATCACGCTCAAGTGCCGAGGCGAATATCGAGGGGTAGCAAATGTAGTCTCCGAATCATGTTGGCTACGTAATTTGCTTTTGGAACTTCATTGTCCCATTCGAAGGCAACCTTGGTATATTGCGATAACATTAGTGCCATCTACCTTTCGGGCAACCCGCTTCAACACCAACGGACCAAGCATATCGAAATGGACATTCACTTTGTCCGTGAAAAGGTTGCAAAGGGTCAAGTTCGCGTATGCCATGTCCCGTCTCGTTATCAAATTGCGTACATCTTTACAAAGGGTCTACCACGGTTCTCTTTGAAGATTTTAGGGACGAGCCTCGGCGTTCGAAGACCGCCCGCTATGACTGGGGGTGTGTTAAACAATCCATCATCACGACCCATCACGGCGGGAATTCACCCATCACGGGCAAAGGTATACATGGTATATTAGGAATGTATATGGTAGTATATTGTAAAGAAAAGGATACCTTAATTAGTGTTATACTATTATCATAATTGTATAGTTAGAATTATGGTAGAATAAGGATTTAGAAGTAGAATAGGAAAAGGATTTTCCTATTATGGAAATATGTAACTTGTATATATATCTATTCAATCAATGAAAATAATCAAGGGGATTATTTCTTTCAATAACTATGTGAATATTTATGAAATTTACTCTTAGATAAGATGCTTTTTTTTTTTTTTTTATAATGAGAACTTGAATAAGATGAAACAATTACTATACATCAATCACAAGTTAAGATTAGTAATGTGAATTTTCATCTTTCTGTATGGTTTCATTAAGTTCGACTCAAACATGAAGTACGTCAATTTGACTTATTTTAAAGCTAAATTAAATGAAATCAACTCAATATCTTATATTTTTAAATTATATATTCAAAAGTTATGTGATAAGCACTATAAATTACTAACTTTTTTCATATTAAATTGATGAGAAAATATAATATAAAATACTAGTCAAAGATCATATAATTTGACTTTCGAGAAAAAAAAACATAACAATTACCAAGGGAGTCCGATGCATTAAATTTTCACTATGCGCGGGGTCCGAAGAAGGGCCGGACCACAAGAGTCTATTGTACGCGGCTTTATATTGCATCTTTACAAAAGACTGTTTCCATCGTTTGAACATTTGACCTCTTGATCACAAGACAACAATTTTACCAGTTATTTCAAGACTCCTCTTTCAACATAACCATTACCATGACAAGAAATTATTTCTTTAATACTAAAAGTTCTCTGCATTAATTCTTAGTAACAATTAGCATCAAAAACTCTTTACAAACATTAGCATATTAAGAAAAAATAATGATTCTTACATTTATTATTTTAATTCGTGAGTCGAAGGAGTTTCATACCTTCACGCATTAGTCGTTACCCCGTACAAATTCCAAAAGAAAGAACAAATCAAAGGCCTTTTCCGATTCCCACATTAATAAATGAATATGTACGACTGCTTTCAATTATTATAATAATAGTAATTATAAACAAATAAGTTCACCAATATAGAATACTCTCTTCGTCTCAATTTTTTTTAATTTACACATCCCCTAAAAATAATAAATTAAGAGATATATTTGATCTACTTTATTCTTATTTATATTTAAATTATAATTTTTTGTTAAATATTTATTTTATTTATATGTTAATGATAGTGAGTAAAATAAAATAAAAATAATTATGCCTCTCTAAAAACTTTTCACCGTTTTTCTACACTTTCTGACTTATCACCAATTCAATCACACAGGTAATAATCTATACAGTACACAAAATCCTGTATCTATAGGTTCAGGTTTCAATCTTCTTCTTCTTCATCTGCTAATTTATCTGTGATTTTTGTGTATACAAGTTGTTTGATTGATTTAAAGTGAGCTTCTGTACTGTTTATTTGTTTGTTTTCAGTTTGAATTCGACTTGTATAGTTGATTTTTGGAATTGCTCGCTTATTGTGGATACGGCATTCTGATATTTTTGTTGTTTTTAGCTAAATTTTTGGATTTTGGATTGTTTGTTAGTTTATGATGTTTGATTTTGCTGTTTTAGTTTAGTTTTTGGAATCAATTTTTGCGGAATTTCAATTAGGGAAGTTGGATTATGTGTGGATTAACTGTTTCATTTGATATGTTGGACTGGAAATAGGGCTTGTTGTATTAGTTTAATGGCGATTGATAGCTTTAATTTGGTATTTTGGGAGAAGCTGACGTTAACTGTGTTAGAAGGATTTTTGAGTTAAAATTCAATTCATTATCATTTATGAGTGTTCTGTTTGTTTTAGACTGAATTTTGGAGGTGTGATCGATCCGCGAGATAGTAGATTAAAAAATTTGAGTTCTCTCTGGTGTTTCACTGATGAGCTCTGGACTTGTTGGTCAAGTGAAGTTCCTTTCTCATCCAAAAGGTCATAAAATGCACCTTTGTTTAATTGTTCTTCAATTCTTGTGAGAAATTTCACCTGGAATTTGAGAACAGGGGGGAATTTACAACGGATATTAAGCTACTGCGTTTCTCACAATTCTCTTGTAGAATTTTTACATGCTCAAAAAAACGTAATGTCGTCTAGGGCCAAAGGTGCCTCAATGGTTTAGTTGTCTGGGGTCAAAGGCGCCTTAATGGTTTAGTATGAACTTGATGATTATTAGTTAGCAGTTACTGTTCCAGATTGTGGTTTCACTTGATTAATTTGATTTCAACCATTTACGAACAAAGTCTAAATGTCTTGGCTTCAGATGGCTTAAAGACCTAGTTGTATCAGTAATTTCGTAACTTATCTTGGAACCTTTCCTTGACCTTGAATCTTAAGGAATTGCTTTCCAGTATTAGTGCTCTTGTGGAACCAGCTCAAAGTAATAAATACATTATTGAACTTGGTTTATAGCAGAAAATTGTTAATTGATTGAAGATCCTAGAAAGAGATGAGATAAACCTAAAATCACAGGAAGGGAAGCTGTCTCAAAAATGCTACAACCTCCCACAATCATGCGGACTTAGCTAAAAATTGAACACAGTATAAGTAATGTAACCATATGGGCATTACCAACTTGCTGGGATCTTAATTGTTGTTGTTACATTGTATTAGATCTAGGCGGAGATAAGTGAGATTTAGACTCTCTAGTTTTAGAAAACCTCTGATTTGCCTCAAATGACAAGTTATTTAACAATATGTAAATGACATGGACTCGAGTAGTACGGAACACGTATAGCAGATTCTTAATCCTAACTAGTTTGGGATTGAAGCATGGTGGTTGTTTTTTGTTCATAAAAGAGAGATGTCATGACTAACTTGGCGCACTCTGTTGTGACTTTTGCTTCTGAATTGAAACTCAACCTCCTAACGTGTGAACTCTTTTTCCCTCTGATCAGTTTTTTTTTAAATGGTAAAGATTATATTTATAACAGCACTAAGATGGTGCTGGAAATTCTGTACGGTGGAGCAAAAGTATGAAAACAAAAGTTTATCCCTTTCTAAACTTGGAGGGATTCTAACAGCTCTAGAAGTTATTCTGCTTCATTTACAAGTTCCATTCCAAATATAAAAAAATATAACAAAGAAGATGGTGATAACCTTATTTCTGGTGGAATTGTATTAATCTTTAAATCACCTCATGTTCCTCTCTTTCCAAACTGTCCACCAGATACAAGCTGGTATTGTGTTCCACCACTCCGCTCTTCTTCTATCAGCATCTACTCTATCTATCCAGCTTCTAAAAGAAGTATTGCGGGACATGGTCCATTTGAGGCCCAAAAAACTCAAAAAAGCTGTTGTATAGGTATTGCGGGCCATGGTCCGTTTATAGTTAGTTAATTAGGATTACAACTCCAATTCAACACTGGCATCTCCATTCTAATGCATGCTCAGTTAATTAGGGTTACAACTCCAATTTCATCTCCATTATGATCCAATCAATTACCTGAAAGAATGGAACACGTGAAAGGATCACTTTCATTGTGTTAGGCCACTACAAATGTTATTCAACCATGACTTCGGTTGTATATCACACTCGCATAAGCTGAAATGTTGAGATATAATTTTGTGGCATAACTGGTGGTTGTGCTTAGTGATACATATTTTTTGTCATGATTTGCTGTATGTTCCATAAATTTCCAAACTGGTCTTGCCTGGTTTCTGCTAGTGAGTAATTTGTGTCAAACAATCAGAATTGCTGCTTCCAGCTCTCATAGCAGTGCTTTCTCCTGATCATTCTGTTAACTAGCACTCTTAGTGTCTGATGTAATATTCTTCTGCATGCTATATTTTGTTTTTCTACTATATATTGGAAGCAATCCTTTTGTCGGTAGTTTTATGGTCAATCTAGAGGCCAGGCCTGCTCAATTTTGGTTCTTAAATCTGCTGAATAGCATAGCTGATAACAATAGCATTATGTTGTAGTGGTGTACAGAAAAAAATGAGCAAGGTGTTAACCACTTCAGGCGGTTGACCTAGAATAAATTATCAGAAATGGGTAACTGTTGCTGCTGTTGTTGTGCTTCAAAAGGAGCGGAATTAAATGGTTCACCCTCATTCTATCGTGTAAGTGATATATCCTCATTCCAGATGCCATTTACCTTTTAATTTCTGAATATTCTGATTACAGCATTCTGGTTCAAAAGTCTCTTTGAAGATTGAAATTTATTGTTAGAGGAAAAATTGAGTTCTAAGCCCTTTGTTTCTCTTGTTTTTACCTAAAACCATGCCAACCGCTCCAAAACTTTTGAAAGGGAAAACCTAGTGAATTTGGTGTGCAAATTTAGGGATTCAGTGTCTGAAAGTTAAAAGAATTAAGACACCAATTGATAGTGTCAGATTTCTGTCCGAGTGTACACTGTCGACGTTGTACGTGTTGATCATGATTCATAGGTTGATAAACCTAGTTCCTGAACGCTTTCCTGTATATTTGCATGCTGTGACATAATGTAACAACCTCATATAGTTAAGTGGATTGTTTCTTTTTTTATATAGGGTTCTTATCCTTATTTTTTCCTTATTTTCCCCCGCATTCTGTGCTCGCTATGAGCACTTCCTAGAAAGCACCTTTGGTTTTCTATTGTAGTTCTCTTTTTAATATGTTTGGTTATCAGTTCATTCCATTGGAAAATGCTTCATTGTCTTGGATATAGGGTAGTACACGGGTCTTTGACAGAGAAGCTGATCTATTATCATAGTGCTGTCAGCAGTCTTTTTAGTGAGGAAAGTAAGAGGATAAGGTAAAGAGAAAAGGAGTTGGTATAAGAGGATGAATTACACTTTTCAGCATTGGTAACCGAACTTCGCTATTACGTGCTCAATGCTCCTATTAATGGAATATTTTAGACCTTCCCTTTTTATGAGATTAACTGCTTTACAGTCCCTTCTGTATTTTTGGTGTGCCAAAATGGATTTCTGTAACTTTAAAATTTTCTTCAGTATCCCACAGTGCCGGAAGAGCGCGAACCCTTGTCATCTCATCATGTCACAGCTGCAGCATTCTCCACTGCTGCGCTTTTGGTTGATACAAATCTGGACACCTCAAGTCCTGACACTTACAGACCACCTCCTATGCCAATGCCGTATGAAACATATGTGGGAAGACCCAGGACTCCACCAGGTAATCCAGATGGCATCAAGAATGAGGCAGTAGTTCAAGAAACAAACACTGAAACTGGTGGCACACTGAACTCAGCAGACGCTGCCGAAGCTGTAGACAAGGATAATAAGGAGTCTGAAGGCAACGTGCAAACAGATATCCAGCTTGATGTAATAAAGGAAGTGGAAGATGAACTTGAGAAGTCTGAGGAACTCAAAAAATCCAATATACCTGTACTTTTACCACCACAAGAAGAATGTCCCATCTGTCTTGAAGGTGAGAAATAGCTTTAAGTACTGTTGCTCCCAACTCCCCGCCTCTAGCTTCAACTAGAAACTTTTACAATGACTGTACTTCTCGTTGCAGAATATGATGCTGAGAATCCAAACATGAGCACCAAATGCGAACATCATTTTCATCTTTCATGCATTCTTGAATGGATGGAGAGAAGTGACACCTGCCCTGTCTGTGATCAGGTTTGTTTTAAATTATAATAAACTTAACTAGATTGTGGACTGGTAATATAAATTACTGCTATAATGGCATCATAATTATCGTCCTCTTCTCTTTCATTGTAGGAAACGGTTTTTAATCCTGCAATTGATGAATAGCAACGAGAATTCTGCCTATAGGCGGTTGGTTGCAGAAGTTACTTTTGTTGTATGCCAAGAAGTGTTGTTCAATACTGTGTGTCCATGGCAGTTTACAGCTTTAACCTTAATTTCTTTACATATTTCCTTCTTGTGTTTGCTTCAAATCGTTAAGCTTGGATGTGGGAATAATTAGGGCAATGATTGAAAAGTTAAAAAAAAAAAAAAAGAAGAGGAAAAAGAGAAAGATTGGTTTCAATACATCGCATAGGTTCGTTTCCATTGTAAATATCCTTTTTTTATCTACGAAATATAGGTTATTCATCACTTGTGATGCATTTTCCAATTTGCAGATTTTTTGTGCATTTTTTTTTTTTTGACGAAGGAACCCGCAGCCGCTACTCTCTCGAGTGCGCACAGGGTAAACCCCGGACTGACGCAATAGCCTGCAAACCACGTCAGCCGATTAACCACACTTGGCAAGCCATGTGTGACAGGCTCAACCAAGAAGGTTTATGCAGGGGATCGAACCTATCCTAGCGACAAGACTTTTCTTTTATGTTTTTCCTTTTTTTTGGTCATTTGATTATGAATTGGTAGCTCTATTTTCTATGTTTGTAAATATGCAGTATAGGAACTCCATTTTTGTGTACAAGACCACACTTCAACATTGAAACTTTGTGCAATTCTGCTGTTGTTTTACGTAGGTCATGTATATAAAGCATTCCTCGGGGGTTAGTTTTGTCCTCTTTGTTTCTTCTTCAATTTTCTTGATAATCGAGAATTTTCTTTCTACAGCTTCGAGACTCTATGAATAATAATGTGTAGCTTCTGTACCCGTTTCCACTTAAATACTAGACTTTGTTCACCATGTTCTTTTTTTCTACTTGTCAGTCGTGTTGGCTGCAAATATTTTCTGAGTTTGAATTGGTCATTACTGCAAACTGGTTTAAGACTTTTGCAGTTATAGGAGAATCCATTAATTGGTGCAATTTTGCTCTCCCCCCCCCCCCCCCCCCCCCTCTTCTGTGCAGTATCATTAATTTTAAAAAATGGTAATTGGTACAAAACCAGTAATTTGTCACTTTAACTTTTTACCCATCTTCTTTTTTCCTTAACCAAGCTTTTAAAAAATATTTGTAACTACTTTGTGACTGCTATGTTATTGTAGAATCGACGATAAGCAAAATATTAGAACATCAAAACATATTCATCATTGCTAGAGAATGGATCATAGATAACTAAACGAATCGTGGAAAAAATACTGAGCACAAGAAAAAACAAAACAATCATATGATATTTGCATTGAGATTTCATGAAGAAACTAAAATGGAGAATGCAAAAGATCTCTAATCATGGTAAACATTACCAGCCAATTCATAACTATAATGAAAAACGAATTAGACAAAAATCTAATGATGGCTCAACATGTGACTTGTCGTTCAATTTGTCATTTAAGGATAGGTCTTAGATAATACCTAAATAGGAAAATTATGTTTCTGAAAGACTCCTAAAATTAAATAACAAAATAAACATACTAACCAATAACCTTAAGTGATTGTGTGTTTTTGGGGGTAACATTGGTAAGGTTTAGATTGGGTCTATGCGGAATGAAATTTTTATCCTGCTTTTAGTTAGAGTACTAAATATGGAATATAAATTAAATTCTGATTTAGTTCCCTATAGAATTAAATCTGAGAAATTAAATTTCTTCCCTTATCTGATTCGTTATATCCAGATAATTAAGTTTCTAATTTAGGGGAAACGTTTTCCTCTTGAAAATCAATTTATTATAAGATTAGAATGTAAATAAATACTGAATATCCTAATTTTCAAGAAATTGAGATTTCAAATTTCACATATCATAGTGATAGTTAAATATGAAAGTTACAAGATTTGAGTGTGACTACATAATGGATACTTTAATTTTGCGGCATCAAAAGTTCAAACTTCATACATCATATGCTAGTTTAGCTTAGATATGAATGTGTTATTACATAAATATTGTTAAAATTCTTGTCATCGTATAACATTTTTTTTTTGTTCTAATTCAATTCGATTGATTTTCAAAGCTATTTAGTTGGCATTTTTCATTTTTCACTAGTTCATAAATTACTACAACATGTTTTTTTTTTGTCAAAACTGAAATTTTGTACTAACCAATTCGCAACTGTACACAACCTGTTCATTGGACTATAGAGTCAGGATTATAAAAAATAACCTAATCAAAAACACTATGTTCCTACTTTCATGTTAACTACTTATTTTCCACCTTCAAGGAAGGCTGCCACTCGCGCATATTACTCGATTTACATCCCACCTGGCCAAGAGGCCTCTGGTACAGGTGGGGGGTGGGGGGTGGGGGGGGAGGGGGTTTCGTCTTCGGGACTTTCCCCTTCACAAAGGAAGGGTAAAAGTAAGTAGAATCATCTAGTAAATAGGTAACAATAATCAACAAGGGTAACTATTCAAAGTAGCTAAAGCTTGGTGCCATTTAACTTGACTCTGTCCTGCAATGTGCACTTGTAGAGCTATTTTCTTTGTTCTGTCAGCATTACTTCTATGTAAATGTTGAAATCTTCTTGCATTACGCTCAGCCCAGACATGGTAAACAACAACAGCAAAAACAGAACCAACAATAGGATCATTTTCCCAGCAGTCAACTTGTCTTCTTATGCCCAGCCTGTGAGGTAGCCTTTGCCAGATGAACTTTGAGTATTCACATTCAAAGAATAAATACTTGCGAGTTTCAGCAACTCCATCAGCACACAATTTACATATCAACTAACTAATCTATAAGTAGTTGCTAGTCTGTTCTACACTGTTATCCACAATATGAATTGATGCCTTTGAGTAGCACTAGTAATTTCCATTGAACTTTAGGAAACTGAGGCATCATATGAGTATGTGCCTGTTTAATACAATATTTGCCCTCATAGCTAAACACATCCAGATCTTGCAAATTCATGAACAATGCCCTACCTTCCAATATCTTCCTCACTAACCAAGTAGCTTATTTTGGTATTATGAGTTCTGCAATAACCCTTTGCTTTACATAGTGAGTGTGAATCCATATGACCCAGAGTTTGTCCTTTTTAGTAATTGCCCATAGTAATTTGCTAAGTGCAGCCTTGTTCCATTGCTTAAAGTGGATGATATTCAGACCTCCAAATGACTTAGATTGGCATAGGTTCTCCCAAGTTATAGAATTCATCTTAACAAACTCATTTGTCCCACTCCAAAGATAATTTCTGCGTATTAGGAAGGAGGAACACTTGACCCCAATATGTTTGCATTTTCAAATAATACTCCTTTGATCAGTTGTAACCTGCCTGTGTAGGATAGGAACTTGGAAGTCTATCATCTGACTTTAGCTACAATCCTATCTATTAGAGGCGTGAATTGACTGATGGTAAGTTTCTTTGAAGACAAGGACGGCAATGTCCCAGCTGAGAAATACAAGTCATCTATGAGCTGCTCCTTGAATTGACTTGTGACCCTGCAATATACAGACGACCCTTCTCCATGTTTGCTTTTCACCCTGATACTGTTGAAAAATGCTCAAACGATTCCATCATAAGTTGGATTGAAGTATGATCAACTCTACAACACGTCAAAAGGTCGTCAACAAAACATACATGAATGATCTTCAGTTTGGCACATTTGGAATGATAGCTGAATTCTGATTTGTGATCTAGTTGCTTCAGTGATCTATTGAGATACTCCATCACCAGAACAAATAGGTAAGGACACATTGGATCTCCTTGTCTGAGGCTTTTCTTTGCTTTAAATCTGGGAGTTAGTACCCCATTTATCAAAAGGGAACAATTGACAGTAGATACACACTCCATCCATTGAACCATTCTAAATGAAAAGCCAAATTCCTGCTATAGATGTTTGTGAAAGTATATGTATGTCCTAGAGACAATCCGTATTAGGACAAATGTACTTTATACATGTTCGTATTATTATTAATGGAGATTAATATTTTGACATCTGCAATTATTGAATTATTAATTGATTGTTTATAATATTCTATAATATGCATCCCTAGAGGTTGTTACGTTGTTATTAATAATGTGATATATTAATATTATAACGTAACTCTTAAAATAGCCTCGACTAATGATCATCGAGAATGATATATCGATGATATGTGATAAGTCGACATGTGGTCTGCATCACATCCTTAGAGTATGTAGTATGTCTCACCTGCTACGAGTAATGACTACTCGTGATGGACACATGGATACTTTGAAAGTATTGGTATACCCTGCTGATATACTATTTGTTATACTTGTCTAAAGTATGATCAGCGTGTGGGAGATAGAAGTCCTCAGACTTGAGGTCAATGCGCACCTTGTCTACAGAGTAATATACTTTGATCATATCCTAAGCTCAAATGTCTTATAGGTTAAGATACGGCTTGTATTGGGTACATTACGATGTAGATTAAAGGTGGTAGTTGAGCCAAGATTATGATTCATTCCTCGAATGTATATTCGAGAGACCACTCAGATTCTCAGTGATATTAGGTTGACTAAGTCGTTGGCCAACGCAATAGACATATTTAGAATATGGTCTAGTTGTCAACTAATATAGATGAGATGCAATGATTAAGCCATTTGGATAGACACTTGACAAATCCTAAGCTTAATCGGGTGTGTCGTGAATGAAAGGATTTTATTTTACCACATAGAGGTTAAGTTTACTGGATTCGTGTCAACGTACTTCGCATATTGAGTTCGTCTTACAGCGTCGTGTAGGAGTTCCGCGTAAACCTTAATTTGATTAATGTCGATATGTGAAGGCATGTGGGGTCACACTATATCGATTGTCTTTTCGATCTAAGGATGTATTGAGAGAGTATTAAATATTCGATTTAGAATCGAAATATTTAAATGAATGATGATTGTTTTAATTAAGTCAAAATTGAATTTTGGATTTAATTAAGAATGTGCTGAAATTTTTTGGGTCAGGCCCAAGGTCAAACCCTAATCCGGTTTGACCTAATTTTTTCACCTATAAATACAGACCTACACTTCATTATTCATTACACTAGATTTTCATATCATTATTCTAAGTCTTAGAGACTCGTAATCAAAACACTCTCTCGACCTCTGCCGGATTTCCTAACTTTCCAAAGGAGTAATACATTGAAGCTTGGAGCTTGCAATCGAAAGGGCATTCGCGTGCGCACCAACAGTTGATAAAGATTCCAGATATTGTAAACATGTAAGTACCATTCAAGTCTTATGCTTACGTTTTAAAACTACCCTATAATAAAAAAGTTCTACGTTTGTTGAATTTGAAACAAGTTTTCAATATCCGCTACGTACAACATCCCAACAAAAAACCCTTCCGTTTGAGGAATTCCCATTCTACTGAATCGTAGGATTTTCTAATGTTGCATCTAGGCGAGACAGACTTATGAGTATAGCCTTTAAGAAGCTCATGTGCTAATATAACTTTATTCAGTATGATTCTCCCCTTAATGAAAGCTGACTTTGATGGTCCCACCAAATAATCAACCTTAGCAATAATTTTATAGGCATGAATTATTCTTTATCATATGTGGTATTTGCAACTTTAGGGATCAACGTGATTGTCCTATTTAAGCAACTTACATATTGCAAAAGAGCTATGACATCCTCCCCTACCACATTATCCATCAACTGAATTACCAGTAGTCCCAGTGCCATTAACTGCAGTACTGTTTGCCTTTGGACTTCCATTCCTTCCTCTCCCTTTCGGTGCCTTTTCTTTTGTATTAATCACTGAGCATGTTCTTTGCAATGCAAGTCCCCAAAATGATTACAATCATGACATAATAGAGGCTTTCATTCATAGTCAATGATTTGTATAATTAATCAGGACTTACCTAATCTCATTATTAGGAAATAAAACAGTGTCAGGTAGGTTCAAAATTGACATTATTTCACTATTTTTAATCTATTTATTATGGTCCTTTATATGGTATGTTCAAACTCTAATATATTGTTGAGCAGTTATGGTCCTCTAAATTTGTCAAAAAAAATTACTACTTTTATTTTGCATCAAATATTTAATAAACTTCTGTGGGAGATGTGAAAAAAGAAATTAACAATTAATCACAATGTAATTTTCTTTTATTCTCTTTGATCATTATTGCGCTCAAGCATGCAAAAAAAGCTCGAAGAGCTTCTCTATGCTATAGAAAAGTTTGTTGAAAAGCAATTCTTTAAATACCTCATGTTCAAGGGACTTCAAAGAAAACTTGTAGTTTAAGGGTGCGAAGGTATGAAACCCTACACAAGAGCCATCACGCTATGTCTTACTCTGATAGAGGTTCGCTTCTTCAAGTTCTAGTTCAATTTATTACTTTTCATTTTAATAGGAGTAGATGTTGCATGGCATTATTTTTATTCTTCCAATTTTACTTTTACTGTTCCCAAATCATATAATCACTATTTTCTTATTTAAGAAAGAGGTAAGGCTGACAAAAGAAAAAAAAAGAGAAGTAAAGATAAGGATAATTTATTCATATATCCCTTAAAATTGATGCTATTAAATAAATATAAATGAGAGTTTAAACCTTAAATGACAATAGAAAGATTGAAAAAAGTTAATTTATACGCCCTCCGTTTCAATATAAATGATTTTTTTATGATCCAAATGAATGAATTTTTCAACGTCAAAGATATATCAATTAATTTTTTTTCAAAATTATCATTCTCTTTAATGGGTCTTCCAAGAATCCAAACCTGACTATCTTTTGTTTTAAGAAAAGTGAGAAGAAGCAAAACACTAGTATCGAGATGTTATTTTTTAATTAATGATAATTAATGTCTTTAATTAACTTTCTTAAGGAGTATGCCACACCCCAAAAAAAAAATTGAAATGGATGGAGTAATAATATTTTATCTACTTAGTAATTAAGTCAATTTTATTTTAAGATAATTAAGAAACTAATATCTTAATTGTAGGATGATAGTCACGAAGTTTAACTCTCCTCCGTTAGTCTTTTCAAAACAGAATATAAAATAATAACAATTATGAGGTTATTATCCTGCATTCAGTACGAGATAGTAAATAATTGATGTTATTTATCTCGCTAACCAAACGATCACGTAAAGTTAATTTATTCAGACAATCCTTAAATTGATGTTATTAAATAAATTTCTTAACAAGTGGGTAAAAACCCTAAATTTCAATAAAAAGATCGAAGAAAGTAATTTATAGTAATATTTTATCTACTTGGGAAGTATGTCATTTTGATTTTAAAATAATTAATAAACTGAAATTTGAATTATAAGACGAGAATCACGAGGTTTAACTCATCCTCTTTTAATCTTTTCAAAATATATCTACAGATTATAATAATGCTAGAATTATTATCCCGCATTTAATATGAGACAATAAATAATATTAAGGGTTTGATATAAGATTTAGTCGGGTTGACTAATATTTGAATTATAAGATGAAAATCACGGGGTTTAACTCTCCCTTTTTAATCTTTTCAAATCAAATTTCAAAATTATTTAGAGACTATAATAACCCTATGATTATAATTCTAAGATTATTATCCCGCATTCAATATGAGATAGTAAATTAAAATATTGATTTTATTTAAAATTTTATCGATATTAGCTAGCATTCATATTAAATAAACCGGCTAATTAAAGTTACTTTTTGAATCATACTTACTACAACTAACCTGTGTCTAGTTCAGCAGAAACACGCAACACAAGCGAACAAATATAATCTCAAATTTTATATCAGCATCATAATACTAGTCTCAAGTTCTCAACAACCAAACGAGCCCATAGAGTACTATTTTTCAAATTGATTAACCCAAGGGTGATAATCAAATATTATGATGGGGTTAAAGCACAAAGGGATGGACCAAACTATTTTTTTTAACCATTCTCATTAAATTTTGTACCCTATATTCTTCTACCATTTTGTACAATATTTAAATATTATCATTTTCCCACAAAATTAACCCCTTGTATTTCTACTTTAATTTTTTTCCCATAAATGTTTTGTGCAAATTCACAAAATCTCAGACATAAAAAATTCCTTTATAAACAACAAGAACTTGACCAAATAGTCTCTTTACCAAATTCTTACAACCATAAAAAAAAGGTTTTTTATTTTCCTCATTTTTGCAAACTGCTTTCTCCATTGCTGTTCAAACAAAGTAAAAAGGAAAAAAACATTTAAAATCTTGAAAAGGTGGTGGTGGGCTTGAAGGGATTTCATCAAACATCACTTGAAAAGGTAAATAATTCCAATAAAAATCCTTTTTCTGTTTATGTTTTTCTCTTGGTTCTTTTTATGTACATTGAATTACTCATTTTGATTAATGTATGACTATGTTGTGATTGACAAAATGATCCTCTGCTTTGAGGGTAGAGCTAAAATGGTCCTTTTAAAAGTTTGTTGACCGATTTTGTTCCTCTCAGTTCGTTCAAAATGAGAATTTTCTCTCTCCCTCAGTTATTTAATAAACTCTTACTATTAGATTTTATGAAAATGGTGATCTTTTTTAATTGTTCTAATTTTATATTAAATCAAAACATAAATACGGTATAAATGTAATCTCAAATTTTATGAAAGCTAATCTTGGTAGCGAAACGATCCCATAAAGTTAATTTATTCAAATATCTCTTAACAAGTGGTTTACAACAATAACAATAACATATCCAATATAATTCCACAAGTGGGGATTTAAAACCCTAAATGACAATTAAAAAAATCAGAGAAAGTAATTGATAGGACTAATTTATCTACTTATTAATTATGTCAATTTTATTTTTAAATAATTAAAAAATAAAATCTGAATTATAAAACGAGAATTACGAGGTTTAAGGTTCCCCATTTAATTTTTTCAAAACAGGTTACAAAATTATTCATAGATTATAATAATTCTAAGATTATTATCCCGCATTAAATATGAGATAGTAAATAATAATAAATTTTAGTCTAAAATTTTATCGGCATTAGCTAAATTTATAATCAAATACGACATAAATGTAATTCCAAATTTATCAACATCAGAATTCTAATCTGGGTAACCAAACGACCCCGTAAAGTTAATTTATTAAGACAATCCTTAATATTAATGTTATTAAATAAATTTCTTAATGAGTGGGTTAAAACCCTAATTGACAATAAAAATATCGAAGAAAGTAATTTATAGTAATATTTTATCTACTCAGTAATTGTGTCATTTTTATTTTAAAATAATTAAGAAGTTGATCTCCTAACTCCTCCTCGTTTAATCTTTTTCAAACATATCTACATATTATAATTATCCTAAGATCATTATCCCGCATTCAATAGAAACAGTAAATAATAATAAGAAGTTGATCTAAAATCTTGTCAGTATTGACTAGTATTTGAATTATAAGACGATAATCACGAGGTTTAACTCTCCTTTTTAATCTTTTCAAATTAAATTTCAAAATTATTTACAGACAATAAGACATAAGATTATAATAGCGCATTCATTATGGGGTAGTAAATAAAATAAAATTTTAAATTTTAATTTTATCGATATTGACTAATATTCATAATCAAATAAACTGGCGAACTGAAGTCATTTGTGGAATCATACGTTCTACAACTGACATGTGTCCAGTTCAACGAAAACGCACAATGCAAATGAGTAGATGTTGTCTTTATTTCAGCGTAATAATACTAATCTCGATAATCAAACGAGCCCATAGAATACTATTTTTCAATTGATTAATCCAAGGGTGATAATCAAATCTCATAATGGGGTTAAGAAACAAATGTATGGACCAAAATATATTTTTTCACATTCTCATTAAATTTTATACCCTATATTCTTCTACCATTTTCTACAATATATAAATATTGTCATTTTCCCACAAAATTAACCCCTTTTATTTCTAATTTAGTTTTTCCCCATAAATGTTTGTGAGAATTTACAAAATCTCAGACATCAAAAAACCCTTTATAAACAACAAGAACTTGACCAAATAGGCACTTTAGCCTATTCTTACAACCATATAAAAGGTTTTTCTATTTTCCTCATTTTTGCAAATTGCTTTCTCCATTGTTGTTCAAGCAAAAGCAAAGGAAAAAATAAAAACATTCAAAAATTGAAAAGGTGATATTGGGGTTGAAGGAATTTACCAAACAACACTTGAAAAGGTATATAAAAATCCTTTTTCAATTTTTGTTTTTTCTCTTGATTCTTTTTATGTACATTGAATTAATCATTTTGATTAATTTACCTTGTGATTGACAAAGATGATCCTTTGTGTTTGAGGATAGATTTAAATGGTCCTTTAAAAAGTTTGTTGAGCGCTTTTGTTCCTCTAAGTTGGTTAAAAATGAGAATTTTTTTATTCGTTAATTATTTAATAAACTTTGACTATTAGATTTTATGAAAACGATGATTTTTTAATTCAGAACATAATTACCTTTTATTCCCTTAAGTCATTATTACGAGTATGGAGTATGTTTTTCTTCTTTTAGTTTTACTTTTACTACTGCAAAAAAAAAACTACTCATTTAAGGAAGAGACAAGGGTGATGAAAGGGAATAAAAGAGAGAAAGGACCGATAATTTATTCACATAACTTTTAAAATTAATGCCGTTAAATAATTTTTTAAACAAATGTGTTAAAACCTTGTATGACCATAAAAGGATCGAAAAGAGTAATAGTATCTACTTAGTAATTACTATATTAATTTTACTTTTAAAAAAATTAATATCCGAAGTATAAGACGAGAGTTACGAGGTTAATAAGATGAGAGTCACGAAATTTTATAAGACGAGAGTTACGAGGTTTAACTCTCCTCTTTTAATCTTTTGAAAATAAATTATAAAATCATTTAGAGATTATAATAATTCTAAAATTAGTATTCTAGGGTAATTATCTTGCAGTCGAAATGAGATAATAAATGAAAATAAAATTAATTTTATCGCTATTAGCTAATATTCATAACCTAATACGATATAAATGTAATTCCAATTTTTATATTGGGAACAACCCCATAAACCACTATTTCCCAAATTGATTAATCTAAGGGTGATAATCAAATCTCTGACGGGATTAAGACATGGGGGTATGGACCAAATAATATTTTTTTCATTATTCACTATAAATAAAACTTTATATATTCTTCTACCATTTTCATACAATATTTAAATATTAGGGTTCATTTAGATTATCACTACATACTTCCTATTATACAATCATTTCCCCTACAAAATTAATCACTTTTCTTTCTTTAATTTGTTTTCTCCAAGAATGCTTTGTACAAATTCACAAAATCTCAAACGTCAATAAACCCTTTAAACACACCTGTCAACTCTATTTCTTGAGCTGTCAAAAACCAGGTGATCCTGTTCATAATAATATCAGCTGGGCTTCTTGTTTTTTCCTCGTTTTTTCAAGAAAATGGAGAAAAAAAATTAAAAAAAATGAAAAGGTGATGGTGGGATTGAAGGAAATTTATAAAACATCACTTGCAGAGGTAAATAATTCCAATTAAAACAATCCCTTTTCAGCTTCTATAATATTTATTAGTCTATCTTTTTATGTATATATAGAATTAGTCATTTCTTGATTAATGTATGTTGTACTTGTAAACCCCAGAAAAAAGGCACAATCTATTTTATTTTTTGGTAAACAACTGTGAAGTATTACCATTATCTTTTTATGTATATATATGGAATTATTCATTTCTTGAGTAATGTATGTTGTGTTTGTAAACCCCAGAAAAAGGTACAATCTTTATGTGTTAATGGAAGCTTGGTTAATTGTATCACTTCAATTTTTCCTGTTTTTACAGCTTTTATAAGCATTTAAATAGCCATTTTTATTTTTGGGGTCTATGGATTTAGTCATTTCTTGATTAATTAATATATGTTGTGCTTAAAAATCCCAGAAAAAGGTACAATTTTTCTTGAGTAAATGGAAGCATGGTCAAGTTTAAATGATGAGTCTCAGGTTTATAAAGGAAAAAATAGGTTAAAGAGCTTGTTTGAACAAGTTCTTGCTGTTTTTCTAAGTGATGTAACTGAGAAAAAAGGTGTAATAAGGTCTCTTCAAGTTTTGACTGGTGGTGGGAAGCCTCTAGATTTGTTTAAACTCTATTGGATTGTGAGGGGAAAAGGCGGATATGACCTAGTTTCGAGCAAGAACTTGTGGGGTTGCATTGCGGAGCGTTGTGGATTGGATTCCGGGGCTGTTGTGTTTGTGAAGTTGGCTTATGTTAAGTATTTGACTGAATTTGATCATTGGCTAAGTGAACTACTTAAAGATGGAAACTTGGAGAATGGTGAGGGTGGTGTTATTCGGCGACTTGATTTGTCTTCGGAGGAGTTGGAAACGAGGTTTAGGAGGTTGTTGTCCCCTAGGGGTCAGAAGAAGAAAGACATGAATTTTTCTCCTTCGAAAAATGGTTGCAAGGAAGAGCTTATTTGTGAGGTCAATAATCAGGTTGATTACGAAATGTTTACTGCTGAAAGTGTTAATAAAACCAATGACGATGACAGCGTCTTTTTGGTATCTACCGAGGGGATTGTTGAGAAGGTGCTTTGTAAAGTGCCTGACAAATTATATAGGCAGTATGATGATGACGAGAAATTCTTTGCTGGGGACAGCAAAATTAATAAATCATCTACGGGAGAGATGTTTCAGGGAGCTGTTGCTAAGATGAATGGCATGTCAGAAAAAGAAAACGTTTCCGTTCTAGATGGTTATGATACTACTGTGGCGTCGGGCAAGAGTGTTATTGAGGATGTAACTGTTTCTCGCAAGAGAAAAAGAGAATCTTCATGCATCTCAGGAATGTTGAATTGGATTAACCATGCGGCAAAGCATTCTAATGATCCTGGAATTGGAAAAGTTCCTGATTCCTCAAAGTGGAAAGGTAATACAAGCAACGAGTTCTGGTTGCAGGCCTTGTTGGTTAGGGAAGCAATGCTGAAGAAAAGGCATATTGATACAAATGCAGAGGAATCTAATCCTCAGGTATTTTCTGCTTCATCCTTATTCAATATAATTGGAGTGATAGGTGGATGTTTTGCCTACTATTGCTTTATCTTCAATGATTTCTTGTAGCACTGTCTAATTGCTTGTTACATGCCAGGGACCTTTAAATATGATTTCTTTATATTATTTTCTCAGAAGTAATTTAATGAGAAATCATATATATGGCTTCATTTCCTTGTGGTCGACTAATTCCTTCTGTTACACATGTTCTATTCAAGACTAGATAGGCTGTACCGTTACTATAACCATGTCACTTGTCACGAACTAGGCCAAAACGGTAAAGGGGTTCATTACTTCATCATTTCTTGTAACAAATTTAGTGTATCACAACTCCAACAACCAAAAATGATATTTTATTTTCGAAGTTCCACGACTTCGTTCCTGTTTTCAACTAAATAATCTATAGGGTTGAGTGTGATTTTTTGATTTTGAGAAAGAAGTGAAATATTTTTCTAATCTAACTTTTCTTTGTTGCTGTGCTTTCCTTTTTCCTTTGACAAATTATTGATGACCGTTCTGTTTTCTGATTCTTGATTTTGTGAGTCTTTAGTTTTCAATCTGAAGAACCATTAGTCTTTCGTCTATTTCAATGTTCAAAAGGTACATACTGCTAAAGAAAAAGGTAAATTACTAGATATTTTCCAGGTTAAGAGAGGTTATGTTTGAAATGCAAAATTCTGAATTGAGTTGATCGAGTTACTTTGGTTTTCTGTTTCAAGTTTAACTCTATGGGAGAGGGAAGGAAATGACCAATGAACTTACCTTACGGCACTATTTCTGTGCTTGCAACTCTAGGAGAACACGATTACTGAGATTTTCTGTTTCAAGTTTAACTCTATGGGAGAGGGAAGGAAATGACCAATGAACTTACCTTACGGCACTATTTCTGTGCTTGCAACTCTAGGAGAACACGATTACTGAGACATTTTACGGCCTTAGTACTTTTAGGGTGATTTGATTGAAAATGACATTTAACTCATCATGCTCCCCTGTTATAGAATTTTATCCCCTCCCTTTTCCTGGTTTTCTCTCTTTCCATTTCCAAAATAATAGTTACTCCATTTTCCCCTTTTCTCTTTGCTTCTTTTGTTGTTTGGGTGGGGAGGTGCTTTGTTGACAGAGTAAACATATTCTCGTTTGCCAAATTGGCATGAATTACTATTTTGGGAACACTTTCAGTTTGTCGTCCTCTTGTTTGATGTGCGTAGATTTGTGTAATAAAAGACCGGCAGTTCTCTCATAACACACATCTGACTTAAGTTAGCCATGATCAATTATACACATATATCCGTGTGTGAGTGTATTTAATTCTTGCAACAGCTTTAGAGCTAATTCAAAAGCTTTTATGAAACAAAACGATACTGTTTTTCCCAGATAAATCTATAAGAACGGGACATGAATTATAGAGGTTAGGCATCCCACATTGATTGAAGGAATGCATTGTTGTCACCTCATGAACTAGTTTTTGAGGTTGAGTTAGGCTGCAAGGTCCATTTTTTAACATGGTATCAGAATCGGACTCATCCATGTTCTTGGTTTACCCAATGTTAGGGCCCTTATGTTATATTGTTCATGCACCAGATGTCCAATCATGGGCATGTGGAGGGGTTTTAAGTGTTCCACATTGGTTGAAGGAATGTCGTGTTGCCTCCTTATATGGTCTTTGACAATCCTCATCTCATGAGCTAGCTTTGCTAGTTAACCCTAAGGTCCATTTTCTCAACAATAGTCAAATGTCATTGCCTTGTTGAGATGATGTTCAACTATTTGCCAATTTCTGGACTGTTTTATGCTTGTAATCTTTCTTCTAAAACATACAGTATAAGGCAGAAATTTGAACTTGTACTATATGTCTTCTATGACTTCTTATGTATCAATTTTTCGAGAGCGATTTTTAATCCATTTTGTCATGATGTAAACCAACAGAAGAAGCAGAGGATGCATCCGTCCATGTACGAAGAAGAAAAGCTCAACAATCAACCAGCAGAAAAACTAAGATGCAGCAAAAGGGTGGTCGCCGCTTCAAACAAACACATCTGTTGTCCGTGTTGCAACTCATGTTCGACCTCCCAAAACAAAGTTGAAACTCCTCAGAAGGAAGAAGATGAGTATACTCGGCCAGATCTTACTAGTGTTTTTGCGGTATCAGTGGCAGAAAAAACCGAAGATTCCGTTGATCAGAAGATACCCACTGAAGTTCCCGTGGGTCCCCGCTACCAAGCTGAAGTCCCTGAATGGACTGGCGTGATTTCTGAGAGCGATTCCAAGTGGTTAGGCACACGAACGTGGCCCCCGGAAGTGGAAAAAACAAAATCTTTGGTTGAGTTAGATCCTATTGGGGAGGGAAGAAAAAGTTCATGTGGTTGTTTATTTCCGCAATCTGTTGAATGCATCAGGTTCCATATTGCAGAGAACAGGTTGAAGTTGAAATTCGAGCTCGGTAATTTGTTCTTCCGGTGGAGGTTTGACCGCATGGGGGAAGAAGTTTCGCTTTCATGGATAGCTGAAGAGGAAAAAAGATTCAAAGATATGGTAAGGTCAGGTGCTACTAATTTGAAATACAAAAACTGGAAGAACTATAAGAAACTCTTTCCATCCAAGACTAGGAATATGTTGGATAGCTATTACTTCAATGTATTCCTTATCAAGCGTCGAAGCTATCAAAACCGGGTTACTCCAAAAGACCTCAATAGCGATGATGACGAGATAGATTTTGGATGTGTTGGCGGCAGTTTTGGTGACATTAGAGTTCATGTGCCAAGCTCCAAGTCTTCACCAGCATGCATCCAGAATATGGCATGCATTGATCTGGAGTAAAATTTGATGAACTTTGTAGCTTCTGTTCCTAGTTGATACCAAACAGATGTGTTTTTCTTGAACTCAGCAGGCAGCTATTACAACTTGCTTGACAATTTTGATAGACCAATTGAGTGCAGTTTATGGTAAGTTGGATAATACTAGTGGTAATTTGGTATTGAAGGCCTGATTTGGCTGAACATTAGGTGAGATGATGCAGCAAGGCCATATACTAGTTAGTAGAAGGCAATGATGATCTTGATATGTAAATGCATTATCAAAGTTTAAACAAGTTTTATACAAGGATTCAAAATTTTCTTTAATTTCTCTTGATGCTTAAGCGGAAATTGTTAATTATGCTATTATTATCTTATTCTTCATGGTATTACTATTGTTGTTTCTTTAATTGGATTATCTTCACTATTTTTTGTTGCCAGTACTTTCTTTTTATCAAAAACAACCTCTCTCTACCTCTCACAAGGTAGGGCTAAGGTCTGCATACAACTCATCCTTTCTAGAGTTAGTAGACTGATCTATCCATTGGTAGGGCATTTCTTCCTGTGACCGCCTTTCCTACCAAAAAGCCAACTCATCCTCTTCAGACTCCACTTGTGGGATCATTGAGTATGTTGTTGCTGTAGTACTTACTTTTCTATAGTATTTTGACCATCGCTTTTACTTGTAATTGTCAAATCTTTTTTTTAAAAGAAAAATGTTTTTCCTGAGCCGAGAGCCTATTGGAAACAACCACTCTACCTCTTATAAGGTAGGAGTAAGGTCTGTGTATACCCTATCTTCTCCAGACTCTACTTGTGGGTTTACACTGGGTATGTTGTTGTTGTTATTGCTTAAGCGGAATGTGCGATCATATAAGATTAGACAAGATCAATTCTGATCATATTCAGACTTCGACGGAAGATATAAGTAGGATGCATGTGCTATAGGTTAAAATGAAAGAATGTTGCTCGAGGAAGTTTAGTTATGCCTTACATAAAATTTTAATGCACTTGTCCTTTTTGTTTGGTACATTGGAAATTGTCAAAAAATTAATGTCTTTCATAAGCTATGTGGTTTAAATCATTCAGGAGAGTAAACTACATTTCCTTAGGCGTATCTTCACATATTAACAAATTTTCTACATGTTAGTGGCCTTCGTTCGTCAGAAAATCTTCCCAGTTGTTTCTGTCCCTCCAGATATGTGTAATCTTGGATTTGTTCACTTTCAACAAATATTTGCAATCTTCTATAACAGTCCCAAGAAGGTGACATTGTATATCCTTCTTTTTAGATAAACTTGAGAGTAAGTAAGCAATCAATTTCTACTTCTAAATCTGTGTATGGCTAATGTGAGACCTTATGTGATACTTGATAGTTTTGTAGTGAAACTTGATGTACGCTTCATTCACCTACATATTCATTTTCCTTGGTCATCCTTAAAGATCCCTCCAAAAGCAACATTTCTAGTGTGTGTCTTGACACGACCATCATATTAAGTTCCATTTTCCATGCATAAGTTGGCAACCATGCAATTAAATGGCTTGTTTAGATATATAGAGATTCGTGAAGGAAGTACTTCATCAATTTCTTTAGTCACTTGCATACAAGTTCAGTAGGAAGGTACTTCTTTTCAATTAAAATTCTATTTTGCTTTTTCCGCTTATATATAGGTCCAATGTTGAGAATGTTAAAGGTGGAAAGCAGACTAAACAAATCACATGAAAAGAAGTTGTTCCAAAAGACCATATGACCTCTTGACTAATTGAGAACACATCACAATGAAAGCAAAAGATCCATACTATATATAACTAGTTGGGATTGGTAGATATACATTTATGTTTGCTAGTCGTTAGGAGCCTTTTTAGTATATTGTAGAGACTTGTAGGTTAATAGAAAATATAAATAACTAGGAGAAATACAACATTACCGGTTTTAAAAAAAATTAAGAAAATTCAGAATGGTTGAATGAAGCATATTATAAGAATTCATGTAGCCGAGCTTAACTTGCTTGGATTGAGGATGGTTGTTGTTCATAATTATTAGTTAAATAAATCTACTGTGTTTGTATAATAAATAAGGGAAATGTTATTTCTCTTTTACCTTTTTCCTTTTTAAAATTTCGTCGAATTTCATCACCTTCACCAAACAGAGATGATAAAATGACGATACTGATGTTGTTATTTGAGCAAACAATTTCCCACTATGATCTAGGATTATTTTAATTGACCAGTCCAAAGCACAAGGACTTTGCTTTCCCTGTTTCACACATTCTTCGTATTAAAAGAATCATATGTTAACGTAGTACCCTGGTAATCTTTTACAAAGTTTCAAAGAAAAATGTATAAAGTTCTAAAGATTGATAAGCCATTCAAGAAGAGAGACAAGATTAGTGTGTGAAACAAACTAAAATAGAGAAAAGGTCAAATAAAGCAAGACTACGAGATGACTCTTTTGGTTCAAGAAACTGCACGGTTTTCCCTTCAAATGGGCTGTTCTTTAATTTTTGCCCTTTAATTTGAACTTATGATTTCTCGGACATAAGTTTTTTATGAAATTCGGAACAATTTATGTCGTATCCCGTAAAGAACTTATGCCCCGAAAGGCAAAATTTCCATTCGAGGGACAAAAATTAAAGACCAGTACAAAACTGGGGCAAAAGTGCAAATGTGTCAAATTTGCCCTCCAACTATGCTTTATGGAACAACAATTCCATCCGTTAAACTTTGAGATCAAATATACCCTCACCGTTTGCAAACTTGTTAAATTTTCCCTTGGATGAACGAATATGTGAGTTGGACGCCACGTCGAATCCACGTAGACGTCACGTCGGATCCACGTCGGCAGACCACCACCACAAACTACCTCCACCGCCATCTCCGACATCAAAACAACACCACAATCATCACTGTCGGCCACCAACAAACAACCCCCATATCTCCCAAAATCATCACCACTGTCGGAGCTCGTCGTGGCGGTGGTTTTTTATTCTTTAGTTTTTTATCCAAATGCGACCCAAAAATCCATCTCTTTCCCCTCTTTAATTTTTAGCTGAGAATACATGCATCCACAATGAAATTAGATATTCTGAATCTGGTGTTGCCATTGAACTAGGTTGTTCTTTCAAAGATGATTTAGCTGCTACACATAGGCATTGTGCTGAGGTATCGTTCAAAATCAAAGGAAAAAATGAGTAGAACAAAACCATTAACTGCAAGCTCGCCACCGGCAGAACTCCACCAGCCGACCACCACTGTTTCGCTCTCTCATCTCTTCCTTACCACTGCCACAACACCAACAACAATGACTCTAACCCCTTCGTCTTCATCAACCACTGCGACCACCAATCCACCATCTCGTCCCACCACTGCTTCTTCACCAGCCGACGATGAACCACCATCGCCGCCACTGCTCAACGAACCAAACGACACCCTGTACAACCGTTGTTTGGATGGCTAACCGTGACCAACCGATAAACGGAAAAAAATCACATCTATCACTTCTCAAATCAGGCAACCTCATATTAGTCGATGCGAATCAGATCAGTGTTTGGGAATCTGGAACACAATCATCAACTTCCTCTGTTGAATTAAAGTTGCTGGATAATGGCAACCTTGTTCTTGTAACTCAAGGGGTAGTTGTTGTATAGTAGTTTTGTGGTGGAGAATGGGTCGTATTTGGTGGTGGTGCCGCAAGGCAGTGGTGGTGTTGGTCTTAGTTTGACGGAGATGAGCTTCGGCAGTGGTGATGATTTTGGAAGATCTGGGGGTTGTTTGTTGATGGCCGACAGTGATGATTTTGGTGTTGTTTTGATGCCGGAAATGGCAGTGGCGGTAGTTTGTGGTGGTGGTATGCCGACGTGGATCCGACGTGGCGTTTACGTGAATCCGACGTGGCGTCTAACTCACATATCCGTCCATCCGAGGGCAAATTTAACAAGTTTGCAAACGGTGAGGGTATATTTGATCTCAAAGTTTAACGGAGGGCAATGTTGTTCCATAAAGCATAGTTGGATGGCAAATTTGACCCTTTTCCCTACCTGTTTTCTAAAAATTTCACATCATGTTTTTTCATATATTCTTTCAAGAAAGACATTTAATAGTTCTAATTATAAATTTATCTAACTCACTTTTCATGTCTTAAACATCTCACTTAATTTAACATTATGCTTTTAGGAAGAATAAGGATAAATTTTGAAAAATTGTAAATACCTCTCAGTTTTTTTTTGGTACATCACATATTTTGAATCAGTTTCAATATATCAAACGACTAATATTTGATAAACGACAATAGTTATTCCCTCCGTTCACATTTGCTTGAACATATTTTACTTTGCATGTCTCTTAAAAATTGATAAATTAAGTATATAATTTACCATAATACTCATATTAATTGGTGTATAATCTCAATAGACTTGAAAAATAATTTTAAAATGAGTAATTAATGTTAAGGGTGAAATAGAAAAAAATTGTCTTTCTCTTGATATGCTAAAGTTGACAAGTAAAAGTAAAAAATTATTTTTAGTATACGAGACAAGTAAAAGTGAACGAAGGGAGTACAAGAGTGTGTTAACATACATTTACCTCTTCTTAATGAGAGCCCTTCAAAACAAGATTCATTCTGATGATGCAGTGAAAAGGTTTGGAATTTACCTTCCTTCTGTTTGTAACTGTTGTCCAGTACATAAAATAGAAACCACTGAGCACCTTCTAAGTGAAGGACAAACAGCCAAACAGGTAGTGGCGGAGCCAAGAATTTGGTGAAGAGTGTGCAAATTTTCTTCTCACTTGTGTTGAAGGTGTGCAAAACTAAATATATACTCATAGCTAATATTTACTCCATCTGTCCCAATTTATGTGACACCATTTGACTTGGTACGGAGTTTATTAAGGAAAGGAAGACTTTTGAAATGAGTGGTCCAAAACAAATCTCATATAAGTGTAGCTGTAAATCATTTCATAAAGTTAAATTATTTTTAAATATAGAAATGTGACATTCTTTTTGGGACAGACCAAAAAGGAAATGGTGTCACATAAAACCTATGTACACCACGTAATTTTCCGACGAAGAGTGCACCGGACCACCCTTAGCCTAAGTTGGCTCCGCGGATGCAAACAGGTATGGGAATTCTTTTCCAGTACTTGTGGTATTGGTTTGGTCCAGGGGCAAATAAGATCATCCACTATGAATTGGGGGATTGCTAAAGGTAAAAAATGATGTTCACTCTTGTATTCTCCAGTGTATCCCAATTGCTATATGTTGGGAGGTTTGGAAAAATAGGTGTCGGGTCAGGTTTGAAGAAAAGAAACTATCTACATGGTTCATCATTCATCAAGTCAACAAGCTCATTTCTTTGATTCTCAAAGCACAGATTCCAGATTTACAGTTGCTGCTTAATCCATTGTTGGAGAAGTGCAACATGGTGGAAAAGCTCAAATCTGTAACTCACTCTCAAGCAGTGTACTGGTACAGACCCAATATTAATTTGGTCGAATTTAATGTGGATGGTTGTAGTAAAGGCAACTCAGGCTCAGCTGGAGGAGGAGGTATTATCAGAGATCACAAGAGGTACCATGATCCATGTTTTCACTGATCTCTATGGGCAATGCAACAACAATATGGCTGAGGCTCCGGCTATCTGGGAAGGGGTTAACATATGTAAGGACAATCGCTATCAAAATGTCCAAGTGGAATCGGATTCACTTCTGGTTGTAAACATGGCTAAAGAAAAACTAAGACCACCCTGGCAATTAGCTGAGATCATTGGGGAAATTCGGAGAATAGCTACACATGGTGATTTTATTTTCAAGCATATCTACAGAGAGGGCTATTCTATTACTGACCTTCTTGCTAACTTGGGAGAAGAATCCAAAACTGATACTATCAATCTTCACTGAAACTTCCCTAGGTTAAAGCTTCAATGAAGTCATAACTTAATGGACTCCCTAACTTTCATCGATAGCTGCCTTACTTGATTTTTTGTGGTTCTACAAAATGTATCTAGTATCCTTCTACTGTTGGTTTCAACCAAACAGTAAAGGTAATACTCATCATCTCCAGCTTATTACTAGTGTATAAATGGGAGATAGTTTGGATTTATCCAACCTTCACAATGTAAATGAGCCTAAGGTTTATGTCCACCTACGTGTAATTATGAATTTTGGTAAATATACAGGTTGGAACTCTTGAACATATATATATCATTAACATCTGCCGATTTTGAAACTTGTTCCAAGTCGGATTCTTAATTTTTCCAAGGTTACGAATGCTTGTCCTAAAAGAACAAGAGAAGGAATTCTAGAAAATCTTAGGATAACTAAATTCCAATCCAGTCTCCTAAGAGACGAGGCAACAGTAATTAAATTAATTCCCACAGTACTACCAAAAAGTGACTAACGTGCAAGGTTGCAGCCATGGCAGAGATGAAATAGATCATGATTTCTCTGAACAGACAAAATATCCACCAAAGTTAAAATCAAGAACTCCAAAAAGCAATAAATTGTTTCAAAAAACTCTATTTATCAAGTATCAAGTTAGATATACTCTCGAACAGACACAAATCAATATGTCAATCTACAAACAGCAGATTAAATTTGAGTTTATACAAATGCTAGCATTGGTATACCCATATTACAATTACATCCTCTCGACAATAAAGAATGAATTAGCTAAACTTAATTACCATGGTTCAATGTACTACTCCAATATGGTAGAAAAAAAAGTTTTTTTCTCCCAGTTCACCAAAATTATGGAACATATGAGCTGGAAAATTAAGACCTGAAACTTGAGAGTAATCTGGATGTAAGAATGAATATATTCCAAGAGAATGTAAATATACAAGTGATGGACTTTTTCAGACAGATATTTTATTCCTCTTCGGGTTGGAATTCAAGATCTAATTTCCTCTTTAAGTGTGATCTGTCAGCGCTGCAGGTGAAAAAACATTGAGGAGATTAATAATGATACAACATCAAAGTAGTTACTGGTCCAAACAATGACTAAATAACTTCCTGCATATCCAGATTCTTTACAGCAATCATCTTAGAAATGTTAGCACACTCTAAGATATTTCCTTAGAAGACAATCCACCAAAACAACATCTGTTTCTAGTTCTCCATTTTTGCAGAAAAGCTTATTTCCTTGGGAACTACAATAACTTGACCACTAGTTGAACACACCTCCCCCCCCCCCCTCTTTTTTTTCCCCTTCCTGCTATCTCTGCACATGTGGTTTTGAATAGCACAAGTCCTGTATCTTGTGATCAAAAACCTTGCATAGTGCAAACTAAAAACCAAGGCGTTCATATGAATCTTCCTGCATAAGTTAAGCATATCAAGAAGGTTGGCTAGAAGGCCTAAACAATATCTGCTTCTGTTACCCTTCTTTCTACTGAATGAACAATTTCGTGGCGCACTAAAGAACAAATGAGAGCAAATTTTGAAGTGAAAAAGTTCAAACTCTTAATAGAACAGCTCGCCATTAATAAAGATATAAATCCCACACTTATTTCCTTTCATGGATTCTATGACAAACAGTTGGAAGAAATTGGTACAGTCCCTATTTAGAATGAACTTACAGTAGAATAGACAAAAAATTGATTTATTAATCAACTATGCTAGTACGTTGCTTCACACAATTAAGGGAGAATCAATAAAGTTTGATTACTTAAGCACCCCGAGAGTGAGTCCAAAGGCAATGCATGACTCTCTTTGGTGCATAACCGTGTGGCCCCACCCCACCCCCCCCACCCCCCACCCCCCAAACCCACAAATTTAGACCAACAAGATAACAACAATGGTATATTTCCAACATGAGATCAAGAACAACACATGTAGCTATGGTTAGTAGAAGCTATTGCAAGGCGTATTAGCTAATACCTGTTAATAGTCGGCCTAGTAGGTGGTTTCATCCCAAAGACTGAGAAATCCAGTGACATAGGTACCTGTTCACTCCTCTCACCAGCAGCTTGTCGGAATTCATTTCCATGGTCATCCATCTTTTCTGGACGCACATTTGCCTCAAATCCTTCGCGATTTGGCATCACTCTCCTTGACTTTCTTGGCGGAGACAATACCACAGGACCATCACGTAGATTGAGATCTGAAACCTTAGGATTTGTGGGTTCCCGCTTAGGGGGAGGTCTTGGAAGCAGAGCTGGTTCCGTAGGCGGAGGTCCTGATGAGAAGTATCTAAAGAAAGGAAAAGTTCAGTACCCACATCAACCGCAAGTGTGCAAACTAAACAAGATGAAGAACAAACATACCGATGCTCCAATGCTTGCTGTGCTGAAATTCTAGCTTTCGGGTCGTATGAAAACATCTTTGACAGAAGATCTAGGCAATCTTCAGTAGCCGTTGGAAACAGTGTTTTGAGTGGCTGTCCAGGGACAAATTGGTACTCAACATAATCCGGCAAGTAGACCATATCATGCCACTGTGAAGGCTTTGGGGTCCCAAAGGCCGCAAAAATCTTCCCCAGCTGATCAATATCACTGTTTCCCTAATACAGTCACAGATTTCAAAACAAATTATTGGCTAAAACAACAACATGCAGATAGGAGTAGTGAAAGTAGCACATAAAGTGTAACAGAAGTTCAAATAGTTATCAGGGTATCGGAAGAACTTATCATAGAAAAGGATCATTGTAGGAACAAGGAAGGGAAAAAATGTTCAGTCTAGCTCGATAAGTAAGTTGCTTTTCACTATGGCTTCATTTTCAACTGCCCTACTGCACATGAAGTTTTCTAGAACAGAAAAAGAGGGACAATTAGTTCACAGCTATTATTTTCTAGTGAAACTTCACGTAAATTTAAGGAGAACACATAAGGAAAGATAACATAACTCACAAAATTGCCTAAGTAACGAAAATTAGTGGGTAAGTTCTTCGTAGAATAATAACAGAAAGGCAGATCATGAACATTTCGATGATATGTCCTCTTAGCAAAACCCACTAACCAAAACTAGCAATAGACCACGTGGATACATAAATCACATCTAACCTCAAAAAGACACATGCAGTTTCATGCCCATAAAGCCCGACCACCTTATCCTACCAAAATCATATATACTTCAGCTCAAATGATGAGGAAAACTTTTTTTCGAAAACGGAAGTATAAATGGCAAGGAAGCTTATGACTTCAGGACCGTTTTCGGGAGTGTATAACATGGCTCTGGATCTCTATAAAACTCCTATTTCTTCTTGGTTGGTTCAATGAGACAAGTCTTCAAAGCCTATCTTGGAACTATATAATCTCATGCAACATTTGCACAATTGTAATTGAAGAAGAAGAAGAAGAGATATTTTAAGTAGAAGAAGAGAATATGTGTACATGTCTTAAAAGTCTAAAAGATGCATTCAAAAGGAGCTTTCTTCCCTGGGAGTGAAGAAAGTAAAGGATATAATACTGAAACAACTAGGACTGTCCGAGTTCAGAAGTTAACATGAAAAATTCTTCCAGAAAAGAGAATCTCCTACATAACACAATGCAAAAGATCAAGTCGAACCTGGCAGCTTGAGTCACGGAAACTAGTGATAGCACCAACCAATTTCACATAAAAGGACAAGGATAACTTATGATAAGTATAATCATGACATAGACATTCACCTGCAAAAATGGTCGCCGCAGGAGGAGCTCAGCAAAGATACACGCAGCGGCCCAAACATCTACTCCAGGCCCATACTGCTTTGCACCAAACAATAACTCTGGTGCTCTGTACCACCGGGCAAAGACCTAAAAGTATCCAACCAGAATAAAAGGTAAATGTTGTTTACACATTTCCAACAGTAACAGAAGTAGAGAGAGAATGATATGAAAATGGAAAATATGATTTGCGAACTCACCCAAATAAAATTTTAAATAAAGAAAGAATAAGAAACAGGATTCTACTGCTATATTTGCACTATTTTGATAATATCCTGCTCAAATTTTTACGCACACCACAATACGGCAATTCCTAACTCTCCAAAAACAAGGTCATACCATAAAAAATTAGCATGTATTTTTCACTGTGGAATGAAATGTATAGACCAAATAAGTAAATACATAAAAAAAATTGTGAACGACAGTTATTAACATAAGAATTGAAATTGTGTACTGTCCACACTAACTATATAGAAAGATAGGAGTAACTATGTCAACTTTGATCATCATAGATGAAAAAAAAGTGCAGCACTCGATCACATTTAATTTTCTTAATTACACATTTTGATAAAAGAACAAAAGACCACCCTTATTTGGTAACGTAGATATCCTCGAAAGAAAGTCTATATTTCAAAAAAAGATACCTCCATATTTGATTAGAACAGAGGGAGTAACTGACAACTCCACTTCCATAAGGAAAAAATCAAAGGCAATTTTAGCATGTGGCTCATGCCAGGTCATCAGGTAAGGTGCAAGCAATTCAACTAATTTCCCCCTTTTTTGTGAAGATGATGTGTCATGAATTTCGACTAGAAGAACCATAATTTGAAGCCAAAACAAAAAAAAATACGACAAAATAGCAAGATAGAAAAGCCATTTTTGACGTTCACCTTCACATTTGATCATTCAAGTAGAATAGCCTGACATACCTGATGAGTGAATTTTCTATCAGGGCTACCAAATAAACGTGCTAATCCAAAGTCAGCAAGTTTAAGCTGCCCATTAGGTCCAATCAGTAAATTGTTTGGTTTCATATCTCTGTCAGGAAGAAACGGCAAAAAATTAAGGAAGCTGAACACAAGTTGGAATCTAGTGAAATTGAGAATAACAAACACATACCTATGCAAGACCCATTTCTTGTGGCAAAAAGCAAGACCTTTCAATGTCATCTGGATATAAGATTTTATATCTGCAGGTGAGAGGAAGATATTCCTATCACGAATCACAGCCTCAAGATCTGTCTCCATGAACTCAAACACAAGATGCAAGTTCCCTTTGTGAGGGAAGCAATCAATCAATTCAATAATGTTAGGATCCTTCAGCTCTTTCAATAATTTGATTTCCCTCAGGGCAGTAAAATTCACCCCTTCCTTCTGTTTCCCAAGACGAATTTTCTTGATAGCAACAACCTGTCCACTCTGCACAAAATGAAATTAAAGCATACATCAGATATATCAGTATTTCAAAACAAAATGTTGCCAAATGTTTAATCAGTTAATTACTATGTCCCAATCCAAAACCAGTTGGGGTCCATTATATGAGTCCTTTATAACCATTCCACATCATCCAAGCCCATTTCACTCCAATACTTCAAAATAGTTTGTTTTCCGAGGCAATTAACACTCTTAAATTTAAGAGTTTTTTTAAAACTGTTAAATTAGAGGTTCTCAAAATCTCAAACTATCCATATAGCCTAGAGAATTATGCTTTGTCGAGATTAGTTACAACGTGAGCCCACAAACCACCAGAATCCATCTAAGATTTAGCACTAACAGGATTTTCTTTTTTCCTTTTTTGTACTCAATTCAAAAGTTTACACAGCTTAACTTACCATTCAACTTTGCATGATAAAATTCAAATGAAAACACATTCCAGAATCCATAGACATCTACAAAGAACAGTCAATCAACTATAGTCCAAAAACTAGTTGGGGTGTAATGGTTTGACTAATTTTACGCTGAACTTCAACCTAAAACAATCCTCCTCCTTTATGGTGACGGGAGGGACTTTGGACTTCTCTTTATCACGGCTCCGAATGGGCTATGTGAAGCTTGGATATAGAAATCGACAAACATGGCATTACTTATAGAAAACCTAGAATTAATGAAACCAAAGATGGCAAATGAAAACGCAGACACACGAACAAGCTAGCACTAACTGCTTTTTCTTGTAATGAGTACTTTATAAATTTACAGGAGCTTAATCTTCAACATGACAAAATCAAAATTCAAATGGGCTATCCGAAGCTTGAATAACATGGCATTAATTATAAAAACCCTAGAATTATTGAAACCAAAGACGGCAAATGAAAATCACACACACACGTGAGCTAGCACTAACAGCCTTTTCTTTTTTGCGTTTAATTCAAAAACTTACAAAGCTTAATTTTCAACATGACAAAATCAAAATTCAACGGAAAAATACCACGAATTCATATAATTAAATCAATCACAACATGAATTAAACAAAACCCTAGTAGCGGCTGTGGGTTCCCTTGTCATCAAAATTTAAAAAAATTAAACAAAACCCTAGAATTCAAGAAACCAAATACCACGAATGGAAAACGGGGAAACACCCACAAGTGTATATACAAAGTACCTTCGTATCAATGGCCTTATAGACAACACCATGAGTACCTTCACCCAGAACTTCCCCGTTCAGGTAACGATCTGCCACTTTCTTCATCAATAAACTGTCTACTTCCGACATTTTTCCTTCTATTTTCTTCTGATTTTTTTATGGGTTCTGTATCTGCCTTATCCAAGCCCATTTCACGCCAATACTCCTAAATAGTTGGTCTTTCAAGGCAACTAACACTCTCTTAAATTTTAGGTAGGTTCTCAAAATCTCACACTATCCATATAGGCTAGAGAATTATGCCTTGTCGAGATTAGTTACAAAGTGAGGCCCCAGAAATCACCAAAATCCATCTAAGATCTAGCACTATCAGAATTTCCTTTTTTCCTTTTTTGTACTCAATTTAAAAGCTTACGAAGCTTAACTTACCATTCAACTTTGCATGATAAAATTCAAATGAAAACACATTCCAGAATTCATAGTCATTAACGAAACAACAGTCAATCAACTACAATTACTCCCGACTAGTTGGGGCGTAATGGTTTGACTAATTTTACGCTGAAATTCAACCTACAACAATCCTTCTCCTTTATGGGGACGGATGGACTTTGGACTTCTCTTTATCACGGCTCCGAATGGGCTATGTGACCGGGGCGAATTTAAGCCTAAAATACAGGGCACGTGAACCCATGGTCGCTAGGCAAAACTAGATATTTATGTACAGATTTTCTAAAATTGATCTACAATCATCTGTTGGCACCTATGCGCCAAAAAGACTAAATGGTGCATTCGGTTGAATGTTGAGTTATTTACCCAGGAACAGGGATCAAATCCCACTAAATACATTTTTTTTCATTTTTAATGGTGCACACATATTCTAGAAATCCTAGATTCGCCCTTGTATGTGAAGCTTGGATATAGAAATTGACAAACATAGCATTAATTATAGAATCCTAGAACTATTGAAACCAAAGATGGCAAATGAAAAACGCAGACACACCAACGAGCTAGCACTATCCGTTTTTCCTTTTGGAGAGTAATTTATAAACTTACAGGATCTTAATCTTCAACCATTCAACATGCCAAAATCAAAATTCGAATGGGCTATGCGAAGCTTGGATAACATGGCATTAATTATAGAAACCCTAGAATTATCAAAACCAAAGACGGTAAACGAAAAAGGCTCACACACCCGCGAGCTAACACTAACAGCTTTTTTTCTTTCTGTGTTCAATTCAAAAACTTACAAACCTTAATCTCCAACCACTCAACGCAACAAAATCAACGAAAAAACATCACGAATTCACAGAATTAACAATCATAACACAACACTCACAAAAGCTAACGCTAACAACTTTTTTTCTTTTTACGTTCAATTCAAAAACTTATACAAACCTCAATCTCCAACCATTCAACATAACAAAATCAAAATTCAACAAGTAAACATCACGAATTCACATAATTAACCAAATCACAACATAAATTAAAACAAAACCCTAGAATTCACGAATCAAAATACCGCAAATGGTAAGGAGAAACACCCAACAAGTGTTTAACAAAAGTTACCTTCGTATCAATAGCCTTGTAGACAACACCATAAGTACCTTCACCAAGAACTTCACGTTTAAGGTAACGATCTGCTACTTTTTTGGTCAATAAATTGTCTACTTCCGACATTATTTCTTCTGAATTTCTTTATGTAAACTATTCTATTAGCTAATCGAGTGTATATATATTCGACATACGATGAAACAGGTTTGTTTAATTCATGTTTTATCGGATTTGTGAAATTGCAGACAAGGTGTTTGTTTGAGTGTCTCAGTGAAGAGTATAAAAGAGGGGGGGGGGGGGGGAATAGGAGCGTATAGGTGGTGACTATATGTTAACGTTTACCTCATTTCTTTAATGGAGATTTATTTATTTTCACTTTAATTTAAAACAAGTGTTAAATTACATAAAATTTCCATTCACACCTTCCACTCTATATTTTCTTTTTTTATGTTTTGTTTCATATATTAAAATATTTATCTTACATAGGTCTTGTTGCCGGTTGATAAAATTTTACATTTATCATGATTAAGTCATAGTTTAATATGAGATCGTGATCATAGTTCAGATGAGAATGTAGGGAAGGAAATGTATCATGTAGTAACTAGGTCTTATTGTTGGTTGGTAAAATTTTACGTTTATCATGATTAAGTTAAATTTATGTTTTGTTTCAATTTTTTAAATTTAATAAGAAATATATATATATATATATATATTAACGTATCTAGTTTACTATTAAAATGATAAAGTTTAAATAGATCGAGAAATATCATATAAACGATTTGGACTTTTGGAATTGAAATACAAGTGATAATGATTGGAATGTGAATATATTTATATTTTATGATGCTAGCTAATTGACCGAATCAATATGATCGACATAAATAGATAAATTCTTTTTTAAAAGATATCATAATATTTTATAAACATAGACTTATAAAAGATTAGACTTGCACATAAAATAAGTAATTTTCATGGGGAAAATGAAAATTAATGAACGGTTTTAGCTTTTCAAATACAGGTCATATTAAAGTCGGTACGTCCGAGTGATTAAGGATACAAACTTGAAATCTTTTGGGTTTCGCCCGCAGGTTCAAGTCCTGCTGCCGACGTCTTTATCTGCTATTTCTGGCTTTCTCCTCTCTTTTTATCGGGTTAAGTTCACAAATGGCCTTCATAGTGAGTGATTTTGATTTTTTAACCCCGCTTGATAATTTTTTTTAAAAATAGCCTTCGCTTAACAAATTTTTTTGTTATCTATCCAATATAAGTTGTGGACATATACTAGTTTTGCCTATAAGGCAGAACTTTAGGATATTTATAGGCAAAAGTTATAACTTATGCCTGTTGGACTACAAAAAAAACTTCTACCAATTTTTTTCAAGTTCAAGTCATTTTTTAGTAATTTGTTCATCGAAAAAAAATTCAAGATCAAAGACTTTTAAGAATACCACACTTCATTTCGTGTTTTTTATCAATGTTCACTTTGACTTGTTACGCCATAATGTCACCTGTCACCCTCAATAGTCATTCGATTTTCACTATATCAAGAAAGAAAGTTATTTTTAGATCGTGAGTTTAAATCGTGTAATCAATCATTTTCACTAACGTTCATATTAGCGAAAGTCACCTATATTATTACACATAATTGAGGTATAACCTTTCCAAAAATACAATGTGAAATACTTTGTGCATCAAGTTGTCTGTTAATGATTATGGTATATCTCTCCAACTTGAACAATTTAATTGATTGGACAGGTTACGCTATATTGTGTTAAATTTGACATCCCTAAGTGGGGTGAATACTCAAAATCTCCGGCTCATCTTTATATCTAGAGATTGATTGCAGCAAGAAACTAAACAAATAGGTTAAGAGCTTAATTTGATTGTTTGGATCAAAAGAACTTTTTAGTTTCTGCAATTGAACAATAACTTTGTCATGAAATTTTATTGACATTAATTATTTTTCAGTTACAAGACATAAAAATGGTTCGGCCATGCTATTGTTACTTGTCGTCTTAAGCGGTATACATTTGGTCAAATCGATATTAGCCATAAATGATCTGTTACATAAAAAAACATGAGGATCACACTTTAGCCTGCCTCACATTGAATGATCCAAAATCTGGTACATATATGAGGAAAATAAAAACAAGAACTATTTCCAGTCAAAGTAACATGTGTAAGACTAGTTGTTTTTATTGCTTTATTAATAACAATGATCGTATTTTATTTGACGAAGAAACGTGCACTACGTTTCAAGTAATTTTGGGTACAAAATACTACACGTTATATATCAATTTAGATGACACTATTTTCATTTTGGCATGCTTCACACTGTTTTGACATTATTTTCATTAATAATGACGTATTAATAAAATTAGTGATCTAAATTTCGAGGCCTTAAGTATATGCATATACACAAAAAATATTAGAGTTCGCCTTTTTATTTTTCACCTTGTTGCCTATTACTTCACATAGTAACATTTATATTTATAGTAGTGAGGATTAATTCAAGTTAACACAATGTTAGGCATGTGTTTTAAATACATTACCTTCGATGTTGTTGTAAAAAAATATTTAAATATTTTTTTTCTTTTATTATATAAATTTTGTTCTTTCTTCAATATTGTCTAAGAGAATATAAAATCATAAAAACAACCTTAAAAATTTCTGGGGCCTCAAAAGTTTGGGGTCTAAAGCAAAGACTTTACTAGTCTCGCCGTTGAGCCACTCCTATTCATTAATATTAAAACTTATTTAATTTTTATTTTACAAATTTCATGAATATAAATCTATGCAAATTATTCTTTATTCAAATTATAATGTGATTAATCTTTTGTCAGTCATCCTCTATAACAATACAATGATATTTTCCTCCACTTTTATTATAGTACAATCACACCTATCTATAACGTCAGTCATCCTCTATAACAATAGTTCTAATGGCCAAATTTTTATGAGAACCAACTTTCATACTATGCCCGAAAAAAGGCCAAAAATGCTCCTGGACTATCCAAAAAAGTTTTAAAATAACTCCATTCATTTATTGGGCTAAATATATATATCCTACCTCCACCTATTTTGACTTACTTATATCCTTAAAACTAACAATCTCTCTTTTTATTATTTTTATTATTATTTATTACGTGATGCCTCTCTTTTTCAAGACTTTTAATCCTCCAAACCAGGCTGGATAAGAAATAGCACCGTTGTAAGTGATTTATCTGGTGTTTTTTAAAAAAAAAACATTAAGCACACAAGAAATTTACCAAACTCTTCGAGACTTTTAACCCTCCAAACCAGCATAAGAAATACAAAATTGAGTCTAACTCAACCCGAAAAGCTAGTTTATGAAGTGAGAATTGTAAAACAAATTGATATTTCACCCACCAAAGTTTGGTCGTAAAAGGACCGCGTTGTGCTGATTGTTTTTATAATGGATTGGATCATGGGTCGTTGGGTCGGGCGAAGGAAAAAGATTTGGGGGTGAGGTTTCAATTTGGACTAATAGGGAGGCGTCATGTAATAAATAATAGTAAAATATAATAAATAAAAGAGGGTTATTAGTTTTAAGGCATAAGTGAGTCAAAATAGGCGGACGAAGGGTAGCCCAATAAATAAATGAAGGGGTATTTTAAAATCTTTTTAGATAGTTCAGGAGCATTTTTGGCCTTTTTCCGTATTATGCTATGTTATATGTTTTATATAATATCATTTCGCTATAGCAGTAAAAAATCTCCGTCTTTTCCCTCTAATTCCATGTATAGGCGTTCAAAGCCACCGTGATTGCTAGCTTTGCCTCCTTCATCGCCATCTTATATAGTTCCCCATTCATCCACTTCTCTACCACATCCTTGCTTTCTACCAATTCAGCATACGCCGCTTTCTTCGCATCCACTTTCTCTTGAACTTTATCATTCCATCACCAGTCCCCTCGATACCCACCACGACTACCCCGCGAGGCCCCTAACAGTTCTCTAACCACCTCGCGGATACAACTGACCGTTTTGTCCCACATACTGGTTGCGTCCCCACTTTCTTTGCATCCACCTACGAGTACATATTTATATTTAGTAGCTATAGTTTAGATTAATTACATCCTGTAGCTAAGAGTAATATGTTAAATATAATTAATAACTATTAATAAAGATACACGGTACATTATTTTTCTTTAGATCTCCGTTGTCGGCGGAGCTCCGGCGGAACTCCGGCGGAAGACATCTTCAGATCTATTTTTCTACATATCTCGTGTGGTGTGCTCTTATTAGTAGGGGCGAAGGAGGTATTGACTTTTTCGGCAAACAGAAGATGACCCACCACGTTGAGCACGACAACTCTCTCTCCCCGTTTTGCTCGTCAAATCTCACGCCGACAAAAAGATCTGAAGCCACCATGGCGGAGCTTACGACTTCTCTCTCCCCATTCTTCAGATCTCCGTTGTCGGCGGAGCTCCGGCGAAATCCATCTTCATATCTATTTTTCTTCATATCCCCGGTGGTGGCGCCATCATCAGCATCGGCGGAGGTGGTGCTGACTTTTCCGACAAATAGAGGACGACCCACCACGTTGAGCACGGCGGCTCTCTCTCCCCCTTTTGCTCACCGAAGCTCACGCCGACAAACAGATCTGAAGCCACCATGGAGGAGCTCACGACGACTTCTCTCTCCACGTTGATTTGTTATTTTTTTGTATTCATTATTTGAGTTTATTTATTAAATTTTTAGATTGTTATCAATTTGTTATCTTTGTATTCAGTATTTGAGTGTATTTGTTAAATATTTAGTGTATCTATTTTTTTGTATTCAATATTTTAGTGTATCTATTACAACTGAATCTATTTTTTTTTTGTATTTATGTTATTTGAATACAATAGAATTTAAAATACAATAAGTTGAATACAATATTTTTTTGTATTTATGTTGTTTGAATACAACCAATTTTTAAATACAATAAATTGAATACAATGTAAAAGTAGCTACAAATGAATATAACTGAGTTGAATTACATTTGACGAGAATACAACTGAGTTGAATACATATGACTTAAATACAACGAAAAGAATTTGAAATACATTTTTACTCGTTGTTCTCATGAATACAACGAGTCATTTTATGAATACATCGAGTAAAAAGTAGCTATGCTCTGTAAATATTGAAACTATAGCTATGACAAATTTAAAACCACTAAACTATAGTCATTTGTGTAAGTTCCACAATTTCAAATACAACTTGAAATTGTATTTAGAATTTGGAAAACAACCAAAACCTTATTTTCACTTTCTGTTTTGACCTTTGCTTTTCTTTTTTCAAATTTTATCCTAAATTTTATATTTTTATAAATTTAACCCATTTATTTTAGTTAGTGTCTACAACTATTTGTTTTAGCTCTGGTTGGGTTTTGTATGGGATACAAGTGCAAGGTGGGGATAGTCCGCATAACAATGTCACTCTTTCTAGCTTCACATATGCAACAAATGTGCTCAAACCTTATGAACGGCGATACATTAGTGGTAAATAGATTGACTGTAATTTCTTAATACTTCTATGCCGGTAATTAACCACATCACAAAGGCCATAACTATTTTTATTTTCCATTAGCAGTATGAGCATGACAATATAAGTCCATTATTATATTAGTTAGTTTTACAAATTTATTATCATATTCATTTATTATACTTCTATTTCACCTTAACAACAACAATAACAACAACATATTCAGTGTAATCTCACAAAGTGAGATATGAGAAGACTAGAATGTACGCAGAACTTACCTTTATGAGACAGAAAGACTATTTCCGATAAACCCTCGCCTCAATATAGATGTAATAAATGATACAATAATCAGAAATCTGCAATAACAAAAAAATGACATTGGTAATTGTTAAATATACCGAGTATACATACGATATACACGTGCAACTCGGCTTCTTTACCCTTCTCGGCCACTTTGTCCTAATTGTACACAAGTTTGTATAGTTGTAGTGTAACTTAATTAGTCTTGTACTCTTACCATAGTTGTATAGTTACTCTCCAAATAGAATAGGGTTTTAGGAGTAGAATATGAATAAGATTCTCCTATTATGGACATATGTAAATTGTATATATAGTCTTTCGATTAATGAAAATAATCAAGGGATTATTTATTTCATGGTATCAGAAGTCTAGGTCAGACAACAATTTCTCTCCCACAAATTTTTGTCTGTCGGCCAAGCCTCTCCCGAGCCCTTCTCCTCGGGTTTACCATTGTTTCCTCTCTCAAAATCTCTTTTCCAAATCCCTCTATCACCTATTGTTCTTTCGTTATGGCTACGTCAAAGAACACGTTTCACCCTGACCTTGTTGTTTCTAAATAGTTTATGTCATTAGAGATGCCATATGCCTTTGATATTTCACTCTTCTAAAAATAGAATTAAGTATTAAAACTTTAGAGTAAAGTTATGATGCTTTATACATTTGAAATAAAAAGTTTAAAAAATAAAGAGGGTCAAAAGGGTAAATATGTGATAGTATAAGGACTCAAAAGTAAAACTTAGTCATTGAGAAAATAACATAACGAGTCCCCCGTTTGTTATCAAACATGGCTGAAACCGCACTACAGAATTTCTCTTAACATTTTTTCTCAGTTCTTCACACATAGATAAATCCCAATTGCAGTGTATCACTATTATTTCAATCCGTAAAAACAAAAAGAGTGAGAAAACAAAAAAGAAAAAAAGGAAGTAATCGAAATCATGTCTTCACCTAGCAAACGCAGAGAGATGGACTTGATGAAACTGTATAATTGAAACTCAAATTTTAATTTTTTTGTTGATGGGTTGTTATAGTTTTGTTTATATTTAAATGGGTATTTATTTTCTTGAAAAAATTTAGGATGATGAGTGACTATAAAGTGGAGATGATCAATGATCGAATGCAAGAATTTTATGTGGAATTTCATGGACCCAAAGAGAGTAAAAATCTGTTTCTTACCCATTTCTGATTATTTTTTTGCTCATTTTTTCTGTTTTTTGTGTGCAAATGTGTGGGTACTTTATTTTTTTAAAAAAAATCTGAAGTAGGTTTTGTTTTCTTGTTTTTGGGTTTTGATTCTTTCTTGATCAGCTGTGTTTAGCTTATATGTTGATGATTTAGTTATAAAGATTGGGACTTTTGACTAAAAAGAGGAAAAAACATGTTGCTGTGAAGTTCAATTTGCACCCAAAAACTTGTTTTTCTATGACTTTTTTGTTCATGTCATGTTTTTTAGCACTATTAGTCCATCAACTATGCTTCAATTTTAAACTAGTTGGGGTCAGCTATATGAATATGTTGTATAAACTCCACTCTATTCATGCCATTTTATTCCTGTTGTAGAGAACTGATCACATTAATTTATGTTCACTTGCGAATTAGTCGTTTGGACAACATTTGAGGGGGGGGGGGGGGATTGGGAGTTGTTTTGTTGATGTTACTCAATTCAAATTATTTTCAGAGTGCAAAATTAAGAAGTCTGTTCTAGGTCTGAATCCATGTAATAGCTTCAGCCTTCACGGATTTCGTAGTTTACTGCGCCTATAGGATGTGTGCAAGATTGTTGATTTTTCTGAATGAGGATTTAGTGTCAGCTGCTTGCTTATTGAGATTATTTTTTTTGGAAATTTGATCACAAAATGACCATCTTTGGTTGTGTCTAATCATCTTGATTCTTGATGCTACAACTCCAAACTAGTTGGGGTCAGCTATATGATCCCGTTGTATTCACTCCTGTCAACTCCATTAATGTCATTTCATTCCTGTTGTAGAGAACTGATTACATTACTTTATGTTCACTTGCGAATTAGCCGTTTGGACAACATATGGAAAAAGAATTTGGTAGTTGTTTTGTTGCTGATACTCAATTGAAATTATTTTCAAATTGCAAATTAAGAACTCTGTTCTAGGTCTGAGTCTTTGTAATAGATTTATGTATTTTGTATGCAAGAATATTGATTTTTCTGAATGAGGATTAGTATCAACTGCTTGCTTATTGATATTTGTTTTTCGAAGTTTGATCAGAAAATTACTGTCTTTGTTTGTTTCTGACAATATTGATTCTTGATGCTTACAATAGGTCCTTATCAGGGAGGTGTATGGAAAGTGAGGGTAGAGCTCCCAGATGCCTATCCTTACAAGTCACCTTCCATTGGTTTTGTTAACAGGATTTACCATCCAAATGTTGATGAAATGTGAGTGGTGCTACAACCTATCTTGCTTATTACTTCATTTTCTGGCACGGAACATGACACCTGTGAAAGACATTTCATTTCAAATCTATATTTTCATGTTCTTTGAATTTCCAGGTCAGGTTCGGTCTGCTTGGATGTTATCAATCAGACCTGGAGCCCTATGTTTGGTATTTTAACATTCTACAGTTCTCCGTGCTTCTTTTACTCCTTGTTTGAGTGATATGTTTGGGTTCAACAGCTTATGTTTATCTTTTTCATTTTTGCCAGATCTTGTAAATGTTTTTGAAGTGTTTCTTCCCCAACTTCTTCTATATCCTAACCCATCAGATCCCCTGAATGGAGAGGCTGCGGCTCTCATGATGCGTGATCATACTACTTATGATCAAAGGGTGAAAGGTAAAACCCTTCAAATTATCAATCTAGCACTTGCAGTGGACTCGACTTGCATGATGCCCTGAATATGAAATACCCATATTTTACTGGCCTTGCCTATCACCAACTTTTATTTTCTTCTTAGGATGTTGTGTAATGGGTTGATTGAGTGAGCTCGTCTGATATATCGGAAGCTTTACCAGAACTTATTTTGTAGAAAATTCATGAATCTTTTGAATTTAGTTAGGGACATGTATGTTTTTCTTTTTATTGAAGACTTGTATGTTAGTATAGTGATAAATATGACATAAACTATTTAGAGAACCCATAATTTGTCGTAATTTAGGCAGGATATGACTAGTCTTCAGCTTACCGAGGACATTACCCTAGATAGGAAGGTGTGGAGGTCGAGGATTAGGGTAGAAGGCTAGTAATAGGATCAATAGTACCTTCCTTTCTGGCTGGCCCAGTATTATTTACGTCATTTTCTTGTATTTTATTTTAGCATTCGCATATCTCTTATTCTTAGTTTTCTATTGATATTTTTTGTCCTTTATGCTTTAGTTTTCTTGCTATTCTGATGTTGCTTCTGTGTTACCTGAGCCGAGGGTCTATCGGAAACAACCTCTCTACCTGCCAAGGTAGAGATAATGTCTGCGTACACTCTACCCTCCCCAGACCCCATTTTGTGGGACTACACTAGGTATGTTGTTGTTGTTGTTGTTGTAATTTGCCGTAAAAGATAGATGTTAGTATTTCTAGCTTTAATTGTGAATATTGGAATGTAATGGGCTAAATTGAACGAGATAAACGTAAAGAATTCATATAGCGGATCTATCACTATAACTTTGTTTCGATGATAAATGGTCATTGGTTGCAAATCCCGCTACATGACAGTGAGGTTGAACACTAAAACTCTTATTTGGCCAACGAATATTCAATTTGATATATTCCGTTAGACTCGTAAAAAATATGACCCTTGGGTGTCACCCGTCTACTACTCGACCTTAAGTAACTATAGCTAGAGCATCCAATAGCCAAATGACTTGCTTGGGTCATCTAGGAGGTAAGGCCTCCTCTGATCGACCCTAACTTTCATTATTGAGCTAAAGGAGTTCCCTAGCTCTTCAAGTTTACACTGATCCTCTATGATGGCATTCTTCTTAGTTCTTCCTCTCCGCAGTGCTTAAGCAATATATGCATAAACTAGCATTAATATGTATGTAAGCAATGTATGTGTATGTATATGTGCTATGAGCATGCAAGCTAGTCTAGTTTGAAGCCTTGGCACATGAAATTGGCTTTGCATATGCTAATGCAAGCCTCCCAACTAGCGTCATGGTCATAGTCCATGGGAGGCACACTTGTGGTTGGAGAAAGTCAAGATGATGCAAGTTTTGTACGCGAACACCTAAGCTGTTTCTTGACTATACACATCTCCATAGTAGAAAATGGTAATAGTTAGGATTCATTAAAAAAATCGAGAATCCACTCATGGGACAAGAAACCCTTCCCGCATCAGGCACTAATAAATTTTTAACGTCTAATTAGATCGGGAATCATTCAAATTAAGAACAAAAGCGCAATGTGCAAGGAAACATCTAGGTGTTTTGAGCATGTGATCATGGGTGTACGGCGTGCTAAAGGAGACTCGGGATCAGAGTAGGTTGACCTGGGGTTTTAATAGAGAAATGAATGCCACATGGGCTCTTTATGTACTACTATGGAGGAGTCCGCTAGTGACAGTTTGTCTATACAGATACACTAGTATATGGTGGTAAACTATCTTTGAATAGTCTAATGCACTTCCTTAGATGCACTTCTGAGGGTTCATGGAAAATATTAAGGAGATGATATTAATGCTTTATATCACTTAGGAAAGGAAAAAATGATGGTTGAACAGGATCTTGTGGAAGGATAAGAGCAGTGTTTTTAGAATTAGAAGAGTGAAAGCAATTGTCAATTTCCTAGTACTTCAAATAAACTATAGTGCTGACTACAGCCTGTGGATAATCCCTAGACGTGTTGGCTATGGCTTATCAGGTGTGGCACATGGAATTTGAAGGTAACTTGAATGCAGTGAGTGAAGGGCTGTTGGATGCTCAGCAGAAGGGAACAGCGTTACAGGATTTGGTGTTAAAATGATTGCCTTTTCAAAGGTATTATTAGCGTTTTCATTTGCCATAAAGACCAAGGCAAGTGCTGCATTTTGTGTGGAGGAAGTAGAGAACAAGGTGTCGTTTGAAAGGGGAAACAATTTAGAATCTATTAGCATTTTATGAATCAGATGTTAGCGCAAGAGAGGCAGATGATGTTTTGTCCACATAATCCTTTCCTGTGGTAAAAAAATTGAGAAAAGAAACCTTTTTATGCCCATGGTTCTCATTCAAATGCATCTGCCAGATTTGGCGTTAAATCCAAATGGAAATGGGATATTTTACCATCTTGTTGCTTTTAGTTTAACATTGCCCTTGTTATTAACGTGTTCCTTGTTACTCTTAGCTACTGGCTCCATGCCACAAATATCCTGCGCCGCATGATCTCTATCCAAGTGTGAAGTTTTCGGGATTATCTCATTTATCCTTTAGAAAAAATCTAAAGCTTCGAATTTAAGTTTTGTCTACACATCCTGCATGACCTTTACCTTCAATAGCAAAGCTAAAGATTTTAAATGATTTTGGTATCCAAGCCAAATGCATAATCAGTCAGACTCTGACTTATGATGTGTCCTTTAACTTTATTACAACATTGATGCTCTGCCTCTGACCTACTTTGGGAAGATCAACTACTATTCTGGTCTTACTTTTGAATCTCTTTCTTGCCGCCAGGAACCATTTCTCTTCCATTCCCATCCTTAACTCTCCCACCTTCCCGGATTGTTTCTATCACATGTACATACTATCAAGGGGTTATGTGGTAAGGGCATAAAACAGTTTAGGGAATGCAAGTATATGCACTAACGCATAGTACTTGCATTAGTTGAAATATTTGAAGTATTTCTCCCACTACGTGAGATATACTATATCTCTTATTCCCTTTGGGAAGTTGGTTTTTGGGGACTGTGTCTTTATCGGAACATTTCTTGAACCATTAGAAGACAGATCTCCACTTTAACAAAACTCGATAGCTATGTTTTCCTGTATGCCTATGGATTGCTTCTCTATTTGTCCATTAGATACAAATTTTGGAACCTCCTTATCCAATGCTTTATCATGTCGAAGAATTTTAGTAGTTGGATTGGATGGACCGATTTAAAAGTTTGACTGCCCATAGTGTGCTTTTTATGTATTCAACCTTGTGCTGCGATATTATCAAACTTTTTAGACCAGTTTAAGTTGCCTCATTACTTATGGCCTAAAATATTTTTTTCAGAGTATTGCGATAAGTATGCGAAGAGAGAAGATGCTGGGGCTGCACCTGAAGAAAAATCTGGTGAAGAAGAAGATGCCTCCAGCGACGACGAAATTGCTGGCAAAGCAGATCCCTAAGGGATTGGACAATATTGTAAAACTCCTATGTCTGTACATGATATCAACTTCTGTTGTGATAAAACTATCTTGCCCATGGTTCACTTGAAGGAAATAGTTCTGTTGTTTCTGTCATTTAAATTGTACTGTTATTGTGTCCTGATTCCTTAAAAGTTCACATGGACATGTAGACTTAACTGGATTTCTGTACTTTCTCTATCTATATCTAAGATAAGAAGCAATATGACAAAGGGTGCCTATTGGATTTTATAGATAGGGGGTTATGGAAGACACATATTAGGGTAGAAGGGTAGTAAGTAGTCCAACGTAATCCTACTTACGCTTACTAACTGGTAGTTGTAGCGTTATTATTGTAGGCCTGCTTAGCTTATCATACTAGTAGGCACATTATTGCTTTATAGTCCCCTATCTAGGGATGGCAACGGATCGGATCTGGACCGGATACTACTAGATCCAGATCCAGATCCGTTTTTCATACCTGAATCCAGATCCGTCGGGTCCATAAAAATCAAATCCAAATCCGGATCCATCGAATCCACAGGATCCACGGATCGGATCTGGATCCATATGTAAAAAAAATTATCTTGCTAAGATTGTGACCTTGCTAATAATTTTTTTTTGAACTGACAAACGATTTTTACTTAGCTAACAGTTTACTGTGTTTCAATTTTGAAATGTTCATATGAGATATTTTCTTCGTTGTCTCGTTTTGATTCTGAGCTATTAATTGAAAATGTTGGACAATGACAATAGTTGTGGAAAATGCTGACTAGTATTTCCACAATGCAGAACTTGCATGTGCTTGGAATCTTCACAAATGAAGTGAATATAATTTTAACTACTTGTCTATGGAGATGTTAGTTATTCACTGATATAACATTGATTTTATTATCGAAGTTACCTCTTTATTTTTTTGTTTTTGAGTTAACGCAGGGATAAATTAAACTTGTTTTGAGAATTAAACTGGCAAGGATGTGCTTAACAATTTTAAGAAAATACATATAAAATTACATTCTAGGTTATGAATATATTTAATAAAAAACGGATCCACGGGTCGGATCTGGACCGGATACGGATCTCAAATACAAGATCCAGATCCAGATCCGATCCGTCAGAAACGGATCCGGGTCCGATCTGGATCCGTCGGGTCCAAATTTTGAAGATCCATATCCTATAAAACGGATCTGGATCCATCGAATCCGGACCGGGTCCAGGATCCACTGCCATCTCTACCCCTATCGTTTGATTTATGCTGCTACATGTATTTTGTTTGTTTGTCTTATTTACCTGCATTTACTTGCATTAGTTATTGCTTCTTTTTCAGAATTCGCTATTATGACTTAGTCGCTTTGTTTGTCTTACTTTGCTTGTGCTTGTGCTTTGTCTTGAGCCGATGGTCTCTCGGAAACAGCCGTTCTACCTACCAAGATAGAGTTAAGATCTGCGTACACTATACCCTTCCCAGACCCCACAACCCCAGACCCCACGTTGTGAGATTTCACTGGGTATGGGTATGTTTTTGTGCCTATTGGGTTTTACTAATGCAAGCTTGTCATCAAGTTTTTTTTTTACAGAAAAGTATTTGCACTATGTTAATACAAGCTAGTTCTCCATTATAAAATTAGCACAAAACCAACAGATCATTACTCTACAATGGATATTTAAAAGCTGAAAGGCCAAGTCCATAAATACCCTTCTCCACAATTTGTATTGGTAGAAAACGAGGAACTTACACCACCCCCAAAAACAAAAACCCTCCATTGGCATAAACCAAGTACTAGGCATGATTACATCACTTAGTTTTAAAAAAATCTTGCAAGCATTGATGATGCCAAGAATCCTTGTTGCTTTTGCGGATGTGGTTGACTAAAGCACCATCATCTTCTACAGCTTCAATTTCCTCGTCATCCAAAGCTAGCAATTTTACTGTGAAGAGTTAATTTTTTCTAGTAAGGGGATTGGGGAAGCCAGCACGTTAACAGTAGAAATGGACATTTTGGTGAAGGGTTTGACTCATTTAGCTTTTGCAGGGGAGAGGAGAAAAAACATCATAACAGATTTGGTCTTTTAATTTTGCCAATGTTAACACGTTTAGTCTCCCATAAATATTCATCCAACTCTATTGTTAGATTTGACAAGAATTGTGAAAAGAAAAAAAGAAATTAGCGAAAATTCACATTTAGAGGTACACATTACTTAAATAAAAGTTAAATACTTCGGGACATAACCGACATACTTCCATCGATTATAGAAAAAATTGAGAAAAAAACAACAAATTTGATAATGTCAGAAAATAGTATCTCGAAACACAAAATCGACAGACTCTATCGCTTAAACCTATAGAGTCCATCAGCAAAATAAATACACTAGACTTTAGAAATATATTAGAAATAGCTGATAATTACAAAAAAAAATGTCATTATTAAAAATAAGCAAAAATCAATGAAAAATTGATGAAAAACCGACAGATAAAATCGAGGGGCGCTATCAGAAATCCATAGATTTTTTATTTAATTTTTTTACGAAAATCGACGGACGTTCATTGATTACTTTTGGGCAAAGAACTGTGGAAAAATATTTATTTTAAAAAAATGCATTACAATGGAAGTATTATTTTTATACGGGTTTTCGATAAAATTGAGTCTAGTGTATTTTATTTGAGATGATGGACTCCCTCGGTTATCGACATAGTTTGTCAGCTTTTGTGTTCCTATACACTATATCTAACATTATCAAATTTGTTGTTTTTTCTCAATTTTTTCTATAACCGATGGGCGTTCGTCAGTTTTGTTCAAGGTATTTGACTTTTACTTTAGTAATGTGTACCTCTAAATGTGAGTACTCGCTAATTTCTCTTTTATTTTTCACAGTTCTCGTCATTTAACAAACATAGTTTGATGAATATTTTACCGGAGACTAAAAGTGTTAACTTTTGGCAAAGTTAAAGGTCAAAACTGATAAGTGCATACTTAATGGACTATTTTTAACCTACTCACGTAGTTAATGAACCATTTCTGTTAACTTGTGGCAAACTTAAAGGACCAAAACTGCTAAAGTGTATAGTTAAGAGATTATTTTGAACCTACCCTCATAGTTAATGGACCATTTATGTAGGAAAACTTAGCCAAAGAATGGAAAGAATTTTCTTTTGTGTATCTTATTCATGGCTCAATGCATTTAACAACTCCTTAAACTGTCAGTAAATTTTATTTTTACACACTTGAACTACACTTGTCCCAATTTAGCACATAAACACGTGATACAATGTTCTTATTAGACACTCGCGTTCAAAATTTTGAGAAACTTTTATGTGTGTTCTCAAACACTGATTAGATAGTTAAGTAAGCCACATAAAATATATCTCATTGAACTATACACATCTACCTCAATTGAAACATGTCTGATGTTTTACAGATTGAGACTAATGCGTATAATTAAACAAGGTGACTTATTTTAAGTAGTTAATTTATTTATGTAATGGACATTTGGAAATACACATAAAAAAATTTAAAAATTTTGAATTGAAAGTATCTAATAAGAATACTTTATCATATGTTCAAGATGCTCAATTAAAATAAGTTATAATTCGAGTGTCTAAATGAAATTTGTTGACAAATCTTTATTCATTTTCGATGTATATATACAAGTATTTGAGGAAAAATGAGACTGAATCCGCCTCTATATACGTGTACAAATATCTATTGACTAAGGCTAGAATCCAAAATACAGCTAATCGATAGAAACCGTGTATATTTGTGAATATTTAGGTTACTTAGCATATTTTGTAGAATCCTTGTACAAGTGTAATTAAGATATTAATTAGGATATTAGTATTATAGTACGAATATGATTTTCCATATTTAGAGCTTGTATATTGTATACATATAGACCTTTTCATTAATGAAAATAATCAAGGGATTATTTCTTTCATGGTATCAGAAGTCTAAGGTAAAATTTCCTTCTCCCAACTACACGTCCGCCGCCTAGCACCCTCGGAATTCGCAATTCCGACACCTTTTCCTTCTAAAAAATTTCCTCTCTTCCCAAATTCTCCTATTGTTCTTTCATTATGTCTACCTCAAAAAACACGTTTCATCCTACCCTTACTGTCTCCAACATCAAGAACCACATCCCTATCATTCTTGATATGAAAAACGTCCAATACGCGACGTGGACAAAATTATTTAAGTTCACGCACGCTCGCATCAAGTCCTTCACCACATCATCCCAGCGGATACATGCAATGAGAAGGTGTCTACCATCAATGATGACCCGGTGTTCTGGACGACTCTTGATGCTACCGTACTCCAATGGATATATTCCACTATCTCTACAGACCTTTTGCAGACGATTATTGAACCCGTGGAATAGGGTGCGTGATATATTTCAAGATAACCAAAATTCTCGTGACGTCACTCTTGAGGAGGAATTATCACATGTCACTATGAAGGATTTTCCGAATGTCTTAGCTTATTGTAAAAGGCTGAAGCAATTGACGGATCAACTAAAAAACGTTGGTGCGCCCGTCACGAATGATCGTCTTGTTCTTCAGATGGTTGTCGGCTTATCCGAGGCCTATAATGGTGTTGGAATTCTTCTTCGTCAAAGCAACCCTCTTCTTCTGTTTTATCAAGCACGGTCTATGCTCAACCTTGAAGAGGCGGGGTTGAATAAAAAGGCCGCAACTGGAGCAACTTCTGCCATGATGGCGGCCTCGCCACAAAATTCCTACTCTCCATCATATTCGGCTAATTCCACTCCACATTGGAACAACGGAGTCAAAATCGGAAGTCCGGCGGCAAAGGCGGTAGTCGCGGCGGCAACGGTGGCAGCAGTAGTGGTTAGGGTGGCAGCTTACAGGGGCAACCGCAGCTTGGGCCAGGGAAGTGGACTGGGCAGTGGGCCAACTTGCCCAGTTACCCCTTTCCACTTCCAGCAGTTTACCCAGTGAATTGGGTCAGCCAACAGAGGCCCAATTCGCAACCAGTTCCATCAGTTTACCCGAGCCGTGGGCCGGCAAGCGAGGCCCAATTCACAACGATTCGATCCGGTCGGCCGGCACATTGTTGGACCTTGTCGTGCGAGCCTTCACGGCTGCAGGCCCATCAATAGTTCCGACACCCACGGATATTGAGGCTGCGATGCATACACTTGGATTAAATCCCGCAGACACAAATTTATACATGGACACCGGAGCCACTTCTCATATGACGTCCGTGCAAGGTAACCTCTCATCTTATTTCAATTTGAGGAAAAATCATGACATAATTGTTGGTAATGGCAATTCAATTCCAATTCGTGGTTATGGTCACACAAATTTGTCCCCCCACCCACATCCATCTATCGTCCTAAAAAATGTCCTTCATGGCCCTCAATTAAATATTTGGTGTCTGTCCGAAAATTCACAACTGATAATTGAGTTTCGGTTAACTTTGACCCTTTTGGATTTTCTGTAAATGATTTCAAGACGAGGATACCTCTAATGAGGTGTAATAGTCAGGAAGAGCTTTATCCAATCACCACCACTACCATTTTCACGAGTCAAGCCACACCTTCCACATTTGCCGCTCTTGCTCCTTCCTTGTGGCATGGCCGTTTGGGTCATCCGAGGTCGTCTATTATTTTTTCTCTTAAAATAATAATTTTATTGATTGTACGAGGAGGCGTAGTACTCATATTTGTCCTTCTGTCCTCTAGAGAAACATGTTAGATTACCGTTTGTCGCCTCTATTTCTGGTGCGTTGATGCCTTTTGACATCATTAATAGTGATTTATGGACATCTCCCGTTTTGAGTTCTTTGGGCCATCGTTATTATATTTTATTTTTGGATGATTATTCTAATTTTTTGTGGACCTTTCCTTTGTCTAAAAAATCTCAAGTTTTTTCCACGTTCTTAAAATTTAGAGCTTTCATCCGTACCCAATTTGCATGGGAAATTAAAAATATTCAATGTGATAATGGTAGGGAATATGATAATGGGCAATTTCGAGAACTTTGTGACACTCATGGCATATCTTTTCTGTTTTCTTGTCCTCATACATCCTCATAAAATGGGAAGGCCGAAACAAAAATTCATACCATTAATAATATTGTTCGAACCTTACTAGCTAATGCTTCATTACCCCATCTTTTTGGCATCATGCGTTACAAATGGCGACCTACCTCCTTAACATCCTCCCTAACAAAGGTTTAGCATATCAATCCCCACTTAAATTTCTTTACAATAAAGATCTCTCGTATTCTCATCTTAGGATGTTTGGGTGCTTGTGTTATCCACTTTTTCCGTCCACTGCAATTAATAAACTTCAAGATCGGTCTACCGCTTGCGTATTTTTGGGTTTTCCGTCTAATCATTGTGGTTACAAATATTTTAATTTATCTTCTAATAAAATCATAATTAGTCGCCATGTTATTTTTTTTATGAAACTCAATTTTCGTTTGCTCAAGTGTCTAAATCCGTGTTGAGTGCTTATAATTTTTTGGACGATGCTCCCTCCCCGTATAGTCTACAACAGTGGGCCCGACAGTCAATTCTGCCAGCAGGCCCACTGTTTGCTCTTGGCCCAAACAATCTCGGCAATGTTCCAGCCTCTCAACCTAGTGGCGATCTTGGCCCAGTTTCTGGTTTCGAGATTCAGTCCAGTTTTTGGCCCAGACTCTCGGTCTAGTTTCTGGCCCAAATTTTTCTCCTTCTCCTCCGGGTCGTCAACCAGTCGTTATTGGGCCAACATGCCCACTGCCTGCTAGTTAGTCGACTACTGACCCAATAATTACCCAAATCGCGTCAAATTCTATCTCAAGTTAAGGCCCGTTACGCATAGCCAACAGGGTATTTTTAAACAAAAATGACATTTTAATCTTAATTATAATGTCACTAAATCACCCCTACCACGTAACCCAGTGTCTGCCCTTCATGACCCGAATTGGAAAATGGTCATGGTTGACGAATATAATGCTCTTATTGAAAATAAGACGTGGGATTTGGTGCCCCGACCGCCTGGTGTTAATATTATTCGGTCTATGTGGATTTTTACTCATAAAGAAAATTCGTACGGTTCTATTGAGAGGCATAAGACTCGTCTTGTAGGTGATGGCAAAACACAACAGGTTGGCGTAGATTGTGGAGTGACATTTAGTCTGGTGGTCAAATCGGCAACTATTCGCACTATGCTTAGTCTGGCTCTCTCGAAAGCATGGCTCATTCATTAGTTGGATGTGAAAAATGCTTTCTTACACGGTGATCTTAAGGAGACAGTATACATGCATCAACCCTTGGGTTTTAAGGACCCCAATTATCCTCACAATGTCTGTTTGCGGAAGAAGTCCTTATATGGGCTTAAGCAGGCCCCACGAGCTTGGTATAAGAGTTTTGCACATTATGTGTCTACTATTGGATTTTCTCACAGCAGGTCTGATCATTCTCTGTTCATCTATCGTTGTGGTACATCTCTAGCATACATTCTGTTATATGTGGATGATATTATTTTGATTGCCTGCTCTGATAATTTGCGCAAGTCTATCATGACCCTTCTCAGTTCAGAATTTGCTATGAAAGACTTGGGGGCCTTGAGTTATTTTTTAGGAATAACTGTCACTTGTCATGCAGGTGGTCTATTTTTATCACAAAGGAAGTATGCGACTGAGATTATTGAGAGATTTGTCATATCATCTTGTAAGTCCTCTTCTACTCCAGTTGATACCAAATCGAAGTTGAGTGCTACGTCTAGCACACCATAGGAGGATCTCACCCACTATCGTATTCTTGCAGGGGCTCTTCAATATCTTACATTCATAAGATCAGATATTACTTATGCAGTTCAGTAGGTGTGTTTATTTATGCATGATCCGCGGATTGAGCACATGCATGGGCTTAAACGCATTATACGATACATATATGGCACACTTGATTATGGGTTGCATTTATATCCATCCTTCGTATCTACTCTCGTATCTTATACCGTTGCTGATTGGGGTGGATGTCCATATACCAGACGTTCAACTTCTGATTATTGTATATTTCTTGGTGATAACTTGGTCTCTTGGTAGCCAATGTGGTGTCTGAGTCATGTTGACTACGTAATCTTTTATTAGAGTTTCACTTTCCTATTTAGAAAGCTACATTGGTCTACTCTGATAATGTTAGTGCCGTCTATCTCTCTGGGAATCCGGTCCAATATCAGCACACTAAACATATCGAGATAGATATTCACTTTGTTAGCGAAAAAGTAGCTCGTGGAAAAGTATGTGTCTTACATGTCCCTTCAAGGTACCAAATTGCTGACATCTTTACTAAGGGTCTTCCCTTGATTATGTTTGAAGATTTTAGGGACAGTCTCAGCGTACGACAATCGCCCTCTATGATTGCGGGGTGTGATAGAAACCGTGTATATTTGTGAATATTTAGGTTACTTACCATATTTTGTAAAATCCTTGTACAAGTGTAATTAGGATATTATTATTTTAGTAGGAATATGATTTTTCATAGTTAGAGATTATATATTGTATATACAGTGGGGGAACTTGCCCAAAATATTAAGGGGCCAGTAACTACTAACAAAAATATTATAATTGAAATTTACCATTGTTGGGTATTTACCACTGTTGGTGGCTTGGGACTGAAATGCGGGGGGGGGGGGGGGGGTTGATGAAAAGTTTTCAGTTAAAATGGATTGGTCGTACCTATCCAATAATGGATTATGACTGACTCGCTATTCACTCGGTTTTGGGGTGGCCACAGTGGGTAAGAGCAAAATGGGAGCTAATGTCTTGTTTAGAAAAGGATTTTGAGAGGTATATATATATATATATATAAAAAAAACAAGTTTTTTGATGGGTGACAACCCTCAGCAGCCCCTGCAAAGCTCTGCCACTGTGTATATATAGACCTCTTCATTAATGAAAATAATCAAATGATTATTTCTTTCACTAATGTCCTTTTTCTTTTTCTTTTTTTTTTTTGATATCCAGCTTCACGGCTTACGTCATACTATTTCTGGAGATATAGTCCCGGTCCCTCAGCACTACTACCAGTAAATTGCGGATGTGTCTGAATGACCAGGGTTTGAGAACAGAGCAACTGATATCACTTACAAGGTCCTACGCACAATAGGTCAAATTGCTCCGATCATGGTTTGAACCCACGCTGCAGGCCTCCAATTGAATTTTAATTTTTCCTCATTTAACATCCAGCTATGCCCGGGGACACTAATGTCCTTTTTCTTTGTATTTGATCCAACGGTTCGTACTTTTGTGGCACCCCTGAATCTGCCACGTGTCTGATCTGATTTGAAGAGTATCACCCCCAATTCTTTGTACTTCATTTTCACTGTGAGCTTCATATCTTTGAGTCTGTATTAATGGCTGCATGGAGAAAATCCTTGTCTATGACACATTTTCACAAACACTTAAACAGTCATACTTTTCAGAGACACATAATAACAGGCATATTTTTCTCGACACATTTTCACAAACGCCTAACAGACACTTTTCTTTGACACATTTTCACAAACACCTAACAGACACACTTTGCATACAAGAAAAATAAACATTAAGCAACTGAAGAGTTTGGCTAAACTTACTGTATTTTTCTTTATTATTGGAAGTGCCACTGCTCTTGGCTACACAACATGGCTTATCTGTACTACTGCTTCCATTCTGTTAGCTGAACTACTTTTAGTACAACTCCACCGGAGCCGTTACATTGCTCGTCTTTGTCATTACTTCCGGCTGGTGCGAACACGCCGCGATTGTGATATCTTAGGGCCACTAGTATAGCGCCACTGTTCAGCCACAAACTGTTTGACAAAAACGTGTCTCCTAGTATGGTATCAGCAATTATGTGCTATTTTCGCCTGCACTATTATGGTAATGGTCGGCCTAGAGATTTTTGAGTATTGAATGCACTCTTTATGCTTAATGTTAATGTTACTTATGGGGAGTTTGGATTTGGACCTAATACTTGTGCATTGGTCGCGTTTTTCACTTATGTTGCTGTAATGTTGGGAGATCAAGCAGGTGCAGCTCATGATGATGATGATGATGATGATGATGATGATGATCTCCGACGTTTGACCTTGAATCAGATTATGTCGAAGTTAATCATAGGTACATTTCATAGTACTAATTCTGACAATTGTTTTGTTATGGTAGTATGGAGACAATTAAGCTAGCTAGACAGTGATTATGGAGTAGTAGAACGGTCGATGTAATTAGTTGTTGGTCAATTGGAAAAACGAATACGCGGAGTGTACCTAATTGTTTCTATGTAAATTTGTCAAGTCACTTCGTCGAATAGAATTCAATGCGTATTACTATCTATTGCTTTATTTGTTTTGTATTATCTTGGTATTTTGTTGTCTTATTTTCTTGTCATCCTGCATCGATCACTTTTCTTTTGAGCCAAGGGTCATATTGGAAACAACCTTTCTACACTATAAAGTTAGGGGGTAAAGTCTGCGTACTATCCTACCATCCCTAGACCCCACTTGTAAGATTATACTGGGTATGTTGTTGGTGTTGTTTTACTTTGTTGAATACAATTGACGTGGAAGTTAATCGTTTGTTAAGGCTAGTAGTTGAAGCCCAGTTCTCAGAAATGATCTTCTTGTCTGACCCGGTTCAATTCCTCTAGTCATTTGGTTAACTATTTTATGGAATGGAGAAGGCCAACAAACACAAACACCGTCGCTCAACGTGGCTCAGGAAACTTCACCGCGATAACGAATGTAATCTTGGAAGCACCAAGTAACAACAATGAAAATATACCACATAGAATGGAATCAGGAACTTATGAATGGTGCAGCTTTTACCATCATTCCAACTTTATCTATTCTCAGGTTCTCTCTTCAGTGTTGTGATTGCGCTAATATTGCTTTAGAGATACTGGCACTCGTGCTTCAGTTAACAATTTTGAAAAAGAATTGTTAGATGAAGTCTATGGTGCCAAAATTTCACAATAGGCTAGATACTTTTACTGGTTCTCTCTTCAGTGTTGTGATTGCGCTAATATTGCTTTAGAGATACTGGCACTCGTGCTTCAGTTAACAATTTTGAAAAAGAATTGTTAGATGAAGTCTATGGTGCCAAAATTTCACAATACCAGTAAAAGTATCTAGCCAAATTTTGTGTATTGAGTTTATTGATAACTTTCGAAATGATAGCATTCGAAAGTGCAGAGATCAACATCTGTTCTTAACGCCCAAAGATGCTACATGAACTGGCTTAAGAACATAAGCTGATTTTAGTACCTTCTGTATGTGTATTTTCGAAGGCTACCCTATACACAATATATAGCAGACAATATTAAAAACCCAATGTCTGTACATGATATCAACTTCTCTTATGATAAGACTATCTTCGCGCTTTCATCCATGTCATCCCTATACACAATATATAGCAGACAATATTAAAAACCCAATGTCTGTACATGATATCAACTTCTCTTATGATAAGACTATCTTCGCGCTTTCATCCATGTCATGGTTCTTATAACTTTCATTTCTCCCCTCCTCACGTAGGAGCGCATCTTATTTTCAAAGATGAGTCGGTTCGATCACCCCACGTATCGACGGTTTTTAATGCCTTATCCTAGGTCCATCTAGTTGATCGAGGGATAGACGAGTATAAAAAAAGGGATGAGATCCAACTTTCGATTCGCTCGTGGGATCCGGGCGGTCAACTATCTCTCGAGCATAGGTTTAGGTTCGGCCTCAATGGAAAAAGAAAATGGAGCACCTAACAACGCATCTTCACAAACCAAGTACAACGAGATCACTAGAAATTGTTGAAGAAACAATAAGATTTTTATTTTGTCTCTTCCCGGCGATCGGAAAATAAAAAAATATTTAATATATTTAAGATAATTACGTATTTGCAAAATACCGTCTCAATTCATCCTATTTCATCCTATCCAAGATGTGATGTTTACTTGAAGAATATAGTTCTGTTTCTTCTGTCACTTAAATTGTACTGTTATTGTGATTACATTGTGACCTTATTCCTTAAAAGTTCATCTGGACCTTTAGACTTAATTGGATTTCTGCCTTTTATCTATCTAAATAAGAAGCAATATGATAAATGGTACATATTTGATGTAAGTACTAATGCAGCTTGTCAACTACTAATAGCTTAAAGAGCTACCACGAAGAATTGTGGTCTAATGGATAAGATTTCTCCCCCTATCCAGAGATCTTGGATTCGAGCCTTGGTATGTAAAAGATCTTGATAGGGAGAACTTCTCCTTTTAATGAGCCTTACTTAGTGAAAATTCGAATTAGTCAAGGCCTTGGTGCGGATAACAGACACCGGGTGGGAAACTAAAAGAAAACTTAAAGAGTTGTGGTTTAGTACACTAAGGTGCAAAAATTGGAAAGATATGAGTAATAACTTTAACAAAAGTTTCACATCCAATCCATGAGGTGTTAATCACAATTAAAGAGCTGCAAGTTAGTAAACTCAAGCACAGTACATGATGGTACTATAGATATACCAATGAGATTAATTCATGAATAATCAGAGAAGTGTATCGTATACTTGTAGACTCGATTATATGAATCATCTATATTATTTCACTCTAATTGGATCCATTTTGTGTTAATACTAAATAATTTTCCATTTAAAGATAATTCGGAGTTCTCTATATCGTTCACTTAGCACTAAACGAGTAACCAATTTAATTCCAATTAGTTGACTATATGGATCTTTTGCTTCCATTGTGTTTATCATCTTAGTGCAGTTTGTATTAATTCTGAGAGATCTTTGGCAACTTCCTTTTCTTTTATTTAGGTTCATTTTGTCATCTTTTAACACCTTGGATCATCATATCTGAAAGAAATAATCCCCTTGATTATTTTCATTATTTGAAAGACTATATATACAAGTTACAAAATAGGAGAATCATATTCCTATTCTATTCCTAAAACCTTATTCTATACATTTATGGTAATACACTAATTATGGTAATACAATACTAATTATATTACAACCTTACCTAAACTAGGTTACTAAATATTTACCATAAATTACACATAATAATCAGCCCATCCGAGGGCCAATCCGTGAGCATAGCCGATACCTAATATACACAATATACACATGTATATTGTGTATATTTAACAATATCATCACATGCAGATGTCTAAGACATGGTCATGCCATCTCAGGCAATTTTATTTTCTTTTAATATTCATGCGATAATACATTTTTATCCGATGTGATCATTTATAATCTTGTCCATGTATGATCCTACGTCCATATTAACTTTTACATTGTAGAATATCCTCTCTTTTTGGGAATATATTAGAATTTGAAGCTTGCCATTCATTCTCATGCAAAATTGTTGGTCACGTAATCGTCTATTGAACTTGAGTTTTTTCAATTTGTCAAGTACCTTTTTGTAGCATATTACTTCTCGTAACGCCTCAATTCCATGTGTTAACATCTCCGTTGTCATAACATTCTCATGGATTTGACTATTACTCTTTCGTCAGTGGCGGAAATTACCCAAAATATTAAAGGGGCGGTAACTACTAGCAAAAATATTATAATTGAAATTTATAAGAATAAAATATAATTTTATCAAAGATTCAAAATAACATCAACACAACAAAAATATAATATATAAAAGAAAAGACATACCTAGAATTAAAGTGTTGTCCTTCGTTCTTTTCCGCAGCATTGGAATCAATATTTTGCTTGACATAGTTGCAGTACGACTTTCCTGGTCTATTTAACTAAAAGACTTGAAATCATTAATAATTGAATCAGAGCTAAAGCTTTCAATTATCTCTTTTTCAATATAAATCATCATATTGTCAGCAAGAAATTCATCCTCCATCTTATTACGCAACCTTGTTTTGATTATCTTCATTGCTGAAAATGATATTTCTGTAGTAGCTGTAGAAACTGGAATAGTTAAGATAATGCGGATTATCCGGTCAATCAAGTAATATGTATTCGCCTTCCCTGTTTTGACAAGTTATTCAATTCTGGATGACTAACAGCCTCAAGAATAAAGTGTTGAAGTTGAAATCTCAAATTTGTTTTCTCTTGCTTACTAAAATCCACAGCACATATATCATACATTTTAATGCTTCGTAAATATTTTTAGGCATCAAACTATTGCTTAGGCTCAAAAGCTCCATTGTTTGAACATTAAACCTGTGATTCAATTCCTGCAATTGTTGATCAATAGTAACACAAAAGAGATTCACTCTAAAATGTTGACTCACTTTGATGTGATCCTTCTGATGACGAGCAAGCCATTGATGCTCTATATAAACATCATTACAATCAGGAGAATCAATATCATGTTGTTCACAAAATAATGTCACATTTTTCAATAATTGATCACATCCTTCAAAAGCATATTTACTAATGTTTTAAGGTCTTTTTATCTTTTATGATCACATGAGTAAACTAAATGAGATTCAACCATTATATGTTATTATGTTACAAATGAGAGAATGACAAAATTGTTCTGTATGTTTGGAGTAGGTTCAAAGTAATCCTTTAAATATACTCCTGAGCAGTTTTGGACCTTTAAGTTTGTCAAAAGTGACCGTCACATATTTTAACAAACTCTATCATGGAAAAAAAATAACCAGAAATAATAGCATGTTACAAATGATAAAAAGAAGAAGCAATCTTTCTCTTGGGAACAAATAATTGCAATGCAAAACTTTAAGGAAACGGGATAAGAGAAGATTCACCAACTAATGCTCTTATTATTTTGAGATTGATATATGGAATGCCTCATGTAAATCAACAAAACTTGTCACAAAGTGATGTAATAACAATGGATTTCTTCTCCCCTGGGATGAAAAGAAGCAAAATTAACTGGCAACTCCATTTCATGTCTTGTACCGACTTCGGAGAATCGACGAACAGTTGGACATACCTTTTGACTATTGTCCGAAAGCCTCCTCGATCAAGATAGGCGGAGCCGGGAGGTAAAAAGTCCTTGGTACGTACGGCAGCAGTGGCTGATCCAACAACAGGTTCGTTAATACGGCAGAACCTAGTGCTTTAACGTCGAACCATATATACATGCGCCAAAAACAAGTGTAGATAGAGTTGCATATACATTTCTGATCCCAATCTCTCAACTCAAAACCACGTCTAAATTATGAATCTGTCACTAGTTAACGAAGGTAACTTTTTACTAAAATGGAGAGAAAAAAGTATTGAATTTCAACATTGTATTTGCACACAAACCATCGTCCCAAGCATTCACAGCTCAGATGTAGCGTAACAGGATCTGCATGTTGTTTGCATGCATTACTGCATGGAAAAATGTTCACATGCTATGCTGGCTTATCGTGTCTCTTGAGTAATTATCCCCATGTTTTCCGAATCCTTGACATTTTCAACAAGTGTAGTAAAACTTCAGTTCAATTTTTGTACACTGAAACTTTGGTGAGAAGTTATCCATCTTGAAGTTAGAGTGAAGAAGCAGTGTTTTATCTTCAAACAAAAAGAAGAGGTTCAGATATTGAAGACATTAAATGAACAGAAAACAAGAATCCAGTACTCATTATAAAAGTCCAAAACAACAATTCGACATAACTACCTTCTCTAAATCCTGCATAAGACCAGTAGTATGCAACGACTATGAGAGTCCTTTTCTAGTTCTGCTTCCTTGACTTCATGATGTCCGGTTCAGACAGTAAGAAATGTTGAAGCAAAAAGTTCCTCGGCCTAGCATCGAAAATTTAATCAGAAGAGAGATATTAGGACCAAATACCAAGAGCTTATCCAGAAAGGCACAAGATTATTTTTATCTGGACAAGTATAGACTTCAGTGTCAAAGAGAATGAATGGATGACAATGCATATATTTCCGTGTAGCCAAAGTAAAGAAGAGTACTGCAGAGGCCGACGTTGTCTTAATAGTTTTGATAATGCAGCTACAATGCTAAGCCATCCCTTTTGGATAAAAAGACCTAAAACACCGTGCAAGGGAAGGTCGGTAACAAAAGGGAATTTTTCCTTTTAGCTAAGCCTGTGCATGAATAATGCAATTGGCGCTACAGATTTTCTCTGAAACTTCAAAACGTGACTGTTGAAATCTAGTATTCATCAAAATACTCGTTAGAAAGAATTTCGCTTAAAGCTCGGTCCCACAAAATCTAAGAACCAGCTGCTTTTCAAGATAAATGAAGCAAATGATAAATAGCATCTAATATCTTATCTGAAACTCTAGAGACATTTGAAGAGTAGTACAAAGATAATTTGTTTTACTCACAGGTTCAAAAATCTTGTAGAGCCAGAATTGAACTAGACAAGAATTTGGTTAACTAGCAACACATCTCCAATTTGTTTGGTTTTTGCTGATGTTATTCAATGAGCCATGGAAACGTAGATGGCAAATCTCACAGATGCATAGATAACACTCAGCAGCAACACTTATAAGGAACAAAAACATATTTGGAGCAAATGTTGCGTCAAAGTCATACCTTAGCTCATTTTCAAGTGATAGGATTCTGACTTCTGACAGCTTTTGCCACTTTGAAATGTCTCGAGGTGCCGAATATCTTCTGCATACAATATATCTAAGCCAGCCAAGTACGCACACTAAGCAATCAGCAGCATGAGGTTCTTGAAGCAACTGAATTATACTATTTCCAAGATATAAATAAGTATTTCTTCTTCTGCAGGGTAACAACCTAAGAAACCAACAAGTAGTATGGAGACTGACATTTGCTTTCTATTAGTCATTTCTAGAACGCGAACCATTTTCCTTTTTGTTTCTTCCCTTTTGAAGAAGATATAATCAATCAACCACGCCACAATTCCAATTGGAAGGATTGGCTATATGAGAGCTTTATAAAAGTCCTTTTTAGAGCAATCTTCCCTTTTGTTTTTTTCCTTTTCAAGAGGATAATGATAATACAATCTTCTAACAATGGAATACTTAACCATTAAGAACTTTCAGTGGCCGAGTACACTATTTCAACACCTTGTTTGTGCTGGGAGATCTGGAGCATTCTGGTAGGTACCGGGATTTTGGTATTGTAGAAACATTAAGGTTGAGGAGGTTAAGGTGCTATTCGCAGGATGCGCAGGGGATGAGCGACCGAGCCTGATGAGATCCGAATTTTGGAAGAGCGCAGGCACGGCAGGTTTGGAGTGGATGACTGAGTTGTTTAACGTCATTTTTAAGACGACAATAATGCCCGAAGAATGGAGGTGGAGTACAATGATTCCCTTGTACAAAAACAAATGTGATATCCAGAGTTGCAACAACTATAGGGGTATCAAGTTGCTGAACCACACTATGAAAGTTTGGGAAAGGGTCGTAGAGATGAGGGTGAGGAAACACGTGTCTATTTTCGCGAACCAGTTTGGATTCATGCTAGGGCGTTCGACTACCGAAGCCATTCATCTTATTAGGAGGTTGGTGGAGTCGTATAAGGAGAGGAAGAAAGATTTACATATGGTTTTCATCGACCTCGAGAAGGCATACGACAAAGTCCCTAGGGAGGTTCTATGGAGATGTTTGGAGGTTAGAGGTGTACCTGTGGCATACACTAGGGCGATCAAGGATATGTATGATGGAGCTAAGACTAGGGTACGGTCAATAGGAGGAGACTCAGAGCACTTCCTAGTGACGATGGGCTGCACCAAGGATCAGCTCTTAGCCCATTCCTATTTGTCTTGGTCATGGACAGACTGACGCGATAAATCCAAGGGGAGGTACCATGGTGTATGTTATTCGCAGATGACATAGTCCTGATTGATGAGGCTCGCAGTGGAGTGAACGTCAAGCTGGAGGTTTGGAGACAGACTCTGGAGTCTAAAGGGTTCAGGTGGAGTAGGACCAAGATAGAATATTTGGAGTGCAAGTTCAGCAACGGGAGCGACCCTGAGACAGACGTGGAGGTGAGGCTTGGTACTCGGGTCATTTCAAAGAATGAAGCTTCAAATACCTAAGGTCTATTATCCAAGGGAATGGAAAGATTGATGACGATGTCACACATCGTATTGGGGCATGGTGGATGAAATAAAGGCTCGCATATGGAGTCTTGTGCGACAAAAAGGTGCCAACTAAACTTAAAGGCAAGTTCTATAGGGCGGTGGTCAGACCGTCTATGTTGTATGGGGCAGAGTATTGACCAGTCAAGACTTCGCACATACAAAAGATGAGAGTTGCGGAGATGAGGATGCTGAGATGGATGTGTGGGCATACACGGAGAGATAAGATTAGGAATGGTGTTATCCGGGATAAAGTGGGAGTGGCCTCGGTGGAGGATAAGATGTGGGAAGCGAGGTTGAGATGATTCGGGCATGTGCAGAGGAGAGACATGGATGCCCAGTGCGGAGGTGTGAGCGGTTTGGCTATGGACGGGTTCAGGAGGGTAGAGGTAGGCCAAAGAAGTATTGGAGAGAGATGATTAGACGGGATATGGCGCAGGTGCATCTTACTGAGGACATGACCTTAGATAGGGGGTTGTGGAGGACACGGATTAGGATAGAAGGGTAGTAGGTAGTCGAGCGTAGTCCTACTTACGCTTACAAAATGATAGTGTAGTGTTATTAATGTAGGCTCGATTAGTCTATCACACTTATAGGCGCATTATTGCTCTATAGTACCCTGTAGTTTGATTCCTGCTGCTATGTGTTCTTTAGTGTAATTTATTTATCTTATTTAGTTGTGTTAGCTACTGCTTCCTGTTGTTAGTGTGCGCTACCATTGCGTATTTGATTTTACTATCTGCATGTTCACAATGCTTTAATTTCTCGTCTGAGTCTGACCGTTTCTCACACTTTGTTTTGCTTTGCTTGTTTTGCCTGATTATGCTTTGTCTTGAGCCAAGGGTCTCCCGAAAACAGTCGCTCTACCTACCAAGGTAGAGGTAAGGTCTGTGTACATTCTACCCTCCCCAGACTCCACGTTGTGGGATTTCACTGGGTATGTTGTTGTTGTTGTTTATAGAAGAAATATCTAACAACCATCAAAGATAAATAAGAAGCAGGATAAGAATAGCAACATCATAGACAAAAATAGAAATGACTTCTGCATACCAAAAAGACATGGAAAGAATTTGAATAAGATGTATGGCTACTCATTAATATCAAAAATTCTATCCTTTAAACTATTAAACCAGCTTATTCCAGTAACTTTCTATAAATTAAATCTAGTTGAACTATACTACCAACAATTAACTTCTATTTGATGTATGATTTTGAACACTAGCAAGGAGTCTTGTAAGTTTACTGAGTGTTTCATGAGCAGATATGGTGTCTGGATGGTCCTCGCCGCTGATGGAAGTTCTAATGAAAATAGCCTTCCTGATTAAATCATCACCAATATCAAACTGTCCACCCCTTAACATTAGCTTTGCCCTGATTTCAAGCACCGTAGCTCTTGATAACGCAAGTTCCTGCCAAAGGCAAGGGTTTAATTGGGCAGTTGTTTGAATAGGTCTCCAACAAAGTGATTTATCCAACCACTTGTCAACAGGCGTAACAAAAGCTTGATCGGCCGCTTCTAACGCATCTGTACAACGCCTTAAAAGTTCTATAGCAGCAGTACACCGTGAAAATGTAATAAATGTTTGAATGGCAAGTGGTAAAATCACTTCTTTCACGAGAAACAACAATTCGGAAACTTTAAGCTCAACTATCATGGGGTCACTCCCGAATCCGAAGAGCAAAAAGCATGCTGCCCATATGTGCTCGGAGTGCTGCGCTATTAAACCGCGACTAACAACAGCTTGTACTGTGGCTTGTGCAACTCCGTGGACCCCTCTTTTCCGAGCGTACATTTTGATAAGCTGGTGGAAATGAATGTAACCGTCTTTTCTACAAGTCCTTGCAATATTGAATCTCAACAAAAGTGAAGATGCTTCTGCCTCTGATCTCTTAGCATATGATGATGTGAAACCACAAGTTAAAGAGCATAAAAGTTTCTTCAACATCCTCCGGCGTGGGTATTTCTCTGGTATCTTGTGAGCAGCCAGAGATAATAGAGAAACCAAAATAGGTGACGGAGCAAACCAACCGCTTGCGAGTACCATTCTTGTTGCTAGACTTCTTGGTCCATCAGCATGGTCAAATATTGAGAAACAAACTTCAAGAAGTTGCAAAAGGAAATTGTTTCGCCTGAGCGGATGGTTTTCCCGACGAATAGAGATTATTTCCTTCAAAGGCATACGATTGATGGTATCCAAGAGCCTACTAGGATTTATAGGAAGTTCAGAAAGAATTGCTCCAACAATGGCGAGGCCAAGCGTCAGTCTTTTAAGTTTTTCCTCAATAACTCGCAAGGCATCAATTTCAGCAATCGGGTAATCCTTCACAGCACCTTGCATCAAAGACATTGCCTCAATCTCTGACAGATAATTGAGTTTGATAGGATCCATGTTCATCACCCGAGAGAGACGAGTGGATATGAGAACATGAGTTTCGCCTCCAAAACGGGGAAGCAAATCCATTATAAGTTTGTGGTCCCACCAGTCCTTTTCACTCTCCAAGTTATCAATTACCAGCAAGAACGGAATGTCTCGCATGAGTTCTTTCCTAACCCTAGCTACAGCAGCCTCCTCTTGCTCCTCAAAGCTCTTTATCCTGCTTTTATCAGGTGAGTTTTCTACCCCGACATCAACTTCTAAAAACGACCACAAGTTCAAGTAGTTTTGTCGAATATATCTGCTTTCGCCTCCAATCCAAAGGACCATTTTGTAGCGCTGATGGAACTGATAAGCATACTCAAGCAGTAGGTCTGTCTTCCCAATTCCTGGCTCCCCAGACACACAAGCAATCCCCTTACCATAAACAACTTTCAAGGATTTGTTTCGTCTTCCATGCTTCGCCTTCCTCGGCTTTGGTGTATGTTGTTGGTTATGAGAAACTTCAGCATTTAGCATTTCAATTTCTTTCTCAGATTCCTTCCATGTCACTGGCTCTTTCCCTTTCCTTTTGTTGTCGCTAGGCCGCTCGAACCGTCTTTCATTGATCGAGTTACTCCGACTCCAGCTAATTGTCAAATTCTTTCGCTTGGGTCTAGCCTTTAGTTCAATATAATCTTTCTCTGTGTCCCCACTAACATCACCAAAAAGCCGAAACTCGAGCTCGGACAGCTCTTTCTTTCTGCCAACAAAATTCTCATTTCGAGGGAAAGGAAACTCCTCCTTTTCTGCCTTATCCCTCCACTTGGACAGTCGGTCCACAACACTTCTCCTCCCTAACCTTAAAGCCAATAAAGTTACAGCCCTCAATATGCATTCCCTCCACTTGCCATCATGAGATTCTAGCTTCCACTCATCGACACGCAAAAGACCGTTCACGGCATCTCTCCACTCCTTCTCCAACCCGCCATAAAGTAGCCAAAGTTCACCACCGTGTTTTTCCCAGTGCTCTCCTCTTCTCTCAATTATATCTCGAACAAGGCAATCCTCCGGACGCAAATCGAAGTAAACCGGCACCAAATTCTTTTTGCTAGAGAAGAACCGCAGCTCCTCTATGGTATACGGATTCCTGAACGATTTCTTGGTTAAGATCACAACTCCGAATGTACAAGCATCCATTACTCTCTCAACCATACTATGCTTTCTAGAACTTCGACACCTTGCTCTGTCAGTAACAAAGCAACTTAGCCCTTGGATTTCTAACTCAGCACGGAGCCAATTCATGAATCTGAGCAGTAAAGGCTTGCGACCATGAAAACCAATGTATACATCACAGCTCCTTACTCTATTGGATAGGGAGGAAGTTGATGTTGGAGTAACACATGTTTCTTGTGTTCTTCCACCCTTTTTCTGCTTGCCTCTAGGTCGCAAATATTCATGTTCAGGGGCAACGTTATAACTCGCTATAGTACTCTTTGACGTCGAAGAAGACACAAAATCCAACTTCTGAAGATCATTCGAGACACTAGTTAATGCAACAGGATAAGCATCCGACAATCTAGCATTTGCAAATGATTCTGGACCTAGAATGCCCAAACTAGCATCTAAGGCACCAGCAGTAACATCACCATCACGAAATTGATTATCCGAGCATGCCGATACCAGGGACTTGGGTGATCTAGGAGAGAAGAAAGGCGACTGGTCCGCAGAAAAGAAAGCGGAAGATGAAGACGAAAGGTTTCTTGACGTCGTGCTTAGTAACAAGCCAAATCTGGAACTTTCTTCCCGGAGATCCATATTTAAAGCTACTCACTCCCATACACAAGAAAATTTCATGCATTCCAGGAAAACAGATAACCTCTGAAATTGAAAAAAAATCAAAATGTCAGTGAAGGGACAATCTCCATTCGTGAGATAAACTTAGGGCTGCATAATTTGAACTAGGTTTACCAAATGAAGATTGTTTTAATTTTTTTAAAAATGAAGAATCTATATATATAACAAAAGAAATGCAGGATTCCATAACATAAGAACATTAATGACTTATACAGTTTTGTCATTTGACTCCATAATCCACATTTAGCAATCAAAAAAATATAATTAATGCTGCATTAGAACAGAAAACCTAGAGGGGAAACAAAGAGCCTTTCTAAATCAGCAGCAATAGATCTGGAGAAGAATTTAAAACCACAAATTTATTTTCTTGAAAAGCTCAATTTAAACAATTCAATGATGCAAGCCTCAAGTTTTACAAGAATTCAGATCCAACATACTTACTTGAAGAAAAATCATCAATGATGGTGTCCAAAGATTCAATCTTTTTCACTTCAATCACCAGAAAATGCCCAAAGATTCAATCTTTCTCGCTTCAATCACCACAAAATGTCCAAAGATTCAATCTTTTTCACTTCAATAACCACAAAAATGTCCAGAAAGATTCAATCTTTTTCCCTTCAATCACCACAAAAATGTCCAGAAAGATTCAATCTTTTTCCCTTCAATCACCACAAAAATATCCAAAGATTCAATCTTTTTCACTTCAATCAACACAAAAGAGCATTTGTTTGAACCAATCTTAATCCAAATAAAATAGAAACCTAAGTGGCCTCCACAATCAATATCTTCTTGAACCTGTCAAAACAAAATAAACAATGAATATTCAAACACATCTACTAACCAAAAAATATATTTTAAAATATATATACACATACAAACACATAACACGTACTTGGACATGGATCAAGAACTCACATAGAGGCAAATAAGTTCACTAGAGCATGGAACTAAGAGAGAAAAAAAAGACCCAAATTTTGAAAAACAAAGAGAGACAAAGGAGTAAAGATTTGATTGATGGGAAAATGAATTTACCTTTTCAATAATATAACTAAAAAAGGTTCAGTATTGTTGAGATGACAATGAAGCTGTTTCTTTCCTTATAAATATTTTTCTTCCCTTTTCACACTACCCCTCTTACTAAATACATAATATAGTACATGGGTATGTGTAAAATTTACAACCAAAAAAAATCAAAGCTTTATGTGTCTTTATGTTAAAAAAAAATCAGAGGGTACTGAGAATATGGGCTGACAGAAAAAAGGAGCACCGTTGGAGATGGGGAGGGGTTCTTCTTCTACTGCTCTGATAATATGTTTCTTGATGTGGGGGGGGGGGGCTTTGATTGGGTGATGTTACCGGGGGTGTGGGGTTTGACAAATAGTGGGACCCAACAACAAAGGACGGATCTGACGAGGAATGGTGGTGCTGTCAAAAAGCCTTCTTTCCAAAGTCCACACTTTGGATTTACAACTATAGTACTGATGCTAGTACAGTGTATCAATTCTTTTTTTTTTTTTTTTACGAAGTAACCCGCAGCCGCTATTCTCTCGAGTCGCACATGATAAATCCCGGACTGATGCAATAGCCTGCAAAAACCATATTAATTCAATATATACTATATATAAGAAATAATTTAATCTTGTATATAAATATAAAATATAAAATTTTAATGAATCGGATGAACCTCTTGTGCTCCTAGCTCCACCTCTGCTCAACAGAATGATGAGTTAGTTCAAACTAATTTTACTGTTAATCAAATGTATAAAACGAAAAAACTTTTAGTTAAAAGAGGTCTATATACCCTTTAGTGAATATACACGACAAAATTTTAAATTAGTTGAGTTAACGAATAATGAGTTTCAAATATATATATATATCAAATGATTAAACTGGAAAAAAGAATACTCAATTTTGCTTTTACACAATGATAGAAATATTGTGTATCTCTTCTCATCTTTCTTGTCTCATATTTCCCTTTCATTTTTCTCCTTTATTTGGGGTCTTATGTAAATTTTTGTGTGACATTCTATGGTAATTTCATTAATTAAATTAAAATAGATTAATTATTTTAATTAATTTTTATATGTTACTAAGATGCACATTAATTAGTATAAGGTTTAAACAAATCTAAAGGGATTGTTGTGTTTGATTTCTCTGATATAAGAAAACGATCATGAAGTTCAATATTATGTATAGTTTGTATACTAATCACTTTCTCTTGTTAAGAGTATGGATTTTTTATTAACATCGGTTGCTCACCCGATATTACATTTCTCATCGCACTGCATAGAGCGTTTTCTTATTCACCATCGGTTGTTAATGTTATATTACGTCTCTCACCGCACTGCATGAAATGTCATCAGAATATAGGTGTTACTTGTTATTAAGTTGTAAATGTTGATTACAGTAGTTGCAGGAAACGGAAAATAAGTAATTGCTAAGTATTACAACAAAATGAAATTACAACAAACTGAAATTTCAATAAACAGAAACAAGAAACTGAGATTACAAGCACTTTGATTTGTTGGGTCGAGTGATGACATTCTATCTTTAAGACAAGATTGCCCCGTATATATCATTTCTACGTTCTGTACAATAGTCTCCCAAGATAAAACAACAACTCAACAAATGAGCAAAGGAAACTCAAGTGTTACTTTGAAGAACTTAGTGTAATGAAATGATGCTGGAAAGTAATAGGAAGATTTCTGTTTTTTTCGTTTGTGTGTAGTCCCAACAATTGAGCCAAAGGCTTCAATATATAGTGCATGGAGGGGACTTGTCAACTGCCCAACTAATTGTTGTTAATGGCCATGTAATGACAATTAGTGAGAAGTAATTCAGCCAAATAAATGACTGAATTAATGTGCAACGTATTGGAGCTTTAGTGAGGAGTTATTCAGCCAAGTAATGACTGAATTGTTGTGCAGATTAATGGAGGTTTAACGTTCCAAAACCAACAACAAAAAGCACAAGTTCTCTGTCCAATTTACTTACCTGAAACTTCAGGGACCAAACTGTAAATATGAAGCAATTTGGGTCCAAAAAAATAATATCAGAAGCCCAAAGACCGTGACCCATGACCCGAGCCCGGACGGGCGGGCGGTGCGCGTGTGGACTTAGCCTCGAACTAAAGCACATCTAGGTCACCCCTCATTCAAACACATGGGTTACCCCTTGGGATTCCAAACTCTTAGCCAATTTTGAGACTTATAAACTAAACAAATCTTCCTTCCCCCACCGATGAGGGAGAATTGGTCTATACCACATTTTCATGCTTCAAACACCTCACTTCGTGGACCAATATCTCTTTCATTTCTCAACGAAATTTGACGATCCTTGGCCCTACAGTCATCTATTCACTTAGTAGATTATGCACGTGTGAAGAATAAAAGTCTCCAACATGCGGAACCCTAGTGTTTAAGTCATTAAAGATGGGTGGACGCAACTCCCACCAAAGACAAATTTCCAACAGTAAAGATGGTATACAATTATTTTAACTTTAAAAGATCAAAATATTTTGGAGTAGATAGAGTATTAATGTTTGTGGGCTATACTTAATATGGGATAAAAGACAATGGTACTTTACAATTTTAGTGTTGAATAAATGTAGCAATGAAGTTTAAGTTGATGTGGTTGTAGAACCAACTTTGCTCATAACCAACTTTGCTCTTAATTCTTGTAATAATTGTTTTGGGTTTAAGGATTTATGGATGGTGTAATTAACGGCAAATTAATTTTTACAGATTACTTGTACTTGTAAGGAAAATAAAACTCAATTGTACGAAACATTAATCATATGGCAACCGAAGTTGTTGGACTTTATATTATTCCATCCAATTATTGGAATTTTGTAATGAAGGTATAAACTTTAATTGTCTTCTCTTTCCTCATTTGGAAGATACATGGTAGGTCATTAATTAATAAAACTATATATGGAATTTTTGTATCCTTAATTTTCTCCTTATTTTTCCTTCAAGAATTGATAGTAGCATATTTGATTTAACGTCACAAAATTGCTATACCATAATTAACTAAAATGATCAATTTGATCGGAGTAAGTTTTAATTGATAATTTATGAAAGTCTTTTATTCATCACATCAATTCTTAGAAAACAATAACAAGATAATAGAATAATACTATTCTTGAGAGCTAAATGTGCAAGTAAAAGAAAAGCAAGTAAAGTCTTTTATATAGAGTCTATTACATGATATACAAATGTGTTTTTCCAATGTGGGACAAAAGCAATGTGGGAAAGAGTTAATGCTAATATCCCCTCTCAAACTCACGATGGTGTAAACAGAAGCATCGAGAGTTTGCCAAGAAAGAACCGGTGACGCTTTAAGGTATGCGCCTTTGTGAAGAAATATGCAAGTTGCATCGAAGATGAGACAAATGGCAAGGATAGAGTGCCCTTCTGAAGATGATATCGAATAATATGACAATCAATCTCAATATGCTTGGTACGTTCATGAAAGACTGTGTTGTGCGCAATCTGAATAGAACTCTTATTATCACAGTACATCGGTGTTGGTGAGGAAAGAGAGACACCCATATCAACCAATAACTGACGTAACCATACAATCTCACACGTAGTAGAAGCCATAGCACGATACTCTGCCTCAGTTGAAGAGCGAGAAACCATATCTTGTTTCTTACTTTTCCATGAGATGAGTGAATCTCCTAAAAATACACAATAACCAGTAGTTGATTTCTGATCAGTTAGGTCACCAGCCCAATTTGCATCAGAAAATGCACGAAGCTCCAAGGATGAGGTCGATGGAAACAAAAGACTCTGATAAATCGTTCCTCGAAGATAGCGAAGAATACGCATAACTGCAGCCCAATGTACAAATGTAGGAGAGCAAACAAACTGACTGACAATGTGAACAACATATGCAATGTCAGGGCGAGTAATGGTGAGGTACACCAGACTCCCTACAACTGAACGATATAAAGTGGGATCAGGAAGAGGATCCCCGTCAGTAGGTGTATATCGAACATTAACCTCAAGAGGAGAGTCAACTATACGAGTATCGTGAGACGGGCCCGCTCAAGAATATATGCAGTGTACATAAACTGAGAGAGAAGATATCCCTTCTCATAATAAGCTACCTCAATGCCTAAAAAGTAACGTAGATGACCTAAATCTTTAATCTCAAAACGGTGAGACAAAGTAGATTTTAGGTTTGCAATACCATAAATATCATCACCTGTAATGATCATGTCATCAACATACAACAAAAGCAAAATACAACCTGCAAATGATGATTTAACAAATAACGTCGAATCGTGAAAGATGGAAATAAACCAAAGAGATGATACTACAGTGGAGAACTTGTCGAACCAAGCTCTTGTAGCTTGTTTGAGACCATACAGAGCTTTCTTAAGCCTGCACACATGTCCTGGACTATGTGAAACACCAGGTGGAGGGACCATGTAGACTTCTTCTTGAAGATCCCTATTCAAAAAAATATTTTTAACATCCATTTGTAAAATATGTCAATGACGAACAGAGGCCACTGCAATAAGAACCCGGATGGATGTCATCTTTGCAACATGTGCAAAAGTCTCTTCATAATCCATACCATAGTCTTGAGCAAAACCCTTTGCAACCAAACGAGCTTTATATCGCTCAATAGAACCATCAGACTTGGTCTTAATCTTGTACACCCATCGAGAACCAATAGTTTTCTTACCCGTCTGTAGAGAAACCAAATCCCAAGTACCAGTTTTGTTCAAAGCAGCCAGTTTCTCATTTATAGCCTTTTGCCAAAGAGGATCACGAGTTGCCTTAGAGTCCACAGAGAGAATTAATAGAAACTATAAAGGAAGCGAATGATGGAGCATAGCAAGAATAATCAAAATCGGATACCTGAGTAGATCGCAGAGTGTGTTTAGGACAGCGATGTGGATGTGTATCTGCAACCACAAGAGGTTCTGAAATAGGCGTAGGAGGGGGCTGCGTATCAATATCATGGGACCTTCCAGAAGTCTAAGAAGGAACAGATGATATAGATGTAGAATCAGATGGGCAATCAGCATCAAAATGATCAATATCAATAAGGTCATTTTTGTCATGCCATGTGAGGTAGGTGGGATGGAAAAGAAAGGAACATGCTCAATAAAGGAAACATTACGAGACACATACAATTTTTTCAGAAACTGGATCATGACAACGATAACCCTTCATATCCAAGAAAAACACAAATGGCGACACTAGAAGATAACTTAGTACGCTCTGTATGTGGACGTAGAACAAAACATGTAGAACCAAAAACTCTCAAATGGAAATATAGTGGGGTGTGACCAAATAGTCTAGCATACGGAGAAATCCCAGAATTATGAGAGGTAGGGATCCTATTAATAAGATAAACAGGTGTAAGGATAGCTTCTCCCCAAAATTCACTACGTACACTAGCGGACAAAAGCATGGATTTAGAGGTTTCAACAATATGCATATGCTTTCTCTCGGCTACCCCATTTTGTTGTGGTGTATCAGTACAAGAAGACTGATGTATTGTACCATCAGCTTTGAAAATACCAGAAAGATCCCCACTAGTATATTCACCTCCTAAATCAACCCGAAAATATTTAATAATGGTAGAATGTTGAGTTTTCACATAGGCTTGAAACTCAGCATAAGTATGAACAAAATCATAACATCTTTTCAATAAATAAACCCAACAATAACGAGTATAATCATCAATAAGGAAAACATAATATCTGGAGCCTTGCTTAGTAGGGATAAGTGATGGCTCCCAAACATCTGAATGAACTAAATCAAATGGTGCAGAAGAAGTTGAAGTACTAAGATTAAAAGGCAAAGCAGAAAATTTTCCAAGTTTACATCCACTATAATCAGAAATATCATTGGATTGTAAATCACCAAGAACACCCATATTACACATAAAACACAGGCGAGAGCCTGATACATGACCAAGTCTAGAGTGCCACAAATAAAACTTCAAAGAGGAAGGTGTTAAATGAAAAGAAGACAGATTAACAGGCATAATTGTTGCATGAGTAGGAAGATACAGCTCATCCAAAACATAGAGACCTCTCTCCTTTCTACGTCATGCCCCAATCACTCTCTTGAATTTTAGATCATGCACATAACAAGAATTAGGGAAAAGTCCAATAAAACATCAAGAGTCACATATTTGACCAGCAGAAGCAAGATTCATAATTAATTTTGGAATGCAATAAACATCAGGTAATGATATATTGGATGTATGAATGGTGCCAATGCCTGTCAATGGCATAAGTGTGCCATCAGCAGTCACAACATAAGTGGAAGGGGGGGTCAGAAGACATAGATACAAAGACGGAAGAATCAGGAGACATATGATTTCCAGCTCCAAAGTCCAAGATCCAAGAAGACAAAATGATACCTGAACCAATAGATGGTGATGAGCCGGAAGGAGCAGAAAAATCATAAGACTGAGAATTCTTTTGAAACTGTAGGAAGGCGAGGAACTTTTAAAATTGGTCAGCTACAGAATCAGTATTGTGACTCACAGAGGCTCCTGAAGCTGGGTGATCAAGAGAGGGCACAAAGGCAGCCTGAGTCGGTGGATACGAGTTCTGGAATTGACCCCCAGAATATAGCTTATGTTGAGAAGGCTTTTGTCCTTGTCCCGAATGTGGATGCTTAGAACCTGACGTCTTTCGTAGCTTAAGACATTGATTATTCCAGTGTCCTGGTTTCTTGCAATAATTACAATTACCCATGATAGATGTTCTATACTGGTGTGTAGGAGTTGCAAGGACCGGTGCAGACAAATGCGCTGTCAATACGGAAGTAGAAGCCTTATGTACCCCATTTAGAGTCTCCAAACATGTTTCTTCAGCCATAAGTTCATTTACCACATCTTCAACAGATGGTAAGGTTTTGCGGTGCAACAAGCCTGAATGACAATTCTCAAATTCTGACCGAAGACCCATCAATAGCTGAACAAGAAAGTCTTCATCTCTGCATTTAATATAAGCATCACATGCTTACAATTCAGTAGATTTCGTCATAGCTAATTGATCCCACAAAGTGGTCATTGCACATAAATAATCTTGAATGCCCAAGTCATTCTATACTAGTGCACGAATTTCAGATTGTAACTGATATTTAACAACAAAATTATTCTGCACGAACAATCTTGACAGATAATCCCAAATCTCTTTAGCAGTTTTGAACTTAGCCAATTGAACACCAATTCTTTGTTCAACAGAGTTATTAATCCAAGTAATAATCTTTGAATTATTTGTCTCCCAAGTTCTAAATAATTCATCAAATTTTTCATCTTCAACTTTAGGGCATTTGGCTTTTCCAGACTTATAATCCCAAAGCTCCCTTCCCTTCAAAAAATTTACCATGACATAGCACCAATAGGAATAATTTTTTCCATCTAACCGAACACCAATAATTTGCAAAGAATCACCACCTCCAACCATTATGAATTTTAAACAGAAAAATCCCAAATAACAAGCAACAATCCCAAATAACAAGCAACAAAATAATAAAGGGCAGATCTCACCAATCATATGCGGAAGCCAAGAAGACGAAACCCAGATGCGGAAGTCAAGATCAGAACGAGCACGAGCAGCCAAAACAAGCCAAAACGAGCACGAGCTTCCAAAATAAGCCAAGAACAAGCCAAAAAAATTTAACTGATACCAGGGGCATGCTGCATGTGAACCCCCAACTAACTCACCGCGAAGTTGGATCCGCGATCGAGCTAAAAATATTAACTTGCGCTTTTGGCTCTGATACCATGATAGAATTTATGAAAGTATTTTATTCATAACATGAATTCTTACAAAGCAATAACAAGATAATAGAATAATACTATTCTTGAGAGCTAAAAGTGCAAGTAAAAGAAAAGCAAGTAAAACCCTTTATATAGAGTCTATTACATGAGATACAAATGTGTTTTTTCAATGTGGGACAAAAGTAATGTGAGAAAAAAATTAATGCTAATATTAATAACCAAATAAAATAATGTAAAACAAATATACCTTAACATGTTCGACTGAGATTGTCTCGTTATATGAACTTGGAGATTAATTATGCTTACAAATAATATATCAGTTCAGATCGTAAATACTTATTTCTGCATGGACATGATCAATTGATAAAAATAAAAAATCACTTTGAAGTTTTTATAATACGTAATATTAAGTCAAGTAAATATAATTTTTTCCATACGGAGAGCAAAATCTATAGAGAAGATTTGCATTAATGGTGAAAGATTCTTATAAAAGCAACAGAGAGAAGTTTCCTTATCAGAAAATTATGAAATAAATGCATTTTTTTTATAAGTGAATTAAAGAATTTCCAGAAACTATTTGATGATTGAGATCCTCGAACAATGATGAAATAGGCAAAACAGTAAACTTCATAAGTGCATTCAAGATTTTCCAAAAACTATTTGGGGGTTGAGATTTGAGATCCTCTTAAAATAATGAAACAAGCAAAACAATAAATATTATATAAGTTAATTAAAGATTTTCCAAAAACTATTTGATGTTTTAGATCTCTTACATATGCCCTAGCCCTTCACAAACAAGTTTACCTACTATATTGAATATGATCTCCACCTGACATGCGTATGTAATGTGAAAAAAGAAAAAATTATTAGCGAAAGGAAAAAAAAAAAGGATATTAAATTTCTAACAAGATAATCGGAAGTTCCAACTCGTAAGAAGTCTAACGAACCTAAAAAAAATGAGATCGTTATATGAACAGACTTCCCAAGCACGTTAAAAATTCATCGCATGGTCTCTCCTAACTAAAACACTTACAAAAGCTGAGACATAACTTGTGTCCACGTGCTTTCATTTTCGTCTGGAATTCACTCCCAGCAATATAGTCATCTCTGCTCCCTCACTTACTCGTTCTTGGTCAAATAATCAAACTTTAAGTAAATCTTATAATTACTAGAATTACACATAGTAAATACATTATATTTCGTTAAGTTCTATAGTAAATTATTGAACTAGAATTACACATAGTAAATGCATGATTGAATTGGTAACTAAAGTAAATTGTTCAATCAATTAAGTTCACTTGCTATGTTATAAATATAATGAGGTATCTTTTGCACCAAAATAAAAGTTCACTTGCTAAGTGATGTAAAGTTGCTAAATTAGAGGAAAACTTAGTAGAATGATCATGATAAAATTAAAGAAAAAGGCCACTTATGAACAATTACATTATAGAAAAGAACAAACCTACCAATCCCATTATTGATACATAAGAAACTCATACATCAAGGGGTATGCTTTTTTCTTATACAAAGTCATTGATATAATTAGATAACATCTCAATCTCCAAAAAGACTATTGAGTTGACTAAAATGATACTACATTTGGATCTTTCAACATCAGTCCAAGACACTCTTTTGTTAGCACTTATGGGCACATGCCTCTATGTGAGAAACCATACTATGAAATGAATGACTTTTGATCTCTATTTCACACATATTATTGTTATATGAATTTAAATCTTGTACCAAAAAATTCAGATATTTTGTTTCAAATATCAATTCTGAAAAAACAAAAAATCCAAATCAATGAGCATACTAACCTACTAATTTTCCCGATGATAAAGGGGTGGAACTAGAGGATGAATTTCTGACGAAAATTTTCGAGGGAGGTTTGTCAGAAGCTTTTCGGACGAATATTTTGGTGGAAATTCAATATTTCTGACATACTTCTTTTGGGAAATTTCATAAGAAGTTTACGTGTTTTAATAGTGAAAGGTGGTTCCGACACAGGGATGGAGAAGCGAAAGGGAGTTCATCTAAAATACTTTGTCGGAAAATTATACTTTTATATATAAGGTTAATTTATATATATATATATATATATATATATATATATACCTCCTTGGTGAAAATCTTTCTTCAGTATATATATATATTTTTTTTTTATCTTTGTTAGTGTATATAAATTAAACTTATATTAGAAACTACTAGTTGAATCTGCTTGTTGCAACAACATATAAGGATAGGCCTACATACAGTGTGTTATGATGTTTGGAGGACTTAAAATAATAGGTTCTCAAAGTTCTTTTATTTGTTCAAGTATTAATTTATTTATTTAATTTAGTTTTTGGACCCACGACTAATTGTGTACATGCTTCTCGTCCATATTTTATAATTCCTCGAAAAGTAGATGAGGAAAATAGTTGTTGACATTTCTTAGTCTTTTTTGTGAATCATAATTCATAAAGCTATCCAAGTACATATTTTGATTTGACAATTGTCTTCTTTTAAGTAGCATGTCTCCCACCCAACAATGAAAAACAAGACAAAGACTACAATGAAAGAAACTTATAAACTGAAAAAGTAATTGAGTACACATAAGCAACTGATTACTGTTTAAAAGATATATATTTATAGCAGTTATTGGATGTAAAACATATTTTTTCTCACCATCTTCATAGTGTACGATACAAGATACAAACTACAAAATACAAAAGCGTCTTTTTCATCGAATAAATATAAAAAAAGAATTCAATTGAGAATATTCAAATAGTTCTACCTAAATTTAATTAAAATTTCTTTTTGGCGTGTCACTACAAAAGAGAAAACAAGAATTAACAATGAAATTCGTTGTTAATTTGTGACTAAATAACCCGCAGCCAACATATTTTTTTAATAATTCATCGTTAAATAGGATTAGCAATGGATTTTTATTGTTTAACAACAAAAGTTGTACATTGTTAATCTTTTTTTTTTTTTTGGTAGTGTGGAATTATCATAAGAACTCTCAATTTGAAAATTCATAATTGTTAACTGGGGGTGAAGGGTATCTATTTAAATTGTTTTCTTACAATTTTTTTCATTTGAATTGTAATCTATGCTAGGCACATGCATTAGGAATCCACCTGGAAAGTACTAAAAGATTAGGTTTAATGCACAGTTTTTCATTACTCATAATTAGACCCATAATCAGCCAAAAATAAAAAATAAAAAGAACAAGTTTCATTTCTTGCTTAGTTATTTTTTGCAAAACCAATGCCCTACCCCATTAAACAATTAAGTTTTATAGATCAAGCATATGATTCAGAATTGTTTATTCCCTTTGGTTTGAAAATTTCAAACTTTTACATAATCCAAGAGAGGCTAATCCAACTTTGCTAGCTCAGTTCTCAAAACCCATGTGTGGTAATTTTTTCATAAACAGTAAAAGACAAACTCATTCGTCAGTCAGTAACTATATTTTGTTTTCACATGCCCTAACTAATTAATTAAAGTACCATCATTTCCTTAAAAAAAATAAAATCGAGGGACTGAATCCAATAGGATAATACGATTTCCAAAAGATAAAGAAAGTTAAAAATGTACCTAAAAAGAGAGAGAAAATAAAAAAGACAATAAGATATATTGAGGCATCATTATGGATAGCTAAGAAAAAACAAAGCAGCCCGGGCAGTAAGCTCTCACTATGCGCAGGGTCTGGGGAAGGGTCGAAATGGTCTATTGTACGCAGTCTTACCATGTATTAAGCAGGAGGTTGTTTCTACAGTTTAAACCCGTAATCTCCTGATCACATAATAATAATTTTACAAGTTACTCCAAGACTCCCTTCCATACAATCTTAGAAACACTTTCTCGAATTTTAAAAAGTAATAAACAATAAAAGAAGAGAAGAGAGTTGCCATTAAGTGAACAACTAGTTTTATTTTTGCTTAAAGTGGGACCAAAAGTTAATTTCACATGTTTATTAGGACCTTTTCTATGTGTTTAGAAATGAATGAGATTTCTTTACTTTTAACTTGAAACCTCAGGTTTGACTTATGGAAATGGAAAAATTCTGTATAGAAAAACGTTTATCCTTTATAGGTTACACGCAATGTGAATTTGAATTAATTAGTCGAAGTAGTTGTTTTAAAAAATAGATGGTTAATTATACCAACAACAACAACAAAAATATGAACTATCATGACTATAAGAGGAAAAGAAATATATTTAAAAAAAACAAAGAAAAGAAATAAAAAGGCAAGAACCTTGAAGGAGTTGAACATGGCAGCATGTTTTTATTTGTAATTCTAAATTAGAGACAACCGTATCTTTTGATCTTATCTTAAAGTACGTTTTTTTTTTATTGTTAAGTAGATTATGCCTGATGATCGGTCGGTTTGGATTGTGCTTAACACATTTCGAATTATAATTTCGGTTTTTGAATTTCGCAACATGTAATCCAAATCCGATTTAAATACGTTCGGATTGGATCGAATTTTTTAAGTTCAATTTTTTTAAGTTCGATTTCAGATAAATCAATTTGGATAATTCGGATTTTCGATTCGGCTTATAAGTTGAATTTCTATTTCTTCTTCTTCTATATTTATATCAAATTGCCTTAATATATAGCCCCTCGTTGCTAGCACAATCATATAAATAAAGTACTCATACAAGCAATAAAATCATTGACAAGGATACAACATAAGCATTACTAGTCTATGTATATATACTGACAATGAAAACAAAAAGAAAATCTAAAAAGTAGTCATCTTAAAAGTTAACAAATTCAAACATATTGAACTTAGTAATTTTTTTAATATAGGGGTTGATATGTAATGAGTAAGGTATATTTGACTTAAGTAATGCACTAATATATTGATGGATAGTGGGTAGCCTAAACATAAGGTATAAGAAATTCAGTTTTCGGATATCCAAAAATCCGAAGTTCTAAATCTGAAATTCGTTTCAAAATAAAATAAAAATAAAAATTAAATCTGAAACTCAATCTATAATCCAATTTTAAAAAAATATATGTTCAAAATGTTTGAATTTCGGATTTATCCAAACAATGCACGCCCCTAAAGTATATTGTTGAAATTTTGGTTGGACAATTTAAACCAAGATTGAATCATGTATGCACATCATATATTGGTGAAGAAGATTCTTGTAATAGCCCTTTTGGTCAACATTTTATATTCAATGAGTATATTTTATAGTTTTATTGGTTTGAAAGGTTTTAATTTTTCATTTTCTCACAAAATTTTATGATGTAGATTATTTTTTCACGTAGTTAGTAGGTGAATAAGAAAATCAACTTAATAATATTAATAGTCATGAATCATGATACACAAACTCGTAGTATTACCGTTTACAACAACAACGTATACCCGATATAAGCCTACTTGTTATATCATTTTAGGACGTGCTAAATACTAATCGAATAGATTAAATGGGTTCAATTTTTCGAAAAGCTAAGTGCTAGTTTTCAAGTAGGCATTTCATATTTAAGAATTTAAATTCACATTCTATTCATCTAACTTCATTTAACAAACCTTTTTATTTGATTCCCTTTTAGGTATTATAATTTATTCAATATTATAGTTTCTCGCCTAGTTTTTCTTTTTTTAACTTTAAATTTGTGACCATATGTATGAAAAATATACAAAATAGGACGAACTGTGATTAAATGTGTTGAGAATATAACCAAATATTGAAGTGTGTGACCATCTGATCTAAAAGATTAAAGCTTTTAGATCAGATGGTCACACACTTTCAATATGGTATCAGAGCTGGCCAAAGGTCCTGGGATCGAACCTCACCGCCACCCATTCTCAAAAAAGAATTGTCACGTGCTTGGACCATAAAAAAAATCAGGCCAGCACGTGAGGGGGCGTGTTGAGAATATAACCAAATATTAAAAGTGTGTTCTATCTAACAGCATAAGCTTTTAGATTAGATGGTCACACACTTCAATAAAATGATTTGAGGACTTTTGTTGACCTTGAGAAGTCTAAATTGGTCAACAAAAGAAATAATTTAATCAGATTGTAGTGTCAAAAACTTTTCTATTTGAAGTGAAACAGTGATGGATGGGCTGTCTCATTATTTCAAGCATAGTCTACAATTTTCTTCCTTTTTCTGCACCTTCTCCCTTTTTTATTTAATTTTAATTAGTTAGATTGGTTTTGGAGTTAATAGTGAGTGTGAAAAAGTTTGATTCTAGAACAATTTTGTGAAGGCTTTTTCAATAGACCGTTAGAACATAGGCAGAGCTAGAATTTGAACTTGACGGATTTAACTTTTGAGGAGTCATTTAATTCGGAACAAAGATTTCCCGAGATTATAGTTCCATACAAGAATATGGGATAGATAATACTAGGATCTTGGTATAGCGATTATGCTGATTATAGATAATATCAATAACCAAAGACGGAATAAATGTAATACTATTTTTTATATCGAGATTAGTATCCCAATTTTTGCAACCAAACGACCTCTAAAACTCTTATCATTGAACTAATTGTACTTTAAAAATTATAGATTCATGTTTAATATATGTTCAAATTTTAGTAAATTTTCAAATATATTTCTATGTTCCGCATAAAAAAATTTAAATTCAGATCAACCTGTAGTGAAAGAACTACATCAGCCACTACAATTGAATTTGGTGTGTGTGGAGAAAAACTTCATCTATTCAAATCGATATATTTTTTATTTTCCTTGATATATGGAGTATATTATTAAAAAGGATTTTTGTTTGGATAATTTTATGTGCAAGAAAATGGGCCTGAAGCCCAATGGTCAACATTCTGTAATGATGCTAGCCCATACTTTGTAAAGATTGGGCCGTGGTTATGTCCAGTTATCATATTCGTTTTGTCAAAACACAGCTTTTTCCCTCTCAATAAATCTTGGATTTATTTCTAATACAGCCCATTTACCATACATATCACAAGTAAGGACACAATTAGTCATCATGTGAAATTATTGACACTCAATGATCCATTTTTTTTTCAAAACTCATTTTGTAGCCCTAAACTAATTCCAACCCATTTCCTAGTCTCCTTTTAAAGTTTTTGACAACTGTTTATATCTTGTTTTCCATCAATATCTTAGTTGTCTCGATTTTTTTGTTATTTTGTTTACAACAACAACATACCCAGTGAAATCCCACAACATGGGGTATGTGGAGGATAGAGTGTACGCAGACCTTACCTCTACCTTGGTAGTTAGAGATGTTGTTTCCGAAAGCCCCCCGGCTCAAGACAAAGCACAAGCAAAACAAGAGAAACGGTCAGACCCAGACAAGAAATTTAAAGCAGTATGAAAATGATGGTAACATTTTTGTTATTTTGTTTATTTCCTCTTAATTTTAATTTCCTTTTTTGTTTAGTTTATCTTCTTCATTTTTTGTTCTTTTTTATTTTTGTCTTTCTCTTCCTTTTGTAAAGATAAAAATAAAATATTAAATAAATATTTTATATTAATAAAATATAAAAAAATAATTATATAATTAGATTACAACAAGAAATAATATAAGAAACATACTAATGTCACTAGCTTATTTATTAAAAATTAAATTAATAGAAGATATATTTTTATAACTTTTCTCTTTTGCAAATAAAAATAAAAGTTATATGTATCTAAAATATGACTCATTTTTTTATAATTATTTTTATAACTTGTTAAATATGATATAAAAGAATATCAAAATTAAGCTTAAGCTCCATTTGTTGATTTTTTAAATAATTTTTTATTTTATATTAAATAGAAACGTGGTAAAAGTGTTAATAAACAAAACATTTCAAAAATTTGAACCTTCTTTGATAATGTAATAGTTTATCAATGATACTCTTTTTGTACAACCCAAACCTCCAAAACCCAAAACCCTAATCTCTCTTCTTGCAACCCTTATATCACCTTACCACACATTCTCTATATCTATTTCTTTTTTCTCCATCATATGTATAGAAATTGTATCATTGTAGTGTAGAATATGTATCACTATTGTATATGTATGAAAAATATATCATTGATGTATAAATATGTATTCCTACAGTATGTGTATAGAAATTGTATCATTATTGTATAAAATATGTATCAATATTGTATATGTATAGAAACTGTATTATTGATGTATAAAATATGTATCCCTACAGTATGTATATTAAAAATTATATTTATTATATAGAATATGTATAATTATTGTATAGAATATGTAGAAAAAATATATCATTATTGTATAATTTATATATAATAAAAATATAATATATACACTAATGATACACATATTATATCGTTATTATACGCCATCAAGGATTATCGGGATGCTCCTATGCTTCATCATCCCCAACTTCCCACCGCTTCTCAAGTTTAAATTCAAGTAACCCAGGAAATATGTAAAACTAAAAACAAAACGATTACCTCTAATATCTCTCTCTAAGTCTCAAGATATTATTACTCAATATTTATTTTATCATAACCACTTGAGTTGAATTCCCACTGGAAACAGTGGCAGATAATCCAAAACTCCAAACCCAGAACGAACAACAAGTTTGATTTTTCATAGGGGAACAAGTAGATGCGTTTCAATCAGAAAAATATCTTTGTTTTTGGGAACAATTGCGTTTGGATTTGGTTTTGACGGAATTATTTTGTATATATTGGAAAATAAAATTCAATTATCCCTAAGAACTCAGTAATATTATTTGGCTAATCGGACAAATTTAAGAACAACGACCCTAATATAGTGTAGGAAGGACATTTCGATTGGCGAAAAATACTTGCACAAAAATTGAATGCTTCTCAGGATCTGAAAATGCCGTATAGTAAATGCTCGACAATATAACATCTCATTCATGAGACGAGTTCAAATATGATTTACATTTTTTTTTTTGGTTAAAATTCAAACTTCCAATAATTATATACTTAAGGCCCATTACCTATAATGTGTTGTCAATCTTGTATTGAAACAAAACAATATTTTAGCTCAATATTTACTTGTTTCCTCTAAAACCTAAATAATTTAGACTTGCTCACTAGTTTTCAGCCCATTTTTTATTTATTTATATTTTATAAAAAAATCAACCGCAAAAATGATCCAATCCTATTATAATCAGCTCGCCAATGGGGACCATATTTCTTGAAAAACAAAAAAATCTGAATTTTACTGAAAAAAATACCTAGTAAGTACTCCACTATATAATTAGCATATGTCACCTCACAGATAACAAATATCTTGATCTTTACAAATATATCTTTAACTGGGGTTGCGTTGTTGATTATACACAGGATTGGTTTCGTGTTCTTGTTGATCAACCCTTTTGCTATCATCAACAAGAGGTAAACCACTAATACTAAATTTTGAATAATAATTGTTTTTGATTACTTTCTGGCAATATTTCAAATTTTAGATGTCCCTTTTATTGATTTTTTCTTGTCCATATTCTTGGATTATCCATTTATCTCCCACCCCTTTTAAGAGCCATTGCTTGCTTCTCTTATTTCACTTGGCTATTAGTATTAGTAGTCTTTTCTTGATCTGAATGGTAATTGGTTTGCTTTTCCAAAATTAAGCACTTGGGTTTGCGTTGTAATTTGTAAAGATTGAATATTTATAGGATATTTTAACCTGGGATTGCCTTATATTTTGTAAAGATTGAATTTTTATAGGATTTTTATACAGGGGGTTGGCTTATATTTTGTAAAGATTCAATCTTTATAGGATTTTGTTACCTGGGGCTGCCTTATATTTTGTAAAGATTGAATCTTTATGGGATTTTTATACATGGAGTTGGCTTATATTTTGTAAAGATTGAATCTTTATAGGATTTTTTAACCTGGGGTTGACTTATACTTTGTGAAGAATTGATTTTTAGAATCTTAGATTAGCGAACTTATCTGGGTTTGGCTGCGAAGATTGAACCTAACTATTACTATCAACAGTAGATTACTTAGGCGTTGTGTGGTTTGCCGATGGCTCGGTTGATTCTGCCTTGCAAGGGTTCAAGTTCTTCGAAGACGTGTCTCTTGGGTTTGATTTTCAATGCTCCTGTGATTATTCAACCCCCTTTTCTTCATTCTATAAGCAAATAATGCTAAACAAATAATGCAAAACCTGAAAGTGGTGTTAGTTATTTGAGAGTCAAGTAGTGGTATAGGTCTTCTGATAAACTATGTGACTGGACAAGTGATACATTCGAGCTTTATCGATGTTGCTGTTACCGAATTTAAGTACTCAGAGAGGCACAATCTTAATTCATCCCTATCTTTGGCACTGGGAAAGGCTTATCCTTTTAGGTTCTGGCATTTATAAGTAGTACTTATAAACGGTTCTAGTCTTTCTCCCACGCTTCTATTTTAATTCTTTTAGGTTTCAGCCTTTCTTTAGGTGTGTTAAAGTTGCTTTTGAAGTAAATATAGCTAATTTAAGCTAGCTTTTAATGACTTGATCTCGTCTAAATTGCTTTCGATTCGTTCTTTGTAGTTTCAGGCAAGTTGCCGTGTTACTTCAGTTGGATGCTCGAGGGATAGCTGCAGATATAAACAATACCTCACTTCGGAGGTTTGTGAATATTTCTGGACTCTCTTCTCTAGATGCAGCACTTATCTGCTATTGTCTTACTTTGTCTAGTGCATGTTTTTCTCTTTTCTTATATTCAGTCGTTTTGCTTTTTGCAACTAGGTTACACATTGGAGGAGGTGTCAAATCACACATTTTCCATTAGTTGTAAGCAATTATGTCCAGATAATGACGTACTCGCATATTTTGCCAATAATGCTTTTCTATGCTGACGTTTATTTTGTATGTTTGGATGTTTCGCAGCAACCTAGAAGAATTGACCGGAGATTAATCTGTTCAGTTGCAACTGAACCTCGGTCAAAAGAAGTAGAAGAATCCAAGATGGAAGCACCAAAGGAAATCTTTCTGAAGAATTACAAACAACCTGATTACTATTTTGACACGGTATATCCCTTGATTCTTCTTTAATCTAGATGAAGGTTCTGTTTTCTCCAAGTTTTATGAGTCTAAATCAAATTATACTATTTAGTTGGATCTGAAATTCACGCTGGGTGAGGAAAGTACCATTGTCACTTCCAAAATTGCTATCAACCCCAGAGTTGAAGGTAAATCTTGTTACCCCTTCGGATTTGCTTATTTTCCTTCCATAATACACTTCTTAAAGAAAATTTCATCCATAATTTCTTTTACGTTTCTTTGGATTGATATACTTGAACTAAGCGATACATACTTTTTTTGGCTGATTGAAGCTTCTATTTTTTTGCAGTAGTTGTATTTATTCCAGAACTCACAAGTTGTTGCTAATTTATCTTGAACAGGTCAGTCTTCCCCACTTGTCCTAGATGGGCGAGATCTGAAGTTGCAATCAGTAAAGATCAATGGCAATGTGCTGAAGGTACTTATATCAAGTCGAACATTAATTTTTACATAGACATGTTACATGATGTTACTTTTACTCATACATGATACACTTAATGTATTTTAGGAGGAAGATTTCTACGTAGACTCGCGCCACTTGACTCTGAAATCCCCTCCAAGTAGCAAATTCACCTTGGAGATTGTGACAGAAATATATCCTCAGAAGAACACATCCTTAGAGGTAAAATAGGAGGGCAGGATTTTGTCTTATTTGCAAATTTTTTCTTGCATTTCAAGTTGTAGTAACACTGTGAAATGGGTTTGTGGTTACATTATCTATATTTACTTCAGGGGCTTTACAAGTCATCAGGGAATTTCTGTACCCAATGTGAGGCTGAGGGTTTCCGTAAAATTACGTTCTATCAGGTATGCCTTTTTTTTTTCTGCCTCTAGGACGTTATCGTCTTTCCTTGAAATGCTCTCTAGCGGCTATCATTTTTTCCATTAGGATCGCCCTGACATTATGGCAAAATACACTTGTCGCATAGAGGCAGACAAATCTTTGTACCCTGTATTGTTGTCAAATGGAAACCTTATAGAGCAAGGAGATCTTGAGGTACATTTGGATCTTCCTGTACTATTTGTTGAAAGTTGCTTTATTGTAACTCTTATGCAACTGATCAAATTATTCTTCTCATTTTTTTTTGCAGGGGGGAAAACATTTTACTGTTTGGGAAGATCCTTTCAAGAAGCCCAGTTATCTTTTTGCGTTGGTTGCGGGTCAGTTGGAGAGCAGAGATGACACATTTACAACCTGTTCAGGCCGTAAGGTCTCCCTTAGAATCTGGACCCCGCCACAAGATCTGCCCAAGACAGAACACGCCATGTATTCTCTCAAGGCAGCTATGAAGTGGGATGAAGATGTGAGATTTTTAATTTCTTTGATAAACATCAAGTTAAATGTATTCTTTTGTCTTGCAGTTACCAGTTTCAAAAAAAAAATATTCGTTGTCTTATTTATGGTCTTATGGCAATTTTCTTTGTTAAATTTTTCAATCAGGTTTTCGGGCGGGAGTATGACTTGGATCTTTTTAATATTGTTGCTGTTCCTGATTTTAACATGTTAGCTCTCTGCTTTCTTCACTTTATCATTTTTTATTCTCTGACAATTTTCTTCTCCCTAATTTTTTCTATGGACCATAACCTGTTGTTCCATTTCATTGCCAGGGGAGCGATGGAAAACAAGAGCTTGAATGTATGATATTTGAGATGTTATTGCATTGTGTTGTTCTATTTATGTCATTTTCTTAACTATCACCTAATTGTTTTTGACTTTGTTTTCAACAGATATTCAATTCCAGGCTTGTCCTGGCGTCCCCAGAAACTGCAACAGATGCTGATTATGCGGCAATACTGGGTGTGATTGGACATGAGGTGTGTGATATGTTTTCATAAGCTATTAAAATTCATGGACTTTATATTGTATACTGATTCTTGAATACCGAGTAAATCACTATTTCTTGTCCATGTTGCAGTACTTCCACAATTGGACAGGCAACAGGTTTGTCCCTTTCTCACAGAAAATAAAAAGCTGGTTAATATAGTAGTTATGTTTTCCATTATATTACTGTTTGTATCTTCTACATCTTTTGGTGTAAAATGGATGATGTATATAACATGGACATGTTAACCGTTGATGTCAATGCAGAGTTACATGTCGTGACTGGTTCCAGCTCAGTTTAAAGGAAGGACTTACTGTTTTCCGTGATCAGGTTGGATGTATTTCCTATAGATGATGGATATTCAAACATTTTTCTGGTAGTGTTAGCTTATAAGGTTCTTGAATGATTCATGCAGGAGTTTTCTTCTGATTTGGGAAGCCGTCCTGTGAAAAGGATTGCTGATGTTTCAAAGCTTCGAACGTATCAGTTCCCCCAGGTTCAAAGAGTTCTTTCAAGTTCTTATATATATATACATGGATTGCCAAATCAATATGCTCCACAATGAGCGCCTGAATTGTGGATGACTAGTAACTATTATCGTGAATTTGTAGGATGCTGGTCCAATGGCTCATCCTGTCCGGCCTCATTCTTATATAAAGGTACCAATAATCTCTTTGAATACGGATGATCCTTGTTTTGCAAGTGCTGGCCCCCACCTACTTGGGAAAGTTTCTAATTCTTCTTTTTCCATCTTTTTATGTTGACAGATGGATAACTTCTACACAGGCAAGTTTCAGTTAACTGTCTACATTGAAGAGGAGGTTTAATTTCTTTTGAGTTTTGAGCCAATTTTGATGATAATTTTTGTTACGGATGTTTGGTTGTGACGGCTGCTCTGGCATTGAATGTTCATGAACATGCAGTTACGGTATATGAGAAGGTAATTCTCTTCCTCTCTTGCCCTCATCACGTTGTATTTCGTGCCTCCCCCCTCCTCCTGTGCCACCACATCCATGATCTTATGTGTGCTTATCCATGTGTAAGGGAATATTTTGATTCACCATTTATATGGAGACAGACTCTGCCGTCTAAAGGGTTCAGGCTGAGTAGGACCAAGACAGAATACTTGGAGTGCAAGTTCAGGAACGGGAGCGACCATGAGACAGGCGTGGAGCTGAGGATTGGTACTTAGGTCATTCCAAAGAAAGGAAGCTTCAAGTACCTCAGGTCTATTATCCAAGGGAATGGAGAGATTGATGACAATATCACATATTGTATTAGACCGACTATGTTGTATGGGGCGGAGTGTTGGCCAGTCAAGACTCCGCACATCCAAAAGATGAAAGTTGGGGAGATGAGGATGCTGAGATGGATGTGTGGGCATACAAGGAGGGATATGATTAGAAATGAGTGTATCCGAGACAGAGTGGGAGTGGCCTCGGTGGAGGATAAGATGCGGGAAGCGAGGTTGAGATAGTTCGGGCATGTGCAGAGGAGAGACACAAATGCCCCAATGCGGGGGTGTGAGAGGTTGGCTATGGACGGGTTCAGAAGGGGTAGGGGTAGGCCGAAGAAGTATTGAAGAGAGGTGATTAGACGGGATATGACGCAGGTGCAACTTACTGAGGACATGACCTTAGATAGGAGGTTGTGGAGGGCACAAATTAGGGTAGTAGGTAGCGAGCATAGTCCTACTTACGCTTACAAACTGGTAGTTGTAGTATTATTATTGTAGGGCTACTTAGCCTATTATACTAGTAGCGCATTATTGCTTTATAGCCCCCTCTCATTTGATTTCTGCTGCTGTGTGTTCTTTAGTGTACTTAGTTTATCTTATTTACCTGCGTTAGTTACTGCTTCCTTTTTTAGAATGCGTCATCATGGCTTATTCGCTTTTGTTACCATCATTTTCATACTGCTTTAAATTTCTCGTACGGGTCTGACCGTTTCTCTTGCTTTGCTTGTGCTTATGTTTTGTCTTGTGCCGAAGGTCTTTCGGAAACAGCCGCTCTACCTACCAAGGTAGATGTAAGGTCTGCGTACGCTCTATCCTCCCCAGACCCCACGTTGTGGGATTTCACTGGGTATGTTGTTGTTGTTCCATTGATTTAATTCACTATTTTCATTATCAGGGAGCTGAAGTGGTCAGGATGTACAAAACCTTGTTAGGGAGCCAAGGATTCAGAAAAGTAAGAAAAAGATAATGTCTTGCCTATTTTTGTAGTACTGACAATTGGTTTCCGCACTTGAGAGTCTCGAGAATGTGATATAACCTCCTTTCGCCTTCAGGGCACAGATTTATATTTCCAGAGGCATGATGGTCAAGCAGTAACTTGTGAAGACTTTTTTGCTGCCATGCGAGATGCTAACAATGCAGATTTCGCTAATTTCTTGTTATGGTAACCGACTTTTCCTTCCTGCCATTCGAACTAGAATTCATGATTCCTCTCAAAGTTTAAGCTTTTAAATTAAAACATAAATGCAGGTACTCGCAAGCTGGAACACCTGTAGTGAAGGTTACAACTAATTATAATGCTGAAGGGCGCACTTTCTCCCTCAAGTTTAGGTAAAAACATAAAATGGATTTTCGTTTGGGATAATTACACTTTTGGACCACTCAAAAGAATAATTGCCAGCAAATGTATATGTTTTGTATATCAAGTATAAATATACGTATAATATCCATGTTGTATACAACAAATTTATAATCAGTGGAGTATTAGTTTTGTATATTTGGCCAGCACCCCTAATTAATTTCGGCCGAAGGGCCAAAAATGAAAAAGCTCTTTTCATTTAGATCTGCAAACCTTTATGGTTTAGGCTGACAGATTTCATGTGATGTTTTTCCAGTCAAGAGGTGCCTCCAACTCCCGGCCAGCCTACAAAAGAACCTATGTTTATTCCTGTTGCAGTAGGTCTGCTAGATTCAAGTGGAAAGGACATGCCTCTATCTTCCGTTTATCATGACGGGAAATTGGAGAGTTTTTCGAGCAGTGGTCAAAATGTATACACTACAGTTCTCCGTGTTACGAAGGTTAGCCTAGAACTTTGATGGACTTGTTCTGTCCATTCCACTTGATTAAACACTATATATGGTGTGTGGCTTTCTATATTCTTTCCCTGGGAAAATAAGAAATACAGGACAGGTTACTTCATGTCACTCATTAACTTAATTGCTGATGTACCAATAAAACAACTAGCTTATGGATAAAGTTGCCAATTGCCTTGAACAACTTCTTACAAATTACAATATCCTAATTTTGGATATATTTAATTCTTGGGGTAATAGCACTTTTGGTCCCCAAGTCATTAGTAAATTTTATTTTTGGTTCTTGTGATATATTACAAAACTTATTTAAACTTCAATTAAATAAAATCTGTGTTTTTGGTCCCTCAGATAGAAAATATGTTATATTTGACTATTTATAGAAATATATTAGTGTCAAATATAGAATAACAATGCAAACTTAACATAACACATGTTCATGCTTTCGAAAAGAAAACAACCATCTACACGGGGCGCTATTTGTCTACTTATTGCATTAGTCACGTCTATTTTGAAGTCTTATTTAACTCGTTCGATGTGAATCCCTGGAACACCTTTATGAATAATCAAGCGGTGAAACAATCAATAATTATGATAAATTTGTGAATATACACAAGCAAAGGGATCAAAAGTGCACAATTTAACTAATTGAAGGTTTAACTTGCTTTAGTCAGATACCATAAGGACTAAAATCATAATTTACCAATAACTGAGGGACCAAAAGTGCTCTTAACCCTTAATTTTTTTACCAAGTAGAATCTGAATTTTTCTCTAGTTTCCATTGTTCTTTGGAGAACTGAAATGAAATCTCAGACAGCAGTCTTGGCTTAGTCTCATTGCATAGCAAAATGATTAGTTTGATCAACAACAGATAATGCTTATGCAACATTTTGATCCTCCTATAACCTAATGAGGATATAATATAAGACTTTTTGCTTGTAATGCAGAAGGAGGAGGAATTTGTGTTCAATGACGTATCTGAGCGGCCAACGCCATCTATATTACGAGGCTTCAGTGCTCCCATCCATCTTGAGTCTGATCTCACTGATAATGATCTACTTTTCCTTCTTGCACATGATTCTGATGAGTTTAACCGGTTCGTATTTTCTGGATCTCGTCCAATATATTTTAGCTAATCACAAATTTGAAATAATCAAAGGCTAATATTTATCCGTCCTTCAGTTGGGAGGCGGGACAAGTATTGGCAAGAAAGCTGATGCTCAGCCTGGTAGCTGATTTCCAACAGAATAAGGCTTTGGTTCTTAACCTTCAGTTTTTGCAAGGAATCAAAAGTATACTCACCGACTCGAGCTTGGATAAGGTGCTTGCCCTCCTCTTTTCTTGTAGATATTTGTGTTTCATGTCGGAAGTAGGTGTCAAATGGGCGGGTTGGGTTGGATTTGGGCGGGTCAAAATGAGTTGAGTTAATAATTTGATCGCCCAAAGTTTACTTGGGCTAAAATGGGCTAAAAGCGGGTCATAATCCAACCCGCCCAATTCTTACCAAGTCTTAATTTATTTATTTGTTTTTTTAATAATTTTTAGGTACCTAATAAGTTATTTTTTTCTTTTTATGGCTATATATACATAAAATATCTTTTTGAAAATATTTTGACAAGGTTTCCACGGGTCAATTTCGGCTACATATCAGCCCAATTATTAGATGGGCTAAGCTAATAAATGGGTGGGTCATTCTTGAGCGGGTTATGTTTTCATGGGCTAATTTTGCTACACCTAGTAGGAAGAAAAAGGTTTGCTAATTGGTGTTGTATTCTTTCAGGAATTCATTGCGAAGGCAATAACTTTGCCTGGTGTAGGAGAAATCATGGACATGATGACAGTTGCTGACCCGGACGCCGTTCATGCAGTCCGGACTTTCATCAGGAAGAAACTGGCTTCTGAATTGAAAGAGGAACTTCTTATCACTGTAATGACCTCAAACTCTATTAGTGCTACTTTTTCTTAATACTGATTATCAATATACTTGAAAATGTTCTTAATTAAAAAAATAATGACATAACTTGAAACATACTTTGCAGGCTAAAAACAACAGGAGCTCTGGTGCATATGAGTTTGATCATAATAATATGGCACGGCGTGCTCTCAAAAATACTGCTCTCGGTCCGTTTTTCTTCTTATCTCTCTGGATAGAGTGTTTTTCAGAATTTGACAAATTACAATTCCACTGACCTATTTCGTCTACAGCTTATGTTGGATCACTTGAAGACCCAGAAATCACAGAACTTCTGTTGAATGAATACAGAACTGCCACGAACATGACAGATCAGTTTGCAGCTTTAGTGGCTATTGATCAGCAACGTGCAATTCGTGAAGAAATTTTGGCTGATTTCTATAACAAGTGGCAGCATGATTACTTGGTACATCTCCATGCCTCTCTAATACCTTCACTATTACATGATGTCATCTTTCAGTCCGATAAAGAGAAACTTAGGGCCCGTTTGGACATAAAAAGTTTTTTTTTCAAGTTCTTTTTTTCGAAAAACCTGTTTGATTATTCATTGTTTCGATTTTTCACTCTGAACTTGAAAAAATGTAACTTCAATATTTTTTTCAGAAACTCCAATTTTTCACTGACAAAACTTCAAAACATATTCAAGTGAAATACATGTCCAAAACACAACAACTTCCAAATACCCCTTTTCAACTTAACTTCAAATGTGACTTTTATTCAAATATCACTCAACTCATGTCCAAACGCCTACTTACTCTCTGGGTGAACATTGACCGTAATTCTTGTCCTCAGGACCTGTTCTTGCCTTCTAATTGTTGATTAACCTGCGTGACTTCAAATTATTCATACCTAAGACAAGCATAAAAATTATCTTTATCTCACTCTATTTTTCCTTAGGTTGTGAACAAGTGGCTTGCGCTTCAAGCTATGTCAGACATGCCTGGTAATGTTGAGAATGTCAAGAAGCTTCTAAGCCATACGTCCTTTGACCTGCGTAATCCGAATAACGTATGTGCTTTCTCGTTTGATGTCTTGTCTAGTTTATGTCAATTACAAGACGTGATATTTTATTTCGGACAAATGCAGGTTTATTCATTGATTGGAGGATTTTGCGGGTCACCTGTCAACTTCCATTGCAAGGATGGCTCTGGCTACAAGTTCTTAGGGGAACTGGTGGTGCAGCTTGACAAGATAAATCCACAGGTCTCATAAAATACTATCCAATTGTTTTTAGTACAATTCACCAATGAATCACGAGATGCTATGGTTCTACGTATAGTTTCTAATTTATTCAAAAGTAATTCACGAGACATGCGCACCTCTCTTTCTTAACTGTCGTGGAAAATGATACATCTTGTTGGTCCAGTATATTCTTGAAATAAACAACTCGAGAAATGCTTGAACAACTACTGGCATTGTCGATTTTCTATTTAGTCATGATCCACCTTGGTCAGTTCAGGATGGTTTTCCAGTAGTATGAGAGGATGTTTTAATCTTTTTTCTAATGGATGGCAGGTGGCTTCACGAATGGTTTCAGCATTCTCTAGGTGGAAACGTTATGATGAAACACGACAAAGTCTCGCTAAGGTTAGTAGCTGCTTGCATAAACACTATACATCCATATATGTTGTTGTTGTTATCTCTTTAAGTTCCTGAGGAACTTCCATTTTGTGTGTTGTGTTTCGCGTAGAAGTCGAAGGACTAAAGAAATATGTTATGTTTCACAGGAACAACTGGAGATGATCTTGTCTACTGAGGGTCTCTCGGAGAACGTGTTCGAAATTGCATCCAAGAGCTTGGCAGCTTAAGTTTCCTTTTTTTTTTCCCTTCAATTTTCGGGTTATCTGAATTGTTACTATGTATTTTGAACAGGCTATAATGATTTAATAGTTTCAGTGAAATCTAGAAACAGATAATAGAGACATTGACTTGGTTTAAGTTTCAGTGCTTATTGAATAAACAAGTGGTTTATACCTGCACTGTTGCATGTCTCTTCTCATTCACAGCTCCCAGTTCATGTCATTGCCAATTTTGGTCCTACATGCGTCATAGGGAAATCGAACAACGGAACCAAACTAAAAATTGAATCAAACAGAGAAAAGGCTGACATTTTTTGGTTTGGTTTTGCCAACAAATTGTGGCTTGGTATTGTCATGTTGGATTATGTGCTTGACAGCGTATGTCACATATTTTTTAATTGAATTATGATCTATTCCAATTAAGCACCGGAGTACAAGATAAAATATTGTTATTAAACACTTCAAACTCATATTTTTTAAAAAAGTTAGTGTGTGGTCACAAGTGTCATTTACGTAGATAAATTAGTTACATAAAATCTGCATCATTCTTTAATCATACTCATCAGCGCCAATTGGAATATGCATGAGGTTTTACGGTTTATTGAGGTTACTGTGTATAATTAAACGATATGACTTGTTTTAATCATTAACTTATCTACGTAATGGGCATTTGCGAACACGCGTAAAAACTTTTTCGAAATTTTGAATCGAAAGTGTTTAATAGAAACACTTTATCATATATTCAAGTGCTCAATCGGAAGAGTGACTAAAATTCTAAAATACAGAGATATATATTTTTTTTAAATTTTGTCGGTATTATAAGAATGGTTGTAGCACGTTAAAATATATACATAACAATTCGAAGAAACGTACACTACTTTTGACATTCATAACTAAGAATTAACGATCAGGCCTGAAGAGAAGGCCCTTGAAATCTGCTACTATCTAGTAGTAGTTGTCTGCCATCTTGTTGCACGTTTGTCATTTGTGTTATGTAGCCATTCTATATAAAGTGAAAGCCATGCATTCTTCTTAATTCACTCCACTCTCTCTTGATCCATCCTTTCTGCTCCTGATACCAAAATGTCTAAAAGTTCAAACAAGTGGCTGTTTGTTGCAGCATTGTTTTCTTTTATTCGTCCGGTCACCTCAAAAGGAGTATTTGGACGCTTTACACCCGATAAAACTTTTATAGTCATACTGGCAGTGATCGCAGTCAAAATCCTTCTAATCATCGTACTTTCTCGAGCGATGTAATATTGTATTTGCCTCTTTGCTACTATTAGAGCTCGGACCCTTGCCCCTCGGGCACCTGATATCTATGAGGGTTCACCCACCCCGGTTACAACATTCCTTTCTATTGCGTCATTTCGTCGATTAAAGTACACCACATCAGGGGACACGAATTTCCACGACACGGAATGCCACATTTGCTTGACAGATTTTGAAGAAGATGAATTCGGAGATTGTTACCGTGTAATCACCTCTACCACAACAAATGCATATTAGAGTGGATGCGCAGACATATGACTTGTCCCGATTGTCGCCGGGATTACAGCGGCATTGTGCCTTAGCAGAGGCGGAGGTAATAGAGAAGAAGAGAAAATACATAAAATAGTCCTTAATGTATAGGGATTGCTTTCTTATAGTATGTATATAGTCGTTAATGTGTGAAAAATATATGAACACTTTGTTTAACAAGTACTCTTTACTTTATTGTTTACATTGCTGTAATATTTGCCAATAACTTATCTTATGTAGAAATATCAAATACTCCCACAGATAAAAAAGAGTGTCCACTTAACTATAAGAAAACACTAATTCCTAGGTAAAAATAGGTAATTTGACTAAAATACTCCTAATTAAATAGGTATTGAGATTTGCTCATCTAACACTTAATAAGGGAAAATTTGGAAAAGTAAAATTAATTTTTTCTTGATTTGACAAGCGGACACTCTATGTGGACAAAAAAATAAAGGAAAAGTGAATACTCTTTTTTATGGCATCGCATTTTAACGAAATGGTGTTACCACTAATTAATAGTGCATTTATTGATACTTTAGTCATTATTCTGTCCAGGCCAATCCAAATTAATTTTGCTTGCCCAAACTACCTTTCATACCGGCCCATTGGACTCAATTTACCCATTTGGACCAAAAATTCTACAACTTATTGCTTTCGTATCCATCAATGTTCATATCCAACTGAAATTCTACAACTATTCCAGTTTTCTTATTTTTTTTCTTTTGCTTTGTCGCTGCTCCTATTCTGGTTCGGCTTCAAGTGTTAATATTGTGCAAGATTAATCAAATGTGAAAAAAAAATATTTTTTTCTATAAAAATTACAATAACAATATAAATTAAATTCATTAAAAAAAATTATGGGGACGGGGGGTTAAAAGTCTCCACAGGGTATATACAAGTTTGCCCCACAACCACACCGCTTGCCATCCCTACTTTTAATCACTCGCATCGCAACATGATGTATTTCATGCAGCTAAGGTTTAATATACTTGTAAGTAGTATTTACCAGCAAATTCTAATGTATTATTTGGAGATAGTTTTTTGCAACATTTCATTTATTCGTCCCGTCACCATAGAAGGAACATTTGACCATATTAAACTCTATCCAATCATTATAATTATGTCGGGAGTGGTCACAATCAACTTTCTAATCTTCGCATTTCCTCATGCAATACATTAATGTATCGGGCGTTTTGCCACTATTAGAGCTTGGACCAATATCCCTGGAGTGGTCGGGTCATTTCCGCGCTTACAATATGATGTGAAATGGACTCGAGAATTCAAAGAAATTGAGGTAAGAGTCTTCAACCCCACATGAACACCAAGAACAATTACAGAAAGTAATAAAATGATAGGAAGATTAAGACAATCGTTGGGATAAACACACACCTAAGTAACTAATTACCTAGACACATATAAATATAATTAATAATCTTAAATTAAGGATAATAAGAAAGAAATGATAAATCTAGAATTGAAATGCAATCAATTAACCCAAAGAAATAATGAAGAGAATCTAGGAACTAATTAAATTAACATTCAAATACGAGAAATAATCCAAAGGAAGAAGAGATATGAACTCATACATGAATTACCTACTTGTATTCAAGAGAAGTTCAAAATGAGGTATGGGACAATCCCCAACTCTCAAAAGAGTAATTTACACTCATCATTCAACCAATTTAGGTAAAAGAAAGACCAGATACCCTATTTATACTAGGGTTCATTGTTCTAAGCAAAATACTAAAATACCCTTAAACTTAAAGCCTCTTAATTGAAGACCAAAGACATGAATCTTCTTCTTTCTTCGTTTGGGCTTCTAATTATCATGGCCTTGTTCTCAATTCGTTAAGTTCGGAACGCATTCTTCAATTTTATGATGATCACCCCGTATTCCATCACAATACTGCATCCGGTGAAACAAATTTTGGCCACACTAAGTGCTACATTTATTTTTCTGATTTTGAGGAGAATGAGGATATGAGAATGCTACCTTGTAAATTGTAATCATGTTTACCACCATGAATGTCTATTAGCATGGATGGATAGAGATATTGGTTCTACTGATTGTCGCCGGGATTACAACGGCATAAAATTGTGTCTTAGCATAGTATGTGTATAATTGTAAATCATCTATATATACCAGTTAGAAAACGTAAATAATAAATTAGGTCGGCTATTTGTGTGGACATGTCCCACTCAGAAAAAACAATTAGTACATAGATTGGCAGGCTTGATAGAAACCACATTTCTAGGATATGATGTCGCTGGTAAGATAAGAAGCACCAGTGGTCTTGTGGTAGAATAGTACCCTGCCACGGTACAGACCCGGGTTCGATTCCCGGCTGGTGCATTTTTGAGAGCAGTGACGCTACTTGCACAGTTTGTGAACGATGGGTTGTCATTCACATTCACATTCACATCTTGATAAAAATGAAATATATCTGATTAAAATTTTATTTTTCATAAACTTACTACCACTTTATCTATATGAATGTATAAAAAGTAATTTTTGACATATATTCAGTATCATTTTTTATATGTACAGTATATTTTTTTGACGAAGGATGTTCAACTGACAACCTTTAGTCTATGTAGCTCCACCACAGAGTCGATCAGGTGGTAGCAATGGCGTGATCCACAAATCGTTAAATTTCATTTGTTGGTTTGTAGTTTTGTAGAGCCTGGGGTCTATCGGAAACATCTTCCCTATCCATCAAAAGATAGGGGTAATGTTTGTGTACGCTCTACCCTCCCCACATCCACCTAGTAGGATTATACTAGGTATGTTGTTGTTGGTTTGTAGTTTTGTACAAGTGATAGAAGTTGAAATTCACGACCTGGAGCAGTGTTATGTTCATGTGCCCCATCAGCGTTATTTTTCTCCTAAATTCCTCACCTCCCTAGTATCATGTACTTTTAATCAAGGGCGTTCATTTTCATTTTCGTCGACAGAATGAAAATTCCATGTCACTCTAAACAATAGATATGATGATCATGAATAGACCAACAGAAAATAAGAGGTCAGAAGCACATATTTTCATCCGAATATCAGGTGTGTGTGAACCCATCGTTCACAAATTGTGCAAGTAGCAGCTCTCAAATTGCACCTGAACCCAGGTCTGTACTGTGGCAAGGTACTAATCTACCACTAGACCACTGATGCTTCTTGCTGAATGCATGAAAGGTTAAAATTCCAAAATAATTATAACAAAAACATTGTCTGAGATTAAAGACAACATTTGGATGACAATCCCTCCCTTTTTGTTTCTAGTATTAATGATTGTAGTAACATTTATTTCACCCTCCGTTTTGGAGGATCTATAATGTTTCTACACTTCCCCTTCAGCGTGACTTGAACCCTGGACCTACTGGTCGTCGGTTGAAGTGTTTTACCAACTAATCAACCCTCACTTGTCATGATTGTAGTAACATGGCTCTGGAAAAAAAGTATATATGAAATTTGAACCGGGAATTGTTATATTCAAACAAAATAGTCTTAGACCCGGACTCACAGGTCGAATTAATGGTGATATTAGGCTAACACCGGTTATGTAAAATTCTACGCGTGATATTGCTTAGCACTTGTTTATGTTGAGATTGTTCTCAGATGGATTACATTTCAGCTACGAGCTAGGTATGAATTGAGTAGTATTATGATACCACTGACGTAGTGTTGGAAATTTATGTGGGATTGAGTTTTTTCCGTCTTTAGTGACTTAAACAAGTGGGCCCCGCATGTCGGAAACACTGTTTCTTCGCACATGCCTAATGTACTAAATGAGTAGATAATATTAGTGCCAAGTATAGTCAAATTTCCTTAAGAAATGAAAGAGATATTGGTACACAAAGTAAGGTGTTTGAGACATGATTAGATTGATGGTTATTTTGGCCAAACAACAAATCTCCCACAAAGGTAGAAGATGGAAGGATTGAGCAATATATAAGCTCTATTTTTTAGTAAGGGTTTGGGACCCCAAGGGGTAACCCATGTGTTTAAAAGAGGGAGGACCTAGGTGAGCTTGGGTTCAGGGCTAATCCCCACACGCGCGCCGCCGCCCACCCGGTCCGAGTCGGGTCCGGGTCCGGGTCACGGGATGTGGGCTGTCTTTGAGGTGTTTTTATTTACACTTTGGCCCCTGAAGATTTTGGAAACGTTGAAACAGTTTAGAAAACTTTAGAAACGTTGCAACGACCCTTCTTTGAGGTGTTTTTATTTACACTTTGTCCCCTGAAGATTTTGGAAACGTTGCAACAGTTCGGAAGACTTTAGAAACGTTGCAACGGCCCTCCTCTTCAACTATAAATTGAACACTAACGTTCAGTTTATAAAAAATATACAACATAAGCTCTTCTCTTCTGTTCTGTTCAAAATACAGAAACAGAAACAAATACAAAATCCTCTCCTAGAATCAGCAATCTCTTATATATTTATTTCTTCGCTAGAATCAACTTTATTTGCTTTGTATAGTTGATTGTTGTTGTTTTATCTTGGGAGACTATTGTCCATCACCGTAAAAGCATCTATACAGGGTACTTTTGTCTTAAAGACAGAGAGTCATCTCTCAACTCAGCCGTTTGTTTTGTTTAATCTTTCTGACACCGTTTTTACCAACAGTTTAAGACAAAATTCCTATTTTCTAAGTGTTCGAAAGATGTCTTCTTCAACCATTGCCAATGGTTCTGCTCCTTCCAGGGAAGATGATGTTTAAAGTTGTTCGACATTCTGCGTGCATTATAAAAGGTGATGTTTACTGGTTGTTTCTTACGCTTGTATATTGTAGATCACAACATTGATTGCTGCACTGTTTTTGAGAATGAATTTCCATGAAACTTCGTTTTGGTTTGATCGTGGCTTTGATATTAAAACAAGAAACGAAAGAACCATGCCATGAAAAACTTTGGAAGCATTGTAAAATGCAAATGGATAAATATTTTGGCTTAAAATTATCTAAGTTTCCACCAGTGCACCAGTATGTCTTCAATGATCAAAGACATGGATGGTTTTAAATTAAATATGTTGATATGGTTCATGAAAACGACATCAAGTTAGCGATGGAATTATAAATTCGGTAGTATAACCGGGTTCTATTACCTTAACCCTACTCGCTAATTTATTTATTTATTTCTACCCTCTTTGATATAGTGAAATTCAATTTTCATGAATATTGGGTAGATATTAATTAAATAATGATCTCATATTGCATATTTGAAACAATGGTTGTTTTTCTATGCCATCATATTTGCTATTAAATAAACTATGAAAGACATTTACTAACAAATGGTGCTAGCAATGAAGAAATTTAAACGTGTTGGTTTCATTACCAACTGCTAATTAAATTTGTTTGTCTCGTTTGAGAAAGAAGTCAGGTCTATTTTGGTGGCCAATATTTGACAAGTATTGAAAATAATGGTATATTTGTAGGAAGGGGCTTCGCGTATGACGGCCTCTTCAAAATGAATGCTATGTCTGTAATATGTTCATCTTCATCTAATGAAATAAAGCCTACTACCTACTTGCTTAAGTCCTCTAATTTATGGCATCATAGATTAGGACACGTTAACTACAAATCCATTCAAAAGTTAGTAAAGTTGGAATTGTTGCCTTCATTCGACATAAACCCTCAACATAAATGTGAGGTATGCGTAGAAGCAAAATTAACCAAATCATCTTTTCATTCAGTCGAAAGAAACACCGCTCCTCTAGAACTTATTCACACCGACATATGTGATTTAAAGTTTATGCAAACTAGAGGGGGGAACAAGTACTTTGTGACTTTCATTAATGATAGTACAAGATATTGTTATGTTTACTTGTTGAGAAGTAAAGATGAAGCGTTTGAAGCATTTAAACATTACGAAGCAGAAGTTGAAAATCAACTAAACCTACGGATTAAGGCAATTCGTAGTGATAGAGGGGGAGAATACATAGCACCGTTTGAAGAATACTGTGCTCAATTTGGCATTGTTCATCAAACAACCACTCCTTACTCGCCTCAGTCTAACGGTATTGCCGAGTGCAAAACTGTATGTTAAAGAAAATGATGAATGATTTACTTATCAATTCCGGTTTAGCCCAAAACATGTGGGGAGAAGCGATTCTTACCGCTAATACAACTCTCAATAGAGTTCCGCATAAGGATAAAACTCCACATAAATCATGGAAAGGAAAGAAACTCACTTACAAATATTTGAAAGTGTGGGTTGTTTGGCAAAGGTCGAAGTACCTAAATCAAAACAAGTCAAAATTGGACCTAAGACTGTAGATTGCATATTCATCGGATATGCAAATAACAGTAATGATTATCGCTTTTTAGTAAATAAGTCAGAGATACCTGATATCCACAAGGGTACGATCATGGTATCAAGGAATGTTGAATTCTTTAAACAGATCTTTCCTAGAAAGGAAAAATAAATAATTACGCACAAATGAAGTTATGAACCAAATGCTCAAGACCCGGGAGTTTCTGATTATCTGGAACTAGACGTTCCAGATCTACAGGACTCAGAAGTTACTGACTATTCGAAACTTAATGTTCCAGACCTACAAAACTTAATTTCTATAAAAAAATTCACAGATTTTGTATTCCCAGTTGGGTGTACGTTTAATTTTCAGAGGATAAAGAATTAACCATGGTATGACTTTGTCATACACCATGTGCCAGGCCAAGTGGGACCCTAAACTCTAAACTATTCCCTCCATTTTAATTAATTGAATTAATAAAATTTTAATTTTAGATATATTATAATATTTCTATATCTGTAAAAGTATTTTATGAAGAATAACATGAAAAGTTTAAAATTATATATTTTATAAATATGATAATATGTCTTTCTTTTCTAAGAGTAAAAAGAAGATAGTAATCACTTAAACTGAAATAGGAGGAGTCATAAAGATTCACTTGTAGCTTTGAAGCTCTGTCATAAGATTTCAAACATTATTTTTAGGTTTTAGTGAGTCTGCATGAATAAAAAATGGCTAAAAGTCATAATCAATTGCCTAAATTTAGGTCTAGATACTCATCTTCCCCATCAATTATCCATAATATCTCCTGATTGTTATTTGATAATATAAAGAAATTCTAGCTTTGGCATTTGACTTGTATGAAAAGAAAAAAAAAAGTAAAAAGAAAAGAATGAGGAAGAAACAGAGCATAAATTTGGTTATGACATATTCCTCTTATTTTTTTTAAACATTATTACTGTGTTGACCATTTTGGATTCGCGACAAATAAATATATATTATTTATACATTTCTGAATTTAAATTCGATATTTTTTATTAAGAATAGAAAAATTTCAATCATCCCTTGATGCTCCTTAGTGGTCCTCCTAAGGAATATAGAAACAAAAAAAGGATAGAGAATTTACTCTTTATATATTTCATTTTCCTCGTGTAGTTGTGAATGTGAGAGACATTTATATGATAGGATGATATCGACTTAAAAATATGTCATATAATTATATCGTCTCTTTCTATATAATAGGACGAAACAATATCCTTCTATGATTAGGCCAAATTTGAAAGTTAGATACTTAGAATATTAAGTGATAGTCAAATCTAGGTTTGCACAATAATTAACGATTTGTTCTTCGCTGTAGTCATATCTAGGTTTGGACAGTAATCACAATTTCTCTTCATTAGTAGTGTAATAAAGAATAGCAATTTGACTTTAGGGTGCCTTTAGTATGACAGAACTTTTCACGAAAATATTACATTTGAGAAAGTCGTTTTCCGACATTTTTATCAAAATGAGAAAAGTCAGTGGCGGACCCACGATTCAATGAACATGAGTACTCGCCTTAAATCAACAAAAAAAAAATGTTTTAAATGGGTTTTGAACTCAACTCCTCTCTATGACTTAATATAAAGCCTACCACCTTTTAATTAAAGGAGCTAGATTTTTATTGCTTCATAGATGCTATTTATTATTTTATACCAAAATTTCAATATTTTCTATATGTCTACATAAAATATCCGTCACGGTTAGTGGGTGTTCGAGCACCAAAAAATAGTACATGGGTCCACCCCTGATCACAGCCTCACTTATACGTAGAAATCATTTTCATTCCAACTAGCACTTAAATATTATTATTAAAATTTTATCAAAACACTATTAGTATTATTATTAATCGATGATATATATTTGTCATAAAAAATATATTTTTCCAATCACGAACCAAACCTCAGAAAATATTTATTTTTCAAAAAAAATATTTTTGATTTAAATAAATTCCTTCATACAAACACACTAATCTCCAAGCAATCACTGCTGATTTTCAAAACCAACTTAGAGGATGTTTGAATTGACTTTTTAAAAGTGGTTTATAAGCTAGTAAAAGTTAAATATCATAAGTTGGTCTTATCCAATTTTTGGCTTTTGACTTATTTTATACCTTTTTAGCATAAAAATAAGTGCTTAAAAACACTTTTTTTTTTTTTATAGAAAAGAGCTTAAAATAAAAAAAAACACTTAAAATAAGTGAATTCAAACACCCTATAAATAAGAACTTTTTTTAATCCAGCCAATCTAGTGACCCTAAAAGCTTTTCCTAGATAAAAGTTGTAATGATCTTGAAAAGTAGCCATAAATCTTTATAAGTCATGTGTAAAATCATAGTGAAAAAATTTGATTGGAAAGGTGAAAGGATAAACTGTAATTTTGAAAAAGGTTCTTTATTATCCCCAAAGTGTCTTAAACGTTGTGATCATCATCATAATTCATCCTATCTAAAAGGAGTTGCTTGCTTTTTCTATTGTCCATTCAAATTAAAAACATTTTGATATTAACGAGAGACTGACGGCAAAAGAAATTTAGATTAAAAAAAAGGCTTTTGAATTACTATACTGAGCAAGTTGTTGTAACAAATGTTTATTAGTAGAGTTAATGGCCTGGTCTGCCTCACACCTTAATTATTACTATTTCGCGAGTTTCATAGTGATCTTAACTTAACGAAGATCTTGACTTGTATCAAGGACTTTTAAGCTTGATTTTGAATTTGATGGATGTGATCTTGACTTGTAGTATTTGAATTTTTAGAGCTTTTGAGTTTGATTTTGAATTTGCTGGATGTGATCTTACCTTGTATTTGAATTCAAGGGTCTGAAGTTTGATCTTGAATTGTAATCTTGAACTTGATTATTGATTTAATTTATCGGTCACGAAGAGCTTGATCTTGAGCCAAAAATATAGTTAATAATTTCTTGATTATGTAAGTTGATACTTATTCTGGATTAAAATAAAAAGGCTAAATGAAGACTTATTATGAACAAGAGGGAGTATAGTTTTTGTTCCAAATTTTAAGAATTGCTATATCAGTCTACGTTAAATATTTTCCTAAAAATATTGCCCGCTTTCTTAAAAAGATACTCCATTTAATTATTTACACATCCCTTAAGAAAATATTAATTTTTAAATAAATAGGTAATTTAACTAAAATATTTTTAATTAAATAGGTATTAAAATTTGGTTATCCAACACTTAATAAAGTTAAATCTAAAAAAATAATATTAATTCTTTTTTTATTTGATAAGTAAACACTCTTTTTGAATAAAAAATAAAGATTAAGTGGACACTACCGTATTCATATTCCTCTTATGTAATTTACTCCAAGTAACTTTCGTTAATGCCTATGATAGTAAAAGAAGTAATAATATGAGCCAAGCGTTCACGTTAGTTGAAGTGGGCGAGTAAAAGAGCGAGGAATTTTCAAGGTGGGGCCTAACCTACGCCGGAAGGAAGAAGGATGGTGCGCACATAAAAAAAAGCCATCGAGTAAATAGATGTGCACACGTGCGCACTCATTGGCCTAACAAAAAGTGTCATCGGTAACTTAAATTACTTATTTAAACAACAATAATAATAGACTACTTTATTACTTAGCTTGTACACTAATAAATTAGTCAATAATTTGTGGTCCTAAAAAGACCAAATTACCCTCAATTGTAAGGCCGAATATATAAATTGGCATTTATTGCATATATTTTCTATTGAGGATAGCATATTTTAGTAGCATGTTGATACCAACATTGACTAAATTTATTTGTTCTAATAGTTTCTTTTAATTCTTTGAATTGTTACCATCAATGACTTTATTTTCTTTTTATCTTTTGTTGAGTAATAGTTTTATATGTTGAAGTGGATTCTTTCTATTAATATCATATGAATCTCATGAGAAGAGTCATTATTTTATTTAATGAGTTCATGTCAAAATTGTGGTGGGTTGTCTAATTCAAGTATAAGGTGAAATTTACTTTAACCATGCATTTCATTCATTTCAATTTAAAAGCTTTCAAATTTGAACTGAATTACTAAATTTTCTTTCTAGAATCAAGTATGTAGGGATCTAAAAAAAAGACTTATTTTAGTGTTTGCATCATGTCCTAATGAGTACATGATATGTTTTGCCAATTTAATTTATTTCTCGATCAAGATAAATTAGTGTGATTAGATGTAAATAATTTATGTTGTCGAACATTGTTGAATAACTTATTTCTTTCAATGTTCAATTCATGTCATGTTTTATTTTAGTTAAAATAGCCTCATTTTATGTGGAGAGTCAAATTTCAAATAAATTTTTAAAAATGTGTAGCTCTTAATCACTTGTGGACATAAAATCCTGAATATATAATAATATTTAGTAATTTAATCAGTTTAAGAAGGTAGTTTAATAATAATAAAATATTGTTATATTAAACCTAAAACGAAAGGTTACGAACAATTTATTTCCTTGTAGTAAATTTAAATTATATTATACCATTCAACTCTATTATTAAATGAATCAAACTATACAACAACAATTGAAAGTAGTACTCCCTCTGGATAAAAAAAGTGTTCACTTAGCCAGTTGTACATTCTTTAAGAAAATACTAATCTTAGGCAAAAATAGATATTTTAATTAAAATGTCTCTAATTAAATAAGTATTGAAATTAGACCATCTAACACTTAATAAGGAAAAATTTGAAAAAATAAGATTAATTATTTCTTAATTTGATAAGTGGACACTCTTTTTAAATTAAAATATAAAGGCTAAGTTGATATTTTTTTTCCGGAGTAATTAAGAATTAGGAATGAAAACTAAAATCTTAAATAATATTTAAAGTAGAGGGGAGAAAGTGAAAATACATTAAATGTGGCTAGCAAAATTCAGGTGAAACACCACCCAATTCATCATGCGGCCATGCCCCTATTCAATTCCAACGAAGCCCATAATTGTAATTTCACAATCCACAACTTCATCTTAAAAAAACATTAATTAAAATTTAGCCTTTAATAAAGAACCTTTTAATTACCTTTTACCAATAATAATAACCCCATTATTATAGAAAAATCACGCAAGTCATTGCCGTGTTTGAAGAAATCGATTTCTTCTTCTCCAAATTTGGTGGGTTACTTTGATTTTTGTGATTTTCGATCGGAAAAGTGAGTTCCGGCGATGTTATAGAGCTGCGGAGTCGTCGGAGTTAAGAAATTTTAGGTGATTTGTTGTGTAAATTCGAGGAGAAGATGAGCAGAGCTGATAGCACTTTGGAAACTATAAACGCTGCTGCTACTGCGATCGCTTCGGTTGAAAATCGTGTTCCTCGAGCTTCGGTTCAGGTAAATTTACTACGATTTGAATTCGATTAAAGCCGTATTTTGGAATATATAGGTAGTTTTGTGTTTCACTTCGATTTGAATCAAGTTACATTTTTAGGAATTTTAAAAGCATTTTGTGTTTCACTTTGATCTAAATCCGGTTACATTTGTTTTTGAGTTTTTAAATCATTTTGTGCTTTAGCTTCGATTTGAATCTGGTCATAGCTTTTTTCTAATTTTTTTTCGTTGTGGAATCTGTAGATCGTTTGGTGTTTCACTTTGATTTGAATCTGGTTATAGTGTTGTTTTCCCTATTTGGAGTTTATAGATCGTGACTAATATTTTTGAGCTCCGAGTTAATTTAATTGAAGCGTTATGATGGTGTCTAGCGTGTTAAAAGTTGAAGTTTTTTACTAGAATTGCAAGGGAGATTCATAGATCACTAAACTTTGGTATAGTTTCTGTTCTTTGCATTAAGAACAGAGATGTGTGTTACATTTAAGAAAGAGTAATGTTACATATTTGATCTTCTATTGGTAATTGTTTGGTATCATCTTGGTGTGAGATTGTAATTGTTATAAATGCTGTCTGTGCTGTCTGAATTTGGGATACAATTGCACTTATAATCCTGTATAGCAAATAGCGGAACTTTTCGAGAATTGTGCAGAAAATTATGGCGATGGTAAAAATTGCTCTCTGGATAGTAGTTCATCAAAAGAGAAGTGTCATCATAGAGAAAGTTAGTGTTAGTATTCTTTGTTCCCTGTTGGAAATTGGTGATGGTAAGACAGGTAATTACAAGGAAGTTGGATAATATGCTTCACTGGTCATGATATGTGTGCTGTCAACGAGTGTACATATAATTTGTTTGACTAAGTGAGTGGGAGAGGGGGGACTCAGAGAGATGGTTGCAAATGCTTGAATTATGTCTGAAGAGAGGAAGAAACGGAAAAGGAGATGAAGCAATTGATGTTTTTAACCTCTTTCAGTGAACTGGAAAAGGCGACTCGCTGGTATGAGAAAATAGAGTTCTAGTAAAGACAGTGACGTAATACATAAATCATTTTCTTTCTTTCTTTCTTTTCTCAATGAATCCATAATCAAGAAAATTTGTCACTTTTTGAAGTGGTGCCACTTTCCTTCTCATCCATAAGTAGCATCTGCAGCCATGTCTAACTGGAGTAATCTTTTCATACCTTTTTGGCCAAATGCTATTTTGCCAAAAGCGTTATTAGAAGTGATTCTTTCTTTCTTAAAGTGATGCAGTAATGCAATACTCAGTTATGCATTTCAGAGGGTTGAGTTATTTATCGTTTCAAGTAAGCAGAATCAAATATTCAGAAGTTCCAGATTCAACAGATGCAACAAACAACAACAACATACCCAGTGTAATCCTACACAATGGGGTCTGGGGAGGGTAAGATGTATGCAGACCTTGCCTCTACCTTTGTGAGGTAGAGAGGTTGTTTATGATAGATTCTCGGCTCAAAAGAACGTAGTCAATGCAGAAATTCAAGGAAAATAAGACAGCAAGATATCACAATAACAAAACAAATAAAGCAACACATAGGATACACACAAAAGAGTCTGGATCTATGCAAAACCTAAATAGAAGAGGAGAGGGAGAGGCTAGACCCTACACCTCTCACACATAGTGCGACAAAACTCAACTACCTATTAACCTTCTATCCTAATCCTCAACCTCCAAATCTTCCTATCTAGGGTCATGTCCTCAGTCAGCTGGAGCTGTGTCATGTCTTGTCTAATCACCTCCCCCAGTTCTTCTTCGGCCTACCTCTACGTCTCCTAACTTCTGCTATCGCCAGTCTCACAACTCCTAACTGGCGCATCCTCACACCTCCTCTTCACATGCATGAACCACCTCAGTCTCGCTTCTCTCATCTTGTCCGCCACGGAGGCCACTCCGACCTTGTCCCGTATAACTTCGTTTCTAATCATGTTATTCCAATAATTGAATTTCTCATCTCAGCTTACCATCTAATAGAACAAACATGAATTTCTATTTCTGAATGAAACGAAAATATTTCTCATGTAAAATATAGATGCTTATGTGATTTATGTTGTTGGTCCAGAAAGAGTGTTGTAAATGAGTTAGAAAACATTCTGGATCTTTGAACACACTACACTGGAAGGAGTCAAATCCAGATTCATTATACAAAATCAGTACCTCCTTGGTATTGTTATTATAGTAAAAATTGTTTTACCTATCAAAAAAGATCCTGAATTTAAGCCGTCAGTTCAGAGTGCCCACTGCTTTTGGTCTCAGATCCCTACTATAGAGTGTTCTAATGATACCATAAATTGCTTCATTCACACGTCTAAATATGTTATGAAAGGCTAAATGTGTACACTTTGTGATATCAAAACTCTTTCCATGAATTCAATAGATCAACTCTAGATCTTCACATAATGAGGCTGAAATTGAAAGCCGGTTTGCTGTTTCAGTCGAAGTCAAGGAGAGATTTGATATACTTCCTAGCCAACTGAAGTGGCCAAAATATGTGAGGCAATTAAGTGAATGGCCTCTGCTTGAAACAGATGGAGATTAAAATGTTGTCATGCTCTCCTGTCAGTTCTGGAGAAATCGTACAAATATTTGTGACTTTGCTTTCTGGTGCCTCCCTCCTCTTCTTCGTCGTTTTTTTACTTGGATTTCTTTTAATATTTTCTGGTGTTCACAATCTTCTCAATGTTATACGTTTATGATTGATCTTATCAAGTAAGAGTGTGCATGATACTTTACCAGAGTGTTTTCCCCTGTTTTCCTTAATATATTGGGTTGGGGGGAGGGGAAAAGAATTGGGAGGAGGTGGGTGAGAATTGAACCTTTTACCTTAAGGACCAAGGTAGAAGGCCACCAGGGAAGTCCTTCATCCCCTTCATTTTCCCCGCATTGCTCTCTGGTGTTTTTTCCTTGCTTAGAACCCTCATCTTGCCTTAGCAAGGACTAGTAAGGCCTGTTTTTGTTCAGCCTCAGAACATTATTTGGTATGTATGAACAAACTTAATTAATTCTTCAAGGTTAATATAATTTCTCTCAGCAATCTGAATATTACTCTGGATTAGATCATCTGTCCTCCAATTTGCTTTCACTGTTCAATTATATGGACTAACATCTCCAAGGCTGCGTGTGTTCTATTCTTTGCTTTTATTCCCTTGACTGCTTGATGCTAAGAAACATAAATTGCACACATCCTTGTTTTAAGAAAGAATCTAGAAACAAGATCGCTTTATTTTCTCTAATTCCGTGTCCTCTCTGCTCTCGGGTCTTATCCTGAAGAAACTTGCTTTCTGCCTTAGCATCTTGATAATGCTTTGAACTTAACTGGGATTTTGTTGTTCATCTTATGAGAAGTTCTCATCATCTCTTGCACTTTAAATTGATTTGACAGAAACGAAGATGGGGAGGCTGCTGGAGCATGTATTGGTGTTTTGGCTCTCAGAAACAGACAAAGCGAATTGGACATGCAGTTTTTGTTCCCGAAACAACAGCCCCTGGGGCAGATAGACCTGCTGCTAATACTTCAAGTCAAGCTCCTTCTATAGTGCTTCCCTTCATTGCACCCCCTTCATCTCCTGCATCTTTCTTGCCATCAGAACCTCCTTCAGCAACCCACTCACCAGTTGGCTCGAAATGCCTTTCTATGTCCACATACTCTCCCAGTGGACCTGCCTCAATTTTTGCTATTGGGCCATACGCTCATGAACCTCAACTGGTGTCTCCACCCGTGTTCTCTACATTCACTACCGAACCATCTACTGCTCCGTTTACCCCTCCTCCTGAGTCAGTCCACTTGACTACACCTTCATCACCTGAGGTACCATTTGCTAAGCTTCTTGACCCCAACAACCAAAATGTTGATGCTGGTCATAGATTTCCTTTTTCCCAGTATGAATCTCAATCATATCAACTTCAACCAGGGAGCCCAGTCAGCAATTTGATCTCGCCTGGGTCAGCCATCTCTGTATCTGGAACCTCATCCCCTTTTCTTGATCATGAGTCTATTGCTGGACGCCCTCAGTTCCTGAATCTGGAGAAAATAGCCCCTCACGAATGGGGATCTCGGCAAAGATCTGGGACTTTGACCCCTGATGCAGTATACCCCAAATATCACGACAGTTTCCATCTCAATCATCAGAACTCTGGTGTTCCTCGTCTTCCAAAGCCGTATAATGGATGGAAAAATGATTTAACAGTGGTTGATCATAGAGTTTCTTTCGAGATAACTGCAGAAGACGTTGTGAGGTGTGTGGAAAAGAAGCCAACGATGATGATGCGAACTGGATCAATGTCTCTCCAGGATGCAGAGCGTAACACTAAACGAGAGGAAAACCTGGCTGAAATGTCTAATGGACAGGAGGGCGTTGGACATGAGCTACGTGAGGGATCTTCTACCGATGGAGAGGATGGACAGAGGCAGCAGAAGCAGAGATCCATCACTCTCGGATCCTCAAAGGAATTTAACTTTGACAATGTGGATGGAGTATATCCTGATAAAGCTACTATTGGCTCTGACTGGTGGGCCAATGAGAAGGTTCTCGGAAAGGAGGCTGGGCGTTGCAATAACTGGATCTTCCCTATGATGCAGCCTGGTGTCAGCTAACTGGTTGCATCACTTTGGTAAATCCACACCATACTAATAAGCTGCTGTTTAGCTGTCCTGAATTTCAATACAACCAGCAGCAAATACTGGAACTCTTGATATCAAAATATATAAGGATGAGGTGTTGAAGGGAATGATGTGCAGCCGGACTGATATAGGAATTGATACGAACGAGGGCACTTCCTGAACTTAGGAAAAGATAGATAGGGATGCACTTTTAGGAATTACCATTTGATAAAACTAGTTTTCCTCTCATTGAGAGTTTTAAATTTAACTAATAATTGGAATCTACATTTTCGCCTTTCACCTTGTCGATGTATAATAACATACATAATTGTTAAGACAGTGTAGAAGATGATGATGATAATGCTCAGTTTGTTCTGTCTCTGGTATGACCTTATCTGAAGATCTTGCCTTAGGCTGCTACTGAATGGCAGCTTCAATTTGTTTGTTCAATCTGGTTTTCTATCATGCAGTTCATCAGCAATATGTAATGAATCAGCTAGATAAAAGAGTGATCTCCGGACTCCATGTTGTCAGTCACAAGTAAGATTTTATAATATTGAACTGAGTCGAGTTTGAGTAGAGGGACATGGAATATGAGAATTCAGGGTCGTCAATCCTACCTTATTTGGAATTGAGGCATACTAGTTGTTCTTATTGTGACTGTTGTTTAGTTGAATAGCTGAGAGTTTATCAGAAATAACTTCTCCACCTCACAAAAGTAGGAGTAAGGTTTACGTACATCGTACTCTCCCCAACAACCTCTCTACCTCACAAAGATAAGCATAAGGTCTACGTACATACTAACCTCTTCAAATCCTGCAAGTAGAATCACACTGGGTGTGTTGTTGTTTAGTTGAATATTCTCTATTCTCCAAAAACTGTGAAAATAAATTCTGAAATAACAAGGAGGAAGAGGGAGTTTAGATTGACTTTTTAAAAGTGACTTATAAGCTAAAAATCATACGTTGGTCCTACCCAACTTTTGATTTTTAGCTTATTTTTGTATTTTTTTAGCCTAAAAATAAATGTTTAAAAGGACTTTTATCTCATTCAAACACCTCAAAAGATAAAAAAGAGTTTAAAAGTAAAAAAAAAAAATACTTAAAATAAGTAAATTCAAACAACCCGGAAGAAGGTTGATTAGGAATTTAGCTGCCGAAATATACTCAAAATAAATGAGCGCATTAAAATTTGGAGGCTGAGTAGAGGAGCTAGGCACATGAGTGGCCGCCGCCAAGATTGTTTGGTCCCCAAGATATCGAATATTAGTTGTAGCTTTCAATTGAGAGTAATTAACATGTGTTGGCCGAATTATGGGGGTCGAGTACCTATTCCTAAAGATTAAATTAAATTAGACGTTCATTGTTTGGGGTTTTATAGTGCAGTTCCATCCTCCTAAACAGCCAAATTATCAATATGCACATTTTCATGTTTTTATTTTTTACTAACATTTAGTCTTTTTTTTTGTTTTAAAAAAAGAATAGTCAGTGGAAGAACATCAATTTAGAACCTTGCTAGATCTAATTGCCGGGGGTGGCCGGTATTAGCATTTGCTTTTGTCCCACATTGGAAAAACATATTTGTATCCCATGTAATAGACCCTATATAAAGGGCTTTACTTGCTTTTCTTTTACTTGCACTTTTAGCTCTCAAGAATAATATTATTTTATTATCTTGTTATTGCTTTGTAAGAATTCATGTTATGAATAAAAGACTTTCATGAATTCTATCATGGTATCAGAGCCAAGATCACAAGTTAATATTTTTAGCTCGATCGCGGATTCAACTTCGCGGTGAGTTAGTTGGGGGTTCGTATGCAGCACGCCCCTGGTATCAGTTAAATTTTTTTTTGGCTTGTTTTGGAAGCTCGTGCTCGTTTTGGTCGCTCGTGCTCGTTCGATCTTGGCTTCCACATCCGGGTTTCGTCTTTTTGGCTTCCGCATCGATTGGTGAGATCCGCCTTTTTTTTTTTTGTTGCTTGGGATTGCTTGCTTGTTATTTGGGATTGTTGTTTGTTATTTGGGATTTTCTCGTTTAAAATTCATAATGGTTTGGAGGTGATGATTCTTTGCAAACTATTGGTGTTAGGTTAGATGGAAAAAATTATTCCTATTGGAGCTATGTCATGGTAAATTTTCTCGAAGGAAAAGGGCTTTGGGATTATATGTCTAGAAAAACCAAATGTCCTAAAATTGGAGATGAAAATTTTGATGAATTATTTAGGACTTGGGAGACCAATAATTCAAAGATTATTACTTGGATTAATAACTCTGTTGAACAAAGAATTGGTGTTCAATTGGCTAAGTTCAAAACTCGCTAAAGAGATTTGGGATTATTTGTCAAGATTGTTTGTGCGAATAATTTTCTTTGTTAAATATCGATTACAATATGAAATTCGTGCACTAGTACAAAATGACTTGGGCATTCAAGATTATTTCGTGCAATGACCACTTTGTGGGATCGATTAGCTATGACAGAATCTCGAATTGCAAGCATGCGATGCTTATATAAAATGCGAGAGATGAAGATCGTCTTGTTCGGCTATTGATGGGTCTTCGGTCGAAATTTGAGAATTGTCGTTCGTGCTTATTGCACCGCAAACCCTTACCATCTGTCAAGATGTGGTAAATGAACTTATGGTGAAGAAACATGTTTGAAGACTCTAAAAGGGGTACATAAGGCTTCTACTTTTGTACGGCAGCTCCTTCGTCTACACCGGTCCTTGCAGCTCCTACACACCAGTATAGAACATCTATCGTAGGTAATTGTAATTATTGTAAGAAATCGGGACACTAGAAGAATCAATGTCCTGAGCTACGGAAGACGTCAGGTTCTAAGCCTCCACATTCGGGACAAGGACAAAAGTCTTCTCAACAGAAGCCATATTCTGGGGGTCAATTCCAGAACTTGTATCCACCGACTCAGGCTGCCTTTGTGCCCTCTCTTGATCACCCGGCTTCGGGAGCCTCGTGAGTCACGATGCGATTCTGTAGCCGACCAATTTCGAAGTTCCTCGCCTTCCAACAGTTTCAACGAATTCTCGGTCTTATGCTCTTTCTGTTCCTTCCGCTCATCACCATCTATTGGTTCAGGTATCATTTCGCCTTCTTGGATCTTGGACTCTGGAGCTGGAAATCATATGTCTCCTGATTCTTCCGTCTTTGTATCTATGTCTTCTGACTCCCCTTCCACTTCTGTTGTGACTGCTGATGGCACACCTATGCCATTGACATGCATTGGCACCATTCATACATCCACTATATCATTACCTGATGTTTATTGCATTCCAAAATTACATATAAATCTTGCTTCTGCTGGTCAAATATGTGACTCTGGATGTTTTATTGGACTCTTCCCTAATTCTTGTTATGTGCAGGATCTAAAATCCAAGAGAGTGATTAGGATAGGGTGTAGAAAGGGGAGAGGTCTATATGTTTTGGATGAGCTGCATCTTCCTACTCATGCAGCAACTATGCCTGTTAATCTGTCTTCTTTTCATTTAACACATTCCTCTCGAAGTTTTATTTGTGGCACTCTAGATTTGGTCATGTATCAGGTTCTCGCCTGCGTTTTATGTGTAATACTGGTGTTCTTGGTGATTTACAATCCGATGATATTTCTGATTGTAGTGGATGTAAACTTGGAAAATTTTCTGCTTTGCCTTTTAATCTTAGTACTTCTACTTCTTCTGCACCATTTGATCTAGTTCATTCAGATGTTTGGGGGCCAGCACCTATCTCTACTAAGGATGGCTCCAGATATTATGTTTCTTTTATTGATGATTATACTCGTTATTGTTGGGTTTATTTGTTGAAAAGACGCACTGATTTTGTTCATACTTATGTTGAGTTTCAAGCCTATGTGAAAACTCAACATTCTGCCATTATTAAATGTTTTCGGGCTGATTTAGGAGGTGAATATACTAGTGGGGATCTTTCTGGTATTTTCAAAGCTGATGGTACAATACATCAGTCTTCTTGTACTGATACACCACAACAAAATGGGGTAGCCGAGAGAAAACATAGGCATATTGTTGAGACAACTAGATCCATGCTTTTGTCCGCTAGTGTACCTAGTGAATTTTGGGGAGAAGCTGTCCTTACATCTGTTTATCTTATTAATAGGATCCCTACCTCTCATAATTCGGTATTTCTCCGTATGCTAGACTATTTGGTCACACCCCACTATATTCCCATTTGAGAGTTTTTGGTTCTACATGTTTTGTTCTACGTCCACATCCAGAGCGTACTAAGTTATCTTCTCGTGTGGCCATTTGTGTTTTTCTTGGATATGAGGTTGGGCAGAAAGGTTATCGTTGTCATGATCCGCTTTACGGAAAATTGTATGTGTCTCGTAATGTTTCCTTTATTGAGCATGTTCCTTTCTTTTCCATCCCACCTACCTCACATGGTATGACAAAATCTGACCTTATTGATATTGATCTCTTTGATGCTGATTGTCCATCTGATTCTACATCTATATCATCCGTTCCTTCTCGCCTTCGGCGGTCCCATGATATTGATACTCGGCCCCTCCTACGCCTATTTCGGAACCTCTTGTGGTTGCGGATCCATATCCACCTCGCTATCCTAAACGCACTCTGCGATCTACTCGTATATCGATTTTGATTATTCTTGCTATGCTCCATCATTCGCTTCCTTTCTAGTTTCTATTAATTCTCTCTGTGAGAGCCTACATCCTACTCTGAGGCAGCTTGTGATCCTCTTTGGCAAGAGGCTATGAATGAGGAACTGGTTGCTTTGAACAAAACTGGTACTTGGGATTTGGTTTCTCTACCGACTGGTAAGAAAACTATTGGTTCTCGATGGGTGTACAAGATTAAGACAAAGTCTGATGGTTCTATTGAGCGATATAAAGCTCGTTTGGTTGCAAAGGGTTTTGCTCAAGAATATGGTATGGATTATGAAGAGACTTTTGCACCCGTTGCAAAGATGACATCTGTCCGGGTTCTTATTGCAGTGGCCTCTGTTCGTCATTGGTATATTTCACAAATGGATGTTAAAAATGCTTTTTTAAATGGGGATCTTCAAGAAGAAATCTACATGGTCCCTCCACCTGGTGTTTCACATAGTCCAGGACAAGTGTGCAGGCTTAAGAAAGCTCTGTATGGTCTCAAACAAGCTCCAAGAGCTTGGTTTGACAAGTTCTCCACTGTAGTATCATCTCTTGGGTTTATTTCTAGCTTTCATGATTCGACGTTATTTGTTAAATCATCCCCTGCAGGTTGTATTTTGCTTTTGTTGTATGTTGATGACATGATCATTACAGGTGATGATATTGATGGTATTGCAAACCTAAAATCTACTTTATCTCGCCGTTTTGAGATGAAAGATTTAGGTCATCTACGTTACTTTTTAGGCATTGAGGTAGCTTATTCTGAGAAGGGATATCTTCTCTCTCAGTCTAAGTACACTGCAGATATTCTTGAGCGGGCCCGTCTCACAGATACTCGTATAGTTGACTCTCCTCTTGAGGTTAATGTTCGATATACACCTACTGACGGGGATCCTCTTCCTGATCCCACTTTATATCGTTCAGTTGTAGGGAGTCCGGTGTACCTCACCATTACTCACCCCGACATTGCATATCTTGTTCACATTGTCGATCGGTTTGTTTGCTCTCCTACATCCGTACATTGGGGTGCGATTATGCGTATTCTTCGCTATCTTCGAAGAACGATTTATCGAGTCTCTTGTTTCCATCGACCTCATCCTTGGAGCTTCGTGCATTTTCCGATGCGATTGGGCAGTGACCTAACGATCGGAAATCAACTACTGGTTATTGTGTATTTTTAGGAGATTCACTCATCTCATGGAAAAGTAAGAAACAAGATGTGGTTTCTCGCTCTTCAACGAGGCGAGTATCGTGCTATGACTTCTACTACGTGTGAGATTGTATGGTTACGTCGGTTATTGGTTGATATGGGTGTCTGTCTTTCTTCACCAACACCGATGTATTGTGATAATAAGAGTTCTCTTCGATTGCGCACAACACGATCTTTCATGAACGTACCAAGCATATTGAGATTGATTGTCATATTATTCGATATCATCTTCGAGCGCACTCTCTATCCTTGCCATTTGTCTCATCTTCGATGCAACTTGCAGATTTCTTCACAAAGGCGCATACCTTAAAGCGTCACCGATTCTTTCTTGGCAAACTCTCGATGCTTCTGTCTACACCATCGCGAGTTTGAGAGGAGATATTAGCATTTGCTTTTGTCCCACATTGAAAAAACATATTTGTATCCCATGTAATAGACCCTATATAAAGAGCTTTACTTGTTTTTCTTTTACTTGCACTTTTAGCTCTCAAGAATAATATTATTTTATTATCTTGTTATTGCTTTGTAAGAATTCATGTTATGAATAAAAGACTTTCATGAATTCTATCAGCCGGGTGGGGGTGTTAATTCTATCAAACTTAAGAGACATCTTTTTTTTTTTTGGATTAACTTTAATCCACCAAGAGTCTTAATCTACATTGGTGATTTGTGGAGACATTCCATAATTCTCTCTTGATTGCATTTTATGTAACGGTGTTCGGAGTACGAGATTTAAATAACTTTTAATTTTCAATATGAATACGGATATATACTCGTCAATTTTTTCAAAATAAAATTTACATATTTAAAGATTACGTATAAAGTACTATAAATTATAATAATTGATAATTTAAAATTTAAAAATACTTGAACAAAAAATAATCATAGAAAAATTACTTTAACTCCCCAAAATAGTACTAATAGTGTCACGTAAAAATTGAACATATAACAACAACAACATACCTAGTGTAATGCTAGAAAGTGGGTTCTGGGAAGGATATATTATATGCAGACCTTACGCCTACCTTGAAAGGTAGAGAGATTGTTTTCGATAGAACCTCAGCTCAAAGAAAAACAAATCAAAACAGTTGGGAAAAGAAATAACAGAAGTAAAGAAGTAATAACAAAATACGATATAAAGAATGACAAAGCAGTCTGAAAAAAAAGACAAAACCGTAACTATCACAAAATCATACGATAATCAAATTACAAGGAAAAATATACTAAGAGAAATCTAAGGACATACTATAAGAATATTACTACGACTACAATTAGGAAAGGAGAAGCGTGACAACGTTCAGCTACCTACTAGCCTTCTACCCCAATTTGTGTCCTTCATAACCTCATATCTAAGGTTATGTCCTCAGTGAGCTGAAACTGCGCCATGTCCTGTCAAATTGTCTCTTCTCAATACTTCTTCGGCCGACCTCTACCTTTCCTGAAATCATCTAAAGCCAAGCTCTCACACCTCCGCACTTTGGCATCCGTATATCTCCTCTTCACATGCCTGAATCATCTTAGTCTCGCTTCCATAATCTTGTCCTTCACAAAGGCTACCCTCACATTGTTCTGGATCTCTTCATTTCTAATTCTATCTCTCCTCGTAACCCACACATCCATAGCAACATCCTCATTTCCGCTGTCTTTATCTTCTGGACGTGAGAGTTCTTCACTAGCCAACACTCCACCTCATACTACATAATTGGTCTAACTACCGCTCTGTTAAACTTGCCTTTAAGTTTGGTGACACTTTCTTGTCACACAAGACTCCGGATGCTAACCTCCATTTCATCCACCCTGCACCAAAATGATGTGTGGCATCTTCGTCATTCTCCACATTACCTTGGATAATATACTCAAGATACTTGAAACTCCTTCTCTTTTGGATGACCTGGGTATCAAGTCTCACTTCCACGTCAGTCTCATGCGCTACATCACTAAACTTGCACTCCAAGTATTCTATTGGTCCTGCTTAATCTGAACCCTTTCGATTCCAAAGTTTATCTCACAACCTCTAGCTTAGCGTAACTCCATCGTGCGACTCATCAATATGAACTATGGCATCTGCAAATAACATACATCATGGGACCTTACTTTGAATTTGCCCCGTCAATACATCTATCACCAGGACAAATAAAAACAGGCTAAGGGCTGAGCCCTGATGCAACCTCATCCCAACTGAAAAATGCTCTGATTCTCCTCTCAATGTCCTTAACCTGATCTTGACTCCATCATACATATCTTTGATCACCCTAATATACGTCAGATATACCCTCTAGCCTCCGAGTATATTAGACAATCCTCTTTTCTTTCCTTTTTCATCTATTATTGTTCCTTTTTTTTTCATTTTCCAACTCCCAAACAAATACCTTTTAAAAAATGAAAACAAAAATGTGGTCTATGTTGGAATGCTATATTACCCCTCGTACGATAAAAGTCAAACAACTCGAAATTTTAGAAACAAAATGCCATTTTTGACCAACTTCAATCTCTTTGACTTTCTAGAGCCCCTCTTTTAGCATTTCCACAATTTGCCCATATTTTTCCAACAAATTTGTCATTCATCCCACCACGAAACTTCTACTAATTGTAGTCTTCATGTTAGCGTTGAATATCAAGATCCCAACTTTTATCTTTCTACAAAATCAAGTCTCTCTATATATATATATATATACCCTATTCTTGAATTACCCAAATCACAAAACATCCAAAAAAACAAATAAAAATTGAGTCTTTACATTGAATTTCAAGAATTCCCAAACAACATTCTTGAATTTTGTGTTAATTAAAGTCTTCTTTGGTTATTATCTTTCTGAATTCACAAAAAAGATGCCACCTTTTGCTGGATCTCATCCACTTTCTCATGGTTTTTCAAGAAACCATATTGATTCATCTTCAAATATTGTCACCATTGATGTTGGTGGTCAGCTTTTCCAAACAACCAAACAGACCTTAAAGCAATCAGGTTCAAAATCATTTCTTTCTCAAATTTCAAATCTTGATGGTACTATTCCATTCATTGATAGAGACCCTGAAATTTTTTCAATCTTGCTTTCCCTATTAAGAACTGGAAATTTACCCTCAAAAGCTAAAACCTTTGATATTCAAGATTTGGTTTTTGAATCTCAGTACTATGGTGTTGAGCACCTTTTATTGAATTCCCAAGCAAACCCTTCTCAATTTGAGCCTTTTGATCTTGAAAAATCTTTAATGTTGCCTTTAAGTGGTAGAGATTCACCTACGGCTATCTCTACAACTCAGTTAGGTTCAGTTCAAGTTGCTCATGGTTGTAAAATCACTTCATTTGATTGGTCACTCAAGAGAAAATCAACCATTTTAACACAATTTGCTGGAATTGATTCTATGTTATCTTTGTCACCAAATGTTGTTGCTGCTGGTGCTACTGACTTTTCAGGTTTACAAATTATTGATGTTAGTAAAGGGTTTGTTAAGGAGACTTTAAACTGGGAAAATGTGACTAAATCTGGTTCAACAGTACAAGCGATTGGTGCCTCAAATGAGTACTTGTTCACCAGCTTTGAATCAGCTAGGAGGAATTCTAACTGCATTATGATATATGATTTGAACGATGGTTTTCGTGCTTCTGCTGAGATTGGTCACTATGAAATATTCGGTGCTGAATTAGATTCCGCGATTCCAGCAACTAAACTGAGTTGGATTCCTAGTCATAACTTGTTGATGGCTGCTGGATCGCATAGCGGTCCTTCCGGTGTTTGCGGGAATATTAGGTTTTGGGACTTAAGGTCCGGAAACGCTGTGTGGGAGATCAAGGAAAATGTGGATTGCTTTGCTGATTGCACAGTTTCGGATGATCTTTCAGCTATACTGAAAGTCGGTGTGCATTCAGGCGAAGTATTCATTTCGGATTTGAGGAATATTGGTAAGGAAAATTCCTGGACTTGTCTTGGTGATCAAAGAAAAGTAGTAACAAATGGTAAGAAGGAAGGTATTGGGAGTAAGATTGAGAGTCATGGAAATCAAGTTTATTGTAGTAAAGGTGGAAATTTGGAGTTGTGGTCTGAGGTTTTGATTGGTTCTTCTATTAAAGATAGAGTCTTTAGGAAGAATTCAATGGGAAGAGCAAAAGATAGCTGTGGAAATAAGATCACTCATTTCAGCTTTGGTGGAAACAAAATGTTTGTTACAAGGAAAGATCAGCAATTTCTTGAAGTTTGGCAGAGTTCAGTTAGGGGATTCTAGTCTCTGCAGGCTTAAATTTCTTTACTGAGTGACCACCTTGTTGTCTTGTTCATTATTATTAATTTATCTGTAAATACTTTCTTTAGTTCATTGCACAAACTTGTATGTATATGAAGTGAATTGAATATCAAACTTTAATTTAGCCAAAATACATCAAATGACCCCTGAATTATATTCGGAAAGTCGAGTTCACACTCAAACTAATCGGGCGATCTATTACCTCCGTCATAATTTAAAAGTGAATTTATTTACCACTGATAGCTGAGGTAACACAAAATATAAAAATAAGTAAAATAAAAGCGTAAAATATTCATTTCATTTTTATTTTTTTATTGTAAGATTTAAATTTTTTTAACCCACCCATCCCTTTCTTCTTCATTATCCCCCCCCCCCGCCCCCAACCCCACGCTGCTTCTTCTTCTTCTTCTTCACGCTCCACCTCCACCTCCACCTCCACCTGTCCCTTTCTTCTTCATTCCCCCCACCCCACCCCATCCCTCTAAATCCGCCACCACCGAAAATCACAACACCACAATCACCTATTTCAACACCCATCAAACATAAATATGTCGAAAAAACTTATTGTAAAAACAAGAAATGGAACAGAAAAAATTATTGCAAAAATTATTGTAAAAACAAGAAATCGAGTTGCTATGTGATTTTTTCGTTGAAATGCAATCAGCAATTTTTTTTGGGTATTTGTGGTGGTGGTTTTCGGGGAAGAAGAAGGTGCCTAATGGTAGCTTCGGTGGTGGCGGATATGGTGTTTCCGGTTGGGGTGATTTAGTGATAGAAGAAAATATAACTATTTGAGGATTTTAATGATTAATTAAGAACTAATTAGTGTAAAATATAATTAATAAAAAATCAATGAATAAAGAAAAGAAAATAAAAAGAATATAAAATTAGAAGATTTCTGACGTGACGGCGAGTGTGTAACACCTTCCATATGCAACTGGTTATAGATGTATCAAGGGTAAATAAATTCATTTTTTAATTATGCGGGGTAATAGAATGCCCGATTAATTTGAGTGTGAACTCACTTTTCAGATATAATTGAGGAGTCATTTGATGTATTTTACCTTTAATTTATCATCTATGAAGATGTTCATTGTGTATTTTTCCCTCCTAGAAGCTGTATTTTCCCTCCCAGAAGCTGGCCAAACCTTTGACTCTCTAAAGTAAACACTTATTTTAAAAAAATAAGCACTTTTAACTTTTCCGAAGCTAAGCCAAAATGCTATCAGTACTAAATCATTTAGATTTACACTTTGTGTGAAGCCATTGTGATATTAATACTCCAACATGCATTAGATCTGTGATATATTGGTGATTCTTTTGATTGTGACAATCACCAATACATGAAACAGGATTTCTGAAATTAATAGTGTTCAAAATAACTATACCAACAATAACATATAGAGTGTAATCTTATAAGTGGGTTTGGGAATAGTGTTCAAAATGTTGTTACTCCCTCCGTCAAAAAAATTGTTTGGTTTTGACTTGACACAAAGTTTAAGAAAGTAGAGAAGAATGTACTAAAATGACATTTAATCTTGTGGTCTTCAACATGTAATGTGGAAAATTGGAATGAAAGAGTTGATAAAAAGGAAAGAGACATTTTTTTTTAAATGGACTAAAAAAGAAAGTAAGACAATTTTTTGAAACGGATGGAGTAATAAATATAGGAAAGTTAAAAAGGCAACTAGTATAATATACTTCACTCTGCATATTAAGCCCTATCCATAACCAACCATCTCTTATGGAACTTCTAGATATTGCAGTTTGAAGTTTTTTTTTAGTATTTCTTTTGTATAGCCATCAGGTATCAGGCACTTACTGCCTTGACTAATTCAAATTCATGCCGCATAAGATTCATTAAAGAGGAAAGCGTTTCCTTCCAAGAATTTCCTCGTTCGCAAGGCTCAAACTCATGACTTCTGATTAAGGGTTGGAGGATCCCATCCATTCAACTACATCGCCAGGTGGTTGTCGTCCTTTTAAGTAAAGCATGGAAGTGAAATAGCTTATATTCTACACCATAGTACTGTCTCCATTTTCTTTTTTTAAAGCAGAGGTAGTAACTGTTTATTAAAAACACAAAAAGCTCCTTCGCTCTGAAACTTTGATTCACTACAGCAGCTCACTAATTTTATAGTACTATTCTTTAGTCCTTCACTTCTTTATCCCCTGAAATTGAATCCTGCAAATAGAAAAATGTGTGAATCAATTATCAAAGTCTCTTTAACAACTTACTGACAAAAATTATTCAGAAAGCTCGGAAAGATTTTTCCTGAATTCATAAACCATTACCTGTTACTCATAAAAAATCACGGTCAAAGCGCTACAGGTAGCTCTCCTATATTCATATAGTTGATGGGTACATACACTACTAAAAAAACATAAATTTCTGACTGACCTTCCTGTTGGATTGCGTCGGAAAGCTGTTAGAAATATGAGATTTCCCACGAGCCAATTTATTTCTGTTGGACATTCACATTTTTTAGTGGTGATATTTTATGCATCTTTTTTGTTTTCATGGCCAATTTTTTTTCTAGGACCAACCACACCCTTCAAAACTTGGGGATAATGGGTCCGCTCCTCTACCCATCTCCACTTATATGGTCGCTTAGTTTGCATGACGTATGGATCCAACCATGTGACCTAATTCAGGTCACAAGTCCCTCAGGCCTCAACCTTTGTCACTTGAACTAAGCCTGAGGCACACATATTCCATGCATCTTTAGATAAGATATCTTGCAATTAAACTAGGATGCAAGATTGGCTCTATGCACATATACCATACCTAGGGCTACCTTTGGGTGCTATGCACAAAGATGAAAGGATATGGCATAAGGGGTTATTTAGACTACACTGATCAAGATAAAGTGTATTGAGATCGTCATCTGACGTATTATAGCAAGTTAGTCACAATTTTTATCAGATTATTAATTATAGTAATATTTATCATAGAAATTTACCTTTAATTACCTTATAACTTATGTTTATTATTAATGCATAGAACTTTAAACTCTTATCAGAATATGGATACACAGTCTATTCTACTTATCGACTTGTTTCACCATAGTCAACTCGCGATTAAATATGTTACTGGAGATGAAGTTGCTATATCTGAAGTGCTTTTAGTTTTCTTGAAGCACTTTCAACTCAACAACCATTCAATTTCTCATTTTCAACGAAACCTTTTATGAGAAAAGGATATGTAAAAGTTACTAAGGACAATGGTAGAAAAAATGTGCTCCATTAAGATAATTCTCCGCTTCCCTTCACCATAACCCTAACATGACCTCCATATCAAAAGAATGAGCAAGATACTTAAAGACATTTTTTTACAACTAAGAAACCCCCAAAGGTCAACTTGGTGCATAGTTCAAAACTCGGTAAATAAAAGGGTCCCTTTTTGAAAAAAATGAACCTAGTAAAGGATCCATCAGAAACCGGTGGGTTCTTTACTATGTTCATTTTTCAACGGTGCAGGGTCAAAAAGAACAAAGACTATTAATAAAATCAATTCAATAAATTCGCTATTTTTTCTGAAAAATAGACTTTAGTCTGTAATAGAGTTTGAACTTGTGGTATATGTCTGACCGACACATCATGCCCTGCACTCTTACTAGTTGAACAAAGCCCTGGAGCCTGGAGGCATCTAAAGACTTCATGTTTAGATGCTAGAGTTATGTGAACTTGCATGAAGGCTATGAGTAGTACTCTTTTTCCAGCGTATTGTTCTTTTGATCCCTAGACAAATTGTTTCAGTTCTGTGAGACACAAATTAGGGTGATATACACAAAGATAAAGGATAAGCCAAGGGGTTCAGAAAAAACTAGCTTTCCAGTTACTTCTATTTCTCATATAGAGATAAAACATTAATTGTTTTATTAGAACCAAATCCTCGTGAGATCGATATTTTTCTATACTATCTTTGACACAGCACAAGCCTCTTTTTTACCCTTTGTCTCTTTGCTAGTACTAGTATATCATATATGTATATGAAGTTGAATCATAAATATAATCTGGTGAGGCTATTACGAATACATTTCAAAATATGAAAACTCGTCGAGAAGAGTTGTAGCAATTTACCTGAATGATGTTTTATTAATACGATTTGAATAGTTTTTTCGTTAATATGACGTTATATCAATTTTTTCACTTGTTCACTCCTTTAAATGTCGGCACCGCTTATAAAAGATCTTGCGTGCCACTATATATGTTGTCCGAAACTCAGGGAAGTGTTGGTCCGCTCCTCTACTCTCCTTCCACTCAAATACCAGATTTTGTGTTTAATTCGTACATCTCACGTTGCTTCCTTACCACTTGAACCCATCTATACATACGCCAAATACTATGATTTATACAGTGTTATAGTAGTAATATATACTATGATCTCTCAAATTCGAATCCAAAAGGTTGATGGTGAGTTGGTGACTATATAAGTGGTTAAAACAGAAATGGCATATGATGTTGAGCTGCCATTAGAGTTTTCATAAATGTGGAAATATTAGTTCCATATGTACTAACACATTTATATTGGACTTGAGTTCCTTGCACAAAATATCTGTAATTTCTCATTCCAACAATAGTCTTGGTGTCTTTATCTGTTATTTCAACTGCTCACATAAAAATGTTGAAATTAAGCTCACAATCGACATTAAAAAATAATAATTATATATGAATTTAGTACTATAATGATTAAACTGCAATTAAAAAATTAGTTTCAATACTTGGTATACAATAATGTTTGATAAATCTCAGACTGAACGGAACAGAGAGGAGAGTAACATACACTGGTAGAAGATTTCAAAGTTCAATCAACTCAACAACCTGATGCATGGGTTAAACTTACGTAAGGGGTTGGGCCATTTAAAATGTTGGGCTATTTGACTGAGTGGAACACTGATTTATACAACAAAAAATTGCGTGGATTGTCATTCATACGGGCTGGTCTTTAATTTTTTCTCTTCAATTCGCTGGTCTTTAATTTTTTTCCCTATTTCTTATTTAATGAAAATTTGTGAGCCAAAGTATCTTTTATTTGCGGGTCTAGTAAATCAGAAATTCTGGGTTCGAATTCCAGCAGAGGCAAAAAATAAATCGCAAGGCAAAATTTTCATAGAAATTATGCCTATTCGGCCAAAGTTATGTAGAGACTATGCCCCAAGGGGCATAGTTTCTATGTAATCAGACAGACAAGACATAATCTTAATTTTTCAACAGAACTTTGTCTTCAGACATAGTTACATAGAAATTATGCCCCTTAAGACATAATCTCTATACAACTTTGGCCGAATAAGCATAATTTCTATGAAATCTTGCCTTGCGATTTTTTTTCTTTTTAACTCTGCTAGGATTCGAACTAACAACGTCGGAGGTATTTTCGGAGGCATAAATACATAGAAACTATGCCCCTTAAGGCATAATTTCTATATAACTTTAGCCGAATAGGTATATTTTCTATTGAAATCTTGCCTTGTGATTTTTTTTTGACTCTGCTTAGATTCAAACCCACAACATCAAGGGTATTCTTGATCATTTTTTTTAGGCGAAGGGCAAAAATTAAAGACCACCAATTTGAGGGGAAAAAATTGAAGACCACCGATTTGAGGGGCAATCGTGTGAATTGCCCTTTATACAAATGTCTCATTCGGTCAATTAGATTTTTTTCTTATTTTTAAAAGTTGTTCAAATATATATATTTTTTGTTGTTCAATCTCACTGTCAAAATATTGGATTGTCATTTAATGTGTGCCATAACTTAACGTTTTCTCATAAGATTATCAGTTTGATCAAAATGAATCACCAGCGAAAGCTTCACAATAACTTGTTATCAATTACCAATGAATAACGACCTTGTGTTGTGGTGTTTGTACATGTGCGCTAGCTTCACCGAGTGTGAGTAAGTTTTTACCCTAGCTGAAGTAATGGACTAAGGTAAAGAGAGCATCAAACTTCCATAATTTGGTTAGTTAACAGAAATTCTCAACTCTTGATATCAAAAATTGAATTAATTAATTAAGAAATTAAATATTTAGACTACAATAACTGATCAAGGTAACGGCATTGAGATCGTCATCTGACATAATATAACTATTTACTCATAATTTTCATCAGGTTATTGGTTAATTATCACAGAGATTTATTTATAATTATCTTGCAAATGATTTATACTAATTAGCATGTAATACTTAAACTCTTATCCGGATATGAATATGCTTGAGTTATGTGAACTAGCATGAATGTTATGAATTAGTATATATATATAGAGAGAGAGTGTGTGTGTGTGTAAAATGTGGCTTAAATATGAAGATCTTGTGTCAATCTAAAGCTTCCTCAGAAGTTGTTTTGAATAAGTCAAAATATCGTATTGCATTTCCTACCTTAATAATTGGTTCATTAAGTGAAATATAGGTAGGAATACTATGGTTGACTTGTACCTATTGCACAAATATAATAGTAGTGGTAGTATCGACCTTTAATTCCATATCTTCAAGTGTTAAGACTTTGATATTTCAGCTACTTTTGGGTCCTTACTACCAACAAACAACAGAAAAAATTTATCCACACTTGACACTTGTTAGATATGGTAATATTAGCCCAAAAATGTGTAACCGGCGAATCCCTCAAGCCAGAGCTGAATCTAAGATTTCTAGGATATGGATACACCATTAAAAGAGGAGAACAAATAAAGTACTAAGTGGGAATCGATCCCTAATCCTTGAGCTAAACAACTCAACATTCAACCAAGCCCACCATTCAACCCTTTGGAAACATGCATGGGTGCCATGAGATAATATTAGATCAACTCTAGAAAATATGTACATAAATACTTATTATTTCGGAATAACCATAGGTTCACGTACCCCATTTTTTCTACCTAAATTCGCCACTGCCCCAAGCTTGAACATGTTGGGTCACTAACTAGAGAGCTAATGAGTCAAGAGATGAGTTGGACCCAAAGTGACCTATCTACCTTTTATGTAGCTTATTTTTCGTTTCGTCTATCTATTAATATAGAATTTTATTCGCACATCTAATAATTATTTCTTAATAAATAAGTGATGCTCCTTCTCGTTCTCCCTAAACCTACTAATATGACATTGTTCCTGTCCTGCCCAGTTGCCATCCCTACCTCTATTGTTTCAAATAAGAATTTGATAAATTTATATTACAAAAAACTAGGAAAGAAGAGATGGAATAATGATCCATGAAGTGATGCTTTTATTGAGTCTTCTGCAAGTATGAGTATATATACAAATACGGTGTGCGACCACAACATTTGTTTTGAGTTAAGTCAACACGACCCATGCATGAACAATGGTGTTATTGCACTATTCTGTTTGCCCCAATTTATGTGGCACCGTTCAACTTTTGAGGGTCATTTATGAGTATATATACTACGTAAAGTCACAACAATTGACATGCTAAAATATTTTAAAAAATCTAAAAAAAAATTACGGTGAAAGAAAAGCATATTTATTCTTGAAATTCAAATAGTGTCACATAACTTAATATAGAGTTGGGCAGCATAAAGTAAATTGAGGACAACCATATTTGACCGCCAATTACTATACTAATAGGTTTTCAATTTTTCATATCTCTGAGGGTGCAAATAATTATAACTATATTGGAGGTTGGTAGTAATACCTTACTACCTTAGTCCATTGTCAAAGTGCTATATGTGTCTAGAGTGTAGAGTTTGAAAATTGAAACTACAACAATAATGTTACGTGTGTGGAAAAGGTCTTGGCGACTTTTTTCCGACATATCACAAAAAATGTAGGACATTAACAAAGGGTTATTCCAAGTTTTTTTAGATGATGGTGATGCTCAATACAATTTGTGTCCATCTCGATTATTTTATTGAGTGTCCGCTATCTCTCAGTAGTAAGTATTGAGTAACTCTACTCAATTAGTGTTTTTTCTCTTTGTTGAGCAACAACCAAGGAAGCTGGGTTCAAATAAATCTCCTTCATCAAAAAATTGTACTGCATGCGCAAGTAACGCGAAAACAATATTAACTTTTGAATAATCTCTTGCAGTAACAAAGGTAGTTCAACAATTGTGTAAGGTCACAAGTTCGAATTTTTTGAATCCCATCATTGAAATATCTGGTTCCACACCGATTGAAATTTTGATCGTAATTATTCTTATAATTTTCAATAATTTTATTAACAACTAAACCAAAACCATTTAAGAATTCGTTCCAATTCTTATCTAGTCGTGGTCAACTTAGGTAGCTAGATGGTACGTTGACGATAAATTAAATTCTTTGAGGGTAAGATGCATTCAATAAATAAAAGACTGGACAAGAAAGAATTATACAGCTGATGGCAGAGAAAAAGCATGCAAAAGAAAATCCAGAATATTGAATATTGATGAGCAACAGAAGTCAGACAAGTCCATGTTTAATGTAATGTGTTGTGAAAGCTTGTCCAACCACAACAACTTTTAAAGCTTCCAGGGTGTCTGCCATCTGTTTTTTTTTTTTGCATCCATTGCCGTCTAATTACTTATGGTTGTGGCCCCAATCTTGAAGTCACACAATATTTTGTGTGCTCGATTAATTTATTTGAATTTGCACCTATAAAATTCATTGTAGGTGAAAACATGTCATACAAAAAAAATTATTCTCGATACATCTAATTAAGAATTGAGATCATATTCATCTCACTAAACTACTGGTAGTTGGATAATTTATTTTACTTCCCCTTATGATTTCGGCTTCTTTTCCTTTTTAGTTTTGTTTAATATATTTAAAATTTACTAATCCGACTAATTCAAACTTATATTATAGATAGTTTTTTAGAAGTAAAGCGTTCATTATGTAATATTTTTTATTCATAAAATTCGAACTTGGAACATCTGATTAAAAGGTTAAATATCTTGATCATTCCTGGTTAAAAGAAGTTGCCCGCGCTATTGGTTAGAATGCATCCATCAAATTGCAAATTTTTTAGGTAACTTTTAATTCGAAGTAATAGTCTCATTTACATTTATCTCTTGCAATAATAGATAATTATTGATCTATTAATTGTTTTCTAAAAATTAGGTGAAATTGCTTGCACCTCGTTTACTCGGTCTCCTCTCCAATTCCAACTTTGCAATCACTTGTGAGGCTCTGACTATTGATTGCATATGAGTCCATACTACATTTCGAGGTCATTCTAATTTTTATTTTGATTGTATTTGTACATTTCAAGATTTGCTATATAATACGATGTTAACAAATGATTGGAACGAACAGCTATAATTTTCCAAAATACTACTTTTAGAATAATATAATATCATAATACACTTTTCTTCAGATGGACCGAATAAGGAAATAAATAAATAAAAAAGATAGTCCGGTGCACAAAACATCCTACTTTAGCAGGGTCCGAGGAACACTACAAATAAAATTTCTATTTTTCCACTGAAAAATGTTCAATGGCTATTTCACTACTGAATATCGGTGAAAAAAACCTAAATAGTGATAATTTCACGCGAAAAAATTAGAAAGTATATTAGTGTTTCAATGGTGCATATGAAAGTTGAACCCTATAACTACATGTGGACCGATGGGAAAAGGTGGTCTCCGAATGAGCTTACAACTATCGACTTAGCACAATGGTTATTTTTTCTTTATTATTCTAAGTTTTTCACACGCAAGAAATATACTTTTATGGCTAGATAAGTGATCAGGCCCGAACGATTATTTACTGAGAATAAAGGACTCCACAATGTCGTAAAACCATATATGAAGGCTAAATTTCGCCGATATCTGAAGGCCAAGAAAATTGATGATATGATTACTTGGAGACTGTCATGCTAGTGTTGTATACATACATATTCAATAACTTAGAAATGCATGATTGAGTGTTTATTAATTTAAAGTTATATACTATACTTTGTTTCTTTCAAAGATAATATAGTACTATAAACAAACAATTAGTCCATATATTACATACTTTGGAACTTGGAAGATATACAGTTGATCTATTGAACTACTTAATTAACCTCTTTTAAGTCTTGTATATAATATATATATATATAGATCCTTGTACTATTTGGATTCAGGACAAGAACATGAAGGAGGTGGAATCAAGGCTTGAAATTCATCCCACAACTCTTTAAGCCTTGAGAAGTACACAGACTACACAGAAAAAATGCTCTGAGTTAGGGTTGCAATCTCCTTATGCAAATAAAAGGCCCTAGAAGCATTGACTCTGTTAAATCTCTTTCTAAAATCTTTTCAGTTTGTGAGCATCGAATGCATGAATTACAATACTAATCAGATCTTTAGACAATGTATTCATTATCCAAGCTAAAACTGTAGCATTGCACATATCCCACATTTCATGCAGATTTGGTTCATACATTACTTTCTTACATGTGCTTAATACAAAGCCTAATTTATTTTTACTACGTAGAACAATCATCAAGGATTTACTCCAGAGAGAATAATTTTCTGTATCTTGAAATGAGTACAGAACCTTGTGTATCCGAAGGATGAATGTAGAGAGGATGATTGTGGTGAGCATCATCTATTTGCTACACACTTGGACTGGTTGGAATTGCTCCGGTTGTTCAAGATTCTGACATTGTCATACTCAAATTAGGCTTATTCGATTCACAAATTGACCTAGAATTATCAAAATCCTTCGAGAATCTGAATAACTCAAAAATCAGTGCTAATTTTGAGAGAAGCACTTGCAATATCACTCCTACATTGAGCGAAAATTAAAAAAAGTATAAATCGTAACCTAATTCACTTCCAATTGAATCGAAGAACAATATAATTCGAGGTGACTGAGAATACATTCAAATAGTTCGATCTATTCACCAACTGAGCTTTGAGATCTAACTGCAAAACTCTGATATCATGTTGAAGAGCTCAAGCATGGTGATTCGAAAGGAAACTAAAAGAAAGTTCTGGAAGAAGAAGAGATAATTGAGTGAACCGATTACGTTGATTCTCAGAAGGAAGAAATGAAATAGTATAACAGTATTTATATCTACTTATACTAACATAACCGACCTACACTAATATTTTAACTAATTACATCTTAACAGCTTAACTAATTGCTAATTTTCTAACTTGTAGAAAATATTCTTCATTGATTTGATTCATTAATGATTTATAATATATATAGAGTGTTAGAGAAATATTTACTTTGCTACAAATTAGGTAACTAATCAGTCCTAATTACAAGACAAATATAATTCTACCTAATATAGGAGATGTACAATTAAGTATTGTGGAAATATTCTATTACACCCCCGCAGTCGAAGCGAGAGGTCGGCGTATGCTGATACTGTCCCGAAAGTCTTCAAATAAAACCAGCGGAAGACCTTTTGTAAAAATGTCGGCAATCTGATAACGTGACGGGACATGTAAGACACGTACTTGTCCACGAGCAACCTTTTCGCGAACAAAGTGAATATTCAGCTCAATATGTTTAGTGTGTTGGTGGTGAATCAGATTCCATGAGAGATAAATTGCACTAACATTATCACAATAAACCAATGTCGCCTTCGGAACCGTACAATGGAGCTCTAAAAGAAGGTTTTGTAGCCAACAAGATTCAAACATCACATTGGCAACTCCTCAGTATTCTACTTCGGCACTGGATCTGGACAAGGTTGCTTGCCTTTTTAAGGACGAGGAGACCAAATTATCACCAAGAAATACACAATAACCAGACGTGGAGCGTTTGGTATCCGGACAACCAATCAACATTTGTGTATGAAACAAGAGTGGTTGTCGAAGACGGATATAAATGCAAGCCATGATCAAGAGTACCCTGAATATAACACACAGTGCATTTGAGAGCATGCATGTGATCCTTCATCGGGTTATGCATGAATAGACAAACATGTTGCACAACATAAGAGATGTCGGGTCTCGTGAATGTGAGATACTGCAGGGCACCTGCAAGGCTGCGGTAATGTGATGGATCGACATATGGCTTGCTGGAAGAAGAACTCAACTTTGGTTTAGTGTCCACCGGAGTAGCAGACGACCTACACGATGACATGCCAGTTTGTTCAACAATCTTTGGTGCATACTTCTTTCATGATAAAAATAAACCACATGCATGACGTGTCACAACTATCTCCAAGAAGTAACTCAGTGGCCCTAGATCTTTCATTGCAAACTTAGAGCCAAGCAGTGACATTATAGACTTGCGAAGGGCATCAGATGAGGCAGTTAAGATAATATCATCCATATACAAAAGAATGTAAGCAATATCATTACCCTGATGGTAGATGAATAGAGAATGATCAGACCTGCTGTTAGAAAACCCAATATGTGAAACGTAATTTGCAAACCTTTTGTACCAGGCCCTAGGAGCTTGTTTGAGCCCATATAATGATTTCTTCAGCAGGCACACATGATTAGGATAAGTATGGTCTTTGTACCCCATGGGTTGATACATGTACACTGTTTTATTGAGTTCTCCATGCAGAAAGACATTTTTGACATCAAGCTGATGAAGCGGCCATGCCTTCGAAAGAGTCAGACTGAGGACCGTCTTGATAGTTGTCGGGGCACCAAATCCCACGTCCTATTATTAATAAGAGCATTAAATTCATCATCCATAGTCATTTTCCAATTCGAGTCATTAAGGGCAAACACGGGATTACGGGGCAACGGTGACTTGGCAACATGGGTGTGAAGATCGTATTTTTTGTTTGGCTTAAAAATCCTGTGTTGACTATGAGTGACAGGTTGTTGGGACGGATTGGAGTCGGGCCGGACGAGAGTGACGGACTGTCCGACAGTAGGTTGGCAGTGACTGGACTGATGGGCAGTGGACCAGGGGACGGTGGGCTGCTCGAGCCGGATGGTGGGTTGAGACCTAGCGGACTGTCCGACACTGGGCCTCTCGGTAGTGGGCTGCTAGTGAGAGGCTCAGCTGGGCCAGTAGCCGCGAGGCTCGATAATTGGACCGAGACACTAGGACATGTTGGGCCTGTTTGAGAGGCTAATTTATGGATTAAATATGGGGTATGCTATCGTCAAGAAATTCATAGGTAGGAGGCACGAGATAATGTAATTTGGCAAAAGGGAAAATTTGTTTCATAAAAAATTACGTGACGACCTACGATAATTTTATTAGAGGATAAGTCAAAATATTTGTAACCACGATGATTTGACAGATATCTAAAAAACACGGAGTTGATCGGGGTTGAAGTTTATTGATGGTAGTAGAAGAAAAGAGAGGATATCATAAGCACCCGAAAACCCGTAAATGAGAATATGATGGGCCCTTAGGTATAAAATTTTGAGTGGGGATTGATAGGCTATTTGTTTGCTCGGAAGTATGTTCAAAAAATTGATTGTCATTTGTAACGCATGATGCCAAAAGGATGGTGGTAGAGATGCATGGGCAAGTAAAGTTCTAACTAAGGCTTTCCAGTGGGCCGGGACAGCCCGATCCCGCCCCGGCCCCCGTTTAAAATATGGGATAAAAAATATCGGTAGCGGGGTTCTAACTCGAAACGGGACTAGGGCTCATCCCGCCCCCCAACCCTCCCCGTCCCGGCCCTCCCCGTCCCGCCCCGTCCCACCCCCTTTATAGAAACTAACCATTGCCTAAACGACCACTTTCAATTTTAGCCGTTGGCAACGGCTAGCAACGACCATCCCCCCCCCCCACACGCCCCATAAACCCCTCATACCCCCTTAATATTTATTTTTAACTCCTAAGTTAGTATATTTACACATTAACCCTATTTCTCAATTATAAATACCTCATTCTCCTCTTCATTTTTCTCACAAATCTTCCTATCATCTCTCTAATCTCTCTCTCTCTCTCTCTCTCTCTCTCTCTCTCTCTCTCTCTACAAGTCTAAATTGCACACTAAATATTATATTTCATTTGCTAATTTGTATCAAAGTTCAAAAATTGAGAGTGAAGTTGGCAACTAACTCGAGGATCATCGAGCAAAGTTTCAATTTTCAACCTCGATTACATGTCGACGTTACGTCGGCTTTTGGTACCTTCGTTCCTTCTTTTATTTAAATTATTATTATTACTTAATTTAATTATCGTACTTAATTTCATTAACTTTAATTATTTATTTGCATAATTATAATGGAATGATGTGGATCTTCTAGTAACAGGGGTAAGGGTGCATCTTCTAGTAATCCTAATTATGATGATTTCACTCAAGTAAATGAAACTGATCCTCTTAATGTTAATATTAATATATCATTAGATCATGAGGTATTGCATCTGAACCAAACTTTGATTTAGAAAATGAATTAGAAGATAATTTAGATAACACACCCACTAGTGCACCTCCACCTCAGGATCAGACTGAGTCTCATGCTGAAACTGAAACTGGAATCCCTCATATTCCCCCTAGTATGAGAAGAGGACAAAAATAATGAAAATTAAAATCACATGCATGAGATTTTTTTGATAGGGACATTCCTAATTAACTAGCTATTTGTAAAATTTGTCGCGAAGTTTATAAATTTAAAACTGGAAAAGATCAAGGTGAGATAGGAGGTTTAGTGAGACATGTGGAAAACTCTCACAAAGCAAGGTATAACCAATACTTGGCTGAAAAAACGGGTGTGCAAATGCCTTCTGAGTTAGGACAAGGTTCACATAGTATCCCCGACCAAGTACATGGTCGAATTAACCCGATGATGGGGGGAGTTCTAGGTCCAAAATATGATAAACACAAAGATCGGGAAAATTTAGCAAAATTAGTTGTTGTGGAGGGTTTTCCCTTTTCATTTCCTTCCTCTCCTGGTTTTATTCATTACATTCGAGAAACATATAATCCAGCTTTTAACTGTTTTCCTATATCAACTATTAGAAGAGATGTTTTTAAATTTGCGCATAAATATCAACAATATTTACGTTATGCATTGTATCATTTTAAAAGCTATTTGGAGTTTCTGCCCATATCTTACACTATGGGTAGTTTTATGGAAATATTTAGAAGGTATAATTTCTTCCTGTATACAATTTACATCCGTCCCACTATCAATAAGAGCTGTAAATTCTTTTTTAAAGTTGTAATATATTAAAATGGTAATTTTCACATAATTTTTTTAAGAAGTAATTACCTCAAGGGCTTGTAAAAAATCTCATGTATCACTTGTTTCCGTATTTGTAGTGTCGATGTCCTCCCAGTTGAGATTATCAACATCCTCTATGATAGGTTGTTTACCTTTCCCTTCGAGACTAGAAATTCTGTAATCTCGTAAAGTATTACCGCTTTTCAATTCTGCAATTTCTTTTTTGAGATTATCAATCTCCCTTTTTAAATCCCTGGTAGTACTAGGAATTGTCACCCCCTTATTATGCTGCATCATTTTCTTCAATTCTGACATGGTATATGCACCTGATTTTTCCAGAATTTTCTTCCATCGTGAAGTTTATGCTTTTCTGGAATCTGATCTATGATTTTAGATCTCATTTCTAGATTTTTTATAACCTTTGATAGTTCTACGAGGTGATTACCTTCAAGGACATTAACATTCATATCCTTAAATTAGGAGAAGATGTTATAAAACTAATCATCCTGTTTGTTTATATTACTAGAACATTGCTGTCCTAATTGACATGGCGTGCATTCCTCTTCTGAATCTGAGGACATATAATCTTCATTATTCAGTTGGTGAATATCTTCCTCTGAACAATCTGTCTTTAAGCGTGAATCTTCAGGTTCGGAATTTAGCAACAACTTGTATAATGATTTCTTAATATCATCGTCTATGTTAAGGGCCTTGATTTTTTCCTTAACCTTACAATCCTTATAATAATGTCTCGTCCTTCCACATTTCCAACAGGCTTTTGGATTCTTAGACATTATAATGTTCTTCCGATTCTTAAACTCTTTTTTCCTTCGGGATCTCTTTTCCAGACGCTTTTTCTTCCATTCCTAGAAATTCTTCTTATTATAATTCTTGCGTCTATGAGATGATTCTTTTGATTTGGGTGTGTCCATCCCAAACCTGGTGCAAAATTCACCAAGTTGTTGTCTTTCATGAGACCTTACTTGCTGATTTATTGGTTCAACTTAATCCCATTACATAAGGCTAAACCTTCTTGGATGCAAGTTCCTATACGTTTTCCATAGGTATATTATCATAATTGATATGTATTCCTCCTTGTCTAAGGTTCTTTCTAACTCTTTCAGCAAAGAGAGAGGGTAACTCATCTATAAATTTGGATTTCCAATGAGAGTTATTACACTCTGGCAGTTCCATAACCCTGCTAAGAAAGACATCCTTATACCACATAAAAGAGATTAAGGTTTTACATCTAAGGTTTTAGAGCATAGTCCTTATATTTTCACTATCATCCATCCATCGACCAGTGAAATATTTTATGATATTTAAACGTAGTGTATAAACAATATTTTCCTGTGGTTCTGTACCTAGTTCGGTTTTTACCGCAACCAATATGGTACTCTTTGCTCTTGGGTTAAATAATTATACCACTAGCCTTTTAATTGGCTAGTAAACCCTGAGATTACCATCTCTGCAATAGACTTATCATTTCTTATTAGCCTTGCATCTAGTGCAGTATATAAGCATCCTATGTATAGTATTATAGCATTGTCTCTCGGTATAACTGTCTATATTCCATTCATAAATGCATGTCCCACTGTAAATTAGGGGCCCTTTCAATTCAATCTCCCACTTGATTTCAGACAGTCATTATCAACAATATCATGTTCCTCAAGCGGTACGTCCTGAGGGGTGAGTCTAGGATAGTAGTACCTTCTTTGAACATGTTTTCTAGCATATCTACTAGAGTAGTTGGCCAGTTTGTTGACCTCATCGGAAACTTTTTGTCTATAATCATCTCCAGACAGGTCGAAATCATATTCATCCCCTTTTTCTCCTGTCAAGGGACTAATTTTTAACCCTTAAACTTTTCATCAAGCAATTATTCAAGTTCCGTATAACCTCTTAACTTGAATTCTTTGATTTCAGGGGGAGGCAGCACACTATGAGTGGCCATAGTCGTATGAGGAACAGTAGAAGGGTGCAATTTTCTGATTTCAGAAGTCAATTTTTCTACTCTATCATGTAAAAGGACAATTTGTTCACCCAATATGTTCAGATAAATATTTGAATAATTATTCTGTTTTAGCATAATATTAATATGCGTTGTTGTAACTAAAACAGTATCATTTTCAATTTTTTTTAGAAAGCCGCAAAATTAATGATCGTATTATCCTTTTCAATTTGAAAATGTTGTTGGAGAGGTAAAACTGTAAATAATTCCCCTGTTAGAGAGCTTATATTCTCTTTCTAAAACAGAGATATAATCTACTACGTATTTGGTCATAAACCAAGGGACAAAAGATATAATCTTATTAGCTTCATAAATATCTTTATAAAATTCCTCTTGAAAAAATGTTCTTTCTTTTTTATCAAAAGTTTCAAAAAATCATTTTTTAAATGATTCCCAACTGGGTTTAGAGAAATCATCACTGATCTTTTTTCTTGCGGGTTATCCCCGACTAATTTTTTTTTTTGGTTTGATCCGATAAACGGATGGAAAATCCATTTATGAGTCGGTCATATTCGGGTCTTCTTTAACACCATTGACGATAATGTCTTTTCCAATTATAATATTATCAACTCTGTTATTATCAACTTTCCAAATTTGAGAAGTGGAGGCTCGTGAAGGAGATCTTACAAAATAATCAATTGAATCAATGTAAGAACGAGAAGCAGATCTATAAGATTTGGAGCTAAGACTATTACGCTCAATTTTGTCAGTTAAGTAGCTTGCTTCGGAAAACTTTAACTTAACAGTACCATTTGGTGTCTGCTCAATATGAGTTGGGATCAAGAGTTTAAAGCATTAAAATGTTAAATATATATATATTGGAGGATTCTTCACTGACCTAACTGATATAATTTTTCTCTCCTTAACATATATCGGTGGTCCATGTCTCTTTCCCCACGAAATAAGAAAGAAAACTACCTAGTCCGCTTGGGCAGCTCAATTGGTTATCAAGGGGATATTTGGAAAAGAAAGAAAACTACCTCTAATATTTTTTTTTCCTAATTTAAGTATAAATTTGTCTTTCTATAGTTTTCTCAACTAATCTCATTAACTTTTTCTTCTTTCTTCATTTAATGCTAGAATTTAAGGATGGAAATCCTTTCCTGCAAAATTAAGTGAGAAAAGAAAGCAAATGCCCAATCTTAAAGAAACGAAAAGCTATTCTTGCTGTTATAAATTATAATGATCAAATTGTCATATCTTGCTTGCTTTTATTTCTAATTCTTTTTTACCTGTTGCTTTTTAGTCAAGAAATCTTGGTCCAAAAATTTATCACTTTATTAGCAATAAGAAAAGAAAGCATTAATTATTTTTGTTCCAGTTTCACCTTACTACTCCAAGAAGGCATATACTCTAGTAATTATTAGGGAAGGAATAAACCTAGTCAAATACCTCTTATAATGAATAATGTTACTAGTAGATAGTTTTTTAATAGATATGTCAAAACTTTGCTAGCGCTTTATAATGTTTTGACATATGAAAATCATTTAATTTAATAACAACAATCATCAGGATTATTTGACTAAATTATCTCTGTTATTGAAAACATATTTTTTTGTATGGATGTTCATACACATTCACTAACCTTTTATGTGTTACATGTACCTATTAATTTGAGCACTTAATATTTATAACTTCCATTGGGTGGTTACATGTACCTATTAATTTGAGCACTTAATATTTGTAACCTCCATTGGGTGGTTTCATCCTATAAATTGGGATGTTATTCACCTTTGAAGGAAGATGACCATACACTTGAAATAAGAAGAAAGTCTCCTCCTCCTCTCTACTTCTTTGTCTACATCTCTTGTCTTATATTTCTATTGCTATCATTTAATAACACGTTATCAGCACGAGTATCAGCACGAGACTCTGACATCTTGAGCAGATATTTTGGAAATACTAAAACAATTTCCAGATAAGTATCATATTATCTAGTATTTTAGATGTAAGGTCTGTGTACACTCTACCCTCCTCAGACCCACATTGTGGGATTTTACTGGGTATGTTGTTGTTGTATGTACAAAAGAATATGTATGTTTACTGACTATCCATGATAACTGTCTATCTGATCGTGGTTATCCATGTATAGATATTACACCTCTCCCTTTTCTCATTTCATGAAATCTTGTTGCTGGAATTTTCATGTCTTTTTCCTAATTTATTGGAAATTAAATTTATGGTTCTTTGGTCCTTCGTTTCTTTTTTTAGTTGAAATCAGAAGTGATCACCTTTCATTATTTTCGTTATAATAAAAATTATTTGTGTGTATAATCATCAGAAGTTATAATATTTTCATAGGTCTATTATAATTACAATTAAATATGTGTCAGAGAAAAATTCTCTACATCATATGTATGCCTTGATTTGCTCCTGAAGTAGCAATATCTTAAAAGAGGTTCTAAGCCATCACGATTTGATATGCTTAAGGCACATTCGGATGATTGTATTTCATTCCTGAAGAATGAGAACTTGATAAATGTTACAAATACAGATCCATTCCTTGAAGTGAATGTGATAGTATACAATAAAGCTTATAAATACGAACGCGTGTTTGGTTGTGAAGTTATCACAACTCACCTCCAGAAGAGGTAGAATAGTTGAGAAAAATATTCTAAATATTTTATGCTTTACTCCCAAAGTAGTAAACTCAAAATTCTACTCCAAAAGTAGCAAATTTTGAACTCTACTCCCAAAGTAGTAGAACTTGGAACTTTACTTCAAAGTAATAGAAATTTGAACTCTACTCCCGAAGTAGTAGAATATTGAACTCTCATCTCGAAGTAGAGAAATTTTAAGTTTACTCCTGAAATAGCAAGACCTTGAAATCTACGCCTTGAGTAGTAAGACTCTGGAATTTACTCTTGAAGTAGTAACTCTGAAGTTTACTCTCGAAGTAGTAAATATGAAATTTACTCCCAAAGTGGTAAAACTTTGAACTTTACTCTTGAATAACTTTGTAGCTTTGTAGTTTATAATAATGATTTGGTTGGTTATCAAAATCTGGCATGCTTACTTTTATTTTTTTTTCATTCAGAGGCAATCGTGTGTACCAAGTCAAAAGATTATGCTATGTTGGGTAATTATTACCTCAATCTGATAAGCACCATATCTGTTCAAATTGAAGTTATAATATTTTAAGATGCATGTCGTACTGCTAAGTGATAAAGTACCGACTAATTATCATCTATGATGTGATAACATATTTGCGGAAATAATGTACTTCTTAGTAGATTAAAAATTACTGAACAGTTGATAATGATTATGGCAATTGATTACAACTACAACAACCCTTTTGACAATAATTATTAGTTTGAGTCCCTTTTTTTATTTTTCAGATATAAGGAGATATTTATGGATATCCATTGAAATATATTATTAAATTATTATATTACTAAATTATTATATTGATCATATAAGTAAATTGTTGTATCCTAATAGGACTTATCATGATGTGTCAAAATTTCTTTAAGATGGATACATAGAGTTGTTATATTTTAATAGGACTTGTCCAAACTTACCAGTTTTAATATATGATGCAGTTTATTATATATATTTAGTCTTCACTTTGTATTTTCTGACAATGTACTTATTTTATTTTGTGCATGTCATTTCATTTGAATATACGGATAAGATATGAATAACTTTCAAAGCAAGTTTGGATTAAAATTGAATTATGCATTTATTATTTTTAAATATTCATTCATTTACCGTTTCCTTTCATGACATCAGAAGTGTCTAATTAAATTTTTTACATGACACCAACAGTGACAAAGAAATATTTGATAGTACAAAACCAACTAAGGGCTCTAGAAGAGCTAACTATTTATCAAGAAGATCATGTCATTAGTAGTGTCCAAGCAATATGTGATTGTGGAGAATAGATTAAATGCTCCTGAAGAGCTTGTATACTATTATGTCATTAGTTCTAGATTGTTATATACAAAGTTGTTATGATCGAAGCACAAGTTATAGTAAAATCGAAGTTTACTAAAGTAAATGGCTATCATATTGAAGCTATAAATGATTGGATGACTAAATATCTATAAAATCATAGTGGGTAAGAAATGTGTATTTGAAATGTTACCCTCTTTATTCTCCAAATTGTATTGCACAAATATAAGCATGATGAAATCACATGTCACGATAAACCAGAAGTTTATTGTACAAAATAGAATTCATGTTATAGTAAATCAGAAGTTTACTAAAACAAATAGCACATGACATGGTAAACCTGAAGTTTACTAGTACAAATAATTTTATCAATTGACGTGACAATTTTGGTTGTCCTGATTTAAATCTATGTGCTAAGTTTGTATTCAGAATATATTGAAGAACTAGAAGATTCTTCAAGAATTAATTTGCTTGTTCTCATGATAAGTTGATTACACTGACTAATGTTAGGACTGAATTCCTAAATTTTGAAAAACATAAAAGTTAAATAAGGGCCCATTCACCTGTTATGTGATGTCTTAAATAGATGCATCGATAAGACAGTCACATGTGCGTTTCTTGTCAACCCACTTTTGACATATGAATAATTGCATGCTCAAAATAATTGAGTTGAGAGCACAATTTTCAGATTATGTAATCAAGATAATTCATCTTGTTAATGTTGGTTTATATTCAAGCTGGTTTAGCATTGAATGCCTCCGATAAATAGCTAAATCATTGCGAATGAGAACAAAGCTTCATGTGTTGATCTGAAATATGATATATTTCATACAATGGCGTTTGTATGCTTTAGACTAATAAATTATGATAAATTCTCCCCTCACAATTGGTTCAAGGTTAGGAACCAAATGTTTTCATCTAATAGTTTTGTTGTGCGGTCTATGATTAATGAATCTACCACGATGCACACAGATGGATTTCCCAAAGAATGTGAAAATGTATGTTAGTTTTTCTAACATAAGGGTAGAGAGAATAAACATCTAAGAAATATATTGTGAATTATCACTAGTATGATCCTCGTTCAAACGATAATTCAAGTCAAAATCTAGAAGCATTTGCTGACCCAACTATTTCATATTACAGCTGCAAGATGCTCCTAAATGTCCCTGAAGGACAGAGTTTACAACATGCGTGAAGCATGGTAGAAAAATCAGTTTCAAACACAATAATCCTTGAAAAATGAGAGGACCAAATGATCAAAATGATTATAATAAGGAGGCAATGTGCTCTTGAAGAGAGTACGACATAACACTTCATAAAACCTCATACGAGGTTCAGGTACCTGAAAAAATAATAAAGTGATAAGATCTCAGTAAGTTGTATCTAATTGCAAACCGATACAAAATGATATCTCATCGACGATATATTTGATACAATATAGTGCACAATGTTGTATAATATTATGAGGATCTGAATTCTACGTCTCTTAAAACATATTGATGTAGGAATAATTACCAAGTAGATACATCTTGGTAAATTTACTAGACCTGCAGTCCTGACATGAGAAGATGTTATGTAAACTAAATATTAAATGAAAATTGTCTCAGCCTATATGACTTACGTGACAAAATTTATATGAATTTTTTTGAAAGATTCAAAATGGCTGAAGCATATACAAGTTATTGAAAAAACTTGTTTGTAATCCTTAAACGAATTAAATGAACTAAGGTTGATGTACTGAAACCACCTTAATAAATATTTATTGATGAAGGGTACAAAGACGACTCTGTTTACCCTTATCCTTTATGATATTCAAAATCTTTCATAATGTTGTGCAAGTTGCTAACTTGAATATTATCAGAGCTTTTGAAGAGTTTCTGAAAAGCAGTAGACTACCTGCTAAAAGAAGTTGAAATGAGAAAATTAGATTAGTACTGAAGTACCATATTTTTGTTCAATTGGTGTATTTATTTATCTTGCTATAACTATGAGCATGATATAATTTTTTTCTTACATGAAGATACTGAAATAAGATCAATTGCATATTATCGATTTACTGAGAGAATTTTTCCAAAATTAGGGGGAGAAAATAATGAAATAAAAAGGGGAAATTTTGTGGAAAATTCATCATCGTCTCATCTTGATCTATGTGCTTCTATTAATGAGCAAGAGGTCCAAAAGATTATTCACTTGCAGAAAATAGCAAATCAAATGCTAGACACATTTATAGATTTGAAAAGGATTACCGAATCACATATCCTGCAAAGACTGTCCCAATTCAGATTGATGTCCCTGTAGGACCATCTACTAGTGTCATAGAAAATGAGTCCAAAAGCACACCTAAAGCGTGATAGACCATTGGGCTCTAAGGATTGGAATCCTAGAAAAAAGAAAAATTAATGGTCAAGATGACACTAAGAAAGAATCTTATAAAGAAATGCAAGATTTGATCAATCCTGATATTCTTGAAGATATCAATGAGCCACAAACTCAAGAAAATGAAGAAATATCAATAAATTCAATTGATGTTATGACTATACAAAAGAATGGTGATATCAACGTGCAACAAATTCATTCAAGTGATAATATGACTGACTTGTTCACTAAGTCTCTACCAACTGCAACTTTCGAGAAGATGGGGCACAAGATTGGAATACGAAGACTCTACCATTTGGACTGAAGTACTCATCAGGGGGAGTTAATACATGTTGTACTCTTTTTTGCATATAAGGTTTTGTCCCATTGTATTTTCCTTGTAAAGTTTTTAATGGGGCAACTAAAATATGTATTATTAGAAATGTGTACTCTTTTTCTTTCACTAGAATTTTTTCCCATTGGGTTTTTTTCTAGTAAGGTTTTAACGAGGCACATTATCTATGGACATCCAAGAGGGAGTGTTATGAAATACATATCCTTTGTATGGATGTCCATACCCATTCACTAACTTTTTGTATGTTACATGTACCTATTAATTTGGGCACTTAATATTTGCAACCTCCATTGGGTGGTTACATGTACCTATTGATTTGGGCACTTAATATTTGTAACCTCCATTGGGTGATTTCATCCTATAAATTGGGATGTTATTCACATTTGAAGGAAGATGAACATACACTTGAAATAAGAAGAAAGGCTCCTCATCCTCTCTACTTCTTTGTCTACATTTCTTGTCTTATATTGCTAATGTTATCATTTTATAACAATCTCTTTGTTTGATAGGATATTTAGAAAATTATATAAATAATTTATTGAAGTAAGGGTAGATGAAAGGAAAAACACAATTAATTGATAGATTATACATAGTATATTCTTAATATACTACGTATATTCTTTGATATTATTAGTGATATTGTACATCTGTAATTATGGTAGTAATTTGTAGTATTAGGAAAATGTATAATTGATTTCCATAATTATAGGCTAGATTTAATATTGTATATCATATATATAAACCTATTACATTAATGAAAATAATCAGCGGATTATTCTCTTTCATAGTATCAGCAGTCTAGGGCAAACTTTTACTTCTCCAAAAATATCCTCCTTCCGCCGGCCTACTCAACCCGTGGTCGTCAGCCATACCCCCCCTCCCTTCAAATTTTCTTTTCTTCTAAAACCCTAATTCTCCTCTTGTTCTTTCATCGTGTCTACCGCAAAGAACACATTTCATTCTGCCCTGGCAGTCTCCAATATCAAGAACAATATCCCTATTGTTCTTGAGATAGAAAACGTCCAATACGTGATATGGGTAGAACTATTTAAAATTCACGCAAGGTCTAATAGAATCCTCCATCACATCGTCAAACCGGAAAAAGGCAAGGAGAATGTGCCTACCACCGATGATGAAATAGAGTTGTAGGCAACTTTTGATGCTACGGTGCTCCAATTGATTTATTCCACCATCTCTACGAACCTCTTACAGGCTATTATCGAACCCGACGCCACGACAATAGAAGCTTGGAATAGGTTGCGTGATATATTCCAAGCTAACATAAAATTCCCGTGTTGTGACCCTTGAGACGAAATTCTTCCACATAAATATGGAGGATTTTCCGAATGCCTCAGCCTATTGTCAAAGGCTCAAGGGGTTGTCGGATCAGCTCAATAACGTTGGCGTGCCCATCACGAATGATCGCCTCGTTCTTCAGATGGTTGCAAGCCTCTCCGAGGCGTATAATGAAGTTGAAACTCTTCTTCGTCAAAGCAATCCTCTCCCGCCGTTCTACTAAGTACGTTCCATGCTCACCTTAGAAGAAGCAGGGTTGGCTAAAAAGGTGGCTACCAGAGTCAATTCTGTCATGATGGTGGCCACATCACGTGACACCGATGAACCTCACTCATTCACAGAAAATACTAGCCAAAACCACAATAATGATGGCAGCAAAAACTGCGGCGACGGCCGTGGTGGCAATGGTGGCAGCCGCGGTGGAGGCGGTGGAGGAAGTGGCGGATGACGGGGTGGCAGCCAGCATGGGCCTGGGCTGCAGCACCACTGACCGCAGCCTTGGGCTAGTGGGCAGTGGCCGTGGGGCTGGGCCAGTGAGCAGTGGCCCACTCCACCCCGTCCATTTCCGGCAAACTATTTGGCTAGGCCCAATGGCCTTCAACAGATTGTGTCTCGGCAGAATGGGGCCTGGCAGCAGCCTGGCCCACTTGGGCCTTGGCCACAACATGCCTTCGCTGCTGCAGGCCCAGTAACAACCCCGACTCTCATATGACGTCCGCGCCAGGTAATCTCTCGTCTTATTTTAATTTGAGCAAAAATGGTGGCATAATTTTTGTAATGGTAATTCAATTCTAATTTGTGGTTATGGTCACACAAATTTATCTCTCTCGAACCCACCTTTAGCCTTGAAAAATGTCTTTCATGCTCCTCAATTAATTACAAATTTGGTGTTTGTTTGGAAATATACAACTGATAACTAGATTTCTGTTGACTTTGATCCTTTTGGATTTTCTATGAAGGATTTCACGACGGGGATATCTCTAATGAGATGTGATAGTCGGGGCAAGCTCTATCCCATCACCACCACTGCCACCACCACTAAACAAGTCACACCGTCAACGTTTGCCGCTTTAGCACCTTCCTTAAGGCATGCACGTTTGAGTCATCTGGGAGCGTCTGTTTTTTATTCTCTTAAAAATAATAATTTTATTGAGTGTAATAGTACGCGTAACACTAATGTTTGTCCTTCTTGTCCGCTTGGGAAACATGTTAAATTACCTTTTGTTGCCTCCAATTCAAGTACTTTGTTGCCATTTGATATTATTCATAGTGATTTGTGGACATCTCCCGTTTTGAGTTCTTTGGGCCACCGTTATTATGTGTTATTTTTGGATGATTATTCTAATTTTTTGTGGACCTTTTCGTTATCTAACAAGTCTCAAGTTTATTCCACATTCTTATTATTTAGAGCATTCATCTGTGTCCCAATTTGAATGGGAAATTAAAAATGGAAGGGAATTTGATAATGGGTCGTTTAGAGAATTTTGTGAGGTTAATGGCATATCTTTTCGGTTTTCTTGTCCTCATACATCCTCACAAAATGGGAAAGCCGAAAGAAAAATCTACACCATTAATAATATTGTTCGGACATTACTAGCCCATGCTTCATTACCACCTTCATATTGGCATCATGCATCACAAATGACTACTTACCTTCTTAACATACTCCCTGACAAAGGATTAGCATGCCAATCTCCCCTAAATATTCTTTAACATAAAGATCCATCATATTCTCATCTTAGGGTATTTGGGTGTTTATGCTATCCTCTTTTCACACCCACTACAATTAACAAACTTCAAGTTGGTTCTACCGCTTGTGTGTTTTTGGGTTATCTGTATATCATGGTTACAAATGTTATGATTTATCTTCTAATAAGATCATAATTAGTCGCTATATCATTTTTTATGAAACCCAATTTCCGTTTGCTAAATTGTATAATTTTGTGTCCAACCCTTATAATTTTTTAGATGATGGACTCTCACCGTATGTGGTCCACTATTTGGTCTGGCCCACACCTCGGGATTTGGACCAGCAAACACTGGCAGGCCCACTGCTTGCTGGCCTAAACTCCCTCCGTCATCCAGTTTCCCCAACATGCCCACTATCTGCTAGCCTAATCTCTCATTCCTGTGAGTCTCTGCCAGCTGGCCCACTGCCTGTTGGCCCACTTTCCGTCACCCAGCCTCTTCGGCCAGCAGGCCCACTGCCTGCTGGCCCAACCCGTGACCCTCATCTCGATCCAGTCAGTTCAGATGTCACTACACCGACCCAGGTCTAGCCCACTTCTATTCCGAGTCAATGGGCCGTTACTCGTAGCCAATGAGGTATCTTTAAACCAAAACGACATTTAAATCTCAACTTTAATGTCACTAAATCACCCCTACCACGTAACCTCATGTTTTTCCTTCGTGACTCGAATTGGAAATTGGGCATGGATGATGAATATAATGCTCTTATTGAGAATAAGACGTGGGAGTTGGTGCCCCGTCCGTCTGGTGTCAATGTGATTCATTTTATGTGGATTTTTACTCATAAGGAAAAATCTGATGGTTGTTTTGAGAGGCATAAGGCCCGTCTTGTATGTGATGGCAAAACTCAATAGGTTGGCGTGGATTGTGGAGAGACCTTTAGTCCGGTGATCAAACCGGAAACTATTCGCACTGTTCTCAGTCTAGCTCTCTAAAAAAATATGGCCCATTCATCAGCTGGACGTGAAAAATGCGTTCTTACACGGTGATCTCAAGGAAACTGTATACATGCATCAGCCCTTTGGTTTCAGGGACCCCGATCATCTTAACCATGTGTGCTTGCTGAAGAAGTCCGTATGGGCTAAAACAGACCCCTCGGGCATGGTATAAAATGTTTGCAGATTATGTGTCTACTCTTGGGTTTTCTCTCACCAGGTCTGATCATTCTCTGTTCATCTTCCATCGCGATACTTCTCTGGCATACATTATGTTATATGTGGATGATATTATATTGACTGTCTCCTCTGATAAACTACGCAAGTATATCATATTTCTTCTCAGCTCCAAATTTGCTATGAAAGACTTAGGGCCTTTTAGTTATTTTTTGGGTATAGTTGTACCTCGTCATACAGGTGGTCTATTTATATCCCAGAGGAAGTATGCAGCTGAGATTATTGAACGGGTTGGCATGTCATCCTGTAAGGCATCTCCTACTCCGGTTGACACCAAACCGAAGCTGAGTGCTAATATAGCACACCATATGCGGATCCCTCACACTATCGCAGTCTTGCGGGGGCTCTTCAGTATCTTACGTTCACGAGGCCCGATATTACTTATGCAGTGCAGGATATGTGTTTATTTATGCATGATCCGAGGGAAGAACACATGCACGCTCTAAAACGTATTGTGCGTTTCATTCTGGGCACTCTTGATTATGGTTTACACTTATATTCATCGTCTGTATCTACTCTCATGTCTTATACTGATGCGGATTAGGGTGGATGTCCAGATACCAGATGCTCGACATCTGGTTATTGTATTTTTCTTGGTGATAACTTGGTCTTTTGGTCGGCTAAACACCAGACTACTTTATCGCGTTCCAGCGCGGAGGCCGAGTATCGAGGGGTGGCCAATGTGGTGTCTGAGTCCTGTTGGATGTGTAACTTCCTCTTAGAGCTTCATTTTCCTATTCAGAAAGCTACCTTGGTATACTGCGATAATGTTAGTGCGATATATCTCTCTGGAAATCCTGTCCAACATCAGCGCACTAAGCATATTGAGATGAATATTCACTTTGTTCGCGAAAAGATAGCTCATGGACAAGTACGTGTCTTGCATGTCCCTTCACAGTACCAAATTGATGACATCTTTACTAAGGGTCTTCCCTTAGTTCTGTTTGAGGATTTTAGGGACAGTATCAGCGTACGACAACCACCCGCTATGATTGCGGGGGTGTGATAGAATATATGCAGTACATTTCTAATATACTACGTATATTCCTTGATATTATTAGTGATATTGTACATCTGTAATTATGGTAGTAATCTATAGTATTAGGAAAATGTATATTTGATTTCCGTAATTATAGGCTAGGTTTACTATTATATATCATGTATATAAACCTATTACACTAATAAAAATAATTAGGGGATTTTTTTTTTCATTAATGTCGTTTTGGTTCTCTAAATTAGTTTGGTTAAAAAGCATTGATGAGTTTAGGATTTTCCACTCAAGGAAGTCAGAATATAAAGAATTCACACGAAGAGGCAAAGGGTAAATTTAACATATAACATATATATGCATTCTAATGTAATTTTTCACCGAATACACTTATTGGAATAATGGTGATTCCACCACAAGTTAAAACGACAGTTATTTTGAACGGAAGAGAGTAACTCAAAAAGAAAAGAAAAAAAACGGATCAAATCTGGAATATAAAAACAAGTGAAAGTTACAAAGGAAGAAAAAAAAGGTGTCTGTAATTTAATCAGTGGCAGTCTTAAAAGGTATCTTTCTCAGCTTCCTATAATGGAGACTATTAAATGAAGTTCAACAAATGGCCATTAGAGAAATCAATATAGACTTTTGGAGAAATTTGCATCATAAAAAATGTTATATGTGCATGTGATTCTCAGTTAATGGTGTGTAGCTAGCTGCTTTTAATTAGTAGCAAGTCTTTTTCTTCTTTCTTTTATTTTAGCTATACTCTCCAACGACATCTGTTGGCATTTATTGTTCTTAGCTATTAAATCTGTTTTTTCATACACCATGAATTATGTTCATCTATACAAAAAGAGTTTCTATAAGTTAAAATTCAGAAACATACATATACACACTGTACACACACTGCCTCTTTCACATTCACACACTTCTTTTTAGTTTTTTTTTCAATATCCGGTACATGCATTAGGGCTCGATTAAATTTGGATTCACACAGAAAAGTTTCACATTAGGAGGTAAAGCTAGCGCTCCCTAACAAAGACGATTCCATATCAATTATTCAAACACAAAACGTCTGATTAAGAATGAATGAATACTTATCACTCTGTCACGATTCATTTTTTCCGACTTCTAAGTTCCTCTTCATCTCCTTGACATGTATCATATGAATTTTTTTTCAACAAGAGTTCGGCCCCTTCATTTATTACATCCTCTTCCCCTTAACTTCTTCTTCTTCTTCTATAAAATCACTTTATTTTCTTTCTTCTTTATCACTCACAAGTCCTCTCCTTTCATCCCACTTTTTTCTTCACATATTTTTCTGCTTTATTTAATTTCCTTTATAAATTGTTATATTTTTATTGATCTTGTTGAAGCTTCAGTGCTGGGATCTTTCAAGTTAGACAGCCATTCTTGCAAGTAAGTATGAATTTTTCTAGTTTTATGCTATTTTTAAGGGACATTTGGTAAGAAAAGATTCTTGAAAATCAATTCAATATTTTTTGGGAAACTAAGAGAAAGTTTGTCCAAAAGTAACACAAACATTGACTATAGAAATTTGCAGAAATTATCTGTTTTGAGGCCATTAGTTAAATTACGTTTTCGTTAGTTCAGTGGGCTAAATTTGTTTGAAAAATATCGGTTTAATTTTAAAAGCGAAATTTATATTATTGGGCTAACGGGAGACATAATTTAGAATTCAAGATTGGCCTCACGTGAGGCCATACAATGCAAATAATCCAACTTTTTCACACAATTTTTTAGAGAAATTGTCAAAAATAATGTTCTTTTTCTTACTTTAATTAATTAATTTTTGGACAGGCAGTTAGTGTGAGTGAAAATGGAGGTATCAACGGGCATGATGATTGTAGCAATTGTAGCGGCCTACTTACTGTGGTTCAAATCCATAATGAAATCCATGAAAGGGCCCAAAGGCCCAAATATGTGGCCCATAGTGGGAAGTTTACCCGGCCTGCTTGAAAACGGAAACCGGATGCATGAATGGATCGCGGAAAATCTTCAGGCCTGCACCGGTACGTACCAAACCTGCATATGTGCAATTCCATTTTTAGCCCGAAAGCAAGGTCTCGTGACAGTCACGTGCGATCCAAAGAATTTAGAGCATATATTGAAGCTTAGGTTTGACAATTACCCCAAGGGTCCTACTTGGCAAGCTGTGTTTCATGATTTGCTAGGTGAGGGTATCTTCAATTCAGATGGTGACACGTGGCTCTTCCAGCGTAAGACCGCCGCACTGGAATTTACCACCCGGACCTTGAGGCAAGCCATGGGCCGGTGGGTCAACCGAGCCATCAAAAAACGGTTTTGTCCGATTCTTGAAATGGCTCAGCTTCAGGGCAAGCCGATTGAAATTCAAGATCTTCTCCTGCGGCTCACTTTTGATAACATTTGTGGTTTGACTTTTGGCAAAGATCCAGAGACGCTCTCTCCAGGATTACCTGAAAATATTTTTGCCATGTCATTTGATCGTGCCACCGAAGCCTCGTTGCATCGGTTCATTATACCTGAGTTCATTTGGAAGTTGAAGAAAATGCTTGGACTTGGAATGGAGGTGAGCTTGAGCCGTAGCTTGAAACAATTGGACAATTACATGACCGACGTCATCAATACACGTAAACTCGAGCTCTTGAATCATCAGAACGGTGGGCCCCAACACGACGACTTGCTCTCGAGGTTCATGAAGAAAAAGGAATCCTACACCGACAAATTCCTCCAGCACGTGGCGCTCAATTTTATTCTAGCTGGACGTGACACGTCATCTGTGGCGCTGAGCTGGTTCTTCTGGCTTGTCAGCTTGAACCCGAGGGTAGAAGAGAAAATACTCATCGAACTTTGCACGGTCCTAGCGGAGACACGTGGCAACGACACGTCAAAGTGGTTAGAAGAGCCCCTAGTGTTTGAAGAAGTTGACCAATTGACATACCTCAAGGCAGCATTATCCGAGACCCTAAGACTTTACCCATCAGTGCCAGAGGACTCAAAACATGTCATTTCTGATGACTATTTGCCTGATGGCACATTTGTACCTGCAGGTTCAAATATCACATATTCCATATACTCAACCGGTCGAATGAAATTCATTTGGGGCGAAGATTGTTTAGAATTCAAGCCAGAAAGATGGATGTCACAAGACGGTAACAAGTTCCAAGTTCAAGATGCGTTCAGATTCGTGGCATTCAATGCTGGACCAAGAATTTGTCTAGGCAAGGAATTGGCATATTTGCAAATGAAATCAATAGCAGCAGCAGTGCTGCTCCGCCACCGACTCGCGGTGGAGCCGGGCCACAAGGTGGAACAGAAAATGTCACTGACATTGTTCATGAAATATGGTCTAGTTATGAATGTGAACCCTAGGGACTTGACTCCAATTTTGGCCAAAATTGGGAAATTTGGCAAAGTTGACCAGTCATGTGGTGGAGAGTATATGATCAATAATGGTATTCATTAACCAGGATCCATTGCAGTTAATGGGATTGCAGCTTGAAGATTTTATGAATCTTGCAAGTGAGATTAAATTGTTTATGATGCACTAGTAACAGTTTATATATAGTAGTAACAGCTATTTTCATGACCACTTTATCATATTAAATGTGGGCTGGGCTGAAATCAGATGGTATTTATTAAGACCAAAGTTTAGTGCATATTCCTTACTGGATCACCAATAATGTCTATCAGGTTTTTATTTCCACAGTATACCTCATATATAACTTTGTCAAAGTTGGATGTTACAGCTTGACTTTTTTTTTTTGCTTTATCACCCTCTCATTTTCTGTTCCAATACATTATATATGGGTATATATAGATATTGTACTTCATTTTTGTGAAATAAAATACAGTTGTGGATTTAAAATACTGTAGAAATCGCGTTCACTGACCGCTATCTCTTATGCAATTTTAAATTTCACATGTAAAACTCCAGTGACCGTTCTGAAAAGTGGCTATTTATGATTTTACCCATTTACTTTGATACACTTGTGATGTCTAGTAAAATATTTGCAATGTTTTCAAATACAAATTGAAGTGTCTGGTCATATTATGATTAGCCACTTATAGCCTTTCAGCATTTGGTTTGTCAATATGATTTGATTGTTTTTACTAGTAGTTTCATTCATTTACAAATTACAAATAGGTTTTTGATTAGCTTTCCATCCAATTCAGAAACTAAATCCGAGTTACTAGATCAACCGTTGAGATTGAATCGCCATTTATGTTCATCTCATATGCAAAATAGTTTTATCAGTGTCACATTCTTGAACTCGAAAGAATCCTTGGAACAAAGTAAAAGCTGTTTTTGTGTAATCTATATATCAGGGGTTGGAGGTGTGGAATATGCTTGTGTCATGGTTGACTACCTACATTACATTCCCTTAAAGTGTGACTCTTCCCGAATCCTGTGTGACTGTAAAATATTTCGTGCATTAAAGTGCCCCTCACATTCTTGAATCCAATAATGTATCTACTAATATTCGTTTATGATTCCACTTCTTTAGCAACCAGTATATTCCAGTTCCAAAAGTTCAAAGAAAAAGGTTTGTACAATAGAGAATATTTTTCTCAAAAGTGATAATTGTTTTAGTGAATCAATAATTTTCCACCAAGAGAAATATTTTTTGTTCAAACTCCTCGATTAAATCTTGTTTTTGGTAGATTTAAACTAAAAGAATTCATGTCCGCAGGCCATGATATACCCTACATTTCTTCAGAAATGTTGCTCTCATTTTCACAACTACATTTACGGCTTTAAATGCTTATTTATATCTACCACTTTGTCAAATTGATTAGACTTTGTCACTATTTTTTGTCCGAAAACCGCCTCAATTTCTATGAGTAATTAAGAAAGTGAAATAATTTTTCATTATCTCAATTAAAGCACGAGTCTTTCGATATTGGGAGGCACGCTCAGTACTTCAACTAGTAATATGTAGGTAAAAATATAATTATAGTTAAAAAAAAAATTAGATTGAGAAACGAATATCTCATTATCTTTAGAGTCCACTAAAATAAATTTTCATTGATCTAACACTAGTACTCTAACTTGCCTCCGTCAGAATAATAATAGCTGGATGATATAGCATAACTCAAACAATTTCAAAATTTCAGCACTAAAAACATCCTTCCTTCCCCAAGTAAAATTCTCTTTTTTGTAGTGAATATGTTGGAATCTTGCATCTTTTTCTTTCTCATATTTTTCTTCTTTTTATTTTCACAATACCAATCTTACTATGAACACTACAATACTTTTTGACACAAGAAGGAATAAGACTCGTATTTGTAAGTGATTTTTTAGTGCGGTAAAACTATTGATAAAGAAGAAAGATGAGTATTAAATTAATATATCTTCTCTTTCTTTTTTATTAAAAAGAGGTCCAAGATATACTCTTATACTATACAAAATGATTACCTATACCCATTTTCAATTAAAATCAGTTCTTTAAGTTATATATTGAACACGTGGCGATTTATGGTTCTAATTATTTTTTAATAATAAAAAATAAAATAAATGTAGAGAATTTGATAACTAACAACAACATATATCACAGATAGAAGAATTTAATAACCGCATAAATAACTTTGACCTCAATTATTAATGAAAGAAATAATCAGCATTGGTAAGGGTAATCTTTTTCTCAACAAACAAACGTAGGAAATTACTATATTTTCTTTGAAAAAGTTAAAAACATTTGAGAAAAGAAAAATAAAAAGTCAACCCATTTGACTTCGAAGCTGACATTGAGGGTTATACATGTCATTTAACAATCAGCATGTACTTTCATGCCAGCCTTTTCTCCATGCACACTCTACTCTTCTCTCTTCAATCCTTTCATCACTTCACTTCTTTCTCCGGCAATCGGCGCCACAAAAGACCCATATGAGTACGGGTCGGGTCGGTATGAAACTCCTGGCACTTCCTTCCAGACCCGGTAAGTAAGTAAGTAAGTTATTGGGCTTTGACTTTTTTATTTGCATAAAGTCAGCGTAGATATTGCTTATTTTATTTTACTGTAACGTACTATTGTTTATAGTGATTTAAGCACATAATAATTGTGTTTTTATTTGAAGTTAATTGATACTTGAGGTTTCATTTGAGCTTGTTTAATTAGTATTTATTGATAAAGAAATGATTTTTATTGCTTCCACTGCTTAAATTCAGGAAATTTTCTAAGTTTAAGAATTTAGGTTTTGAATTGTTGCGTAATTCAGCTCAGATTTTATTTTAATTCATTGTAACGTACTAATTAAGGTGATTTATATCACATAATTGTGTGTTTTTATTTAGTGATAGTGGGTATTTAAGATTTCATTTTAACATTTTATTAAAAAAATTTGTGGATCAACTGGTTTTGATTGCTTAAATTCAGTTAAATTTTTGGTCTTTGCAAGTCCAAATACTTGGGGCTTTGACATATTCCATAGTTATGTGCCAATTACACTGCCTCTCTACCCCACAAAGTTAGTGGTAAGGTCTGCGTACATCCTACCCTCCCCAGACCCCACTTGTGGGATTACACTGGCTATGTTGTTGTTTATGTACCAATAACAGCAATATATTCAAATGATTGGAGTTTTATTTGCAATGTGGGTGTTGAAGGTTTCATTTCAGCTTTCTTTTATTGATCAAGAATTGATTTTGATTGCTTCCACAGGTGAAATTCAGGCAAGTTTGGTCTTCACAAGTCATAGAATTTAGGGCTTTGGCTTTTGTGTCTCCTTTTTCGGTTTGGCGTGCTGCTCGAGCACTTTCTTGTTAACCCGGTAAGAAAATCAGCGCTTTGACTGTTGCATAAGTCAGCCCAGTTTTAGAATTACCTCACTGTAATGTCTGTATTGCAGTAATATATGCATGTAATGTATTTTATTTGCAATTAGTGGGTGGTTAAGGTTTTATTCGAGTTGATCCTAATGGTGTGTACACACGCGCGTGCATACACAAACATATATACTGAGTTGTTCATTGTGCTTAAGAAACCTCTTCTGAATAACTACTTCAGTTAGCACATTCGAGCATGTCCACCAGGAACCATAACGAAAAATATTCAGGTCATCTATTATTAGCACTTGTTAGCATCATAATTCCTTTTAACTTTTACCTTAAAGTTACCTTAAATGTGAGTACGCAGCCTTACCTCACATTTCTGCAAGAGGCTGTTTCCACGGCTTGAACCCATGACCTCATGGTCACATGGCAGCAACTTTACCAGTTACTCCAAGTGGGACTCCAAGCGGGAGCTTAGAGTGCTAAGTGCACCGGGCTGCCTTTTTTTTTTTTAAACTTAAAAAAAGCATCATAATTCCTTTTCCTTTTTTTCTAAGTAAATTTGTTAGCATCATAAATTGAATACACGTAATACTTGTTTTGTATGAGCAGCCTATACATTCTAGGTAACGAAGAGTCTTGCCTTCTGACTTCATTCTTGGAAAGCTTAGGAGAATGCATCTGCTATCTGAGTTGTCTGGTGTGATGGGAATTTTCTTTGAGCTGCTGCACCATAAGGAGTCAAGACTGACTTTTAAGCCTTTGTAAGATGATTCTTCTACTTCTTCTTTACTTACATTTTTGAAGCATTTGTGAGATATACTCCTGAACAATCATACTTCTAAAATTGTGGATGATGATCATTGGAGGTGCTTTCTGTTGAGTCTTCTGTTTAATTTGTAGTTAGTGCTAACTAAAATTTAAAAGGTTCTTGGTTTTCCTAATGCTTTGCCCTTTGGAGAGACGGATCACCAATTTCTGTTGTCCCTCCCTTTTATCTGTACTAGAACTGAAAATTGGATGAAATCGTTGTGCTGAATTCGTTAGCTTGCTGAATATTTATTTGATAATTATTAACATGCAGAATCTTTTTTTTTTGTTTGTGGTTTTCTACCCACGTTGTGGGATTTTACTGGGTATGTTGTTGGTGTTGTACCTGTTCATGCTTGCAAAGACATCAATAGCTGAAGATAGGAGATATAGGAAGTGTAGACCAGTATATGGATTTCTTGAAACTGCTAGACAGCGGGAAGTAGGAGCATACTTAATGTAAGAGAGAATCTGGCTTATCTTTCTGGTGTCTTGTACTATTTGTACCATCTTTGTACTAGTGTATTATTAATAAAACCTTTACCGTTTAAAAAAAAAAGACATCAATAGCTGAAGGGTATTGTTGATTAGCCCATTATCTTCTTCATATGGCCATAGATATAATGCTTGTCGTTGAACTGATATAATGCATCAAATCTCTGTCTAAATCATAGAAGTTCTAATCTCTAAAGTTCTTGTATACTACTTATATACGGGCATGTTTTTGCCCTTCATTAATACAATTTATTACTTTATCAAAATTTCTAAAGTTATTTAATGGTTGTAGGTGCATGCATTGGTTAGAAATGAACCTTGATGCTATTTGACGGGCTGAACTAGTCACCATGAGCCCTTCTATGAGAAAAATGTGCATTCAAAGGGACTCCTCGAAGAGTTCGGCTATTTAGCTGGCTGTATCCAACTAAAATTTTGGTATATGCAACAGTTGACTGTCCTTGCTCACAATAATTTCATATAAGCGATGCGTTCATGGTGGGGGAAGTCTTCATCGAAGGATGCTAGGAGGAAATCCAACAAGGAAAGTTTCATTGACAAGGTAAATAGGAAACTGAAGATTTTCACTGAGGAAAAATCAAGTGGTAAATCTGGATCATCTCGAAGACGACATAATGATACAATTTCAGTAAAGGATTCTCAATCAAGGGTTTCAAGGTCACCATCACCATCTACGCCAGTTCCACGCTGTCAGAGCTTTGCTGATAGGACTTCTTCTCAACCACTTCCCCTTCCTGAGGGTCACTCTTGTTATGTACATCTTCTCAACTCTAATAACAGTGCATCCATTATATCACTGACCGGTGAAGTCTCCAAGCCATCATTGACTTTGCCTCTTCCCACGCCTAGGTATCTTCCACATGGACCAGTTGCTGCAGGGGTTGACAGGGACTTACCAACTGCTTCTGTTTCGTGTGACAGCTCTAGCGACAGTGATGACCTTACTGACTCACAGCTTCTAAGTCCCCAAACATCTGATTGTGAAAACGGGAGCAGAACTGCCTTGAATAGTCCTTCCAGGTAAGCACAAACTGAAACAATGTGCAGTTCCAACTCCGATTTGATATACAGCAGTGCGTAGAAGTATCTCTTTTGAGCATTTCTAACAAGTAAGCTCAACATTTCTGCAGTTTGAAGCAGAAGGTTCAATCCCCTATTGCATCCAAAGCAAGTTCAGGAGAGATGTTGAAGTCATCTAATCTTTTCTCCAACAATCAGGCGATCCCTACATCTCCTAGAAAGAGGCTCTTAAGCTCTCATGTACCAAACTTACAGATTCCTCATCATGGTGCTTTCTATAGTGCTCCTGACAGCTCGATGTCAAGTCCTTCAAGAAGTCCCATGAGGGTCTTTGGGAATGAAGTGGTCGTGAACTCTGGTTTCTGGCTAGGGAAGCCACATGGAGAGATAACCTTCTTAGGATCAGGGCACTGCTCTAGTTCAGGTTCAGGCCAGAATTCTGGGCACAATTCAATTGGAGGTGATATGTCAGGGCAGCCCTTTTGGCCACACAGCAGGTGTAGTCCTGAGTGTTCACCTGTACCTAGCCCCAGAATGACGAGTCCTGGTACTGGCTCTAGGATACATAGTGGTGCTGTAACTCCCTTGCATCCTCGAGCTGGAGGGGCATCGGCTAAGTCTTCCACAGCTTCACTTTATAATGGAAAACAACAAAGTCACCGCCTGCCTCTTCCTCCCATATCAATCCCTCATTCTTCTGCTTTTTCTCCATCATATTCAACGGCTCCTGCAAATTCCCGAAGCCCTGGTAGGACAGGAAATCCTCCAAGCCCAGGGCCACGTTGGAAGAAAGGGCGCCTGGTTGGTAGAGGCACATTTGGACATGTGTACCTGGGTTTTAACAGGTCAGTAGTCGGGTATGGTGATCAATACTTTTCCATTGTTGCTTGTAACGTTTGCCTTCTATGGGCTTCTAATATTCCTACTCGTGTATTTTCTTGAGATTTATACACATGCTTTAATTTAGATTACTTTAATGAGGATTTGCTGGAGGTATAAGTAGCAGAGTGGAGTTTTTCTTGTAAATTTGTTCTCTTTTTCAAAGCAGACACTAATATTAATTTGTATTTGATAACAATCTGTAGTGAAAGTGGTGAGATGTGTGCAATGAAGGAAGTAACACTTTTTTCAGACGATGCAAAGTCAAGAGAGAGTGCACAGCAGCTCGGACAAGTGAGTTACTTCAAAGAAATATCTAAATTTGCTTCTCCAGACTATACATTATGCTCTATACTCAAATTCTTGAATAAATGTTATCACATGAAGTACTTAGTTGAAGTTGAATAAAAAATGAGGCAAAAGAGAAAAGGAAAAATGATTATTAATTCTATTTTTGCTATAATATTTCAAAAATTATCATTGTGTTTCTGTTGTTGACTTCATAATTTAACTTGGAGCAACATATGGCAGGAAATATCTCTGCTAAGTCGGTTGCGTCATCCAAATATTGTGCAATATTATGGATCTGAGACGGTAAGTGTCTTAAAGTTGTTAATGCTGGCATCACCTTGTCATAATTAATCATAATTTTTTTTTTGTAATTTATGATAAATAGCAGGTTGATTAAGTCTCCAAAAAAATTGTCTGATAAGCACCGAAGTCCTATTCTAGGGACACTCAGGATATCAAATCATGACTTTATTTTTTAATATGTTACAGTTTGCTTCCTTATAAGAAAATATATGTTACGGTTTAATCTCCATATTCCTTTAAATAATGATATTGATTGCCTTAATGCCTTGTTCGGTTCCATCTACAGGTAGATGACAAACTATACATATACCTTGAGTATATTTCTGGTGGATCAATCTATAAAATTCTTCAAGAATATGGTCAGTTGGGTGAGCTAGCAATTCAAAGTTATACTCAACAAATTCTGTCTGGACTTGCATATTTGCATGCTAAAAACACAGTGCACAGGTAGGTGTACTGTTGAAAAGTACTTGTGTGCAATATACATGATGTTCGCATTGATTTTCTTAGACCCCCTATGTTAATATATCTAATGGCTGACATGTATTTTCAAATTTTGTTCAGAGATATTAAAGGGGCAAACATACTGGTTGACCCAAATGGCCGCGTTAAATTGGCAGATTTTGGGATGGCAAAACATGTATGATCTTTTCTGTGCAGCAGCCTTTTCTTTTTGCATATGGGGTTTATTGAAAACCCCTTTTTCAGATATAAAATTATCTTTTCTTATGTCAAGTCTTCTATGAAAAGCATGGGGCAAACCAAAAGTAAGGCAGTGCTAGGATTTGCTTTGTGATTGTCCTGTTCCTGCTACCTGTAGGTTTCCTTTTAGGTTCCATTACAATATCTGTTGTCCAACTGTAGACTGGAGTCTTTTAATATTATTTTTAAACCTTTTGGGAAAGAATACTAGAGTCTTGCAAACCCTTCTTAAAAAATAGTATGAGAAACTGCAGAAGGATTGAAGTATCATGTTTTGAGTTTCCAATTTAGAGAATCCAACATTCGAGAGCTGTAAAATCATGAAATTTGCATAAGAATATGTACTCATTAACTCTGGGAACTTGGAGGCGATGTTGTAACTTAATTGAGAGGTGGCTATTCACGGCAATTTTCCGGAGTCTCAGGTGGGAATACTCCAGAAGCAATACACTTTGCAGTGATTGTGGGTCAACCTTTCTTGTGTTTATTATAATAATTATCATCTTGGTTAGACCAAAAAATCCTAAATTTATAGCATATTTTTAAGGTTGCACCTGGATATCAACTGCCTCTATTGTTTGAATAGGAGGATTTAGGACTAAATTATTCCAGCTAGTTTGACTTTATTGAGTCTCAACTGATGGTGTGAGGAAGAAATGTTTGTTTGTTCATAATTCTCTACAGGTCTTATTTAGCTTACTCAGTTACAATTTGCAGATAACTGGTCAATACTGTCCTTTGTCTTTCAAGGGAAGCCCTTATTGGATGGCACCTGAGGTTTGCATTACTATAAATCAAGCTCTTATACTATTGATGTTGGCTCTGTGTTTCATCTCATTTTATATGTTTATTCATCAGGTTATTAAAAATTCAAATGGTTGCCATCTTGCGGTAGATATATGGAGCCTTGGATGCACAATTTTGGAGATGGCGACGACAAAACCACCTTGGAGTCAGTATGAGGGGGTTAGTTAATATGTTTATGATGGTCCAAAAATGCATGCAGTTCCTATGTTTCGTCGTGCTTTTAATTCATGTTGGTTTTTCATAGATTGCTGCTATTTTTAAGATTGGAAACAGCAAGGAACTTCCTGCGATCCCCTATCACCTCTCAGATGAGGGCAAGGATTTTGTGCGTCAATGTCTACAACGCAATCCACTCCGCCGTCCAACAGCTTCTCAGCTCTTGGAACATTCCTTTGTCAAAAGTGCTACTCCAGTTGAAAGACCCATTCTAAGTCGTGAACCTGTAGAAACAATACCTCCACTCATGCCTGCTGTGAGATCAGTGGTATGCTTTCGTTGATTGCTTATCTGGCAATGTTTCCTATCTTAGGCAACTAAAAGCATCACATGCATTGCCTGCTTCCAAGATTGTGGTTTGTGAGCATGGCTTAGTTTCCACTAGGGCTTCTGACCTTTCATTCTTCTTGAACTTTATAGTTTGATATTTATTTTTCTAGAGTTTCTCCGCGGTTGACAAAGAAATTATAATACCTTTATTAGATATTACTGAAGGTTTCTCGACCAACTTTACTGCATTTGTATCCAAGAAAAATAGATAGCATTTGCAATCAAGGACTTTAAAGGAACAGCGCATTCTGTAACGATATGGACAGTTCTCCCAGTCAGAATTATTGCTACTGAGTGAAGGTAGTAGGCTATAAAAACCAAAAAAGAAAATGTGCAAAAACAAATTCAGAAGGATGGTTAACTTTTGAGGGTTTCTATCGCTTGCAAATGAACATTTGTTGGTCGCCTGGTGAGTTGGTTTGTTAAAGTCTTGTGGGGCATAGTAGATTTTTCTTTTGCGTAACTGCAGTTATGTAAAACCTCTCTGTACTCCCTACTTTTCAATAACACGTTTTTCCCCTCAAAAGGTTCGTCTTTGCCATTTCTGTTTGGTACCTTAGTAACACTTGTTACTCCCTGTCTGGAGAGTTCTTCTTAATCATTGCTGGGACTAGTGACATTATCTGCCATCTTTAGGACTCGTGAATGTTCTGCTGACTGGATGTTATGATTTAAATTGAGCATATGTTCTTGCTGATCAGTCCTTGGGTTTTTCACGGTTGACTTCATGTTTTGATATTTCAGGTTGTTGGACATTTAAAAAGTCCGCCATGTGTGGACTCAGAAGGGGTTGCAGTTCATCACCAGCCTAGTGGTTCAAAGATTCTTCCTGGATTTAGGTTGGTCCACTTCTGTCCGGCACACAATAGTTTCCTGTAATCTGGTCTTGGTCCATCTTGCTATTATTGCAGAAGCTAGATTTTTTGCCATTTGGGCATGTACAAAGGAGAGACACATATGCCCCAGTGCGGAGGTGTGAGAGGTTGGCTATGGACGGGTTCAGGAGGGGTAGAGGTAGGCCGAAGAAGTATTGGGGAGAGGTGATTAGACGGGATATAGCGCAAGTGCAACTTACTGAGGATATGATCTTAGATAGGAGGTTGTGGAGGACACGGATTAGGGTAGAAGGGTAGTAGGTAGTCGAGCGTAGTCCTACTTACGCTAATAAAATGATAGTTATAGTGTTATAACTGTAGGCCCGATTAGCCTATCACACTTATAGGTGTTGTATTGCTTTATAGTCACGTGTAGTTTGATTTCTGCTGCTATGTGTTCTTTAGTGCATTTTGTTTATCTTATTTAGTTGTATTAGCTACTACTTCCTTTTGTTAGAATGCGCTACCATGGCGTATTCGATTTTATTATCAGCATGTTCATACTGCTTTAATTTCTTGTCTGAGTCTGACTGTTTCTCTTGCTTTGCTTATGATTATGCTTTGTCTTGAGCCGAGGGTCTTCCGGAAATAGCCGCTCTACCTACCAAGGTGGAGGTAAGGTCTACGTACACTCTACCCTTCCCAGACCCCACATTGTGGGATTTCACTGGGCATGTTGTTGTTGTTGTTGTAAATTATCAGCACTAAATATCAGATTGCCAAAACAAGTTTTACACCTTGGTTCTAGAAACTGCATATGAAAGGAAAAGGCTCTGGCGTCCTTATCTGTTAGTACACTATTACTTGTACAAGACTACTTTTTTCTTTTTTTTTCTCTCATTCCAGAAGGAACTATCATGTGTAATTTTTTGTTTCCATCTTGGTGATAAACTCTACATGAATGACTTATTCAATAAACAAGGAAAAATACATGACCATAAGTTGGTTAGTTTTGAAAACTAAAATAAAAACAATCTTCTGCTAGCCATTTTAAACATTCTAGACACCAAGAAAATTGTAATTCAGAATACTTTATCAAAAGCACAAAAATGGTAAAATGTGTTAATTAAAGTATAATTTAACAATTCCTTTCTCTCTCAGCGCATGATAGCATGCGCGCCCATGGGGAAGAGAGCACGGAATCCCTCACTGAAAGCGGCGATGGCAATGGAATCCAAAACACAAGCTACAGTTCAACAAAGAAAGAAGGAAGGGCCGGTTACTCGGTTCAATTTGAGTGACGGCAAAACTCTAACCACGAACAACACATCGGCAAGTTTGGAAATCAATGATAAAGAGGTGGAGCAGAATATGGGTCAAACTACAGAGGCTCGAAGTGAATTAAATACTGTAGAAAAACAGAACAATAAGGTTGATGAGGAAATCGAAACTCTCAATGATCCATTAATAATGCGAGAAGAGGAAGTCATAAGCAAAACAAAAAATCTAGGAGAATGGGAAGCCGGGATGAATGTGTCTGGAAGCTTGGGGAAGAGTCCATGGGCAGATGATACAGAAGCACAACAGAAGTAGAGAAGAAATCATCGGTATGAGATAATTTTGATATAGAAAAAATAGCTAATGCTGGCTTTAAATTAGATTATGTTTCGCCTGATATGCATGGCGAGAACCCTCTATGTGAAATTGAATATGATATAAGTTCAGAATTGATGTTCTGGAAGAATGCCATTGTATGTTATGTTCTAGGAGCATACCCCCCATTCTCAGTGATGAATGGGTATATCCAAAGACTATGGGGAAAACTGGGGATAAACAAAATATCTATGTTGAAGAATGTAGTAGTATTGGTAAGATTTGATTCGAGTGTAGGGAAGAATGAAGTCTTGCAAGGGGGAATATATCATTTTGATAACAAGCCATTCATAGTTAAGGCTTGGCACTCAGACATGGAGTTTACTAGAAAAGAGCTGGATACTGTCCCAATTTGGGTTAAATTGCCTGGATTGGAATTCAAGTATTGGAGTCAGAAAAGATTAAGCAAAATAGGAAGCTTAATTGGCAAACCACTAATGGTGGATAATCATATAGAGAAGAAGATGGGACTTAACTTTGCTAGGTTGTTGATTGAAGTGGATATGAAAGCTAAATTACCTGATAAGGTACACTTCAGGAATGAAAGGGGAAACTTAGTAGAGCAAAAGATCCAATATGATTGGAAACCAACTGTGTAACCAATGTCAAAAATATGGACATGAAGAGGAGGAATGTAGGAAAAAGAAAGGACATGTACCAAATGCAAAAACAGGGGAAGGTAAGGGGACTGAGGCTGAAAGTATAATAACACAACCAAAAATGAATGTAAGAGCTGATAAGGGGAAGAATAAAGTTGATGAGCAAACCAAAAATCAGCAACCTGCAGAGGGAATACAGATGGGATGGATTACACCATTAAATCCTAAAAGGACTACAAAGCAGCAAGCTCAAGGTGGACCTCAGATATCAGGCCAGCAAGTGGGAACCAGACAAAGTAGACAAGGGAGGCCAGAACTACAAGGTGCGGACCATAGTCAGCATTTTGAGTTACGGGAAGAGGAGTTTCCAGCCATGCAAGTGAGACCAAATGGAGCTCAAAAAGGGGGAGGCACTAATAACCCAGGGTGGTCATGGATAACATCATGTGCTGGAATGTTAGGGGCCTGAATGCTCCTAACAAACAAAAGGAGGTAAAACTCCTTTGTAATAAAGAGTCCATTGGTTTAATGGGCATAGTGGAGAATAAAATTAAAAGTAATAAAATTGATAAGGTGGGAAACATGATGTTTGGAGGATGTCAATGTCTTACAAATCTGGATCAACATAACAATGGTAGATTGTGGGTGACTTGGAGACCTGATATGTTCAAAGTTTATCTAATTAGTAGCAATGCACAAGCCATCACATGCCAATTATTACATATAGTTTTACAAAAGAATTTCCTAATGACAATGATCTATGCATTCAATACTAGGGAAGACAGGAAAAGACTATGGCAATATTTGGAGATGGTAAGTACAGGTACAAATCAACCATGGATACTTATGGGTGATTTTAACTCAGTACTACAGTTGGATGATAGGATAGGAGGTAATGCAGTCAGTATGGCTGAGATTATGGATTTCAAGAGTTGTGTGAAAAAATGTGAGTTGATAGAATTACCATTCCATGGGAATAGATATACACGGAATGACAAGAAAGGGGATAGAAGAGTATACTCAAAAATTGACTGTGTGTTTATTAACAATGATTGGTTGCACAATATGTCAGCATTTAGTGCACAATTCTTCCCAGAAGGGATAAGTGACCATAGTCCAGTGAAAGTAGCTTTAGTAGGAGGACCAAAAAAAGCTAGACAACCATTTAAGTACTGTAATGTCTAGGAAAGTCACCCTAGCTTCCTGACTAAGGTGGAGGGTGCGTGGCAGCAAACCATAGAAGGGTACATGATGATAGGAGTCGTAAAAAAATTAAAGTGGCTGAAGAAGGAACTGAAAAGATTGAATGGGGAGCACTTCAAAAATATTATTGTAGAGGCTGAGGAGGATAGATTGGCACTGGACAAAGCTCAAAAAGAACTGCAAGTATGGCCATTGAATAAAAAACTGCAACAAATTGAAAAAGTGGAATATATCAAATTCAGGAGATCATCTTATCTGGCTGAGGTATTCTTACAGCAAAGAAGTAAGGCTAATTGGATAAAACTAGGTGATGACTGCACCAAATACTTCTTCTTAGTCATAAAGCACATGAAACTACAACAAGCAGTAGTACAACTAGAAGATACTCAGGGTAAACTACAGTTTGATCAGAAAGTTATTGCTAATATTTTTGTGGAGTACTATAAAGATATGTTGGGTAAGAAAGCAGAAGGAAATGCCCAAGCATGTGAAATGTTCCTAAAATGGCCACACCTTGAATATAGATGAACAAGTTGAGCTGATAAGATCTTATACATCTAAGGAAGTGAAGGAAGCAATATTCAGTATTGGTAGAAACAGAAGTCCTGGACCAAATGGGTATGGAAGTGGGTTTTTCCAAGATGCATGGGAGTGATAGGACAAGATATTACCAAAGCTGTATTGGAATTCATGGAAAATGGGAAGATGCTGAAGCAAATCAATGCTACCATCATCACACTGATACCTAAGGTACAAGCACCACAGTATGCTAGCCAATTTAGACCAATATATTGTTGCAATGTGTTATACAAATGCATATCTAAAATGATTTGTCTAAGATTAAGGAAAACTCTAAGGTACTAATAGCAGAAAATCAAGCAGCATTTGTGGATGATAGATCACTAATTCATAATGTACTAATATGTCATGATTTATTGAGACACTACACTAGAATGACATCCCCTAGATGCCTGATGAAAATTGACTTAAAAGAAACCTATGATATGGTAAGTTGGGAATTCATTGAGGCATCCCTGAGAGGATTTGGATTTCCAGAGCCATTTACAAGACTGGTCATGACTTGTGTTACTACTACCACATTTACAGTGAAGGTAAATGGGGTGGGATATGGGTATTTCGCAGGACAGAGGGGCCTAAGACAAGGCGACCTTATGTCACCCTTGTTATTTGTAATTGTGATGAAATACCTATCCAGAATACGTAAAAAGATGAGTGGATTTCCAGATTTCAGATATCACCCAATGTGTAAGACTACACAGCTAACACACTTGGTGTTTGCAGATGACCTAATGATGTTTTGTAAAGGAAGACTACACAGCTAACACACTTGGTGTTTGCAGATGACCTAATGATGTTTTGTAAAGGAACTGTGGCTTCTGTTTCTAGAGTCATGGAAGCACTTGATCACTTTAGTAAAGTCACAGGTGTGGAGGCAAATTGTGAAAAGTCTAATGTCTTCTTGGCTGGGATGAAAATGACACTCAGGGGAGTATATCGCTAAGAAGTAAGAACTAAATTTACACTTGGTACTCTACCAATCAAATACCTTGGACTGCCTTTATCATCCAAGAAATGGAGTACAATGGAGTGCCAACAATTGGTGGATAAGATCACAAACATAATTAAAAATGGTTATTGTAAGCAGCTTTCTTATGCAGGCAGACTGCAAGTCATTAACTCTGTGCTGATTTCTATATACAATTTTTGGGATGTTGTATTCATTTACCCCAAAGAGTATTAAAAGAAGTGGATAGAAAATGCAATGAATACTTACGGGGTAGTAAAATGGAGAGAGGAAAATGTCAGTGGCTTGGGAAGCAGTATGTGTTCCTAAGAAATATGGTGGACTAAATATCAAGAGTTGTAGGAACAGTAGGGAAACTATTATGGCATATAGCAAGCAAGAAGGATGTATTATGGATAAAATGGGTACATGAAGTGTATATGAAAACATGCAAAGACATCTGGGAGCATAAACCTACTCAAGACATCAGTTGGTATTGGAGGAAGTTAAACTCCATTAAAGAGCAGATGAGAACTTGGAACTATAATGGAAACTATAAACTCACAGCAAATGGAATGTATTCTGTCACCAACAGTTATTTGAACATGTTGCACAATGACAAGGTTAAACGAGGCTGACTTAATGTGGAATTTGATCATGCTACCTAGGCAGAGATTTATCCCAGGGCTAGCATATAGGAACAGATTATTAACAAAGATGAGGCTCCAGAAGTTGAACATACCAGTGGATGATACAAAGTGTTGCTTGTGTTCTGCAGGTACTGATGAAACACAATTACATCTGTTTGGAAACTGCACATGGAGTACAAAACTAAGAGATGAGGTCTCAATCTGGCTGGGCATAACAATTAGACAGAGTGAAGTTAGAGCAGGGATAGAGTGGATAAAGAGGAGACATTGGAGACAGTTCAAGAAGGAGATTGTTGCAGCAGTATGGGGAGCAATGGTATACCATACATGGCAAGCTAGGAACAGGAAAGTATTCAAGAATATGGATACATATATGAGATTTATTAGCACTCAAATACAGAATGAAATTAGAACAAGAATTGAAGTAGTTAAATGTTCTAAGAGGGCTCTTAGATGTAGATATTGGATAGAGCAAATTTGTAAATAGTCAAGATAGTTGGTAGATGCTAAATTGTTGAACTCTAGATGATTAACTGTAACCTTCCTAGAAAGGTAGTAGTTAATCGTAAGAGTGTAATTATTTTGGCAGTAATGGTAATACTTCACAGTTGTTTACCAAAAAAAAAGTATAATTTAACATTATAGATCTGCGGTTAGTCAAATGGTATAACTAATTTTTTTAAAAGTGTAATTTATGGTCTGCGACTCTGCGTACATCCTAACCTCCCCAGATCCCACTTTGTGGGATTACACTGGGTATGTTGTTTTAGTTGTTTGTAATTTAAGGTAACGTTGTTCAGCTCTGCGCATAAACTATGTTCTTATTCAGTTGTATCTTGCAGTGATGTACCTGTTCCAAGGAACATATCTTGCCGAGTTTCTCCAGTTGGGACAGAGAGCCATCTTTTGCATTCACAATCACCTAAACATACAAGTGGAAGATTGTCCCCCTCTCCCATATCAAGCTCCCGTGCTGTATCTGGTTCATCAACACCTCTTAGTGGTGGTGGTGGTGGTGCTGTTCCACTATTTAACTCAATGATGCCAACAACTTTTTCACCAGAAGGCATGGGAATATCACCATGGGCCCAAAGCTGTTTTTACCCTGATGGTTACACTGGTCACGATCTGAAGTGTGACATGTTTCACGGGACTTCTCAATCCCATTTGATCAGAGAAACACTTCTATTTGACACTCAAAGTGGTTTCAATGGACAACCATATCAGGGACAGTCAGTATTAGCAAATAGGGTTGCCCAGCAGCTCCTGAGGGATCAAGTAAAATTGAGCCCATCGTTTGACCTGAACCCCGGGTCTCCAGTTTTTGGTCGGAATAATGGGGTCTAACTTTGTAAAAGCCACCTGAAAAAAAATGGGTGTGCTTGTAATATCTTATGGAACAATTGTACAGTAACTATACCAAAAGGTCTGTGGTTCACTGAATAAAAGTTTTGGAGCTGATGAAAGAAAGAAGGCTCTCTCAGTATCCCCAATGTATTTGTTCTCGGTTGCTATCGTAAGTTACTTGTACCTGTAACAGTATTTGCTTATGGTTTCCACAAACTCTTGACAATTTTTACTATTAGTTTATTTTGGTTCTACAGAGCTCACCGTGCTAGGAGCCTCATGCTGCAGTATATGAGAGGCAGAATGACAGAAAGGTACTAGGAACTCACTTGGCATATAAATGTTTTCTTCTTTGGGTTGAAATACAAGGACGGCTGAAAATGGTCATACTGTTGTAGAGGGCAGACTCCATAGGACGACAAATTCAAAGACTAGTCGGGGAATCAGGCTTGTTTGAGAATTTTTTTGCTAACTGCTCATAGTAAAGCTCTCTTACGTACTCGTTTGAGCTTTTCAGCAAAAGCCTGTTGTATATTGTAATATGGTTCCCTGAAAGCCAGGTTTAATCCTATTTTCAAGTTTCAACTATATTCCAAACTTCTGAAGTTAAAAGTGGGTTCAGCCTTCATCCTGTGTAAAGTTGGAGAAGCATGCTTGACTAATGTTTACATCCATCAGTTGATTTTGCCTCTAAATTGCCCAAAAAAAACAGCATCATAATACATACAACATGTGTTCAGCCTACATCTCTTTCGTTTTATTAAGTTGCATAAATTGTTGTTCGAACTCGGCCATCGGATATGCAAACAAGTGGCTGGATCAAATGATATTGAGCAAGTTTTCCATCCCTTCAAGAGAAACAAGTTGGTTATTTCTTTGCGAATAATGTGCTCAATTTCATATTTGGCAAGTATGTTCAAAAGAAATAGTCAGTCGGGAGAGGAATCTTGCCTGAATCGTATTTCTTGAAGAACGAATAGAGAATCAGATTTGGTTAAATAATGTGATTGGTAAACAATTGGTTTTTTATCAAGGGAACCAATGTTGATATCTTGGTCAATTTCACAACTTAAAGTGGATTAATACTGCTATTGACAGAATAAATAGCTTTCTGTAAGCTTTTAATTCTGTGGAATTATCAGCATTGTGGATCACAGTGAGGTGATGGGTTGTAATGATAGTTTGTGTCGTTATAATTGAGTTCAAACTTCAGCATGGTATGACGAAAATTTGAAGTTTGGCCAAATAAGCTATTAGGCGTGAAGAAAAAAATGATGGAAAAAGGGCAAATCAGTGGAATTATCAGCATTGCGGATCTCATATCAAGATTTGTTGTTGTGCTATATTATCTCATATCAAGTTCAGCTGATATTCCATGTTCTTGGCCTAATTACAATTGAAAATCTTGAAAAGCCAATATTATAAATAGAATAGTCAAAGGCTCAAATTAAAAAAATCATCGTAATTGTATTAATTTTGACGGTTAGTGATGCAAAAGCAAGAAGCCTGAAATGTTAATGTCGTGCACCTAATTCTAAAGATCAGAAAATAGAGAATGTGGTAAGTGCTTGAAATTAAGACGAGCTAGTTTGCGTACTGTTACTGTTTTATTTATAATAATGAGTATTTGTATATTTTCATATAAACTTCCAAAAGCTTATAAATACTTTAATATGTTATGCTTTTTATAGTTTAAAGGGAAAAGGGTCAAATTTGCCCTTCAATTATGTTTTATGGAATAACATTGCCCTCCGTCAAACTTTGAGATTAAATATACCCTCACCATTTGCAAACTTGTTAAATTTGCCCTCGGATTGACGGAAATATGAGTTGGACGCCACATCGGATCCACGTCGGTGCCTAGTAGACTCCACGTATTGATATAAAGTTTTCAGCTTTTGTGTTTACATCTGGGCTTGGACAAAACAATGGCGACGGTGCAAACGCGGTCGGCCGGTCATCGGCGACGTCTTCCGCCGTCGGGGTGTAATCGTGTTGTACTACGAATTTCCAGGCGTGTTTTCTGAAGAACGGCGGCGGTGGAGATGGTGGTGGAATTGGTATCAACGGTGATTCTCTTCCGCTTTTTGAGTTTTCTTCGACACTATCGAAGCTTCTTATTTTCACTGGCTTAGGTGCTGGATTTGGTCTTGATATCCTGACTGGCTCCACCTTGACAGGCGGAGGAGGTGGTGGTGGTGGATGTGATTAAGTTTTGAAACAGAGAAGGAGGAGGCAGCGGTGGTGGAGGAGGAGGTAGTGGAGTGGAGGATGTCGGCCATCGGTAATGGAGAGGAGGTTCAGATTTGTGTAGAAGAGCATCAAAATTATCAACACTTTTTGACCTATTTTTTCTCTTCTTTTTGTGATACAAAGAGTTAATAAACTCATTTGTCTCACTTGCACCACCTCTATTCTTATCGCTTTTACTGCTCCTCAGCTCCATGTATTGTGGCAATGACATTGGCGCGACGGTGGGTCGCAAGTATATCAAAATTATCAACACTCTTTGATCTGTGCTTTATCTCCGTTTTTCGTGGAACACTACGAGATGCTCTTTTCACTTTCTCCGGTGTCGGAGCTGGCGGAGGTGACGGTGGAGACGTCGGTGATAATAACGGCGGAATTGAAGCTGGTTGAGTAAATGTAGGCACCGATGTGGATCCAACGTGCCGTCTACGTGGATCCAACGTGGCGTCTACGTGGATCCAACGTGGCGTCCAACTCACATTTTCGTCAATCCGAGGGTAAATTTAACAAGTTTGCAAACGGTGAGGGTATATTTGATTTCAAAGTTTGACGGAGGGCAATATTGTTCCATAAAACATAGTTGGAGAGAAAATTTGACTTTTTCCCTAGTTTAAAAGTAACAACTTAGAGAATGACCTGGATCGTTTGGCCTAATTTGCTAGCGGCCGGTCAAGATAAAAGTTTATGAGGAAATATGAACGGAGAACCCATAGAAGCGATGATAGCGAAACACCCGAACTAGAATCTAATTGACTAATTAGTTGCTGCAGGAATTAACCTCGATGGTCATAACCTTTAAGTCATTGCATGCCATGATTGGTGCTGTGAGGAAATTGGTGGATTAAAACTGTACAATAGTGTAATTCTCCTTGGTTGGAGGCTTCTCATTAATGTAATATATATAAGTGTTTACAAATATAAAACTTAATTGGAGAAGGATCTCTACTTTACATAATTACACTTGAATCCTAATTACACTTTGATCCTAATTATACTTGGATCGGATCTCTATCACTTCCCTCAGTCGGAGCGGGAGGAGGCCAAACGCTCAGACTGGATCTGAAGTCAAGGAACAACTGCCGAGGAAGTCCCTTAGTAAATATGTATGCGTACTGCTATGAAAAAGAAACACGTAACACCCAAACATGACTTATGGCAACCTTCTCACGAACAAAATGAATATTCATCTCAATATGTTTGGTCCGCTAATGCTGAACCGGATTACAAGACAAGTAAATAGCAGATATGTTATCATAGTAGACAAGAGATGCCCTACGTATGTGACAATAAAGCTCTAGAAGAAGATTTATGAGCCAACAGATCTCGGCAACAACGTTCGCAATGCCTATATATTCTGCTTTTGCACTCGAACGGGAAAGTGTGGCCTGTCGTTTGGCAGACCACGAGATGAGATTATCACCCAAGAATACACAGTAGCCGGAAGTAGATCGACGTATGTCTGGACAGCCGTCCCAATCAACGTCTGTATACGATAGTAGCCTGATCGGTGCAAATGGATAAAGATGTAAATCGTAGTCAAGTGTACCCTTAAATGATACATTTAAAAGCGGTAAAGTGTGGCTCCCTGGAGCATGCATGAACAAACACACTTGTTGAACGACATATGCAATATCGGCCTAGTGAAAGTAAGATACTGAAGTGCACCAGCAAGACTCCTATATAGAGAAGGATCAAGTACTGAATCCCCCTCATCGGCACTAAGTTTCGACTTTGAGTCGACTGGAGCTGGCGTGATCTTGCAGTTTGCCATTTTAGCCTTGTAAACAATTTCTTCGGCATACTTACGCTGACACAGGAACATTGCATTGTCTGATCTGGTCTCTGAAATCCCCAAAAAATAACTCAACTTACCCAAGTCTGTCATAGAAAATTCGAATTTAAGCAAGGTAATGATCTCGTGTTTCAGCACATCAGATGAAACAGTTAGAACTATATAATCCACATAGAGTAAAAGGTATGTAGTGTCATTACCTCGATGAAAAATAAAAAGTGAGTTATCACTTTTGCTGCACACGAATCCTATTTGCATGATGTAAGTGGCAAAATGCTCATACCAAGCCCGTGGGGCCTGTTTCAAACCATACAAATCCTCATGTAAGAACGCATTTTTCACATCAGGTTGATGAATCGACCAGTTTTTTCCATAGCTATGCTCAAAACAGTGCGAATGGTAGCTGGTTTAACCGCTAAACTGAATGTCTCCCCACAATCAACTCCCTCATGTTGGCCCATGCCATTAGCCACAAGTCTCGTCTTATGGCGTTCAAGTTCACCATTATCTCTGAATTTGTGACGATATAACCACATGTAATGAATCATATTTACCCCCTCTGGCCTCGGGACAAGATCTCAAGTGCACTGTGTAGTGAGCGCATTAAATTCCTTACGCATGGCCGCATTCCAATTCGGGTCAAGTTTTTCTACTTTTGGATTTTTAGGTATGGGTGAGATAATTTGAGTGAATAGGTTAAAGTGGACTTTCGGTTTGAAAATCCTATGCTAAGCACGGGTTTCCATGCAGTGGGTCGGTGGCGGTACTTGGGACTGGGTTTGGGGCAGTGGGGTCAAGGGCAATGGACTGGGTTGGTTGACGGTAGTCTCGGGAACTGGGGCTGGGTTCGAGGCAGTGGGGTCGCTGGATTTTCCATGACGGGATTTTCTGTTACAAAATTTTCTGTCACGGGATTTTCTGTCACTGGGCTACTGGGTGGGGCCGGAGATGGGACTGATGGGATGGGTGGGGCAGTCGGCTGGGGTTGGGGTAGTGAGGGCAATGGCATGACAGGATGGAGTGCATTTCGAATGAGAGGGGAGGTGTCTGAATCGTCAAGGAATCTATAGTCGGTGACTTGAAATTTTTGGACGGAGGCAAAGGGAAAGACGTAGACTCAAACGTGACATGATGAGAGACATACTTTATTTGTGGATAAATCATAGCATAAGTACCCCGTATGATTCGACGGTAAACCTAAGAAGATGCACAGAGTGGTCTTAGGTGCCAATTTGTGAAGTGATGTGGAGGCAAGATTAGGGTAGCTTAGACACCCAAAAATCAAAGGTGATCATAAGAAGAAATTCGATGGAATAAAATTTTGGTAGGGGTTTTATTTTGCATTTTTCGGGTAGGCAATATATTAAGGAGATAGGCGACGATGTGAAGTGCATAGTATGAATCATATTGTTAATGGTGCAGACGATTCTTTCGGCTTTACCATTTTGAGGTGAGGTATGGGGTCACGAGAATCGAAATACCATTCCATTGGTTGCACAAAACTTATGAAAGGAGGAATTGTTAAACTCACGACCTTTATCACATTGAAATATTTTAATGGTCTTTTCAAATTGGGTCTTAACATAAGCTTGAAATTCTAGGAAAATTGAGTAAACTTGGGACTTATATTTTAGGGGGAAAACCCAAAGAAAGTGAGAGAAATCATCCAAAAATATCAAATAGTATTTGTGACCCATATTGCTAGTAATTGGGGATGTCCATAAATCTGCATGAATAATATCAAAAGGAGAAAAGGTAACACTTAAAGAGGATTTAAATGGAAGTCGAACATATTTTCCTAAAGGACAAGACTGACAATTTTGGGTCAATTTCCCATTATTACATTGAATGAAATTTGTATTTCTAAGAAAACTAAAAACGGATGCTCCTGGGTGCCCAAGTCTACTGTGTCAGGTTGATGGAGAGATCGCAGCTAGAGATGTATGTGGAGTGACACGTGCAGTGGAATTGGATGAGAAAGGATATAGGTCCTCCACACTATTATTACATCTCGTAAGAGGTGTCTCCGTATGTAGGTCTTTTACAGAAAAAACAAAAGGGTCAAACTTAATAGATACCAAATTGCCACTAGCAAATTTCTAACAGAGATTTTTATAATGTTAGGAGCATAGATGACGTTTTTTAGGGAAAGGGGAGGGTGAGGGTTAGGTATATGAGTAGTGCCATAACCTTGAATTGGAATGCGATTGTCATTTCCGACCAAAATATATTGAGGATTTTGCAAATTAAATAGTCGAGGAAGATTACTAGAAGTGTGAGTGAGGTGAGATATGGTGCCCGTGTCCATATACTAGGCATCGTTGGGCTGCTGAATATTCATAGGGCTGTAATTATGGGTTAACTCGGTAGGCGTGATGAGGTCGGAACTCGGCTGCTGCTGTTGGGCCAGTGCGAGATGGGCTTGCTCGGTTGGGCCTACTGGATGACTGCCTGGGCGAGGGCCTAATACGTTGGGCTGTTTCCACTGGCCCGCGTGCTGGCCCTATTGCATTGGGTATGGGCAGTATAGGGCAGCCCAGTTTCCTCTGTAATTAGCCCAAGGCAGTGGGTTGGCCTAGGGTGCTGGATAGGGGGCCTGCTATGTTGTTTCGGTGGAATTGGGTCATCCTCCGCGGCCCTTTCCTCTTCCGCCACGTCCATTTCCATGGCCACGCCCTCTGCCGCCGCCTCGGCCACCAATGTGGGATGGATTATCCGTGTGTGGCGGTGGTCCGATGGGCGTAGTGGTGGTCGGTAGCGCGTTGATCGCCAAAGCCTGTTGATTATGCCTGTCTTGTTTGGATCGTCTAGTTTCCTCTAACGGTAATTGAAATAGGGCCTTGTTGAAGCTAGGAAGGGGATTGGCTTATTGGATCATCGTGGCCAGCGTGCCGTACTCACCTTTCGGTAAACCATTGATGAGTTGCAAAACCATCTTTTTTTAGAAATTGGGTTTCCAACATTAGATAATTGATCGGCCACTAGTTTAAGTTGTTTACAATAGTCTAACATGTTGGCAAAATTCTCAAGACGAGTGTTGTTGAATTGTTCTTCCAGATACACGGCACGTGTATGTTTATTGTCCTGAATGATTTCCGCTAGCCTTGTCCATAGTTCATGAGCCGACGCACATGTATTCATAATAGTATGAAGTAGGTCTTTGGATATGGTGCCATATATCCATTGTTTGACGATTGCGTTGAGCCTTTTCCACATCGGGTCATCGACGTTTGGTGTACGGGGGCGGGTGGTATCAATGTGATCAAGCACGTTGTATGCACATGCATGAATGCAAAATAGTTCAATCTATGACGAGTATTGACCTTCCTCTTGATCAAGAATCAAAGGGATAAAGTTCTTGATATTTGTTAGGGCGAAATCCGAATGAAAGGAATTAGGATAGGAGGAGGAGGATATGTGACGTCGAGGTTGGAAGAGGAGGAACCCTCGTGTGACTCGTGAGTAGCCATGTGCAGGAGAGGAAAAAAATTTAGGGTAAAAAAAAAAAAAAAAAAAAAAGGGGGGGGGGGGGGGGGGGGGTTGCCGCCGAAAAGCAAGGAGAATGGGGGGAGGGGGCGAACAAGATGTAAGAAGGGTGTTTAGGGTTTGACTCTTGATACCATGTAGAATAGTATAATTCTCCTTAGTTGGAGGCTACTCATTAATGTAATATATATAGGTGTTTACAAATACAAAATCTAATTGGAGAAGGATCTCTACTTTACATAATTACACTTGAATCCTAATTACACTTGGATCCTAATTATACTTGGATCGGATCTCTATAAAAAACAATCATGTGTATGCCTCGTGTAAGTCGAATGGTACCCATCTTCTTCTACATGAGATATATCTTTGTTTGGATCAACCGTACGTAATGGGTAGGATATGAGTTTACGTAGCGGTTGATCCAAACAAAGATATATGATCATGTAAAAGAAGATGGGTACCATTCGACTTACACGAGGCATATACATGATTGTTCCACCAATTTCCTCACAGCACCAATCATGGCATGCAATGACTTAAAAGTTATGACCATCGAGGTTAATTCCTGCAGCAACTAAGGGTGTTTCACAGTCATCGATGCATGTATCATTGTTGTTGCATTGAAATAATCTTTAACTTGAACTGTTTAATTGGAAGGGGAGCCTTGAGCAATGATAAAAGTTGTCTACGTGTTGCCTATAGGTCACAGTTTCAAACCGTGGAAGCAATCACTAATGCTTGCATTGAGGTATGATGTCTACATCACAGCCCTTGGGATGCAGTCCTTCTTCGGACCCTGCTAACGTGAGATGCTTTATGCATGCTTCCCTTTTGAACTGTTTAGCTGGAACACAATCCATGTGTTCTCCATACATTGAAATAAACTTTTTTTTTGTTATGTGATTATATTTGAGCCTTTGCTTCTGATAGAATATTTGTAAATATAGCAATGATCTTTAGTTATCTTTTGTATATGTTAGATGTATAATTGGTTATTTGTTACCGTAATTATAGCCTAGGATTATGCTTGTAATAGTGGTATATTATTGACCTCTTTGGAACGTAATAGAAGGGGGATCAAACACTATCAGCCTCTATTAATAGTGCCTTTTCAAGATCGCCAAATAAGCAGGCCTTTCATGCTAATGGCATGTAATTTATAAGTAGGTTTTTCATGCTAATAGCATGGGAATTAAATGCCTTTCCGAGATAGACGACAGCCATAGACTCCTTTGTTTATCATATGCACAAATTAATGTCATGCAATTTCACATTTGTTTTATTCATTAACTAACACCTAAAGCCATATAGCATGGGAGGCAATGATAGAGCACAATATTCTTTGAACAGTTGTTGTTTTTCTTCTACTTTTTGATTCTTTTTTTATATCGCATTGGGTGTCTGATACCTACATGTCTCTCAATTTAAATTTTTTTCATTGTAAAAACGATTATTCTCAGAAGAAATCCCATATAGAAACATGAAAAGGAAAAAAATTACGAAAAAAGCTTTTAGAACCCAATTAATTAATTAGAAAACGAAAATTAATTACATTTTCGCATACAACAATGTTTTGCTTTAGAGTGGAAGATATGTACATACAACCTATGTTCAGTCTACATCCCTTTCGTTTTATTAAGTTGCATAAATAGTTGTTTCGAACTCAGCCATATCGGATGTGCAAAAATCAAGGGACTCGGCCAGCTATTCAATCAAATGATATTGAACATGTTTTCCATCCCTTCTCGACAAACAAGTAGGGCATTTCTTTGCAAAAATGTGTTCAATTTCATATGTGACAATTCTGTCAAGATTTTTGTGTTAGTAGGGTAAGGAATCCTGCCAAATCGTATTTGTTGAGGTACGTATAGAGAACTGAATTTGGTTAAATAATGTGTGATTGGTAAACAAAGATTGGTTCTTTAACAAGACACAAAATGTATCGTCGAATATCCAATATGATTCCACAATATCTAGATGGAAACTGGTTAGAAGTTACAATAGTTGCAGACACATAAAAGTATACTATAAACTTTTGATGAAAATAAGCAACAAGACTATACCAGGAAGGTCAAGAATACATGTTGCCATTACAGGAAGTTCAAAACCAGTCGAGATGTGTGTTACAAGAAAAGTATTTGAAAAGAAAAAAGGAAAAACAGGAAAATTTATGAAGAGTATTCCGTAATAATCACATACGGAAATAAGGAATCCACAGACCAACATTGTCATCGTTTTTACCGAGGTTTTGTCATATTCAAGCTGAAATCCCAGAGTTTCTTTGCCAACTCTACATCCTTAGCTTGAGAAGTTGGTGCAGCAATATTGCTGTCCGAAAAATATTCACCGGTTATTCCCTTCACCTGAGGATGCAAAGCCACATAGCATGTAGTTGCTGCTCCCTAGAATTAAGAGACAAGTATATGAGGAAACAAAGGCAAAATCTTGTCACAGACGGTTATATATCTTATATTTGCCAGAAACTACCCACCTGTGGAATGTCTTTAATGAAGTATTTGCCAATCCAGTTAACTATGCCTACAAGAGATCGAAAATTAAACATTAACTAATATACAACTTACCCAAGATGAGAGGACTTCAAACACTATCTTTTATCTCAACGACAATCAAATTATGCTTAGATCTAAGCTCTGAAAATACTTAGAAGGATTTTCGTACTAAGTTCTTTATCACTTACTAAAATAAAAGTTCATGAACGAAATTACTTCTCTTCATTTCTTGTTCCATTTCATATACCAACAAGGGGCTGTTTAGTTTGAGGATAAGGATTTAATCTCGATATAATTTCTTTTAGCCCCTTGAAGGATACAATGTCATAATATACGTCAAATAATAAGAACCACTCTGTGGAAGATTTAAAAATTTACCTTCAACCAAATTCTGGTGCCGCAGGAGATTGGTATTAATTGCCCCTGGGTGAAGTGAATTAGCAGTTATCTCCAGTCCCTCTTCCTGTGCAGGTAAGACAAGTATTATTAGAGCTTATGCTTAGCAAGTTCCTGAGATCCACTTCATCATACTGCATGCCTTCTAGGAAATAGCCAAAATGTCATTTTAAAAGAATTAATAGAAACTGTTCTAAAAAAGATAGAATTAGTAGAAACCCTTTCAGGAAATAAATAGTGTTATAAGTGCCTAGGCATCTACACAAACTCATACTTACATTTCTGACTGCAAATGTTCCCTTGGATGGGTATGTCTAGAGTCAAGTTTCTACCACATGAAGTAGCAATATCATCTAGGCATAGTGGTCCAACTAATAATTATGGAAATTTGAACAGTAAGTTTGCTGATTCAACTAAAAGTTTCACTTAAATTCGTGACAGTAAAAGGTAAAAATTCATGATTTCTTGAGCCGGTGATGAAAACAACTTTTGGGATATTACATCATCTTATATAATGTTTCTTGGGTTATTAAGTAGAAATACATTCCAGGCAGCTAACTAAGGAAACAAAACTCTCAAGTTTAGATCTGATAAGAAATTAGCTACACTGAAATTGCGCGTCTCACGTGGTCACTCATGCATACTGCAGCAAATTGTCCTAGGACCCAGTTCAACAATGAAAACTACAAATTTGTTGCAACAACTGACCACGTAAAACAAGTAATAAACTAGGTAGAACTATGAGAATTCTTTGGAAGGTTATTGAGAATACACTCAGTCTAGACTGTTAAATCCCACATTGGTTGAGGGAACGGGTTGTGTTCTTCTTATATCGTCTTGAGCGATCTCCCCTCATGAGCTAGCTTTTGGGGTTAAGTTAGGCCCAACGTCCGTAGAACCATTTGAGCTTTCAAGTGAGAAAACTGTTAAGGTCAAGAAATTTCAACTGCACTTTTGCATATAATGATGCATAGGACGCCAGATTGTGAGATACTCCCGGGATATCAAGAATGAACAAAAATCTATATCTTGAACATAGCAACATGCTGCCGGCCCTCTTAGAATTACTTTTGTTCCGACACTTCATTACCAGGAATCCAGGATGATGATCAATGAAAAACAAAAACTTGCATATAATGGTGGAAACTGTTGAAATGTACTCCTCGTAAACTAAACAGTAATTCATCTTCGAAATTGTCACTGGGTGAGAAGCACACTGGACAGGGACATTAAATTCAAATGATTACAATTAAATGTTTGCTCTGGATACTAGAATGTTCAATAAGTTACCAGTTGCAGAAATTAAGAGAAGTTAAATATCCTGAAGACAATACTTTACCTTGAAATGCCTTGCAAGTTCATTAGCGTGTAAGATATTAGCAAGTTTTGACTGTCCATAAGCAAGTATTGCAGTGTAACTGGAAATAGACAAATAAATGTTACTGTCAAATCTCTTGGGCAAAGAAAGCATCATCACCGCCAGATACTGAATATAATGTGTGGTACTTGGTTCTTCATTCTGTTTTCGTTTTATAATCTTCTTATACTGCCCTACTTGCGAGACAGGTTATGAGTAAAACCGATAGCTATATATTTGTCAACCAACAAATGTCATGTTGTTTCTTACGTACAAAATCTTTGAGGCATTAATGATAACATGCAATATTGCAAAACCTAGTATAGCAAGAAAAGTAGAAGATAGAATGAGGAACTCATATTGTCTCTATTTTGGATTTTGCCAAAATAACGTCTACTTCTGAAAAATCATACTACTTGCCACATTTTTTTCATTTTGATAAAGAACCTTGCCACACACTTATTGTAAGCAATCAAGAGAATTGGGTCACGTCTAAATTAACCAAAAGTAACACCCCACATTTAGACCCAGTCTTCAATTACAATACAGATGACTAATAATTTTAGCTACGCCCATGTTATACCCTTCAAAATTGTAAATATAAATAAGAGTAAGTATTGAAGAAGAGTAAGTATATGAAGATGGAAACCATGAAGTACCTATCTTTGTCATTGATTTTGTCAAAGCGAATCCCTTCACGGTATGTAAATCGATGTCCCATTGATGAAACGTTAACAATTCTTCCCTCTTTATGGCTCGTTTGAGCTGTATTTTTCAGGTTCTGTAGCAAAAGATTTGTCAAAAGAAAATGACCTGCACAAACAATACTAAGTCTTCTTATATTGGTGGATCTCCTTTTTATATATTGAAAGCAAGTGATACTTCAAAGTTCAACCTGAAACCATCCTATTAGAGCAGAACAATCCCAAGAGAAGAAAACACACACAGCCGTCCACATAAGACTGGCTGACTAGGTACTTGTAGTTGCACTTCAGTTTTGACATCAAATAAAAACATAATAGGTTTCAGATTCAACCATCTATTTCCACCTCTCGGACTTTCAAAAATCCCGCCCGGTGAGTGTGGATCCTCCAAAAGTAGTGTAATTTGGAGGATCCAACACAGATGCATCAACATTTTTGGAGACTTCGAGCAACATAGATTTCAACATAACATCTCCGTCACATAGTCTACAAGTCCTACTTTTGGATTCTTGAAAACCAATGGGGAACGTTACAGCGGATAAAAGGAAAAACAAAATGGAAAGAGAAAGGTAAGATAACGAGTGAAATCTTGACCACTGTGCCATTTTCCTAGAATAACAAGTAAAGATTGATGGTAAAAAACTTCTACAAGCAAATATACCTCTGACCATTATGCCATTTTCATACAAGAAAGTAGCAAAAAGAGAAATCCCGAGAAAGGGGTCATTGTATTGTACAATGTCAAGGAATGGCGTTTTATGGTAAATCTTGATGAAAATGTGAATATTCTCCCTATAACTAAGATGTCTTAAACAAACAAAAAAATAAACTCATTTACCTAGATGATTAGTTGCAAACTGTAATTCAATGTTGTCTTGAGAAAGCATGAATGGTGGAGCCATAACCCCTGCATTGTTGCTTCAAAAACAAAAGAGGCATTCAATAACTTAATATTCATGCCACTCCAAACAATACCAATGGATCAAAATTGAGTGCAAAATCCAATTATGACTCTGTGTTCCGCCCATGAAACAGTTAAAACGAATGTTTGCTTACATTAGGATGTTGAGAGGATAACCAGAAGAGATATATTCTGAAGCAAACTTCCTAACGGATGCCATAGAACCGAGATCCAACTCCATTACATCAATTTTGGCCTGAGGGATCTCTTTAAGAATACTTTCTTTAACTTCTGCGCCACTTTTTACATTGCGAACCGCCATTACTACATGTGCGCCTCGCATTGCAAGTACACGTGTTGTTTCTGCACCAATACCACTAGATGCTCCTGAAAATTTAATGAACCGGACAAAAGTGAGCCTTTGTTCAAGCACTTCAGCTTGATTGTAAAAAACCTTAAATGCCAGAAAAGCAATAGAATCTCTACCTAAAGGTTAACTTATTCTTGAAACCAATAGATCTTTTAACTCTTGGTAGTTATGAAACATAAAAGTAAAGTAGATAGGAGGTCTTCCATTAAAGAAAGATAGTGAATTCACTCTCTTTACCATGTGAAACATGGAATTTTATGGGATATGAGATGAAATAAGTTGCTATTTTCTTTCTTGAAATGGGCAATATAAGTTGCTAATTTCAAAAATCTCTTTCTGATTTATTTGATATAAATCAACATAGGACTCCCCAATTCAAAACATCCCATGTCAGTGACAAATTAGTACCATCCAGATGCAATTTTGGAAAAAAGAAGTGTCAACAAGTTAGAAAAATTAATCCTGAAAGTCTGTTAATTAATTTTCGGATGATCATCTCTTACCATTGATACGCATTAAAGTTCTATAGTTATAATTATATTAAGAGATACACTCAATCAAGTACACCTCAATCCCGAGCAGTGGCGGAGCCACAGCCCAGCAAGGGTGTTCAAGCGAACACCCTTTGCTGAAAAATTATACTATGTAGACATATCAAATTATTATGTATTACAGATATATATTACATATTGTACACCCTTAACATATATATTCTATATTACTTCTTCAAAATTCGAAGACCCTTCACAAAATTTTTGGCTCCACCGCTGATCCCGAGCTAGTTAGGTTCAGCTATATGAATCCTCTATATCCATCCTGCTCTAATTGCAATATTTTTTTTTAATGCATGTCTGCTAGAATATTGGACTACGGCTGGCCAGTGGGCCAGGTCGGCCCGGTCCAGGCCCGACACCGCCCCGGTCCCGCCCCGAACCCGAGTAGTTAAAAAAAAATTGTGGTATCGGGACTCGAACCGGGACAGGACAACGTCTCGTCCCAACCCGGCCCGGCCCAGTCCCCCAGTCCCGACCCGGCCCAGTCCCCCAGTCCCGCCCCGGTCCCGACCCGATCCCGCCCGAAACGCCCCCTTTTGCAAAATAACCGTTGCACCAACGACCATTTTACATTTTGACCATTGTGCAACGGCCATTTTTGGTCTCCCAACCCCCCTACCCCCTTAATATTTATTTTTAACCCATAAGTTATTATATTTACACTTTAACCCAATTTTTCAACTATAAATACCTCATTTTCAATTCATCTTTCTCACAAATCTTCCTACAATCTCTCAATCTATCTTTCTACAAGTCTACATTGTCTACTAAATATTCAATTTTATTTATTCATTTGGGAATTGGGAGTGAAGTTGGCAACTAGCTTGAGGATCTTCCATCGAGCAAAGTTTCAATTTTCAACCTCTCGATTACACGTTGACGTTACGTCGGCGTTTGGTACATTCGTTCCTTCATTAAATTATTATTGTCTGTTTATTTTATTTAGCGCACTTAATTTCATTTACTTTAATTATTTATTAGTATAATTATAAATTTATAATGGAAGGATTTAAACGTATGCTTACGGGTAGGGGTCAGGCTTCTTCTAGTAGGGGCAATAAGGGCAAGGATACTTCTTCTAGTCATCCTATTCCTACACGGGATGATTTTGTTGATACTGAACATTTTCCTACAATACCATTAGATTTAGACGAGGAGCTATTTTCTGAAACTCAAGAATACTTTAATTTAGACGATAATCTAGATGATATACCCACTAATGTTGATGACAACACACCCACTAGTGCACCTTCAACTGAAATGTCTCCTATTCCCCCTAATATGAGACGGGGTCCAGCAAAACGACCATTAAAATCAGATGCATGGATATTTTTTATAGGGACGTAGAGAATCAAGTAGCTAGATGTAAAATTTGTAAAGATGTTTTAAAATTTAAAATTGGAAAAGGTCACAGTGGGACGGAGGGTTTAATAAGACACGTAGTAAGGGCTCATCCAGCTAGGTATGCCCAATACGAGGCTTCAAAATCGGGTGCGCAACGCCCGCTCCATCGGGACAAGGTTCACATACTGATATTGTCCCGGATCAAGTACAGGGTCAAATTAACCCTATGACGGGGGAAATTGTAGGCCCTAAATACAATAAACTTAAAGATATGGAAGCAATAGCAAAATTAGTTGTTGTAGAGGGTTTGCCTTTTTCATTTCCTTCATCTCCCGATTTTATTCATACATTAGAGATTTGTATAATCCTGCTTTTAACGATTTTCCTAGATCAACTGTTAAGAGAGATGTATTTAAATTTGCACATGAATATCAACAGTATTTACGTTATTCATTATATCATTTTAATGGCAACGTGGCTATCACTTCTTCTGATATAGGCCGTAGTACTAACGGCCATAATTATTTAACGGTAACTTGTCATTGGATAGATTATAAATGGTCTATGCAAAAACATATCTTAGCGTATAGATATATAGATGACAGGCACACTAGTACTTTTATTGCATAAAATATTTATCAAGTGTGCGATTATTACGGAATAACTGATAAAATTATGACTATTACATTAGATAACGCTTTTTCTAACAATTACACTATTACAATTTTAAAAATAGTTTAACTCCATCTTTTCCAGATCATTTTCATATAAAATGCGCGTGTCATATATATAACTTAATTGTAAAGGATGGTCTATCACTTTTTGAAGACATTCTTAGTAAAATACAATTTGCTATAAACTTTATTTTAAAAAATAATAGAATACAATGAAGAAAAGAATATAAAAAAACTTGTCACGATTGCCAACTACCTTATAGAAAAATCCAGAAGAAGTACCCACTAAGTGGAATTCTTTATACGAGCAACTACTTGTTGCTTATGACTATGGAAACCTTTAACTTTATTTTTTAACTCTCATAATCAAAATTCAGCTGATATGGTTGTAGATAGCGATTGGGTAAAAATTTCCGAACTTATTGTATTTTTAGAGAAAATTTTTCAAGCAACAAAAGAATTTTCCGGTATATATTATCCTACTACTTCAACTATGTTGTTTTATATAACTCTAATATTTTTATTACTTAATGAATATATGAAAAAACCAGCTTATATGGCAGCTATTAAAAAAATATTTATTCTTATTCTCACTATTTATATTATTGGTGTTGTATTAAATCCGACTATTAAAATAGACGGTATTAAATCACTTATTGAAATTATTTACGATTGTATAGAAATAGTACCACCTCCAAGTCCCAAAAATACAAACCACCCACCACCTATTGAACAAACTAAAGAAGAAGTGTTGTCTAGCGTAGAAGACCAATGCAAAAAAGTATATAGGTTTTACCAACAAGAAAGTGCTAGTAACCTACCGGCTTCCATAACATGTTCTTCATCTTCAACACAACCTCACAAAAGACATGTTGTTTCTGCGGCTAGTATTGAAAGCCTCAGAAATAGAATGTGCGGCCGTACCGCTACTAACCAAATTAGCGAGTTTGATATTTTTGTTTTGCAGGGTTCTGTACCGTATCAAGTAATTCTCAATGAAGAAGGACGTGAAGACTTGCTGAAATACTGGAGGGGGGATGAGAAGACTTTTCTGACACTTTCAATGATGGCCCGAGATGTTTTGAACATTTAAGCGTCATCAACTGCGTCTGAAAGCGTTTTTTCTGCCGGCAGATATCAAATAGGAGACCATAGACACTCATTAGCCGGAGACAGCTTGGAGATTGTAGTATTATTCAGAGATTGGATACGAGCAGAACGGAGAAGGTGCGGTCAACCGAAGATCAACGAAGAAGAAGACGAAAACTACAACAAAATCTTATCCGAAGGTGGTGGAAGCGACATGGATCAATTTGGCCCACAAATAACAATTCCAAGCGAAGAACCACATGAAATTATCAAGAAACTATAACAAGTTTTTTTTAGAATGTAATTTTTTTAATTGCAATTTTAGTATGTAATTTGCAACTTTTGAACAACACACAAAGTTGCAATTTTGACAATTGTATTTGTATTTACAAAAAAATCATGTCTATTAAATAATATAAGAGGCACAAAAACAGTCTTGGGATATTTTTATTACACTATCTTGTCTTGTTTAATTATTGAGTTTTTTATATATATGTTATGAAAAAAATAAAAAAAATAAAAAGGAAAAACCGCCCGGATCCCGATCCTGATCCCACCCCGCCCCGCCCCGCCCCGCCCCGATTCCGACGGGATCGGGATGGGACTTCGGCAGATCCCGCCCCCTTCACCCGTCCCGCCCCAACCCGACCCCGCCAGTCCCGAGCCCGATCCACTGGCCAGCTCTATATTGGACACGTCCAAGCAAATATTCATAAAATCTTTTATCTTAGACCGTCAACCTACTGCAACCCTTCTCCTTTATCCGGGCTAAAAAAGGACCATGCTTTGGAAACTCAGGATGGGTTTATCAACAAACACAATAAGTGCGACAAGCCAACAATACAAACTAAAGGAACTAGGCACATCAACTTTTTCTGTCACCATAAACTATAAACTGTAGAACTAATAGTGTCAAATGAAATTAAAAACCAAAAAATAAATTGAAAAATACCAACTACTCAATCAAAAGAATTGGGGTAATGGGTAATGAATAAAAAAATACTCCGAAAAGATTAAATAGGAAGGAAAAAAAAAAAAGAGATATCAACCTGTAACAATGGCAGTGAGGCCAGTAGCATCAATTCCTTGAGTAACTTCTTCAGCAGTAGAAGAAGTAGAGAATCCAGATGCTCCTTTTCTTCCGAATAACCACATTTTTTTTAGTGTAGATCAAGAAAACACTGTAATTTCTTGTTCCTAAAAATATGATTATGTCCCATTTTTATACCAAGTTTTTGACTTAAGAAATAAAAAAGATTTTTAAAAATTTGTGTGTCTAAAAATTATTTTTATTAAGAATATAAAATTAAATTTTAAAAAATAATATTCTTTTTGATGGACTAAAAAAGGACGGAGGAGTATGTATTATTTTATTTATTTGCTAGCAGGATGATAAAACGAATGTATTTACACATTAAACAAGAAAGGGAAAAAGCCAACGCAATGATCCACTAATTTGTTTCTTTGCTCCAAAAGGTGGAATCTCCCACCGAGGAGCCCCACACCCTGGTCCGACAGGTCTGTGAAGAAGGTAAATCATGATGACTCAATTGATTTCAAAGATTATACCACTACCACGCTGCGCACAAGGGGCCCTCCTTTATTTCAAGAAGAAACCCACACAACGCATGCGCATTTATTCGATCCTTGATCTTTCTTTCTAAATATCCCTCAAACCAATTCAATTTCGCTAAGCGACTCCACTAATTTGTTTCTTTTTAGAGTGGAATGCACGCGAAGAAAACACTAACCAACATGATATTTACATAATATAAATTAATAAATCTATCGTAAAAATATTAATTAATGATTCGATAAAAATAACAAAATAATTTACTACTATCATATAGTATTAAACTACTTTGACAATATAAATATGTAATTTAAATCTTATTATTATTACATTAATTTTATTTTTTAGAGTGTAGCTTCTATGGTGATAGACTAATTCAATTTTCAAAGACATAAATCCTAGATTAGAAAGGAGATTTGTTTGGTGTTAATATTTTAAGTTCGAAACCCTCATCTTTATTTTTTACTTTTTAAATTTTGTCTGGTCTATGACATAGGGAAAGAAAGACGTGAGTAATACGAAGAACTCTATCAAAAATAACTCCAATTGGTTCCTCCTTTTAAATTGTTGTCTTGGTTATTTTTTCAATGTCTAAATTTACTCGAAATACTCTTTCTGGGGGATTTGTTTAAAAGTTAGTTTACTTGGATATGTGTGATTAACAATTCGAATGAAATGTGATTTCTTCATAAATAGATTAAGCTAATTTTGATTCGTGCAAAAATGAAAGGCCGTCTTAAAGCGGATTTATTGCGGTCATTCGCACAAATGGCCTTATTTCGGAGTTTTTTTTATTAGTGAATATTAATAGAATATTCATCATATATTTTATAATTATTGATGTTGTATAATTATGGTAATAATATAATATTTATTGTATTAGAATTCCACATTGTATTCACTATATATATTTGTATTAATGAAAAATACTCTCCAAATTATATTAATACAGTCTCATATGATATCAAAAGTCAAAACTTAAACTCTATTTTTTTCTTTCACCCGCAACCTCTCCTCGATTTCCTCAACCGGCAGATGGTGACACGAATTTTTTTCTTTGCTTTTTTTCTTCAATAACCCAAGAAGAAGCACAGTGCTTTGTCTTTTTGCCCAACCTGTCAGAACCTATTACCTGCTTTCTCTTTTCTATACCAAAGAACAGTGCTTTGTCTTCTTTTTTTCTTTACCGAGAATAGTGTTTTTTCTTCTTTTTTTTCGCCTAACTTGTCAGAAGCACAAAACTTATTGTGTGTTTTTTTCCTTTACCCCGAGAACAATCAGAAGTTGTCCTTTAATATATATATATATATTTAAGGCAGCGTCGACACAGCACTACCTAGCATTCAGGGACATGCATTTAGCAGTCGCGGCCCAGCAGCAGGTGGGACTACAGTCGCGACCCAACCTCTGGCAGCCTAACAGCCCAAGTTCTGAAACTCAATTTTAGGCCCAATTTCAGGAAGCCTACCAGTCCGCCCCAGGCCAGTAAATGGGCCACAGTAATCCGGCCCTATTTCCTAGAGCCAACAGTCCGCTCCATGCCTCTCTCAATTCAATTTGGGCCCGACTTTCGTCACATTGACTCATTGGCAGCCCGATAATGCGTGGTATATGGATACAGACGTCACGTCTCACTTCACCAACAATTCTGGTAATCTTCCTCAACTGCAAAGTTTAAATACTCCACAATCTATTATGGTTGAAAGCGGTCATCGCATTTCAATTCAAGGGTTTGGCCACACACTAACCTCACCACTGCATCCCCACTTCTCTCTGAATAATGTCCTATATGCTTCTAACATTATCAAAAATTTAATCTCCGTTAGAAAATTTACCACCAATAATTTTGTATCAATTAACTTTGACCCGTTTGGATTTTTCGTAACAGACCTCTGTACTGGAGAACTCCTTACGAGATGCAATAGTGAGGGTGATCTATATCATTTCCTATCCACGTCCGCTGCTAGTGTCAACCCTCCCACATCTCTCACTGCTATGTCACTCCTCTCACCGCTTTAGCAACAATTTCTCTTTCAACCTGGCACAATAGACTTGGACATCCAGGAGCTCCTGTTTAAAAAAAAATAGAAACAATAATTTAATTCCTTGTCACAATGAAAAATTTGCCTAACAGTGTGTTTCTTGTCCTTTAGGCAAACATGTTCGCCTTCCGTTTCAGTCTTCTTCAAGTGTCACTTATTCTCCCTTTGACATTGTTCATGCCGATTTATGGACATCTCCTATTACTAGCTCACTGGGTCATAAATTCTATCTCATCTTCTTAGATGACTTTTCTCACTTTGTCTGGATCTATCCGCTTAAATTCAAGTCTGAAGTGTTTGTCAAGTTTCTCGCATTCCGTGTCTATGTCAAAATACAATTTGAAAAAGACATAAAATCTCTTCTATGTGATAACGGTCGTGAGTTCAATAATTCCACGTTTCAAAATTGTTGCTCTACTATGGCATGGTTTTCTGATTCTCGTGTCCCCACACCTCCTCCCAAAATGGCAAGGCCGAACGAATCATTCGCACTATCAATAACATAGTTCGTACAATCCTATTACATGCCTTCATTCCCCCCCCCCCCCCCCCTTTTGGGTCTATGCTGTTAAAATGGCCACTGCCAAGAGGCAAGCCGCTCTATCACGTTCATGTGCAAAAACAGAATATAGAGGCGTTGCACATGTTGTTGTTGAGATCTGCTGGCTCCGAAACCTTCTTTTGGAGCTCCAGTGTCCCTTGTGTAAGGCGTCTTTAGTATATTGTGATAACATATCCGCCGTTTATTTATCTCATAATCCGGTTCAGCATCAGCGAACCAATCACATTGAGATGGATATACATTTTGTTCGTGAAAAGGTTGTTATAGGACATGTTAAGGTGTTGTATGTGCCCTCTTCATATCATTATGCGGATATCTTCACTAAAGGACTACCTAGACAACTATTTCTCGACTTCAGATCCAGTCTCACCGTCTGGCCTTCTCCCGCTCCGACTGAGGGATGTATTAGTGAATATTAGTAGAATATTCACCATATATTTTGTAATTATTGGTGTTGTATAATTATGGTAGAAATATAATTCTTATTGTATTAGAATTTTACATTGTACACACTATATATATTTGTATTAATGAGAAAGGCTCCCCAAGGGAGATTAACATTTTTAATGTCTTTCGGTATTTTTTAGCGCGACATAAACTGTATTTTGGCCTGCATAGTTAGTGTTGGCATATGTATCGTCACATCCACACAAGTTATGCCGGAAAAAGAAAAACTTTTAATACTTAACATAATCTGAAAAATACTACACAACTTATATCGCATAATTTAATTCCTAAAAAAACTTATGTCAAGCGAGACAAAACTTCAATTTCCGAAAATAAAAACATTACAAAGCATATACCGAGCGAAGCATTTTCGAATATATATTTATTAAATAAGCAACAAAGACAAATTAAATACCACCATAGATACGAGGGACAACAATTAAATACCAGTGCGTTTGAAGGACAATCCGTACAAAAAAATTGTATCTATAGCTTTCAACTCGATCCATAAGTATATATATATTAGACTCAAATCTCAATTGACTAGAAATCCTTGACTAGCTTTTATTGCAAATTTGAGTTATTTGCCAATTCTATCTTTAGCCATATAGCTTAGTGCAGCTACATTACGTGCAGAATAATACTCACCACCCACGTAATACTACACCATGTGCTATGTACCAATGCACGTGTTCTCGGGTTGACAACATACATATACCCTCTCCATGAAAAAATCAAAAGTGTATGATACACCTCAATAACCTTTGGATGCAAAATCACACAGCATATATTTGCTGCTCAAGCTCGTTCGAAGAGAGCTTTGTCCTCCTTAATAAACTAACCCGGCACGATTTGAATTAATCAGGACAATGAACCTCGAATAGAATTTTATTTAATTTAATATAAATTATAAATATAATCAAAGAAGTCTATTTTGTACTTTATCTGAGTAACATGTTTTCATCTTGAATGGTCTGAGCGCACCACAACAATGGATACTAGCTGAATTACTTCACATGATCATAATCATCTTGTATTTTTTTGTTAATAAAGGTGGCGGACTAAGGTAATTTTGTCCACTTCAACTTCATGAATTTCACCTTCATTCACAGCTAGATCTCACCCCTAGAGTGTAATTATATGAGCTATTTCTAGCAAGGGGTAGGATGGGTCCACGCTTGGGGACCAGAAGATGAGCAATCAAATGTCATGGGGCCAATGAGAATGCTGTAAAACAAGATCATTGTCAACTTTGCTACCTCTGCCTCCTACTCTCTAGCACATAATGGGTAAAGAACCTGATAATTTACACACATAATAGACATCTTAACTTAAGAAAATCCACATTACAAATACATCAGATGGAGAGAATTAAAAATTTGACCCAAAAAAAAGGTACACGATTGAGAATCCATAATGGAAACAGAAACTTAAGACTTGTGGAATGGCATGGCTCTGATGATTATTTGGTGGTAAACTGCAGCAAGAGCAGCTCCAATGAATGGTCCAACCCAGAAGATCCACTGTTCAGAATCAATATAAACAAAACTCCTTGTTAGTATGTGAAAGCAAATGTTTTTTTTAAATAACGGTGGTGTCCGAAAGTTTAAGAAAGAAAGAAATGTTTCTTACGTGGTCATCCCATGCTGCATCGGTGTTGTAGATGATAGCAGCTCCAAGACTCCTGGCAGGGTTGATGCCAGTTCCGGTGATGGGGATGGTGGCCAAATGAACCAAGAACACCGCGAATCCAATGGGAAGTGGTGCTAAAATCTGCAATACCATGCAAAATTTTCAGAACAATGTCTTCAAGAGTTTAACTTTTACATACGGACAATGTAAGAATGTTTACTTTATAGTGAGCTAAGAGTGGCAAATAATTTTGTAAGCATGTCTATAATTGTGTCTGTAATTACAACTATAACCTCCAGATCATAGATAACTCAACTTCCTCTAATCCCTTTGGTTAAGATTGATGTTGTGGACTCATTGTTTCATTTTACAACCATGAAAACTCAAGATTTTTGTCCAAGATCTCACCTTTTTTAATAGAAAGAAAATAAAGTTTAAAACCTTTCTGAAAACAAATGACATCCTTTAACACATACTACACAAATTAGGACCATAACATTCTGACATGGTGAATCACTGCATAACAACACAAGCCACATTCACAGTAACTTATCACGTGAACATCATTATCTTTAGCCTAACTCAACTAGGCACACAACATATTTTTCAATGACATGGGGGTCCCCAGAATAACCCTACACCAACTTAAAGGACTTGCTGACAAAACCAGACATGCCACACGCTACCATGAACATCATTTTTGCTAGCTACACCAAAAAAGTAAAGGCCACTTGTCCTACAGGATTTAACTTTTAGATACACTATTAGTATATTTAACTTGTACCCTATTAAGTAACTTAACATGTCAAGCAAATTGACTGTTTTATTTTAATTTAACATGTCATAAAAAGGCCAAAAAAATTATACTGTGTTTGAGATGTAATAGCAGATATCCTGTCCTTTTAGGTGACTTGAGAGTTTAAAAGAACCTTCACAGTTAATGTATGAACTCTTCTTTTTCAATTATTATTATGGACAGTTAACCTAATAGTGTAAATCACCTAAAGTTATCTAGATTGTGTAAAATGAACTTAACAGTGTGTAAAAAGTTGAACTTTATCCTAAAACTCTTAACCCAAAAAACCTTTTCATAAAAAGTTATCCTTCAGAAAGAAAAGAGGTACTGTCTTGATATATATATATATATTTAGTAAGTTTGACAATTCAAATATACTACGTGACAAGATTATAACAACAAGATTCAAAGGACATTTTAGTACGTTAAACACAGACCACAAGATTCAAAATTCTCTCTTTATTTCTTAAACTCCGTGTCTACTTAAACTAAGACACTTAAATTGGGACGGAGTGAGTATCTAGTTACATCCAAATTATCAACCTCCCACTACAACAAAAAATACACAAGTTCAAATGAAACTTGGAACTAACATGTAAATTTCCATGATAAGTAAATTTGATATCACAAAGAAGTATTAATATTTGAACCAAAAACATGTTAATCTTGAAATTACAAGTTAGGACACTTACAGGAACATGTGAGTCTCTGGCATTTCTCTTGGCATCGGTGGCAGAGAAAACAGTGTAAACAAGGACAAAGGTGCCAATAATTTCAGCACCAAGGCCATCACCTTTGGTGTACCCAGGCTGAACTTCATTAGCACCACCACCAAGTCTCTGGTATGGTCCCACCATGAAGCCCTTAACAACACCAGCACCACAGATTGCACCAAGGCATTGCATCACTATGTAGAAAATAGCCCTGGTCAAGGATAGTTTCCTTGCCAAGAACAGTCCAAAGGTCACTGCTGGGTTGATGTGTCCTCCTGTTTGATTTCAGGACATACCAAATTCGGTTTTAGAGAAAAATAAGTAAAACCCATGTGCAAAAAACTAAATTCAGGAAGTAAAGGACTGGATTTGGAGCAATACATATATCAAAAAGAAGGAAAAGACTCAATTTTTTGTAATTTAGACAGAGAAAGTAAACCAATAACATGTTATGAACTTCAAAACAGGGAAAAACTGAATATTTTAGTGGGTATACTCAAGAATCCATAAAATCAGTTGATAAAAGTATGATATACAAAATAGGTAACCACAAAAACTGAATCTTTTGTGAGTATACTCAAGAATCCATAAAGTTAGTTGACAAAAGTATGATGCACAAAGCAAGTAACTAAAAGCTCAAATATGGTGATTAAAACAAAGGAAACAAAGAAAAGTAGCCACAAAAGGTTATACTTCTAATATAAAAGGTTAAAGGAACAAGCTTCAGCAAGGCAAAGACCAAGAACAAACAAGAATGGATGGGAGAACTACATTTTTTTGTAATTTAAACAGAAAAGTAAACCAATAACATATTTTGAACATCTAAAACATGAAAAATTGAATTTAAGTTGAATATAACTCAAGAGTGAGTTGATATACATATGGGGTACAAAATAAGCAACACAAGCTCAAATATTATGAGCAAAAGAAGGGGAAAATAAGAGAATCAGCTCAAAAAGGTCATATTTTTGGTACAATGGGTAAAGGTACAAGCTTGAAGCAAGCAAATGACTAAGAAGCAACAAGAATGGAAGGTGTAATTTAGACAGAGAAAATAAACCAATAACATGTTTTGAACCTCTAAAACAGGTAAAGATTGAATCTTTTAGTTGACTATACTCAAGAATCCACAAAACTAGTTGACAATAGTATGATATACACAACAAGTAAACACAAGCTCAAACATATAGAGCAAACAAAGGGAAAAGGTCACAATTTTACAGTATAAAAGGTAAAGGAACAAGCTTTGCAAGAATGAAAAGTTTTAAAAACCAACCTGAGATACCAGCAGTACAGTACACCAAAGCAAAGATCATACCACCAAAAGACCAAGCAACTCCTTGAATACCCACTGAACTACACAAACTATCAGATCTCTTAAGACCCATAACAGTCAAGATAGTGATATACAAGAACAAGAAAGTTGCCATGAATTCTGCAATTCCAGCTCTGTAAAAGGACCATGATGACAACTCCCCTGGTTCAAACAATGGAGCTGGTGGTGGCTCCTTGTAATCCTTATCAGTTTGAGCTGCTGTACCCAATGGTTGAGTTTCTCTAAACTTGTTAGCTCCAAGTTTAACATCTTCTTCTTTGCTTTCTGCCATTTTTCTCACACACCCACAAAAGGTTTTACCTTTTTTTACACTTTGTGCTAAGTGGACAGTTCAAAAACCAAGTTTGGTACTGACAAAAGATAGGGTTGTGGTTGTTTTATAGTGGAGAACTCATTATTAAGACAACCTTATTAAATTGGTCTGATTAATTATTGGGTTGGTCTAATCTTTTTTTTTTCGGATTAGTATAATTACTTATTACTATATTTTGTTAGTGACATAGTATAATACTAAATGAGTGTATTACTCACCCGTCTGTCTTAGTTTGATTATGATTTAAGAAATAAAGAAAAAAATTGAATTTTATATACAAATATTTTTTAAATTTTATAATTATAAATTTGTCATGTTAAATATTTAATTGTTAATTTATTAAATATAAAATATTTCCTCCGACATAATTTTCATTTTGATCGGTTAAAAAAGAATGTCATTTTTTTAAATTTAAAAATAATTTAATTTTATGAGATAATTTATAGTCATATATTTATATACGACTTATTTTGAATAACACATTTCAAAATTCTTCCTTTAAAAAAAAAATAGTATGTCAAATCAAATAATGTCACATAATCGAAACGGATAAGATAATATATTTATTTTGAAATAGACAAAAAAATACATTTAAATTGAGACCTAGGGCAGAGGGAGTAGTTTCTTAAACAGATAAAGAATAGAGCGTTCTGGAAAGTGCGAGTGGATAGGATGTTGACACATTCTTTTGTAGGATTATGGAGATAGTAATTTTGGTCCCTCATCATTATTATTAATAAATCGTGGGATGTGCATGAATGATTAGGTTTGAGAACAGAGGAACTGATATCACATACAAAATTATATTCCATAATATAGCAAATTGCTTCCACTAAGATTCGAACTCACGCTACAGGACTTCAGCTGAATTTTAAGTTATCTTACCAATCTTGGAATAATTGTAAGAATGTGGGCAGCGCAGCTAAGCAAATTTTCAAAACTTAATTGTCATAATGGAGTGAAAACCTGTTACTTATTTATAAGAACACAAATAATTTAAACTTCATATCGTTGCCACAGAGAAAACTCCACATATTTTCATTTCAAAAAAGTCATTTTTAAAAGGTTGAAGGTCCAAAGAGGTCTATGAAGGAGTATCTCACATTTACATAGGATTTGGAAAAATATCGTACCTCAAGAGTGTAATATAGACTGTTTATTTTGACATAAATATTAATAATTAATTTTACAGTTTAAAGTTTAAACTCATGATTTATAGTAAATTTACTTCACTCCAAAACTCTCCTTCATGGGCGAAATTACCATTGCAAGAAACTAAATATTTCATCAATTTTACTTTTCTATAAGAAACTTTCAAAGACAGACGATGCAACGTTTCGAACTCGTTAAATAACGTCTTCGTCTCTTTTATCCTTCTTCACATAAATATTAAGTTTATGTCTTACGTGACACGCATCAAGTTCACATCACATGCTACGCTCTTACAATTAAACTATTTTTTTTGGAAAAAAACATACATTACACCTGAACTATACTCGAAATCTCGATATCACGCTCAAAATATTAAGGCGACATATTATACTTTTACAATCTTAAAAGTGAATTTAATATCACACTGATACACATATAAATAGTTGGAGGTGTTACACACTCTCGGCGTCACATCAGCGCCACGTTGAAAATTTTCTAAATTTTAATTTTATATTCTTTTTCTTTTCTTTATTCATTTGATTTTCTTTTATTAATTATATTTACACTAATTAATCTCTAATTAACTATTAAAATCCTTCAATAATTATATCTTTCTCATCACCGCCACCCCATCTCACCGGAACCATCATATCCATCACCACCATCGCCACCAACATTTTACCGGAAGTCCCGGTTCTAACCCGCAATTCAAAGCTCAATGAGCTCAGATCTACGACGGATTTGCTGTGAATATCGATTTTGAAATTTCTTAGAGTTGCGAATTTGAATTTGAAATTCTTGTTTGTTGCCGATTTTGAAATTTCTTCATTGTTTCTTCATTGCTGTGAATATCGATTTTCTGCATTTGGCATATTTTTTGCTATCGCTTTGGCTACTCAATAGACCAAATATTTGCACTAGGCAGATATAATTCCTTTAATCCTAAGTAATGTAAATCTTGTGTGTATTTATGATTCCTTTAATCTCCATTCAGTCTCATCGAATTCTTATTTGAAGGAGGAGGAGGAGGGTTTGGGGACGTTGCGGCGGGGGTGGTGGTAATGAGGAAGGAGGAGTTGGAAAAATTAGTTTTTTATTAAAATTTATAAATTAATTTTATTTTAATTTTAACTTCACTCTCTTATTATTTTGATCATAATTATTTTTGTGTCATATCAGCTCATAGATGTGGTATTAAATTTACTTTTAAAATTATCAGATGTATAATGCACCGTCTTAATAATTTAAATATAATATTAAATTTTTAAGTATAGTTTAGGAAACAATCTATATTTTTTTCCTAAAAATTTACATATGAAATTACTTTATTCCGATTTGTTCCTTCATAGATTTAGCTTTTGAGCAAAATGAAAAACATAATTTCATTGTTTTGAGAAACACGTGTAAAGGAAAATCACGGCCACACAACCACCGCAAAGAATTATGTGACCGTTATGGAAAGTGACAGCACATTTCAATAAGCACATGTGCCAAGGCCCAACAGCTAGAATGGGCTGAGCCTAATGCATTATCAATCAATGTCATTCCTCGCTGGGCAATTCGCAGGAATGACCCTTGTTTTATTTTGGAGTATTCTTTAATTTTTATCCCTCAATTAAATTTTTTTAATTTTGTCTTTCTTTTAAAATTCTTGGGTTTCGGATTTAAATCCCCGCTCAAGCAAAAATTTAAAAAAAAATGCAAGGCAGAATTTCAAACTTTATAGGCAGAGTTTACCTTAAGATAGCAAAATCTAATTTAAGGCAGGCAAAGTTTGCAACGCTACTTTAAAGGCAGAGTTTGCCTTTATGCATAAGACAAACTATGTCTTGCGAATTCAAATTCAGCCTTGCAACTTTTTTTTGGACCGAACAGGAATTCAAACTTGAAACCTCGAAGTATTTTTGAGCAAAAGATAAAAATTGAATATTTTAAATTTGAGGGGGGAAAATTAAATACCAATCCCTTTGAAGGAAACCGGCGCAAAAAAAAAAAAGTTCCTTGCTGTGACATCAAATTGGGGTCCATTTATTTGAAATTGTTGTCAATTTGCTATGCACATTTGCACTTATCATTAAATAGGGGGAAAAGGATCAATGTAGAATATTATGGAAGTGCTTATTCAATGACATGATTAATTACCCACAGAATAATTTAATTCCTATGAATGGTTTGTTTTCTTTAAAATATTTTTTTAGGTGAAGAGATGGACGTGTGAATATGATTTACATGAACACTCCACCAACTGATAAGTAGAAAGTTCGAATAGATTGTGATTAAATAAAAAAATTAGTATTTGTTACTAGATTCATTTCATTTTAGATGTGTTAGTTTGGTTGGACACAAAATTTAAAAAAATTAAAATAAAACTTTTAAATTTTATGTGTATAATGTATTAACATATTTTTTGAATCTTATGATTTTAAACATGCTAGGTGAGATGATAGAATTAAATAGTTACCAAATACAAAAAATTATATTCTTTTTTAAATGAATTAAAAAATAAAATAAGACACAGAGATCAGGAGGAAAGGATTATATACAAAGTCCGAGTGAAGAAAATTAGTGAGGTGGGAATTGCAAAGAATAGAAGTGCATTAAAGTCCTTTCTTGCAATTCCCTTCAAATTTTGATATTGTAGGGGCCAAAATCACAAGAAATAACCCAACCTCAAAAATTACTATATGGTTCCATATTTGATATTGTACCAATAACATTTGTGACACCTGTGGGCCTATTCTATATTGTCTTTGTTTCCATGCTTTATTTTGGATTTTTCAACAAAGAAGTGTTGGATTTAACTTTATATATGTTGTTCACACAAAAAGAGAAGTGCACATCATGGTCTTACAACTCATACTCATAAGATAATTAATTGGCATTGTGTCCTACTCACATGCAATTTCAAGCCCTCATATCATCCTAGCCACTATCCTGTCATATTTGGTCATTCAAATATTCTCTTTTGATTTTCTCTCCCTGCCTCCAAAAAAAAATAAAGAGTAATAAATAAAAAGTAAAATAAAAGCTATCTTCTTTACATAAAATGTAATTCCACATTTAATAACTACCACTAAAAAGTGTACAAAATCTTATTCATTTTTTCATGATGATGGTGTTCGGACGCATATACTTGCTACTTTTAAGCCGGGTAAATACTGAGTGACTATGTCTATTAAGACTCGGGCATATGGGACCTAATATTTTTGGCTCAAGATTTGAACCTTGATCTCCATGATTTGCCCATGATTCATCTCTTATCTGAATAATAATAACATGGAAAATTCAGAAAATTTTAAATTGCAACTGCTTGATAAAATCAAATGAGTTATGTATCATGAACTTTGGATCACTAGATCATATCTCTGTGAAAAAATCTTAATCATTTGTTGATATTATTTTCCTATACATTATTATATCAAATATAACTTCTTCTTTTTCTTTGTGTTATTTTAATATTTTTAATGGTAAATAGTGGAGAGAAAAAACATAAAAAGGACAACTTGTGTATGAAGCACTTAGCGTTCGTTCATGCAAAATTTAGAAAAGAATTGTATTCCAAAAGGTGTGATACAAAATAGTCTATCCTAATATAAATATAATAATAAATTTCATAATTTGAACTTGTATTTATAAGTCACACGCAAATAATCCTACCTAAAAAGAGACTTAAGTGAATTTTAAACCTAGTACTCTAAGTAGTGTAGAGTGGAATTACCACTATTAGGTATACAACTTCGACAACTCTAATATAATTGGCTAAAAGACAAAATAAAAAACAAATGAAACAATGAAAAAGACATCAAAATGTTGCACCTTTTAAATTTGTAAACATATAATAAGCCGTCCAAACCTTATCAAGAAGCCATTTGTCATCAACAAATGTCACAAATAATACTAGTAATATTTCTACTAGGGAAAAGGGTCAAATTTGCCCTCGAACTATGATTTATAGTTAAACATTGTCCTCCGTTAAACTTTGCGATCAACTATACTCTTTTCGTTAGCAAACTTGTTAAATTTACCCTCACATGGACGGATTTGTGAGTTGGACGCCACGTCGGATCCACGTAGACTCCAAGTCGGATTCACGTCGGCTCAAATAAAAAAAATTCGGAAGAATAAAAAACCAGCCGCCACAACCACCCTCTCCTCTCCATCTTCTCCACGCCCCCTCCCCCATCGATCCATCGGACCACCGTCACCCCACTGCTTCGCAACCACCAAAAACCCCGACCAATACTCAAAACACACCACACCACCACCACAAACTACCGTCACTGCCTTCTCCGACAGAGAACCCCGAACCAAACGCTATCAAAACAACACCAAAATCATCACCGTCTGCCATTAACAAACAACCTCAGATCTTCCAAAATCATCACCACTGCCGAAGCTCGTCTCCGGCAAACCAAGAAAATATGAAGAATCTTCTTGATAATATGATTGTTTCCAAACTGCCATCCAGTATAGGGTTTTTATTTTTTATGATTGTGACACACTTTCTCCTGATTGTTGGAGTGCCATTCAAAGGTCATCGATAGATCCCCTAGGCGAGTCATTTTCATCCTTGTATCTCAGAGTCTTGATGTCTTGCCTCATATAATCATATCTAGGTGCCAGAAATTCTTTTTTCCCAAGTTAAAAGATAAATATATTATCTATACTTTGCAATAGATACAAGGGGTCGTTATTGGTGGCCGAGAAACTATGAAAAACAAACAGATATGGGTCGTTGTTGTACAGTAATTTTGTGGTGGAGAAGGGGTCGTATTTGGTGGTGGTGTCGTGAAGCAGTGGTGGTGTTGGTCTTGGTTTCCCGGAGATGAGCTCCGGCAGTGGTGATGATTTTGGGAGATCTGGGGGTTATTTGTTGGTGGCCGACGGTGATGATTTTGGTGTTGTTTTGATAGCGTTTGGTTCGGGGTTCTCTGCCGGAGATGACAGTGGCTGTAGTTTGTGGTGGTGGTGTGGTGTATTTTGAGTAGTGATCGGGGTTTTTGGTGGTTGTGAAGCAGTGGGGTGGCGGTGGTCCGATGGATCGACGACGACGGGGGTAAAATGGAGAGGAGAGGGTGGTTGTGGCGGTGTTGGTTTTTTATTCTTCCGGATTTTTATTTATTTGAGCCGATGTGGAGTCTACGTGGATCCGACATGGCATCTAACTCACAAATTCGTTCATCCGAGGGAAAATTTAACAAGTTTTCTAACGGGAAGGGTATATTTAATTACAAAATTTGACGGAGGGCAATGTTAAACTATAAATCATAGTTGAAGGACAAATTTGTCATTTTCCCTTTCTACTATCATGGGTCAGCATAGCCGCCTACAACAAACCGACCCATTTATCATATTTCATATTCATAAATTTGTGGTCCAATTTTATTAAGAGTAGAAAAAGAAATCATAATATAATGTCAATGCTAAAGACGTTGCTTATTTGAATTAGATGCTTTGATAAGACTACAATATATACCATTTAAAGAAAAATGATAAATAAATCATCGATGTCAAAAGTAAATCAAAATGGAAAAATACATATAGTTTTTTGAAAATTGTGAGATGTAATTAATTATATTGAAGATAAGGGAATTGGAGCATCTTTGCTGTGTATATTATTTATTATTTACTTGCCAATACTTAAGCTGTATATAATACTAGTTCATGTCTTAATCACCATTACATAAAAACGAGTTTGTGACTTCAATTTTTGGTTTAAAAAAATAGAAAAGTCGTACTAATAATTGTGCTATATTCTCATCACACACGACACGTATGAGGTACTTATCATGTTAGGTATTATTAAACATTTTTGGCGCTATTATATTGTTGAAGCAACGTTAAAAAAATAATATGTGCATCGACTATATTTGATAAGGATTTAATTTTTATATAGAAAACAATGTAAAGAATTCACACTATCAGTGTAGTGAAATATATACAACTGGTAACCAGCCTTAAATTCGTATTATTAACATCAATCTTTGTAAATGATTACAAGTCGAATTACTATGTAAAGAATTTTTTAAAGTGTAAGATCATTTGAGTAAATACTTATTTGCACGGTTGCACGAATATTTACATCAAATCAATTTTAGTTACTGTGGTTAAGTAATATAATAAAATGAATATATAAATTAATTAATCATAATTAGATAATATTTTTTTTATATTTAAATAAGTATCATATATTGATTAATTTGATATAAACTAAGTGTTTATCGACTACTTATTCTAGGTAAGAGTGCACTAAAAACCCGAAAAAGCACATATGAAGTTGTTGAAAAATGATGACCTCAGCAGATAAAACTTATTTGCTCTTCAACATGGGGTGGTTCAATAAGAATTTGTGTGTGCTTTGGTGCTTACAAGAATAAAAAAAATGGTGGAACACTATATAATTCTGAAAATTTATAAATATTCACAAATAAAAAGATCAAATATGCACATTTTCAAGTAATGTATATCTATATTATATAAAAGTAAGAAGGACCTTAGAAATATTGATTGAATTTTTTGTCTTTCATTAAAAGACTTTACAATAGATAAAATATAATAATTGCATAATATTTATTTAGGAGTTAAAAAACTTTTAAAATTTGATTATTACTTTAGAACTTTCCTTATTTGAATTGAGCACTTAAAATTTAGGAGTTTAGAATCAACTAAAATTATAATTATTAATTTTTTATTATTTGGTTTATATATAATATAACATATATGGAAGAAAAAAGAGTTAGTAACACAGGAAAATTTACATTACGAAATCTTGGAATAGTTTATGGTAATGGCATTCAATTACTTTCCATCTAAAACTCCTATTCCTATAATTTAGTTGGCAACTTTATTTAGGAGAGAGTTAGCGTGCACTGGGAGGAGCAGTTATCTATGTAATTACGGTCTTTATTGACCGTTGTTATACAAAAATGAAGGGAAAAAAGGATGCGTAATTGGTCGATCTATTGGTGAGAGATTTAATATCTATGCTCAAGTTCTTTTCTTTAATACATTTTGTATATTTCATTTGTGTTTCTTCAAATAATGCAACAAATTTTAGAGGACAACTCAAGACGATGACGAGAATGAGGAATTCAACGACGGCGAAAGTGTTGGAACTCAATTTCACGAGGATTTTAGCTTTAAACGGCAATCTCTAAAGTTTTTAGCTTCGGATTCATTATATTTTTAAAGTTATGAGTTCATACCTATTTAATTTTTATATATCAATTTGATTATGCTATGGATCGTATTGAGTTTAGAACTATGACAACTGTGAATCCGCCTAAGAGAAATAATCCCTTGATTATTTTTATTAATGTAAGAGTATATATACAATTTACAATTTCCACAATAATAAATTAATCTTCATTTTCTACTCCCAAAACCTTATTTACTTGTACAAAATTCTATAATTATGGTAAATATACAATTCTAATTATGGTACAATTTGTACCAATTCGGTACACTGCAAATATACAAAACCGTGCACAATGTGACAAACACACCCCGAAGTCATAGCGGGCGGTCTTCGTACGCTGAAACTGTCCCTAAAATCTTCAAAAATGACCGAGGGAAGTCCCTTTGTAAAGATGTCTGCAATTTGATACCTGGAAGGGACATGGCAGACGCGTACTTGTCCACGAGCTACCTTTTCGCGAACAAAGTGAATGTCCATCTCGATATGTTCGGTGCGCTGGTGCTAAACCGGATTACCAAAAAGGTAGATGACACTAACATTATCACAATAAACCAAGGTAGCTTTCTGAATAGGACAATGAAGCTCTAAAAGAAGATTACGTAACCAACAGGATTCAGAGACCACATTGGCTACCCATCCATACTCAGTCTCTACACTAGAGCGGGACAACGTCGACTGACGTTTCGTAGACCAAGAGACCAAGTTATTACCAAGAAACATGCAATAGCCGGACGTTGAACGTCTGGTATCCGGACAACCACCCCAATCAGCATTTGTATACGAGACAAGTGTGGATGTCGAAGACGGATATAGATGTAGGCCATAGTCAAGTGTCCCCTAGATGTATCGAATAATGTGTTTTGAGCGCATTCATGTGTTCAACCCTGGGATCATGCATAAACAAGCATACATGTTGTACGGCATACGTAATATCTGATCTCGTGAAAGTAAGATACTGAAGGGCCCCAGCAAGACTGCGATAGCGTGTTGGATCCTCGTAAGGTGAGCCAGCCTCAGCACCCAGCTTGGGTTTAGTATCAACTGGAGTGGAAGTGGACTAACAGGATGACATCACAGCCCTCTCAATGATCTCAGTTGCATACTTTCTTTATAATAAGAACAACTCACCTGCATGACGAGTGACATCAATCCCCAAAAAGTAACTCAAAGGTCCCAAGTCTTTCATAGCAAACTCATAACTAAGCATTGTCATGATAGACTGGCGTAATGCATCAGAAGAGGCAGTCAAGATAATATCATCCACATATAATAGTAAATAAGTCAGGGAAGAACCACAACGATATATGAACAATGAATTGTCAGACCTGCTGTGAGAGAACCCAATAGTCGAAACATAGTCTGGAAACCTCTTATACCAAGCCTGTGAGACTGCTTAAGCTCATACAAGGACTTCTTCAATAAACAGACATGGCGAGGATACTTGGGATCCCGAAACCCCAGGGCTGATGCATATAGATTGTCTCCTTGAGATCACCATGTAAGAAAGCATTCTTTACATCTAACTGATGAATGGGTCATGCTTTCGAAAGAGCCAAGCTGAGCACAGTGCGAATGATAGACGGCTTGACCACCGAACTAAACGTCTCACCACAATCCACACCAACCTCCTGAGTCTTACCATCACCTACAAGACGAGCCTTATGCCTTGCAAAAGAACCGTCAGAATTGTTCTTATGAACAAAAATCCACATAAACCTAATAATATTAACACCGGATGGACGGGACACCAACTCTCACGTCTTATTATCAATGAGAGCATTATATTTGTCGGTCATAGAAATTTTCCAATTCCGGTCATTTAAAGCAGACACATGATTACGAGGCAGGGGCGATATCCACTGTTGGATCGAGAAAACTACTGGGCCTGAAACTGGGCAGCCCAGTTTGTCATTACTGGAACAGTAGCTAGACCGTAGGAGCTGTTGGGCCACTGCCCACTGGCCAGGCCCACTACTAGGGGCCCAGGGCTGGGACCAGTGGGACGGTGGCCCACTACCGATATTTTGGCCACCGCCACCACTGTCGGAATTGCCGCATTTGCCCTCGTAATTTTTGCCATTATTTTCCGAGTATTCTTGTTGCAGCCATGAGCACGGTGTTGGCCCGAATTATCAACAAAAATTGGAGAATTAGTGGAGGACATCATCATGACTACGGGACTAGCACTGGTAGCCGCCTTTTTGGCCAAGCTAACTTCTTCGAGCGTAAGCATAAAACGAGAGTGATAAAATTGCGGAAGAGGACTGCTCTGACGAAGAAGCGTGCCAACACCACTATAGGCCTCAGATAGGCCTGCAACCATTTAGAGGACAAAACGATCATTTGTAACGGACACGCCAACGTTGCGAAGTTGGTCCGCCAATTCTTTCAACCTTTTGCAATATGCTGAAATGTTGGGGAAATCCTCCATGTTGACGTGGGAGAATTCATGTTCAAGGGTAACATCACGTGAATTTTGATTATCTTAGAATATATCACGTATTCTATTCCATGCCGCCATCGCCGTAGCGTATGGTTCGATAATTGTTTGCAAGAGGTCTGTAGAAATAGTGGAGTAAATCCACTGAAGAACGATAGTATCAATGGTCGTCCATAACTTAGGATCATCCTCGGGTTTGGGCACCTCCGTATCCGTAGGAGCCGCGGAGATTATATGATGGAGGACTTGATGCGAGCGTGCGTGAACTTTGAACAATTAGGCCCACGTCGCGTATTGGACGTTTTCTATTTCAAGAATGATAGGGATGTGATTCTTGATGTTAGAAATAGTAAGGGCAGGGTGAAACATGTTCTTAGCCATAATCGCAACGCAAGACGTGATGTAGAGATTGGGAAGAGAGGAGGTACCGTCGGGCACAAAATCCGAGAAAGGAGGCTCGGAAATCGAGGCAAATCGACGGAAAGTTGGAGAGGTCGACAAAATTTTGGAGAGAGAAATAAAAAACCTAGACTTCTGATACCATGAAAGAAATAATCCCTTGATTATTTTCATTAATAAAAGAGTATATATACAATTTACAATTTCCATAATAGTAAAATTCTATTCTTTTTCTACTCTCAAAACCCTATTCTACTTGTACAAGAATCCTATAATTATGGTAAATATACAATTCTAATTATGGTACAATTTGTACCAATTCGGTACACTACAAATATACAAAACCGTGTACAATATGACAAAACCGAGACTAAATATACATAGGATATACACATGCATATCGTGTATATCTTATGTATATTTAGTATATTTAACACCGCCCTTTGTATAAAGAAAATGCGGGGCAAACCCTTGATTTCATCACATGTATTATAATTTATCGACACGTGCAACGCACGTATGCTAAAACTAGCCTTTAGGGCTAACGTAAGGGGCCTTATTCTATAGCTGCTCTTGATTTATCTGCATCTCGTGGCCGTGAGATAAAAAAGGAGGACATTAACTATCAATTGTTGTGTATGCTCAGAATATGAGTCTCTAGAGGTAATTATTTTCCTTTATGTATCTTTGTTATGTTATTATTATTATTTGTAAATCTACAGGTTGTTCAATTAATTATAGAACAACGTAAAGTTTTCTTTCCAGAGATATTATAATAAGTTAATAACATATATCACTTATGGAAGAATGGTTGAGGGTAAATTTATATTTAGTTTTTGATCTTTGATTGGGGAGAATAAAGAACATCATAAGAGAAAACAAAATAATTATTTAACGTATAAAGTTAACATGTCGATTAACTTTGAGTATATTATGTCTATCTATGAGGGGGTTTTGCTTTTTCTGGAATTAAGATTGAGTTTTTTTATATAAAAGAAACTTACTCATACACGCTAATAGTTACTTTATGCAATTCTAATAAGGAAATGTTTTACGCAATTTGTTTTTTATGGAATTAAGATTGATTTGTTTTATATAAAAGAAACTTACTCATACACTAATAGTTACTTTACGCAATTTTAATAAGGAAATGTTTTACGCAAGTTTGTTCATGTTGCGGATCGGCATAATTTATCAGACTCTTATCTTTTGAAAAATACTAGGAGATCGTATTCAAGCTGGCTTTGACAATTGATTTTTTTTATGGCTTTTGATGATTTATTGAACACTATAATTAATCCCTGATGCCATAACTTGTGAGTTATGAAATTGATTATTCTATATCTGTTGATAATAGTAGTCGAAAAGATGAAGTACATTGTACAAGAAAGTGATCGTCTCTCATAGCTTATTGTTCCCTATTAAAAAATCTATGTTATAAGAAGTTTGGACAAGCCGTATAGCTATAATTGGAATCCGCCTTTTAAGTATAATTTTGACATGATACTAATTAGAGTTGTGGAGAAAGACTAAAAATCACAGAAGAAGATTAATTCTTTTAAAATTGGTTATTCAGTTTATAAACATATAATGCGGATTTCTACTAAAATAAACATGATAGCGACGAAAAGCTAAATAATAAAATTCATCTACTTAGCAATGAATTAGTAACAAATTATCAAAAAAAAATCTTAGCTATGTACATTAACAATGAACTTCCTAGCTAAGTGCAATTCTTTTTGTAGTGTTTGTTGTCAAATGAAGTACGTGTTTTGATCACGCGCAAAGCGCGTACACTATAACTAGTTAAATTTAAATGTGCTTAATCAAATACCACAATTAAAATTAACAAATTTCAATAACGCCAGCAAAAGTTCTATTATCATTTTTCTCGGTTTCTCTCATTTCTTTTATTTATTATTTCCTCTCACCCTTCTTTCATCTTGTCCTAATCCAAACTTCTCATTCCTTCAAACACCAAACATTTTCCTTTAAAAATATTCACAAACGTCGTACTCATGCTAACATTCTAGAGTGGATTGTCTTTTTTCTCCCTCTGTGTAGAAGAAATAGTCACAAGTGACTAGATTTCTCTATTTCCTCTTGTTTGATAGCAAGCACAAGAATTTAATGGCTTACCTCATTTGGTGGAATGACACATTAAAAATTCGAAAGGCTCAAAATTACTTAGCCCGTAAAAAGTTGGAAGACAAGATAATGTAAAGAATATATAGTCCACCAACAAAGGGTGTGGTGCGATGGTTGAAGTCCACTCATGCCTCTGGTTCGAGCCTTAAGAATGGAGAATTTTTGGTAGAATCCTGGTTAGCTCGGCCGGTGTGCTTCAAATACCAGATGATTGTTAAACCAAAAAAATAAAAGATTGTACAAGAAAGAGGAGGTGGGGTGAGGAGGAAATAATGGAGACAATAATCAAACCAGCAATTACACTATTTTTCACCAAAGGGAAAAATGCTGATCAATCAGCTATACATTAACTGGCATAACAACGTGTACTTAACAACTGAAGATTTTGCTAACCGTTATACAGCTAGATACCAGAATGTTGAATGATTGATAGCAGATAATACTAAGGTCAGTATAATATAATTACAGGAGGAAGATTGCTTTATTCTTCCATTGATTCAAGACGAACATGTGGACACACCCTTTCTGGTTCACCCTTTGTCCAAAGATTTTTCAGGTCACCTCTCTTTCTCCCCAGCATCAAAAAGGTCCCTGCACAAAGGTATATCGGTTAGGTCATTGTGAAACTTGGAGCTCCTTGTTCGTGAAGATTTACTCATGTTCGATATGATGGAAGTCATTTTCCAAGAAAATGTTCTCCATGGGAAAGTCATTTACAGTGTTAGGTTACCAAAAGCATTTTTCCATTACGACTTAAAAAATGTTTGATGAGGAATACCGATGGTAAATGGGACGATGTAAAGAAGTGCAGGTTGGCCATGACCATCCATTAAGTTCAATGCTACATATGTAATAAGAAGACCTGCAATACATTCAAGAGAACATGTATCAAATAGTAGAACAGAAAAAATTCCAACCTAAGCTACAGGCTTGTTCTAAAGTAGATGTCGTCAAGTACCTAGTCCATAAGCAATCATTGCCCACAAGAAGTAACCGGCTTGAAGATTCTTCTTTGCAAGCCAATCATACCTGCAAAGGAACAAATTTTATTGATAAACAATAATTCAGCAACCAGTGTCCGAGATATCTACGTTGTCTATCTTATCGAAATATTGCATGCGTGTATTTGGGGTGTGAGCAGGGTGAAGAAAGGGTCCGAGATCTTTATACTCTCTATTTTATCAGAATATTGGATGATTAATGTTGTATGATATCAAAGTATTAACTCAATATCACAACAGAAAGAAAACTAAATTACGAAAGGAAAAACGGTTGTCTCATTTCCGTACCTAAGCGAAAATGCCACTAGCAAGCCAGGCAATAGGATGTCACCAAAGCCAATAATGCTGTAACCACCCCATGGATCAAATAGTCGTGGAATCTTCAGCAGCATTGGAATACCATCCTCCCCGCTTTTGTCACCACGAGCTACCTTCAAAGACATGGAAAATTCAAATTACTGACTTATATCTAGATAGAAGCAACTCCCATTAGCATCAAATTGAAATTAAGCGATTTACCTACCACAATCATCACACTTTCATGGAAGATCCTCTTAGAAGCGAACACCCAAAATATGTCGTAGATGAAGGCACAACCCAAAAGAACTGTACCAACCTGATATTTAATACTAGTCAATATTTAAGAGAAATGATAAGATCATCATAAAAGGATAAATGCCAGAAGAGTGAACTACTGAGCATAAAATAGTATATTGAACTCAGGGATTCAATTGCTCTAGCACTTCCTCTTGAGAACCATGTAAAGTTAGAATAGGAGATGCTAATAACAGAATAGACAAGGTTGGTTTGACACCTTAGTAATAATAGTCAACACTAACTGATGTCAGTCAAAGACGGCATTTAAGATAGCAAAAACCCGTCTTCTAACAACCGAAGAAGAAAATCTCTCAAAAAGATTTTGGTGAATTTATAAGCAAAAACTTGGCCACCATTTCTAGCACCAATCCTCAAAATGCAGGTTAAAAAACAAACATCTTAGTGTAATAACAATGCTTGTTTCTGCATCTGTATGTTCTTTATGGCACTAGAAAGAGTATACAACTTAGGAAAACAAGTAAAAAATAAGTCACCAACTTAAAACATGGCATAGCAATAAGATAATTGCAAGATGAGATTAACTGAACGTTCACGCAAGCTCATCCCATTTAATGCTTAAAAGGGTAGAGTTGTGTACCTTGAGATTAGGTATCCGTACAATTTGCAGAACTGTAATTATTAGTGTGATACCCTATCCAAGAGAAAAAAGAGTAAGATCATTAGTTGATATACTTCAAACAGTAAAATAGAGGGACATAGCCTGTAGTTAACATGTAACAGCTATGGAAAAAAAGAGTAAGATCATCAATTGATATCATCCCTGAGGCTAAAGGTACATGATCTGGTCCTTTTTTTTCGACATGAGGTATATGGATCAGGTCATTATTGTATGTGACATGCTTGACAAGATACGAAGTTTAAGAAGTTAATACTGACTTGTGTATTATATTTAGTTGTAAGGGAGAAAATTTTAAAACAGTTGTTCAGAGTTGGTTTGATAAAGAAAAAAAAAATTATTACGACTTTGAATTGTTAAATATATTTGAATTTGAAATATGTGAAAGTTGTATGGAATAAAACAGTAAATGTAATGGTGTCAAACATCTTAGGATGTCAAAATCCAACTTTGGGCAGCAAACAACAAAGTCAAAGGACAACAATCTAGTATTAGAATCTCTTGTTTATAGCAATCACAACTGTCAAATTTCAAATTTTTGGACAGACCTGATAATACAGGGCACTAAAATTTCAACAGACAAAAAGAAAAAAATGGTATGCACAGGATATCAAATAAACTAGCATTTAAGGAAATACGAAAATATTGCTTAAAAGAAAAGAGAAATGATCCTTACAAGTATGTCTTGACCTATCCAGCCAAAAGAAGAATTTCTGTACACTGCCCAAACCACTGCAAAAGTTATGCAGAATGGGGAAACAGCCAAAGTAAGATAAGAGACTGCACCAAAGAAGGGTACTTTAATGAATGACTCTCCCGTATGCTTAAACCACCTGAAAAAAGAAAAAAAACACTTGAAATTTAGATATTCATTGTGTAACAGAACTTACAATATCCTCATCAAAAGCAGAACTTCCAATACCATATCTAAATTCTAATTGGATTAGGGCACGGAAAGCACATGAAATTCTTGGCACAGTGAACTTTTTGCAATATTCACATATATAAATAATGGAAATCATGATTTCTCAGTAAAAGCGGAGAAGCCTATTATCTTCTCCGAACAACTTTTACAAGTTTGTCTGTTCTTTATTGTTTTTAATACTTTACCGATTTTCATTTTTCGTAATTATATTTTGAAGGAAATTTTTGCATCAGTGGATAAAACAATGAAATATTGTTGCTGTAATTTTCTCTATATTCCTAATTTCACTACAACTATTTGCTTATGTTTTTTGCTTCAAATTAGATGGAGAAAAGACATATCGATGGGTAGAGATGAGTTTTCGGCAAGGGAATCAATGATGAGAGTAGTTATTGTAATTACTCCGTGTCTCATATCAAATGTCCTAGTTAACTTCTACAATATTACTACCGAATTATTTTTGTTGTTTCAAGGTAAGGCTACATATATAAGACCCAATGTGGTCCGGCCTTTTAGGGGACCCTATTCATAGCAGGAGCTTAGTGCATCGGGCTGCCATTTTGTTTTTTGTTTTAATAAATAATCTGTATTAATTTTGTTTTTGAAGTACGGTTTAATACTTTGGAACTAATTTCCTATCATTTGATAGTATTTCTTTTCTCACTTTAATTAGTTCCATCTAATATTTATAAGGTTCGAAAAATCAAATGAATTTCACCTAAATAGTTGATTGATTGATCATTGAAGTCATAATAGGCCATTCTAAATGAGATGGATGAAATACTAAACTTGGAAGATGAAAAAGATAAATCTCATTTGACTTATTTGCCTTTTCCCGGAAAAAAAAGAAGATAAAATCTCATTCGAAGGGCATCTTAGAAGGACATTCTAGAACTTAAAGGTCCATGCTATAAAACCAAACTACATACTGCACTTTATTGATGGGTATCATCAATAAGATTAATCACATGATAAAGTATTATAGTCTTACATATAATCCCCTCATCACTACCATCCAATGTGGAAAGCGAATAAAGTAGTCCCGTGATATCACATTTTCCACCAAAACCACCCGTGAGATGAATCTGGTTAACTATGTAATTTGAACAAAATGCAATCAACACTAGAAAGACCAAAACAGACAGCATAACAAGTACAATCAGAATGTAAAGACACCTAATTCACATTGATTTTCAAGCTTTCACCAAGTCATACAGCACCTGGAATGCTGGAAAGATGAAATAACTTTTCACTTCTGATATGGTTATGCTTGAAATGATTGATCACATCTAAAAGTTTTTTCATACAATAAAAGGATTTACCAGTTAAGAAAAATGCTAGCAATTTTGCTCATCACACAACTTAAAGCTGGATTCCTTAACTACTGAAACAGTTCATTTATCCATCCTAAGTTCTGCAGTAAAAATGTAGAACTGCAAAAAGCATGATCCTAAGTTAAGAGACAGCAAATTACACTATGTATTACGCAACTAAAGTGAAACTAACCATACCTTGCTAGCAAGGCAACTAAGCAAGTTTGTAGCCCCTGCACATGAAAGGAACCGAAATAACATCATTAACAGATTACAGAAGCCAGATCAAGGTCATAGAAAGAGAGGAACAGATAAACAATATAAATATAGTAGAATTAGAAATCTGCTTCTCTAAAAGAACTAACTGCCACAGTTCTCAGTGGAGTCATTCTGACTATTAATATACATCATACATGTTACCTTATTTAAAAAAAAAAGTTAAGTTGACAATACATTCATATGCAATATACAACTTATACATTGCAAATATATAAATATATGAATAGCTGATTTATTTATTTATTTTTGAGAGGTTTATCATAAGGTTTTATATCTGAAGAGCTAATGCAAATCATGAATGAACCATATATAATGGTATTCTTATATATGGGTACAAATTCCGAGGATGTGCTATCACATAGGACAGGGTTAGAATAAGACAATAATGTTGCTAATCATATCCTGTTTACGTATTATAGAAGTTATAACATTTTCAACATTGCTCCTCCTAATCCCTGTCACATATTATTAAGAAAACATATGTACCCCCAAGGTGCGCTGGTATCCTATCTGAAATGTTATCCCACTATAACCATCTAAAGCAGTCAAACTTGGACAAGTATATCATTTGCCAACACAAATCTATGGATTAAAACATAAATATCATGCCATAGCAACAACACGCACCTCTACACCACCGATGCAAAAGAGAACCACCAAGATTTCAAAGAACCATGTGAACCTCATCAACTTATACAATACAATCAAGGCGCAGGAAGCAACAACAACAAATAAGAATGCTGATATCACGTTTATATCCATCACGGTGCTTGAACCACCAGTTCCAAAATTTGGAAGCTCTTCCTCTGAAGCATCCTACAAGAAGAGACAAACAGGAAATTCAATGCAAAACTGAAGCGCAATTATCTTCATCATACTCTAGCAAAGATCGCTACTAAATTAAGGATGGATGACCTTCAACAGCTTGTCCTGCTCTATAGCTGTTTCTTTAGCGCTCCAAGCAGACCAATAAGAACCACACAAGATTGTACCAACAGCCATCAGCCACAAAAATACTTCTGCACTGTCCACTACAGGTCGTTTTGGAGAGTAGAGTTGCACGGTAACTAAATGAAAGAGCAAAAGATTTGGAAAGAAGTTGTCAGTGTCAAAGTTAAAGTATTACCTGAGTTTTTCATAAAGAAGTTATGAAAGAAATGAACTTAGTTGAAAGCTTTTCTAAAATACCTAAAAAATTATATAAGCATTGCAAAAAGGGGGAAAAGGATATATTGCTCTAAGCTAGATTTATCTCAAAGCATAAAAAGAACATCAGAATCTCTCTCTCAACAAACATGCATGCATGTACGATCTGGAGAAGTGTATTATCTTACTCACTTCTGCATATCTGTTTTCCTTGCTTTGTAGCAACAGGCTGAATCCCTCACATTATATGTCTACAAGGAGCACGATCAAATTAGAAAATTACTTCTCCTCTCAACTATTATGGTTCCTCCACAATTCATCGGTTTACACAAGGCAGTCTAACATGTGACTGGTTAGTCATTGCAATAATAGTCTATCTACATGACAAGCTCATATCTCTACTGGAACCTGAAAAGTCCAAGCTTCTTTTTCCTTTTAATATTGTGTTTGTACTATAAGCATGTAATTAGACAAAATTGTGCATATAAAATAGCACAGACACTACATGTAGTAAAACCTTTGAAGTACTTCATATTTTTATCACCTGTGTCTGTGACAAAAGTTCATTTTAAAAGTACAAACACTACATGTAGCCCAAAGTTAACAATCGTGAAGCTGCAGGAGCACAAGGTGGTTAACTGTGAAACATAGTACTTTTCCTATCATATGACTGCACTCTGCAGGCCAAATTAACTATGATATCAGCACCTGACTTCTATCTGCACGCGATGATATCATTTAACGGCACTTTTCTTATCAAGCACATTACTGTTATTTTGCTATAACCGACAAATCCATTGTGGATTAGTCGGCCCAACCTAAGTTGGTCCATCAGGTTTGAAACTCAGAGGAGTATGGGCCTGCACCTGTCTACCTTTGTCCTACTTAAACACCAGGCTTTGTGGCAGTTGCAGGGTTTGAAGGGTGACGTGTGCCCAATCTACACAAAGAGTTCCGCTTCCTTATCATAGAACCAAAGCCCCAGGGGCTTGATAAAGTATATTATTTAACAGCATTATCCTTGCATTGAGCTTTTAACAGTGCATAGAACATGTTGATTTAAAGTGTTTTCTCATCTAAGCTGCATCTAAACTCAGAATTTTACCTGATGATGAGCCATTTGAAAGCATTTTATTCAGCGTTGTCCCAGCATCCTGAGGAAGCATAACAGCAGGAATGTGTATATCTAGGTCGGTTTCTTCAGGATCACAAACCATCTTGTAGAGTTCTGCAAGACAAATGACACCCGTAAAACAACTGCAAGCGGTGATTTACGGCACCGTTCGATCAACAGAAAAACAGCAAGAACTCCACACAACCCCCTCAGATAGAGAACAATGAGAAGAAATAAGAATTTTTTTATCTTTAGACTTCATTTTTCCAAAACTTATTATTGCTGCAGAAGACATCCAATTAGTGGCATCAATCTGAGTACACCACATATTATAAATTACTTATATTCATCCGTGGATATTCATCAATCATCAATTACCTTTTTGATTATTTACTATCAGGATTGCCGAAGCCCCTGCCGCTTCAGCATTATTAGCCTTCGTTGTGAATTTGCAATGGCCGCGATCTACCATGATGACCTCTCCGGCAAGCTACCAAAATGAATTGAAAAATAAAAAGCATTACTATAAGCATAAAGCAAAAGGCCCTAGATATAAGCATTTATATGAAGAAGATAACCTTTTTCCTTGTAGGCTTGCAACAATCCCGAGGGTCAGAAAGACTGAGCGGAGTTTGCTGTGCATTTTTCTCCTTTGACACAATAGTAGTGCCAAATCTAGCACCAACACCAACGAATTCTGCATCCTCTTCACCATCAATCCAAGTTTGGACTTTCACCTAACCAAAGCATCAACAAAAGGCAACTAAAGGATAACATGAATAAACCATTGAAGTGCTTAGCACCAGCAAGCTAAATCAAAACTTCTTTGGTAACCATATTAAATAAAGATGTTCATTTAGACAATGAAAAGTTCTGCACACAAGCAGCTTAACAGAATATGTAGCATTAGGTCCATAATGTAGCATCTGCAATTAATACTGCATGAACTTTCAGAAAATATGTTCCTATCTTCGAAAATATCCTCAAAGCCTATAATGTTCTGGAAAAAAAACTAGGTTACCATCTATTAAGGAAATCAACGCATAACTTAAAACAGCAAAAGAGAAGAGAAAAGAAACTGGAACTGGGATGGACATGATCTTTTTATAAGGTGGACGTAACTTACTAGACAAAGATTAAGTAATATAGGATCACGCTAAGAATAGCTCCTTTCACAGCTAAAATTTCAATAGTCCAAGCACAGAAAACAAAACCGAACAAAATAGAGGAAACCCAGTTGAAAAATAGAAGTAACACAGGATCCAGCTAAAAGTACTCACTAATGCAAGCACAATAAAGCAAAAACAAACAAAATAGAGGAAATCCAGATGAAAAATAAAAGCAACACATAATCCAGCCAGAAGTATTCATTAATGCTAGCACAATAAGCAAAAACAAACAAAATAGAGGAAACCCAATTGAGAAAATAAAATTAACATATGATCAGGCTAAAACAGCACCTTACACGGCCAAATTTTAATTAGTCCCGGCAACAATGTGAAACCAAAGTAAATAGAGGACGCCTAGTTGAGAAAATACAAGTAAAATAGGATCAAGCTTACTTTAAAAGTACCTTCTTGGTACTAATCATCAATAAAATACTTTACCTTATCCAAAAAAAAGATCAAGCTAAAAATAGCACCTTTGGTACTAAACTTTCACTAGTCCAAGCACAACATAAAAAGTACAGGAAAGCATTTGAGAATATTACTAGTAAACATGCGATCAAACTAAAATCAACACTTTTCCGTAGCTAAATGTTCATAAATCCCAGCACAAGAACGCAAAAATCGAACAAAATAGAGGAAACCCAATTGAGAAAACAAAAGTAACAAAGTATCAAGCTAAAGATAGCAACTTTTACAACTAAATTTTCACTAGTTCAAGTACAAGAACGCAAAAGCAAACAAAATGGAGGAAACCCAGCTGAGAAAATAAAAGTAACAAAGCATCAAGCTAAAAAAATAAAACACCTTTTACAACTAAATTTTCACTAGTTCGAGTTCAAGAACGCAAAAGCACACAAAATTGAACAAAACCCAGATAAGATAATAACCAAAAACGTACTGGGTCGAAGAGAAATTTAGCATTAGAAACTCAGAAAAAAAACTAATCAGCATCTTGGGGGCTAAAAATAGCACCTTTTACAACTAAATTTTCACTAGTCCGAGTATAAGAACGCAAAAGCACACAAAATTGAACAAAACCCAGATAAGATAATCACCAAAATCGTGCTGGGTCGAAGAGAAACTAAGCATTAGAAATTCAAAACAAAACAAAAAAGTGTACCAGCACAAAAAACAGGCTTCTTGAGGGCTAAAAATAGCACCTTTTACAACTAATTTTCACTACTTCGACTACAAGAACACAAAAGCACACAAAATTGAACAAACCTCAGATAAGATAATCACCAAATACGTAGTGGGTCGAGGAGAAATTGGGCATTAGAAATTCAGAAAAAAAGTTACCAGCACAAAATCATTTTCGCAACCGGGTTTCTTGGGAGCTAAGTCATCGTGATGAACAATGTCACCAGCTGTAACTATAGCAGGAAATTTAAGTGAGAGTAGTACAACTCCATAGATAAAAATTACAAAGCTAATTCTCTGGAAATCCATGGGGTTCAATTGAAAATTCTCGTTTTCTTGATGAGTTCACAGTTCATCACCATACAATGTATTTACCAGGAGACTATTGTTTACTTATCAATAATATAAAAAGTGGCTTCTTGTGATAAATTATTTGAATTCAAAGAGCTACTGACTGACATCACGAAGCATGATTCTTGCGGGAATTATACGACATCGTTTAGCCGAGTACAATTTCATTGACTCATTCAGCTCCACTTAGGGTAAAATTTAAGAAATAAAATAAGAATTTTAAATCTTTTATCCTAAATTAAAGATGTGTTAATGTATTAAAATATTTTTAAAATTTTGTGATTTTTAAACTTGTCATGTAGAATATTTAAATTGTCAACTTACTAAATATAAAAATAAATATTATTTTTGAGATATATTAAACAGGAAAATAATATACTTAAATTGAGATGAGAAGTTTCATTTTATTTTTGTTTTTCTTCTCGTGAGACCAAAATTAGCTTTGCAAAATGCAACACTTACTTATAGAGGAAAATATTTTTTTCCTACAATAAGAAGAAAACGTGACAATTGTTTTGTTTGAAGTTGAGTAATATCTAAGGTCTTGTTTTATTTATTTTTATATGTAAATTATTGATATATTATTGCTCTCTCGTAAAAAATTGGTTTTAATAAAAAGTGGTGAAGAATAAAACTACTCAATAGCTGAATGTTACCACCTTGGTTATCATAAGAATTAACAAAACCATAATTTAAATTTAAATTTAAATGGAAAAAAATAAACATGTAAGAGGAAAAAAATTTGGTTGCAAACTTTCCTATGATAACATTTCATAAGTCAATCTAGAGGTCAGAAAAAAGTTTACTCTTGACCACTATGGTTCAATTAAATGACCTGGACCTTTTGAGTTTTTTAATAACTTTTGAAAAAAGGTAAAAATTTAAAAAATTGAGTTTGGAAGTATTAAAAGGGTACTGCGAGTCACTTTTTCTCGCAAACCCACACTTTTTGCCAAAACTCCCAGATGTTAAATATACCCGTGATACACGGGTTTGTATACCATGTATATCACGGTTTCACAAGAAAACTTTCCATATGTGAAACCGTGGTATACACGTTATACAAGCCAGTGTATATCACGGTTTTGGCAAAAATTTATGTTATATAATTATTGCATTTATTGTATTAAATTAGTCTTGTACACTTACCATAGTTATAGGATTCTTGTAAAACTAGATTAGAATAAGAATAGGGTTTTTCTATTATGGAAAATTGTAATTTGTATATATACTTTTTCATTAATGAAAATAATCAAGAGATTATTTCTTTCGTGGTATCAGAAGTCTAGGTCTTATTTTCTCTCCACTTTTTCGGACAATAAACATCGATTTCCAAGCCCTTCTTCTCGATTTCCGTGCCCAATATTGCCTTTTCTCTTCCTAAATTTTCTTTCACATCCCTTCATCATGTCGTTCATTGTTATTAAGGCTAAGAACATGTTTCACCATGCTCTTGCTGTTTCTAACATCAAGAATCATATCTCTATCATTCTTGAAACAGAAAATGTCCAATACGCGACGTGGGCCGAACTGTTCAAAGTTCACGCACACTCGCATCAAGTCCTCCATCACATTATCCCCGTGGCTCCTGCGGATACGGAGGTGCCCAAATCCGAGGATGATCCTAAGTTATGGATAACATTTGATGCTACCGTTCTTCAGTGGATTTACTCCACTATTTCTATCGACTTGTTGCAAACGATTATCGAACCAAACATTACAGCAATGGATGTTTGGAATAGAGTGCGTGATATATTCCAAGATAATCAAAATTCACATGTTGTTACCCTTGAGCAGGAATTCTGTCATGTCAATATGGAAGATTTCTCTAACGTTTCAGCATACTGCAAAAGGTTGAAAGCATTGGCGGATCAATTCCGCAACGTTGGTGCTCCCGTTACCAACGATTGTCTGGTTCCTCATATGGTTGCGGGCCTTTCTGAGGCCTATAGTGGTGTCGGTACGCTTCTCCGTCAGAGCAGTCCTCTTCCGCAATTTTATCCGGCCTGTCTCATGCTCACGCTCGAAGAAGTCAGTTTGGCTAATAAAGCGGCCACTCGGGCGTTGTCCGTCGTCATGGTAACCGGGTCCAATTTTTCTCCATCCGTCTCCAAAAATTTCAGTCAAAACCGCAATAACGATGGCGGCAAAAAGGGCCAGAATTCCAAAAATAATGGCAAAAATTGGGACGGAAACCGAGGTGGCAATAACGAGGGTGGCAATAGGCCTCGAGGTAGTAGGCCGCAAGCCAACTGGCCACAACCTTGGGGCCCATAGCCGTGGAACTGGGCCCAACAGCCCTATTTCCCGTCGTCTACTTCCCACCTGAATTGGGCCCACTTTCAGTAGCCAAGCAGGCACAGTTACTCCAGCCCACTGTAGCACCGGAGAAGCGCTTCTGGGCCAAGGCACCAAGCCGGCGTGCTTGGGCCTCCTCCCCACCAGGCCCACCATGCAGCGGGCTCCACCCCTACCGACATTGAAGCCGCAATGCACACGCTTGAATTAAATCCATCGAACCCGAATTGGTACATGGACACCGGAGCCACTACCCACATGACGTCCGACCAATGTACTCTCTCGTCTTATTCCAATTTGAGCAACAATTGTGGCATAATTGTTGGTAATGGACATTCAATTACAATTCGTGGTTATGATCATAAAACTTTATCTCCCCTCCCCCCCCCCTCTTGTCTTGAAAAATGTCTTTTATGCCCTTGACTTAATTAAAAATTTAGTGTCTGTCCGTAAATTCACCACTGATAATTGGGTTTCTGTTGATTTTGATCATTTTGGATTTTCTGTGAAGGATTTCAAGACTGGGATTCCTCTCATGAGATGTGATAGTAGGGGAGATATTTATCCTATCACACCCACATCCGGTCTCTCGAGTCAGGCCTTGCCATCTACTTTTGCGGCTCTCGCTCCTTCCTTATGGCATGCACGTTTGGATCACCTAGGTAGTCTATTATTTCATCTTTACATAAAAATAATTTTATTTCTTGTAAGGGTACGCATAGTACTCCAATTTGTCAATCTTGTCTTCTAGGAAAGCTTGTTAGATTGCCGTTTGTAGACTCTCACTCTCGTTTTTTAATGTCATTTGATATTATTCATAGTGATCTATGGACATCTCCCGTTCTCAGTTCTTTGGGCCATCGTTATTATGTTCTATTTTTGGATGATTATTTTAATTTTTTATGGACGTTTCCGTTGGCGAAAAAATCTCACATTTTTCTATATTTTAAAAAATTAGAGCATTCATTCGTACACAATTTGAACGGGAAATTAAAAATATTCAATGTGATAATGACAAAGAATATGATAATGGATTGTTTCGGAATTTTTGTGGTAATAATGGAATCAATTTTCGTTTCTCTTGTCCTCATACGTCCTCACAAAATGGGAAAGCCTAACGCAAAATTCGTATCATTAACAATATTGTCCGAACTTTATTGGTCCATGCTTCCGTATCCCCCTTCATTTTGGCATCATGCTCTACACATGGCTACATATCTTCTTAACATTCTTCCTACCAGGGGTTTGGCATATTCATCCCCCCTTCAAATCTTATATAATAAAACTCATTCGTATTCACATCTTAGGGTCTTTGGGCGCTTATGTTATCCACTATTTCCGTCCACCACAATTAACAAACTTTAGGCCCGTTCTAGCCCTTGTGTGTTTTTGGGTTATCTGTCTAATCATCGTGGTTACAAATGTTTTGATTTATTATCTAATAAAATCATTATTAATCGTCATGTTGTTTTTTATGAAATCCAATTTTCGTTTGCTAACGTGAGTAGGCTTATGCCTAGTTCGTATATTTTTTTGGATGATATCGTCTCCCTGTATATTATCCACCATTTTTCAGACTTACCCCGCACCCAAAATCCGCCAGCGGGCCCACTGCCCGCTGGAACTCCTTCCACTATCTCGGGTCCAGCAACTGGGCCAAATATTCAGCCCAGTTCTGCCCCTACCATTTAAGAGACTGGGCCAAATATTCATCCCAGTTCTGCCCCAATGCTCTCGGGTCCAGTCCTTATTTCAGTTTCTCGTGTTGGGCCAGCAGGCCCACTACCTCCTGGCCCATCTGTCACCCTTCCACCTTTGATCCAAAATCCACCCAATTCTCCCCCGAGTCACATATCGATCACTCGTAGTCAACGGGGTATTTTTAAATCAAAAAGACATTTTAATCTAACTTCTAATATTCTTAAATCCCCCTTACCCCGTAACCATGTGTCTGCATTAAATGACCCGAATTGGAAATTGGCTATGACCGACGAATATAATGCTTTTATTGCAAATAAGACGTGGGAGTTGGTACACCGTCCTTCTAGTGTTAATATTATTTAGTCTATGTGGATTTTTACTCATAAGGATAATTTTGACGATTTTTTTTGCGAGGCATAAGGCTCGTTTTGTAGGTGATAGTATGACTCAACATGTTGGTGTGGATTATGGTGAGACGTTTAGTCCGATGGTCAAACCGGCTACCATTCGCACTGTTCTCAATCTGGCTCTTTCCAAAGCATGGCTCATTCATCAGTTAGATATGAATAATGCTTTCTTACATGGTGATCTTAAGAAAACCGTCTATATGCATCAGCCCTTGGGGTTTCGAGACCCCAAATATCCTCATCATGTCTGTTTATTGAAGAAGTCCTTGTATAGACTTAAGCAGGCCCCACAGGCTTGGTATAAGATATTTGCATACTATGTTTCGTCTATTGGGTTTTCGCACAGCAGGTCTGATAATTCATTGTTCATATATCGCCGTGGTTCCTCCATGGCTTATATTATATAATATGTGGATGCTATTATCTTGACTGCCTCTACTAATGCTTTGCGCAAGTCTATCATGACCATGCTCAACTCTGAGTTTGCTATGAAAGACTTGGGACCCTTGAGTTACTTTTTGGGGATTGTTGTTTCTCGTCATGCAGTTGGATTGTTCTTATCCCAACGAAAGTATGCAACTGAGATTATTGAGCGCGCTGTCATGTCCTCGTGCAAATCTATTTCCACTCCCATCCATACTAAACCCAAGCTGGGTGCTGCGGTTGGCTCACCTTACGAGGATCTGACCCTCTATAACAGTCTTGTATGGGCTCTTCGGTATCTTACTTTTCACGAGACCAGATATTACGTATGTCGTATAGCAGGTGTGCTTGTTTATACATGATCCCAAGGTTGAACACATGAATGCGCTCAAACGCATTATTCGATACATCCAGGAAACATTTGACTATGGCTTGCATTTATATCCATCATCGACGTCTACACTTGTCTCGTATACAGATGCTGATTGAGGTGGTTATCCAGATACCAGGCGATCTACGTCCGGCTATTGTATGTTCCTTGATAATAACTTGGTCTCATGGTTTGCGAAGCGTCAGTCTACATTTTCACGCTCTAGTGTAGAGGCCGAGTATCGAGGGGTGGCCAATGTGGTCTCTGAATCATGTTGGTTACGTAATCTTCTTTTAGAGCTTCATTGTCCTATTCAGAAAACTATCTTGGTTTATTGTGATAATGTTAGTGTCATCTACCTTTCTGGTAATCCTGTTCAACACCAGCGCACTAAACACATTGAGATGGATATTCACTTTGTTCGCGAAAAGGTAGCTCATGGACAAGTACGCGTCTGCCTTGTCCCTTCCAGGTATCAAATTGTAGACATCTTTACAAAGAGTCTTTCCTCGGTCCTTTTTGAAGATTTTAGGGACAGTCTCAGCGTACGAAGACCGCCCGCTATGACTGCGGGGGTGTGTTAAATATACTCGTGATATACATGGGTTTGTATACCATGTATATCACGGTTTCACAAGGAAACTTTTCATATGTGAAACCGTGGTATACACGGTATACAAGCCCATGTATATCACGGTTTTTGCAAGAATTTATGTAATATAATTATTGTATTTATTGTATTAAATTAGTCTTGTACACTTACCATAGTTATAAGATTCTTGTACAATTAGAATAAGGTTTTGGGATTAGAATAAGAATATATTTTTACTATTATGGAAAATTGTAATTTGTATATATATTTTTTCATTAATGAAAATAACCAAGGAGATTATTTCTTTCGCTCGATTTGCAAACTCAAAAACACTAGCTGTTTATTTTCTTGTTCATGTAAGGAAAAAGAAAAAAGACACTTCCTTTATCACTTTATGATGTTACTATAGAATATTACGCGGGGATATAAAATTCTTGAACATACTATTTTCATAAGCATGAGTCCCTTGGATTCTTTCTGTAGTGAGAAAAGACGTACAAAATAATGCTCCACGCGTGCTACTGCAAAATTTCTCCTGTAGGCTGTACGTATTCCTAACATCCTTCTCTTCATTTCAGAGAGAAGAGAAAGGCAGGCTTCTTCTTCCATTAATTTTTCACCCTACATGTGTTTGAAAGTGAAATTTTCGGATTTGGGTTGCTCTATGGCTTGAGATAAATGGCGGCACTTAATTTACTGCAGTTGGAATTTGATAATTTAGTCTATGTTTCTCCTGTTTCAAAATAAAATTTCCATCTTCAGCTTTTTCGGCTGAATTTTGAAAATGCATGTTAATAATTTTCCAGATTTTACTGCTTGGTTGAAATATGCATGTGTTTCAAAATAAAATTTTGGGACATCACCTTCTCTAATGCTTTGTTGTAATGCTTACTGCTGTACTGCTGATTTTTCTAATAATTCCGCAGAGTAAACAGTTTGTCGATTTTGTAATATTGTATTAATTACCCTTGGAAAGTCTTTATATATAGTATGTACAATGTGGAATCCTAATACAATAGGGATCATATATCTACCATAATTATACAACACTAATAATTATAAAATTTGTGGGGAATATTCTCTAATACACCCCTCAGTCGGAGCGGGAGGAGGTCAAACGCTGAGACTGTATCTGAAGTCGAGGAATAGATGTCTAGGAAGTCCTTTGGTGAATATATCTGCATACCCAGAATGCACATGCAACACCTTAACATGACCGATAGCAACATTCTCACGAACAAAATGTATATTCATTTCAATGTGCTTGGTTCGCTGATGCTGAATCGGATTATAAGATAAATATATTGCGGATATGTTATCACATTACACCATAGACGCCCTACGCAAGGGACACTGCAGCTCCAAAAAAAGGTTTCGGAGCCGGCAGATCTCAGCAACAATATTTGCAACGCATCTATACTCTGCTTCTGCACTCGAACGAGATAAGGTGGTTTGACTTTTGGCAGACCATGAAATGAGATTATCCCCTAAGAACACACAATAGTCGGAGGTGGAGCATCGCATATCCGGACAACCTGCCCAATCTGCATCCGTATATGATATCAACGTGATCGGTGCCGAGGGGTATAGATGCAATCCATAATCAAGTGTGTCTTAACGTATCGAATGATACGCTTAAGAGCAGTAAAATGAGGCTCCCTGGGGGCATGCATAAACAAACACACCAGCTGAACAACATAAGCAATATCAGGCCAGGTGAAAGTAAGATACTGAAGTGCACATGCAAGACTCGGACATTGGATCACCATCAACATCACTGAGCTTTGATTTAGATTCAACCGGAGTGGTCATGATCTTGCAGTTCATTATTTTAGCCCTGTACACAATCTCCTCTGCATACTTACGCTGACGCAGAAACATAGTATATGTGACTAGATATGCAGAGCATGCTGGACAAGAGGGGAGGCCTCGGACTCGTCTAGAAAGGTATAATCCGTGTTTCGAAATTTTTGGATGTTTGCAAAAGGAAAGATTGCTTCGTTAAACGTGACATGGCGTGACACTAGGATTTTACGGGAAAAGTCATAACACAAATATCCCTTATGATTAGACGGGAAACTTAGGAAGACACATGGGGTGGTGCGGGGTGCCAGTTTATGAGGGGCCGTGGAGGCTCTGATACCATGCAAGATTGTATTAGTCTCCATTGGGAAGTCTTTGTCATTAATACAAATATATAGTGTGTACAATGTGGAATCCTAATATAATAGAATCTTATATCTATCATAATTATACAATACTAATAATTATAAAATATATGATTAATATTCTAATATTCACTAATAGCTTTAATAAATAACTTTTTGTTAGCGGACTGCGGCTTTTTGTTGAATTTCATAGAGTTTTACTATCAAATCCCTTGCATCAATTTAAAAAGACTTCATTGCTTCACTGTATCAACTTTTATAGTTTGCGCTTCATTAAAAAAAGGAGCTGCGGCAAGTTAACATTCTTCATTCATTGGATTCCGAAAACTTGGCCTAATTTTGTGCCTTTTCCATGTCTACCAACTACTTTGAATAACTGAAAAGTCCCCTTCCCCTGCCCTATGTAATAATAAAAAAAGAATAACTGAAAAGTAAATCTATAATTTGTTGAGGATGAGAATAGTTTCCGGCATGAGGGTGTGTTAGTTCACATTTATGAAAGAGTTGTAACATTTTTTTAGAGTTGAAGATGTCTAAGCTTGGAGTTCCGCTTCTCTAATGTTATAATATCTTGCCGGCTAGATGCCTAAGTCAAGATTCACGCTTGGGCACTGAGTGGAAACGTTGTGTTTGATTAGTATCCTCAAGAAGAACACTAAAAGAGCATCTAAAAATGACGAGATGGAAAAAAAAAATCTTCTTTGTAGACACTGGATCTTTTGCATCATGGCGATTTTTAAGTGTTTCAATTTCTCTACTGAGGCTTAATTTTTTGGTCTTTAGTTCGTCTTTAGCAAATTTCTCTTTCATAGAAAGGATCGTAAGCTCCTCCCTATGATTTTTCAAAGGCTAATTAAACTATCAGAACACATATAAGGTCATTTACGATGGACAATGTTTAAAGGTCAATTTTGTTTAAAGTTCATATATTAATTACCTCAAATGACCCACGGGAGGAAACATGTCAAGTTATTTGCACCATTAACTTAAAGGTTAAAATCAGTTCAACTGGTTTTTACATATAAAAAAAAAAGATTCATTTGATGTGCAACTTTGTATTTGCAAGGAGAAAACAAATACACAGCAAAGCAAAGGAAGTTGGGAGGTGCCTTTGTAAAGATACTAATTCTTATATGATTTTGTGCTTTCTTTAATTTTATTTACTCTTCATAAATAGTTCTTTCTTCTGATTTGATATAGTATACTGATTCTATTTTCATCTCTATAATGTAAAATTTATAAATCACTTTGTGGAGTTTCAATACATAACATTACTGACCATTCGTGGTTATTGGTTGGAATATAATGGTCGGACACTTTGGATTTCGCAGGCTCTTGAAACTCAAATTTGCTCGAGCTGGAGAAAGCAGGAAAATACTGACTGTTACCGGTAAGTTCTCGACTTTTTTGTATATGTTTAGTTAAAACATCAAATGGCTGTGCTTTATGTTCCATGTTATCTTAAACAGACTTGTATACTTTAAGAACAAATAAAACATTAAGATTACAAAATTCTGACTTTAACAAAAGAACTTTATAAAACACTTGGACAATCAGATGTCTTCTGCTTGCATCATATCTTTACTATCATTCTTCTGACTGTACTGTCTTTACAAAACTGCATATTTCTTCTGAACAAATGTTGAAGTTAGTTAGGAAGTTAGTTACGGAGGTAACTAACCTAAGAAGTAAATGGAGATATCTTCAAGATATGTAGGTGTATATATATACATATTGAGGCATTGTACAATTCAGTTTTTGAATGAAGAATAATAAGAAAGAAGTGTTTTGAAGAGGTATGAATTCACATAATCAAATTTGGTATCCTTCCTGTCCAGTTATGACAAAAACCTGCATATCCCCAAAAGTCTTCATTACTTGCCAATTTGCTGGTGTGCAAATATGTATCAACTATGCAGCCCAATTGACCCTTTCATGGACAAGAAAGGGAGGCCTCCTGTACTAAACAAAGTAACACTAATAGTATTTGCAATCTCCATGTAATATTTTTTGTCCTAAGTTGGTATATTATATAAATTTGATGATTCATGTCGGGGCAAAGTTACTTGGGAAAAAAATTGTTGGGGCAAAGAACAAGCAGTTGTTATCTAGGTACTAAGCTATAAGATAACACTAGTCTTCATATTTCCAACCTTGATATGCTCCCAAACTAATAACAAAAATATGCTCTCCCTCACAGGAAATTACTAGAATAGCTTAGAATAAATAATTATGGTTTCTTCTTTTCTATCAAGGTTGTGTGATGATATATAACACATCTTTGGGTTCCAGTCCCCTTTTTATGCTTTTCCAACTGTAAAAGGAAAAGTTTACATGTTTTGTGGCAGTGTAGTTATAGGTGAGAGAGAGAGGCATAAAGGTACTCTGTTAAATAAATGAGTGAGTAACCTTTGTTAAATACTTAATATGGTACTTCATTTTCCAAAAAAAGGTGAAACTCCCACCCCAGGAGCCCCCACAACCCGGTCCGACAGGTCTGTGAATGAGGTAAATCATGGTGACTCAATTAATTTCAAATGTTAGACCAGTATCACGCTGCGCACAAGGGGCCCTCCTTTATTTCAAGAAGTAACCCCACATTGCCGCTGACGGGATTCGATCCTTAGCCATTTTTCAAATATCCCCCTTGATTTGATGGTGTATGTTAAGTGCAAAATTAATGGTCCTACTGTGCTTTAGGTACATACCCCAAGGATGTCCTAAAGTTCCTCCACCGAATAGTAGTAATTCTGTTTCTTATGGTCCAATCTACTGGCTGCATCTTTTGCTTTCTTGTTCATCTCCAAATTGATGTGTTATTTTTCCAAGTGCTGTGGATCTGAAACAGAGTGCTGGTTGATACGGACCTTCAAATTAATAGGATAAGCGAAGTTTATGCGGATGAGAAAATATCCTGTTTGTTGCCAATGTATTGTATGCTCTGCTTTACTTTTTTAATCAATTTATTGTGGGATCTCTTGTAATTGGTTATTTTGTCACTTGAGAATTAGACACACTTAAATATCGGATAATCCACCTAGGCGACTTGATTCCAGATGCTTCACCTGAAGGAAAGCCAAAGGTAAATAATCAATTATAAGATTTTAGAGTGAAATTGCTAATTTATAAGTAGCAATTATAAGATTTTAGAGTGCAGAACAAAATTATTTGATCTCTTATAAGGTCAATAAAATGAATGAAACATCTAAAGTTGGGGCAAAATAAGCATGTTCACCCCCAATAGTTTTCAGAATTTTGTACTTTACATCTATGTGGCTATGTCAATGACTTAGGTGAAGAGTTAGTATCTAATATTCTTCTATGTTCTTTCATTATATTTCACTATCAAGTTAAAAGAGGCAAAACCTGATGTGGCAAAAATTTGGTTAAGTGCAAAATATGTTTCTACATGTTCCCAACTTGGGCTGAGTTGAGTGGAACATACGGCAATTTGATTCATCCAATATGAGCACTAATTTGAATTTCTTATATTTATTGGTTTTTGTTAAGGATGGGATAAACGGATAAAGAATGGAGAAGTTCAAACCAGTTTAGCTGCGAGAATGAGTTTACTTAACTAGTCTTATAGTACGCACACCTTGACTATCGCACAGGGAGCCTACTATTATTATTCTTGCCTTCGCTGAAATTTGAAGACATCATGATTTTCCGACCACTTAATTGACCATTAGATCACATCCTTTGAAGACATCATGATTTTCCGACCACTTAATTGACCATTAGATCACATCCTGGGTGCGCATATATTATGAAGCAGCATGTGGCAGTCAAGCAAGGAATAGGCCTTATGAAGGCAACTTGGCATGGCCACCTCATTAAGTCCTTGAGGTGGTTGGTTCCTGTCATGGTCATGATCAGTCAGTAGCTATCAATGACCTACTGAGCAGGTTGGGTAACTTGTAGATTGTATACCAAAAGATTCTTATGTTTATTCAGTGAACACACTGACTAGAGCCTACTTGTTTTACATTCTTGTGAAATATAATGCTTTAGATGTGTTTTTCAGAGTTAAAAGGATCACGAATTTGACTCTATGGATTGTGGTTTCTGAAGGCAAAAAAACCTGAAGACCATTGGACGTAAAGGCATTAAAGTGTTCAGGAAGCAGACACTGCATAGATTTGCTACATCATTGTGTTTGTTATTGTAGCCAAGATAGTGTACTAGAAAGTAGATAAAAGAGTAGAGATAACAGAGATTCTTTTGCATCGATAATGACTGGACTAGCATGTGTGCACCTCGGCTATTCGACCAAATACTTGTTACCTCCCACCAGCAGAGGTACCGGATAACTCAACCCACCCAGACTTAGCAATAATAGACAATTGGTGTGCTTGCTATAGCCTATAGTAGATGGCCATGTATGGAGTATTTGGCCTAGTCTAAATTATAATCCTTTCTTTAGTACCATGCTAAGTTAATACAAGGGGTGTAACTTTTTGATCATATAGCAGTTGTTAAACTTCCACTATTACAGGAAATCCTAATCTTAAACAACAGAACAGCATCTCAACTCAATAATTGCTCCTATGTACTTTCCTATACAGACATAATTCAATGAAGGGTGGGAGAGCCGCGAAGCCCTTAATGAATCTCATTCTAGATACTGAGATCCCTGTCAAAATCAGGCTACAGGTTCTTACAAAACTGGACTTTGCTATGAGCGATGTGTTGCCGTTTCTGTAGAAAATAACCAACATGCAACGGCGGCAAAGTGTTAATCTGCCCAAAAGGAAAAAAATACTTAAATCTTATTTACTTCAGGAAAAAGATCAAAACTAAGAGGAAATGAAGTAGCTTTCATGTTTCCAGATTGTGAAAAGCCAAGAGGGAGAAGAGTGGGATGCAAAGAAACTTACAATGTTGATTCAAGTTTAATGGGCACTCCACAATGGCTATCTGCCATCAGCACACTGTCAAGATCTTACATACACTTTATGGCATTGTGTCAGTGACTCTCCGGTAACCTACAGCAGCATAGCAATAAGAGGGTTAATTATACAGCTAGCATTAAAGTTGGTCGCGTCCTATCAAACTAAGAATTTCATTCATACACCTATAGTCCAGCCTTTCATTTCCTTTCTTTATGATGAACGATTGGGTATGTGTGGTGTTAGCCATGAGAAACGACCTGAACACAATAACCTTTAATCCTTTAGCTACCAAAGAGGAACTAGAATATTTGTTTTCGGCTTCGCAAGCAGCAAAGTTAGAAACTTCCTTTTATCTTTGGCCAGTCATACACATAACATTACAAAGCTCTAGCTTCAACCAAATTGTAGATGAAGACCTTAAAAAGTAATAATTGTGCAATACTGTTTGACAACTACACTACAAAATTGAGACAGAAGATAAAAGTACATACCGCCATGGGAATTCACTTGTATCAATTCCAGCTTGGTGAAGTTCATCAACATACTGTAAAGCTTCTCGACATTCCTCTCGATCATCAAAAAATTCCTTCTTCTCGCCTTCAATTTGGTATGTTTCATGGCCTTTTCCAGCAACCACCTGCAGCATGGTTAGCAGGAACTGGATTAAAAAACACAAATAAAATTGAATCACATAGTAAGCACTTCTATATGTTTTTACCCTATAAGTTGTAGCCACTACCATTAGCTTGCTTTTGAAAAAAATAAGGACAAAAGAAGAAGAATGGGGACAAGGAACTTACAACTATATCACCTTCCTCACCCATGGCAACGGCACAGCGCACAGCCACGCGTCTGATATCATGTAGGAAGAGTCTATGGCCATTCGGAAGAGGGGGGTAATAATCATTCTCTCCGTGTTTCAAGTAGTCCTGCATAGTCCATCCTACACCAGCCAACATATCATCCAAGATGTCCACTGATAGAAGATAAGATGATATAGCTTCAGTCTCGGGCTAACAAATAAAGAAAGCGAAATCGACACTAATCTAACCGGAGTTGAGTACAAAGAAAATGTCACACGGGATAAGAGAAGAGGGACAACTAGTGAACAAGAAGATCAGAAACCAGCCTAGTGGGGAATATGTAATATCAGATAGGAAACTGAAACAAACTACTTTCTAGGAACAGATCGGCAACTACCAGTGCATATTTCAATGATATATGATCTTATAGTGAAAAAGAGAACAACAAAGCCAAATAACCTCAAATATGATTATTTCCAGAAACCTTCTCTGTTATATCTTCTTCAAGCTATGATACTTACAAGGATCCTCAGTCTTTGGATTGTCGGATGTCAGAATCGTCACATCACTTTTATCTGTTGCTATCTTTGCCATTATGGGCCTCTTCCCTCTGTCGCTCTCTCCAGCACAACCAAAAACTTCAAGCAAAGAAACAGGTTTTACCTCAGTAATGTCAATAAGGATAACAGAAAAGAAGATCTGAAAATATTAGTGAGAAATGTCAATAAGGATCAAAGGGCATGACAATCAATGATGAAAACAAATTTTGGTTCATGCTTCAGGGCAAAACAAAGTAGTGGCGTGGGGTAGCTTCTGCAGGCCAACACCTCTAACTTTATGGCCTATCTTGGTTATACTCGTAATCTTGAAATATTTCAAAATCTTTCGAGTTGGACTTGATTAACTTCAGTCTCAAAGACGGAATACAAACTATAAATATAACTTCTAGGTTTTTCTTTTCTGAAGTTGATGACCCCGCGCGTAGCGGGAGCTTAGTGCACCGGGAGCTTAGTGCACCGGGCTTCCCTTCACTTACATTTTCATTCAGTAATATAACATGCAGATTTATATGTATGTCTGTGTGTCTAAGTCTATATATAAACCACGGTTCTAAGAACATGAGAACTTTCCAAGCCCACACTAGAAATTAGTAATCTAATGTGAAGCTTAAAAATTTGCCAACACCTAAGTTCCTGTGCAGAGAAGAATGCATAAGAAAAGCACAGACTTGCTGTTTCAATACAACTATTTAAATGCACCCTTGCTGAATGGAGGAGGGAGGAAAAAGTTGCTGATTGCTTACCGGTTATAACCCTCCTAGGGCCAAGCTCTCTCACGTAATCAAGCAATCTAGATAAAGCATCAGGAGTATGAGCATAATCTACAATTACTCCGAAAGCCTGTTCCTCGTCTATCAATTCACATCGACCAGGTACTGCATCAACCTCTTCAATACCTTTGACAATGTCCTCCAAAGGTGCCCCAACCGCAACTCCAACAGCGACTGCTGCAAGAATGTTATAGATGTTATGCCTTCCAAGCAACCCAGACGAAATCTCCAATATGCCTTGAGGTGTGTTGACCAACACTTGAGTCTCAAATAGAGATAATTGAAACTTTAAGGGATGAACATCAGCACTCTTATTCTCCATTGCAAAAGTCACAACAGGCACATCCGTGTTTCCTTGTGCTATAAAGAAAGCTGCATTAGGGTCATCAATATTCACAATCTTGCGGTGTCGTGCAGGGTCCACCATCCTAGCAAACAGCTTAGCCTTAGCATCCCTATACTCCTCCTCAGTCCCATGAAAATCTAAATGATCCCGTGTCAAGTTAGTAAAAACTGCAATGTCAAAATCAACCTCATCACACCGACCTAATGCTAATCCATGAGTAGAAGCCTCCATTACCAAAGCCTCAGTCCCATTATAAACCATCTTTGCCATCAGTTTCTGAACCAAAACTGTGTCAGGGGTTGTATGTGGGGACTCTAACTTGTTATCCCCGTAAATGTAATACCCTACTGTACTCAACATGCCTGTCCTCAACCCCATTGCTCCATACATTGCCTTTATTAAGTAAGACGTCGTAGTCTTTCCATTAGTTCCTGTAATCCCAATCACGGACATACTTTTAGATGGATGCCTATAAAACGAAGCAGCTAACACTGCAAGCACTGCATTTGTGTCCTCCACAATGACTAACGCTTTACACCCCAAAGTTTCCTCAATATCAATCTCTTTACTAGCTACAACAGCAACAGCTCCTCTCTTATCGGCCTCAGATAAATATAAATGTCCATCAGTTTTCCTCCCAACACAACACACAAACAAATCACCACTCTCAACCAACCGTGAATCGTGTTGTATACCACTAATTCCCACCTCTAAATCTCCATACACAGACACCGGCACTACTCTACTCTCATCTAAAAGCTCAGCTAAACTCATCCTAAACTTGGGTTCTACAATTCTTGGTTTTGCTTTACCAAACTCATCAAAATCAATATCAAATGAAGTTAAATCAGAAAATTCACCTTTAACAACCATATCATCACTTACCTCAAAATCAGACCTTTCTCCTTCACTTTCTTCATCTCCTTCAATTTCAGTCAACCCACTAAGCTCATTAATTTCCTCTAAATCAACAACTTCTTCAGGGTCTAATTCATCTATATTTTCAACTTCAACCTCAACTAAAGTTGATTTCGTGGGGTTTGGCTTTAAAAGGCCTTGTTTAACAAACTCTTTTCTTTTCAAGGCAATAGCTTTATCAATTTCACCAAATAAATCATCTCCATCATTGTCATCTGCAATAGGATTATCAGGTGCATCTTCAACATCAGCTAATGCATTTACAAATATGGATTGTTCTTTCTTGAAAATCTCTTCTTGTTGTTTTCTTGAGTTGGCTGCTTGTCTTTGTATTTGTTGGAATTTGTTTACACCATGCATTGAATCTTCAGGTGCTTCAGGTGGGTCATCATCTGAGGGGGTGGGGTAGTACTTTCCATCAGATCCAATGGCAGAAACGGTGGTGGGGGAGGTCTTGAGGTGGAGGGAAATGAAGGGTTTGAATTTTAGGGGGGGTGGGGTATGGTAGAGAAGTGAAAGGAAAGGTGGTGGAGGAAAGAGAAGAGTGAACGGCATGTTCGCCGGAGTTTGGTCGGAGGGTTTTTCCCGGTTGCAGGAGTTTTAGCTGAGAGGATTTTGAGTGTGTGTAAAGGATAGGGGTTTAAAGTGAAGATTTTTGGAAGGTTGAAAACGGTGTCGTTAGGAGTTAACTGTATCAACTACTTGCAACTTCTAAAGATTGGGCTTGTTTAGCATTTTGGGCTTGGTAAGTACGAAAACTTGGGCCTGAAAGTTAGATAAATGGTTGGGCTAAAGCTCGCCCTCTTTTATGGATGATTTTCTTTGAGATTTTTACACAATCCATCAAGTTTAATAAACTAACATAACTAACATAACTTTTAATATATTTCAAAAGTAGCATTTTTAATAACACCTATAACATATTTTTATAAAAATAAAATCTCAATAATTTAAGAATTAATTCCCTATTTCTCTCCCCTCTTAAATATAACAACAACAACAACATACCTAGTGAAATCCCACAACGTGGGGTTTGGAGAGGGTAGAGTGTATGCAGATCTTATCTCTACCTTGGTAGATAGAGCGGATGTTTCCGACAGACCCTCGGCTCAAGACAGAGCATAAGCACAAGCAAAGCAACAACAAAGGCAAAGCAAGAGAAACGGTCAGACACAGTCAGAAAAAATTTAAAGCAGTATGAACATGCAGGTATCAAAAGCGAATAAATCATGATAGGGTAGTCTGAAAAAGTAAGCAATAACTAGCGCATGTAAATAAGCTAAACAAAGTACACTAAAGGACACATAACATCAGAAATCAAACCACATGGGACTATTAAGCAATATTGCGCCTACTAGTATGATAGGTTAAGCGGACCTACAATAATAACACTACAACTACCAGTTTGAAAGCGTAAGTCTACGCTCGACTACCTACTACCCTTCTACCCTAATTTGTGTCCTCTATAACCTCTTATCTAAGGTTATATCCTCAGTAAGTTGCACATGCGCCATATCCCGTCTAATCACCTCTCCCCAATACTTCTTCGGCCTACATCTGCCCCTCATAAACCTATCCATAGCCAACCTCTCACACCTCCACACTGGAGCATTTGTCTCTCCTCTACACATACCAGAACCATCTCAACCTCGTTTCCCGCATTTTATCCTCCACCGAGGCCACTTCTACTCTGTCCTGAATATCATCATTTCTAAATTTATCCCTTCTTGTATGCCCGCACATCCATCTTAGCATCCTTATCTTCACAACTTTCATCTTTTGGATGTGCGAAGTTTTGACTGGCCAACACTCCACCCCATACAACATAGTCGGTCTAACCACCGCCCTATAGAACTTGCCTTTAAGTTTCAGTGGGACATTTTTATCCCATAAGGCTCCAGAGGTGAGCCTCTATATCATCCACCCTGCCCCAATACGATGTGTGACAACGTCATCAATCTCTCCATCCCCTTGGATAATAGACTCGAGGTACTTGAAGCTTCCTTTCTTTGGATTGACCTGAGTACCAAGCCTCACCTCCACACTTGTCTCAAGGTCGCTCCCGTTACTGAACTTGCACTCCAAGTATTCTGTCTTGGTCCTACTCAGCCTGAACCCTTTAGATTCCTGAGCCTGTCTCCAAACATCCAGCTTAACGTTCACTCCGCTGTGAGTCTCATCAATCAGGACTATGTCGTGTGCGAATAACATACATCATGGCACCTCACATTGGATTTGTCGCGTCAGTCCATTCATCACCAAAACAAATAAGAATGGGCTAAGAGATGATCCCTGATGCAACCTCATCATCACTGAAAAGTGCTTCGAGTCTCCTCCTACTGTCCGTACTCTAGTCTTAGCTCCATCATACATATCCTTGATCGCCCTAGTGTACGCCACATGTACACCTCTAACCTCCAAACATCTCCATATAAACTTTGTCGTATGCCTTCTCAAGGTCGATGAAAACCATATATAAGTCTCTCTATTCCTCTCTCTATACTGCTCCACCAACCTCCTAATAAGATGAATGGCTTCTGTAGTTGAATGCCCCGGCGTGAATCCAAACTGGTTCTCGAAAATAGACACGTCTCTTCTCACCATCATCTCCACGACCCTTTTCCAAACTTTCATAGTGTGGCTTAGCAGCTTGATACCCCTATAGTCGTTGCAACTCTGGATATCACATTTGTTTTTGTACAAATGGATCATTGTACTCCACCTCCATTCTTCAGGCATTCTCGCCATCTTAAAATGACGTTAAACAACTCAGTTAACCACTTCAAACTTGCCCTGCCTGCGCTCTTCCAAAATTCAACTGGATATCATTAGGCCTCTGAATTCAACTGGATATCATTAGATCTCAGTGGGTGGTATACCACCCACCACCTCGTCCAAATCCTCCCAAAAACGCCTCATCTCCTCCTCGTCCAAGACCGTCTATGGCGTGTAAGCACTAAATAATGTTCATAGTGAACCTTCCAACTACCAACTTAATTGCCATCATCATGTCATTGACCCTCCTAACTTCAACCGCATGATCCCTTAGCTCACTGTCTACTAAAATGTCTACCACATTCCTATACCTCGACCTACCCGAGAACCATAACTTATACCCGTCCACATCCTTAGCTTAGGTCCTACCCATTTGGTCTCCTGGACACAGGCTATATTAATCCCCTCTTCTTAAGAATCCTAACTAGCTCTATGGACTTCCCCGATAAAGTCCAAATATTCCAAGACCCTATTCTCAGCCTAGCATCTCCCTTACCCTACTTACCATCGCCCATGTCCCCGACCGAGAACATGGCCCTAGTCTACCGTCAGTTACCAAAGCCACTAAAGTAAATATAAAATAATAAACTACTCAAACGTTTATCCTAAAACAAGAAGGGATCAAAGTGGAGGCACAAGTTAACAAGAATCTAGAGGTAAGTAAAATCACTACGCCAAGAATGTTATAACTAAAGACAAGAAGGGTAAATGCAAAAACATAAAGTCACGAATCAATATAGCGAACGGCAAAATTTAACAACAAGGATAAAGACAAAGAATGGATACGGGCAACCGTAGGTACCAACTCCTGTTGAATCAAACTTGTTTACCAGAGAAAATCAATGTTCACCGGCACCGGAGGTACTGTTCACTTGAGTTTTCACCAAAAAGTCGAGTATTTGTGTAGATCGAGGAGAAAAAGAACAACAAAAAGAAAGGAGAAGAGAGAAACCAATGAAAATCGAATCTGAATGATATATATATATATATCTTTGTTTTCCGATATGTATGCTTACTCCTTTTCCTAGTTGCTAGGACGTAAACCTTAGAGGATCACTCTGTTGTTACCACCAAAAGTCAAAAATAGACCTCGGTGAAATCCTCTTAGTCAGTCGAACTCTTGGGAATCTCCTAAAAATTTAGTGAGAAATGTCAATTGCGAGCTCTAGTAGACTTTCGTTCAGTGACATCACAAGGGTTGGTTTGAGCGCTTAGGGCCATTGGGAGGGGGCTTTCCGATAAGGCTTCCTTCGCTAGGAAATCGGACTATTCTATCGCTACTGACTGACTGGACTTACAAAATAAATAGAAGTTATATATATATATATATATAAGTCTCGGATGTCTTGGATCTTGGATTGAAGAAAGCTCTTGTCCATCAAAATAAAGTAAAAGTGCTTGATCATCTAGTTCACCTAAATCATAGGCTCCATTATTCTCTTTGCTTATGATGTTTTAAGGATTAACTGATGATGAAGAAGTTGACTGCTTTGACGGATTGAGAGACCGTTCCAATAGACCCCTAAGAACTAACGATAATTGTATGCTTATAAAACCAAGGAGAGTTAACTCTCCGGTCGGTGGTGTTATTTATAAAAAGCTAAGGGTCTCTTAAAGAGGATAAGAAAAATAAAGAAGACGATCCTGAAATATAAATTTTATGAATTAATCCTCTCTTTCCCTCCCCTCTTAATATAAAATTTAAGAATTAAGTAATTCACTCTTTCTCTCCCCGCTTAAATATAATTTCTACATCTCTTATTTTAACTCTATAGCCGTCAATCTCAATCTTTAACTGCTTCATATTTAATATAGGTGTATAATACAAAATTTATTTCTAGTTCTAAAGTAATAATTATGATTTTTTCTTCTTGGAATTCCTTTTCATTATATATCTTTACAATTTATTTTATATCTGTCAAAAATACATATAATATTTTTCCATATATTTTCTATCTCTCTCTCTATATATATATATTGATATTCTAGTAACAAATATAGCATATTTTACAATTAATATGACATTTTGAAACGAAAAAAATTAAATACAATAATAAACCATTTAAACGTTAGTTTTAATAGGATTTATTCCATACTTGCTCTTCTCTCTCTGCCATAATTTTTCTCTCTCCCCCCATAAATATCTCTAATGAAATGAATTTTTATCTCAAAGAACCTCTTATCTTTAATCATAAAAGAAAAAAAAAGTTCTCTCCCCCCCCCCCCCCCGATAATGAGGTTCCCATTGAGGGAATTTTGATATTTTTTTCTTCAAATTTTATATTTGTGTAGACAGCTTTTTTAAAATTAAAAAATTCAGTAATACATTTTAAGTGTATTATATTGTGATATTTTATAATGTTAATATTCATCAATATGTTATATATAAACCCTATAACGTGTGTATATCTATATATACACACACACATTTAGTATACCAATATGAATTGTATAAATAAAATATAATACATATAATTAAGCAAAATAATTATACATACTATTTAAATATGTCTAGTATATTTAATTCATTATTGAAATAGAAAAATACTCAAGCACAACAATCCAATTTGTAATATATAAATATAATATTTACATTGGAATTACAGAAGAAAAAAACAAATAAAAAACTGTGTTAATATAAAGAAAAAATAAGAAACAAAGACACTAGAAAAATAGACAAAAGAATTTTTTAATATACAAATAAAATAAAAACCAAAGACATTAAGAGAGGGGGGATGTTCTTTGCAAGATAGCCGTTTCTAGCGTTTTTTAGGGCTTAATTAGTTGAGAAAAAAAGGATTTATTTGAATAGGTATGGCTATATTTGATATATTAATTCTTATGCTAAAAACATGTGATGTGTTTTTTAATAGTGTGAGTTATGTAAAGTCCTCATTTTCGTTTCTTTGATTTTGCTGAGAGGTCTTCGAGTGTGTAGTGTAAAGGATAAGGGTTCAAAGAGAAGATTTTTGGTAGGAAATTACGCGCGGTGTTCCCAAAAGTAACCATCTTGAATTTTTATTTCAGTTTAACAAAATGTTTAAAAAATGACCTTAACTTGAATTCGTTGGAAAGAATTTTTGTAACTCACCAGACATAAGTTCTAGTTTTTGTCTACGAGGCAGAATGTGATCAATTGAGCATGTTCACTGTCTTGAAATATCCTGAACTTCTGTTTTATAGAAAAAACTAGTTTATGTCCACAACTTATGCATGGTATGCAACAAAAGATTTGCCTAGCTAATTCTCTGAAGGAGAGGCTATTTTTTATAAATTTTATTAAGCGGGACAAAAAAATCAAGACCAACCCTTATCAAGGTCCTTTGTGAACTTAACCCAATTTTGGAAGGTCAAAATCAGCGTCATTAGGAGTTAATTCAACGACTAGCAACTTCTACAGATTGGACATGTTTAGCATTTTTGGACTTGGTATGTAAAAACATTTGGGCCTAAAAGTTGGGAAAATAGTTGGGCTATAGCTCGTTCCCTTTTATGGACTTTAGTTCTGAATGTTTAGGCCGAATCACTTCAATTTTTGTGTGGGCTTTCGATCCCACCAATTCCCGCTGATTTACGCCAATGTCAGCTTTTTAGGTAACTATTTATATTTTGTCGCTATTCTTAAAAATTATGGAAATATATCCTTGAAAAATATCCTTCCGAACAATGTTGGACTTGAGTCTACTTTTTCTCGTATATTGCTCAATATTAGATACAAAACGTTAAAATATCGTATAGCATTTGTAATAGTTTAAAAAATTTTAGATCATAATCTAACGTTTTCTCATAAGATTTTTAGTTTACTCAAAAGAAATTTTTGGATCATGATTTAAAACTTAAAAGGTCTATAAATTGCAAAAGAAATAAAAGGAGAGTCATTCACTAACCTACGAAAATTTATAAACCAATTCTAATGTTTTCATTTTTATATTTTCTCAAGATAGCAACTCATTCTCTCACCGAATATGAGACACCAACTATATCTTACATCAAAATATTCCCTTCAACTAAAACCAATGTACAATAGTCGCATCATTACAGTAAAACGTAATGTTGAAGTAGGGATGACAACGGATCGGATCCGGATCGGATCCTACTAGATTTAGATCCATATTCGTTTTTTATATCTGGATTCAGATCCATCATGTCAATAAAAATCAGATCCAAATCCGGATCCACCGAGTCCACGGATCGGATCTGGATCCACATGTAAAAAAATTTGCTAATCTCTTTCGCCAAATATATTTGTTTATGGATTAGTACTAGTGAATACTACTGGATTTCTTTTTATTGAAACATAAAAGATGAGTATTATTATTTTTTATTATTGAAAAAAAATACTGAAAGACTAAAGTAGATTATATATGCCAAGCTAAATTAAGATAGTTGTTAAATGTCAAGTAATAAAAGATACAACTTTGCTTGTATGGTGAACCTATAAGATCACCACATTAGTGGCAGATTCATGTCCTATGAAATGAAATAATTTGCATATCCTTTCGTAAGAAATTATTTTGAAGCATCTTTGAATTTGCCAACTTAGCAAAGTTATTAACTTATTCGTAAAATGAAACTACAAAATAATTTACTGATTGATCATGTAATCATTAGTGAATAGAAGAACGGGTAAGGAAAAACTTATTCTTATTCCATCTTTTATGCTTATTCATGTAGTAATGTTACTAGTATAATAAATAAATAAAATTAATTAATAAGTTATGGATATATTTAATAAAAAATAGATTCACGGGTCGAATACGGATCTCAGATACAAGATCCAGATCCAGATCCGATCTGTCAGGAACGGATCCGATCCGATCCTAATCAGTCGGATCCAAATTTTGAAGATACATATCCTATAAAATGGATCTGAATCCACCAGATCCAGACCGGGTCCAAAATCCACTGTGATCTCTATGTTGAAGTCTTAAAACTTCTTTATCACTATATGACTTTTCATGTGAAGTAGAAAACACTAGAAAGGGAGATTATTATTTTTTGGGAATGAATGCATAAATACATACATACAACAAAAGGTGTAGTGGTTGTAGGAGAGGCTAATAATCATCAAAACTTGGAATAGACTATAAGAAGAAAGAGTCAAAAACAGCAATAAATGTAGCAGTTGGTATATATTAGAGTGGAATATGTGGTCCTTTAATGTTTGTTTTGATTCACAATAAAACAAATTCTTCAAATAAAATAAAACAAAGGACCTTTAAAACTTAGGGTTCTGAGATTGGAGTGCCGACGCAGTAAGAGATTGTCTAGAAATGACATCTTTTTAATATCAATTTGCCCTTTAGTATTTTGGAATTCTATGGTGTCTCCATTTATGTATTTGAGCACACTTTGCTAAAAAAACATACTAGGAAAAAAAACACCAGGAAGAGCAATAAAGTCATACGTTCATCCAAAGTGTTTGGCCCAGTGGCCAATACATTAGCAGTATTCTTTGTCGAGGCCCGTGTTCGAGTCCCTCGATCGGCGAGAGTGGAACGTGTTCCCCCAAAAAAAATCCCTCCATACGCGTAGGGCCAAGCGGTGTATACTAATCCGTAGGGCCAGTAGGAGGTGGGGTTTTCTGGGGTATGGGGCCGTAATGCGGTGGGACCAGTCACTTTAAAAAGTTTACCCTACCACAGTTTTGTCCTCCGGGGCATAGTCCAGTGGCAAAGCCTGGGCGCTATAAGGCGCTCTGGCATGGGACAGCGTGGGTTCGATTCCCCGCAAGCACGAAGAAATTCTCGCATGTTGGGGAATTTGACCTTGTCTCATTGATCGGTTGTACGCTCCCGTAAAACCGCCACCGGAGCACATCCCGCGATTTACCTGGTGATAGTTGTTGAAGGACCGGTGCTATTACCTCCAGGACGTCTGGGTAATACCAGTGAAGTAGTCAGGCGCAAGCCTGGAAACCTGGATTATCAACAAAAATAAAATAAAATAAAATAAAGTCATACGTTCGAATTTTTTTCTAAAACAACTCATATAGTGGTTGTTTAACTTGCGTATACCTCGACGTATCTTTCACTAGTATAGGTATATGTAATTCACTTCATTAACTGACACTATTTTTCACTAGTATAGGTATATGTAATTCACTTCATTAATTCACGTCAGAGATAGATGAGAAAAAAGTCACTTACACTATTTTTGTCTCCTCTAAGTTTTAAATATGAAACTTCATGAAGTTAGTTATTTTAATTCACTTCATTAACTGACCACACATTTAAGTAGGGATGCGCGTTATTAGGATCAAACTGAGAAATCAAATTGAAGCGAATTATTTTTTATTTGGTTTTTTCAATTTTCGGCTTACTATCATATTTAAAATTTATAGATTCTGATTTCGGATTGTAAAAAAATAAAAATCGATTTTTTTTTTAGTATATATGATGACACATTCATTTTGGTACATGGCAGTAAAGAAATCAACTAGCATTAAATAATACCTACATTTTGATTTAATTATAATATTATGCGTGTAAGTTTATTCTTGTTCACTTGTTTTATTATGCTTTTATAGGAGACTATGAGTGTTTGACAATCTCATTAAATATGTATTGCTATCTTAATATTTGTGTGCAATAATACAAGGAGACTGGGAGATTGATGATGATGTCGCACACCGTATTGGACATGGTGGATGAAATGGAGGCTCGTATCTGGTGTGCTTTTATGATAAGAAGGTGTCGCCTAGGCTGAAAGCTAAGTTCTACAGATCTAGTGGTGGTTATACCAGCATTGTCGTACGGGGTATAATGCTGGCCAGTCAAGAACACTGACATTCAGAAGATGAAAGTAGTGGAGGTGAGGTTATTCAGATGGATGTATGGTCATACTAAGAGAGATATCATTAGAAATAAAGTTATACGGCACAAGGTCAGAGTGGCCTCCATGGCGGACAAGATGAGAGAAGCGAGACTGAGATGGTTCGGACATGTGAAGATGAGGAGTGAGGATGCGTCAGTTAGGAGGTGTGAGAGATGGGCGATAGCAGAAGTTAGGATAGGTAGAGGTAGGCTGAAGAAGAGCTGTGGGAGATGATTCGACAGGACATGACACAACTTGAGCTTACTGAGGACATAACCTTTGATATAAAGATTTTGAGGTCGAGAATTATGATAGAAGGTTAGTAAGTAGTTGAATTTTGTCGCACTATGTGTGAGAGAGGTAAGGAGCTAGCCCCTTCACCTTCTCTTCTTCTTTTCTTGTAGTGTTATTTAGGTTTCACGTAGATCTATACTCATATGTGTGTATTACTATGTGTTGCTTCATTTGTTTTGTATGTTGATATTTTGTTGTCTTATTTCCTTTAATTCCTGCATTGATTACGTTTCTTCTGAACCAATGGTCTATCGAAAATAATCTATATACCCCACAAAGGTAGAAATAAGGCATGCGTACATCATACCCTCCCCAGACCCCACTTGTAAGATTACACTAGATATGTTATTGTTGTTGTAATAATATCCAAAAGTTTCACATGTAGAATTTGTTTTTTTATGATAATAGTTATTTTTCAAGGACATAATAGAAAAATGGTTAGGGAGTGTTATTTCTGTTCAACGGTTGCTCCTTAATAAGCAATAAAATTCATGATTAATTCTCATTTATTTGAGAACAAGATGTCTCTCTTTTTCTCTAATTTAAGGCAAATTAGGTTCATTTTTACTTATTTACTTATCTCAAGAAAGTGATTATAATTTCACTCAACTTATATACTTTTATTATTTATCGATTTAAATTCAGTCATATACTTAGATCTAGCACATTAGTGAATAGTCATATTCCTGTACCATATAAAAAACAATCAGAAGAATGCCTACCAGAAAAAGTTTTAGATATCCCCACTAACCGACATGTGCCTAATCTTAATAAATTTTTTTCATAACTTGAGAATCTTGAGGATGTCATGCAATAATATGTGAAGTTATGTGAAAAAGAAAGTTCATTATGAAAGATTGATTACATACTCAATAATTTAAAATTGCTGGTTGGTGGAGGAATATCAATTAAATATCTATTTGGAAAATCTTTTTTGCCCCCTCCTCTTATTGAAGATGATTAAGCCATGAGAAATTTTATTTACATATATATTTTTTCTTTTTAGGGAATACAAAAAGGTTTAGATAGTTAGACAAAATATATAAGGAGGACGACAAACTAAAATTATTAAATTTTAAATCTGTAGTTTGAAGAAAATGATAATAGGAGATTAAACTTTTTGACTCTTAAAATAGTCATAAATCATAGTGACATAAACGGGACAACTGGGTGAGAAATGCCCACTTGGTTGTATAAGATAATTATTTTGTGAAAAGTAAACTTTCCAACAAAATCTCATTTAGACAAGTAATAAGCAAATAATAAATATAGAAGATAATTTTACTAAGTATATATGGTTATAAACAATACACTTTTGTGGTCGGTCCTTGCTCTAACTCTGCGCAAGCAGCGGGCTTACTGCATCGGATTGTTTTTTTTTTAATACATTGTTATAAACAAATGTAGCAATTTTGATGAATTAAATATTGTGAGCATTAGGTATTACGTACATGAGTCAAACAACCAGTGGCTAGCATAAGGACAAGTGTTTTTCTACCTGAATTCTGCAGAACAAAAACTAAAGTAAAAAAAAAAAAAAAAAGCATAAAGGACAGCCCGGTGAATTAAGCTCCCGCTATCGCGGAGTCCAACAAAGGGCCGGAGCACAAAAATTTATTACGCAGTCTTACCTCACATTTCTATGGGAGGCCGTGAGGTAATGCATGAACTTTTATTTAAATATAATTTCACTTAGAACACAGTTTATGAGTGATGACTCAGTGGTTTTCAACAGTAAACAGACATGAACTTTTGTTTTCTAGTCTGACACTCAATAAAAAAATAAGAACAGGTAATTAGAATGTTAATTGTACACTAAACAATAATGTTAATACTGTTAAATTTTTATTTAATGAGAAGATAGTGTTTTAAAGGAATTCATGGGGAGAGTGAAAGTATGTATGTCCTAGAGACAATCTAATTAGGGACAAAACGTATTTGAACACATTCGTATTATTAATGAGATTAATATTTATGGCATTTGCAACTATTGAATTATTGTTTGATTGTTTGTAATTATTCATATATGTGTATCCCTTGAGCTTACTTTGTCATTAATAGAGTGAGATATTAATGCTAGAACGTAACTCTCAAAATAGTCTCGACTAATGATCATCGAGAATGGGATATCGATGATATGCTATAAGTCGACATGTGGTCTGCATCACATTCTTGGAGAATGTAGTATGTCTCACAATTACGAGTAATGGTTACTCGTGATGGACACATTGATACTTTGGAGAAGTATTGGTATACCCTGCTGATAAACTATTTGTTATACATGTTTATAGTGTTATCAGCGTGTGGAATATAAAGATGTCATTTGACTTGAGGTCAATACGCACCTTGTTTACAGAATGATGTACTTTGACCAAGTTCTAAGCTTAAACTCCTTCTGGATAAGATACGGCTTGTGTTGGGTGCATCAGGATGTAAATCAATGTAGTAGTTGAGCCAATAATAAGATTCATTCCTCGATTGAAAATTCGAGAGAGCACTCAGCCTCTCAATGTTATTAGGTTGACTAAAGTCACTGGCCAGTGCAAGAGACATATTTAGAATATGGTCTAGTTGTCAACTAATAAATGTGAGATAAAGTGATTAAGCCATTTGGATAGACACTTGGCAAATCCTAAGCTTAATCGAGTGTGTCGCGAATGAAATGAATTTATAGTTCCTCATAAAGGTTAAGTTTGCTGGATTCATGTAAACGTACTTCACATATTAAGTTCGTCATACGACGCAGTCTAAGAGTTTCGTATGGACCTTAATTAGATTAATGTCGATATGTGAAGGCCTATAGGGTCACACTATATGTCATTGTTTTTTCGATCTAAGAGTGTATTGAGAAATTATTAAATACTCGATTGAGAATCGAGATATTTAATTTATAATAATTATGGAATATTTCTATTTGATAGAAATTATTTAATTAAGTCGAATTGGATTTTGAATTTATTTAAATGTGTTGGATATATTATATGGGTACTCTGACAAATACAGGGAAACAATTGGGCCAAAAATTAATGGCCCAAAATGAGACCTTGGACGTGTGAGGTGGACTAGCTGGGCTGGTTTACTGAACATTAACATGGCCAGGTTTTCCTGTTTTGAATCTGCTTAGGTTTTATCCTGACTCCTGTTGGATATGTAAAACACGTACGGAAATAGTAAATAACTATTACAATGATCGAAAGGATAAACAACAAAGATTACAACAACAAGTTGTCAATCTCTTGATCTTGAATTGAAACTCCAAATGTGGATCTTGTATTCAGAAATACAAGAACATGAACTGCTACACTTGTGGTTTGTAGAACCGCTGAGAATCCGAACGGTTAGAGTCATTTGAGAATCAAGTTCACACCTGAAACACTTAGCAACCAATTAGATAATCACAACACCACCGGCTGAGTCGAGAGATGGCTCTCTGTCTTTAAGTCTTAAAGATTCCCCCCGTATATAGGCTTTACGTAAGTGTGGACAATAGTCTCCCAAGATGAAATATCAAACTATCAAATGTGTAAAGCCTACACAAATGATCCCAGCGAAGAACACGAATAATGAAGATTTCTAAGAGAAGGATTGTTTATCAGGAAAATTGATCTATTTGTGGTGTTGTTAACTTGTAAGTATGTTCACTTGTTCATTTCTGTTCATCTATATAATTGAGCCAAATGCCTCAATTTATAGGTGTGCAAGATGGCCTTTCAAATGGCCCATAGTGGCATTCAATTGACATGTAATGGATGACATTTAATCCCCAAGTAATGCAACAACATAATGGTCCAAGTAATGGCCATTATTGGGTGGATTCAGTGCCATTGAAACCACCTCAACAACCAAACTTTTGGGATTCCGTCAAGCAGTCACTGCCAATGAAGCGCGGCGACGCTAATTCAGCCAGAAACTCACGATGCTTACTGCCAATCAGGCGTCGCGGCGCTGCAAGGGGGCGCCGCGACCCTTTTCCGACCCGTACCATCTTACACTTCACATAATCCTTCATTCGTTTACCAACGTAGAACACTTGTTATTCAGCCAATGACTGTCTATCATTCTATGTCTCAAACATTTCACTTACGTACCAATATTTCTTTCATTAACGAAATTTACGATATTTGGCACTAAGATTGCACGTGTGTGGAAACGATATTTCCGACGTGCGGGGCCCCAATTGTTCGAGTCATAATTAATGAGATAAACTTAATTCCACATTAGTAAATTTTCAACAACTCCTATATATACAACACATACCCCATAATTATGATGTTACAGAAAATAACTTCCCAGTTCCTGAAGCAAGATTTCCTAGCTTTCTTGCAAAGGAATTACACTGGAGTTGGAACTTGCAGTCGATGATTCAATTCGCATGGATACGTTAGTGGTGAATCTGGCGCTCGAAAATCTGTAAGTTTTCTTTATCGTGTATTGAACACTTTATATGATTATCATATAAGCCATGCCAAAATTATTATTGAGTGAGTAAAATTTTAAACTTATGTTGTGCTTACGAACCGATAAATCCCTACAAGATGCAGTAGTGGTTGAGACAAAACAGTATATAGTTGTGTATGTTAGCGTAAGTCAACATCATTTTGCTTAATGCAAAACAAACAAAATCTCAATTTCTTCCTCATTTGATGCTACTTTTGTCTCTCACTATTTTTTATTTACTTCTTTTTCATCTAAAAAAAAAAATACTTCAAGAACTCAACTTTCAAGGGGTTAATGTCTTTTTAAGACACTTTCTTGAACATTTAGAACAACAAAGAATAAAGAACGAACACATTTTTCCTCTTTTGAGTGAGTAATTTAAGGGTGATGTCTGGTCCAACGTGCGACTTGACTGGTTAATTATATACCAATTATCTTGTACCAGCACATATACTGAATAACTCTGTAAATCAATTTGTCATTTTGCTTCATGTTTTTGGACAAGTTTAGAGAAGCTTTATTCACCTTCTAAAGCTAATTGGTTTGTTGATTTTTGTTCCCAAAATTCAGACTATTGTGTGTGTCAGAGAGAGAGAGAGAAAGGTGATAATTGGGCAAAATTTCATATGTCATGGAGAAGAAAAGATCATCACAACAGATAGAGAAGAATCAGCTTAATTGTATCTGGGGATCGATTAGCAGCCTTTACTTTGGTCAAAATCATAGGAAACAGAAGCTGCTTTCAAATGGGAAAGCTGCAACTAAGAATGTTACAGGTAAGTGGTAACAATTCTTCAATTTCACTGTTCATTCTTTTCCATCACCAGTAGAAAATGCACAATTGATACTGATTTAAGTTATATAAACAGTTTTTACATCATCAGTGTAGTTTAACATATTATAGCATATTAGTTACCAGTTTTATCAGGTTATCAATTTGTGTTTACCATAATTTGTGTTTTCCAGAGAGATTTACCTACAATTACTTTATAAGTGACTTGATTGTGTAACTATTTTTTACTCCGTCCGTGCATAGAACTTTAACTCTTGCTTAAATGCCTTTAAGGATAATCCAAAAGAGTGTAACAATTTTTCTTTAACTTTCTTATTGTAATTTGTCTGAGTAATTGCATTAGGATTCGATTTCAACACTGATCTTAATTAATGTATGGGGTTTTCATCTTTGGTTTTACCCTTCTGCAGGCAAGAATCCAAGAAAGCTTGATGCTTTGACTTACTTCAATGACCAATTATATGGCTTTGAGGTAAGTCACTAGCAAGAATTAGTTACTCTCTAGACTCAGCTCTTATGTCAAGTTTCTTTTGACAGTATTTAGAGCATTGACTTCAGTACACTATTTGTTTAATTGTGACAAAACATGTAGTACTAGAACTTAATCAGTTCTATTATTAAGGTTCTTGCTATCACAGAGTCAAGAAAAAAGAATGCAACTTTGGAGTATAATTCTTGTTTTGTGCATCTGAAGTTTTTATAGCAATGTAATCATACGACAAGTAGTAATTACCTCTCAAGGAAGAAAGATTTGTCCGATATCCTTGTAGATAAGATAATGACCCTGTAGGCAGGGGCGGAGCTACATGTAATGAAGGGGATTTGATTGAATCCCATTTGTCGGAAAAGTATACTGTGCAAATAGGGTAAACTTATGACATTCTTGACTTTTTCGTATTCCCTTGTTGAAATTCCTGACTCCGTTACTGGCTGTAGGAATTATTCTTGTTGGCATATTAGAATTGTACATGGCTAATTCTGAACAGTTCATTGTCGTGAATTCAGAAAAGATTGTAACTTTTTAGTAAGAGAAATGACTTGCGAGTTTTTTGTCTCAGGGTGGAGCTGAAGTGGAAGCTTTAGGAATTCGTACGGGAGGTAACATGCAAGAGAACACTCAAATTGTAGCTAGAAATGAGCAGCACAAAGAAGTAGATTATGGACTCTTTGATAATATGATAAGTAAATACAAGCCATCATCAAAGAAGAGCTGTAAGAATCAGTCACCTTTATACGATTGGAAGGTTACGGAGACGGGCGATTTTCAGCTGGCTTCAGGTTCAGCAGAAATATCTATCAATAAGTTAAAATTGGCATCCACATTGGAAGTTATTTGCACTCAGATTCGTCAAGAAAATGGAGATTCACAGAGGAATACCATTAAGAATGATCAGCTTGATGAGATCAGTTTACAAGTACTTCAGACGAGTGCCAAAGCATTTATCGATCAGATGTTCATAGACAGGAAGTATATGATCAGAAAAGGTAGTGTGAGCTATGAGCCTGAACAGTTCTCCAATGCATTAGAGATGTTAAATTCAAATGGAGATTTGTTTTTAAAACTCCTACAAGATCCGAATTCACTAATAGCAAAGCAAGTCCAAAACATGCAAAACGTGCAAATGGCAAGAGATTCAATCAAGTCCTTCATGAGTAATAGTGACTATGACATTTCGAAGAGTGAACAGAAGCATCATTTATCTGCATCCGAAGAAAGTTCCAGCTCCCAGCCTTCAAATAAAATTGTTGTTTTAAAGCCGATTCCTAGAACTGTTCGACGTTCTGAAAATATTTCATGTCATTGCTCGTCTATGCAGTCTCTTCATAGCACAAGTAGTAAAGGGGAAAATGTCAAGCGCAAGAACTTTTCTCTCAAAGAAATTAAGAGGAAACTGAAATATGCTATGGGAGAAAAATGGAAAGAGAAGCATTTGATTTCAGTAGGAAGTACTTTACATAAGCTTCATAGCAGCAATAGGCAGAACTTAGAAGCTGGTAATGACGGGGGAAGTTCATGCCATACTATTGCAGGATCCATTAACTCATTCACCGAGTCTAACAACAAAAATGAGGCAGAAAATAAACAAAACTCCACAAGTGAAGCACCTAAAGTCTCCTTTGAGACTGAAAAAGTGCGTAAAATGTTGGACTCGTCGCTCATAAGCTACACCAAGAAACGGGAACTGGATATATCTATGGAGGCAAAGAAACATCTTTCTCAGAGATTAAGTTACGTCAATACTACAGGTGAAGCTGTGATGAGCAGACAACCCTCAAGAACATTAGAAAGGATTCTTTCCTCACCCGAGCATGATATTTTGTTCAAAAATAGTTCAAGAAAGGATAGCAAAAGTAATCTTGCACAAATGAGGCACAATGGTAGGTTTCTGTTCCATTCATTTGAGAGTTCTTTGGTCTTCTTATGAACATTGTCCTTTAGAATTTTAAATTTTTAACATTCACTCTTGCAGATACGAGTATAGTGGAATTGCCCCCTCAATCAGCCCTTACTAGTTTTCAAAGTCCTCAAAGACACAAGGATTGCCAGCATCTCAATAGCTTAATGGTGGTAAGTTTTGTATCCTTTCGCGCTAACATAACAACAACAACAACATACCCAGTGTAATCCCACTTGGTGGGGTCTGGGAAGGGTAGAGTGTACGCAGACCTTACCCCTACCTTGGGAGGTAGAGAGGCTGTTCCGAAATGGATCCTTTCGCGCTGACATGTCACGGGAATATCGCAAAATTGTTTTGGTATTACTTGTTTTCTGTTGAATTCTACCTTTTCACTTGGACTTAATCCTGTAGCAACATCCTCTTTAGGTTTCACCTTCAGAAGTTTGGTCTCCTGGTTCTTCAACAGATGTCTCGTCGTCGAGTCCATATAGCATTTACAAATTAAGAGGAGATCACCCAAGTCCAGTGTCAGTCCTGGAATCGGTTTTCGCAGATGATCTAACAAGCCCTTCAAGAAATCAACCATGTAAGTAACACAAAATCTTCGAGTTAATTTCATGTATAGTCACTACACTTTATCCACTATAAAAGCAAAGTCACAAAACCTTATTGAAGTAATTTCATGATCATTTGCAGCTGACACTGTACTACAACCTCGTTGTATCAACTTTGGCGGATGTTTGAACAAGGAATTCCCTGAAAACCCCAAACTGAATCACGCTGAACCTGATGCCCTTGGTACTTATATTCAGTCAAGTTTGCACACTCTTCACTTGAATTGGGAAGAACTTTGGCTAAATAGGCATCTTTCAGAAGAAATGCTCGATGCAACGTTATCTGATGAACTGGAGACATTAGCACTACAATGTCATTCTGAGCCTAAACTCTTGATGGACTACACAAATGAAGTTCTACTAGAAGCATATGATTTTCATTTCAGATTTCCTCCGTGGCTATCGTTCGTTCAACCCAAAATCTGTTCCTTTCCACTGGAAAAACATCTAGTGGAAAAGTTAATGAATGAAGTGAGACAACACCTTATTCCAGTGATGGAACAACCTACACTGAATGACCATGTTGAGAATGATTTGGAAAAATCTGGTTCATGGCTCGATATTCGAAACGACGCTGAAGATGTTCTGACTCAAATCACAGATGATGTTCTTGAAGAATCAATTATGGATATTGTTCTCCAACTTCATACCTCTTTCTTGCGTAGCTAGATTTTGCTTCTCTCTTGAACATTCTTTGCCTATTCTTCCTTTTGTTTGTAATGTGCATTTATACACCTTAGCTAGTATATTCTTGTTTATTTCTACCAGAACATAACCCTTTATTAATACAGAGTTCTTATGAAAATGTTGTGATGGTGATTCTAGTTGATGTAGTTAAATACCTTTGTCTTAGAACCAAAACCAAGAACATATCAGAATGGAGGTGCCAATTAACAGTGCTTTTAGGTACAAGAGTTATATGGATAAGTTCAACATTCTCAATACTTGCAGGAGTTGAAAGGAAAAATGAAAGTTTATGTGCTTTTCTTTTTGTTTGTTTCGAAAATTCATTTTATTGAGTTCTTTCACTACCTTTTTTTTTTTGTTTGGTTTCCCACCCGGTACCCACATTAGAGTTCGACTAAATTCTGATTTGCTTCGCCCGGCTAAATCTAAATTCGCGTCGGAAAGTTCCACATTAGAGTAAAATGTTCCCTAACAACGGTGACTCCATAGAAGCCGAGACCTTTGGTTAAGGATGAAACAATACTTACCATTTCACCACAATCCTTGTTAATCACTACCATTTGGTTTGAAATGCTTAATAGGAGTATTTGTACAGTAAAATAAAAATCTTATTGAATAACCAAAGATTTTTCAACAAATTCTTTTACTACTTTTTATCATAAACTAAAAATCATATTAGCTTAATAAATATTTAGGCGATTTTTTTTTCTAAGATGGAGAAATAGATAGATGGATACCTTTACTTTTGGAGCAGGTTGTCTACAAGTCAATATCTTCATAAAAGGCCTTAAATTTGTAACCTTTACTCTGTGATAACCTCTATTCACATGCAAGTTGACAATTTGGAAATTTGACAGCTTTTTCACATGCAAGTTGGCAATTTGAAAAAGATTTCCCAAACCTTATTTGGTTACAATTTTTTTAAGGAAAATTTAAAAGAATAAAAAAAGTTATTATCATGAGCACAATAAACATGTTCTATAAATAAAGCTATAGGCAAATCCTCTCACTTTGGTAGGGAAATATGGTTATTTTCTTAGTAGATTGTGTTAAAAATAACTCCGCTCGTATGATATTCAAAATCCATTGAGAAGTATATTGTCAATCTCAAGTGTGGATAAAGAATGAAAATTTTATTGGTTGATAATTTGGGTAAAACTAGTCAACTTATATTAAATCTTTGTAAAATTGTTGTATTGTGTTAAAAAGGAATATGTTTTCCACACCCCTTTTGGCCACAACTATCTAATTATTCTTACTCAGGGACAGAGCTAGCGTAGGACTCCACGGTAGGGATGACAACGGATCGGATCTGGACCGGATCCTACTAGATCCAGATCCATCGAGTCCATAAAAATTATATTCAAATCCGGATTCATCGGATCTACTGGGTCCACGGATTGGATCTGGATCCACATGTAAAAAAAATTCAAGAAGAATAATATTCTTGGTCTAACTGTATCAGAACACTATTGTTGATATACGTAGTTATTTGCCATTTGTGTTTGTCAAAGTGATTAATCAATGGCAGAAGTGCAAGGTAAGACTCCGCCTCTGTCCTTACTTCATGTCAATTATGTGGGAAAAAGATAATCTCTTTATGTATCTTTATATATAGAGTATCAGATTTTGATTACCTTGGTCATAATCGATGTTCCAAAATGGAGATCTATTAAAGAAGAGAGAGAGAAATATCTCTTACAAGGATCTTATTATACAACCATAGCCAAGATCTCTATTTAGTTTAATAAATAAATGCTGGTTTTTTCTTTTGGTTACTTTCTTTCAAATAACAAAGAAGTATGTACAGTAAAGCCTCTATAAATTAATAACATTGAGATCATGAAATTTTATTAATTTAGAGAGATATTAATATATCGATAAATTAATATTTTATTAATTAACAGAGAGACTTTTTAAATTCAACAAATTTAGTACATACATATGTATTGAAAATAAATGAATTCATATATGTTTCATTGATTATATTCATGCATCAACCAATTCTTTGTAACTAATTAAATATATTCATGTATAATATCAATTCATTGTATACAATTAACTATTATATTCATGGACGCATGTATCAATTCATTGGAATTACTTAAATAATGTATACATGTTTACATTAATTCGTTGCACTTAAATAACTATTATAGCCAATTAAATATATTCATGCATGATAAATGAAACATATACTACATGAGCTTGAGAATATGGTCAAGGATGTTGGTTATCGCAATGAAATGGACGTAATTGGTGGACTATCCGGGTGAAAATGATGAATGTTCAATGGTTCAAAGTTTAGAGGAAATTGTTGCTGATATTATTGAAGATCCTGCTAATGATGAAGCTGAAGATGATTCAATACCGTTGGAACCAATCACGAGAAAGGAGGCTTTGAGCGCGACAACAACTCTTCAAAAAAAATTGTTGCAGCTAGAGAACTCGACACCTAACTCTTGACTGCAATTAAAAAAGCTAGGGATGAAATCCAATTAGATTTAAATTTTAAGAAAAATCAAGTAACAATAGATTCATATTTTAGCAAATTACCATAATATTTATAATTGTAATATTTATGAATTATTAATTTAGAGTTTTAATGGGACCTAATATTTATAAAGGGATTTTCCGAAAAATTATTATCTTATTATCTTATCGAATTTGATGATTTTTTACAAAGGCCCAAGTCGGGATCGGAAGATTTTATTATTTTAGAGAGTTTATTAATTTATAGAGTATTAATTTATAGAGGTTTTACTGTATATACTATATATAGTAATTAAACAACAACTCAATTCCAAATCAACCAGAATGACTTCACTCTTCATTATTTAACAAATTCATTATAATCAGATTATTCTTAATTGACTTACAATCTATCACAATTTTCTTTCTTTATTCAGATATATGACCAACTATACTGCAAAACGAACTTAAAACAAAAAAGAGTATAGGGGGAAAGAGGAGGATAACTCAAGAAATGTAGTTTTTTTTTTGGCTGTTAACATTCAGTATTCAAAATATGTTGGGACGACTGATACTTATGAGTTTCACTCGAATAAAAAGGAATATATGAAATGAAAAAGAAGGTAATATTATAAAATGTAGATTATTATTATTATTTTGTTTTAAGTATTTAATATCTGCAATAAACTGGTCCACTAATATAGTGTTGCGGCAAAATATCCACTTAAAAAGTAGAGAAAATACATAAATTCCCCCTTTAACTTGTCTCTCAAATTCATTTTAGCAATTTAACTTTAGATGCATTTTTTTAGCTCCCTATTCTTAGTTGAGGTAGAATAAATACTACACCAAATACTGATGTGGCAAAAAAAAGAAAAGAAAAAGATATTTAGACGCGTAAATTTCATAAAAATAAGGTGGGCCCACTGATTTACAATAAAAACTAAAACCTAATGAAACTACCCCCACCCCCCACCCCACACTATCTCGTCCTCTCCTTTTTCCCATCGTTTCAAGCGAGCTTCTAGTCTTTTCCTGGAATCAGAACGCTATGTTATATTCTGATATCGATAACTTTGAGTTCAGAGAAAATGGGGGAAACGGTGGAAGATGGCTCAAATTGGCTTATAGAATTAGGGTTGATGGAAGACCTTCCTTCTCTTAGACACAATGCTCAATGGCTGGTTAAATTTCGCAGATGGTCATATAACTATAAGTTTTTTCTACAAAGTTACTTAATTGTGTTTATAACATAAAAGTCACATAACTATTACTTTTTTTCATCAATCACTTAACTATATATTCTAACACAAAAGTCACAAAACTTACCGTAAAATTCAACTTCCGATAATTTTTTTATTCTTTTATTTTTTATCTAATAAATACAAACTCAATTAAAAAAAACGCCTCAATCTAAAATTCATATGAAGAAATTAAAGTACTAAAAGGGTGAATAAATTTGAAAAAGTTTATCACTAGATTATTGCTTCCGATGCAACTAATGATAACGGAAAAGGATCAAATATATCTGTCTACTTTATTTTATTATTGAAGTTGATCCCCCATTATACTTTTTGGCTATTTATACCTTACCGTTAAGCAAAGTTTTATATAGGCCCTTACTTTGACGGAAATGCCACGTGAACAATTGGAATTGCATGACCCAATTTAAATTAAAATTTTAGCCCCATTAACCTGGTCCATAACCCGATCCGGCCCATCTCATAAATTAATCTCACCCTCCCTGTATTATACCCATCAATTTAAACTATGGATGACCAGTGGGCCGGGACCAATCCTGGCGGGACGGGGGACACGGGCTTTGGCGGGCCGGGAAGAGGTCCCGTCCTGTCCCACGTCCTGCCGGAAGGGGGGCCGGGACGGGGTCGCGAGATTCGGGGGATTTTTTTTAAAAAATAAATAAATTTCCAACACTGAAATTAACATTCACACCTACATTACCACGAAATTTTGACTTTGAATAAATTGTATATCGTAAAATCTTTACTAAAGAAAAAGGAAAATTAGAAATCGATTTGGGAAAAAACACAAATTGATTTGGAAAACTGACGTTTTCCTAAAAATTGGCGGCGCCACCGGCCACGTTTCAAAAAAATACGCAAAATAAAAAAAAATATGGCAAAATGGACATCCAGGCGAAGAATTATGACCATTTAAAGTTGCATTAATTTATAACTAATTTCTCTCCCTACATTTTATGTCAATGCTTCCATGATATGTTATTAAATGCATGCAACATTCGAATTCCATAAAAGCTTCATAGATTGGCTTAAATCTAGCACCTCAAAAACAAATGTACCATTAAATGTCAATAAGACTTCATAAATTGGCGTTCATAACACATCTCATGTTGCTACTTTATATGTTCATAATATGATTATTGCATGGTGTTCTGTAAACAATTCTTACATGATATTCAAGTTTCCCAAGTTCTCGTAAGATCTACGAACAATTATCTACATTATATAAATGATAGCAATACTGGAGTCAATAATTTAACTCAAAAGAATTGACAAATTCACTATTCACAATTTAAAGCTTCTGAAATAATAGGAAGATTTGTGAGAAAATGAGGTATTTATAGATATACTAATTTAAGGGTTAAAAAATAAATATTAAGGGGTAGGGAGGGTTTATGGGGTGGGAGAGCCAAAAATATTAAGGGGTGCGAGGGGGGGGGGGGATCGAGACGAGGTCGGGATAGGGCGGGACGGGGTCGGGATGGGGCGGGACGGGGTCGGGTTGGGGCGGGTCGAGATCGGGACGGGCGGGACGATCCCAGGCCCCTTCCCGAGTTCGAACCCGACACCAACAATTTTTTTAGGGGATCGGGTGGAACGGGTCGGGTCGGACCGACCCACTTGACAGCCCTGGTTTAAACCAGAAAGAAGAATATCTTCAAGAAAATATGGATGGGCCACATCCTGCCATAACTTTATTGAAGTAAAATAGAGTCTCAATTTTTAAGTCATTCTCATCATTAAGAAGAAATCATATGCACAAGAGAACCACCAGCACCAACTTTCAATGAAATATTTATTTTGACCAATTTCACCATCCTTTATTATCAACTTCATTTTTTCACACAAGACCTACAATTTGATGGTTGGCTGATTTAATTTTTGAATGTGCGTGAAATTTTTAAGGTATTTCTAAAATGCGGAAAGAAGAATAGAAAAAAAGGAGACAAAAGGTCGGAGGTCGCCGGAGAATAAATTTTCTGGCGTTCTCTACTGCTCGCTCACTACTGTTGGTTCTGATTCTACGTGAGGGAGTTGTGGTGGTTTAACAGTCCTCTTTCTCTCTCTAATTAGGTTTAGAGGTTTAATTGTGGGTGGGTCGTGGATTAAACCCAATCAACCGGGTCTTTTTAATTTTAAGTTGCATCGTGATGGAGCTCGTCGGAGCTTTGGTGGGAATTGGCCGCCTTAGGGAGATGAGGGAGAAAAGAAAATGGGTCGTTTGTTTCCGGAGCAGTGGGGTCAGATAGTGATCTTACCGTTCACTTTTACGCGACACATAAAAGTAAGGGTGGCCAGTGGGCCGGGCTCGGGTCTGGCGGGCCGGGTCTGGCGGGGTCGGGGTCGGGGCGGGACGATCCGGGGGGTCGGGATCGGGCCTAGCGGGCCTAGCGGGGTCGGGTTTGGGCGGGACTGCTCCGGTCCGTCCGATCCCGATCCCGTCGGATCGGGCGGGCGGGCTCGGGTCGGGCTCGGGTCGGGCGGGGCGAGCTCGGGTTTTCCTTTTTTTTTTTTTTTTTTAAATAACATATGTATAAAAAAAAACTCAATAAATAAAACAAGATAGTGTAATAAAAACATCCCAAGGCTGTTTTTGTGCCTCTTATATTATTTAATAGACATATGATTTTTTTGTAATACAAATACAATTGTCTAAAATCTAAATTGCAACTTTATGGTGTTGTCCAAAAGTTGCAAATTACATAATAAAATTGCAATTAAAAAAATTACATTTTCAAAAAAATCGTTCTAATTGCTTGATGATTTCATGTGGTTCTTCGGTTGGAATAGGTATTTGTTGGTCAAATTGATCCACGTCGCTTCCACTACCTTCGGTTAAGATCTCGTTGTAGTTTTCATCATCTTCTTCGTTGATCTCCGGTTGACCGCACCTTCTCCGCTCCGCTCGTATCCAATCTCGAATAATACGCAATTTCCAAGTCGTCTCCGGCCAATGAGTGTCTCGTGGTCTCCTATTTGATATCTCGCTGCGAGAAAAAGCGCTTTCCGACGCAGCTTGACGACGCTTGAATGTTCAAAACATCTCGAGCCATCATTGAAAGTGTCGGAAAGGTCTTCTCATTCCCCTCCAAAGATTTCAAAGTCTTCTTGTCCATCTTCATTGATAACTTCTTGATACGGTGCGTGACGAACCCCGCAAAACAAAAATATCCAACTCGCTAATTTGGTTAGTAGAGGTACGGCCGCACATTCTATTTACGAGGCTTTCAATACTAGCCGCGAAACAAAGATGTCTTTTGTGAGGTTGTGTTGAAGATGAAGAAGATGGTATGGTAGCCGGTACGTTACTAGCATTTTCTTGTTGATAAAATCTATATATATTTTTGCAGGGTGTTCTACGCTATTCAACACTTCTTCTTTAGTTTGTTCAATAGGTGGTGGGTGATTTAGATTTTTGGGACTTGGAGGTGGTAGTACTTCTATACAATCGTAAATAGTTTCAATTAGTGATTTAGTACCGTCTATTTTAATAGTAGGATTTAATACGAACCAATAATATAAATAGAAGGAATAGGAATAAAATATTTTTTTATTTTGACAAACATTTTTTTAATAGCTTTGCCTTATAAGTTTGGTTTTTCCATATATTCACTAAGTAATAAAAATATTAGAGTTATATAAAATAACATAGTTGAAATAGTAGGATAATATATACCGGAAAATTCTTTTGTTGCTTGAAAAAATTTCTCTAAAAATACAATAAGTTCGGAAATTTTTTCCCAATCACTATCTAAAATCATATCACCGGCTTTTTATTATGAGAGTTAAAAAATAAAGTTATAGGTAATTTATAGTCATAAGCAACAAGGAGTTGCTCGTATAAAGAATTCCACCTAGTGGATACTTCTTGTGGAATTCTTCTAAAAGGTAGTCCACAATCATGACAAATTTTTTTATATTCTTTTCTACGTTGTACTTTATTACTTTTAAAAATAAAGTTTATAGCAAATTGTATTCTACTAAGAATGTCTTCAAAAAGTGATAGACCATCCTTTACAATTAAGTTATATATGTGGCACGCGCATTTTATATGAAAATGGTCCGGAAAAGATGGAGCTAAACTATTTTTTAACATTGTAATTGCGTAATTGTTATTAGAAGCGTTATCTAATGTAATAGTCATAATTTTATCGGTAATTCCGTAATAATCGCACACTTGATAAATATTTTCTGCAATAAAAGTACCAAAGTGTGCCTATCATCTATATATCTATACGCTAAAATACGTTTTTGCATAGACCATTTATAATCTATCCAATGACAAGTTACGATTAAATAATCATGGCCGTTAGTACTACGACCTATATCGACGTGATAGATACTTTGCCATTAAAATGATATAATGAAAAACGTAAATATTGTTGATATTCATGCGCAAATTTAAATACATCTCTCTTAACGGTTGACCTAGGAAAACCGTTAAAAGCGGGATTATATATATCTCTAATGTAATGAATAAACCGGGAGATGAAGGAAATGAAAAAGGCAAACCCTCCACAACAAACTAATTTTGATATTGCTTCCCTATCTCTATGTTTGTTGTATTTAGAGCCTACAATTCCCCCCGTCATAGGGTTAATTTGACCCTGTACTTGGTCCCAGACGATGTCGGTATGTGAACCTTGTCCCGATGGAGCGGCCGTTTGCGCACCCGGTTTTGAAGCCCGATATTGGGCATACCTAGTGGATGAGCACTTACTACATGTCTAATTAAACCCCCGTCCCACCGTGACCTTTTCCGATTTTAAATTTTAAAACATTTTTACAAATTTTACATATGGCTACTTGATTCTCTACGTCCCTATCAAAAAATGTCCATGCATCTGATTTTAATGGTCGTTTTGTCGGACCTCGTCTCATACTAGGGGGAATAGGAGGTATTTCGGTTGAAGGTGCACTAGTGGGCGTGTTGTCATCAATATTAGTGGGTGTATCGTCTAGATCATCGTCTAAATTAAAGTCTTCTTGAGTTCCGAGAAAATAACTCCTCGTCTAAATCTAATGGTATTGTAGGAAAATGTTGAGTATCAACAAAATCATCATGTGTAGGAATAAGATGACTAGAAGAAGTACCCTTGCCCCGATTGCCCCTACTAGAAGAAGTCTTACCCTTACCCTTAAACATACCTCTAATTCCTTCCATTTTAATTATATGCTAACAAATAATTAAAGTAAATGAAATTAAGTGCGCTAAATAAAATAAACGGACAATAATAATTTAATGAAGGAACGAATGTACCAAACGCCGACGTAACGTCGACGTGTAATCGAGAGGTTGAAAATTGAAACTTTGCTCGATGGAAGATCCTCAAGCTAGTTGCCAACTTCACTCCCAATTCCCAAATGAATTAATAAAATTGAATATTTAGCAAACAATGTAGAGAGATATATTGAGAAATTAGAGAGATTGTAGGAAGATTTGTGAGAAAGATGAAGAGAAAATGAGTTATTTATAGTTGAAAAATTGGGTTAAAGTGTAAATATAATAACTTATGGGTTAAAAATAAATATTAAGGGGTAGGGGGGGGGGGGGAGGGGGGGGGGCCTAAAATGGCCGTTGGCCAACGGCCATAATCTAAAATGGCCGTTGGTGCAACGGCTATTTTTGCAAAGGTAAGGTCGGGGTCGGGGTCGGGGTCGGGACGGTCTCGGGGCGGGCTCGGGTCCGGCGGGCACAGGGCGGGCTCGGGTCCAAGGCGGGACGAGACATCGTCCCGTCCCGAGTTCGAGTCCCGCCCCGTTATTTTTTTTTTTTTTTTTTTTTAGAGCGGGGTCGGGTCGGGACCGGGGCGGGGTCGGGACGGGGTCGGGCCGGGGTCGGGTCGTCCCGGCCCACTGGCCAGCCCTACATAAAAGCGATTGAATAATTTGTGGAATTATTTACTTTAGAGTCGTCACCTATTTGATAAAAAAAAAAAATACTTAAAAGAGTTTTTTATGTTAAAAAAAAATCTTAAATTTAAATCAAAGTTCGGATAAGGATTCAAATGTACTCGAAAAAAACGTTACACTCTGATATAAAGAATTCGTAGAATACGATTAACCTCGGATCCTATAATATATAATTGCTTAAAATTACTTAAGATTTAAAATATTACAAAATATAATTGTCATTCAAAAATCTTCCGTTAAAATAGCTTTTATCATACACTTGAAAAATGAAATATTTTTTCCTTTAAAAATCCTTTTGAAGGGCAAAGTCTTTTCCTTTTATAAAGATAGCAAAATTATTCATTTTTGCCTTCTAAATATTCCATATCTAAAATAGGTAATAAAATACCAAAGATATGTATCTTTATTTTAATGGAGATCAACCATTAGAGAGTTCGTTCTCTTAACTCAAACTATGGCTTTAATAAAGGATTTTTCTACTTAGTAGAAGAAAATAACCACAAACTTAGTTAGGATTAATTCCAAACTTGAATTTAAAACTCATACCGAATATGAAAAAAATCTTTACAAGTCTAGTCCAACTTATTTCAATTCAAACTTTAAGCTATCTTCTTCTAGTAGGGGTAACAAGGGCAGATGTACTTCTTCTAGTCATCATATTCCTAGACAGGATGATTTGATTGATTACACATATATAGATGAAACGGAATTTTTTAATGATATACCATTAGACGATTAGATATTTTCTGCAAGTCAACCAGACATTAATTTAGAAGATAATCTAGATGACACACCAACTAATCTAGATGACACACCCACCAGTGCACCTCAAACTGAAACCGGAACGCCTCCTATTTCCCCTAGTATGAGACGAGGCCCAACACAACGAAAATTAAAATAAGATGCATGGGCTTTTTTGACAGGGACCAAGAGAATCAAGTAGTTAGATGTCAATTTTTATAAAAATGTTTATAAATTTAAAATGGGAAAAGGTCAGGGTGGGACGGGAGGTTTATTAAGACATGTACAAAACTTTCACAAAGCTATGTGGGATGAATACGAGGTTACAAAGTTGGGTGCATCAATGTGCTCTCAGTCGGGACAAGGTTCACATATTGTCTCAGACCAAGTACATGGTCAAATTAACCCTATGACGGGGGAAATTATAGGCCCTAAATACGATAAACATAGAGATAGGGAAGCAATAGCAAAATTAGTTACGGTGGAGGGTTTGCCTTTTTCATTTCCTTCCTCTCCTGATTTTATTAATTACATTAGAGATATGTATAATTCTGCTTTTAACGATTTTTCTAAATCAACTGTTAGGAGAGCTGTTTTTAAATTTGCACATGAATATCAATAGTATTTACGTTATTCATTATATCATTTTCCTGGCAAAGTATCTATCACGTCTGATATAGGCCGTAGTACTAACGACCATGATTATTTAATTGTAACATGTCATTGGATAGATTAATAATGGTCTATGTAAAAACGTATTTTAGCATATAGATATATTGATGATAGGCACACTAGAACTTTTATTTCAGAAAATATTCATCAAGTTTGCAATTATTATGGAATAACTGATAAATTTATGACTATTACATTAGATAATGCTTCTTCTAATAATTATGCTACTATACTTTTAAAATATATTTTAACTCAATCTTTTCCTAATCATTTTCATATAAAATGTGCATGTCATATTTATAACTTAGTTGTAAATGATGGTCTATCACTTTTTGAAGACATTCTTAATAAAATACAATTTGCTATAAACTTTATTTTTAGAAGTAATAGAATACAACGAAAAAAAGAATATAAAAAATTTGTCACGATTGTGGACTACCTTATAGAAAAAATCCGAAGAAGTAGCGACTAGGTGGAATTCTTTATATGAACAACTACTTGTTACTTCTGATTATAGAAGACCTATAACTTTAATTTTTAACGCCCATAATCGAAATCCAACTAATATGATTGTAGATAACGATTGCAAAAAATTTCAGAACTTATTGTATTTTTAGAGAAATTTTTTCAAGCAACAAAAGAATTTTCTAGTTTATATTATCCTACTATTTTAACTATGTTATTTTATATAGCTCTAATATTTTTATTACTTAGTGAATATATGGAAAAACCATCTTATAAGGCACATATTAAAAATGTTTATCAAATTTTTAAAAATATTTTATTCTTATTTCCACTATTTATATTATTGGTGTTGTATTAAATACGACTATTAAAATAGATGGTTGTAAATCATTTATTGAAACTATTTATAATTGCATAACTATACTTCCACATCCAACTCCAAAAAATCCAAATGACCAACCACCTAATGAACCAACCAAAAAAGAAGTTTTATTTAGCATACACGATTAATGTAATAAAGTATATAGATATTACCAACAAGAAAGTTCTAGCAACCAACCGTCTTCCATACCTCCTTCTTCTCCTCCTCCTCCTTCTTCTTTACAACCTCAAAAAGACATGTTGTTTCTGCGGCAAGTATTGAAAGCCTTAGAAATAGAATGTATAGTGGTACCACTACTAATCAAGTTAGCGAATTTGATATTTTTGTTTTGCAGGTTGTTGTACCGTACCAAGCAGTTCTCAATGAAGAAGGACGTGAAGACTTGCTGAAATACTGGAGGGAGAATGAGAAGACATTTCCGACACTGTCAAAGATGGCCCGAGATGTGTTGAACATTCAAGAGTCATCAACATCGTCTGAAAGCGTTTTTTCTGACGGAAGATTTCAAATAGGAGAGCACATACACTCATTAGCGGGAGACAGCTTGGAGATTGCAGTATTATTCATAGTTGGATACGAGCGGAGCGTAGAAGGTACAGTCATCCGGAGATCAACGAAGAAGACAACGAAATTTTATCCGACTGAGGTGGAAGCAACGTCGAGCAATTTGACCAACAAATTCCAATTCCAACCGAAGAACCACAAGACATTGTGAAGAAACTAGAATATTTTTTTTTAAATATGTAATTTTTTTAATTGTATTTTTACTATATTATTTGCAACTTTCAACACCAGAAAATTGCAATTTTGAAATTATATTACAAAAAAAATATATTTTTATTAAATAATATAAGAGGCACAAAAATAACATTGAGATATTTTTATTATACTATCTTGTTCAATTATTGAGTTGTTTATATATGTTATTTTTTTAAATTAAGTGAAAAAAATTGAAAAATTCCATAACAGACCTGACCCCGCCCTGGCCCAATAAGACCGGTCTCCTTTTCCGACTGGACCGGGAACGGGACGGGACATCGGTGGATTCCGCCAGTCCCGGCTCGCCAGTCTCATCGGAGGACCGGTCCCGCCCTCCCCTGTCCCGTTGGGTCCCGTCCCGCCGGGACCCGCCCCGCCCCGTTGGCCACCCCTAGGCTGGACTGGGCTCGACCGATTTAAAGGAAATATGACCCAAATTAATTAAAATGGAAAGGGTCGGAAATCATGGGAAATTGTGCAAATGTGGCCACATGATTAATTAACAAATGACCACTTTAATTTCAAATGTGGCCAAAGCTGGTCAATTAAAACAATTTTCGATTAAAATTAAAATTCATTTTAAATAAAAGCCAAAATCTTTAAAGTTTGATAAAAATGAGAGGCTATTTGATACCTTATTTAAATACTCAAACTTCCTTAATTTCATGGAGTAAACTATTAATCAATTTAATATATTTAACTTAGATAATTAATTGAATAATTATCCTCTTTAATTTATACAAATTAGTATATATTTCTTTAAAATATGCAAATGATATACAATATGCATATTATACTCCATTTGTAAGTCAGGAATTCTGAATGGTTAAAAGAGAGTATTGGAGAGTAAAAAGTAGGTGTCAATAGTGGTTCATCGTCGGCTAGTGGAGAAGCAGGGAGGGAGGGAGATGGTGGCAATCGGTGGTCTTAGTGGTTGATGAATACGAAGGGGTTGGGGTCGTTGTTGGTGGTGTTGTGGCGGTAGTGATGAAGAGATGAAAGAGGGAAGCAGTGGTGGTTGGTTGATCGGAGTTAGGGGGATGAAGAAGATAAGGGATGTGGCGGTGGTGTGTTTATTGGTTGGCTATGGTAAAAATTAAAGAGGGAACGGGTGTGTGGGTCATGGATTTTGGGTTCAGATTTGGATTTTTTTAAAGTGGTGGGTTGAGTCTTTAGTTTAGACGATGCCATGTGTCAGATCTGTTAGAATGAGGGACAAATTTAGAACTTTGCTTGACGGCAGGGTATAAATAACCAAAAAGTATAACGGGGATCAACTTCAATAATAAAATAAAGTGGAGGGGTATATCCGACCCTTTTCCATAATAATAATAATAACTATTATTCCATAAAATTCAATTTCTTAATATTCAGTAAAATATAAAACTCTTCATTATATATTGAAAAAGGCCAATATACCCTAAGATTGAAGAAAAAAATTGTTTCGACTAAATTAACAAAGTTACCAAATATTTACATCAAGCAATATAATATTTACAAAAGTAAGTTTTTTTTTCAAAAACAACTCTCCAAATATTTTAGTCGTTGAACATATAATTAAATAATCAAGGACAAGCTTATCTACGGTCATGTCCTCGTCCGATGCATTTTATTTGCATACCACAATCATGAAAATTTCACCATCCAACACTTAGCACCACAAGCCACAATATTTTAATTCCGATCGTGAAAATGGATCATATAAAAAAAGATTTTGAGCTGCATTAAAATTATGAAGAAGAAAAGGAAATTATCAAACTGAGAAAAATTAATTCTAGAATAAATATTATAGTTCCACACATTTTTGGATCGTATGTTCGGTGGAATGATTGATTCTGTTTCTTTAATATTTTAATTTCTCCATATGAATATTTGGACCGACTTTTTTTAATTGAGTTTGTATTTATGAGATTTAAATTTAAAAACTCATCGGGAACTAATAATTACAAACCTCTCGAACGATGATAAATCAAACGATAAAACAAATTATACTAGAAGAGACATAATCTTTATAAATACGAGCTGGTCAATCGACCTATGTATAAAAAAATAATATAAAAGAAAATCATAAAAATTATTGAGAGAAAATCTCCCTTTAAACGAGACACTTTATTTATTACATTATGCATATCATTGTGTTGTGGATCTTTAATTTATAGATGGTCAAATTTTTTTCTCAAAAAATTATATTTTTACTTTGAGGAAAAGTAAAATCAATTATGTTAATATTTTGTCTTTCTTTAAATAGAAAAGTAAAATTAGGGCAAAAATTACCCAATGATTTTCTTGATTTTTTAAAAGAGTAAATATGATGGGTAAATTTTGTGCAGATTAATTTGAAATGAGTTAGCTGTTGGCCCCAGGAAAGCATAAACCCTAGCCCCCATTTCTCTGGCAATGGAACCTCAAACACAATCGAAGAAATCAAACCGCGTACTCATCCTAGATTATGGTTCTCAATACACCCACCTCATTACTCGCCGTATCCGAAGCCTATCCGTTTTCTCACTCTGTATCAACGGCACATCTTCATTAAACTCCATAACCGAACTCAACCCACATGTCATTATCCTCTCCGGTGGACCCCACAGTGTTCATGCTGACGGGGCACCGTGTTTCCCATATGGGTTTATTGAGTATGTTGAGAAAGAAAGGATTCATGTGTTGGGTATTTGTTATGGGTTGCAATTGCTTGTTCAGAAACTTGGTGGGGTTGTTAAGATTGGTGAGAAACATGAGTATGGGAGAATGGATATTGAGGTGAACAAGAATAATGATAAGGGATTGTTTGGGAATAAAGAAATTGGGGATAAACAGATTGTTTGGATGAGTCATGGTGATGAGGCTGTGAAATTGCCGCAAGGGTTTGAGGTTGTCGCGAGGAGTAATCAGGGTGCTGTTGCTGCGATTGAGAATCGGGAAAGGCGGTTCTATGGCCTGCAGTATCATCCTGAGGTAAAAATAGAATCTTGGGTGCTTTTGCTATGGAGGAATATGATTTTCTTGGAAAAATATTATCTTTGTAAAATTAGTTGAATCATTATTCTTCTGCGTACACTTTACCCTCTCTGGAACCCACTTATGGGACCACACTGAATGTTGTATTATTATTTGGTGTTTGGTTGGATATAGATGTAGGTAGCTGTAGAGATATAAAATGGATGCTTGAGTATAGCGATAGAATATTAAGATAATATTTTGAGTACTAAAGGTTGGCAACAATGTCTTAATTTTAGTTGAAACAAGTAACATGAAGTAGGGATTGCTTACAATGGATGCTTGAGTATACAGATAGAATATAAAGTAGTATTTTGATAGATATTTTGATTACTAAAGGTTGGCCACAATGTCTAAATTTTAGTTGAAACAAGTAAGGTGAAGTAGGTATTGTAATATGTGAAGCTGGGGGAGCAATTTTCCCCATATGGTGGAAACTATTTTCCTTTGAGAGAACGTTTTCAAATGTTTTGGGGAAACATTTTTGCAGAAATTATTTTCTGCCATACCAAACGCACCTTTGTGTTGAATCGAACTAAATTGCTTGGTACTTGAGTTGTCTTGAACTATATTGCTCGGACTCTTCAGAAATGTTGGCGGGTGCATGTGGGATTCTCCAAAAGTAGTGCATTGTTGGAGAATCGGACAGTGCTGCAACATTTTTGGAGAGTCCGAGCAACAGAGGTCTTGAAGCTTTAAAACTCTTCACTTGGTCTTCTTGTTACTATTAATCTGGATTATATGTTCTATATTTCTCTTTTATTTGGGTCTTTGATGAATTCAATAAATCAGGTAAAGGTCCCTTCTAACTCATTAAAACAGGTAACTAATCTAACCTAATATAATTGTGTGTCAGATAATATTTGCTTTCCCTCTGTAAGAGAGCTGGGTGTTTCTTGGAGATTGAAGTGTTCACTTTGTTTTTGCTAATTCAAATTGGCAACGACTAGGAACTAATTGTTGCACGGTAGAATTGTGACTGAAAATTATTGGGCTTGCCCTTACTTGTCCTTTAGATGGGCCTTTGGTTTCAAACTGATGTCCATAAAAACTTTGGAAGTTTTGTGGCCTCTTTGTAGCCATAGTCCTCTTGAATCTCTTATACAGTGGTTAAACATATCCCCATTATTCTTTTTTATCATAACTTCTGACTGCTTCTTGATGGTGCATTCAACTAGATAAATTCAACATATGTTTCACCTTTAATATGCTTAATTTGGCTACTAGACTTCTTATCCCTCGCTGTTTGTCATTCTGTCTCTCTTTCATTTTTTAAGGAGCTGTATGCAATTGGGAAGTTATAACCAGATCATAATGCTTGCATTATGTGTTTAACATTCCTTAATATGCACAATTGTGGTGACTAGACTCATCCTTCACTGCTTATCATTCTTTGTGTTTTTTCCTTTGAAGGAGCCATAATGCTTGAATTGTTGCTTTACATGTATGTATTTTGCGATATTACATCAAGGGCGCTTTATAATTCGAGGTTTGAGGGATAGTTGATTAAGTTTGATTGACTGATGCACCAGATGCATTTTTTTAAACTTGTTAAAGATGCAGATGTTGGGCTCTTCAATCAATTTGTGGAGAATACAGAAGTGGGAGGGAAAGGTGGAACGACGAATACTCATAGGATTGTTACTTCTGCCTCTATATTAGTGAACACGAGCAGAACTGATAGTAAGAGAAGAAATTGTCATTAACCTATCAAATAAAAGTTATAAACCAAAAACATATTACCTTTTGCTGGTACAAGATTAGGATTTATCATTTCTTAGATGCAAATTCATTTGGTCTTCGTTGGTACATATTATAGGACCCTCAGATTAGATCTTTCTATTTGTTATTTATGGCATCACCATATTATTTGGAATATTCATCTGACTTGTTATGCTTCTTCCGGTTTTGGAATCTGTGAATATGTACTAGCAAATATTTCGTCCGCACTGACCACATGAATACTGTATAGGTGACGCACTCGGTTGAAGGGATGGATACATTACGCCACTTCCTATTTGATATTTGTGGGGTTACAGCAGATTGGAACATGGAAGATGTTCTGGAAGAAGAAATAAAAGTTGTTAAAGCCATGGTAGGACCTGAAGATCATGTAATTTGTGCTTTATCTGGTGGTGTTGATTCCACAGTTGCAGCTACTTTGGTACACAAGGCTATTGGAGACAGGCTTCACTGTGTTTTTGTCGATAATGGCCTTTTAAGGCAAGTCTCTAGTCTTGCCACTTCTCTATAAGCTGCCAATTATCCCATCAAATAGTAGAACCACAAACTAATTCAAGTTTTTTTTTTTCAAAAAAAAAAACAGCAAAAGCTGGAGTTTTCCGTTAATCGGTTAATCCATTAGCACTTGCTTCATATCCTTGACAGTGTTGACATGGGTTTTGCATCAATTTTTTTAGGTATAAGGAGCAAGAAAGGGTGATGGCAACCTTTGAGAGTGACCTCCATTTGCCTGTTACCTGTATTGACGCTACAGAAGAATTTCTCAGCAAACTAAAAGGTGTTACAGAACCTGAAATGAAAAGGAAAATAATTGGGAAGGAGTTCATCAACATATTTGATATTTTCGCCCATGATTTGGAGAAAAAAGTGGGAAAGAAACCTACTTACCTAGTCCAAGGAACCTTGTATCCTGATGTAATAGAGTCTTGTCCCCCACCTGGAAGTGGAAGAACACATTCTCATACGATCAAGAGTCATCATAACGTTGGAGGGCTTCCGAAGGACATGAAGTTGAAGCTCATCGAGCCACTGAAACTTCTATTCAAGGATGAGGTTTCATTTTGTCTTCTGCAACTTCTGCATTCATCTCCACACCATATATCCTTCCATTCCAGACTGATTATACATTGAACTATTATACTCCACTTATCTTGCAGGTTCGTGCATTGGGAAGGATTATGAATATACCTGTGGCTTTTCTCAACCGCCATCCATTTCCTGGGCCAGGACTCGCTGTCCGAATTCCAGGAGATGTCACAGCAGGGAATTCCTTGGATGTTCTTCGTCAGGTATTAGGTGTTCTCCAGTGTTAGTAGTAATTTCTTTATCCTTTCTGTTGTGGTTCCTTGTCCTCTAAAGACTTCTTTTGTTTAGGTTGATGAGATCTTCATTCAATCAATCAAAGATGCTGGAATCTATGATGAAATTTGGCAAGCTTTTGCTGTCTTCTTACCAGTGAAAACCGTTGGAGTACAAGGAGACCAAAGAACACATTCCCATGCTGTTGCACTTAGAGCAGTCACAAGTCAAGATGGAATGACCGCAGACTGGTACTTATTCGTTCCCACATATTTCTGCTTTTCCTTAAATTGCTGTAATTACTACCCATTTTTCTGTGCTCATGTTTTCCACGCTGTTCAATTGTAAGTACTAGTTCTACAATTGGACATCTTTGACCTAAACGTTATTGCTACGTGTTTATGGAACTCTTGCGTTTTCTATTTGCTTGCAATGCCGGTTTTTCGCCTTAGTCAGAACTAGAAGTAGAGGCCGCCATTTGCCTCACACTTCTGGAGAAGGTTAAAAAATATAAAAGGAGTGGACCTTATGTACATAGAAACTATGCCTTGTCCGGCATAGTAGGCAAGTTTTCATAGAAACTATGCCGGACAAGGCATAGATGTACCTTTTTGCGAATAGGCATAGTTTCTATCAAAATCTTGCCTGGCGAAATTAGGTCATAGATCCAATTTTTTGTGTTTTCCAATGTCGGGTATTTTTGGCCACATTTTTTTGTTACTTAAAAGTGCCGAAGGGAAAAATTGAAGCCCTACAATTTGAGGGGCAAAAATTAAAGACTACCCCAAAATAGGGACAGTTGTGCAAATTATCCAAAAATCTTTGTAATGTATCTTGGAACTTCTCGAATCAAAAGAATACTCCACTCTTTGTGCTGTTATATTTATATGTTGGGTGCTAAATCTGTTTATTGATTTGAAATTGTAATTTCTTTATAGGTACTATTTTGATTTCAAGTTCCTTGACGACGTATCAAGAAAGATTTGCAACAGTGTTCGTGGTGTAAATCGAGTTCTTCTGGACATTACATCAAAGCCTCCATCAACAATCGAGTGGGAATGATTTGTTATAAGAACGCTATATTTGGTGACTAATGTAGGATATTTTTGCTTCTTTCTTTTTGTGTTTTTTTGGGGGGTAAGGGGGGGGGGGGAGGATGCAAAACAAAAGGGGAAAAAGTCCGTGAAACAAGTTTAGGTCCTTTTGTTGTCTGGTATAACTGGTTATTTTCAATGCGAAAGTGCTCTCAACGATTTGTAGTTCATGGGTAATATTGATGCGAAATTTATTCAAATCTTGGTGGTGCCTCTTTTCTTCTGTTTGATAATTTTGGTGTCCGATCAGCTTACATTCTTCTCGACTAATTCTACTAGATATTTGTTACCTTTCATCAACAAAGGTATCAAATTCTACTCACCAAAGTTTTTGCTGATGAAAAAAATGACGTTATTGAGCTAGGCAATATAGTTATCAAAAGATGAATCATATTCTTATTTAACATGCAACATAATTTAGTGATTTATATTATATGAAATAGTAATCGAAAGGGCAAACTTTGGTTTTTTTCTTTCTGAAAAAGACAATTTAAGGGTATAGGACGTTGTGAGATAGTTTGGTCACTATCTACTCATTGGTATTGAGGAAGAATATTGAGAAAATCAACCAAGTTACGACAGAATCAGGTTTTGTTAACCTATGTATAACTGTCATTATGCTAATAGTTATGATTTGTATTAGCTACTGCCTCTTTTTTCATGCTTGCTTTATCATGGCTTTTTTGCGCTCGTTATACTGCTTGGATCTATTTGTCCGTGGTCTTTCGGAAACAGTCGGTAAGGTCTGCGTACACTCTACCCTCCCCAGACCCCACATTGTGGGATTTCACTGGGTATGTTATTGTTGTTTTTATGACCGTAGAAGGTAGAAGGTGCCCCATAGAATAATTGAGGTGCGTGCAAACTAACCCCAACACCATACAACAACATACGCAGTGAAATTCCACAATGTGGGGTCTGAAAAGGGTAGAATGTACGCAGACCTTACCTCCACCTTGGTAGCGGCTGTTTTCGGGAGACCCTCGGCTCAAGACAAAGCATAATCACAAGCAAAGCAAGCCAAACCCCAATGCCATCATCATAAATAAAAAGTTATGCTGATTAGCTAAGTTGGTATAGGAGAGCAGTAACATATGTTCTTGGGGTACTATTCCTCTTCTTCTCCTGGAGCCATATCTGTTTAATAATTGTTTCCTCTCTTAACAAATCCAACCTTTACTGGAAAAGCTATAGTCATCCCTTTCCCCTCTTTCTTTAATATTTCTTTTTGGTGTTCAACTTTTGTGGGGTTTTACATAATAAAAGTAGTTTTGTGGTCCTGCTACTTCTCCACTTGGGTTCTTTCTCAGATATAGTAGAAAAAGGAGGGATATGTGAGGTCCTCTTTCACTTTTCAGGTCATTTGAAAGTTAACTAACTTTATCTTACTGCTAATACTAATTAGTCTATAATCTAATATGACCCCTTTTCACTAATATCTTTTCAGCAACTTTCTTCAATCGTGAACTTGGTATTGTGTGAAGAACCTAAAGTCCCCTATTGTAGTTCCCAATGTGAGAGTTGCATTCTCCCACTTCATTTAGGACGAGAAAGAAGGGATTTCTCAGAGCAATCCCTTTCCAGGCTGAGGAGTCAACTTTCCCGAATGAGCATTTTGCGTATGTATTAATCCGTGGAAGAGTAAAAGGGTCACCACCATCAGTTTCAAAAAAGAGTAAAAGGGTCACCACCACTGAGCATCCCCCAAATCCTGTATAGGTAGTCTGAAGGTTCACCGCAGTTCATTGTTGTGCCTACAAACAATGCTGCCCTTTTCGGGAAGCTCTGCAGGATTACCTACCACTAGTCTTCGACTTGGGGTTTGTTGCACGAAAACCTCCTTTTGTCTCAAATATTAATGAGAGAGCTTAAGCATGTTTAGAATAGTAAAATTATTTAACAAGAATTTACTTGTTGCTGGATCTTAAGTGTCAATAATGTTGAATGACTTAAAGCAAACACCAAACCTTTTCCATTCCTGAAGTGACCTTTCAACTTTGTTTGTGGTGGGGGCGGAGAAGGCTGGGGGTCACTGACAGAAATCAATAGCAAGATTCATCAACTCTACTTTCATGAGCTTTTCAGAGGACCACAAATCAAGTGATGATCAAGAAAGAGGATGATGCATTAGAAGAAAGTTACTCCAAATTACTACTTTCCTCTAGGCTGTCAAATCTATGCAAAAAGCATCTTAAAGTACAATAATATACACAAGCTCTTACTATTCTCTAAGGACATGAGTCACATGACTGGTCAAGCTCTTTTTCAGATAGACTTAATTGACCAACCTTGAGTGACTAATCTTCAAGATTTCCAAACTACTCTCTGAAGTGCTTCCCTAATTGTTCCAACTGCTACTGTTTTCAATCCAGTTGACTGCAAAGGGAAAATATCACAGAAGAATGAGTATGCATCTTTACTT